>OW285239.1:101290171-102689666 GCA_935421215.2 Melolontha melolontha | reverse complement strand
TTGCTTGCAGGCAAATATTTTGATTGTACGTATTTCGTAATGTTTGGGATAAATTATTTATGAAATCACTCATTAAATATTTCGAATGACATCCAATCATTATTTTTGTTTCTTAAAACATTGTTATTGATATTTTTTAATGACTGTGGCTTTTTTGACTTGCCAATAATTATTAGAGGAAGATGGCACTTTCCAGAAACATTGCTACCAAACATTTTCCTTTTATAACCGGCAGCACTTTTCTCTGATTTAGAAGTAAGACCCTTTGTCGAGAATATTTTAAAATCAAGACCGGTTTCATTAAAGATCTGACGGAGAATACTTTTCCGTAATTTCTTTAAACTTATGTTAAAAATTGGAGGCACTATTCTCATCGGCCGATAATTTCTCACCGGTAATTGTTAACTGCCCTATCTCATAAAGACTTTTCCATTTGCTTCTTGGTCAGCCTTCACTTCCTGTAAAATCTTTCTAAAAATGATTTCCTAAGTTCGTCGCAAATGCAATTGCCTTTTCGTTCAGAATAGGTCGAGAAATTGGTGTTTCTTTTTCCCTTTATTGAATAAACCAAAGATATGTTGCCTCGTTTACGGTCTCATAGATACTAATGATCTTCGGCTCCAAGCTACTACAGTCTCCTTGTTTTGTAGCGTGCCGACAAGTTTTTTCTTTTATTTAACCCAGTAACTGTCGTTCGGACGTCGTTATTTTCCGTCCGCTATTTTCTTCTTTTCTAGTCTATAAATCGCAGTAATTTTTTACTGCAATAGTGATTACTACGCGCTTTCTATTCGTCGACATTGTAACGCGCGCAAAACACATGTGTTCTGAACGAGGAAGAGTTGAGTATGTACTGATAATTCAGGAATATGGGCATGTCGCAATCAGTTCTTTCGAATACGTGAGTTCGGATATGGGAGGGCCAGATATGTACAGTATTAACAGAGAAAAACAACAATAAACGAAGCAAAGCTGCAGGAGAAGAGAAAAAGATATGTCTATTTTAGAGATTAACTGCAAAAGGTTTACAAATTGTATATTATATTATTATATTATATTATGTTTAGAGCTGGGGATGTTTGCGGTGTGCCAGGATAGTATTCAGTTAAACGCACGAATATAATGACCTTGTTTCGATCGGTGATGCATGCGTGATTTTATTGCTTTACATGCATTCGCTATTTATATCACTTAGGTATGTCAGTTATGTGTACTGTATATAAATAACACACTTACCTTATTTACGATTATTATAGCAT
Source organism: Melolontha melolontha (assembly GCA_935421215.2). Lineage (NCBI taxonomy): Eukaryota > Metazoa > Arthropoda > Insecta > Coleoptera > Scarabaeidae > Melolontha > Melolontha melolontha. Next base: position 102,688,407 of record OW285239.1, on the reverse strand, counting down.
AGCGCCAAGTGGATAAGACTTGCAGTAAGTTTGTAGCATTAGATACGTTTCCATATTTGTAGCGGTGAGCGATGTACGCCGTGATGAATAAATTTTTTTATATTTTGAGAAATACCGCTCGACATCTACGGATGTAACACACGCACAATTAAAATAATCTTTATAGATAGAAACCGAATCTACACTTGCACCATTACTAATTTGTTTTAATCTGGTAAAATCAAAATCATTGTTTATCACACTCTCGAACTTTTCTATTACATTAACATTTTTGTTGTCATTTACTGCGTATAGCTGGGCGTGTACATCGTCCAGTATTTGCAGTGACTCCGCTAACGATAATGCAGTATTTTGAAATTTCTCGATTGCGTTAAACAATCCTATATGATTGTTATAAATAGTTTGTAAATCTGCATCAAGGGAAGGGTTTTGAAAGAGTCTTTGGCTTTCCTTAATGGCTACAGCTTCGGCAGGATTGAATTGTAGAACCACAGATTTTATTTGTTGGAAATACTTGGCATAATAAAATGCCGCCTTTAACCAACTTCCCCTACGTGTAAGGATTGGCTCTGGTGGTTCGGGAATACCAGGGCACCGACTGTGAAACTCTCAAATTCGTTTGGGAGATTTTAGAAACACTTTTTTTGTGGTTGCTATTAATGCATCCACCTCTGGATAACATTGCCGAATAGTTTGTGCCACAAGGTGTAAAGCATGAACTTTACATGTCACATGCAAAAGTCTCTCACAATCTGCTTTAAGAGAACGGCCTACAGAACGCATTGTCGCAGCACCATCGCTCATAAACATCAGGAGTTGATTAGTTGAAACTTGAAATTTTTGTAGCGTATCGAGCACTACCTTCGTAATTACTTCGCTAGTGCACTTTTCCAATCTTTTGCTGGCTAATAAAATGGGAAATGTTGATTTGACAGGATCTAGTACACGCACTATAATATTCACAATAGAATGTTTTTTTCGATCTGTCGTTTCGTCGACACATACCCATAACTGTTTATCATTTACTACTGCTTTCATTCTGTTTTCAATGTCCTCACGCATAATTGGTAAATAGGTGAGTAACGTTCTCCGTGACGGTAGCTTTATGTTGGAATTGTATTTATTCCAAAAGTCGTGAAAGGCTTTTTTATCTAGCAGGTGAACTGGCACATCGCAGACGAGTAGCATTGTCAATAAATCGAAAATGAATTGCGTTTTAGACAGCACATTATTTTTTTTGTCTTTGTGGTGTACACTTTCAACATGTCTTTTACAGTCGTATTTGTCCCAGCAAAGTAACTGTTTATCGCATAATTTACAAACCACTTTTGCTCCATTATAATACAAATCGGGAAAGTCTCGGATAAATTTCTTCACGTCGTTATACAATGGACGCTTTCTTGGCTTGGGCACGTCCGTCATACTTATTAAATAGAGCTCAAGACAACACACGATCACGTTGCCAGTTCACGACTAACTAAAGTGTTTCGCTGCATCGTGTTTATACGCTGGTGGGGATGCACTACATACGGTCCTGCCGTACCGCAAACATCCTCAGCTCTAATTATGTTATATTATTTATATAATATTATCATTAATCTACCGGCAAGCAGTGTGGATTCGGAACTCCCTAAATTGCATTAGAGATGAAATGTCAACGAAGTCAATAGTTAACATTGGATTAAGCCATAAATAATTTTTGGGAACAAATCGTAATTTGCTATCTTATTAATTCATCAAAATCGATTGGTCTGAATCCTTTAGCAGTGAATAGGCATGCTTCAGTATAACAGCAGTAATAACGGGTAGATCAGAATTCAATAATAAATTTCTCAGCTTCGAAGTGGAGGGATCGGAAGTGTATCTTCGACACGTATTATTGTAACAGTTTAAAACAAGGGAAGTACGCTACGAAGATATTTGCAGAAAATGTGTAAATACGTAATTGATTTACCGAATTTCATTCCGAAGATTCGTTATTGAAAGGTGAACGCAGACCAGAGCGCTCATTACACTTTGATGATGAAATCGTGAAAATCGTGATTTATCAAATAAGTTTCAATTATATTACAAGACACCATATGCCGCCATTTAGAAAAGAAGGTAAAAGTCGACAAGCTGGATATTTGGATTCCACATATGTACTATTATTGAAAAAAACAATTATTTATCGATACCGACAAGTTTTCTTTCGCGATAGAGAAATAACTGATTTCTTAAACATATAACATTTGATGAAAAACGTGAATTACCGAAAATAAATCTACACAACCCACTCCAAAAGCAAAATATTGTTATGCGTGTGGTGGGATCATCATAGCATTATTTATTTCCAGTTTTTAAACAATCTCACACTTAACATAGATTTATACATCTATCAACTGCAGGATGTTCATGAAAGTTCGGTTGGAAAACGCTTTACACTCGTCAATATTGTTCTCCATGACAATGCAAGACCGCATTCGGTATTACATTTTCGATCGCTGCAGAATAGTTTGACGACGAAAAATTTCTCTAATGACAACCAAGTAGGAAAGTTTGTCAAAAATTTTTACAACAAAACCAATTGAATTTTACTTTAAAGGCGTTACAACACCATCTGATAAATGTTAATAAGTAATTGTAACTAATCGAGAAGATATAAATTAGCATCTAATTGTTAATTGTTTTATTGATAAATAGTTTTATTGAAACGGAAATGATTTTGCTGCAAAATGTCAGTATACGATTGTCTAGACGTGGGCAAAATCCCATGTTCAACACTAGTGTTCAAAATCGTTGTTATAGTATAAATACTATAAAAAAATCGTTTTTATTGTATTAAAGTGCAATTATAAAAATGTTATTTGAGAATAAACTTGATCAATACGAACTTCACTTAAAACTTATTAAAAGCTATTCTAAAAGAACAATAACTCACATCTATTATCCATAATGATAACTGTTAATTTCATAATTGAATATAAAATAGATATAAGGAAATATAATAAATAATAGTCCCCGTAACTAGTCTTGCAGTCCTACCCACTAGACCAGCGATTCACATACCGCGGGCCGCATGCGGCCCACTGTCGATATTTATGCGGCCCGCCAACGAATTTTAAAAATTGTTCGAAGAACTAGAAAAGTAGGTAAAAATCCATTCAAATCAATATTTCTTAACTTTTTACATTATTTTAACTTTTGTAATTGTTAGTAAGATATGTATCTTTAAGTACCTACTACTTTCTTGTTCTGGTTTACTACGTAGGACAGGTATGCTCCTCGTCGTTCCAAGCATATTGTTACGAGACTAGAAATCTGTCGAACCAACTAGATTACTCGAAGATTCGCGAAATACGTCGGTATTATCCCCGAACAAGGTGGTAGGTTCTCGATGTTAGGTAACTCGTATAAATGCAAGGCATCGCCCTCTATCGGGGCAGTTAAGTTTTAACTACGGACAAGCGAACGTTATATTGCTTGAATTGTAATCTGTGAAGAATAAATATTTCGTCGTTCGAACTTGGCATCTACCTACGTAACAATATAATATCAATTTTGATATGGATAAACCAGACCCCAGTAAAAAATGTAGTCGTAAGGTTGAAGATGAAAATCGACAGTTTCAAGATATTTGGACCGAAAAATAATTTTTTATTTCATCGCATAGCAAAAGTGTCTGTTTAATATGCAAGAGTAGTGTTTCTATTCCGAAGGAATATAATGTGAAAAGGCATTACGAAAACCAGCATCATACTTTTACCAAATTAACCGGCGAAAATCGAACGCAAAAAATTTCGACTTTACAAAGGGAACTAATAGGCCAGCAAGCTATGATTACAAAACCAATTCAAGATCCTGAAACAGATACTGAAGTTAGCTTTGAAATATCTCGAATAATAGCGTAAACTTGTCGGCTTTATTTTTTTATTTAAGCAATGTTTAGATATCGTCGCAAAAAAAATTTGTCCGAAAGATGCAAAGAGGTTTGAGAAAATTCAACTAAATCGGATGACTGTTCAAAGAAGACTTACCACATTAGCAGCTAATATAGAAGAGCAATTAGCTACGAAATCGAAAAGTTTTGAGTATTTTTCTATAGCACTCGACGAATCTACAGATATAAGTTCCACTGCTCAACTCTTAATATTTTTACGAGGTGTAACGCAAAATTTTGAAGTGAGTGAAGAACTGATTGGTATGAGTTCTTTGACAAGTCAAACCAAGGGGAGTAACATCCTCAAAGCTCTTCTGGAAAAATGTTCTATAATGGATTTGGATTTAACGAAATTATCTGGAATTACGACTGACGGAGCATCTTCAATGGTTGGAAGTAAATCTGGGATAATAACTATGTTAAAAGAGTATTTACAAACTAAAAACATAGATACCAAGGAATTAATGCAGTTTCATTGCATTATACATCAAGAGGCCCTCTGTTCAAAATTATAGGGATTTGAAAATGTGATGAAAGTTGTAGTACCTACTGTAAACTTTATAAAATCACGATGTCTCAATTACCGACAATTCACACAATTTCTCGAGGATATTGAAAGCGAATATGGTGATCTCCTGTTTTACACTGAAGTAAGGAGGCTAAGTCGTGGGTTGTCACTAGAGCGGTTTCTTAACTTGCACCGGAATCAATACAGCTGGTATTGATAGACATGCAAAATGATGATAACTTACGAAACAAGTTTAATGAAGATAATTTACGCAACTTTTACCGTTACGTTGACAAAACCGCTTATAAAGAGTATGCATCAAAATAATAAAACATGAAATATTACATTACGATTACATAATTACAACAAACATTTTTGAATGTTCTTTTATTTTTATCATTTGTAGTAATTCATACTATTTAAAAATAAAAATATTTGTGTTAATAAGTATTCTTTGTAGTGGCCCATTCTTGGCTTATAATTTCCCCGAGTGGCCCCTGTTCCCTATAAGTCTGTGCATCCCTGATACTATATATAATAGAGGATACTTGTGTATAATTACCGACTCATAAAATAATTGCTAACATTAAATTTGGATTTTGATTATGTTGACAGCCATTACTTTATGATCGTTACTCCGCTAAAAAGTAGTACCACATAAATTATAATTAATTGTTACTAAAATTTTGCTCATTACAAAAAAATATTATACAAACTACTGAAGATATTTACCACCATTCGCGCAAATAAAACACTCTCGCGCTTCGCTTGTTTGTACTTTAAACAAGCGCTCATACTGAAAAAATTGTCTTCGCACACTTGGCTTGTAAATAATTAATGACTCAAGCCTTATAGATATAAAATGTCATTATTCAGTGTAAGTAATTAATATTAATACTTTTCCTACTTGAATCACCGATGAGATTAACGACAACTTTATTGTAAAAATTAAAGCTAATGTATAATTCCACGAGGTATCCCAAGAATATTTCGTTTTTGGCAGGAATACGTTGTCACCATATCACCGAGGACCGTGGGTTCTCAATGTCTGTAAACACCCTAAATTGCATTCAGGAACAGATGTCAACAAAGGTGTTCACAGAGATTCAAAATGCACAGTCTCCCATACTTCTTTTTCGGGGATGAATTTTTAGAATTATTCTAAAAATGAGTAAGTAGAAAAGTAAAAAGTAGAAAAAAACATATTGATATTAATTAATACTCTTGTACTTTGTATATGTATTGTGTGTGTAAATCACGCAGTTTTTCAAAGTGCGTTTATTCATTTTTGTAAATATAACTATAATAAATTCAAGTAATTATGTATGTTTTCTTTAATAAACACGTTTTGCTTAGTAATGATTTTTTACACCACAAAGCTTGAAGCATATTTGTATAGCTAATAATATTACATATTTTTTAAATATTTTATTAAACATATATTACATTCACCATGCATTCACATATATGTACAATATATCTTCTTTTCTGATAAAGCTTGTTTCAATATTATTTTAACTTATCACTCGATAATCAATCTATAAGGTTCAGATGACCCGCGAATAATATGAAAGTAAAAAAAAAACAACTTTTTAATTGATTATTGATGGATATGGTTATGTAATACGAGATATTATGAATATAATTTTACATATTAATACATCAAAATACTGATATTACCTAGAATTAATATTTATGTTTTATATAACTGAAACACTGATGTAAAACTTTTTCACTGCAATATTTTAATCTACGTAATTGACGTCATCATAGTTTATTTCTTTTATTTGCAAAAATAAAAATGTAAATCGAGCTTCTTCGAAACTCAGAATAATGATAAATGGTTCATAACATGGGGTTGTAAGTGTCAACAAATAACAATTTAAATGACGATTGTAAATGCTTACCATTTTACTGCTAATATTGCAGCATTATTTGTATAACGAATATCATTACCTGAAATTTTTGGTAGAAAATATGATAATATATATTAATTATTATTATTTTCACAAGTGCACAAATGGGTAGATGAATATTTGCTCTAAAAATGGGCAAAAAAATTTCGACATAGACAGACCAGATCAGTTTGTTTTTTATGGCTCAAACAACAGTACAACCCTAAAAAACATATTAAGCAGACCAATCACAGTTTCAATTTCGGTAAAACCTCAATAATTACATCCGAAAAAAATAACAAGGTAAGAAACATAGTAGAAAGCATAAACATAAAAAAAAACATAGATTCCATTTTATGCCCCCACCACTCGTACAATAACAATCATAAACATTACAAAAATTAAATTAAATTAAATTAAAATCCTGTAGGGGTGGGTGGCATTACAAACATTTTCACACGTCAAAACGATAATAAACATATGCCCCATAAAAAAAAAAAATATTAACCAGCGCAACACGTAATTTAGTTTTATTTAGAAATGGTAACCAAAAACGAATACATTACATATTAACAGCATAATTTTAATATAAGTAGTTTTCATTTTAACATTGTATCATTTTTAACTTTTCAATAAATGTTGAAAAAGGCACTATATATTGCACCGAAACGTCAACATAAATTAAATATTGTTTAAGAAACAATTACTATATATTTATATATATATATATATATATATATATATATATATATATATAATATATAGTTGATTTAGATATTCGGTGATTGAAGGTCTGTTTTACATTAATATGTATATATTTAAAATAAACTCTTACATGTTTCGGTAAGTATTACTTTTATCAAAGAATTATAAATGACTGATATTAATGTCAAAGTTATATAAGTGATGTAGTCATGGTGAGAAATTCATAAATACATTCAATTCAATTAATAATAATTCATGACATAACAAAAGTTTAATATCAATTATAAAGAGAATCGTAAGTCGTGAGTTATTATTACACTTGTGCCCGTGGAGGGACTTAAGAAATAAAGCTGTCGGCATTCGCCTAGGACGAGAAGGAAGACCACGAAAATACTCGGACAGCCAGTCAGGGATCTAAACACGGAACTGTCAACAGATATTTAAATAACATATGATATATAATTATATAACAGCAACATATATATGGTAAATAGCAAATCGTTACATTATTAGCTTATAATATATACTGCTTAGATTTTTTATATCACCTCTGTTGTTAATTGAATTTTTTTCCTGTTTAATATTAATCATTTCTTTAATTTCTCTTTTCATTGTGTGTTGCTCTCTATCAATTATTTGTGTGTTTTCAGTTTTCAAAGTCGAAATGGAGATCGCGCTATTTTGGAGTATTTGTGAGCTTGTATTCTTTTATATAAATATTGTTTGGTTTGACCTATGTAGTAACTGTACCGCAGTCGCGACATGGTATTTTATAGACAACATGTGTTTCTCTATTTTTGTCGATTTTAGGTTTTCATTTTGAATAGATGTTTATTTGTATTACTAAGTTTATATGTTGTAGCTATATCATATTTTTTTAAAGTATATTTTATTTTCTCTGGTAATTGTGGTACATATGGAATCGTGATATATGCTATTTCATTGTTTAAATTGTTATTGGTGTCTGCAGTGTTGTATATTTGGTGAATTCTTTTTTTAATTGTTTGTTCTATAAGTTGTGGTGGGTAGTTATTATCAGTTAAGATCGTTTTAATTTTCTTGATGTTATCTTTTCTGTACTGAATATGTGATAGTTTAACTGCTCTATCAGTCAGATTATTTATAATCATTTTATTGAATACTGTAGGTGCATTTGAGTGGTAATTCATATATCGAAAAGAAGCTGTGGGTTTGTTGTACCAATTTGTATAAATAGTACCCTGTCTATCATAGGCTAAAGGAATATCAAGAAAATCAATACTGTTATTAATTTGTTGTGAAAGTTGTTGAATTTATTTAAAATTTACTTGAACACTTTTGTGTATTTTTTATGTATGATCAAAAATGAATGACATTAAATATAATTTCTATGCGGCAACATTTTCATTAGCAAAACCAACACGCATGTTCCCGATTAAACGTAAATGAAAGAAGTAAGTTTTTTAATTATAGTAATTATAGTATCTTGAAGTTAAACCTTGCAGATTGCAGTTTTCAGAAACCTTTATTTCTGCCTATTAATAATCGTAAGAAGGAATGTCATGTGCAGTTAATAATGAATAACAGTAATTTTGAAGAATTCGACTCAGTAATAAACACTTGTTTAGTTTAGTATACAGGGTGCTCATTTTCTATCTCTGTAGATGGGTATCTCTCTTAGTATTGAAGATATCGGATCGGTTAAATTTGCAAAGTTGCTCAGCATTTTGATGAGTATTTGATAGCATTTTCAGATTTGTCATATGTAGTCAACTTTTTAAGATATTTAAGGAAAATTGAAATTTGACGAAATTTTCAGTTATGCATACATATATTCGTAGCCATTAAAGACAGAGCAAAACTAAAAATGGTATCTGATAGTATTTTTTAGGCAGAATTTAATAATATTTATTAAATATTCATGGCACGCTTGAATATCAAGATATAAAATAAACTTTTATTCTGATTTCATGAATATAAGGTTTGGTATGGTTATCTTTTTAAATCATTATGGCGGAAGTAATTCAAATACTATTACTAATTGAAGAAATAATAGCCAAGTAGGCTTTTTAAAAATTACTTTAATGCAGCAAAAATTAATTTACAAGTTGTCAAATAAGTTGATTTCCCATTAAAATAAATAATAACTGTACTATAGTTATAGTTGTAATTCATATTTGTGTAAAAAATGTATTCCAACGAAGAAAAAAATGATATGCTTTTTTGTTATTATGCTAGTACTAGAAATAGTAATGACGCTAGTGAATTGTATTTGGAAAGAAGACACCCAGATCGAAAACTATTTTCTAAGTTAGAAAATAATTTGAAAAGGTATGGTTCGTTTACAAAACCAGATCACTTGCAAAAGAAATTCAAACCGGAAGACGAAGAAAGGGTTTTAGCTTATGTAAGTTACAATCTCGCGACATCAACTCGTAAAATTGAGTGAATGTGCTGTTTCCACAGAAAATGTTTGCTTAATTTTAAAACAGAATAAATACAGGCCTTTAAATACAGTGTGAGTAATAACATTTTATGGCCAAGATCATAAAGGAAAAATATTATTTGCTCGATGGTTTTTGGAAGAAACAAACATTAGTCCGCACTTTTCTTACACAATTCTTTATACCGATAAAGCAAAATTTACCAACAATGGATTATTTAATAGGTATAATAATGCTTGTTGGTCTCAAGATTACCTTCATCTTACTGAGGAAAGGCGAGATCAACGTGTATTTTCTGTAAATGTGTGGTGTGGAATGTTTGGAATGAAAATATTGGGACCATATTTTTATAAGACCAATTTGAATGGAGAAAGATATTTACAGTTTTCGCGTAACGAACTAGATGAATTACCATTAAATTTAATTAAAAATCTCAGATACTTTCAACATGACGGTGCATCCGCTCATAATTTTCGAAACGTTTCTGAGTATCTTTCAGAACGTTTTTTTAACTGGATTGGTAACGCTGATACCATCCTTTGGCCGGCAAGATCACCAGATTTTACGCCACTAAATTTTTTTATAGGGCGCCGTAAAGAATAAAGTCTATAAAAACAAACCCAAGAACGTTGAAGAATTAAAACTTAATATTACGGCAGCCATAAGAAGAATACTTCCTTTGGAAAACATTTACTTAAATTTTAGATTCGTTACTATTTGTACTAATTTAATTTCTTTCTCTTTTATTTTTGCTGCATTAAAGTAGTTTTTAAAAAGCCCACTTGGCTATTATTTATTCAATTAGTAATAGTATTTGATTTACTTTCGCCATAATAAAGATTTAAAAAAGATAATCATACCAAACTTTATATTTATGAAATCAGAACAAAATAAGCATTTTAATGAAGTCATGGCCAACTATGATTGCCATTTAGAAAAGCACAAGTTTATTTTATATCTTGATATTCAAGTGTGCCATGAATATTTCATAAAGATTATTAAATTCTACGTAAAAAATACTATGAGATGCCATTTTTAGTTTTGCTCTGTCTTCAATGGTTATGAAGATATGTATATTTGAAAATTTCGTCGAATTTCAATTTTTCTTAAATATCTCAAAAAGTTGAAAACATGACAAATCTGAAAATGCTATCAAATACTCATTAAAATCTGTGCAATTTTGCTAATTTAACCTATCTGGTATCTTCAATACTAAGAAAGTTACCCATATACGGAGATAGAAAATGCGCACCTGTATATTTCTGTAGATTTATAAAGTAGTTTTTCATAGATATTTCTTATTTGAAATATGAAGTACCTGTTATCGTATTAATAATGACAAAATTTAAGCTCATTAAGTAATGAGAGAAGTTGTGTAAATAGCCTTAAAGATATCAGCTACTGCGTATATTACTTAAACGAATGGTAAGTTAATTTTAAATAATTTCTTGTTTATTATCTCCTGTATTTAGTTATTTAAAAGATACCAACTTCGACTGTTAAAACAGCTGTAAGTAAGTACCTTGCATTTATTTTTTATACCTACACGTGTGTGATACTCGTGGTATTTCAGAAATTAACAGTACTGATACGTTCGTTAATTTGTAAGACATTTTCTTTTTGTTATAGTTTTATCAATTCTAAGCATTTTTAACCATGATTAAGTATTAAGTACACAATTAACAACGCTTGTTAAAATTATCAATGGAATTTTAGATGAATGAATTTGATAAACATTGCGTACGTTTAGGAGTGCGCGATAATAGTCTTAGTTATTGTTCATGAAAAACTTTTTGTAAAGTCATGTACGAGCAAAAAATATATTTGAAAGTATTGTATATACTTGTTCTAATATTATGCATAAATATAGTTTATATATTCGCACGGGCCCATTACCAAATATATGTTCAATGCAGATATACAATTTGTTTAATTTTTGAATTTATTATATACGTACATAGTAAGCGATATAAATTTCCGGTCAGTTATGAAGGAGTAATTATTGATGATGAGTATTTTTATTTTTTAGTGTAATCGCTTTTCACTTCTTTAAATTTAATACTTCGCTTGATCAATAATTCTATACCCGCAATACGAGGGTGGATCACTTTGCTCCACCCCCTGACCCATAATAAAAAAATGGCAAATATCTTACTTTTATTTTTCAACATAGTCTCCACTAAGCTTAACACATTTTTCCACGATGTTTTAGCATTTCTAAAACTTATCTAAAAAAGATTGTTCAACCTCGCAAACCACTAATTTACCGCACATATCATTATCATTATCGGACGGAAATCGTTTACCACGCGTGTTCTTTAAGTTTTGGAAACAGTCGGTAATCGCTGGGAGCAAAATCTGGCGAATATGATGGATGCTCAAATAATTCGAAGCCTGCTCGAGCTATTATAGCTGTTGAAATTGCGGACTTTTGACTGGCTGCGTTATTCTAATGCAAGAGAACACCTTTGTGCAACTTCTCTCAACGTTTTCCTTTTATCAAGAAACGTAATTTGAGAATTGAATAGGCATAATAAACACTTATAATTGTGCTCCCCTACTGCAGGAAATCTACTAAAATTACGCTTTCAGCATCCCAAAATACGGATAGCATGATCTTCCCTGCTGAACGTTGCATCTTTAATTTTTTCGGCGATAGTGAACCTCGATGTATCCACTCTTTACTCTGGATTTTGGTCGCTACATCATAATGATGGATCCAGGACTCATCTATTGTCACTAATCTTGCAAGAAAATTTTGTTTGCCGTGCCTATACCGCGTTAGAAGACGACTGCAAATGTCTTTTCGAGTTTGCTTGTGTACATCCGTTAATATTCTTGTAGACAGTTGTTTTCATGTTCAATTCGGCTGTAATTATATTATATATCACATGGTATGAGAAACCAGTATCTTTAACTATTTGTCTAATAGTCACACGTCGATTTTGCAGCACAAGATCATGGACCTTTTTCAGAGTTTCTTGGATAGTGACGGTTGTGGGCGCTCCACCTGCATGTTTGTCTATACACGACTGCATACGATATTTAAACTCACGACACCTCCTTTTAACTATGTCACATGATACAGAAAATTCCTCTAATGTATCCACCAAATCTTTAGTTGGGTCATCTCTTTTAAACGTAAGTATTTAATCACCTCTCTTTGCTCGACACGATCAATTTTAATACTGCTATGCAACTCTCTCGGCCTCGGGCGCCTACTGTAGGCACGCTTTAACAGGTTCAGACTTGTAAGTTTCTGGCGTTAGTCTATACATAGCAGGTGACAATGCGACGTGAAGATAAATAATTGTTTTGGTTTATAAATGGGTCAGGGGCGGAGTAAAGGGACCAGCCTTCGTATGTAATAAGGAACTTTGCTTTCAAAATACATATATCTAAGCTTCCTTGTCTTCTTCAAAACGTTCTCCCTGAAGCTCTTTCTTTCCTCTACTAAATAGAGAGTACAAACAGGAAACCTAGTTACGACTCTAAGGCGGTAGTCTAACTGTATTGAAACATTCCGTTGTAAAATTGAAAATGATCTCTATTCATGTTAAGACAGATTTGCATATCTTCCCATATTAATAAAACGTTCCTCGACATCTCTACCACTCTCCTTACAGTTTCTATAGTCGCAACTTTTAATTCATCTAAATTATGAAGTCGATTTGTCAATACAATGACCTTTGAATGTAATATAAGAACAAAAAAATCCAATGATGTCAAGTCTGCTGAATTGACCGGTTTTATAAGCTTGCCATAAACTAGTTCTTAATAATTCATTGTAATTTTGCAGTACGTGATGGAACTCCACCTTGTTGGAAAACCGATTTTGTGTTTCATCATCATACAAGGTAATTTGATTGATAAACAGCTCTAAAATTATTTGTCTATAACGATCAGCACTTATCATATAATTAAAGAAAATAGCACCTAACCTGTAATCCGTCTTCTGCTAAACGCAATCCAAATACAATTTTTATTGGATGCAGGTCTGTTTCAAAATAATTGTTTTCTTTTTCTATACTGAATGTAGCAACGAGATGAATTAATAGAGCTATTAAAGTAACACGCTCAGACTTCAGACCAGAAATTAGATCACAAACAAAAGATTCTCTAGAAAAAAATAATTATCCCCCTCATTCATTAACAAAATCATAAGAAAAAAAATTTATCAACACTACAACAGAAATAAAACAAATGCCACTAAAACCGAGGAAAACAACCCCCAAACTATTTATAAATATATCCCAATATCGTATATAAACAACCTGTTAGAAGAAATAAACAAAATCTTAACTCCAGATGACATAAAAGTTGACCATAAAGCTCCAATAATCTCAAAAACTTGTACTCAAAATTAAAAGACAAAGTACCTGCATTAAAGGAAACACACGTTATTTATGAAATTCCATATAACACAAACAAAACACTTTCAATTTCGATAAAACCTCAATAATTACATCAGAGAAAAATAATAAGGCAAGAAATATATTAGAAAGCATCCAAAAAAAAAATTCCAGTAATGACGGAACAGATATAAACAACCTGTCGACAATATACCTGCCCATTATATAACGCCCCCCCGTATATTCACGTATAAACACACAAAATTGTAATTTAAAAAACACGTCCTCGAACAGATTAAACTACTCCCTACTGATACTGATACTACTGATTTTCGTGTCTAAAATTTTATTTCAATATCTTTTTTTAATTTAACATATACAGGCTGTCCGACGAGTTAGTTCGAGGTTTTTGCATAGTGAATCCTTGGTCAAAAATAAGAAAAAAACTTCTTATAAACATAAGTCGAATTCTCAACTGTTATAGAAATATGCGTGGTCAAAGTTGCGCTATATTAGAATCGAGTAGTTCCTTGCAACAAAACTCAGATTATCATAAATTTTGAAGTTTAGCCTGTCTTGACATTTCTAAAAATGCCATAGTTTACGAATCAAGAATATGCTGATATGGTCTTTTTTGTATGGTTACTGTAATAGTAGCGCTGTTAGAACTGCAAGATTGTACGCAGAACGTTATCCGAATAGAAGATCTCCTTGTGACAATCCTTTAAAGAAAGAGGATCATTCCCCAAACCAAACAGTGAACGTGAAATTCCTCGCGGGGATAATGCTGAAGCTGTTCTACGGGAAGTAGAACAGAATCAACGAATAAGTCTCAGCAGAACCGCAATAATAACAAGGCAGTCAAAGTTATCAGTACACACTATGGTACACGAAAATAGTTTGTACCCGTACCATCTCCAGTCAGTCCAGAACTTGACTCCATGACTATGCCTCTAGGCTAATCTTTTGTGCTTGGATTTTAGAAAATGAAGATTTGATTACGATTACACTTTTTTCTGACGAAGCGACTTTCACCAGAGAGATAGTCATTAATTGCCAAAACGAATATGTCTAGGACACTGAAAACCCACATACAATTTTGAAGAACTATTTTCAGCACCGTATTTCGGTGAATGTTTGGGGAGGACTAATTGGTAACGTTCTGCTTAGGCCGAATGTCTTCGATGGAAACCTTAATAGCATAATGTATAGAGATTTCCTACGAGATCGGATTCCGTTACTGCTTGAAAACGTCTCTCTGAATGTACGTCGGCAAATGTGGTTCCAACAGGACGGAGCTCCTGCGCATGAAGGACAAATTGTTGCAGATTTGTTGAATGTAACTTTTCCAAATCGATGGATAGAACGGAACGGTCCCGTGCACTGACCGTCTCGTTTGCCTGATTTTAACCCTATGGACTTTTACTTATGGGACCACGTTAAATCAATTGTGTACGGACAACGAAAGCCCGATACTAGAGAGATACTAGAGAACTACTGGTGAAAATCGAGCAAGCCTTTGATGACGAACGAAGAGTGATTGAAAATTTAGATTGGCAGGGAGAGTTAAGAAGAAAGGCGGAACTATGTTTAACTGTTCATGGTGCACATGTCGAGCAGTTGTGAATCTTCTTTTTTAACAATGTTCGTATTGTAATATTTCTTTTGTTAATTACTGGTTTCAATTTTAAAATAAAGGTTTTTGGAAACCCGTTTTAATTGTAAATTACTTTAGAAGCGAATAATTTCGCAGATTTTCTGTAAGTAAACTGAAAAAATATAATATGTATATAGCGTAACTTTGACCAAAGTTGAGACCAAATGGACGGGCTGCTTCCTGATTCCGGTGACGATGCTTTGCCGCTCGTTGCCTTCGATTACAGCTCGATTAATGAATGTACTCACCGCGCACAAGGTGTAAGTTTGTATACGCTTTATTGTTTATTCTTTGGTGAAAGGTTAGTTTCTGAATAAATGCAATTGATCTAAATATATTTATTTACACTAATTACACTTATTTTTAAATATACAACAACTTAAGCTATTTATCTTCTGAGTATGAACTGTTGTTATACCTTTGTGTCTTGTAATTAATTAAATGAATCGGCACTGTTTGGTTGACTTTATGTTCGATGATATACGAGTAGAAAGTAACTGACACTTAAATGGATCAACTGAATGTCTATGTTGAGACAAATTAACTCTCTGATGAGTGTTTTGATTACTCGTTAAATGAGGAGTTTACCCCGATAAAGTTATAAACGATAACGAACTTGTTTGTGTTAAACTTGTAGATAAGACTATACAGATTTAATTGCAAAAAATCTCTATAACAGTAGAAAATTGAACCCATGTTTATAAGAAGTTTTTTTTCTAATTTTTGACCAAGGAATAACTATACAAAAACCTCGAACTACCTCGTCGGATACCGTATATTTACATGGTTCCACACATTTGCCCATTACTGTATAAGGTAACCACCTACACTTTTTAGGATAACACGCAAATCTGAAACTCAATTAGATAAAATTATTTCTAATAATTTATTAACATTGCACTTGGTGTTTATATTTTCCTTAAGAATTATTATGCGCTCGTAAATATCGGCATTAGTTCTGACAACACAAATGTATTGTATATTTGTATAGATATCGTTCACATATATTATGCTTATGCATACAGATCAACTTTTAAAAATTCTGTTGATTAAATACAGTGCGCGACATATAAAACCCGTACAACTCTTATGAGCCTAAAATCAGAGCTTTAAGTTGCGTAAACGCGACAAGTATATTCATACTGTCACTTATAGACTTCATAGGTTATACCGCGATATCATAAAGTTTCTGGGTCAACGGTGGCCATGGGGTGAAAAACGTCTGTCTTAATTTATATCATCCTTTTGAGAAAAATCTGATAAAATGTTCAGGTTATGTGTCATACTGACATTAAGATTAATATATTGACAAATTTTAACGTCAGCATGACACTTAACCTGAAAATTTTATCAGATTTTTCTCAAAAGGATGATATAAATTAAGACAGACGTTTTTCACCCCATGGCCACCGTTGACCCAGAAACTTTATGATATCGCGGTACATACATCGCTAATACCTATAACATACTGTCGTGAGCAAAAAAAACGGGACACTGTTTAAATTGTGGCTGGGTTTAAATTCCGACTACTTAAGTGGCTATCTTTACTCATAATAGTAAGTCAGGAATTGTCAAAAATGTGTGTCTTATTTATTAAACATTTTTAAAATACATGTAAATAAAAATTACTAAAGACGATAGAGAAAGATTATAATTAAAATAATTATTACATTAAAATAATTAGTATTTCGTCATTCCACCGTTATTATTAACTGCATCTAATCTTGAAGACATTGAAGCGACAATATTTTGTATAAAATTTGTAGAAAATTGATGCCAAGCATTATGAACAATCTCCCAAAATTCTTCCTGGGTAGAAGCTCAATTTCATTAATCCCCATACATTTTCAATGGGATTTAGATAAGGACTGTAGGGCTGGATATCTCAAGTTTAAATTTCATTCTCTTGTAACCATTGTGTTACAAGATGAGACAGGAAATTGTGTTGTTCTTATAGCTTCCTTTAATGTTTTGAAAGGGCACTAATCTCAGTAACTAATGTTTCGTCTTCCTGCGTATTCGAAATTTTGTTACAAGCGGGAATTATTTTCCGATTTAAATTATCCTCTTCCCTCCACTTTTTTTTTATATATTCTTGCGACTGAACTTTTACCAATATTAAATTGAATTTTTTGAAAGGGTTGTGCCTAATCTCAGTAACTAATGTTTCGTCTTCCTGCGTATTCGAAATTTTGTTACGTGCGGAAATTATTTTCCGATTTAACTTATCCTCTTCCCTCCACTTTTTTTTATATATTCTTGCGGCTGAACTTTTGCCAATATTAAATTGAACCGATACACTTCTTAATGATTTCCCATTTTTCAAACTAGTAACAAGTCTAGCTTTATCAGTTTTCGAAAGATGCGGCATATTCAATTTTGAATTATCAACTATGATATATAATTTGACGTAGAGTTTGAAAGTTAATCAAATGTTAAAATTACAACGCTAAAAATAAAGGAAATTGACATAACGATTTCGACACTATCCCGTTTTTTTTACTCACGACAGTAACATAATACATATAACAAATTTGACAAGACAAATAAGACATGTCAAATTTAATAATATGTTAGTGTACGGGTTTTATATGTCGCGCAGTGTACAAACATTAATATAGACTATAATATGCATATGCAATATAAATTTAATTGAATTTAATATTAAAGCAAATGTTTTCATTTAGAAAATATGACTACCATTATTTTTTCCTTTCTTTTCAAAATTTAATTTTTATGTAATTTGTACCAATGCAATTTTGCGGTAGATTTTAAGCGAAAACGGTAGAACGGTAGAAATATGACTAAAACGGTAGACCTGGCAGCACTGCGTAGCGGAACTTCTCTAACCCGTCTATTTTCGCATTTTGCCGACTACTGCAGGACTGTCGCTCGCGCGGTATTCGGTATATGTGGTATTTTTATTGTTCTTCAATCATATATTGATTGAAGAACAATAAAAATACCACACAACGATCGACATTAAACAATAATGATAAGTAAAGAATCACATATATGAGTAATGCACCAATCTACAAATATTAACATATAATCTAGGGATATTAATGCAACCAACAGCGGCCAGCTGAAATTGCTCACGTTGTATGATAAAGCATATTTAAGAAAGTAAGTCGCATTTGTAGTTAACTTACAATGTATTATTTATTATTACATAATGTATTTAAGCTAATATAAATCACGTGAGCAATATCTAATGTTACATAAAATATGCACTCAATTTGAAAGAGTATTTCGAAAGCTATAAATGTGCAGATAACATATATAGGAAAAGGATCGTGTAATTAACGCTCGCATTACTTTGAAAAAACAATAATGGCCTTATAGATAAACAAATTGCAATATACTTATATATGTATACGTGCATATACACACACACAAACACGCATAATATATCAATACTCGATACATGCACGTTTGTTTGCGTATATAATACAATAATGGACCAAGATCAAAAGAATAGATTGGGAGATTTGTAAAGTGACTTTTTTTATATTCCTCTGTATCTAAATGCGCCACTGGTTTTGAGGTCATCGCACCATATACAGCTTTCAGCATTTATATTCAAACGATACTTACACATCCACGTATATCAGTGTATTTCAAGTCGCTCGAGTGTCTTTTTTTTATTTCCTTTACGAGCACGTTTCCACTGATAAACATAATGAAAACTATAACAGAACGGGATACTTACTGATGTGTGAGAATGTATTCAAGAATATTTTGAAATTTTTGTGATAAATACTCATAATAATGTTGATTTGTACGAATGAAAAGAGCACTACTCAAGTTGAAAAATTGTTGATTCATCATGAAACTTATCTACAATATTTGTTACGGGTCGTGGTAATTATTTTTAATTATGAAAAAATTAATTTTTATGTGACAAAATCCATTAACTTAATTTTGTATATGCGTACACACATCCATAATGATACTAGGTTTAATCTGACATGCCACAAATATTATTTTAACATTTTTTTATGCTTTTGGTACATTGTTATCTTCATTCCATTTTAAATGATATTTAAAGATTGATTGATACTCTTGATTTATAGAAATTGTAACATATTTATTTTTCCTTTCTCAAATCGGTTAGATATCAAAATATAGCAGATTAAAGTAACTAAATACGTGAAAAGATAGCATATCGATGTTATTAAAATTAAGTATAATACAAAAATTTAAGAAAATATGTGCATATTGCTGTGTATTGTTAGATCTCGTTGAAGTCGTAGTCCACAATGCACCACAATAAGTCCGAGCTGCTCTTCGGAGAGTTTATTTCTTTTAACAGAGTTCTCTAACGTCTCAGGTTCATTTAAGAACGTGGACAGAAAAACAAAAATATACAAGCATTAAAATAAGCCCTTTGTTAAAAATATTTATTTAAAAAAAAAAAATATCTTAATTAAATATTAAGATCGCTAATTGCATTCAATCACAAAAAGCAGGAGGTAAAAGATTACGAGATAAATGACACGCTCGTAATGAAAACCTCCAATTATACGCGAACAAAATAACCTAATTAAATAGCATAGAAAACTCATTTTTTAATTGTTTACTTTACGTTAACCCCCAAAATCAAACGTCAAACAGATACAAACTGCAATTACGCGTGTCTGAAAACCAATCATGCGCACTTCAACATGAATATTAATTTTCCCTCCAAAACCTTATTTCAATAAATATCTTATACCTGAATAAAGAAAAAAATCCTTCATAAAAACTATGAAAATTTTCCTTGCTCTTCATCTACTAAATATATATGCACTTAACTAATGAGCTCAAAATCACAAAATTTGTCATCAAGAATAAAATCAAATGAGATTAATTTACAAAAAACCTACTTAGATTAATTAATGTAACCGTAGCACACAAAAAAAACTTAATGAGAGATTTTTCAGATGAATCGCATATTTCAAAAAAAATTACAAGTTAAAATACTCGTAATAACTCGATAATTACTTTAAACACATCAATAAACCACAACTAACATAAACCGAAACTATAAACCTTTTAAATAAAGAGAAAGTCCTTATTTAATATTAACACGTGCGAATCATCTGAATGTACATCAAACTCTGGTGGGAAAAATAACCTCTGTCCCAGATCAAAAATAAATCAAGCTACATACTTCGAACGATATCACGTCCGGTAAAAGACCACGGCGTCAATTCAATCTTCGAACAATATACAGTCTGAATATAAAATATACGCCAATATAAATTTTAAATAAAATATTGCAAATCACAAGATATAAACCTGAAAATAAATTATACATAAATAATAATTGTTTTTAAAATTATTCTTCGGGGAAAAACACTACAATATGTATACATGCACATACACAACGTATACAAGCAGTGATTACTTCAATGTACAAGACACGTGTTTCGATCTTTTAGATCTCGTCAGTGCACGCAATCGAAGCATATCTATTGCTAGTTGCTGGTGCTAAGTGAAAGGTAAGAATGTGCTTTACTTATGGTCAGCAACTTGTGCAAATTTACTTGTCTAATATGCTTTTTATTCGTCACTTTCTTGTTGTGAAATTTTAGTTCAAAGTTCTAACAGTAAAGTTATAGTTTTTACTCACAAAACGTGTTCACTAAACTTGATAATTTTACCATTATTATCACCATTACTAACACATGCTATAAAAAATGCTTTAATTGTTAGAAAGGTTCATGCGAGTACATCGCACATAAATTCTGTCAGTCTTTGCAGCTTCTCTCTATTTATTAACTTTACTTTGTATTATTCTAGTTAAAGCTAATATTGTAAAAGAGATAACATATATAAAAAAAGATTAACTAAAAAAGTACCATATATGCACAACTGCCCCTTTCTGGGGCGGATGTGGATTTATGGAATTATGATACACATTTTAATTGTTAGTCGATATACCAATTTAGTAAAGTAGAATACATAAAGAATTGATGTAAGGCACATTTAAAAATATGCAACTGAGGAAACGATAACATAAAATAATGGTATATTATTCAATGAGCATATAATGATTGCTATTATTCACCAGGGTGAAGTTTGCGTCACGAGCGAAGCGTGTAGCGCAAATCACCCGTGTGAATAATAACTATTATTGCGAGCAGAACACTATACTCTGTCCACAACTGTTAGGTATTTATGAAAATATTATAAATTATTTTGCATTCAAAATTTGACGTTTCAATTTGAGTAATTAATTTCTTACGCAGATAAATACAGTTTTCAGGTGATAAGTTCAACGATGCATTTTTGTCGCTTCTTGAATTCCTGACGATTTTTTTCTCCAGAACTTCTTTAGTGGAAAATTCGAGCGATCTTTCGGTTTTGCTAAGGTTCGATAACCTCATACAAATAATTAGTTCTTTAAAATTTATACTACTTGCATGTGAATTATTAAAAGAAGGTGTAAGATGTGTGCCCTACGAGGCATTTCACGCCCAATTTGGTAACAATCTACCTATAATCATAGGCGTAAATGTTAATCATCTCGAACATACACATGTACACATGTAACGATCGACAACTGACGGAATCGGGGAAACAATTGTTTCGATATTTAAATACTACTATGTTATAGTTGGTTGCACAGTGGCGGCCTAAATATTTATAAATATCTTTATCATTTGTTTTCTCGCGTATGAGAGGAAATTTTGGATTAATATTCTATATAATTACATCTTTCCATTTTTCATACGTTGTTTCTTTCAAGGACAATCTGTATATCATTTTTATGGCGATTTCTTCAAGAAAAGCATAAAAGCATTTGTTTCTTAAAAAATAATTTGTTCAAAAATTTACTTAAGTTTGCAACAGAATAAGGAACTGTATTTGGAGTAATAATTCCAAAATTATTTAATTTTCGTATAAATTAATCTTAAATATCCGCACCCAAATATGATTTTTTTTCCATCACCTATTATTTAATATCGAGTTAGGTAGGCTATCAAAGTTGATATTGGATGCGAACGTGAGGCGTCGGCGTTGGTTTAGCAAACAGACGCCGGTTCAATGACGTCATCCCAGCGGCGTCAGAACAGTGGCGCAGGATCGATGCCCGATTTGAATGGTGTGGTGCGGGGCTCTCCTAACTAATGGAAAACTATGAGCAGATAATAGGGAGCAGAAATAGCAAGGGAAGATATCAGAATTGTTTGTATATGAGCCAATGGGTATATGCAGACAAACAATCGTGATTACATTGTGTCGCGATATATTGCATTGTGGTCTGTTATTTATCGAATTCAGAAATACGAATCATTAATAAGAAGGAAATCTGAAAGATGGCATGTATACTTATTGTTCGTACGTAGTTAGTTAATTTCAAAAATTATATACAGTTTTTTATAGTATTTTTTATCGAGCTCATCCTCTTTGCGTGTAATTTTAAATATTTGAAAGGAGTTACTATATATGAGAGCTATTTAACGTGAACTTAACTTTTAAATGAGTTATTAAATGTCAGAACGTATTATTCTTGACAATGTTAGCGTCTTCTATCAAAAAGTGAGAGTACCATCAAATGGACGTTGAATTATCATAAAGTAAAGAAGAACTGTAATAAGTATCTTCATTGCTTACTAATTATTTCTTTAGTTACATTCTTTATTTACACACATTTTTAGTTCTTAAGAATCAAAGTGGTAACTATCACTTTAGACAGAATGTTTTTAATTCCTTATAGTCTTTCAATTTCATTACAACAATATTTTTGTTTTGCTTCAAAGTAGTAGTAATATCAAAATTATGTTCGGACATCATATGACTAATGAACAGATTGCTGAAATGAATCAGTCTCCGAAAAAATAACACCAATTTTTTTAAGTAACTGCTTTGCAGGATAAATATAGGATTAACAGTGTTAGAGCCTTTAAATAAAGTAAAAATGAAATTAATAGTTGAAATCTTCACTGCGAATATTTTAACTATTAGTTTTATTTTTATTTTAAATTATGGACCTTCATCAAGTAGAAGCCAAATTAATAAAATTATCTAAATAGAGCTTGCAATATATCCAAGACCAATATTAAATAAATCGAGAAAAGAAAACTTCGTAAGTAGGTTGTTTATGTAACGGAACATGAAAACGATAATAAAAAGAGTGGTAATGGGTGAAAAAGTTATGGAAATGGTGTGATGGGGATACCAAAAGGCGACGTTCAGTTTTAGTGTATGAGATCAACTTATACTGAGTCATATGCCCCAATATTAAAGAAACCCATCAATCATATGTAATAGTAATAAAAAAAATATATACGAGAATAATCTATTCACTCAATAAATCAATAAAATCCAATTACAGGGTAAAAATTAGATAATAGAAAAAAAAATGTAAATTAATAATTAATACAATACAGCTTCACAAAGAGCAAACAAAAATAACTTAAAATTATTTATACAAATTGAACAGACTAATGTATGTCAAGCATGCGTTTCTACTGTAGTCTCCTTGAGACTTGTCCTTTGCGGTGTATATATTTGCTTATACGCAGAAAAAGATCGTTCCACAGCTAGCGATGTAATATTCATGTAGTTAAAGTGGTCTTTAAATTTGTACAACGCAACACTGTTGTTAAAAAGTTGTCTTAATCTAGTAAAATCAACATTTTTACATAATACAGTATTAAATTTATCTTTGACACAAACACTTATTTCATCATTTAAAGTATGTAGCACTGTTTCTACGCTTGTAATAATTTCAGCCGAATAAGGACAACGAAGTGTTCCGTAATTTTTTTATTGCGTCCACTACTGGAACGTAATTCTCGTAAATTATTTTTAAATCTGCTGCAACTTCAAGATTTTGAAATTGCATTTGACTGAGGAGCCTTATTGCAGCTGCTTTTTTAGGGTTTGGTTGTAAAATTACCAACTTAATCAAAATGTTGAAAATAATGAAATGCTGCCTCTAACTATGAACCCCATCGTGTAAAAATTGGCTGCGGCGGTTCTGGGATGTCAGGACATTGTGAATGAAAGAGCCGAATACCTTTGGGAGATTTAAGGAAAAAAAAACGATTTTGTTTGTTCTATTAGTTGATCTACATCGGGATAGCATTTTTGTATAGTATCTGCTACAAGATGTAAAGCATTAAGCAGACATGTAACGTGTAGTAAGCTTGGCTGAACTTCTTTGAATAATTGACCCATGCGATGCATAATTGCAGCAGTATCGGTAACTTTCATTAATACTTGCTTTGGTAAAATTTCAAAGTTGTCTAGTGTTCTAACTAATACATTATGAAGTGCTTCAGCAGTACATTCTTGCAGTCTTTTATAGACTAACAAATAAGGTAGTGACCAACCTCGCGAGGTCATTGCCGTACATGGATCGATACAATGGAATTTTTTTATATATATGTAGTTTCGTCTTTAGTGAGACACAGTGTTTTACTTTTTAACTACGGTTTTTACATAATTATCCATTTTTTTACGCACCGTCGGTAAATACTTTCGAAGCGTCCCCGAACTTGGTAGTTTCCACGTAGAATTGTATTTGTTGCAAAACTGATGAAACATTCTTTGTCCGATTTTTCAACCGGTATTTTACATGCACTTGACACCATACTTAAATCACAAAGAAATTCATTATACAGTCTCTCTCAGTTTTTTTTTTTAGAATTTGTGTGTTGCACTATTCACATGTTTCCTACACACGCGTGGATTCATAATAAACTTTTCTCACAAAATAAGCACGTCACTACTTTACCATTATATCTTAAGTCTGAAAATTTACATAAAAATCTGCTTACCCTGTTAGCAAACAGGCGAGTTGATCTATTTCTATGAACTTTCGATATTTTCAATGCTTTGCGGTCGAATTACATATACACATATTCGTAAATACATCTATGCATTATGATAGCTGTTCACGTACTAAAGTCGGAAACGGGGGACGCATAGCTCTGAATCACTCAAATCCCTCACTCTTCTACGCCAGTGTAAGCTGACCGAGAATGCCTGTCTTTACTTATTGCCAATTTTGTAATTGTGTTTTTTGCAATTTTTCCTGATTTTTTAATGGAAAATAATTAATATTCTTTATTGCAAAATTCTAAATTAAATTTCTTGTCGATAGGTTTAGAACATTATTATGGACATTTTTGTCCACCAGCTGAGACAATTATATATTTCTTTGGGTATTATAATAATAAATATATTTTCATAATTTTTCCATTTTCAAATAGCAATACTGTATTCTGTTTTATTGCATTAAAATAATGACTTTGTAGAAAGTATTTTTCTCTAATCAAGAGTTGAAACCATTGATGAATTTGTACAAATTAAACGTTTATGTGAATGTAATTAAACTGGAAAAACTTTTCTTCTTAAAAAAATGTATCTAAATTGTCAAACTATTTTAATATGTCTTGCATTAATTTTAATGTTTGTTTTTGTCTGGTTTAGGGTATATTAAATTTAATCGCTCTCTAACTATTATTGCATTTCTTTATCATTGTGTTACTATTACAGGTTTCTGAGTGACCAAAAATATATCGAACGAATTTTGGGTCCTGAAGAAGGTCTAAAGCATAAACTTGAAACCTACATTTAGTACCCCAGAAGACTCCATTTACATTAATTCAAATTATTCCATTTAACTGATCACTCGTGCTTATAGCTATTTTACACGATTTTTCTTGCGAGTAGATATGTACAACTCTGTTATGAAACATGCAATTACGCACTTCTGCGTAGGTCGTACATGTTTCGTTATGTTTGTATACATGTTTTGCATTTGCAGTCGATTAGCTGTCTTCCTTGTACATATTGTTTACAACTCGCGTAAAAATATTTCTTTTGTATTTATTTGTAAGGTCTCCTTGGCGCTTAAAATCTAGTCATGTTTTGTTCCCATATATTTTTATTTTATTTTTTTGTTTCTAACGTTACAGTAGTTTTCATTTGAATATTTTAAACTGGAGGTAATGCTATTGTTCGCTTTTCCTGTTTTTGGAATATATTCATTGATTCTACCGCTCACTACTTTCTGAATACCTTTCTGTAATTGTTATTCAGACCAAGGATCTCTAGAAGGCGCCTTTACTTTCTGAAGATTTTTTGGTGACATCATTATTACAAATATTTTTTAAATTATGTCTTCCTGCCATTGTGAATGTAACTTTACAGAGCGTTTATAAATTAAGTAAATACGGTAAACAGAACGGATGTGGCACTTACCTTCAAATACAACAACAATCCATACAAACAAATTCAGCATTATGTTTTTGTCAATGTCATCTAAGGACTACTATTTAATTAATGCTTATTATATATATATATATATATATATATATATATATATAATAACTTCGTGACCTTGGTATGATATGGTAAACCTAATCAGTAGGCGATTAAAGGTCTGTATATTACTTCAAAATATATGTATTTAAAAAACTATACATGTTTCGGCTGTATACGCCTTTATCAAGAGAATACAAAATATGAATGACAGGATATAAATGTCAAGTAATTAAGTTACTATGGTTTAAATTATTCAAAGATACATTCTAGTAATAATAATAAATCATGCCTTAGTATTCCAAAAAATAGATAACAAGGTGTGAAAATATGTGTTGTTCGCTGCTAGCAATTTGTGTCTCCTTCTGGGTATGAACTTGTGTGTTGGTTGCTGCTGGCAGCTTGCGTCTCTCTATGGGTGTGTGGTTTTGTGTGAGAGCGTAAGTGTAGGGTTTTGTATGTCGGTGCGTTCGTGCGTGTGTTTAGTGATCGGTCGCATGAATTTAGAGAGGTCGGATAACACGTTCGACGTGTGTGCTATGCCTCCGCTTCGGCGGAAAACGTTAAGATGGCATAAGTGTGACCATCGTCGACCGAGGTAGCCACTAAGAGTGTTCCCTTAGTTGCGATGAGCAACCCCGTACAGGGTGCGCTTCGCCTGTCTGCGCCTTGCCTCGTTGGGGCGGGGGTCAGACCGTCGAAGTACTGCACGGAATTGTAAAGAAGTTGTCGGGAAAGGGTTGGCGGCCCTACGCAACGGCTGGTTATCCGACCTCTCTAAATTCATGCGACCGATCACTAAACACACGCACGAACGCACCGACATACAAAACCCTACACTTACGCTCTCACACAAAACCACACACCCATAGAGAGGCAAGCTGCCAGCAGCAACCAACACACAAGTTCATACCCAGAAGGAGACACAAATTGCTAGCAGCGAACAACACATATTTTCACACCTTGTTATCTATTTTTTGGAATACTAAGGCATGATTTATTATTATTACTAGAATGTATCTTTGAATAATTTAAACCATAGCAACTTAATTACTTGACATTTATATCCTGTCATTCATATTTTGTATTCTCTTGATAAAGGCGTATACAGCCGAAACATGTAGAGTTTTTTAAATACATATATTTTGAAGTAATATACAGACCTTTAATCGCCTACTGATTAGGTTTACCATATATATATATATATAGTAAATTCAATTTGTTGGCGATTTAAGGTCTGGTTTTACTTCAAAATGTATATATTTAAAACAATCCTATAATTATATGAATTTACCATAACATACAAAGATCACGAAATAATTATCTATATATATATATATATATTTATTTTATTCAATATATTACGGTCAATAATTTCGTTTAAATTATTTATATATATATATATATATATATATATATATATATATATATATATAATTTAAACGAAATTATTGACCGTAATATATTGAATAAAATAAATTAAAAGCGGGCAAGCGGTCTGTCAATTAAAAAACTCATTTATTAATTATCCCTATATTTCGCAACAACTTTGTTGCTTCTTCCGGAGATAAAAATGTAGAGTTAAAAAAATGATATTTTTTTGAACTCAACATTTTTATCACTTATTAGGAATTTCTTTCCACCAAGCCATTTTTTTCCAGTTTGGAATAAGAGAAATCAGGATTCAGATCTGGTGAGTATGATGGATGAGGCAGCAATTCGTATCCTAATTTCAAAAATTTAGGGGTTGCCACAGCGGATAAATGGGAGCGCGTTATGCTGGTGCAAAAAATATTTTTTTTCTGAATAAGAGCTGTCATTTTTTCGAAGCGTGTAACTACATCAGCATAATATTGGTCAGTTATTGTATCTCGACTTTGTAAATAGATAATAAATTGATTCCCAAAAAATTGTGGACATAATCTTATTGGCCGAAAAAACGGTTTTGCCTTCTTCGGACCATGTTCACCAGAAGAAGTCTATTGTTTTTGTATCTGGAGTATAGTGATATTTATCTGCAGTGACATATCAACGAAAATATTCTTTTGGATTTCATTTGAACTTTCCGTACAATCATTTGAAATTGTAACACGCATTTGCTCGACAGTAAGCAAACGCTGCATCCATCTTGCGGTTAGCTTTATTATATTTACGTTGATGCAAAATATTGTGTGCCTGTTCGATGGAGATGTTTACGGCATTAACTACCTCACACACTTTTATTTGGCGGTCGCTTTTTGCAGTGGTATGGACTTTATTATTAATTTGTGGACAAGTTACTGTAAATAAAGGCCCGGACGTTCTTCTGTACCCATACGACGTCCTCTATGTTGCATACAGCCTCATAAAGGGCGCCAGTAATAAAACGTAAGGCGTCAAAATTAATCTTAACCTTTCGTTAATCGAAATCTAAAGTTTCATCAAGATACGACAAGTGATTTGGTCATAGTTAATAACAGCCCAAAGAACTACACAATTCTCGTTACGTGTCGAGAAAATTTTCGCGCAATAATATTTTACAACTTTCAGAGAGGATTAACTCAGCAACAATGCCTAGCTGAGTTGGTTTCTGTTTTTGAAGATTAAGCACAACGATCGACAATTTCACGTTGGTACTGTGAATTCCAACGTGGACGCACCAGTATCAGCCTGATTAAGGAAGATAGACATGCAATATATCGTGAAATTGAGACACCCATGGGTATTTTAAAGACCTCCAAGCGATCCTACATGACGAACTGGGTGTGAGAAAGTTAGTTTTCCGTTGGATTCTGTTTCTTTTAACCGAAGAGCAAAAGTAGGCTCGTGTTAATTCGAGACCAAAAATCTTTGAGCCTATTCAATAACGAAAACTAAAAAAAAACGCCTATAGCATCGTGAGTGGCGACGAATTATTCATATGAACCTGAAAATAAGCGTCGGTCCACTGTTTGGGTGTTTCCAGATGAAGAGAATCCGACCAAAATTATTCGTTCGCGTGTGTCAAAAAAGATGGTCGCAACGTTTGTCTCAAAATCAGGTCATATAAGATGGAAGAACGGTTAATGCGGATTGGTACATAACCGTTTGTTTGCCAGAAACAATCTCCGTGCTCTGAGAAACTAACCCACAACGGCGAATCATCCTCATTATGACAATACGAGTTCGCACACAGCTCGAAACGCAATTGAGTTTTTGCAGCAAAATATCGAATTATTAAATTATCCTTCGTACAGTCTCAACCTAGGTCCCAACGATTTTTTTACGTTCCCATAGATGAAGAATGGAATGCGTGGTCGACGATTTCAGTCGTCGTAGGAAACAGTCGCTGCCTTCATAACGTTAATTTTGATTGTCCCAACTAAAGACTGGAATTATTGCATTAACTTAGGAAGGTCAGGTTCATCATAATATTAATGTAACTTTTTTTCAGTTTCTTTAATGCTTTTTCATGTCGAAAATAACGTTTAATTAACACACCTTAATTTTTTTTCCATATTAACCCAAAAACAACAAATAGTTTTCTTTATACTTAAGCGAAATTTGAACAATACTGGAGTCAGCGAGTACGTATCATGGCGACACCGTTTTCAATTTTTGAAAACTCACTCTTCTATCAAATTTTGTAGATTGAATACATATTTTCGGAAATGAAATATCACAAATCCAAGTATAAAAGCAAAATAACTTATGCAAATTTGCGCAAATTTGGAAATTTAGGGACAATAAAACTTCAATCAAACATCAACTTTTCTTCCAGATCTGAGTAGCTCAAAATTTCGCTTTAAAAAAGATTTTGTTAATCTCTAATTTTTCGAAATGCGAAACATGATAACTTACGACTGTGAAATAGAAAATATTTGTGTTCTTACATTTTCTAATTACTTTATTCTTTTTAATTTCTATTGTCCTCCTTTAATTATTTAATTTCATTCACAAAAGAAAACAATTTAGTTTATATTTACTATAAAAATTAAAAATATGATATTTTAACCTTTTTAAAATTTTTGGTAATAACAATAATTCTGAAACAAATAGTGTTGAAAAACTCACGATTAACTGATGTGGTCCGCAGACGAAGCATGGGATTTATTCTGGCTCCTTATTTACATAAGGTTAGCGACCCTTGATGTAAAGGTTTATAAAATTTTTTTTCACAAAAATGAAATACATAATATCGATTAATTACAAATGTTACTCGCCAAGATAACACTAGTTCTCTAATTATGTAAATAATGCATTTAAAATGTTTCTCACACTTCCAAGTTGTAAAGGAGATGTTAATTACTCTTGCTCAACAGTTACAGGTTACCGAAATGAATACTAAAATCCAAAAACTAATCTCTCACACATTAACACATCATTCAAACAACAGCTTGTAGTATCACTTACGAGTAATAAGCAATCGTATCAATATAGAAATACTTTTAGTACGTCAATTATTCTTAAGAATTGTAATTGACAATTATTATTCAAATCTTGGACCTTTTTCTATTCTTTCAGTTATATACAATATCGAGCCTTATGAAACATTGTACTTTATTTTGAACTTTAGAAAAAAAGGAAATATCTGAAAATTCAGGAAGTCCACTTGCAATCAATAAATATCAGCACAATAAGTAAACACATTTGCACATGTTTATATAGTAAAGCCACATATAAATTTCTATAATGCCGCAATTTCTTCGCACACGCATATAGAAGATTCTAAAATAAGAACATAAAGACACCAATTCTATGCATAGTTAGAACTCATATACATAATATTTCAACATCCCAGATGACAGCAGATGTGTGAGCACGAAAGTGAATGTTAAAATTTGCTATTCTCCAAACAATCTAATCAACGCATATTAATATATGTACGTACGGGCATATGGAGATCTATGTGATATTTGTGGAAAGTCATTGATTAGATTCATAATTTAGAAGCGTTATTAGCGGTATGTATTGTGTAGGATACATTTGTAGCATCACGAAACATATTGTTGGTTTATGATGCGTCATATCACGCCCAATTGATTTGCGATGATAAATGTTTGCGTATTATTAAGATGTCACTGTTAATCATGTATGAAATACAATATGTAAGCTTTATTAATAGAACGCTTCGTTACTAAAATCTCGAGGAGCTGATGCTGCTGATAGTAGTAACGTTGTATAATATACTATACGGCATTCCAAATAAGAATAAACCGTTGGGAAAGATAGGGCTTAAAATAAGAGCTTGTGATTGGCTCAAATACAGGCCGCTTTTATGCAGGCAAAATTATGTTTATTTATTTCTGTCAAGTTAGCGTTTTGCTGTCAGTACTGACCGGTATTCCTGTCAGTGCTAGTCAATTGCGTGTTTTACTAGTTATTTCATGTTATTAATACTGTTATTATTAATACTACTATTATTAATATTCCTTAAAGATAGTTCTTTATAGAGATTATAAAGTGAAAACCTCATTTTCTAAAAAAATTTAACACTTTATTTATACAAATTTATTTCATTTATTTAATCGCAATCGTTTTAGAGCACGGATGACGCAGCTTTACCAGGTCCATCAAAAATACGTAAAGGAAAATATGTAAAAAGTGGACAGAGGCAGAGATGTCTTATAATGTGTATTTTAAGAACAAAGCTATTATGTCCAAAACAGCTGCTGTTCGACAAACTTCAAGGGAAGTAGGGATTGGTAGGAATACTATGTTTGACATTATTAAGTAACTTGAAATGTCTGGAGTTACACATTCTCCTTTAAGAAAACGAAGTTGCTAAGATGCTTACAATAAATAAGATTTTTCTTTAAAAATGAGTTACCAACTTGCACAAAAATATGTGAAGTTATTAAAGGAGATGCCAGTTTACCTCCTTTTAAAACGAACATCACTTTGGAGAATCCTAAAGAAACTAGGATTCAAGTGGGAAAGACGCTCACGAAATAACATATTATTTGAACGAAATGATATTATCTTATGGAGACGTCGTTATTTGACAAGTATAAGAATGTTTCGTGCAGAAGGGAGAAAAATCTATTATTTAGATGAAACATGGGTGAATGCAGGTTACACAAAAGCAAAAATATGGAAAGATACAAAGGCCAAGCATTTGTTGAAGGTCTTTCTACTGGTTTAAAAGATCCATCTAGCAAAGGAAAGCGACTAATTGTGCTTCACATTGGCAGCGAAACTACTTTTATGAATGGAGGTTTGTTATTATTTGTATCCAAGAAAACTGCAGTTTACCATGAAGATATGAATAGTGAGGTGTTCATCGCATGGATGCAAAATATATTACCTTCTCTTGAGCCCAATAGTGTTACAGTAATGGATAATGCGCCTTATCATTTTACTAAAACAGAAAAGTCACCTACTTCAAAAGGAGGCACTCATTGAATGGCTTTTAATAAAAGGAATTTTAGCTGATAATTCTATGCTAAAGATTGAATTGTTTGAACTTTTAAAAAATTACACATCCTGTCATCTAGTTTCATACGTGGTTGATGAAATAGCTAGAGAAAGTGGCCGTACAGTTTTACGTTTACCTCCATATCACTGTAATCTTGACCCCATTGAACTTGTATGGGCTCAAGTCAAGCATCATGTTGCGGCCAATAATAAGACATTTAAATTGGACGAAGTAAGAAATTTATTATTAGAAGGATTAGACATGTGATGCTGACGCATGGAAAAATAGCATTCATCACTTTATAGCAGAAGAAAATAAGATATATGATTTAGATAATATTGTTGAAAATGTATTAGAAAATTTGAGTTTTACTGTAAATACTGGGTCATCCTCAGAATTTTCATTAGATTCAGGTTCTGATCTTAAAGATAAGTATATTAGTTTTCAATATATATAACGGGTGTTCAGAAACATTCGAAGTCAAAGTAGTCCTTGAAAATATGAAGTCATGTCTGAGATAGATTGATTTTTGACAGACAACAGTTGACATTTAATAATTATTACAAATCGGATACTTAAGTAAAGATGTAGAAGAAGTAGGGTGGTCTTTAGATGTATGGAAGAAAAATTATTTGAAGTTATAGACCGTAACTCCCTCTATAAATGTTTGTTTTTTGTAAAAATACGGTATGCAAAAAATTATGCGTATCGAACAAAGGGAAGGCGTGGCGCACCGCATCTCAAGGCGACCCTGTTGGTAAAATGAACAGAAATATAATTTTTTTAATGTATTTATATTTTTTACTATATAATATACCTATAACTTTATTATTGTAACTTAATTAAATTTACGGTAACTGCCACGAATTGTAACAAGAATTTGATTATAAAAATTTAATTGGAATCAAATTTCAAAAATTGTGGCGGCAACTAAATTATTTACATATTCTGATAATAGTTTACAAGCATAGATATTTTTTTAAGCCAACGAGTTCTTTTTTATCCCTTTTTTTCGAATACTCTTACGCGTTTTTGTTAAGAAAAGTTGTCACCACTGTGGTGCAACATTTAAGAAAATTAAAAAGGGACTTCTCCTATAAAATGACAATTGGTTAAAATTGTCAATTAGAAGAGTGTGTTACTTAACAGAAATAGTGTTAAAAATAAAAGCTTGTGTAAAAAGTGTAAAAAAATGACCGCAAACCTAAGACAGAAGTTATATTTAATTGGCCATGATGAAAGTCAAATCATTGATGACAAGTTACCATCAAACGGCCAAGTTTTGCGAGTATTATTTTAAAATCTGCACAAAGTAAAATTAAATTTAAGATCAAGTGCCCACCTTGTCGTGAAGGAAGTAGAAATTATGTGGAAGAAGGCTCGAGTTCCAACAAAGGGAACGGATAAAAATATTATAAAAGTAGAGGCGTTATACAAAGAATGAAAGAAATTGCTTAAGTCTAGTAAACGCCACTCATCACTGCAAGAAAAATGCGAAAAAGAGTTTACAGACAAACTAGATGATTTATTTGATATTGCCCACGCAAATGCCTTAGAAAAAATGAAAATTGAGGAAGTACGTTGTTTCTTATCAATCAAAGAAAGAAAGGACGTCTTCAACTTGAAAATCGTGCGTTGGGGTTATTTTGTGGAGCCTATAAATTAATAATCTTTATATGCAGAAAGTCAATCAAATCATTACGTTAAGCAATTCAAGAAGTTGTATTTACATGGCCGTCGCTATATACACACCCAGTGGTTTGATTTTGTAAAAATAATCTAAAAACTGTGTAACATGTAAAAAATTATGATGTGTAAAATGTCAATTAATATTGTATTTCGAGCTGGGAATATGTTTGTAAATACTGTGTTGTTCAAAGGATAATAAAACATTCCAAATGTTTGGTTTAACGTTAGAACTTAAAATAGGAAGTCTTACGGAGTTTTAGTTGAAGCAATACGTAGTATGTAATCTAATCCTATAATATAACCTACAACAACAATGCGTTAACATTTCAGTGTAGTGAACTTTTCACTTTCATTTTATTAACTGTAACTATGAAATAGAGTAATTTTTTATAATTCTAATATTAACATTCTTGTTTATCTTGTATAACTTATACTATTAAATGGTAGTAATACTATTTCAGACCTTACGGTGTTGCCTCAGTTTATAATTCCTATTTTTAATAACTTGCAAGAGCATCTGTATCAAGATGAGGTTGTTTATTTGCTGTTGGCAACTTGTAGACTAAATAAATCGTAAATATAAATACTCCAGGGTTGCAAACTTAATCTATTTTATTTATAATTAAATATATGTGGCAATATTTCAAACTTATTATATTAGTTTTGTATACAAAACAAGTAAATACAGTTAGTCGGATAAGCCTTCATGCACTTAAAATTATTCAGAAAAAGTAATGTAAAATTAAACGAATTTCGTACATTCACAAAGGTTATTTTGCTTTTATATTTGGATTTGTGGTATTTTATTTATGAAATCATTTATTTAATCTGCAAAGGTAATTTGAGAGAAAAGTGACTTTTTAAAGGTGACAATAGTGTCGCCATGATAAATATATTGCTGACTCCAGTCATGTTTTAGAATCCTACTGTCAAAATTTCACTCAAATATGTGGGTTAGATCAATTTTTCCAATCGCTTAAACTATTCGTTGTATTTGTGTTAATATGAAGACAAAAAAAACACGTTAATTAAATATTATTTTCTTCGTGGAAAAACTACTAAAGAAACCGAAGAAAAGCTATGTAAATATTATTATAAATCTGCTCCTTCTCATGGAATAATTTGGAAGTGGATCACAGCTTTCAAAAGTGGTCATATGAGTACAGAATGAACGTTTGCCAAACTAAAGAAAACAGGAAAATTTATTCAGAAGTTGTATCAGTATATCGCATCCTTTTATTCATCCACTATTGCAATCGCTAAATTTAACAGAATTAGGATGCGAATTGCTGCTATCGCGGCTCGTGTTCTAAACATGAACTCGTGCTTATGAAACTTGTGTTTTAATATACTATTTTAGGGCAAAGAATAATATTTTACTTTTCAACATAATTCCCACTCAATTCTATACACTTTCATTCTTTTAATCAATCTAAAACGTAATCTTTTGGAAGCTCGTCAAAAGTAGGCAATAGTTGCGGCTATCACGTCTTCATTTGTCCCGAATCTCTCTCAAAGAAATTTTTTCACGAATGGAAACAAGAAAAAATCTTTCGGAACCAGATCTGATGAATATGCTGGATTAAGCAGGGCTTATTAAACGGTTTTTTATACAATTTTTTTCTATTTCGCACTTTTTACATTAATAAATTGAAATTATGTATTTAATTTTAAAGCTCAGAATTTTATTTTTATATAAAGCAGTTGGTCACATTGATACTTGACATTCTCAAATTTAAATATTGCTCAACGGGAAATATTATTCATTAATTTTCGTTAACATTACTTGATATTTTACTTAAAAATATAAACATGGGTGACATAGAAACTAATATCTCTTGTATTCCACCCCAATATACATTGTTAGTGTGGCATCTTTTTTGCAAAATGAAACTCATTTTGATACTGTTTTGGGTTTCATAATGAGTTCATTACGACCGCAAAATAGAAAATAGTATATTAAAAAACGAGTTTCATAAGGCACCATTTTGCCGCACGAGATCAGTTTAGAAAACGAGCCGCTTGCGGCGAGTTTTCTAAAGAGCGAGTGCGGCAAAAGGCCTTATGAAACGAGTTTTTTATACTATTTTTTCTATTTTGCGTTTTTACATTAATAAATTGCTTAAATTGGAATTATTTAATTTGAAAGTTCAGAGTTTAATTTTTATATAAAGCATGTAGTTGGTCACATTGATACTTGACATTTTCAAATTTAAATTTTGCTATCCGCGAAGTATA
The DNA here is from genome assembly GCA_935421215.2 of Melolontha melolontha. Taxonomy (NCBI): domain Eukaryota; kingdom Metazoa; phylum Arthropoda; class Insecta; order Coleoptera; family Scarabaeidae; genus Melolontha; species Melolontha melolontha. Next base: position 102,651,380 of record OW285239.1, on the reverse strand, counting down.
TTATATTTCATATTATTTATTAATTTTCGTTAACATTACTTGATATTTCATTTAAAAATATAAACATGAGTGACATAGAAACATATATATGTTGTTGTAAATTGTATACAACATACGTTGTTTGTGTAAAATACGAATATATATCATATCTGTCAAATGTACATAAATTCTTAAAATCATATGACAGCAATGATATTTATTTCTGTATTCGAACAACGCCAACATTGAAAAATGAAAAAATGCGTATCGAAATGGAGCTCATTTCGATACTGTTTTGGGTTTCATAATGAGTTCATTTCGAACGCAAAATAGAAAATAAATATTTCTTTGAAACGTCACCCTCGTATAATCATTTTTCAAGACATTTATTCATTATGTTCTGCAATTGTATATATTTCTAATCCTTTTTCAGGTTTCTATATAGTATAGAATACATATTTTATAGAAAAGGCCCTCCATGTACATATTTATATAACTAACTTTATACATGTGTAAAGTAAATGTGTACTATTTATTTCACCATTCCACATTGCACTCTCTTGACTTGAACAATATATATTTATATTATTATCGACTATTTAGTGTAAGCAATAAAGTTAAAAGGTTTCGCTAGTTATGGCAGCGTAAGAATTACCGTCGAACCATCTATTGTAGCAACATATTCGCATTATATTGATTTTTTTTTTTTAAACTAGCTCCTAACATTTTCGTATGGCCATTCACGATGAAAGTTTTAGTTAGACCATTGTTTCTTAAACGTGAGAGCGCTCCTTTGCCCCTTCACTCTTAGGCATATCCTACAAATAATCAAGAAATTCTAGACTTGTATTAGTCGACTATTAATAGGGCATAAAGGATTCAGTAACGCATATCCGCGACAAACGGATGAAAATATAAGGTAACCTATAGTTCATTCCAAATAGGAAAGGAGCAGATGTAGTTGCAATCTGAGTGCAATTTACACAAAATAAATTTTGTTATTTCAAACAAGAAGAACATATGTTTGCTGTCATATATTGAGGTCATACATATCTATATAAAAGATTATTATTTTTTGACTTTTACGTTTGCTTATTAACATATTTTTTTATTAAGAAAGTTTAGAAACTCTTTAATAATTTTATTCAAATAAGAAGCTGCAAATATATATAGCAATGCAAGGTATTAGATAGATATAAAATATTTCAATCAATATCTTATAATTTAATATTTATTGTTTAAAGGTGTTGCAACTACATAAATTGGTGCATACGTAAATACAGTGACAATGTGAAGAATGTGCTAAAATTACTTCAGGAGAAATATATACATCTTTATTTGATTTGACTAACGAACAAAATTATTGCAAAAGTCATAGAAAATATATGTAACTGTTAAGAGATGACCGCATTTTTTTGCGATAAGCATATTAATCCTTTTTTTATCTGATAGAACAATTATGGGCTGTTCTTAATAACCATTGTAGGTATTCAGGAGATAATTGTGCACACAGATGATGTAAAACTAATAAATTTAAAGGATTAATAGTGACAGTCATGTATATTATAATTATCATAGTATTTATGTAGCTCTTAACATTAGTTCTCGCTTAACAAATATAACACACTACAAAGTACAGTTATTTTACTAATACCCATACATACTTAGAGAGCGATAAAGAAATGCATTTAACTGGACATCATTTCGCAAGTTTTGCATAAAAAAATTCTAAACCTTTAAAATGATATTCTAAAGTCTTCACTTTATTCGCAGATAATTCTATATTATTCAACTTTACTCTTAGTTTCCCCTTTATATCCTTTTTTTTAATTTTCCCATTGTCTAAACTTCATTAGTCAACTTCATAGTTGACATTCTACACAAATATCCCCATCCTTACGTTCGCAACTAGAGGCTTCACTTTCATATTTTTCTAATTACAATATTAGATTTTCTCGATACGATTCTTTTCAGCTTTTTCATCTCGCTTGCTTGAATCTTCTTTGCCGCTTGTTGAAATCATAAGAAGTGTAGCTATATACCGAATGATTATAAATGATTGAGGCAAAAATTCAATTTGACAATCGTGAGAAATTGGCTTGCCTGATCATTCGCTTTATATTTATATTTTTAGGTTAGAGTATTTTATTACGAATGATATATTTGGTTGAAATTACTAGTAAATCAATACTAGCTGATATCAGAAGTTAGATTTATATAAAATTATATTTGAAACAAATTTTACGAACCTATATTGCAAATACATAACACAATTAGGGACGAAGATATTGTTCCAAATGTTAAACGCCTCCTTATAAACAATACTGAACTCATGATAAATTGCTAAATATGTACATTATTTGCATTTATTGCGAATTGTTAATAGGATGCCAGAATATTAGGTACTAAATAACGGAATAAAAATAAATCCAGAGGTATCAAATTGAGCAATATATTTGGCCATAAACCTACATTTATCAAACGGTCTGGGCAAAATTACTCGATATATTTCATAGTTGTGCTGTGTGTAGTGTGGCAGAATCCTGTTGGTAATAACCATTAGTTATTGTTCAACTAATTTATAAATAACTTTAAAATAATGGTTTCGTAAGTGTGGACGTTAATTGTTTCTCTAAAGAATAGTGACTCAAGAATTTGTCGTCTTGAGATTACCACCCAAACATTAATTTTAAGTGGACGCAATAGCACAATTAAATTGTGTGGATTATCTGCCGTTTAAGTTGTATAACGCGAATTAACATAACCAGACAGATGAAACCATACTTCATCAGAATAAAAAGTAATATTTTGCTGTCAATTATGCAGATGGCCAAACGGCCAATACTACTAATAAAATTTGAATTTTTATGGGTGTAAATGTAAGCTATTTTTTCAGGATCTTCGGTAGAGGATTCATGTAGGTTAAAGGTTAAGGTTAAAAGAGCAGATTAATTGCTTACCTAGCTTACCTATTAGTTGGACAGAAACGTAAAGATTTTCTTCATCAACTTCATCCATGCTTTCCAAAATATTGTTTGTAGCAACAGTGGAACAATCTTTAGCCACATTACCGGTATTGAAATCGTTACTTTTCACAACACAGTGTTGTGAAATGTAACGATATTCAATTTACTGTTCTGGATAAATTTCGATAAATTAATCATAACTCAAGTTGGCTTTGAATATATCTAATTACCATCTTCATTTTGCAATCCGCTTCCAAAATAGGTCGTAACAATAAATGTATTTTACTCGACAGTTAAGACTATTTTAAAAGTAAAAACAACAAATTGTTTTATTTATTTGTTTGTTTGACGTTTATTTTGCAAATTTGATTTTAATTTGTCTTAATAACAAATGTTTTAATCATTTATAATCACCCGTTACTAACTTTTATATATTTATAACTAACTTTTATATTTATATATATATATATATATATATATATATATATATATCTTCATGTATTAATTTAATCTGTTTATTAACATAAACTGCTCAATAACCAATTTAATAGCAGCGTTATTAGCGAGCTGTTTTGAATTAAAGCAATGCCCTCTGTGTTTATTGTTACTGACGTATAGGTACATATTGCTATGAACTGTGGTTTGGAAATTAGCTATTTCACCATTCACGACAAATCTATCCAGCTAGGATAGTCAGTCGGCTTATTTCCAAAATGGGACTGCTTTCCTCTCAGGGTTTCAATCGGAAAAGTGGAAAATTATTGAATTAGTAAAATAGTTTTTTTTTTTGAACGCCACTCAAAATTCGTTTGAGAAAAGTTCTGATAATGTCTTTAAGTTACTTATTAAAATGTGTAGAAAGGATTATTAAATTAAAGAACACAATATAAAATTTAAATGAAAATTTAATGTAAAAATTAAAAAAAAAAAATCTTTATAAAGTATAAATATTAATACTGCCTCATTAAACAATATTATAAAGGTAAAAATAACGCATGGAAATGACCGCAGCACACGTCTAAAAAACCTTAATGACAGCCGATCAAAATTAAAAATAATAAATTACAAAGAAACTTTTTAATTTCTCCCAAGAGAACAAAATCAAACTAAACAAACTAACTTGACAGCCCGAAGCAAACTCTAACGCATGTGCACCCACATGTAACAAAAAATGCCCTTGAGATACCAAACGTATAAAATTTTATAATTACAGAATTTTTTTACTAGAAATTTTAAAAATCCTTCTTTGTTATTTATATCAAATATCTAAGACTAAATCTCAATACGATAATAATAATACAATATTCAATTCATTCAATATAAAAAATATCTTTTAATAATATATTTTACTTACGTAAAAAAAATATATTCAAGACACGTGAGTAAGAAGTGTAAAATATAACAATTACGAGATTAACAAACTCGTATAATATCGGTAATGAATTTAAACAAACACTAACCACTAATTAAATCAAAAATATCCCGAAGTTACTTAATAAAGATTAAAGATAAAGATTAATTTTTTTATAAACACAACTTTCTTATCTCAGAGTACACTTGTGTCTGCCTAAAGGTCAAATCAAGCGCGCAGGCTTAGAATGTAAAACCAGTTTTTTTCACAAAAATAATAAATTTCAAAAATATACACTTGCGTTCAAAATAATTTTACAAACATTTTTAATTCAATTTTAATATTTTTATGGGAAAAAATCCACAGCAATATGTACGTATTATATATTGACTATGCTATTTGCGTAAATAAATATTTATAGCATATTGAATAAGTGAACTAAATTCGTATGTATAGTTTATGTCATAATCCAGTCATAATGTACGGGAACTGAACAAGTAAAAATTACTGCAAAACAATTCCGATTATTGAATAAAAGGTATTTTATTATTATTATTATTATTATTTAAAAGGTCATTTTAACAATGTATGCTTGCCGGAAAAATATAATGTCGAAAATTTAATAGGAAAATGTAACTCATACCATCGCCACGCTACGTGACTAAGACGTTGAAGTTTCCCGTTTACATATTACGCAAGTATATTAAGTAGGTACAGTATTTCTTGAACAAAAGAAAAGACGCATACGTGTATCTAATGTTATACATTATACTTGCTGTGACTTGTTGCTTATTACTGGTCGTATACTTTTAAGATTAGTATTGAATATATTAAATGTAATGCCAATATGGTATATAAGATATTGTAATAATTTTATATTCTTTTAAAATATAATTATTAGTACATCTTTAAATCATATGGTATACTCGTATATGGACGAATAGTCTGTTGGACAACAGTATTTCGTTGACTTTTCTAGCACTTCCTCAACCTATCGATGTGAAACATTTTCCTGAACCCATATATCTTTCATAAATTTAAAATTGCAAAGTCTTAACTTTATTCGCAGAAAATTCTGAAAAACACACAAATACACAGAAAAATATGTAGCATAGTTACTACAGTTGAATATCCCATACTACGTACGATAGTTACTATAGTGACAACTATCGAAGTGTAATAAAAAAATACAAGATTATGTGGTTTCTTAAAGCGGTTGCTGGTACGAGGGATGTCTTTTATGTTTTGCATATTGGGACATAGAAGGCGCTACTAATCAAATGTCAGTGCTAAAAATTAACCTCCATCTTTAGTTAGCCGAAATCCAAAGTTACAGTGCGATACGTGTAGTGTAGCTACAACAAACTGTCAAAGTAGACAAATTAGTCGAAAAATGGAATTAAACCCTGAAAATTTTCGCGCAATAATTTTTTATTATTTTCGAAGGCAATTATCTCAACAAGAATGCCTCGTCGAGTTAGTTGCTGCCTTTGGTAATAAAGTACCACATCAGTCAACAATTTCTCGTTGGTGTGGAGAATTCAAGCATATAGGATTACTCTTAGCGACGATCCAAGAGCAGGTGCACTGAAAACGGTTGTCACTAAGGAAAACGTCGATGCTGTGCGCAGGCTCATCAACGAAGATCGACATGTGTCATATCACGAAATTGAGGCATCATTATGGATTTTATAAACCTCAATTCAAAAAAAATTGCGTGAAGAATTGTGTGTAAAAAAATTAGCTTGCCGTTGGATACCGCAATTGTTGAACGACGAACAGAAAACAGCTAGGGTGACTTGGTGTCAAAAAGCTCTATACCTCTTCAACGCAGGAAACTCCAAAAACGTGTACAACATCGTGAGTGGTGATGAATATTGAATTTACTCATATGAGCCAGAAAATAAACACGAGTCGTCTGTTTGAGTATTCCAAGGCGAAGAAAAGCCGCCAAAAGTCATCCGTTTCCAAATTGTCTCCAAAAAGATGGTATTACAAACGGCGGCTTGTGCTGGACATCGGGTTGTAGTTGCCGTGCTAATAATAATGGAATTATTTGATAATAAATAAATAATTAGTGGTGCTGGTGAAGTTCCTTCAAAGGTCCAGGACGTGTGTGATGATGGTTAATTAAATAAATATACTACAACTACTTACTAAATAAATAAAACACATAAGCGTTGTCCTTAAAGTTTGTATTTATATTTACATAAGAAAGAAATTGAAATTGTTATAATTTAAAAGTAATTAAAGCAAAAGTAATATATACACGAGGAGCGGTAATTAAGTAACTGAAAAGTAACACAAAAATACTCTGAAACGAACGTTTAATTGAGCAGTAAATTAAGGGTTAATTGAATACGATTAATATAAAATAATCTCTGTATCGAACAATACAGAGTTACCTTTCATTTGCGGCGATGGGCGGCCACGTGGTGCGTCGTATACCTTAGAAGCGAAAGAGGCCGGACGGCGTGGTGAGTTGCATTGTGTACTTGAACAGCACGAGGAGTTGTTTACTCACGAAGGTTCGAAAGAGAAGATCGGACTGATAGCTTTGCGTCGATAGACACTGGTTTTGAAAACGGTCTGTTTTATGATCTAAGTCGGAGAGAGGATCGATAACTTGAATTCTAATTAATTAAGAAGCGGGACCTGAAGATGTGTTTTACCGATGGCATACATATTATTAAAATAACGCTTGTGACATAAGCTTTCTAATAATGTGAAACACAACATATGAAAGAAGATGTATAATTCAATTAAAACAATCAAAAAAAGAAATGTAAATAGAAAGAAATTCCACGGTAACGGTTGTTGCCGGGTCAGGTAGTAAGCGAAGGGTCTCGGTTAAGAATATAACAAAAGAGAAATACTTTCTCTTTGGACACGAATACACAGAAAAATGTCTTAAGTTAAAATATTATTTTAAATCGAGATATTTAAAGAAGAAATATTTAAACATACATTAAAATATTCTATATGCGAAGCGTAACAATGGTCACGACATTTGTCTCGAAAGCAGGGTTTGTAGCAACAATTTCTCTACAAGAACAAAGAACTATTACTGCCGGTTGGTATACAACCATTTGTACAATATGAAACAAACATCTAAATAATTTACATATCTGTAACTATGCACATGGACAAACGCTTTATACGTGCTTAACGTATTGTCATACTTAAACAAAACCGTTTTGTATATACAACCATTTGTTTGCCGCAAGTCATCGCTGAGCTCCGAGAAACCAACCCATAACAACGAATCATCCTCTACCAAGACAATGCAAGTTTACACACAGCTCGCAAGACAATTGATTTTTTAACGCAACAAAACGTTGAATTGTTAGACCATCCTCCGTACAGTCCCGACCTAAGTCCCAACGATTTCTTTGCCTTTCCAAAAATCAAGGACAGACTGCGTGGTCAAAGGTTCCAAAGAGCAGTCGATGCCTTCAAAAACACGATTTTGACTGTACCAACAAACGAGTGGAGTAACTGCTTCCAGAGTTGGTTCGAGCGCATGCAAAAGTGCATTAATCTTCCTGAAGAATACTTCGAAAAACAATAAAGTCTTTAAAAGCTATCTATTGTTTTATTCCAGCTCTATATACAAATATATAAAAGACTACCTTCGTACAATGCACTTGTGCTAAAGTAGTTCAATAGATTGTGATAAGAAAGATACTATTACGGGGTAGGAGTTCTTAGAGTTAATGCACAAAAGTAGCACTATGTATAAATAATCTTTTTTCTTTATTCTGCTATTCCTCTTTACATTTCGGCATTGATGGACTGAACGAACAGAACTGTAGTATCTTTTTTTTGCTGATCATCCATACAGAACTGACCACGGTAATGTCTGTTTGACTACGTCAATTGTAATACTGTTACCTTGAGTATACAGCTTCTTGCCTACTGTCAACTTATGTCTACTACTTACTCTTCTATAATATTATTACACATATATTGCCCCGACTTACCCATCGGCGTAGAAATCGTGACAGTACAAAATACAACTGGACAAGCATCAAATGTAATAAAAATAATAGTCTAACTAACGATTGAAACTATGAGGCTGTACACCATCTGCTATTTTCTTCGGATTGATCTCCACCAGATTCTTCAATTCTTTAAGCATTTGGACACCTTTTTAGAGGGGAAAATAATATATTAATGAATGAGCTTAAAGCCACCTAAAAGGCAAAGCCCATCAGCGACTACGTAGATCAATACTATTTGCAAAATATTATTTATCTTTGTGTTAGTCATCGTAAAAGTGTATTTATTATAGAAGTTATTTTGATTAATAAATATTTATGTTCTAGAAACCAAATAATTTTAAATTTTACTTCATTTTAGTAAGCAGTTAACAGATAGAGCATAATATTGTAATTAAATATCTTTGAAGAAGTAATAATTCATTATCCCTTACTGATAACAAGTGCATACTGTGCAATCTGAGTAACATCCCATGAGTGGCGCATTGTCCGGCGAGCGATTGACATAGTATATCGGCGTCCTTGAAATAAAAAGACAACGTATGAAAAATGGAAAGATGTAATTATATAGAATATAAATCCAAAATATTTTTCCAAAATTCACTATCTTAAGCGAGAAAAAAATGACAAATATATTTTAAAAAAAATTGTCACGCCACTGTGCGACTGATTATATTATAAAAAAGTATCAGAGACGATATCTTAAAGCCGACCCACATTAATAAAAACAATAGTTTTCGACTAAAAATAGATTGCTACCAAATACGACGTTAAATGCCCATGAACCACACATCTTACATGTTCTTTTAATACATCGTCTCTAAAAATTCACCAGCAAGTATAAATTTTTAACAGCAGACTTTCGTACCAGGTTACCGAACCCTTACTATAAAAAACTAGCGTTTTTATAAACATTGTGAATTCATTATATTTGTTACTTCTCGACACAAAAAAGAAGATTCACGTAATACACATTTTTTAATTTGTGTATTACGTTATGTTATAGTTTTTATAACATCTATAGCCGTTACGTATGCAAACACACGCTGTAGCATATTGCTGTTTATTGTAGTAATTTGTTGAAAAAAAGTTCACAATGTGTCCGGGCTGCCTTTAGGGGAGTTTATTTATTTTCATTGAGTCCTCTTCAGTCTCGGGTTCATTTATGAACGTGGACAGAAAACAAAATTCGAGCATTAAAACAAACACTTTTCTACAAAAATTTATTAAAAAAGAAAAGAAAAAAAGAATCTTAATCAAATATTAAGATAGCTAATTGCATGAATAACAAAAAGCAGGAGGGAAATAGATTGCGAGATAAGTGACACGCTCGCAATGAAAACCCTCCAATTAACCGCGAACAAAAATAAACTAATTAAATAGAATGGAAAACTTTTAATTTCTATTGTTTACTAAAAACCCAAAACACTAACGTCAAACAGATTACAAACTGTTATTACGCGTGTCTAAGACCAGGTCATGCGCACATAAACATGAATTTAACTTTCCCTCCAACCTGACTTAAAAAAAATATCTAATACGTGAATAAAGAAAAAAATCCCTCATAAGAAATGTAAAAATTCTCCTTGCTATTCAAACAATAATTACATACATCAAGCTTAAATATACTCAACAATGAATATCACTCTACCAATCAATCAAATATAAACAAAGAAATATACTCAATGCATTGAAATATTAAATCTTTAAAATTACATACTTACATTTTTTAAATCATAAAAACTATATTTGAAACACACATGGCAGATAAGTAAAAATTTGTCAAAATTAACGAGCCAAAACCCTCGTTAATAATACCGTACCTAATGAATTCAAATCACCTAACAACCAAATTTAATAACAAAAGCGTGATTTTAATCAAAAAATTATAGTTAATTAACTATTTCTTTAAACTCGACTATATCTACCAATGTTCAATGTGTGTCTAAAGGTTACACCCCTCAAAACCCCTTAAACAAAGCGCATCATGTGACAACATGTCGAACTATAACAATTATCTACATCACAGAAATATACAGATGTGGTCAACAGAATCGGTCCAAACATTAAAATAACATAATTTTCAAAATATATATAAAAATATCCTGCAAAATAAATGTACATAGATAAAATATATTGTTCAAAATTATCTTCTATTTCTTCGGGGAAAAGTCCATTGCAATATGTATGTGTGTGTGTGGGTGTGTAACATCAATGGAGGAATTTATTATTTTTACACATTCTGAATATTTTGAATTCATAGACGTCAAATAATGCAATTTTCTGGGGGGTTTTAATTTTGGGGTTCACGTCGTAATTAAATCTTTTTTTTTTAACCGTTGTCTCTTTATTTCAAAAACACCTGTATACGCGCGCCCGTGCGATGCTAGTCGAACGAACCTCTCTAATCATGAAAATACCCTGGGTTATTTAAATAGAATGGGTATTGTCTGTATTCCAACTACGTTGTAATATTTCCAAAGAATATGAATAAAGATGATGCAAACAAAACTATTATGAAAATTTTAACTCCTCGATATTTGAATTATAAATAATAAATTTGAATGTATTATTCAAAGTAATTAACAAGAATTATATTTTTTTAGGTTAGCAATGGTTAGTTTACATTGTGTGTTTACGTCAACATTAAAGATAACCTTGACATTGTGTAGAAAAAGCATAATTAGGAAAATAAAGAATTTGATTTGCATCTTGAATGTTTTTTGTTGCTCCATATATTTACATTTGAATTGTTTATATGTAACGTTGAAATACACATCAGACACACCACAAACGTTCTTGTTACTACTTATGCGATAAAATTAACGAAACAAATTGATTATATCCAGGAAATGTTTTTCATCCGAGTTTAATTATTTCTCCTTTTAGACTTGTTATTTGCCTTTAAAAAGAAAGCGGGTGTATTTCATGTATCAATTGTATCATTTGTCCTTTTTGAGGAAAGAGATCCCATAATCTGTAGTTACAATATAATTGTTATCTATAATTTACTTTCGATAATAAGAAAAGTTTGTTGTTTCCCGGAAATCAAGTATGTATCTATATAATTTATCGGCGTGCCTGAAATCGATTAGGTTTTTTTTTCGGTTGATGGTCATCGAAGTGAAGTCGTATTACAATTGTATTAGCATGCATAGCATTTAATTTTATATTTTATCCGAACTAGAAATAAAGTTGTACCTACTTAATTACATAAAATAGTTGATTCTTTCAGGTTTAATTCGAATTTATTAACTGACATTAATCTTAATCTACAATATGGAATAAGTAGAGACTGGCATTCTCGGTCAGCTTACACCGGCATTGGAGCGCGAGTAATTCAGAGCTGCTCTCGGCTCAAGTTGTGCGTCTCGCGTTTCCCACTTTAGTACGTGAATAGCTATCATAATACGTACATGTATTTACGAATACGCGTATTTGTGATTCGAACGCATAGCATTGAAAATGTCGAAAGTAGTGAGGTGCTTAGTTTGTGAGAAAAGTTTATTATGTTAGAATCCACGTATACAGGCTGATTCATTTTCGGCCCTCACCATGGTGATCTCTCTTATTATTGGAGATAGAGTATAGGTTTAAATTTGGCAAAGTTGTTAAATTTTGTGTTTGTTATAAATCCGTAAAGAAAATAGACCTGTGACAAATGAACTTCGTTATTTAAAAAAAACGCGAAACCCCCGTTTTCTTCTTTTACCTGTAGCACCGACATTTGGCTTTGTAGAGAAAAAATAAAAACACATCCTTGTGGCCATTTCTAAACCTCTATCCAGTGGTGTACTCTAAATTTTTATACGACGTTTCGTTTCCTTCTGGCCATCATCAACTATCTAATTTCTTATAGGCGCCATATTGGATTTAGACATCTTCACAAAGAGTTTTTTTTCTGATTTCAACCATGTACCACATGCTGACTATGGTTTTTGACATTAGGTTTTATTTGAAAGAATAAATTATAAGATTAAATAAGGTAGCCTTTGGAATTTCAATCTGTCAAACATTTCATTTATTGTTCATTATGAATACAAAAATGTCATACACTAACGAAGAGAAACGAGATATGATAAGTATTTTTTATTCTTCGAAACGAAATTCAACAGTAGCGAGTACAAGATAACAAAAACATTAATAAAAATACATAGAAAAGTAAACAATAAACAATTACAGTAAATGTTCAATTATCTGGCCATCTTCGGTAATGCACAATTGGGCACGCCTTCTGGCATTTTGTACTGCCCTTTGTATAGTTCTTCTAGGAACTGTATCGAAGACATTCTGAAGTCTGTCTCGTAATTCTTCAATGTTTTGTGGCGCATCTACTTTATAAATATTATTTTTGACATATCCCCATAAAAAAAAATCTAGCGGACTTAAATCAGGTGATCTCGCAGGCCATTCAACAACTCCCCTATTTCCAATCCAACGGTTTGCAAACTCTTGATTTAAGAAATTTCTAACAACAGCTGGATTGTGTGCTGGTGCGCCATCTTGTTGCCACCATAAATATTGTAATTGATTTAATGGGATATTGTCGTCAAGATAGTCAGATACGTATGTACGTAAAATGTTTAAATATCTTTCTCCATTTAAATGTTCTTCATACATAACTGGTCCTAAGAGACGATTTGCCAAAATACCCATCCAAACGTTTATTCCAAAACGATGTTGTGGTCTTCTAGCCCTGTTTTGTCGGGGATTTTGTACTGCCCAATAGTGCTCCGTATTTCTGTTGAACATTCCAGAATTTGTAAATTTTGTTTCATCTGACCAGATGATTTTGCTTAAAAAATTTTCGTCATTTTCTATCCTTCCCATTAACCAATTCCAATAGCCTTCTCAAATTATCTCCAGGCAGTAAAAAGTGACTAACATGGATCCTGTATGGTTTAAACCTACCTTTATGTAAAGTTCTCCAAACTCTGGACTGGCACAAATTTAATTCTGACGCTACTTCGCGTGTAGAAATTGATGGATTATTATTTATCTATAAAAATACAAGATTAACATGAAATTTGAAAACACGCTTTTAATTTACCATTTGTAAAATATCTTGTCGATTTTCATTTAAATTCCTGTTGTCTTGACCATTACGCGGCTTAGTAAACGATCCATTCTCGACCAAATTTCTGTCGAGATCAAGAAAAATGGTACGATGAGGCTGTTGTCGTGTATCTTGTACTCGCTACTGTTGAATTTCGGTTCGAAGAATAAAAAATACTTATCATATCTCGTTTCTCGTCGTTAGTGTATGACATTTTTGTATTATTAATGAACAATAAATGAAATATGTAAATGGGATTTAAGTAAAACACTTATACTAATTTCCAGTATATATTACACTTTATTATATATTAATAAATAGATGACATGTTTCGCTACGATGTAGCTTCTTCGGATCTTATATTACTACTGAACACGCTCTTCACAAATGTATGGCTTTCTTCTAAACTATTTCAATGGGTTGCACTTGTCTACATTAGAATCGTCTCTTACCGATATATCGTCTAAAATTATTGTTATTTTAATAATTAATGAAACCAGTTTAAAAGTGGTGAATTATTAAGGTCTAATTGGTCATTTAACAATATATCTGCATATTTAAGTTTATTTATTTCTAAGGATTCCAGTAAATTTAACTTTAATCCTTTTTGTTGTGACTGTAAAATTTCGAAATCTTTATTGAAACTATGATTATTTTCCAACAAATGAAGTGCATAATTGGAATCTGTCTTTTTGTTAATAAAACTTTTAAAATGTTCCTGTATTCTTTTCTCAAAGCTCCTACCAGTTTGGCCTATGTATGTTTTAGGGCACTCTTTACATAATAGTTTGTATACTCCGGATTTATTACTTTTGCTTGTCTTGGATTTATTATTTTTTATGAATTTCCCTAAAAAAAAACATACATAGGCCAAACTGGTAGGAGCTTTGAGAAAAGAGTACAGGAACATTTTAAAAGTTTTATTAACAAAAAGACAGATTCCAATTATGCACTTCATTTGTTGGAAAATAATCATAGTTTCAATAAAGATTTCGAAATTTTACAGTCACAACAAAAAGGATTAAAGTTAAATTTACTGGAATCCTTAGTAATAAATAAACTTAAATATGCAGATATATTGTTAAATAACCAATTAGACCTTAATAATTCCCCACTTTTAAACTGGTTTCATTAAATATTAAAATAACAATAATTTTAAACGATATATCGGTAAGAGACGATTCTAATGTAGACAAGTGCAACCCATTGAAATAGTTTAGAAAAAAGCCATACATTTGTGAAGAGCGTGTTCAGTAGTAATATAAGATCCGAAGAAGCTACATCGTAGCGAAACATGTCATCTATTTATTAATATATAATAAAGGGTAATATATACTGGAAATTAGTATAAGTGTTTTATTTAAATCCCATTTACATATAATGGATTTCCAGCAAGTATCGGCCGATTCAATTAAAAAAAAAATAAAAAAATAAATGAAATGTTTGACAGATTGAAATTCCATGGCTACCTTATTTAATCTCATAATTTATTCTTTCAAATAAAACCTAATGTCAAAAACTTTAGTCAGCATGTGGTACATGGTTGAAATCAGAAAAAAAAACTCTTTCTGAAGATGTCTAAATCCAATATGGCGCCTATAAGAAATTAGATAGTTGATGATGGCCAGAAAGAAACGAAACGTCGTATAAAAATTTAGAGTACACCACTGGAATGGCCACAAGGATGTGTTTTTATATTTTCTCTACAAGGCCAAATGTCGGTGCTACGGGTAAAAGAAGAAAATGGGGTTTTCGCGTTTTTTTTTTTTTAATAACGAAGGTCATTTGTCGGTGGTCTATTTTCTTTAAGGATTTATAACAAACACAAAATTTAACAACTTTGCCAAATTTAAACCTATACTCTATCTCCAATAATAAGCGAGATCCCCATGGTGAGGGCCGAAAATGAATCAGCCTGTATATAGGAAACATGTGAATAGTGCATCGCACAAATCTAAAAAAAAAACAGAGAGACCGTATAATTAATTTCTTTGTGATTTAAGTATTATGTTAAATGCATGTAATATACCGGTTTAAAAAATCGGACAAAGAATGTTTCAACAGTTTTGGAACAAGTACAATCCTACGTGGAAACTACCAAGTCCGAGGACGCTACTAAGTATTTACCGACGGTGCCCGAAAAAATGGATAATTATGTAAAAACCGTAGTAGTAAAAGATTTGGAAAATATAATTTCAACATAATATCCTAAAATATTAATTCAGTTAGCACGTCGATGAGAAAAGTTTTTGATGTATTTTGAATAAAATTTCTTTTCGTATTCTGCGATACACTCGTTTATAACGACAATATTTATATTGTCAAAAAAGAGTTCCCTCAATATTCCCTCAACTTAGGTATTAAAAATTAATCGCTGTGGAAAATACCTGGAGTATAGAGAGGTAGCTTAAAGATTTCGAAACCAGCGCTGTGGCCTGTTGCCATTAAATTGCAACTCCTGTAATTTTATGTGTGTAGAAACGACAAGCCTTTATGTTTTCATTCAATACTTTGTAACTTTGACTCATTAAAGTGATAGACCTAAGGTTTCCATCGTCAATAGCTCTTCCAATAGTTTTTGCGCATATGAGTTGATTATTACCAAATATGGCATACCGGTAATACCGGTAATATCTGAAGATTTTAAGCATCCAATGAACAGATGCTTTTCACGTCTTAGTTCGTAGTGTAACAATTTTTAAACATTGCATAATGAAAATCCATAAATTTCATTTTGGCCTTTTGATCATTGAATACTATTTTTTTGCTCATGACAGATTTCTGTGGTTCTCTTCCGAATTTAAAATCATGAGACCAGCTTTTAATTTACTGAATAGGAAGGGCATAATCGCTTAATACATGAATCTCTAGAGGCAATAAATCCTCTTTTAATCTATTTTACTGCAACTTTTACAAAGTCACTGTGGTTCTCATATCTCATTAGAATATATTCATTAATTAGACCTAACAACTTCGAGAGAAGTTTGGCTTGCCTAGCTTGTTTGCATATGTTTGGTGATGTGGACATTGATCGTGGCTAATTTAATTTGTGTGTAGTTGGCCCTATTTGACCAGCTTTTACAGTTTTTTTTGCCTTGGAAATTTCAGATAACTTGACCATCAGGTGAATGATATATATTCATCCACCTGATGAAGCCACAGCGTGGTGAAACATATATGTAGTGTGTGTACAATACAATATATTTTTTGAAACTAAACAACATTGCGTTTTCTACTTGATATAATGAAGTTTCAACATGTATATCCTACGACGATTAGTAACATTAAAGAATATTTAAGTTACATTATTATTTGTTGTGTTCAAGTACGTAGTCAGCTAGTTGATGCATTACAATTTCTTTGTGAAGTCTATGTCTGGCCCGGAATCCTAGAAGCCATATTATGTCGGAATTAAAACTACATAATTGAAGGAATCACCGATTAAGTGAAAGATATATTGTTAGATATTATCATAGAAATTAGTTCTCAAAGCTGTTAAGAATACTAGAACCATAATTCTTTTAATTTTATTCCCAATTACTTAACTTTAACAAAACGTTAGCGAATTGAATTGAGTGCAAAACTTTTGTGTATTAAAGAATTTTTTGCTTATTTATAATTATATCATAGAAACGAGATCATTAAAATGAAATGCGCTATTATTTAAAATATTTGTTAACAGTACTTGCTAAATATTAACCGCGGAATCTGATTTTAATATATATTTAAGGTTAGCGATTTATAAATTAGGAAATCATCTTGACCTAAAACTATGCTTCGATAGCGATATTTATTATATTTACCACTGAACTGATTAGTATTTCCTTCCATTTAGTTTCTCTTTCTATAGCAATAAAATTGTATCTTAACGTGTTTATTAAACTAATATTTACTTTAATCTTCATCTTTCTTCTCAGACAGACTTGTTTGTTGAAGTTAGCGAAATTTTTCTCTATCTTTTTTGTATTAATTTTAATTTAATTTTGGATTATTGGATTTATGGATAAATCCAAACATATTTAAAATGTAGATTGTTGTATTTATAAAATGTCTGTGTTATAGACATATTTATAAGATGCGATAAATAAGAAAAACTATGAATCATGGATATGATATATTATAAGCTCTCGCAATTGCTTTGTTTTCTCATAGTCACCTCAATATATTTTTCAAATTGGGTTAAATTGCCTTATTTCATTGTTTCCATTGTCAAAAATGGCTGCCGCCAGTACTAGACTTATATAAAGTCAGTAAAATTTTTAAATAAAAATCTTGGGTTTCTATGATTTAAGATGTCTTAATCGCCTCAATAATTCACTAATATCATTACTGTCTTCATATCTATGCAGTCAAGTGACAGAGTGTAATTTAATTTACACCTGTATTAAGCTACTTCCGAAGTACCTCAAGGAAAGAATCTGAATCCACTGCTTTTTCTGTATTTTTTAATAATTTAATTGGTTAAGTTGATAGTAATGATTGTATTTTTACTGGAGATTTAAATATTTTTACTTCAACAATAACGTTTGTTTATCCAAAACTAATGAAATATAAATTACAACATGAGATGTGTGGATATACAATTGAAATGTTAAGATATAGATTGAGTAAGACGTGATTAAAGGCATATTAGATGAAGTGTAAAGAAAATAATAAATGTTAGAGCAAAATTATGTGATTTTAAGTGAAACACATGTTAAAAATGAAGGAAATGAGCATAATGTAATAATTAGAAGTGCAGATAGATCATATAATATTATTTTATTAAGATAATATTAAGATAAACAAGAAAATGAAGTAATGTCATTAGTAAAAAAATGTAAATTGAAGTAAATAAGAAAAAAATAGCAAATAAGGCCAGTTAGAGTAAAAATAACTTAAAATGGACCTAGAAACAGAAAATCGCAAAATAAGCGAAAATATTAAAGTAAATTTTTAGATAACAATTATTGAAAGAATAGAATAAAAGGTAAATGTAAAGGTTTCCCAATAAGGACGATATGTTTTTAAAATTAAATAAAATACAAAATATTAGACTTATGACAATTATGTTTTGAGCAACGTATTATTCAAATGTACACCACTACTTCGTTTGTAGGATCGAATTTGATAAACCCAATTTTTGGTGACTCTTTGCAATAAATCAGGTATAATTTCATGAATGTAGCGTTTAAGTTTGAGGTTTGTTAGCATAGACCAACGCGACTTCAAACATCCCCACAAGAAGAAATTCAAAGGTGTTAAATCACAACTTCTTGGAGGCCAATTAACAGTTGCATTTCTGGAGATTACAGACTCACCAAACGTTTCTCCCAATAAGTCCATAGTGGCATTAACAAAATGTAATATTACACAATCTTGTTGGAAAAACATGTCTTGCAATAAATTTTATCCAATTTTGGCCACAAAAAATCTGTTAACATTGATCGATAACGCTCACCATTCACTGTTATTGCATCTCCATTTTCATTTCAACAAAATAAGTTCCTATAATGCTACCATGCCATAAACCACACCAAACTGTAACTTTTTCTGGATGCAAAGACTTCTCATCAATCTGGTGGGGGTTATTTTCACACCAAAAACGATAATTTTGTTTGTTAACAAACCCGTTTAACCAGAAATGAGCTTCATCTATAAAGATTGATTTTTTTTTGAAAAAATCAGGACCAGTCCCAATCAAAAAACACAGCGCTGAAAGATCAAGTTCTTGTGAACATCGATTAATCGATCGATTTGCATCTTCTGTAACATTTACAGCGTCAATATTCTCTTGGATTCTTGCGTTTCGTTGTCTTATTGGTGTTCTGGAATCGTGTAAAGTGAAATTTGTTTCGAATTTTTCAACGATTCGACGAATAGCAAACACAGAAGGACGATTATGTGAACCATAATCTTCACGATCACTTTGAGTTTGAACAAAAGAACGATTTATTTTTATAAAATTTTTTGATAATAACCAAATGTTGAAACGTGTATTTTGTCATGATGTATTGTCAAACAATGCCAAACACAAATGACAGCTGGTGACATTTCTACTATTTTAAATATGGCTGCCATGACGTTTTAAAAGCATGTTGAGAAACCGGATATTATGTATATGTAGTAGTTTTTAGCAAAAGTAAATTTTAAAGAGATATCAGCGGAAATAGAATATTTTTTACAGTAATTATAGGTGTAATTTCAGGCAATTAAATATAAATCTTTCATATAGCAAAATACCGTAAAAATTATGCAATTTAAGAATATGATGTTCATTTAAAAAGAAATTCAAGATTTGCTGTATTTTTGTTGGCTGTGAAAATTTTTCTATAAATTGAGGCAGTTTGAACAAATGTCACTCAGTCATGAATTAATAATACAAATAAGATTAGTCAATTAAGAATAGTTTTTTAATTTTAGAGGTTAAATTTTGTATATGTGAATGATGGACATATACGAGTATATTTGATAGTGAAAGAAGAAATGTCAAATGTGGAAGTTAGTAAATATTAACTATAATATAAGTATATAATGAACGGTTGGTGATAAAAAATAAATAAATAAATAAAAAGGGCATAAATTTATCAGTAGCCAATTTTGAATAATTGAAATACTGGACTTAAGTATTTAACGATTAATATAGTTTGAAGAAGGTGATGAAAGTGACAGAAAACAGAATCGAAGAAAACATGATAAGAGACTAGAATTAAGTATTAGATAATTTAGTTAATGGAGGTTTTATATCGTTTAATAATAATGATAGTCTTTATTATCCAACAGCTGTACACTATTAATAGAACAAAATTACAAAACTAAATGCTCATGAATAAAGACGGCAGACTATGTGCCCACACTGTTAAATTTAATAAATAATATACATAAGGTGTATTAGATAAAAATGTAGATTTTACAAAATTAGGGCAACTTTTTACCAATACTGAAGATCCATTGTACAGATACAAAGAGCGCTTTAACTATGCAAATATAACATCTCTCAACGTCGAACAATCCTTCTCAGTATATAAACATATATATATATATTAAATTTATTATATTATATTAAATTTGACAGTGTGGGCACATAGTCTGCCGTCTTTACAGTCATGAACAATGATCAATAACTTTATATAAATAAAAACTAATTAAATAAAACAAAAAAGAAAAAAATAACAAAAATCACAAAATATATACGTACTATCGAATCCAAACAAAAATGGTACAGTCATATTTTAATCGGTTTAAATTAGGCTGCGTGAATGTTGGTCTATATTAAATGTAAGCGTCAAATTTAAATATTCAAATAACCTATAAGTGTCAAATAACATATACGTTGATATACAAGTAGGTGTAAGTGTCAAAAATGACTTGCACGTTACTGCGATCTTAAGTACCTTAGCAACATCACAATACTAAAATGCTTAAAAATTGACTATACATGTAACTTCACTACTGTACCACTTTTTTTTTAATTCGATAGTACATATAAGCAGCGTGAATATTAAAAGATTGTAAATTGTACAAGTAAATTTTAATGAATTCTCGGAAAAAAGACCAAACTCATATTTTTGGTTGGTGCCTTTTTTAAATATTTGTTCTTGCTTTAGGAACAACAAATGATTATGGCAAACGAATCATGTATGATGGATTCAACAAACTAATTTTCGAAAGTAATGCAGGAGAATCTACATTATTAGTTATATAAGCACCCTGCTCATTTCACCTAGCTGAAAACCAAACGATTGATCCATACTCGAACCTACTTTAGCACAAAAGCGTAATACACCAATTTTGTAGCCGGCAAATTATAAAACTTAAATGTGGCATAGAGATAGAAGCAATATGTACCGAGAATTTCAAACCAGGGTCGAAGAGAATTCCTAAATCCTTTACAACTCTTTTCATAGCCATAAAACAATTATCAATATTGTAGTCAAACTTGTTTATATCAGACTTAATGCAGCATTTATCCGCACTCAGTAGAATCGTATTTTTGGAACACCTAATATTAATAATGTTTAAGTCTTCCTGTAGATAACATGCATTAGTGATATTGTCAACATTCAGGAATGTTTTTAATTTAACAGAATAATTTGCATTTACATAAAAAAATAAAAATTATTATTTAGAAAAAATATCAGTATCAGTTATAAATCTCCAATCAGATTTATTTCATTTGTAAAAAGCAAAGGGCAGAAAGATATGCAAACCTGAGATAAGAGGGCATTACATCATTTAAACTCATTGTTCTTATTAAATAAGAATAAAGATATATAACCCTCTACATGATAATATAGTGCTATTAGTTTTAATGAAAGAGTTAATATCATTATCACCATCATAATGGCGTACCATTTATTCGAAATTTTGCTATTAAAGACTTCAAAATGTAATTCGCCACAGGCATTTCCACAGAAATGTTAAAATTTTTGTTTGGAAAGCTTTGGTAATTTCAAATGAACACCATGAAATTACTATTTTTTACAATCGTTAGATGAAATATAATTTTTTCATTACTATTATCGCACCAGGTTATGTCTGACAAAAGTACAAAATAATTTTGTAAAATGCCTTTATTTTAGAGTGTTCGTTACTTATTTAATGGATGTTACAAATACTAGTGATTATTACAATTCTGTACCATATCACTTAAAATTATACAGTTACATTGAACTTATTGCATGTGAGAATTGGTAATTATTAAATCTCGTTTCACATGCAATTGTCGATTAATTCGTTGCGCCGAAAAAAAAATGTGTGCAAATCAAGTCTGTCCCGAAACGTGCAGATATCGTTATCTCACTGTCGTTACAGATCATCAGTACACGATATTCGGACACAGACATTGTTGTTGATGGGAGGAAGTAGGAGCATGCCGTGTGTATACATTTTGTTTGTTTAACAACTGAGTAAAAATCAACATCCACCCAAGCGTCGAATAACGTGTTATTAAATTTGCTTACAAATGAAGGCGAGAAACTGTCAGTGAGACGTGGAAACGTTGCCAGATATAAGCATCTATAAATAGTGCAAAACGTTTTAAAATGTCCGACAACGCATGGGGAATAATCCGCATTTTTGGTTTGCGAGAACATCTACAGAATAGAGTACTGATTGAGTAATGACATTTATTTAAGATTATCATAGAATTACAGTGAGAAATATTTTTTACAATGGCAATTCAAGTAGAATTATAAAAAATCACCTCAACTATCGACAAGTATTCGCACGTGGATTCCAAGACTGTTAACAAAGCATTACAAGCAGACTCGCTTGAACACTCATTCACTCCTAACACGATATGAAGAAAATTGTGACTACTCATGAAATCTGAGTACATAAAAGAACGTCGATGCAGTACCGACATCCTTTGTCGTTCTCTATACTAAGCGATGGCGGGGGCAGAAGCATATCGTATGTATCCATTCTGGTTATTTAACAACTGAGTAAAATCAATGTCCACCCAAGCGTCGAATAACGTATTATTAAATTTGCTTACAAATAAAGACGAGAAACTGTCAGTGAGACAGCTTGACGTGGAAACGTTGCCAGATATAAGACCTAACAGAACATCGAACAACAAATTCAAATTACTCAGATATCCTAGAAGACCCAATGAAAACTGACAAAGAGAACACGCCCAAAGAAGCTGTTCGTTATCTGTTCGTTTCTTACAGGATAACGCCCGCCCTCATGTAGCTGCTCATACGTTAGTTTTAATTCAAAAATTGCATTTTTAGAAGAAAAAAGTTTTAACTCTAAAGGACGCTTTGCAGTTTGCAATTTTTCTTGCACGCTAAGCCGTTGCTTTACACTTTGCAATTTTTACGTGCAAGTCCATGAAATTATTTTTGCCAATCAGATTGACCAACACAAATATTTATCACGTACAAAATTCATTATTTAATAAGTACTCTCAAACAACTCATCATGTTTTCTTCAAATATTTCAAGGGAGGAAATTTAAATACTTTTTTGTTGTTTAGAAAACACGTGCTATCACAACTCAGGACAATACACAAAATGTAGGTTATATTTGTAGAAAGACTTGAATTTTTATCATGTGTTGGCATGATTAAAACCTCAAAAAAACACTAGAATTGTAGCTAGCTTGCAATAAAAATACAACGTACCCAAAAAGTCCCGCACCATAGGGATTATAAGTAATATAAGTACAATATACAAGTTAATAACACATTTACTTACAATATATTTCACAAAATTTGTTCAATATGACTTCTGTGTAAGTCAAAACATAATTGAAAACGATCTCCGTCGTTCCGGAGAATGTTCGCCATTAATTGAGACGTAATTGAACGACAATCAGTTGAGATGCGCTCCCTCAAATGATCTTTGTCTCTAATCTTGACTGTGTACACTTTGGATTTTACATAACCCCACACAGCACTACCCATCAGGTTTAAGTTCGGAGATCGCGGGGCCCACTCCACACCAATCCACTGGGGGCAATTTTCATCTAGCCAATCGCGAACTTGTATACCATAGTGTGGGGCGCACCGTCCTGTATGAACCATTCTGGTTTTTCCATATCCTGGAAATCCAAATCAAGAAGCAGTTAATCTCCGAGCATTGTCAGGTAATTTTCACTGTTAACTGTGCCGTCAAAGAAAAAGGTTTTTTTTCCACAAGTCACACCAAACCATGATGTGATCAGTTCCTTGCTCCTTACTGCCGACGTACCAGTGAGGGTTACTGTCAGATCAATAACGCAGGTCCTGTCGGTTGACCTCTTCATTTACATAAAAATTAGCTTCGTCCAAAAATATAACGTTAGACAAAAACTGTGGGTCTTCCTCCAACTTTGCCAGAAACCAATAACACATTTCCATACGGCGATCAGGATCGTGTTCTGACAAGTGGTGTAACAATTGTAACTTATAACTTATACGGATGAAATATCCCATACTGTTCTTCGAGGAACGCCCATTTCCAAGCTGGTATGGTGGATTGATTTTTTGGGACCTGCAATAACCTTTGCCAAAACTCCTTCCACAACCGCTTCTGAAGTACTCGAATGGCCACTTCCTTTTAGCATCAGCTACACTACCTGTAGCTTTGAACTTTGATAGCAATCTGCCAACCGTTGTGTGCGACACTGGCTCTCGTTCAGGATGCATCTGGAAATCCTCTGTTAGAGATTTCTTCTTTCCCACAGAGAAGAATAATCTCTACCCACTCTTCAGTGGTCAACATTTTTCAGTCCTGAAACAATGAGAAAAAAATCAGTGAAATCTCAATGGTGCGGGACTTTTCGGACGCCAGTAGAACATGTTATATTCCTTGCATTGCAAGAAAAATTGCAATCAGCTGATCGAAAATGATTGAATTGCGCATGTGTGCAATAAAAATTGCTATAAGAAAAAATGCATGCAATGAAAATTGCAAACTGTAAAGCGACTTTAACGAAGCTGTTTAAGAATGATGCAGTGCCTCTGCCGCCACAAGATTTTAGTTTCTCGATTAAGACGGAAACTTCCTAAACCATCGTTCGACCATTTATTCAAAAGGAGAGTGGCAACATCGAAAGATAAGGTCACCTAATTTTAGTTTCATTCGTTAATTTATACATAATTATTTAGTTTTAAATTAAATTCCAACGCTTTTTGCATTGCACTCTGAATTAATATCGCCTGCACTAATCAATAAATTCCTCGATAGCTTGTCACATACCTCTGACCTAATATCAACATACTATGACGTTAGCCTTACTATTTTTAATACTTTGCCTTATTTCTAAGTTATTAAATTAAGTGCTTGAATAGAGTTAATGATATTGTATTTAATAATTGTACTCTTTACTGTGTATATGGGTAGCCAATAATACTATATTTTTAATACTATTGACTTGTGTCTTCATGTGTCAATTTTTGAATATGTTTATATTTTAATTATCGTCATTTAAGTTTCATATAAGAAAGGATGTCGAATGTCATTATAATTCTATTTAAAAAATGAAACATGATGGATACTTTTTATACAGGTTTTAAAATTATACATTTTTATTAGCTCTGAACAAAATTATTAATTAAAATTTTGATTACAACTAGTACGCTTTGACAAAATAATAAGGTATTGCAATTTTAGTAACAAAGAAACAGTGACGGTATGGTGTGCTGACGAGTTGTATGTAAACGCGAGCCAGGACTATTTATAAGATAAATCTAGTTCATATTCTGTACGTTCTTAGGCTAGCATCGTACAAAGTGTATGGAATTCGTGAATTGACTGTTGTAACTTAAATTTCTCTCAATTCCTGCATTTTAAACTCCTTGTATATAACTGTATCGAATTCGAAATATGTAGTATATAAAAAAGTTAAAATTTTATTAGCATATAATACAATATTGAAATTGAAAAAAATATCAAAAGCATGACAGGCATAAGAGGATGAATTCCGTTATAACCGGAAATACCGTGACTTTAAAAGAATAATAACTTTCTAAAGCAAGTTGTTAGACGTTTGAGAAGCCTGTGTAATAAAAGTTATATACTGTGTACAGCTACATGAAAGCAAGTATCGAAGCTTTAGCTGGATTGATATGTATGTTGCACAAAGGTGTACTTTCACGACTTCTTTATACATACCGTGAGTTTTCCTTATCTCTATACATAGCCTATGTTCAGTTTAAAAAAGAACGCTTCAATGCATGGGAATGTTTAGCAACCAACATCGCTCAATTTTGTGTTTAAACAAATGTCAAAATCAATGTCAGTAAAGCGCATAAACGAAATAACATTTGAAATATTTTAGCATTTGACATTTGTTTTCACCCAATTTAATATACAATGTGTCCGGGAAAATGTGGGAAATCTCTCGGATTCAGATAGAACATTAAAAAATAAGATGACAAGTTCCCATAATTTTTTTCCTAGCGGCCCTCCCTACGGAGATACGGCCTCCTAAAGGACGCCACTGGAAATCAATTTTTCTTTGAATAACTTTTAAACTACTTATTATAATTTAATGAAAATTTAATATGATAAACAGTAGTAAGGACCTCTTAAAATACTGCCCTTAAATTTAAATTAGCTTGTTTAGTTTACCAGGGGCGGACTAGGTTGTACATTTTAATGCTTACATTTTTAACACCCTGTATGATAAGGAGTTAAAAAAACAAATTTGGATACCTTGAACATTAAGCTAAAGAAAAGGTACTCTTGTTCATTGTCGATAAAATGAACCGTTTTCGAGAAAAAAAGTAATAAAAGAATTAATGTTTTATTTCTATTATTATTATTTCTATTAAAAAGAACCATGATTTCTAATTTTTTTTTGTCTGCAACAAAGTGTGATACAAAAGTCATTCCAGGAACAAAAAAGTGTTAGTTTAGGTTATTTAATCCGACAAAATTACAAAGATTCTTAGAAATGCAGTTTTGTCCCAGAAAGGCACCTTAACAAAAAATATGTTTAGAAATGTACTCTCTAAAGCTTGCAACGATTGAACCTAAATACGCTAATTAGAAATAATCAATTAAAAACTTCATAAGTGGGTTCAACATGGGCTCCGTGAACTCTGAAACACTCGCGGGCACGACGAATAGACGACTGCTGTACTCGCCACAACAACCCAGCATTGTTTCTTATCACATCACAATGAAATGTGATTCTCTGTAAAAGTTCCTCCCTAGTATCAACCGGAGAGGAATACACCAAGGTTTTGAGATGACCCCACAGGTGAAAATCCATTGGCGTTAGGTCGGGAGACCGTGGAGGCCAGGCAATGGGACCTCCTCTGCCTATCCAACGGTTTGGATAGACGTTATTCAGGTGGTCGCGTACAGCAACGCTAAAATGAGGTGGGGCCCCATCATGCATAAAATACATGCTTTGACGGGTTGCAAGTGGCAAATGCTCTATTGAATCCAGAAAAGCGTTCTGAAGGAACTGTAAATAAAGTTCACCATTCAATCGTGGCGGCAATACGCATGGTCCAATCAAAAAATTGCCAATTATTCCTGCCCAAACATTAATGATTGGAACTGATGTTGATAATGATGAACGACAGTGGCATGAGGGTTCTCATCAGCCCATACATGCGGGTTATGTAAATTTACAATACCATTTTTGGCAAACCCTGCTTCATCGGTAAAAAGAATAGTGCTAATGAAGTTTGGGTTTGTTCGTTGCTGATCGAACAGCCAGTTTACGAACTGGATTCTACGAGGAAGATCTTCTGCAAGTAGTAGATGCACTTTTTGCAGATGATAAGGGTATAACAACTGTTCTTTAAGTACTTCATAAATTGTCGTTTTTGACGTATTAAGCTGCGCGGCTAATCTTCGAGTGCTTATTGAAGGAGTATCACCTACAGTATCCAAAATATTTTCCTCCAATTGCACCGTACGTACTGTTCTTCTCACACCAACATCAGTACTTTTTTTCGCAAAACTTTCTGAAACATTAAAGAAAGTCAATAATGTTACCTTATTAACTGGAATCGCCCACCAGTCTCTCTTAGACGTTGGTCAAGTCGCTGAAATGTTTTCTGATTTGGAATATTGCGATTAGGATATCTTTCTTCATACAACCTTCTTGCTTCCAAAGCATTGCAAGATGCAAGACCGTACATAAGATACATATCTGCATACTCACTAAATGTGTATCCCATTATCAAATTAAATTTACCAAGATATTCAAAATTCAATAAATTAATATCGAAGTAAAGGATCAACGTGTTAACAATATGAAAGATTACAAGATTTAAAATTTACACGTCAATGCAAGATATTTATTAATTCGTGGGTACCATAGTAACGTTTGTAAAAACAATGCGTTTTTTAGTACTGAAAACAGTTTTATTTCAGACTTTTGTATCACACATTGTTGCAGACAAAAAAAAATAAAAAACATGGTTCTTTTTAATAGAAATAAAACATTAATTCTTTTATTTTTTTTCCTCGAAAACGGTTCATTTTATTGACAATAAACAAGAGTACCTTTTCTTTAGTTTAATGTTCAAGGTATCCAAATTTGTTTTTTTTAACGCCTTATCATACAGGGTGTTAAAAATGTAAGCATTAAAATGTACAACCTAGTCCGCCCCTGGTAAACTAAACAAGCTAATTTAAATTTAAGGGCAGTATTTTAAGAGGTCCTTACTACTGTTTATCATATTAAATTTTCATTAAATTATAATATGTAGTTTAAAAGTTATTCAAGAAAAATTGATTTCCAGTGGCGTCCTTTAGGAGGCCGTATCTCCGTAGGGAGGGCCGCTAGGAAAAAGTTATGGGAACTTATCATCTTATTTTTTAATGTTCTATCTGAATCCGAGAGATTTCCCACATTTTCCCGGACACATTGTATATATATATATATATATATATATATATATATATATAATATGAAAAAATATAATTTTTGAACTAGTATAAAGCTGGAAACAGTTTAAGGAAAGTGCTGGATCTGTTTTCTATTAAATATCTTGACAGGCCTGCAAAAGGATGTAGAAAATTCTCTGCATAGCAGAATTCAATTGGCTAAAAAATGACCCAGCCAGAGATGCCGATTCCTCCTGCAACTTGTTTGAAATTTGAAATACAAGATTTATCTAATAATACTATCAATGTTACCTTACCCTAACAATCGAGGTCAATTGAAACAAACCAGTTAATCTCTGGAGTATCAATATCTGGTTGTGAAAATTGTACTATCGAAATTATTAATAATTGTTCCGTTTCAATTTCTGAAAGGAATCAATAATGGTAATTTATACAATATTTGTTGCTGTTCCGACATTTAATTACATCCTTTGAAATAGAACAATTTCTATTACTGTCTTTATTATTTTCATAGCAAAACAACGAATTGGTCAGCGTATTATTAGGATTAGGGTTTTATGATTTAAAATGCCACTAAATTAATCAAGGTACAGTAAGTACCAACTTTACTTCCTGTACGAGTGCTTAAAATAAAATTTCCCACACCATTTGATTGCGTAAAATTGTATATTATGTTATATGACTACAAAAAATTGATTTTCACACTGAGAAAATTAGATGAAATTCTATTTTCACACGCTCACTTTATCTCGTCGATTTTTTTAATAAAATGTCTCCTCCAGCAATCATTTACATCTATCAGAAAAAATGACAATGAACGCTTTTCAGAGTTAAGGATTCTATATATAGATATGAAAACAAAACCTTCCATGAACCTAAATACATAAATGTACACGTGGCTTTTCCAAAAGACACGTGGCATGTTAGTGAATTTCTGCGGAATCTGTTTATTATGATCCTTGTGAAACAATGTTATTGAGTTAACTATGTGTGAAACTTCAATTATTTAAATTCCAGAGTTTGTAATAAAAACGAATATACCATATGTTACAATATAATAAAAAATATGAACATCCTAATTCTGGATGTTTTTAATCCGATTATAATTATTTGCGCATGCATACATACGAGGGCGGATTGATATATAAAGTCTCCGACAACGCCATTATGTGAGTAAAAAAGTTTCTTTTTCTTGTGTACCATCGTTGAATAAGTGTTATTTATCATGAGTTTGATATCTGAGATGCGTCCTAAGCAACGATCCATGATAGGATTTTTAACGCTCAGATGAATAGAATGTTAACCGCGAGAATAATGGTTTTTGTTTCTTTTTCTTAAACATATGTTTAATTTAGTTATTTAGAATTAAATAATGTCGGCTTCAAATTGACACGCTATATACCGAAATTTTAATTATCTTATGTAAAGTGTAAACCTTTACCTCTATTCTAAGAAGCGACATCCTTGACATTTACAAGTTTATTACCCTTTTTATTAGACTGCTTCAACCTTGATTTATTATTTAATTATAGAACGTATTCAATTCCCAGTTTTTGATCTCCCTAGATATTCATAATTTCACACTTCTTAAATGAACTGCATTAAAATTTATTGAGATGAATAGAATTTAATCTAAAATTTTTGTTTAAGCTTTAGATTAGGACTTAATTAGCATAGTTTAAAAGTATATTGCCGTGTATTATTGTTAGCTGGTACCGTCTACCAAGACCTTCAAAATTTCCTGTAATTATGTCATCATCTGGCCGTACAATCGTTACGGTTCGCATTATTAGTTGTGTAATAGTTTGTGGGGGTAATGGCAAATTTTACTGTTTGTAATATTTTTAAAAAGAGTAAGAACCAGAGTCTCATCCTAACAACAAACAAGAAACAGTCTCATTCGAACCACAACACATAAGTAACGAGCAAGAGTTGAAACATTAACGTTGAATTCAATGAAGAATTATTATAGTTAAAAGTGCATTTTTATTATCCAATAAAAAAGAAATGAAATTTATAGGCGTTTGAAAACTATTTATAGCAATAATTGTATGGATGTGAAAATGTTCGTCTGTGAGTTCGACAAGCACACATTTGTCGCGAAATGAAGGTATTTGACGAAAAGCGATTAGGTCAACTAGTATCAATGAAGCATGAGAAGAATCAAAGACAAGTGAATGCACTGATTCAAGGAAAAGCCAGATTACGCAAAAACAAATTGCTTGTCAATTAGGTATTAGTCAAGAAAGATTTCAGTACGCTGTTCAATACGCAAAAACAAATTACTCTGTAATTAGGCATTAGTTCATAAAGGTTCCAGTACGTCTTCCGACGTTAAATTACCGAAAAATTTGCGCCAGATGCGACAAATAACGGATGTCATGAGTAAACACAGAAAAAACTTTGTTAAGAACCAATATCGATGTGAAGGAGATGATTTTCTCATGATCATCATCACCAAGGACGAACCTACCTTAGATTCATCATTGTGACCGCGAAAACAAGCGACAGTCAATGGAATATCGTCGTCCTGATTCTCCGCGTTTCCGAAAATTCAGGAGGGTTCCATCAGCGCAGGAAATCACGCTCACCATTTTCTGGGATGCAAAGAGAATCATTCACATCGAATATCTGTCAGAGGGATCAACGATTAATTCAATAAAATACTGTGAAACTTTATGAACACTAAAGAATCGTATTCGTAGAGTAAGGCCAGGAAGAGCGAATTTTTTCTTGCACCACGATAACGCCAGACCGCATTATAACAACGAAACATTGAAGACAGTGGCGAGTCTAAAATTCACGGTTGCTTCGCACTCTCCGTACATGATTTGACACCTTGAGATTTCTGGTTGTTCCCAAAATTGAAGGAGATATTGAAATATCAGCATTCAAATACGTATTTGGATCAACAGTAAACGAGAAAGTTCATGGACGAAATCAAGAAATTGATTCAGCGTTTGCAGAAATGTGTTATACTAAATGATCAAAATATTTATGTACATTGGTAGTACAATAAATTTACTTCATTTGGTTTCATTATTTAGTCTTTTCTTATTCTTCTTTCGTAGAGGCAACGTATGAAAAATGAAAAGAAGTAATTATATAGAATATGAATCCAAAATATTGTGAGTCAATTACGGCGCAAGTGCCCTGAATATTATATTACGTGACGCCTAGGAATTCAAGATATTCTTAATTTAATTACATGTATTGAAGTTACACGCACATACGTGTATTAAGTAAGTGTATTATGTGTATTACGTAAATGTTTTTTTTTGTTACGAGAAGTAACAAATATAGTGGATTTAGAACGTCTATAAAAAAATAGCGCTATTAACTGCAATGTTTATAAAATGCATTTTTGAAGGAAGATGTAGCATGCGTGCCTTGCGGGTCTTTAGCGTCCTATTTGATACAGTCTATCTTTAATCAAAGTAACGATCGAGAACTGACTGAATCGAAGAGGATATTTAAAGCAAGATGTACAATCAACAAAACTGTTCTTTTTGTTATTGTCTGTCAGCTTTAAGTTATCGTCTCCGATACTCTTTATAATACCTATAGTCGATCGCACAGTGGCGTATCTTTTTGTTTTTAGATATCTTCGTTATTTGTTTTTCTCGCTTATGAAAGGGAATTTTGGGAAAATATTTTGGGTATATATTTTATATAATTTAATTTTTCCATTTATAATATGTTGTCTTTTTATTTCAAGGACACCATGTATATCTTCAATTTAAAATCTTCTCTAGTTTAATTTTTTTATACTTATAAGTTGTAACACAACACAACATTTTGTAATATGATATCTTGGTAGGTACTTCTATTTATACTACTAAAATCTTAACTATCCCTCGCAAGGTCGTGATAAATTTTATATTACTCTTTAGCTTATTTTTTGTTTTATAATAGAAATTATTCTAAATTATGTTGCGTGACAAAACTGTATTATTATTATGGCGTCGAGTTATTCAACTTGTCAAACTATATGTCATTAAGTAGTTTTCTATCACAATCTAGTCAGGGGACAGGTGCAGGCATATGCGGAATGTGCCCTAGAAGGAAGATATCGATATGTCTGGGGAAACATACAACGGGGGTCCAGGCCGACTTGTTTGCAGTCGCAGCCTGCGCCGAGGAAATTCGGGAAGCCGGATGTACGAACAAAAAAGTCAGGCAACTATTAAAGCCATTACGAATTCATTTAGCAGGTCTAATCTGGTGAAACATTGTAAACAGGTCCCCAATAGACTGGTACGAGACAATACTGTGTCATTAATATGGGTGCCAGGGCATGAGAGAATTAAAGGCAATGAGTTAGCCGACGAACTAGCCAAGGAAGGTACTAATAGGAATTTCATAAGACCAGAATCTGTATGTGGAATCGCAAAGGATTTCGCTAAAAGGGAGATCTGGTTATGGCTAGAAAAAGAACATAAAAATAAATGGAGGTTACCGGAAGGTCAATTCCATACCAAGACACTACTAAGGGAGCTGGACGGAAAGTTTTTAGCCAACCTAATTCGTAGTAACAAAAAAGAAATTAAAATAATAAGCGGGTTAATAACCGGTCATTGTCCTTTATGGAAACTAGCCTTCATGTAATATGCACGTGTGAGGAACTGAAGGAACTCAGACAGAAATATTTCGGGAGAGATCTATTGGATCCTTCGAGTGTACTCAAACTTCCCCTGAGGAGGATAGTGGCTTTTATCGAGAACACAAGACTAACAGAGTGGAACTGAGAGATCTATTGGGGATAGTACAAAGAGCAGTGTGCTCAAGTGCCTGGACGTTCTGGCGTCCAACCCAAAACAGAGGAAGAAGACTCTGTGGATAGATCTGTTTAGCAGGCCACATTTCTCTTATGTAGCGATGCGCAGTCGCATGACTGTCCCACAGGCACAAAAAACAACATTTGGTGAAACCACCTTGTAAACCAATCACCTTAAAATCACCGCACACCCTCCACTTGTACTGTTCATAGTTGATAACTTTAAGCAATGCACTCGTTGAAATATATCTTTCTTTTGCGTTGACAGCATGACCAATTGGAATCGATGGCTTTTCATTTCCAATATGAAGAATAACGGCCTTCAAACTATATTTGCCACTGACATCATATCGTTGCTTCATTTCACCAAATAAACCCGTGATGTCTTTACAAAGGCAAATAGATTCCTTTTTTTTTAATTCTTGGCAAATGGCTTTTTCCTGTTTCTATAACTGGCCATTTTGGTTCCCTTAGCTAGATGGTTCCACTGCTGTAGGCGTGACGCTAAAAGCTCTGCATGTTGTTTTCATAGATTCAAATCTCGGATTAAATCATTTAACTCTGCCTGAGTTACTAAATGTCCATTTGGATCGGCCATGTATTCACTGTCACTGGGTCTCACATCGCTCGCCGGTCGATACTTCCGATTCAGAAGTACTACCCACGAATAATTGGTTTTGTTATAGATACAACATCGACGTATTTTATGAAATGTTTGTGTTTTGCATTAATTCCATTGACTTTTGTCACGCAAAAATAGCAATCGTCACCGTGGTTTACAGACTCTCTCCAAAGCATTGGTAAACTATAAGGCAAGTAAACTTTTTCTCTACTTGCCCATCTGTGTAAAATGGCTCTGCAACTTTTGCAAAACAAGTGCGATGCCCATTGTTTATTGTGGTTACCAACCGGGAATCAAAAATAATGTAAATAAGAGAATAGAAGAGATTCTGTAATTACGCATCCATTTTTCCCAAAAATATATTGCCCACATACATAACAATAATTGTCCGGCTCGACAATTTTATACAATACTATGAATGAAATCAATACATCTGCACGACACTTTCACAGATAAACAATAATGGTAAACGATGAACCATAACTAAACCTTAGTGGGGCGGGCTTCCTTGCTATCATTATAAGACGACGTGCTGGAATTTTTTTAGGGACAGATTTAAAGTAAGCATCACAAAATACACTAAATACAGTTGATTTTACATCTTGCTCTAAAAACAAATTTAATTTTGTAAACTTGTGATTATTACCATTATAATTATTATTTACGATAGTACTTTCAATATTTACTTCAATATAGAAAGTCAACAGCAATACGAAATATTATGAATTGCACTTCTAAAAACAAACCATAAACTTTTCTTTGCCTAGTATAATAAAATGCACGTATTCTCTTTAACTTAATTAAGAAACATTGATAAAATCAACATCCGGAATCAGAAGAATTTTTTTCTTCTAAATTTTAATTAACGTGAATAACATGTGTTCTCATAAATTTATTATTCTGTTTTTTACGATCTTTAGCATTATTTTCCTCTGTCCCGGATTATTAATAATATTTTTATAAACTTGTTCCGCAAATTCTCCATTAGCACCGGGACACGAAACCATAAATGGTTAAGTGAAATGAAATTAACAGTGTGCACAAGTTTAAAAAATGGGTTATGCAAGATCGTGCGACTCTGAAAACAGTGTCACTGGGTCAACGCAATGATCTTTTTTCCTTCTCAATAACTGAGTCACAATCTCGTTGAGTAACAAAACATATCTGTAACACTATCACCGTCATATAAGTTGTCTAGATTTTGTTCAAAATAAAATATTTTTATGTAATTTTAAGTGTGAATTAGTAAAAATGAGCCTAATAGTATTTTTCTTTAAATGAATGCATAAAATTTCCAATAAAAATAACTAATATGATAGAGAAATTAGTAAATATAGCTAGTTTTAATGGTTCACACTTTGGTGGTCTGGAATCTAGAACCAGCATTATATAGACTATCTCACATATTAAATATATTATTCTATATTTAACTATTATTATTTTCTCTTCCTTAATGATTTTTTCCTTTGTTCTAGGTAAGCAAAGCCTTGAGCATCATCCATATAAGTAATCTGTTATACGTAAGTCATTCTATTGTATTACAGTATTATTCGCGATTGTATTCATATTACTTACATGCAGTAGCGTCCGAATTCAATACCTCTTTGAAAGGTAATGATAATTAATGGTTTAATACAAATATATAGATAGCATTGTTTCAGAGTTTGTTTTATAAATTTCATTACGTCTTTTTAACTATTTACTTGCAGATATTTTTCTTTTAAACTTATTAACCGGCATCCAAGAAAGAGGAGGTTACGAGGGATGCCTTTTATATATCGGGAATAGAGAACAGAAACTAAAATTAATCATTGTACATGGCTTTATTGTTTTTCAAAGTATTTTCTATTAAGCTCAATACACTTTTGCATGAGCTTGAAACCAATTTTCGAAGCACTGTTTCCACTCCGATTGAGGTACTTTCAAAACATGCATTTTGAAAGCATGAACCGCTTCTTCAAGCGTTGAAAAACGTTGCCCTCGTATTTATTTTTTTTATTTCCAGGAATAGAAAAAAGTCATTAGGTACAAAATGGGTACAAATCAGGGCTGTACGGTGGCTGACCCATCAATTTCACTTTTTCGGTTGTTAAAAACTCTTGTTTGCGCCGATGCGTGAGAGCTCGCATTGTCCTGGTGGATAATGATCCGTCTTCGGCAGTTGGTTTTTCATATTTTCTCAAATACTTCTGGCAAACAAATGCTTGTATACAATTCATAATTGTCAGTCCGAGGTTGCACTAATGGTACAATTGCGATGTCCGGTTTTTCCGAAGAAACAGGCGACCGACCATTTGCTTCGAAGTGATTCGTGCGCGAACAACTTTTGTTGAATTTAGCTCATCTTGAAAGACCCATACAATCGACTGCTATTTACTTTCGGGCTCATACGCGTAGATCCATAATTCGTCACCTGTCTATGACATGGTTGTCATAGACGTGTTTAGAAGCACCCCGATCATATTTTTTTAGAATTTCTTTCGACCAATTGACATAAGCCTTTTTTTGAGCGATTGTCAAATGATGCGTGATCCAACGCGAACAAATTTTTTTGACAGTCAAATGTTTATGCAAAATTGAATATATGCTGGTCCCACACTAATGCCCAAGGATACCTGTATCTCACAATAAGTCACATGACATGAACAACAATTTTGGACGACCTTCACGAAATTCGTCAGTGAGCGAAGTACGGCCACGATTGAATTCAGTATACCACCGATATACGCTGGTTTTTCGCCATTTGTTCATTGCCAAAAGTCGAATTAAGTTCATCGATGCATTGTTATGTTAATCCACGTCGAATGTTGGAAATGTTCACGATTTAATTCCATTTTTAGGACGAGATTAATTTTTTAAGCCCGGAGATATAAATAATTCAGTGTCGTGAGGTTTAAGAAGCCAAATATTTGCAAGAATTTTATACATTGATAGTGCCATTGTACAGTACGATTACTTTTTGCCCAAGTTTAAAATCCACAAATATATATATACGTATATATATATAAATATATATATATATATATATATATATATGTATATATATATATATATATATATATATATATTTAGTGTTTAAAGAATTTTATTTTTCTTTTTTATTTTATTGGCCGTGTCTTAATATTAAAAATAATAGATTTTTATTGGTCTTAGCGACCTTTTATTTAATTTTGATGTTGTTTACGACGTTTCCAGATGCTTGATAAAGACTGAATTGATAAAAGTCGAAACGTCGTAAACAACATCAAAATTCAATAAAAGGTCGCTAAAACCAATAAAAATCTATTATTTTTAATATATATATAATATCTTCGTGACCTTGGTATGATAAGGTAAACTTAATAAGTCGGCGATTAAAGGTCTGGTTCATTACTTCAAAGTTGTATATATATTGAAAATAACTCTACATGTTTAGGCAATGATGCCTTTGTCAAGAGAATACAAAATATAAATCATTTATATTTTGTTCTGGTTCTGGTTCATTACTTCAAAGTATATATATTTAAAATAACTCTACATGTTTCGGCAATGATGCCTTTGTCAAGAGAATACAAAATATAAATGATTTACATTTTGTATTCTCTTGACAAAGGCATCATTGCCGAAACATGTAGAGTAAAATTCTACCCTCACACTTACCCTTATATATTTTCTTATTTGTTCGGGCATAACTACTCAACTGGTTGACCGATTTTAATGATTTTGGATGCGTTTAATAGGGAGTGCATCCAATATGGTCACGTATCGTGAGCTGGTACCGGGCTAGTACAATCAAAAGACCACCAATAAGTAAAACTATTGGTTCGCTTACACATTAAACGATTTGCTCCAACATAAACATCTGTCCTGTTTTAATAATTCTTTTAAATTATACATGAGTTTGTCCCATTACAATGTCAATGTCGATATCATGTTTGAAAATTGAAAGACGCTTATGAACTAAACTGAGCCGATTAGCACGTTGCTTGACAGTCTCATTTCAAAGACGATTATGTATTAATGCGGACAACTCTGTTTTTCATTCATAGTTTCTCGACTTTATGACCTAGTATTTACATGCTCGCTCATCCCAGAGAGCCTTTACGTACACAGTTACTTTCTGGACTCTGTTTCATTACTTATTTTTTTATAGCTTTTTTTAAAGCGTACTTTCTTCATTTGTTGCATTTCTTGTAAAAGACTTGCAATAAATACTGACAGCAGCATTTATAGGCCTTCCCATTATAAACTAGCATAATGATGCAAACAAAACAATAACAAATTTGAAATAAATTTTTTTTTATAAAACTGACTTCCAAAAAATCTCGCAACTGACACGTTTAGATGTCAAACTGAGCGCATCCATTAAGAAAGAAAGTTTTGTTCTTTCAGAATAACGTCCTTACATTCGTTCGGTATGGTAACCGCTAAATTTGTCAAATTAGGATACGAATTGCTGCCGCATCCGCCATATTCATCAAATCTAGGTCTCAAAATTTTTTTGCTGTTTCCGAAATTAAAAAAAATAGCTTAGTGGAAAAAGATTCGGGACAAATGAAGAAGTAGAATGCCTATTTTGACGAGTTTCCGAAAAATAGTTTTTAGACGGCTCTGAAGAATTGTAAATCACTGAACTAAGGAAATAGAGTTAGATAGGAATTATGTGGAACTACAAAACCTATTCTTTACCCTAAAGTAAACATTTAATTGAAAGATCACTCCCCTATCAAAATATCATCGTAGAAATTCAATAATATTTTAAGTTAAACTATTCTATGAGGCGTGTTTTTAAAGTAAGTACCGTTTCAAAATTAAAAAAAAAACTAGGAAACTTTTTATACCAATTTTACTTTTACATGAAAGCCTGTACTGTAATCTACTTTTCCACATAATTTCCGCCATTATTGAGGCATTTATCATATCGAACAACAAACTTTTGGATCCCGTTGTCATAAAAGTCTGCGCCTTATTTGGATTGCTTGACGCAATTTTCTTAATGTCTCACAGTAATTTTCAGAATTTATTGTTTCACCACGAGGCAAACAGTCGACAAGCAACACACCCTTCCTGTCCCAAAACACGGTAGACATGATTTTCCTGGCTGAAATTGTCTGTTTGAATTTCACTTTCTTGGGTGATGTTGAATGCCGCCATTCCATGGATTGCTGCTTTGATTTCAGCATAACGTAGGCCACCCACGTTTCATCGCCTGTGACAATTTGGTTTAAAAAATCATTACCTTCAGCAACATAACGCTCAAGGAATGTCAGCGCTGCCTAAACGTTTGGTTTTGTGCTCCTACGTCAACATTTTTGATACCCATTTTGAGCATAGCTTCGATAATGTAAGCGTTCGGTGAAGCGCCTGTTCCCTTTCACCTTTCCGTCAACTTTTTGCATCAAATCGTCAGTAATGAAGGTTGCCCAGTCCGTTCCTCGTCATGAACATTGTTGCGGCCATCTTTAAAAGCTTTAACCCACTTCCTTACCTTTCCATCACTCATAATGTTTTCTCCATACACTTTAGTAATCTGACGATGAAATTCAGCTGCTGTCATGCCTTGCGGATAACGCGTACTTCACAGTGGGCGGGATTCTCAATCGGTGGAGACATTTTAAATACGCACAAAACAGTGTGAACACGGTCGATTGTTGCCGTAATGGCGTCTGTGGCTTGTCAAAAATGAATGATCACAATGCGTATGCGCGAACTGCCGATCGCAGCGCTGCAGCAGCGGAATTTCAAAACGGTACTTAGTTTAAAAATATGCCTCGTATAAAAACCTACTTTTAGTATATGTACTTCCGTGCGTGGGCGTATCTACGTGTACATATCTACATCATGCATTCAAAAAAAAAATAGCCTCTGAGTTGGCCATGCAATTTTTAGGTATGTCGTAACTTAACCGCACCGTTCTGAATTGTCAAATGTTAATGTCATTAGTGTCATTTAATAAAAACGGAATTTTATTTATTCATGGCAGAAATATTTTTACTCAGATAAATGATGTTTATGTTTGCATTGCAAGGTAAACTATATTTTGTATATTTTTATAGTTTTTAGATTTCTATGTTTTCCGGATTTAATGAACGAAATAACATATGACTGCCTCGAAAATTCGAAGGTTATGCAAAACAGCACCTTGAAGAATAGCAAATATTTATGTATGTTAAACACGAAATAAATTAAAGAAGAAACAAAATAAGCCTTTTTGATTTTATAGATTACGTATTCATAAAAGATTATAACTTTTAGTCTATTTATTTTACTAACCCTTTGCTGAGCATTGAGAACATATATTTTACAAAGTTTACATAGCAAGAAATATTTTGTATATGTACTTTTATAGCTTTTAGATTTCTTCATTATCCAGGCTTAATTAACATGACTACTTTGCAAATCTGAAGGATTTAGAAAATAATCCTTTCAAGTATATTAAATATTTGTGTATATTAAACACAAAGATAAATTGAAAAGCTTCTTTCTATATAAGAGTTTATTCGTGAAAAAGTAGGCAATGTTCACCTTGTACCTCTATACATTTTCTAACCTTACGTCGTACATTATTACATACATTTTCTAAAGTCTGTGGATTATTGTTTATCTCAACAAATTTTTCAATGATTTGATGCCTTAATTTATCTACGTTATTCACAGGTGTGTCAAATATTGAGTTTTTTTAAGGTAAGGTCATAAATAAAAATCGCATAGTGAGAGATCACAAGACCGTGGTCGCCAGTTGTTAGGCATGTTTCTGCTTATCACTCGCTCATCAAAATATTCTGAAATTGTGTTTAGAGTTTCATGGGTACAATAAGGTGATGCACCATCTTATTAAAAATATCATAATTGAAATTCATCATTATGCAGCTCATTCATAAATGGCTCCAAAATCTCTTGACGATACCTTTCAGCATTAATGTTTCCTAAAATAAATATAAATTATTTCTATTGGAAGATGATAATTACTATTCACCTTCCAAAAATAAAGGGCCTATTAATCGTCACCTTGAAATAGCAGGCCAAACCTAGCATTTTTTTTAATGATGTAATAGAGACTCGATAAACTGATGGGGATTTTCTGCAGACCATATCCGCATGTTCTGCGAGTTCATATAACCAGAAACATGGAACCATGCCTTATCGGAGAAAAACGTTCTTGATAAAACCTCATTGTTATCCAGAGTATTGACAAACTATTCACAATAACGAAGTCTGCGGTGGGTCAATTCGCAAAAGTTCTTGAACTGTTATTATCCTATATGAGCGCAGATGCAAATAGTCGTTCACTACAGTATGACGTGTTCCAACAGAAAGTTGACTTTATTGTGCTAAAGAACGAATTGAGGTCTTTGGTTCATCATGAACTATTTGTCTTATGTTGTCGACTGCTTCCACTGTGCGTTTTCTAGGTCGTCCACTGCCTTTCTTTCATCATATCAATACTGCCTGTCTCGCGTAATAAATTTATGCGAAGATTTAAAGTTTTTCGAAACTGATCATATTCTGCTAAACATTCTTCCATTCTGTGAAATCTTACGACCGTTTCGAAAATAAGACTCAATCATAATAAAAATTTTGTGCTCGTCAGTAAAAGGCATCGCTGCAGTAACAATTCGAACATGCAGAAGCAATTTAGTTCTGAAAAGAAGTTATTTTGTGAACTTAATGTAAAATAGAGAATATAACTTGTAGCATACTTAACCTTGCAACTTTTTAAAGCCGTCTGTCATTTAAGAAATTCATATTAGTAAAGTTATAACATGCTTTTTGATGTCATTTAGAAATCGTGGCTCACTAGAGGAGTTTTTTTTTTGGAACGCACGATATATTCTTTATTCCAAACAAGATAAGATTTGTTTAAACGTTTAGAACAGATGTATAATTCAGTAAATTCTCAAATTATATCTTGTGTGATTATACGATAATATAAATAAAGAACGTTAATTGACGCGGTAAATTCATTTAAAGTACTAAACAGTGTATTCTACCATGCAGATGTATTAATCTTTTTATAAAGGATGCATACATTTCATAGTTTGTTATATGTATTGATAAGAGAGTAGCGGCTTCTTTCTATAAAGTATAATGTTGTTATCAGTATTCAAACATTTAATAATCTCATTTATACTATATCTATGTTGAATCTTCATAGTTGAATAGATATTATGTTTAGATAATAATAATATGAATAAAGTAAATTGTTAGTATAAGATGTCATTTAGGTATCATTATGATAATACCATGATCAAGGTATTTTATACATTAAAAAACCATGAAATGTTTATACGAGGATATATCGAATTTAAACGGGACCGATTTTTTTTTTTAAATTCCACACATGTCGCTGACCGGGGTTAGATTGATTTTCAGCTAAGGTGGGAGTTTAGGAAGGGGGAGTAATGACTCGAATTCTCTCAGGTCACCTAGTACTATAGAAAAGTGAGCAACAAATGCATGTTTCTGTGGAGCAACGTATAATTATCATGTTTTTGGCCAAGGAGTGTGTGAAACCAAAGGAAATTTTGCTAAG
The DNA here is from genome assembly GCA_935421215.2 of Melolontha melolontha. Classification (NCBI taxonomy): domain Eukaryota; kingdom Metazoa; phylum Arthropoda; class Insecta; order Coleoptera; family Scarabaeidae; genus Melolontha; species Melolontha melolontha. Next base: position 102,608,832 of record OW285239.1, on the reverse strand, counting down.
ATTACAAGCACAGTTCGGCAACAGCACCTTGTCACGAATCCGTGTTTTTGCATGATACAAGGAATTTTCTGAAGGGCGTGAAAACGTTGAGAACCAGAGCCACAATCACCGTTCGAGGACAAATGCGGCCGAAGCCAATATCAAGGCGGTTCGACAACTTATGGAGGACGACAAGCGCATAACGCTCGGGAATATTGCCGCGGAACTTAGCATTAGTTACGGGAGTGCTGGGCACATCGTGACACTGAACTTAGGATTCCACAAGGTGTCTGCAAGATGGGTTCCGCGGCTGATGTAGGATGAACAGAAACTGTATCGACTAAATGTTTCTCAGCGTCTGTTGAATCGATTCCGGCAAGAAGGCAAGGCGTTTTTGAATCGAATCGTAACGTGCGACGAAACTTGGGTGCATTACACTCCCGAGTCAAAGCAGACGAGTATCGGGTAAAAAAAGAGCGGTGAGGTTGTCAGCCGGGAAAGTTTTCGCAACTGTTTTTTTTTTATCGGCTTGGCGCTGTTCACGCGGATTGTCTTCATGATCGACGCACAATTAATGCGGAATATTCATGCGAGCTTCTGGATTCCGCAACGAAAAAGGAAGACGAAATCTGTCGAAAGTGTTATTCTTCATGACAACGCCAGACCTCACTCAGCAAACTCCACAAAGCAAAAATTAGACAACCTCGGCTAGGAAATATTGGATCCTCCCTAAAGCCCAGAATTGCCGCCTTGTGATTTTCATCTCTTTGGACCCTTGAAAGAAGCACTCAGAGATCGGTTATCGTTGAAACGTAGAGGAGTTTGGCTACGCGCGCAAGCAAAAACTTTGTACGACGAAGGAATTAAAGAACTCAATCCTCTGGAAAAAAATGCGTTGCCAGGGCAAGATTATATGGAAAAATAATACAAAGAATTCAAATAAATTTTACCTCAAAGTAGCCCTTGGAAATTATGATTATGTCTTAGCTTGTTACTAATTTTAATAGGAATTTTGTTGGTTATGAGATGAGATATTTGATTGAAATGACAAATGTCAAAATAATAAAACGAACATTTTTAAGTGAATGAAATATGTTTATTTCCAACAAACAAGCAAAATTTTATAAAAATTGTTCAAAGTGTCCACCACCTTTCGAAACATTTCTCACATCTTCTTCTAATGGAGGAAAAAGTGTTTTGTAGTATCGCATTGTCAATTCCATTAATTCTTTCAGCAATTCTGATTTGAAGGCCTGCAAGATCAGGTATCTGTACTTGATAAATTGAGTTCTTTAAGAATGGCCATAAAAGGAAATCACATGGGGTAATGTCACAAGATCTTGGTGGAAATTCATGTTCAGTGTTTAAACTTATCAACCGATTTTGAAAAAATTGCTGCAGAATATTAATTGTTTCACCTGCTGTGTGTGCTCTAGCTCTCCGTCTTGTTGAAAGTAACCCTGTGTTATTTCTTCGTCGTCAAGCTGTTCGATAAATGGCATAATAATTTCTTGTCGATACCTTTCTCCTGTTAATGTTCCGTTAAAAAAAATAGGGCCAATAATTCTCCTTCGACTAATCGCACACCATACACCAATTTTCTGCGGATGAAGTGCGGTTTCAACAAAAAAATTATGTGGTTTCTCATTAGTCCACATCCTCATATTTTGTGAGTTCACATAGCCATTCAGATAAAACCATGACTCATCAGAAAAAAAGGTTTTGTCAAGAAGGTCATTATCAAAATTATTTAAGAACCACTGACTAAACGTTATTCTTCTGGGATAGTCGATTTCCTTGATTTCTTGATAACAGGTCATGTGATATGGAAATAAATGTAAGTCCTTTTTCAAAATTGTATGACATGTGCCAATTGACACACCCACTTGTTCTGATAATGCTCGTACGGAAGTTCTTGGTGCATTATTTAAAATTTCTCTTACATTATTAACTAGCTCTTCTGTACGCTTTTTCGCCCGACCTACGCCTTCTTTCTGTTTAACACTCCCTGTTTCTCTGAAAACCATAACGGAATGTGTCACTGTGTGCCGAAAACTGTCATAATCAAAGATGACGTTAGGGAACTCATTTCTAAATTCTTCTAAACAATCTTGAAGAGAATACTGCCATTGTCTGTCAATCTTACGTCCGTTTCGAAAATAAGATTCTAGCATGAATGATTTATATGATTGTATAGTAAAAACCATGTTAAATCAATTTTAAATTACAAAGCAATTTTTGTCAACTATGCATCTGTCTAATTGACAACTAATGCAAATTTAAATTATTAATAATCATACGTTTTTAAAGGAATGACCTACTAGAGGCAAAGCTTATTTGAACGCTTTTTATGTTTTTGTAAATAATGTAGAATCAAGCTCTGAATTGAAAAAAAATGAATCCCGTTCAAGTTTGATATACACTCGTAATAAATCATAAAGCTTTCCTGCTACTTGCGAAATTGTGTAAAACTAGAAAATTGAGAATGGCAAACTCTTTGCGATATATGGACGATATTTCGACAGGAATTCCAAAATTTGCAATTACGTATGCCGCGGCGGATTATTCAACTTCTGTAAAACTCATATATCGCTAATGTTGTGGAACGGATATCTCAGTCACCTAAGAAATCTATTCGAAAGCTGTCACAAGTACAACTTTTATATGGAACATGTCAGTTAATTTAAAAAAAAAATTATGAATCTCCATACAAGTTTCGTTGCGTACGGAAGCCTTTACCTAGCAATCATCAAAGGCGACTTAATTACTGTCGTTGATTTCTGCATCAGATGAAGTATGATGAGGCACTTGACAAATCTTTTCTGGAATAAAGCATGGTGTTATTTATCAGGTTATATCAGAACACAATACATATTTGGTCCAGTGAAAATGGATATAAATTTATTGAAACATTCTTGGATTCACAAGAAAGTAGATGTTTGACTGGATATTTCTCATTGATCCAATATTATTTAAAGACACTGAAAATTAGGAAATACATAAAAATAATTTTTTATTACAACAATTTTTTAATCAATTACATGATGATAAACCCCATTTCCCTATATATTAGATACTTCCAACAGAATAATGCAAGAGCCCATAAGACACATGAAGCAATGGAATTATTGCACGAATTCTTTGACAATAGCATAGTTGTTTTTTGTTTATCCACTCTTCATAAAATAGAGGAACTTACCGAATCTAATTGAAATGTTTCTGAGGCAATTATACCACAAAATTTAAGGAGAACGACTCCAATAACATATGAAGTCGAGAAGGTAAATATATCTACACTTCTTTGATTGTTGATTGTTTTAGATCTTCACAGAGATCAATACTATTTTTGATAACATGTGAGATGTTACAATTCTTTTTAGAACTCTCTTAAGGTCAGTACATTACTTTCCATCTTCTACAAGTCTACTTGGTAGGTAATGTGTCTTGAATGTAACACAACAATAAATTGATTGGTATAATAATGTGATATTGAATGGTAGAAATACAATTTATTTAAAAAAATAATCACACCATATTAGAAATTTATTTAATATACTCGTACATTTGCTTCTGGCAAAATTTTTGTTCTTGCAAACATGTTCTCAATCTTCAAACTTCTTGATTACGTATCATTATATTATAATTTTCTTTTTAAAAAGCTTTCTTATATTACAATGAGATAATTGTAAAGTGGTTTGAACGATTATTCAAAATATATTGCACGAAGGAACATTGACGTAAATTGATTTCCCGAGTTCTAATTACTTTGCGCTTGTAGGTAAATTAATTTACAGTATATTTATGCATTCATTATTTAGCTAATGAAGTTCAGTTTGCACATTTCCACGCCAGAAAAGTATTCTAACATAACGACCGATTCTATGGCGTACCTAACGAGGGTGATTTGACAGGAGAGTCATTTTTCAATGAAATACTTATTTTTAGGGTAGAAAATATATTTTATTTTTCAATAGAATTCCCATGCAATTCTATACATTTAGCTTAGCGGCTTTCATTTTTTTAAATTACCGGGCGTGTATTGACGCCACGAATTGATTGGTCCCAATCGGAATCCGCCGAGACATTTGATTTTTCAATTGCATCTAAAAACGCGAAATTATCTAAAACGAAATCGCTAAATTTGCCGAAATTTTGATTGCTGTTGCGGCAAAACTATAGTGGTATATTGTATACTCGTTCTAATTCCCTCAACGAGAACTGTAATATCACATTAATCGGATAGAAAATGGGCGAATTTGACGTTTTGGAAATCTCGCGATCTTTTAAACCTCAAAGCAATGGAATTTAAAAATCTGAAAAATGCGAAGCGTCAATTTTCGATGTTTCGATTCTGACGGTTGTTTATGTATTTGGACGCGCTGATTACTAATTCAAATACACGTGGTACACTCAAGTACACTGGCTCTTCGTTCTCAAGATATCCGCAAAAAAGTGTCTATATGTCAAAAATTGTATTTAGCAAAAATTTGATCTTTGATTTCGGGCTGTATCATATTCAGGGGACATGTTAACATACTTGAGAAATTCCTTCAATATTTATTTACTTCAAAAGTGCCTTTAATAAAATTAATAGGAAAAAAAGTTGTGAAGGAAAAAAGGTACGAATATTGTCATAGTCTTCTATTTGCTAATCTGCTGTAGCGAGTCATTACTTTTCTGTTAATTATTTTATCAGGCCGATGGCAAATTCTTCCGATTATCAGTAAGCAGTTGCGGAATACAGCGAGCAGCAATTTTCTAATAACTAAGATTATGACTAATGCAATGAAGAATTCTCATTGGATAAATTTTTTTAACTTTAATGGCACCTATTTGCACTTAAAGTAATTTCTAGTCCTACATTTTCATGTGATGCTGTAACATGAGAAGTCATGAACGAGAAAAAATTTTCTCCATCTTTCTCTTTAATCACATCCCTATCAGAATAACTATAGCATCAAGCAAGCCACAAAATTTGTATCCTAGGTAGGCCGTAAACGACTGAGGTAGACATATTAGTCACGTCTGAGCTTAGAGAATTGACGAAGTGCCATTTGTAAATAATCATAAGTCAAATTGACAAGTTACAATTTAACCTATTATAGTAAACGCCAAATAAGATGGCGAGCGGTGGAAGTAAGTTTGCGCAGCATTAGAAGTAGTGGGAAGATTTGTATTTGGTTCTGCATAAAATTGCAAGATACCATAGGCGGTGTAAACTACACATCTATGACTTAATAAATTAATAATTTATTAGAGTTAAATATATACAATAGTATATTAAAAAATAAGTTTCATAAGGCACTATTTTGCCGCACGAGATCAGTTTAGAAAACGAGCCGCGATAGCGGCGAGTTTTCTAAAGAGCGAGTGCGGCAAAAGGCCTTATGAAACGAGTTCTTTATACTATTTTTTCTATTTTGCGTTTTTTACATTAATAAATTGTTTAAATTGGAATTATTTAATTTGAAAGTTCAGAGTTTAATTTTTATATAAAGCATGCAGTTGGTCACATTAATACTTGACATTTTCAAATTTAAATCTTGCTATCCGCGAAGTATATTATATTACATATTATTTATTAATTTTCGATAACATTACTTGATATTTCATTTATAAATATAAACATGAGTGACATAGAAACATATACATATATGTTGTTGTCAATTGTATACAACATACGTTGTTTGTGTAAAATGCGAACATATATCATATCTGTCAAATGTACATAAATTCTTAAAATCAAATGACAGCAATGATATTTATTTCTGTATTCGAACAACGCCAACATTGAAAAATGAAAAAAAGTGTATCGAAATAGAGCTCATTTCGATACTGTTTTTGGTTTCATAATGAGTTCATTTCGAACGCAAAATAGAAAAACTTATTTTTTTAACAGTATAGATTTATTGTGAAATCAATTAGATGTTACAGAAACAATTAATCATATGTATAATGAGTAATGAGTAATGACATTAAACGTGTGTTTATTTGAAAAGTCAATCTAGGTTACTTTGAAATTTTGATAGAATAAGACGCAAAAATGTATGTGTTCGTTGTTCCGTAAACGTAAATCCAAATGACATTTCATAATGTCAATCACAAATATCAGTTGGTGCATAAAATAATCGTGCGTCGATTCTGGTTTAAATAAATTGCTTCTCAGTTTTAAAATGGCTTTCACTTTAGAACATAAATTTTTTTTAGTCCAGGCTTATTTTGTGGTGGTAATAAAGTGGTAATAAAATTGATGGTTTATGGGTTTATTCAGTTCAAGATTGCATGATAGAATTTCAAGTTTAGTTTCCACATTTTGTAATAGATTATAGACAATTTAAGAATACTTTGGATACAACTTTTGTCTGAAACGTAGTCTCTTAAGAAAATCAGGCAGCGGAGCAGTTAAGAAAAGTACACCTCAAGTTGCCAATCGTGTTGAAGAAATAATGCAAAATGAACCACAAACATATGTTCGACATTTGAGTCAACAAATAAACCTTTCTGTTGGTACAACTCACAAGTTATTAGAAAAAGATATGCAACTTTATCCTTACCGTGTCACAGCAGTACAAGAATTGTTATAAATTGATTACCCACGTAGACTACAGTTTTGTAATTGGTTTGTAAATATGAACAATAATGGAGAACTTTCGCAAAGAGTCATCTTTACTGATGAAGCATGGTTTTATAAAACGGGATACCTAAATTCACAAAATAGAAGAGTTTGGAGTAGTGAAAATCCACATGTAATTAATGAAGAATCGCTACATCCAGAGAAAATTGGTGTTTGGGTGGCGATAAGCCAAAGGCGAATCATTGGACCAATATTTTTTCAGGGAACGTTAAATGCTCAAAGGTACCGTACGGAAATTTTACAACCATTTGTCAATCAGTTGCATGATGATGAACTTCAAAATGCATATTTCCAACAAGACGGAGCGGAGCACCTTGTCACTGTACTGCAGAATCTTTGGATTATTTAAGAGAATTTTTTGATGAGCGTATAATTATTCGAAATACTGAAATTGCCTGGCCTACACGTTCATGCGATTTAACACCTTGCGACTTCTTTTTGTGGCCTTATCTAAAAAATAACATATTTCGAACATCTATATTGAATTTGAATGATATGCTACAGAGAATCGAACAGAAATGCATGGAAATTAATAACAATCCAGTAATGTTGCAGAATATCATCAGAAATTTTGAACGGATGATTTTAAAATGCAATGATCTTGAAGGACAACATTTTCAACATTTGTTATAGTTTTCAATAAATACCTATTACATATTTGTTATTTATTTGTATGTATGAAGCTGTCAAAATATACGACTTCGTAGGTTAAGTAGTAAATTTTAATTTACGACATACTTCAAAATGTTCTCAGTAAATCACATGCTACTAGATTGACTTTTCAAATGAATACTTGTTATATGCATATACGTTTCTTACCAAAGGAAATGATATTACGCTTCCCACCAAAAAAAAAATGGGAAATTGACGTAGACAGAAATTTGTGTTTTATGTTTTCTTAATCTGTTTAATTAATGATTTTTTCAAAGAGGTTAGAATTATCTGACATTTCCTTCCGAATGATTAATCAAAATAATTTAATTAGACGTAAAATAATATGCGGCAAGAAAATAAAGGTTATGTTTTTTATTAGGTAGTTATTAACAGATAGAAATATAATACTTTAGTATTTTGTTGCATTGCCGTTACTTTCTATTACCAAATTAATCCTAGGCATAGATCTAATTAGAGCTTTGTGCAGTTCAATTTTGCCAACACTCGTTTATGCCATTAATCAATTCCTGTCTGTCTAAAATTATTACGACGTATTGTTTTTTCCATGTGCCCCACAAATTTTCAATTAGATTAAGATTCGGGCTTTTGAAATACTTAAAACTAAAAACTAAAACTAATAGTAACGTTTGACAACCGTTTGACACGAATAAAACTGACATAAGCTGACAATTAATAGCACACGATCAAATTTTAGATTTCCCATTTTTTTTTGGTGTTGACAATAATAATGAGATTGTAATGTATAGACGGGTTTTTAAGATTATTTTTAAACAGTATAAATTTATAGAGGCAGCAATTTTATGTTATAATTAATTAAACAATTTACATATGAAATGAGATTTAAATGTACAAACAGATAGTTAAGAATATCGCAAAACACAAATCCCTTTGCTTGCATACGTATAAAGAATATTTGATTTATAAATGGTTTATTCATTTATTAGTTTATTACTAATAGTACAATAGATTAAACAAATTAATCTTCTTCGGAACTGGAGTTGTCGTCACTGTCACTGTCACTCTCATTATACTTTACTTTTATGTTTATAAAAATAATTGTAAACACTAAAAACTACTTCTCGCGTTTGAGCGTGTATCACTTTATGATCCCCTAGCAAGGACATTATGTTCCGTCACTGACAAATATATTCTGACGATTATTTGAGTAAGTGGGCGTGCACATTTTTAAAAACGACTACTGCGCACCCCCTCCGCTCGCCATCTTATTTGGCGCTATACTAATAGTACGAAATGTAGGTTAGAGACTAAGACATAACTGATTTAATCCATGATATACTCTGATATCTCTTTTTGTGGCTCACTCCTTAAAATTACACTTTTCAATGTCTTGTATCATTAGCTGATGCCCCACATCGGCCAAAAATTAAATAACAGCACACTAATTATCTTTGAACGGATTTTCTTGCATGAATACCCCTAAAAAGTAATCTTTCGGAAGCGTGTAGAGTTAGTTGCTGCTAATACCTTCTCATTTGCACTGAATCTCTCTTCACCAAGACATTTTTTCAAGTTTGGGGAACAAGAAAAAAATAATTCGGAGCTGGATGGATCTGGTGAATGTGAGGGGAAAGCATTTCGTTTCAAAACCTTCTGAATAAATGAGGTCATTTTTTCTTCAGTTCAACATCGAAACGTGTAACTACATTAGCATAATACGAACAGTTATTGTACTTCACTCCTACAGCAGTCAATAAAGTTACGCCTTTTTGAAATTTCAACAAATCGTGACCATAATCTTATTGACCGAAAATACAATTTTTATCTTCTTCAGAGCGCGCTCATCAGAAATCATCCATTGTTTTGACTGTATTTTTGTTTCTTAAATATAGCAATTCATCCAGATTTTAATTGACGGTGACATATCGGCGAAAAAATTACCTTGTCTATCATTTGAGCTTGGCCATACAGTCAATTGAAATTCGCGGCACTCATAATAGCGATTAGCTTTTTGACATTTAAATGTTGACGCAAAATATTGTATACCAGTTAGGTTGACATGTATACGGTATTAGCTCTCACACAGTTTTATTCAACGGTCGCCCTTTACAATGGACTTTATTAATAATTTCTGGAAAGTTTATTGCAAATGGAGGTCACGGACGTTTGATAACTTCTTTGCTTATATGACCACTTTTTAAATGGTTATAAATCATTCCAAGAGATTAAAGAGATTTATCGCAATATTTATGTAATTTTTTCCAGTTTCTTTAGTGGTTAAAACACCAATTTATTTTTTTCCCATATTAACACAAAAAAACAACAATAATTTACTACATGATTGAAAAAACTTATAGACGTCACAGATTTGGGCGGAATTTTGACAGTGGGATCCGAAGTCATGGCTAAAATCAGCAAAATCATAGCACAAACTTTTGAAAAACCACTCTCCTGTCAAATCACCCCTGTATACGATCTTTGCATATTTTCTCCGATATAATTTACATTGTAAATTGAAAACTTGCTATATTTTCTACGTACCGTAATAATAGTTTGGGTATATTCTTGAAATCGTAACTACTTTAAGGGCAAAAATTACAGTATGACTACATAACGTAAACATAATGCTAAAAGAATTATATAATTCTTTGTTCTAAATTTTAAAAAAATGTAATGACATTTCAGTATAAAAAAAGAAATGTAATTTAATTACATAAACTTAACATTTGTAAGTGATATCAAATTCGCAAAAGAACAACAGACCTAAGGATATCAAACTTCAAAAACTAGTAGTTTATTTGTCAACCTTTACGATTTCATTTATGTAATGCTTAGTAATAGAGTTGAAGGTGCGACCCATGATTAAAACAGGCGAGTGTTCATCGAGAAACTTGATCACTACTTGCAGGGGTGTAAAATGGTGTTCTTTGTCTGCTGGTAAGACGTGAAATCTAAAAGTTGATTTGAGCTAGTAAGTGTAGACAACCTTCATCCAGTAAATTGAATTATATTGGAATTTTGAACTTGTGGATATTCTAAATTTAACATGAACATTTAGCAAACTTTTTTTTTGTTTCACAAATGCCTTGTTTGTCTATAAGTAAATAATTAATGAATTTGGTAGAAAGAGGCGTGGAATATTTATTGTCTTTGAAAAATAAATGAATTATGTTGAATGTACTGCACCAACCTATAGAAGTTCGAAAAATTAAATAGTTGAAGTCAATCCACGGTATAACATGTACGAGGGTGCATTGATATATAAGGTCTCCAACAACGCAACTAGAGTACGTAGCGTCACACAACATTGACAAATCTATTGTTTACACCTTGCAAATAATTGTCATTTGGTTTATAGGTTATGGTACATTTAAAAACTTCAAAAATCTTCCTTTTTACAAATGGCATTTAGGATATATCTTAAACTGTTTAGAATGTTAATATTGTATATTTATCACAAATAGTTTATGTTAAGAAATAAAGGCTATTTTATTAGTACTTTTATTTTACAAAATTAATAAATATACCTAATATCAATGTTTTAGAATAAAAAAAACGAAAGGAATGGAATTAGTTTATTCCAGTTAATATTAATAATCATGATATAATATAACAGTACATATATTAAATTTAACAATAGAATATAAAGGTTTTATATTTTTTAATTTTATCACATTACTCATTAGTTTCTCTTAGGCACATATAATAATTGGTGCTCCATTCAAAGTAAAGTAGTAATGTGCCTCTAAGGCATATAAATATGGTGTAATATAAAGTCAAATAGATATTAAAATCAAAGCACTATATTGGCTCTTAATTTCTTAAATATTTTCACTGGAACAAGAGAATTCATAGATAAATCTATGATAAAAAGGTAAAAGTGCAATCGTAACTTCTTCTTCTTCTTCTTACTTCACGTATTAGGCTTTGAGCCTGTTACGACCTTTATTTTTGGTTTGCCCATCTTTTCCGTGGGCGTCCCGTCGCTCTTCTTCCTTTCGCCTTATATTTCCATATTCTTTTGGGTATCCTATCATCTTCCATCCTTTCTACGTGTTCTCTCCATTTACGTCTGTATTCTCTTATCATCTCGTTACATCTTCAACTCCAAGTTCTTGTCTTATTTCTGTGTTCCTCTTCCTATCCATTCTTGTGTAGTCTGCTGCTCTTCTTAGGAACCTGATCTCCGATGTTTGGATTCTTCTTTCATTCGCTTTGGTAATGGTCCAGCTTTCACTCCCATATATACCACATGGGATTGCCATTGTTTTATAGAATTTTATCAGCGTGTCCTTCCTCACTTTATTTTTTAGTGTTCTGGCTATGGTGCCATTTATTCTGTTGAATTTTGTTAGTTTCGTGTGTATATCCGTGTCATCGTATAAATACGATATAGTGAATCCGAGGAAGTTAAATGTTTTTACTTGTTCTATTGGCTTATTATTAATTATTATTTTTGATCGCACTGTTTCGTTTCCGCTGAAGGCCATTACTTTAGTTTTTTCTGTTGATATCATTAGATTGTATTTCTCGGTTATTCTATTTAAGTCGTAGACAGCTCTTTGAAGTGTGTCCTCGTCACTGGCTATTAAAGCTTGATCGTCGGCGAAGTCATTAGGTATTTTTGTCTGTTTAGGTCATGTGTGTAGTGCTTAGTATTTGTCAGCCATTCCCGTAGCACGTAATCAATATATATATATATTAAAAAGTATAGGTGACAGGCTGCAACCCTGTCGTAGTCCTAAGTTGACGGTTGCCACTTCCGTTTCGCTATCGGTTATGGTAATCTTTGAGTTTTTGTACATACTCTTAATAACTTTAATCAAATGTAAAGGTATTCCTCGTCTTTCCAGTATGTCCCACAGTTTTTCTCTTACTACTCTGTCAAAAGCTTTTTTGTAGTCTATAAACAACATATGTGTTTGTTTGTTATGTTCTCGATGTTTCTCTATTATTTGCTTAATTGTAAAAGTATTGTCGGTGCAAGATCTTCCTCTTCTAAAACCCATCTGTTCCTCCATAAGTATAGTTTCCGCTATTTTATTTAATCTGGCTGTCACTATTTTTGAATATATTTTATATGCGGTGTTTAGCAGGGATATGCCTCTATAGTTTTCGCAGTTGGATCTGTCTCCTTTTTTAAATATTGGTGTTATCTTCGCGATCTTCCAACTGTCAGGTATTGTTTTTGTTCTCCAGCATTTATTTAGTAGTTATAAGAATCTTGATTTCACCTCTATGTGGGCAAATTTGAGAAGTTCCGGGTTTATATTATCTTGTCCTGGGGCTTTTCGGTTTTTTGTTTTTTGTAGTGCTTCTTCTAGTTCTCCCATTTCTATCTGGTCTACACTTCTATCCTCTTCATCATCTCTTTCGTTTCTATTTCATTCGCCTTTATTTATGATGTTGATCTTCGCATCATCATTTTCGGTTTTATTCAGGTGTTTCATCATTTTATAAGCGAACTCCTGTCTCCCGTGTATATCGTCTTCTACATTTGAAATAAATCGGTCCCAACTATCTTGATTATTTTTTCTACATATTCTCTTCACTTCAGCTGTTATGTTCTTATATGCTATTCTATTTTCTTCTGTTTTGTTCTGTGTCCATGTCACATATGCTTGTTTCTTTTTGGTGATCATTTCTTTGATTTCTTGGTTCCAGTATTTCAGTTTCTTGCTTTTAATTTTTTGTTTTCGATATCCAAGGGTTTCAGTAGCCGTTGTCATTATTATCTCTTGGATATTTTTCCATTCGTCATTGATTTTCTTGTTTGGTTTTATTTCTTTATTGTATTTTTGTGACCTCTGTTGCTAGAGTGTTTTTATCGAATCTTCCTTCAAAAGGTAGACCTTCAGTTTTTGGTTATCTACATTATTTTTTGTTTGTACCATCTAGTTAGTAGTTTTATTTTTGCTACTAGCATGTAGTGGTCACTGTTAATGTCTGCTCCTCTGAATATTCTTGTATCTTCAAAGAGTGATGCTGTTTTTTGGTTCGTTTTTTGGATCGTAACTTATAAATCCAAAACCACTATTCTTATGTTATGAATTTTCAATATCAACTAGACTAGTTAGTTCTTTACACATAATTACATTAATGAAGTATACCTTTTTCTAGATTTTATTTTAATTCTTGTTTACACGCAAAATAATTATTTTATGAGTAAATGTCAAAAAGTTCTGAGTTGCTCTAATTTGTCAACAAAACACACTTCGGCAGTTACTTGATTTAGTGCTTCTTGCCACAACCTTTTACAGCCTTCATTAGTCCTACCATATTTACATATATTACTAGAATAATAATTTTTCGCAATTCCCCAAATTAATTCTATAGGGTTAAAGCTCAACGATATGGAGGAAGTCGAAGAACCGTGTGGCTATATTGCTCTGCTCTGCGGCTTCATAAATAGGTGACGGCTTATACCTCTAAATCAAAATTATTATCTATTTGAACTTAATTTAGTAATTATTTTAAGTACTTCCAGTCTAACCAACTCCAGTAACTGTATTTTTAAAGCTGTCTTGTCAAAGTTTGATCGTTACTTCACCATTCCTGAATTTTATATTTTGTTGAAGATGAAGTAAAAGATTTATTTATTATTCTCGCATGATAGCTCGCATTATCCATAATAATAACTGAAGAAGGGGTTTCTAAACTTTTAAGCAGTTGATTTTCGAAACCATTCTAGAAAGTTTTCTTGATTCATGTCACGGTGGTAACCCATGCTTTTACTATTTGTTGCCAATACTTTTTAAACAATTAATACCTTTTGCCACCTACTTGTTTTGCTTTTACAGATTTAATATTCTCATCTTATATGATTTTAGAGAGCTTAGATCTTTAAAAACCCAGGCTTCATCAAGAAAACAAACTGGAATATATTTTCATTTTTAAAACGCATATATTGTTGCAAAAGCGTTTTTCTTTTCAAAGCAATATGAGACAATTTCATTATTTCTCGATTAGGGTCGTCTTTCTTAAAATGGGAACCAATATTTTGCAATATTTTCCACAAAGAAGCAGTGAATATTTCTCGTTCTCGAAGAAACACTATTCAATGTACCCAAAGTAATATGTTGTTCTGCGATTGTTAAACAATAGGTAATATTTTTATAACTTTTATAGAATAATACTTACTATTTGTGTACATAATAACACTGGAAATACAAATTTTATAAAATATCGGAGAAATTATATGTACTATGTTAGTAAATTGAATTTCTTAGATTGTTGTACATGATATTACTGGTTATGACGTGACTGATCTCTTATCGTAAAAATACTATAGGCACTATCTACTTACATTTAGACGCTAGTAGAGATACATGTAGTGCAACTGCAAACTGTTTATTCTATTGAATAGCTCTCTTAACTCACATGCATTTGCGTATCCTGGTATGTCTGAATAGTGAAGATGGAAACAAGTTCAAGCGCCTGCAAACGGTAATTTCGAATATTTCGTCTTAGCATGCAAGTTTCATTTTCCTGTGCATCCTCGTTCAGAAACAGTTTCATCTATCATGAGTTCCAATTTTGAAATGCGTATCAAGCATGTTTTTCTCATGGACATCACCACCGAGGACAAATTTTGGATTCATTATTATGACGCCGAAAACAAGCAACAGTCAAAGGAATATCATCGTCCTGATTCTCCACGTGTACGAAACTTCAAAGTAGTTCTGTCAGCGCAGAAGAATTCATTATTTTATAGATTTGGAGACCTTATATATCAAGACTTAGTCCCATTACAGGCCATCCCATTACAGGCCGCGGAGCAATGGAGTAGCATTACAGGCCGCGAAATTGTTATGCCGTAAATGTAGGATTGAACGGTGCCATTACAGGCCGCGACGAGAAATTGGCAATAAAAACTATCAATTATGATTAATTATTTATTATAAAGTTTATTATAACATACATACATAATTATTTATATTTACAACATATACAACATTTTACAATTTTGATTAATTAATTAAACTAATTACGTTTGCTAAATATAGCAAAAATGCAAATATTAAAAATTAATTAAACTTGCTAATTTGGGAAGTGCTTGCTCTACATCTTGACTTTCTTGTATTTGCGACACTATTCCATTTATCCTCCTATCCATTTGAATATATTTTGCAGCACGCTTTTTTGGGGATATATTGTGGTCAATCCTTTGTTGAATAATGTCGTAGTGCCTTGAATCGTTTTTTAAAGATATAATTAATTCCATTAGATTTGGCTTCGACTTCCCAATATGCCTGTTTAGACGACTATGCCAAGATTCGCATACATTCGTCGTTCTATGACGTTCTTCATAGCATATCCACATGTCTTGCACTATAGAATTTTCTAACCATTGTGTCACAAAATAATCATTAAAGTCCATTATTTCTCTAAAATTGGGGGAGCTTTCCATTATATACAGCCAGCCATCGTCAATATATTGGGAAGGTAAATGAGCTAATGCAGCTGTAAGCTTTATATGCTTCCTGATGTCTTTGTCTTCCCTGTATCTTTTAGCCAATCCCAATTCTTGCACTTTTCGCCATATGCTTTGGTTAAAGTGAAAATTGCAACCTTTGAGTTTGCAATCAGGGAACATTTCTCTGCACGCTAATATTGTTGACGTTTCAAAATCTATCTTCATGCTCCTTGGGTTGAAATTTGGAATATGTTCTTTCATTAACGTGAACAACTTTATGTAGGTGTCTTTTTTTCTGTTAGGTAGTAACGCGTACAACGCTGGTCGTACACTAGTCGTTTCTTCGGTACTTTTTAAATCCACGTGGAATGTATATAGTTGATCAAATAATGAGTTGCAACATTTAAATGTACCATCCCCAAAAATTGTATTTTTTGACGATAATCCCTGTATACCCAGCTTACTTCCAAAGCCGATAATTCGATCTGTCGTACCTTGATCAAAAATTGTGAAATTCTCTCCATCTTCAGTTTTATTTATATAATCGGGAACTATAAATTCTGCTCTAGTTTTTGGTAACGCAGGTACCCCTAGAGCTTTATTTCTGTGTCGGTACAAGGATGATTTTACAGACTCATATGCTGGCATTTTTGTAACAAATTCCAATCCACTATCTTTAATTTGATGAAATTCTTCTTCATACACTTTTGGTATGCATGTCATTTCCTGTCTGGCACTTTTTCTACAAATTGATTTGCACTTCTCAACATCGGTATATGCAACGTTAGGTATTACTAAACAATTGTGTTGACTGGTGCGGATAACCTTATTTTCATTGTTCGTTGTAATTCTGCCGCTGCATTCTAACTTTGAATTGCTATTTACACATCTCCAGTTTTTGGTAAAATTTTTGTTAGTCCTCTTCAAACAATATTTAAATCCTTGATAGAGAACTTGCGGATTTCCCCTTGCACTCTCAATAATTTCAACACAATCCATTGCAACTTTAATTTTCACACTGTGTTAACCGTATTGAAGTTCACTACGTACTAATAATTATACTAATAACTACTTAACCATGACAACTTAGACCTATTTCTGAGAAATATAAATATATTCCGATTATCTAATTCCAGATTTTGCATTTTGTAATCGCAAATACATCAATACACACAAATGGATAAGGCATTAGGATTAGGATTATAGGATAATAGGTTATTAAGAGTTTCTGGATGTTACGCACCTTAAAATATTGTTGAATGTGAAAGTAACTTGATTATCTAGGGTTTTTCCTATTCCGCATATTGTTAAATCTATGGGAATTAATGAATCATCGCGGCGGCCTGTAATGAGACTCGGTTTTTGGTCAAAAAGGGATGCGGCCTCTATTGGCACTGTTTCAGGTAGTTTTCAAACGCGGCCCGTAATGGGACGGCCTGTATTGGGACTACACGATATATCAAACCGCCCTCGTACATAATATGCTGTATTAAAGCATTTTGTCTTAATAAAGAATTTGTTTATTTTTGTATCTTTATATATGGGAATTAAAATTCCAAATTAGTTATTTTATTCTAATGATTTCAACATAAAGCGTAAATCAGAAACTAAAAGTAATTATTTAAATTTTTCGATTGTTGTGTTCTAGAAATTAATTCGTGACCACAAAATAATTTTTGTCTCAGGAATTTGTTCACTTTGTATTATCCATTTCTTTTTCAAAAAATTTTGATTGAAAAAATACACAATACTTGCGCCCAGAAGTATAACATGAAAGTGGAAAATATTAAAAACTCTCTAATTCACAATTAATTAATCGTAAATGTGCAGTTTGATTTACCCTTCTTTTTGTTTTTAGAAGTGAATTGAAATCAATAATTCGCTCACATACGCAAGGTTACGTAATTACATATTGACAGCTTACAATAACACAAATCGTTCCACGTTCATCAGTCGATTCGTTCTATTTCCTCGAGTATATCTTGCAAATGATTACAAAATAATTAAATAGATACTAACTTTCGAATTGTTGAACAGAGTGCATGCCCTTAATAATATTAATTAAAATTGATTTTAAAATAGATAGTTTATCTTTATTATTATCTTTTTGTTGCCAGTGGTACAATATTGCTGCTAATCTCATATAGTGTGCTTTACCTTTCATTAGAATAACTTAATTATGTAGAGCCATTCTCTTTTGGAATTTAAGTAGAATCGGATCAATGTGATTACACAATTAGTATTTATGCAAGCAGTAATGGGGGTTGTCTTCAAAATGGAGATATTGAAATGAAAGAGAGCAATAAATTTGTATTCACTGATTTAATTAATTTTAGTAAAACATTATTACAGCCTATGTTTTTCTCTATAAAGAAGCAATTCTAATACAAATAAAGATTTAATTTGCTGATCTTAAACTTGGAAATATTCTATTTGTTAAACAGTAGATTTTCGTCGATTCTAATGTTTTAAGTATGATTTGAAAAACCATCTGGTATCATATTTGCTGCTATTAGTGGGTGGAATTTTCTCGAGATGAAAGGTATTGTTGATTATAAAGAAATGTGTTTTAATGAACATATAATTGCTGATTAAATATTTTAATCAGTTTTAAGTTTCCATCGCCATGAAAATATTAGTTACCGCTTACGTAATTTTTACTAATAATTTCTGGGAAATATAAATGTCATTTTTTACATCAGTATGAAATAAATTCATTTCTTTTTATTTAAGATTCATTAAACTTGAAGTATCAAATAAACGTTGTATTCACCAAGAACGAAAAGTGTTTTTATCGGTCCTCGCAAGTAATTCTACCCTTGGATGACGCCTCGGCCGTAAACAACTTTCTCGCCCTTTAAAATGTCACTTTTCGGTCTTGATAAATAAAATACTAAAATACTCTTCGAAAAATAATTTATATATATTTAAACTAAAGACCACCATTCTCGGTCGTCCCACAGAGATGTGGACAATCGAGAGGTTCGGGAGACTCACTTTACCAGCGCTTTGCGTGCTATATGTATGTAGTACATGAACAACAGCTGTTTTAGTGTGAAGTTGTTTATAGTCGTATAAACGTATTTACAAAGACGCGAACGGAAAGCATTTTTTTAAAATAAGGCGCAATCTTATTTCTGTAAAGACAACGCAGTGACGCCGCTGCTTCCCCACCTAAACGGCGGTCTTTTCTAATCACTGTGAAAAAGTTGAGTGATTATTAAATGGTCAGTGAACAACCGGGATTAATAACAGCATTACGTGTAGACGAATTGACTATGTACGGGGGGGGGGGGGGGGGGGGGGGGAGCCAAATTATATTTGTGGGTATTGTATTGCATTGAAAATAATTAACTCTAGTAAAGCATTTTTGATTGTAATACTTTATATTATTTCAGAAATGATTGGTAGATAGTTGACCCAATTTAAAAGCCGCCACTGACTGCTACTAAACAAAACTAAATCTTTTGGAAATGATCTCTAATGCTTTGCTAACAATTCAGCTCAAGTCAGCGGTATATTTGAGATAAGTATCTGCTGCAATAAGAATTTATTTTCCAAAACCCATTTTAAGGACAGATTTCTCCAAACGTTCATCAACAAAGAAAGGTACATACTCGTATTTATAATTTTCTCAATTTAACTTACCATTCTGTAATGCAAAAGACAGACCCATTTATTTACGTATTATCATCGGTCCTACTATATTTTTTTGCGGTTTATATCACCAACAATTGAAATATTAGGCACCTTATTAATTATTTATTGGTTTTATCAATTAATTTTTTTGAAATATTAACCTTTTTACATTTTTATACAGACTGTAAATTGTAAGTTAAGATGGATTTACGACGCATAGAAGTACAACTTACATTAGTTTATTTAAATATTTACTAAATGTAAGAGCAAAAAGAAAGTGTTTGGATATTAATGTAAAATAATTCGATATTATTGACTCCTAGTTAATTAATTACAAACAAGAGTGTACCTAAAATAACCAGCATTTCTAAGACTATTAAACACATATAAGTTGCAAGGTAATTACTTCTTATTAAATCATTTTATTGTGTTTTATACAAGAAGGAAAAGTCGAAGAATGTAACAGAAGTAAACGGGATCCCTATATCTACATGTGCACCGTTAATACAACTACATTTTTTTATAATCTCACAGGAAAATTAATTTAATCAAAAAGTGAAAAGCTGATAGTTAATTGACGTCTAGAACGGAAGCAACGGAATACGGTATACGATTAATTCGTTTACGTAGGTATCGTTTTAAAGTAACGGCATACCATCTGATGAGACTGGCGTCTTTGGTCATAGCCTTCAGTAGAAACAGTTTCACGGACTTTAAGAAACTTTAATGACAACATGCTGTACAAGTGAAATTTGTAATATATATATATATATATATTGTGTACAATTACGTACCCCCGAGCTCATACTCAGAACTCGGTGGCACGCGGCTCGTTATGCTGTATTGATATATTAGGTGATTCATTTAGAAGAAGTACTATTTTCAAAAATTTAAAGAAAATAAAGAAATTCAATTTTATCGGGTAATCTCTATTGTTATATAGAAGCACCATACTTTACATTTATTTTTTAAAGATTATTTCTTTCAATTGTTGGCCGTAACTGTGTCCATTCTGAGGTCATAATTTTCGATGACGCGTTCGAGCATTTCGAGTAGTATTTGGCGTAATCTAGGTGGCCAATTCACCAGTGAAAAACGTAAAATTATCTGTTCACCGAATTGTTCTCGCAATAAAGCCATGCTTTCACGGCTGTGTGGTAAATAGCGGCGTCTTGTGGCAACCAAATTGTCGAGGTCACGGGCTTCAATTTCAGGCAGAAAATAGTCCGTTATCATGGAGTGGGCGCCATTCATCGTTACGTTCCGGCCAGCCTCATTTTTGAAGAAATATGGACCAGATTCCACCAGCCTATAAACCACACCAAACCGTTGTTTTGTCTCGATGTACTGGCAGCTCTCTCGAACCTCTTCGGGTTGCTCTTTAGCTGAATTACGGCAATTTTGTTAATGTTAAGATCTACAAAGAAACAAGTTAATGAATATAGAGAAATAAACTCACTAGAAATAAATAAATGTACGGACTACTTTAAGCAAATCTGTAACAACGAAGAAAACACACCTATGCTAAAAACAAACAAGAGGATCAGACTGAGGAATTGCAGATTAAATTAAAACACAGAAAAGCGCCAGGAACAAATACGATCAGTAATAAACAAATAAAGTAAGGAGGACAGACCCTAGTGAGGGAAATAACGAAGTTATTTAATAATATTCGAACAAGAAATTATTCCACATGAGTAGAAAACTTAGCATCACCATCTTGATATTTAAAAAAGGAGATGTATTCACAGATTCTGTGGAGAGCATGTGCTACACAAGTAATATATATATATATATATATATATATATATATATATATATATATATATATGAGGATATGTTTCCTCTGAGATACCTTTCCGGAAGTTGATAGACTTGTATCCGCTTTTAAAAAAGGTTTCAGAAAAGCACCATTGAGAGTAGCTCTTTACAGGGAAAAACTCCCATCTTTGTCGCTGCCTCCCTCTCCAGTAATAACTAGATGGGGAACATGGTTGGAAGCTATTAGTTTTTATGCAGAGAATTTGGATAGTTTACAAAATTTCGTTCAATGTTTAAATGACGATTCTTCCAAGTGACTTCGGATGTAGCCCTCGGCAAAAGTTAGACGCAGTTTTTAATAGGAATTCAGATTTAAGAACATTGCGGCAATTGTGTATGGGGACAGTGCCTCAAAATCTAACTACTAAATACGCTGAAATAAAAGAATATTTCCTGTATGCACCTATAACCAGTTGCGATGTAGAAAGGACGTTTTCTATCTACAAGGATGTATTTCATTCGAAGAGAACAAATTTTACAGAAGAGAACCTTGAGAACGTATTACTAGTTAATATTAATACTCCTTTACTCAACTTGAACTACAAAATTAACAAATAAAAATGTATTTCATTTTTTATAGATCACCATCCGTTTGTTTTCCAATTAACAGTTAAAACAATGAAAACTCACCGTACTTTATTTATCTTATGAAATATAAACTAATGAATAAAATAAATTATTAAAACTCAGCTTTCTATCTACGCCTATGAAGAAAGGAATTTAACTATAACATACATTTATGGACTATTTATTAAGACTATTTAAGATTTAAGATTTATTTAAGACTATTTATATGGTCCATCGTAATTTCGGCATGATGCGTCCGGTCTCTACTCATTATACAGGCTGGCCCAAAATGATCGAAGGGGTTTGAGTTCATTATAACTTCTTATTTAAGACATAATTATTACATTTTTTTAATTTTAAATACAGTTTGTTAATGGAGAATATTTTTAAAAAAATTATATCGCAATGGATCGTTGATTTGAGAAATAAAGGTCAACGATTTTGGCACGTTGTTCAATTGTGTATTGTTTCATTTTAAATTCCCCAAGTCTTCTTTACAAAATACTGAAAACAAAAAAAAATATATAATAAATAAGGAATTAAAACCCCTTCGGTCATTTTGGGCCACCCTGTATATGCGGATGCATATGTACGGTTCTCTCGTATAAGGCCGACCGACCTATGCAATGGTACCGACAAACAATCCCCACGCCTAGTGATACACGACCGATCGATATCAGAATTTCTGACAAACTTAGAAAGATGACTCTTAACATATAATACACATTCATACACAAATAAGAACGGGAGGGACATAATGGTCTCTATAATTTAAGCAGAACATAACGCGAAGTATACAGTTTCCGATACAACCCAAAACATTACTCCGTATCTTAATCTTGATACAAAACAACTGTCATAAACAAGTAAATGTGGCTTGATAATAGGAGCAAGTTTTTTGAGAGCAGATGCAAAGAATATAATTTACTACACAATTCACCAATGTGATTCTCCCAGCACAAAGCATTATCAATTAAGCAGCCTAAAAATCTGATAGACTGAGAGCATGGTATCGTTTTATTCAATGTAACCCACACATTCTCTGTTTGAATAGTTCTCTGACGATAAAAAATAGTCATATTTGTTTTCTAACAGTTCAACAGCAACCTATTCTCAATACATCAAATACAGACAAATCCATAAAATTATGAGCCTTTATGATCAGTGACATACTGAAAAATATCATTTTCAACAAAAGGGCTACTAGATCGTTTGTAAATATCAAAAACGAAAACAATAACGGTCCAAGACAGACTCCTGAGGTACTCCTTTCATAAAAGCAGCAGGTTTAGACTTTTTTAATTGTTATGCGCGTTAATTAAGGTTACAGTTTGCAGTATATCTTGTAGATACCATTTATCCAATCATATGATAAACTACGTATTCTATGGTAACACCATTCCATGGTTCACAAGATCGAAGGCAAAGCACAACCAACCGACCTCCATTTACCCGCCAATTCAACATGTATATTACATCATTTGTCGACCGATGTCTCAAGTAACCATACTGGCAACGATTTAAGAGATTATTGTCCATGAAAAAACTAGGAAAGTCTATTAAACATAACCTTTTCAAATATTTTAGAGAAATTGGCCAATACTCATACAGGTCCATAATCAGCGATCTTTGCATAGTTTCCCTTTTTAAAAATTGGTACAATGCGAGTAATCTTCAACTTTCTTGGAAAACTGCCTATAGAAAAAGATCGATCAAAAATACAAGTGGACCTCAGCAGTTCTTTTTACGGGGGTGATTCGAAAAGTAAATTCCGTTTGATTATTTAAAAAAAAACACCAATACATGAAGAGGTTTTTATTATATACAACTTGAGGCTACTACTTTCAGCTATTTCTCTATATAGTCATAGCTATTAAAATTGAGACATTTGTCATAGCGATGAACCAGCTTTTTAATGCCTTCTACATAGAACTCTTCCACCTGTAAATTATGCCATGCTGAAACACCGTGTTCGGTGTTTGTTGTGTTCCCTTGATGTATAAAGTCTACAAGAAGGACGTCTTTCTTGTCACAAAAGTCGGTGGCCATGGCGAGTTAGCATTGACTGTCTTTTCGCCTCAACGTTGACATAGGCGACTCAAGTCTCATTACCTGTTACGATATGCCTGAGGAAATCTTCACCTTCAACATTGGATTTGTTCGCGAAAAATTCGTCAGCATCTTCTAACCATACTGTCACTTATGAGATTTTCCCCATAAATAGAACAAAGTTTACGATGAATCTCAGCAGCCTTCATGTTCTTTACACACATAAATCGGATAACAGACACACGCAATTCAGAGTCGACGAGATCTTCAATTACAACAGCCATTTTGAAATACCAAAATAGCACAAAAGAATGTCCGAACGCTTCTCTCACGAGCACTATCAGACTCACACTAAACCAGACTGTGATCGCGCCGATATCCCAACTCCTCTGGCCACTAGACAGAAACGGAACTTACTTTACAAATCGCCCTCGTATATTGTACATACATGAAATACCGCCCACAACTGAGATGAAATAATATTAAATATGTATACTTAATAATATTATATACTTCAGGACTATTTTTGACTTGCACATCCAAATTTTCAAAAGCATTTAGATAAGGGTAGTCAGCATCTTGAAAATGTCGACTGGCCAGTTCGATCAGAATAGATAAATCATCAGAAACTAAATCACTATTTTGTTCAATTTCAATTTTGTTGCACTTGTAAGATATACCTGTTTCCTTATTTATTGTTTCCCAGACCTTCCTTCTCGCGTTATAGGATCTTACAATTTTTCGATCATAATAGTTATTTTTCGCTTCAATAACCAAGTTATCAAAAAATTTCTCTCAAACACAAACCCCTCGACAACAATTCATTTAGCAATTTCAAGTGATGAGTAGCACGTGGAATCTCATCTGTAAACCAAGCATAACCAGTTTTTTAAGTATGAAACTTGAGCACACGAAATATTTAATATTCAACGAAATATTTTTTAATTACATTACTAATTGATGTTGAAAAAATATTAATTGTGTTTTTAGTTAACACTTTTGACAATTCCACACATAATAATCTAGGACATTAAAGCTGAAGGATCTTCTTTAGGATTCATCTGTGATAGAAGTGAATTTCTTGGTGTTTCATTGATCATGTTGCCAACTTTAGTTTTCTTAACTGCTCCCTTTTCTGATCTTTTCTGTTGCTCTCGTATCCGTTACAGTTCACTGTATCGTGACTATTTTTCTCTGATCATTATCAGGTCTAGTATCTTGTTATTAGCAGAGACAACCGGAGACGTGCAACTACGCGCTAAATTTTACGCCTGAATATTGAATTTGTCAATTGGAATGAAAGGCGAAAGTAGATGGCGAATAGTATTTAACGCGGGAAATTTCAATCTCCTCTTCTGGATATTTTTAAAATTTTTAAATAATAATTAAATTTCTAATAAAAATATGCTTTAACAATGTGATTCAACTAATAATGGCAAATTTTTATCTCTTTATAGAATTATATTGCTAATGCCTATTTTTATCAGAAATTTAATATGTTAATTATTATCTATCTTAGGAAATACATGTCCTATTATAATTAGTTTACACAGCAATTACCTTTTCGCCCTAATTACAGTTACTATAGAAAGGAAGAATTGCTGTTAAAAAACATACATTTTTAAAAGTTCTCGATATCAAATAAATAAAACATAAGAGAATAATTTAAAATCCAAACTAAAAATACATATTTACTAGAATAATACTCTGTTTTTCAAAAACTCAACAAATAATAATTTTCATTAAATTTGTTTCGTGAGGATTTCTATTTTTTACTGTCTTCTACCCCTCAAAATATTGAAGAGGATGGCAAAAAGTACGAAGTACTTGGAATGGGTTCTATTGTATTAACAGCAACTGAAACAGTAAAAACAATATTAGATAATATTTCATAAATATATAATCTAAATTATCATTAAATAAGATTGTCATGTTATAATGAGCATATTACGTAGAATAGGTACTCAGAAATAAAGTCTAAACGAATAAAACAAATAATACACCTCTACCATGAGAACAAGTTTATTTCCAAAGTGAAGTTCAGTTTCAGGGCGAGGTTGCAATAATTGGCAAGGAAAAAATGAAGGGACAGCATCCAAGTGGAGCCTATAATTCAGATGATCCACATAATCCTGAGCTATAAAATGTCTGCTGCATTTTCTGTAATTTCTGAGAGAATCTCCAGAATATTTAATTCGCATCACCTCTTGCTATTTTTTATCTGGAAATATTACATTTAATAATAATTCATTATTATTTTATATTTACTTACTTTTCCAATTGCTTTGGAAAATAATGCATTTTCTGAATTTCATCGTCTTTACATCCACAGACGACATTTTAATGTTTGAAAATCAAATTATAATTAACACAGAACAATTTGAACACAAGAATTAGAAGTGTTGATGCTTACGTTATTATTTTTACTACAACGACATCTGAGTTTACCTTTCATTATGCGAGAAAGAAATAAATATATACACATGTCTTATTATAAAGCAAGGATGTTAGATCCAAATAAATTCGGACAAATTTTCCTATGTACTTGCACGTCTCGATTCTCTATGCTATTAGTCAATTTGTACCGACCCTCTCAGTTGAAGTTTTTGGAGTTCTTCAGTATTTTCAAAGATTCGCTAATCACTTCTTGGTAGTAAATCTCGTTCTCTAACTTCTAATTAATATCTTGGCATTCTCGTAGTCGATGTTATGGACTCCTTTTGGCGTAGATGTTCGGCGATTACAGAATCTTATATTAGATTTTATTGCCCGTCTCTTCAGTGCTTCCATACTTTGCACTATATGCTCCACATCCAGTTCGTCCAGTATATGATTTAACATACATTGTTGATCGTATATACATTTAATTTTAATACTTGGTTTTTATTTAAACGTTCCTGTCATGTACAAAATAATGAAAGACTACGAGAGTGGTTCGGAAACTACGTGACCTAACAAAGAAAATGCAAGTTTTTTTTTACAAAAACATTTTATTTTTCAATATAATCTCAATAGTCTCCTGCTCGCTCAACACACTTATTCCAACGATATTCTAAATTAGTAATGCCTTCATTGTAGGTCGATGAATCCAAGTCCTGGAAATAATTATTAGACGAAAATCCCTTACCGTCGAGGTATTTTTCAGGTTTGAAAAGACATAATAATCCCTGGGAGCCAAATCTGGGGAATTGGGTGAATGAGGCACTGAATCAAATTCCAATTTTCATGAATTTTTGTCATTGCAATCGCAGACTTGTAGGCAGGCGCGTTATCCTGATGGGAAATCACTTTCTTCTTTGCCAAATGAGGCCGTTTCTCTTTGATATTGTCGCTTAATTGTTCCACCAATTTAGGATAATACTCCCCATTTATTGTTTTCTTCTTTTCTAAGTAGTCGACCAAGATAATTCCATGCGAATTCCAAGAAACAGTTGCGACAATCTTTCCTGGGACAAACCGTTTATTGTTTTCTTCTTTTCTAAGTAGTCGTCCAAGATAATTCCTTGAGAACTCCAAAAAAAACTGTTGCCATAATCTTTCCTGCTGACAAAAACGTTTTTGCCTACTTTGGTGGCGGAACCTTTTTTGTTCATTGTTTAGATTGTTCGTTTGTTTCAGGAGTGTAATGGTGGAGTCATGTTTCATCGACAGTAATGAAACAGCATACAAAGTTCTTCTGATTGCGGCGAAAACGTGCCAAAAGCTTGCGAGAAACACTCAAACTATTCAGTTTTTGCTCAGGTGTGAGTAACCGCAGAAACCCATCGCGCCGAATATATTTTCATTTCCAATTCTTCAGTTAAAATTCTGTGCACACTGTCATGTGAGACACCTAAAATGCTGCTATATCGTGCACTTTTACTCGACGGTTATCCAAGACGATACGGTGAACTTTTTCAATCATATCTGGAAAAGTAACAGTTTTTGAACGTCCACTATGAGGTTCATCATTTGTGCTCACACGACTACGCTTAAATTCGGCAACCCAGTTTTTGGCCATTGAAAACGAAAGAGCGGATTCTAATAATGTTGAATCTCTGCTTTGATTTCGGTTGGTGTTAAGCCTTTCAAATGAAGGTTTTTTTATCACTGCTCTCAGTTTTTTTCATTAGTACAAAATTACACGAGCCGTTCACTTTGGCGCACTGTCAAAAACAAACTAATTGACAGATCGCTCTGTCATATTTAACCTATTAAAGGATGATTCTACAGAACGGTAAAGAAGATTCCTTTGAATTCATGCCATCTCTGTGTTAGGACACGTACTTTTCGAACAATTCTCGTATATCAGAAAAGAAAATAAAAGTAAATAGCGTAGGATAATAGAGACAACTCAACTGATTCAGCGAGTTAAGGGCAAGTGAAAAATAGATAAGAGGCAAGAAATATGGGCCAGAAATGAAAAGAAAGTCAAAGAAAACTCTGAAACGAAACGGTGACTAAGATACTCAATGAAAGGAAAATAATCTGAAAAGGGATAGGGGAACATTATTGACGTCTCACATGTAGCGTATGAGCAGGAATATTTTTATTTATTTTGTAAAGGAATTACATGGGATAGAATTTGAACTGACCAATAAATAATAGAATAACATTAAATTTGACTACTACTTATTAAACTACTATTACAAATAGAGGGGGGTTCGGCAAGGTATACTAATAATGAAATTATTCTAAGATAAATAATAAAATTATATTTTAGTTATTTTGTAATAATTAAGATAATTTGGTGTGTTGGTGAAGTTCCTTCAAAGGTCCAGGACGTGCGTGGTATTGGTTAATTAAAATAAATATACAACAACTTAGTTACTAAATAAAACACAGCGGCGTCCTTAAATTTTGTATTTATATTTACATAATAAAGATTTGAACTCGTATATTTAAAAGCAATTAAAACAAAGTAATATGTACACGTGGAGTGGTGGATAAGTAGATTAAAATTAACACAAAAAATACTCTGAAACGGACGTTAAATGGAGTAGTAAATTAAGGGTTAATTAATTACGATGAATATAAAAGAATCTCTGTATAGAACAATACAGTTACCTTTATGTGGCGATGATGGTCACGTGGTCTTCGAAAGTATACCTTGGTCAAGTATATGCAGAGCGATGTTGGCCGGTGGGATAAGAAATTAATTAGTTCAAATTAATATGAATTCGCTTAAAAGAATAATATATATAGAACAATACAGAATTAGCTTAGAAGCGGAAGAGATGCACGTGGCCATGCCACCGGTACATGAGCGGTACGGCGGTGGTGTTGCACTTTCGAACGTTCGAACGAGAAGACCTGATCGTTGTTCGTATCGGAAAAAAAGTAAAGTTTTGAAAAGGGCTTTATGGCCTAAGTAGAGGGAGGGATCGATATCTTGAATTATAGTGAATTAAACGCGCGGCCTGAAGACTTGGTCTGTCAATGTCATAAATATTCTTAGAGTAACCCTTGTGACATAAGCTCTCTAACGATATCAAACAAGACATATAAAAGAAGATGTAAATAATATTAAATTAAAACAATTTAAAAATATGGAATTTATCTAGAAGAAATTCGACATTAACGTTAGGGTTCTGAGTCAGGCAGAAAGAAGGGTCGTCGGCGGTCAGTTCAAGATAACAAAAGAAAATACTTTCTCTTTGTAACGAAAATGAAAGTTTGTACAAATGAAGAAAAATGTCTTAAGTTTAAATATAATTAATATGAGATATTTAAAAACGAATATATGTGTATTTTAAATAAATTAATTAAAGTTCTATACGCTAGGCGTAACACTACTTATTCTGTATTATTCCAAATGCAATAGGCTTCTAATTCAATCAGTTTATAGTCGAAAACGTTTTTTATTCAATTTTTTTTTTATATATAAAAAGTAAAATTGTATTGTACACACATTGTTGTTATTGTACACACACAGGTATTTACGATTCCATTTATTAGTAATTACGTAATTAGATTTCCTGATAAACTTTATGACAAATTATTTCAAGAATAAATTCTCCAGTCTCATTTTAAATTAAATTCGTCCGTTACACACATGCATTAGTCATTGAATATATTAGATTCTACATATTGTAATACGTGCTCGTCAGTCATTAAACCATCAACGCCATAGCTATCAGCATTCGCTCTTTTTATGTGATCGTATCCCATCTGCGAGAGAACGAAGTCTATGCGTTCTTCGTGAGAGGAACAAAATGAAACGAATTGGGAGGGAGGGGTATCCGAATGATATCCTACCCGTAATATCCATTCAGTTACATTTCTGGGGAGCACTCGAATGACGGATGTTTAATACTTTTCTCTTGTTATTTGTCACGTATTAACCGCGTTGGAAATTATGCGATTTACTAGCTGATTGATAATGTGTTATTAATAAAGGACCCCAACTTTTGTAGTAGATTGTATCTATTATAAAATGTAATGAATGTAATTTTCTGAGAAGCAGTATGTGGCAGGCATAAATTAAAAATAATTTTTTTTATTAATCTAGTCACAAGTCATGAGATATTATAACGTATTAATATAAACATTGATTGAAGAAAATGTTCTATCTGTTACTTACTAAAATATGAATTTATTTTCGCTTTCAGTTCTCGCATGTATGTTTGTGGTGAATCATTGAATTTTCCCTCAATAAATGCTGTATAATTAGTTACATTTATCATTTTTAGACTAATTTGAAACATTTATTTTATGGAAATCGTAATCCGATAACAAATCTTTAAAATGAGTTGTAATATCTCGTATTTGAAAAATGCAAGATTTTCTATTTTTTAAACAGTGGGTGGAGGCTAGACATCAGTGGGTTGTCGAGTGGAGGCACATTTTGTTTTGCGACGAATCAAGATTCGAATTGAGCACCGGTGACGCGCGAATTTTGGTTCATCGGAGACGTGGTGAGCAGTAACGCGCCAAGTATCTTCGGCGCCGTCGTGCGAAATACTGATAGGCGCCTTTACCCTATATGTATTGAGCCAAAATTACCAGCCACTCTCCCACAGTTCAACATTGAAACTTATGACGAGCTCTTTAGACTTGTTAGTACTGGTAGGTATTTTTTATTTGAGGCAAACAATAGGTTCACATACAAAAAAATATTATTAAAATTAACAAAATAAAAAACAGTATTCCAAATTATTAAAAAACAAAAGGTCAAATAAAATATTTTTAGAGTGCCCGTGTTTTTAAATAGATAAACGTGAAGGAAAACAATGGAAATATCTTATAGAAATTGGACTTTTCTAGCTTTACTTTTGGCAAATTCATTAATAAGATTTTCAATATTCAGCTGCTTTAAAAAGTCAGACTCTATAGAAATGATAGCTAGATTTTCTAGCCGCTCCTGGCCCATTCTAGATCGTAAGTAATCCTTAATTAACTTTAATTTAGAAAATGATCTTTCGGCTGTAGCTACAGAAATTGGTATAGTTAACAATATACGTAATGCAATTGTAATGTTTGGGAATGAGTGGGTTAAGTTATTTATTGTAATGTAATTGAGTGTTTCTACTACAGACGTCACATTTTTGTCGCAATTTTGCAGAAATTGTAATTCATGTAACAGTTCTGTTCCGTCTATATCTTTTTCGTTTCGATTTTTGTCAGTTAAAGCTTCTTCAAGTTTTTTACAAAAATTAAATTGTTCTTGGTCAGAATACTTGCCAAAATCCTCAATATTCCACAAAAATTTGAAAACATCAGAATGAGAGGATAGCAGTTCAAATCTTTCATTTACAGATGAAAGAGTAATGTCTAGCATTCCAAAAAAACAATTGACTTTGAATTTTAATTCTTGGTTTTCAATTGGGTGATCTTCACTTTCGTAGGAAGATTGTTTTTTTTTATTTTTCGTGGCCTTAAAATTTCTGAACATTTGAATATCGCATCTACTTCCAAGCAAGATGCTAATTCTTTGGCATCTACGAGCAAGTCACTGAAGCCTTTATCTGATCGATATTCCTTTAAAAAGGTATTTAGGTTGTTCAAACTTTCGCAAGCCTGTGAAATATTGAATTTTTTAGTTTGCAGGATCTTGGTAACAACATTAACTTTACTTAGTATCTTGTACCACAACACTAACATATATACAAACTCATAATTTTTAATTTTTTTAACTATAGAAATAGCCAGATGTTTTGTAGTGTTAGCAAAATTATTTCCAGACAAAACTTCATAAAAAGCATCGTAAATTTCGCCTAACTGGAATCTTAGAGGGGTTACTGCATCAATTCTGCTAGACCATCTGGTTTCTGTTAAAGGTTTTAACGTTAAGTTTGAAATGTTACTTTTCAAAACAGACCACCGATTGGTTGAAGCAGAAAAAAAATTATATACCTCTTGAACAGTTGAGAAAAAATGTATACTAAACATATTGGATTTCACAACGTCGTTTATGACAAGGTTTAAACTGTGATTACAGCAAGGTACAAATATTTCTCGTGAATTAATGTCTAAAATTCTTTTTTGTACACCTTGATGTTTACCCTTCATATTCGCACCATTGTCGTATCCTTGTCCGCGTATGTTATAAATATCTAAACCATAATTTTTTGAAGTTTTCAGTAAAAAGTTGGTTAAACCTTCACCTGTTGTATCATTTACAGGACGGAATGTTAAAAAACGTTCTTCGACACTAAATTCATTGTTTTTTAAATTAACGTATCTTATGCAAACAGAAATTTGCTCCTGGTGGCTCACATCGGGAGTACAATCAAGTAATATAGAAAAATACTTTGCTTTTTTAACTTCATTTAAAATTTTGTTTCTTATATTATCACCTATTAATTTAATCGTTTCGTTTTGAATTTTATCTCCAAGATAAAATGGCATATTTCTTTGAGATCTATTAATATGTACAGACATCACTGGGTCAAATTTTGCTATCATTTCTATACATTTCAAAAAATTTCCATTATTTCTTTGAAATAATTTATTATTAGGACCACGAAAAGCCACGTTTTGTTCAGCCAAAAATTGAATTGTATAAATTATTCTTTCAGTGACACTGCGCCAGTGTTTAGTTTCACATTTTAATAAATTTTGCATTTCGGAATCTACGGTTCGATTAGTTTTTAATCTTTCTAATAAATCTGACCAAGAACGTAAATTTTGAAAGTGAGATTTACTTTTTTCGTGATTTTTCAAATGTTCGCTTAAGTCATGCCAATCATAGAAACCGTCTTGGTTACTTAATTTAGTATTTTTAGTCAATGGATTATTGGTGTCACTGAATATTTTACAACAAAAACAGAAAACTACATTTTTCTTAATAGAATATAGTAACCAATCTCGCTGAACCTTTTCACCATTTGACAAAATTCGAGTGAAATATATATCAGAAAACTTACGTCCATTTTTGTCTTTAGGATACATAGTTTTATTTTGATAATACATAGGACCTTTTTCGACTAGTTCTTGCACCTGGGTTGGAGATAATATACTCGCCCAAAGACCTGGATCGTTAGAGAGGGGCGAATACGTGTCTTCGGATGATTCGTCTTGCTTACTCGAACATGATGGTACCGACTGAAACGTATCAGAACCTGAATCTATCGGATCCTCATCCTCATTGGCTTGCTTCTCTAATTCTGATGGCAACTTTGATGTTGATGGAAATGGAAAACCACTGTTATCAGTAGAAGTACTGTCTTGAAAATGTGTGAGCTTCCGAAAAAAGTTGGTAACTTTTAAATTGCTCTTCTCCAAGTCTTCCTCCCGTTTTCGCTTGTTAAGCAAGTTTTGATAACCAGATAATTTCTTTTTTTCTTCTCTGGCCATCTAAATAAAATCACTAAGAATTAGGAAACACAAAGTTTTATTTGTTTTATATAAAAAATTGTTCAAAAAAATTCGAAATTTTAAATTTTGTAATTACTGTAATGCCAAATTTCGTTAAGTTAAATATTTATAGAAATTAGGTAAACTGAATGTATAGTTAAAACTATGTAAGTTTTTTAAAGTTGAATAAAGCATTATTATAATTATTATTACTATATAAAGCTGAATTCACTTAATCACTTACCTTATTTTTTAATTATTTTTCACAATCACTATATTATCAAATCAGGACTTACTACATACATATATTTGGTACGCTCATACGGCTCACGAGCCTACGACAACGATAAGTTAATAAACCTGTACCGACTGCGAAAGCGTTTAAATACACCCAAAATTTTGCAAGTTTAAACCTGCAGCCAGATTCTGTAAGCTCGATATCGACCATATACATAATACCTACTAATACACGGCGCACTTGTTATATATGCAATGGTTCTTGAATGAAGCCGAAAAAAGTCTGTATTCATTTAATAAAATTATTACAGTATGATTATTAGCTACTATTAAAATGCTTAAGATACCCCTTTCACCTTTTTTAATTATTAAATAATATTAATTAAGTTAAATTTATACAAAAAATAGTGTAGATGCAAATATCAAGTACACTCTTTGAAGTAACAATAAAATTATTGCTGGCAATGCTAAAATAATTGTAATAATTGTTTTATGTAAATTTGTTGTAAACTTTCAAAAAATGTTTTTAATATTTTTAAAATTTAACTTAGCACAAGTGGCCGTAGGCGCCTTTAAGGCCTTGGCGCCGTTGTGCGCTGCACGACCTTGCCCATATGGACGGCGCGTCACTGGTGGTGAGCGTCACCTCAAGGAGTGCACCTAACCACGCCCTATCCACCGCCAGCAGGGCATTATGGTAGGGGGTGCTATTACACGTCTGCTGCGTATACAGCATACGATGATGGCTCGCCGCTACGTAGATGACGTGCTACGGCCCGTTGTGCTTCCCTACGTTCGACGATGCCCACGTCTTCTATACATGCACGACAACGCCCGACCGCACACTGCACGTGTTGTCCAGACCATTGTGGAAGAGAACCATATACAGATGCTTCCATGGCCGACACGTTCTCCGTATCTCAATCCGATCGAACAAGTCTGGGATATGACCGGTCGGAGACTTCGACGTTATCCGGCTCCCCCGGGTAACTTTGAGCAGCTGTGGAGGCGAGTTGAAGCAGCATGGTTGGACATCCCTCCCGCTACCATACAACGACTTATTGACTCCATGCCTCGTCATGTAGCGATGGCACGCGCCGCTCGCGGGGGTTATGTTACGTTAGTACTACTTCCATACCAAATTTCATTGCGTTAGAACCACTTCTTCAGATTATACAGGATGTGCTCGTCACTTTTTCCAACAATGTAATATACACAATGCAAGAAAATATTATTTTTATTGTTGAAGCATATTTCCAAAGTGCACAATTTCTTAACGGAGAACGGGCAATATTCCTACGCGAATGTAAGCGACAGTTTCACTTGCAGTTTCCTAATAGAGTTGTAGATAATACCGCTTTACATCGTCACATTCGTCTAGTCGTGGAGAAGTTTCAGGCTACAGGATTAAATTTAGCGCTTTTAGAAGATTACTTCCACAATCGAGTTATAACTAGAGGTGTTTGGCCAGCGCGGTCAACAGATCTTACTCCGTAAAATTTTTATATTTTCGGATTGCTAAAAATGAAGCATATAAGACAAGAATGAATAACTTAAATGACTTGATGAATACAATTGCAATTAAATGTAATAAAATAACACCGAATATATTGCAGAATATTTTTGACAACTGAAACGTCGTATTCAACAGAATGGCGACCATTTCGAACACTTGTTATAAATTATAATAATTAAAAGTTCTAGAAATTAGTTATTTACCTTGGTTGTTTGATTAATATCCCATCTTTAAAGTTTTCTTATTAAATAAATTAATAATCTAATAGTTATTGTTATTGACCATATCTCTCGATGATAAATTTTGAGTGACAGGTACGAGATACATACCATTTAATCTACCGCGATATCATAAAGTTTCTGGGTCCAAGATGGCATTGAAATAGAAAATATATGTCTGAACTTTATCCATATTATCATACTGGTAACTTAACCTTAATTTTTGAAAATTATTTTGATAGTGTCATCGTGACATCAATAAATATGTCATTTGATTTAATAAAGATACAATAAAACAACAAGCTCAGCTTGTATTCAAAATTTTATTAATAAAAAAAGGCAAAATTAAAGCAAATGTTGAAATTGTTGTCCGTTATTTTCAATTCCCAATGTGACACGCCTTTTCATTTTGTTAAAGGCATTTTGCAGCATTGCGGGCGTTATTAATGCACATTCGTCAATAATTCTTTGTTGCATATCTTGCAAATTAGCAACAGGAGTTTTAAATATTCTATTCTTTAGGTGAGGAAACACGAAAAAGTCCATAATTGTCAAACAAGGTGATTGTGGTGGAAACTCAACTTCCGTATGTAAACTTATGATCCGATCGTCAAAAAACTCACGAAGAAAAGCAATATTTTCTCGTGTTGTGTGTGCCGTTGCATCATCTTGTTGAAAGTATCCATATTGCAATTCATCATCATGCAACTGTTCAATAAATTCATTCAGAATGTTTCTATACCTCTCAGCATTAATTGTGAAATTAAAAAAAATAGGGCCAACAACTCTGCGGCGAGAAACTGCTAGCCAAACACCAAGTTTCGCATTATGGAGAAACGATTCAATAAAAATATGAGGATTTTCACTACTCCACATTCGAGTATTTTGGGAATTGACATACCCCGAAAGATGAAACCATGCTTCATCAGAGAAAAATGACAAATTTAGCAGGTCATCATCTTCTATTAAGTTATTTGCAAACCATTGGCAGTACGCACGACGTCTAGGGTAGTCTACCGGCAAAATAGCCTGATGTGATTGCATCTTATACGGATGCATGTGTAAGTTTTTCTTTACAATTTTCTGACATGTTCCATAAGAAAGTCCAATCTCTTGAGAAAGGCGTTTCAAAGGTTTTGTGGGTTCATTTACCATACGTTGACGAACATCATTTATAACTTGTTCCGAACGAACAGTTGGTCTACCAGTACGTGATTTATGACCCACAGAACCAGTCTCACGAAACACACCAACACTATTGGAAAGGCAATTATAAAAATCTTTGGGAATTACAGCTAACTCTGGAAAGTGCTCTCTAAAATCATTCAAACATGCACGTTGACTGTACACCCAAATTCCATCAATTCGCACTCCACTCCGAAAATAGGCTTCAATCATGTACGCTTTTTGCACTATATTGTAAACCATATTTGAATTTACTCGAATGTGCTATGTTTCAAACTCGACGTTCAAACTTGCTTTCAGCAATTCTAACACATTAATGGATGACAGATAATGTCACTGTCAAAATAATTTACAAAACAGAGTTATAGTTCCTAACTTAAGTTCAGACATACAATTTATATTACAAAGCCATCTTCGTCCTAGAAACTTTATGATATCACGGTAAATCCGCATTTCAAGAATGGGGAACATCGTAATTTATAGGAGAAATTTATGGACAACTAGATGTAATTCTTTTTGAAACACCTTGTATTTCTGTTATAACGGGTAAATATTGCAACAATTTAACACAATATTTTCCAGCAGCTATATGTTTGTTTACTATTGCGTAATACTTACGAAGATGTTTGTTTGCTAAAAAACATACGCATTATTGTTACAATTGTTATTGTAACAATTGTGCGCATTTGCTCTGGGCATGTCTGAAATAAGAGTTGAAAAAAATTGAAATATAGCTAATGTCCATCTTGGCTATTTACATTTAATTATATATTCAAAAGTTTACACATCTTTAAAAATAAATTTTGTGTATATGTATGTCAGTATATCGTTAATCAAGGTTAATCAAAAGAAAAAACAATATAATCAATTACAAAATCGGCATATATACTGGTGATTTCATAATTACTATCGCATGTGTGCGCATATTATACGTACAAGTTTATTTATTGGTGCCAGTTTTTACTACAGCCTGCAATATAACGCGGAAACAGGCAGAGTAAACGAAACAAACGACCGGGTCGAACCCAGTACATTACCATCCGCATGCGTACGTTCAAAAATACATCTCTCCTGGTTTAAGTATTATTTTCACATAAATTTATGCAGACTTCGCATTGATATATGATAGTGTATACCGGGTAGCTTCTTTCATCGAACTCCTCCTGGTTTGTTCACACCTGATGCGTTTCTATATTCTCCGGATGATTGCGGATTAAGGTTTGTCGAAGACGACGATCGTCTGTATCTAACGTCGTATGCGTTAGGCGTCTGCGTACATGTTGACCTAAATTAGACATTTTTAACAAAGAAGGTCCAAATGAATAACACATGTGCATGTGTTGTGTTATTTACGTCTTTACATTTTCCAGCATGTTTGTAAAGGCCTTAATATAAGGATAATTGTACTATAATGAATATTTTTTTCCATAACAGATCTTGAATTTACACGAGTTCATAATTATGTGATTGATTTCTTTTTGCTTTGTCGATCACATGCATATTTCGCTAACAAATTCATTTGTTAAGGAATTTATAGCTTTGTTACTTTTATTTCCTTTCTGACGGCAAAACACATTATCCTTCACACCTTTTTTTGGTGTGGGAAGAAAATATCAAATTTTGTTTATAATATATCACTGTATTAGATTAAATACGCACGTAAGATATTATGTAAAAGTAACATTTATTAATATAGTTCTGCTTATGGTAAACTATAAATTAATTTTGATTAATTTTTCTTATGTTTATGTTTAAAATATGATATTAAGTCTCATGTACTAAGGTATTATAGTAAAATATCTCGACAGCCAACACTTAATTATAATAATAATAGTAATAATAATTATAGCTTAGTTGTCATCTTCAGTAAGAAGAAATAACAGTGTTGAGAATAAGATACCACGACATTAAGAAATACTAGTTTATGTAGGTAGAATTAAATTTGACGCTGCTGTTTGTCCGTATGTTACGTTCTGTAAAATATAGATCAATTTTCAAATTAATAAAGAAATGCGGTTCTTGATTGATTTGTTATATTTAGGATAGAATCATTTCTTAGTTTTAAATTGAGTTACAAAAAACATTCAATGTAATATATTTTTTGATGAAATGTAAAAAATGCGTATATACAGTATTGAAGTGAAAGTCATGTCTGTGTCCGAATATCGTGTACTGATGACTTCTAATGAGAATAAAATGCTGGTACGAGGATAGTCTTTTTTATTTTACATACAGAGCTGAAATAAAACAGTATTTATTTATTTTTTTTTAATTGTTTTTTAAGTATTCTCCACGAAGATTAATGCACTTTTGCATTAATCTCCTTTGCGCTCGAACCAACTCTGGAAGCAGTTATTTACCCGTTTGTTTGTACAATCAAAATTGCGTTTTTGAAGACATCGACTGTTCCTTCTGATGACCGGAACCTTTGACTACGAAGTTCGTCTTTGATTTTCGGAAAGGTAAAGAAATCGTCGTTGTGGGTTGGTTTCTCGCAGTTCAGCGATGACTTGCAGCAAACAAATGGTTGTATACCAATCGACATGCTCTCGAGAAAAATGTCGCGACCACCTTTTTGGAGACAATTCGAGGTGATTTTTGTCGGCTTTTCTTCACCTTCGAACACCCAAACAAATGGCTGGCGTTTATTTTCCTGCTCGTATTAGTAAATCCATGTTTTATCACCACTCACGATGTACACGTTTTTAGAGTTTCCCGCGTTGAAGCGGTATAGAGTTTTTTGATACCAATTCACCTTAACTGTTTTCTGTATCCAACAGAAAGCTAATTTTTTTACACACAATTCAAAATTTTTTGAATTGAGCCCTTTAAAATTCTCAATGATGCCCCAATTTCGCGATATGTCACATGTCGATCTTCGTTGATGAGCTTGCGCACAACTCTTGGATCGTCGCTAAAACTAATCCGTCCTCGTTTGAATTCTCCATACCAACGAGAAATTGTTGACTGATGTGGTGCTTCATTACCGAAAACAGAAACCAACGATAATTGTCTTCGCAAAATATCGGGTCTTCGAAATTTATCTGGCGAAAATTTTCACAGTTTAACTCATTTTTCGATTAACTTGTCAACTTTGCCAATTTGTTGTAGGTACTAGGCTAGGTTGTAGGCTAACAAAAGATGGAGGTTAATTTTTAGTACTGACAGTATGCAAAACATAAAAAACATCCCTGGTATGTGCACGTTTCGGGATAGACGTGTCTTTCACGCATTTTTCAATTATCCTCACAATCAGGGAGGTTGACGTCGCGACGTGTTGTGTTGTGCATACTGGTACAAACTAAGTTTATCGGATTGTAGAAATTAACGTAGCAAATTTGGCGACAATTGCATCTAAAATGAGATTTCAATAGTTATTAATTCTCATATGCAGTTATGGTCTGTTCACCGAACAGATACAGTGATTACGACACAAGCACGAGTCAAACCAGTTTTAAACGAGCAAATGAAAATACTACGTAGGCGGTAGATGTCGCTGTATCGGTTTTTTGACAGTTTAGCAAACAAATTATTAAAATATTTTTCATAAGCCATAATTTAAATTTCTTGCAATTTCTGGTTGTTTTAAGTATTATAAAATGGTGAAGTTTCTCTAGACTTAGGAGATATTTTTGTATTTCTCTGCCCGAGTAGTAATAAAGACGATATGTTACAGTTTAAAATTCTGTATATGTATATGAACGTAACCTTTTTATAGATATGAAGAATTGTAAGCATTATGTTCAGCAATTATCAAGCACGGGGGAAGGAAAAGGCAATAATAAAGTGAACGAGAAAATATTGAGGCTTCCAAATATTGATAAATTCTTATCCTCAGAAAATAAATAGATAGGGTACTATACATTGTATATACAACACATGAAAGAGTTTGTCATTTATACATAAAGAAAATTGAAGCACTCCAAATTTACGTATGAAGATGGAATAAGTTTTAAATCTAATTAAATTAATTTAAACTAAGCACCGATGATCGATGGCACGTTATGTGCTACCTACAGCAAGACTAATATTACAATAAAAAATAAAATTTAAATACTTTCAAAATCACGGCAAAATTCTAAGTAAACAACGTAGCTGAAATTTCAATCGTTTGTAACTGACTTTTCTTTAATTTTATACCGCAAATCAAAGAGCTAGTTTTTGTGATCACGCACTGATCACGCATTTTTTGCACTTTTTCTGTTGGGCGGATAGAGTATAGTTTAAAATATTGACCCCGTATTGAATAATGCACTCTTGAAGTGAGAAATAAAAATGTGTAGGTAAAATGCAGGTTTCTTTCGGTTAAACATTCAATTGTATATAAACTTATTGCAAAAAAAGCAAACGTTCTTTTATATCAACGGTTAATTAATATTTACCTTGTTCTTAAAGTATTTTAGCTTTAATACAAAACTAATTTCAAGCTAATAAATTGCTTCTCTAATAAGTTTCTTTCCAAACGAGGGCCCTTAAAAGTGTGTGTAGCAGTTTCGATAAAAGGAATATGAGACCTCAAAATTCGATCATGGGGTAGGAACTGGGAGGGTTTCCGAGGGATCGCTAGACATAGGGATGCTGCCAAACGGTTGATGTCGGGTGTAGACGGGAATATCACAGAGGGATTTAGAACCACCGTATGACGCGTCCGCTCTGCATATAAGCTTTTGCTAGGGCGCACCCATCAGGGCGGAACACTCGCTTATCGTGAAAGAGGGAGGTAGATGAAATGAAGGAAGATAGACGCGACATTTTGCCGTTGCAATTATTATTTAGATGAACGAATTATAATTTTCTATGCTGATTATTGCTTTTATGAAGTTAAGTTTCTAATCTTTGGAAAATAATTAAAATTGGAAGGTAATTAATATTTATGGACTCTATATTAAATCTTATGCATAAACTAGTAACTCTAGTCCATGAAAATATTAGGCACGAGTAGAATTAAATATCATTAACGTAAAAAAAAAATGAAATCTCAGAAGTTCTAGTTCACGCATAAATGCGTGTTAACACTGTCACAGAAGCCAAAAGATTTTTCTTTTAAACATATTTAAGAAGT
Source organism: Melolontha melolontha (assembly GCA_935421215.2). Lineage (NCBI taxonomy): Eukaryota > Metazoa > Arthropoda > Insecta > Coleoptera > Scarabaeidae > Melolontha > Melolontha melolontha. Next base: position 102,567,099 of record OW285239.1, on the reverse strand, counting down.
ACAATATTATTGGAGCTATAATATTCAGGAAATGGGTTTTGTTTCATTTGTTTATAAGATATACTCTGTAGGTATATAGACATTTAATGAAAATTTAATTAATACAGTAGCCGCTCGATTATGTGAAGTAATTAAAATCTTACCTCTTACCACTCAATCGAATGTGCAGTTTTAATCGTTTATTTATATATTCAATAACATCAAAGAGAACTTATAAATGAAAAACATATACAGTGAAATCCCCCTTGGGCAGACACCAATGGTACCGACTGAAAGTGTCCGTTCAAAGGGGGTGTACGCCTAAAAGAAATACGAAAAAAAATCGTTTTTTTAATGAAAACTGCAATTAAAGAAATTGGGACATTTAAAACGCATATGTATGTAATGTTTTTAAAATAAACAAAATACTTAAGGAAAAAAATAAGGATTTGTTGCCTTACAAAATATGTATATACAAAATATAATAGAATATAGCTTGTACATATATAAAATGAAATGAAAGGTCACTCTAATGGCGCGAAAATTCATATATTATTTTTTGTCTCCTCTTTTTCTTTAAAATGGTGTCCAGAAATCGTATTTCTAATTTGGAAAGAAGCTCCAAAGACTCTGTATCTCCATGATCTTCGGCAAAAACGTTTAAGCTGATTGGTTAGGGTAATAGCGTCACCATAATTTGGGATAACCTCTGTTGGTACTGGAACCTCATCGACTTCAGAATTTTCGGAAAGCTCTTGTATTTCAACTGGATTTCAATTTCTAGTCCTGCTACCCGATACATCGATACTTAGCGAGTACTGGAATCGGTAAAGTATCGATAGGTATCGATGTTTTGGAATCGAAAACTTTGCCCAGCCCTAGTAAACGCCATTTCTTTTAATATTCACCTAAAGCTTGCAGATCTTCAACATACAAATTTCCATCTAGGTTCAAAAAGTTATTAAGGTTTTCATTATCAGTCAATTCCAACAAATTCTTATTTTTGAGGACATCTGCAAGTATGTTTAGTGGTAAGTCATCTTCTGGATCAGATGTAACAACCTCAGTCAACTGGTATTCACTTTGCTTATTTTTATGCTTATATCTTGCTTTACGAAAGCAATTTCTAACTGTTTTCTTGGTTAGTTGGTCCCAAGTGGTTTTTGCGAAGTAAACTACATCCAATAGCGTAATTTTCTTAATTAACTCAAAAGCTGTACTAGCAGTTTCAATGTTTACTAGCAGGTGTTTTAGTATTAGACTTCGGTAATAAGTTTTGAAATTTTATATAATCCCCTGGTTGACGAGCTGATAACAAGATAACAAGAATTTTATATTTTTTAATTGGCCGTCTTTTTGGGTGAGATCCTGTCTAAAAATTTCTCTTTTCTTTTGCTATTTTCCAATCTAGATCTTGCAACCACTCTGTCATAAATTGTCCTGTCATCCAGCTTTCTTATTATATTTCTAAATTACAGCCTGGTTATTTATGTTAATATTTTTAAAAACCGGCGCGATTTAGAAATGCAATAGCGACACTCGCGACAGAAAAATGAAACAAGGCGTTTATTTTTTATTTTGTTTTTTGTCCGTTTAAGAGATCATTTTGTTGTGTGCGCGTCCGTTCAAGAGAATGTCCGTCCTAGAGGGAGTTAACACATTGCAAATTATATGAGAGTCGGTCGGGACCATGAGAAACTGTCCGTCTAAGGAAGGTGTCTGCGAAGGAGAATTTCACTGTACTACATACATTGAGGTAATGATTTAAAGAAATCAGTTTTATTTGATAAAGTAAATACTTAATTTTATTTGAATATTCTTGTCTTTTAAGCATCTTTGAACTGCGATTTCTTTTATTCTTCGCAAAGTTAGTAAGAATTTAGCATATTTTGTTCTGCCCAAGAAATCACTATATTAACACCTTGTAAAGCTTCGTTGGGGGGGGATGTTAGTTGGAATTGGCTCATCATCCATTATTTCTTCCACATCTGCAATTTCTTCTATAAAACACTTTCGTTATTCTAAAGACCTTCTGGTCCATGGGCTGTATTAAAGCTGTTACATTCGGAGGCATGTAGACAGTAAGAATTTTTCCTTCAGAAACCAAGTTTTCTGCTGGTGTATGACTTGGAGCGTTGTCCAAACGTAAAAGGGCTTTTTATAGTAATCCCTTTTGTTTTAAAAATCTTCGAACCAGCGAGAAATTAATGATGAAACCAATTTTCAAATATCTCCAACCTTATCCACGCATTTTTAGAATTTGGGTATTCCACAGGAAGTGATTTTTGGCAGGTTGAATCACAAACGGTTTGATTTTATATTCACCAGTTGCATTGGAGCATACAAGAAAAGTGACTACTTTTTTCCATTTTTCGACCAGAGACCGATCTTTCTTCAGGCGTGACCAAGGTAGTAATTTCCAAAACAAACCTGTTTCGTCGGCATTGTATAATTGATATGTGTTAATTGTAGCTCCTATATTTTCTCTTGAAGATAAATCTTAAATGGATCTACATGCTCCGGAACAGCTAATAACTTTTATCCCGAAATTTTTAAATGTCTTATTCCAAATCTTCGTTTAAATCTTTTGATCCATCAGCTCCATCGCTAGCTTGAAAATTTTGTTTTTTATTGAATAGCTTTAGCTTTTGTCTTTAAAAGTTCAATCAAGTTTTTTTGCACAAAACCATGAATATATATTTTTTCCATTCGTGGCATCTTAGAGGATTTTAAAGTTTTTCTGTATTTGATTACGCTTTGATGTGATATTTAAAATATCTCATATTTTATTTTTGATTGCACATGCAGTGGATTTGGCAATCCAGTACTTTTTATACAAATATGTTACACAGCTTCGATTGTCAAGACTTTTTCACATTTTTTTTGACAAACTTAGCACTTTCCGCTTCATTTTTATTGCAAATACAAAAACACTCCAGCACAGTACACCTGCAACTTCAACAAATCTAGAAATGACTAAAATAAAATACGGTGTTCTTGTAAATTACGCTGCGTCTGACAAAGCAAGTTAGCAAAATAATGCAAAAATGTTGTTCACTGAATAGAATATTCACTCCACCGAACGGCTACTGTATATGGAATGATTGCAATAATTTTGAAAATTATTTTAATTTATAATTAGACCAAAAACTTTCCTAATACAGGAAATCCACAAATATTCTACAATCATGGAATTTTTTAAAAATTTATTACTTTCAAGATTAAATTATATAAATAAATAGGAAGAGGACGCCGTTTCGGAGTTTTATTCAAAGGCAATAATAATCCTATTGGTATTGTTTGTTCAATTCATATCTCATTGTTATTTGTAATTTTGATAATTTTACATGCAAGTTATGTTCTGTTCATTGTATAATTTTAAAAAAGCTTGAGAAACTTAAAGTGTTTGTGCTTAATCTAAAATTGTGAAAGAATGCTAATATTAGACAAATCGCCGAAAATATCACTAATATTAACGTTTCATCTATCCAACAAACAGAAGGCTTTGTAATCGCCATCTTGGATCAGATCATAAAGACAAAAACCTACGTATAGAGAAAACGCGTTATATCCAATTGTACGTCATACTAAATCCATGACGACACGTCCTATATATGTTGCCAGCAGGATGTCAACTATAAAAAGGTCAATAATGAAGCGATTAATTGCTTCGACTGTTTACAGAAACCTTTCAGTATTATATCCGAATTACAAAACGAGATAATAAAAACAATGTAGTTCTAAAAGGAACTGTTTTTAAGCAATCAAAATAAACGGGAAAAATGTACACAAAACTGAGCTTATTTTACAGATATGTTATCTTTTAACACCGCAAGTAACTATTACCATGTTAAAAATATACACAAGAAACATTTAGTATTGAAAGGGAAATTATCTGTTTATTTTTCATGAATGTCTATATTATCATCAATTTATAACATTTTGTTTTTAATATAATGAAATAAAAGCTTTGCAAATATAGTTTATTAAACTAACTTTCTTAGTTTCTCTGATACAGTTATGACAATATATAAACATCATCAATAATGTACAATTGGACTTAACGCGTTTCTTCTATACACTACTTCATGAAGTCGAGAGTAGTACTCTAAGAAAATTCATTCTATTATCAGGTTGTCCATTAGTAGCTTCAGTAAAATACACCAAACGATATGAGATTGTTAAAACATTGCACTTTGTCAAAAATACTAAGTTACAAATATCACACAGTTTTATTGCAAAGACACATTAGAATATATAATAGAAAATGCAACATACAAAATTTACTTGAACAATCCCATTCTAACACACGAAACAATTGCAGTGAATCGTCCAGAAATTAAACTCACAGAAAAAATAAATAAAATTATACAACGTCGAAGCTATCTCAAGAAAATTAAGAAATCCTTACCATTAGCTGAAGAAGCTGAAAAAATATGGAAGTACAACAAAGTAACTATAACACCATTTATAATATCGATCATAAGTATAACCCCAGAAACATTCATTCAGAACTTGCAGAGCAACTCACTCCCAAATACAAAAATCTTTAATACATACGTACTTCAGTTGCGCATTTGACACCATCGACCATATTTTACTCTTACAAAAATTGTCATGGTTTTGGTTAAGCGACGCAGGTTTCCGAAGTCATATTCAACGGGTAAAGCAAACTATGTTACCTACAATGGCTATAAATCAGTTTTTTTACCCGACTCCTGGAGTTCCTCAAGGTTCCAACTTGGGGCCGTTTATGTTTAATATAATAGCACTTGACTGCAATGTATTGGCTTTTGTAGATGACCTTAAAATATATCACACTATTATAAACATAACTGATGTGGAGTTTTTGCGAAAGAAATTGAATACTCTCCACAGTTGGTGTCGCATGAATAAATTTAATTTATATATCTACAAATGCTGTGTGGTGGCTTTCACAAGGAAAATAAATTATATATACTCTCTTTATTACGTTGATAATACTGTTATAGAGAAACGAAGCTCTACAAGGGATCTTGGTGTTACATTCGGCAGCAAGTTGACCTTCAACGATCATCTCTCAAACATCAACATCAACTCTCAACAATGTTGGTACCATTAAATATCTCTTTTTCGCATATGTCCTTAGTAAGTTAGAATACGCGTCTTCCGTTTGGTACCTAATCTATGACCTATACGTGAATCAAATTGAACGCGTTCAACGTAATTTTTTGAAATACTTGCGTTACAGGCTAGACAGTATCTATTCAGAACAAAATATAAACTACAGGGATTTTATTGTAGGGCATGGATTGGAAATGTTAGCGCTGCGAAGACAAAGGAAGGGCGCATTACTGGTGGCGAATCTCATAAATAACAGGATCGGCTCAGCATCACTGTTAACGCGAGTAAATTTACTGGTACCACGCATTGTAGCCAGACACTCTCCATGTTTTGTGTTTTCTACGCCAAGTACTAATATATTGTGGAGGGCTCCATTGGTGCATTCGTCAAAAATTCAAATGAATTATTTAGCGATGTGTTTATGTTCTTGTGGAATTAATTTATTTATTTATTTATGTATTGTTGTATTGTCACATGGAGTAAAAAATTTTGTTGCCCTATTTGAATTAGTCTGTTGGGCAAAATAAACTATTATTATTATTATTAATACTTAACACAAGATCCGTAGTACAACAATTCTGGCGTATCGTAGATCGTAGAACTTGTAATACATACCGTTCTTTAATACATGCTAATATCCCAAAACCAATCAATTTACATGCGAGTTGTGTTCTGAGTAACATTTTATATTTTAAAAAAGCTTGAGAGACTTCAGGTGTTTGTGCTTGATATATAGACGAATTGCCGAATATATATCTTATAATAAGGTCTCATCCATCCGGCAAACAGAAGGTTTTGTAATCGCCATCTTGGATCTGGTCATAAACCCAAAAAAACCACAGACACTACTTCATAAAGGATAGTGCAGTCGTAAGCAAAGTATCGAAAATATCTGTACTCTGAGCAAATTGATTGTATATTATAAGGTTACACATTAGTGGCTTCAGTAAGATACAACAAACGATATAATAATGTTCCAACATTGCACTTTGTCAAAAATACTAACTTACAAATATCATACGGTCTTATTGCAAAGACACACCAGAACATGTAATAGAAAATGCAATATACAAAATTTACTTGAACGATCCCGTTTTAACAGACGAGACAATTGCAGTGAATCGTCCAGAAATTACACTCATAGACAAAATAACTAAAATTACATATCTCATTGAAATAGCAATATCGATCATAAGTATAATCCCAGAAACATTCATTCAGAACTTGCAAAACAACTCACTTGCAAATACAAAAAGGTTTACTAATAAACACAAGATTCGTAGTACGACAATTCTTGCAATAGATAAACTTCTGTAAACTTGACAGCCTGTTCATACCATGTTGAACTGAAGACATGATCTGTATACAAACGAAATAACAAAATGATCGTAGAACTTGTGATAGATACCGTTCTTAATACATGGTAATTATGCAAAACCAGCCCCATCAACCGAATTCGTACTCATAGATATGTGGGTTTAGTGAAATGTTTCTCGGCGATAGGCTGAGAAAGTTCGAGAAAAACCGGTGGTAATAATCGCGGATAACATAACAAGACCTTGATAAATAATCGACCATTTTTATTTCGTCTAAATTTCGAGTGTTTTAGTGTTAATTTGTCTAGACGTCATTTTGACAATAATCTGATTAAAGCCCGAGAGCTTTAGCCCGAGGGCTTTAATCTTTGATTATTAATGTCAAAATAATGACGAAACAAATTGTTAAGCATATGAGAAAGTTAGTAGCAATAAAAATAGTAGCCATTTTATCAAGGTCGTGTTATATTTAGTAAGATTATTTACCGAATTTATAATATCCGATAGACGAAAGAAAATATTTATTTTAAAGAACATTAACAATTAATAATATTCAACATTAAATCAATTAAATAAAATTAAAAACGGAGTTACTATATGTGACATTTCCGGTATGCATAATTTGAGACATTTGTTTGGTACTTGAACAAGAAGCTGAATTTACTGAAACTTCACTTCCTTGCTTTATTAATTTATTTATAGCATTTTTGTGATGTCGTTCATCCTTTTGCAAATAAGGTTGAATGGAAGCTGAATTGCCGTGTTATTTGAATGAGTTGCTGCTCAGGTATTCCAGCTTTAGTTCACTGTGAAACTGATGGGGATCTGCAGGAATGGTTAGTAATTTTTGACCGTTTCGTATCTAAACCTACAGATTCCGCTCCCAGTTTTGTCCACTTTGAAAACTCATTTCTACCTACACAGACGTATTCTTATACCAAAAAGTATTTTCACTTCTCCAATACGGATTTGAAATTAAAAAAGTCGCGGAGTAGTAATGAAGCATCGTTTTTCGATTAATTTATTAAACAATCTAACTGGGCATTACTGTGGATTTTGCTTATTTTGAATAAGCCACTTACTATTTGCAAATTTTTGCTTCCGCCTTGGCAAGTTTTTGTAAAAATCGAGCTATATTATACTCTACCAGATCTCATACCATCCGTATGGATTTTACCTTTAAAATATTCTACTAAACATGCCAAGCTAATTCTATTGAAGCTGCAAAATAGAAATTTGTTCTGGAGGACCTCAGGGGTATTTCCATCGCATTATAGAATTAATGTTTTCAATGCTTAGGGATGTTGAACTTTGTTTTCTTTTTTCCGGGCATTTTTGTAATTCCCACCCTTAGCGTTACGGACGATTGGGACACTTTTAAAATCAATTCCTTAAAATGGATCTATTTTGATATTATATTTAAAAAAAATTTTTTTAAAAAACATTTTATTGTGTACTATTTATATTCACCTCCATCTTCTTTCTTCATATTGTATGCTCAACCTTTCAAAATACTATTTAATTCAATTATCGGTGTTGATGCAGTCACATTATATCATCGATCCTTACAAAATTTATTAAAATGCCTGAATATACTATTTTTACTTTTATCAGTATTATCAGGAATGTTGCATTCAATTACATTATCTATTTCTTGAATATTATTATTTCCAAATCGACTTATTTTTAATATGTTAGGTCAAAAATATGTCACATTTAATTTGACATCTAAGCGTCATTCAAAGTGAATATTAACTACCGTGGTCAATAGTCTCTTTATTCTATTTTGATTGGTAATTTCAAACAGTTTCCAAACATGTGATTGGTTAAAATTTCGCATTTGTTAGACAAGGGAAATAATTGTCTTTATAGCGTCATTTAGAGGGCAACAAAATACGTAACAAAAAGAGAGAAAAAATAACGATGGAATGTGTAGCACAATGTTATAAATACATACAAAATTATCTACTTTATGTAAATAAAAAATGTAGATGTTTGACATAATAACAAGTACATTTTTAATTATTTCCAAAAAAAGCATAATATTAATTAATTTAAAGCTCAGATTATATGCAAAATTTCCTTTTTTTAGTTGACTTATTTTAAGCAAAAAACATGAAATAAACCCAGAAAACTCATAATTTTGTTGTAAATTTACTTAACATCTATCCGTCTTATTACACTCTTTATTAATAAATATTGACAGTGAAGTTACGTATCACTATCAGACATAAAACATTGTTAATATAATACGAATACACACACATATCATAAATATTCCATGTGCCGCCCAGCTGATAGTCAATGAAACAACATCTGCAAAAAGCAATACAATAGATACTATGCGAACTTGAGGTTTGGCTTTACGTTTTTATCGAATTTGTTTACAGTGCGCCAAAGCTGTAGCAATTTTTTCTATGGTTAGATTATTTATTTTATTTATCTACATAAATGATATGTATACTATTTTATACTATGGCCAGAATTTATAAATTTACATTAATAATTATTTAATTTTCTTAGTTTTCCGGTCAACTTATTTCGTTTAACGAGTTAACAGATCTTTAAAATGTGAAAATGAGAGCCATAAATTCCCACATGGAAGAATCCATGATTGAAGATGAAATACCTGAACCTGTCAATTAATTAAATGAATCGACAGAACGTGTTATTTCTTCAGATGACGAATTTATGTCAGATTCATCATATATCGAAGAAATTTCTAAGAAGATGGACACAAGTCGGCGATTTTTGACAGACTATTTGGAATGTCAAATAAATTATACTGTAATGTTCGTCTGTCTGGGTCCTTAAATAAAACTAACGATAACTGAGACACACACTATATTAATAATAAAAACAAATAACAATTTAAAAACTAATTACTAACAATAAGCACATTTATGTATTTATATTTATGTAAGTTCACTCGGCGATGATTTGGTATGGAGTCAATAAATCCCTTCCTCAACGGCTTATATATCGGCCGTCGAACATCTCTCGATTTTTCTGTATCTATCGCGAAGGTCCCAGAGGTGTGATACGTGACGTATTGTTAGATGAGTCATCACAATACATTGAATATAATAATCCATCACAGTTGTTTCGAAGTTTTCTGACACCTCTGTTTCTTGATTATATTATGCAACAGTCCAATTTGTATGCAGAACAAAATAAAGCGACTCTAAATTTGACGATACAAGAGTTGAAAGCAGTCATTGGAATTCTCATAATGTGTTTCCATTCTTTACCAAGTATGCGTTTATATTGGAGTTTAGATCAAAATTTTTATTTATCCAGGTTTAGCGATGTGATACCACTGAAAAGATTTTTTAAAATAATTCGGAACCTGCATCTCAATGATAACCTAAAAATGCCCAAAAAAGGTCAAGCTAGTTATGGCAGATTGATTGTATAAAGTTAGGCTGTTTCTAGATTATGCGTCTAAACGATTTCCGTTGATTTTTCATCCATTAAGGTACCTATCTGTCGTAAAATATAAAGGACGTAGTAGTTTGAAACAGTATATGAAACCAATCAAGCGCGGCTTCAAAATGTGGGTAATAGCGTGTGGTGTTACTGGTTATTATCTAAATTGAGATAAAAATGTTTACCTTGGAGAGTTTGCCGTAAACAAATTATCGACAAGTTTTGAGGGGTTGGGATATTGTCTTTTTCCCGATAACTTTTTCCCTCGGTCATGCTTGCAAAAAAATTATTACAAAAAAAGTTTTTCTCTTGCGCGACTATTAGACAGACTCGAAAATTATTCCCTAAACACGTTTTGAAGAACGATAAAGATATGAAAATAGGAGATTATGATGGCTGTATCACTGGGGGGAAATATCAATTTCAAAGTAGAAAGATCGTGGAAACAAATCGGTTTCTATTGTAACCAGCATGCATTAGAAATAACTCAAGTGCCCAGAACTCAGAAAGATGGCTCACGGCCTATGGTTTCATGTCCGCAATAAAAGATTATAACAAATATATGCAAGGAGTAGATAATTTTGATCAGTTACTCTCCGCATACGACATATCTTGGATATTTAGGAGATTGTGGATGCGAATCTTTAGCTATATATAGCATTGAGGACTGCATTGTAAACAGTTTCATTATTTGTAAGGCAAATATGAAAATGAAATCAATTAATTATTTCATAGCGTCTGGCAAAAAAAAAGTTTCAATACATATATTTAAATTAATCCGTCTAGAAATTCGTTTCTTATATATTCGCACAAGCGATGGAAGGCATGAACAATAGATGTAGTTAGTTAGAAGTATACTAAAATATCGTTCGTTTAGTAATCTACTTGATTGGAGCATGTAAACTGCAAAATCAGTTATGAATAATAAAACATTTGCATATTTTGCGAATAATTTTACGGATAAGTTTTTAGCTATTTACTTTGTTATGTATTTTGATTACGATGACAAAAGGGTGGCTTTGTTGAATGTAATACACAGGAAACAACGTGGGCATAACGACCTAATACCTCGTTGTTTTGCAAGCAGAAACTCGTACACAATTGCTAAAAATATCCATTTTATTAGGTCCCTGACTTTGGAATGACATTGAAGCAGGTGATATTTGCTTATGCGGATGAATAAGGAATATACTTGTTGGTATATGTTGCAAAAAATTGGACGACAAAAATTGGACACACTTTGCTGACGACAATGAAAATAAAATATTTTGTCACATGAATAAAAATTATTAATAATCAAAAAACTATTCGGGACTAGCTTATGACAGATTTTTTCGAGATCGGTATCCTCTTCAGTTACCTTTAAGTATATACTTTAAGTGTTGAGGAAGTGAAAGTCAGATCAAAATTTCTACCTTCCTACGGCGAGGATGTATAATTACAAAGCCATGGAACATTTTAGACACACCATATACTGTCTAAGTCTGAGTCTCTCAAACTTATTCTTTTCTCGTATCACTATGTGTGCTACTGAGTAGTCGCATACCACTAAACTGTTAAACATCTTATTAAAATTAAATTTACTAAAAAAAAGTCTCTTTTTACTAGAGCTATTACGTTTTCTTTAACGTTAAATGCTGTACCTGTAATCCTACGACGAGCGGTATCATTTGACACTGGTATAGTATCTAGTTTACCTGAGGTTTACCTGTTTCAAGTAACAGTGCGAATGGCAAAGATTCCACAGTTGCTTGCTCACGATAGTTGGTATGCAATAAAAGTAATCGATATGAGAAACACGCTATAGGTACGTATTATCAATATTTGATTTATTCTGTAAATTGTATGACAGTTAATTTACATTCATGTAATATTTCCAAGTATTGTGATTTTAAAACACTAACTAATGTGTTGGCTGTTTATAGTAAATCCAGCTTTAACTTGCTATTCAGTTCACCTATCTATCCAGTGGTTAAAGAAGATTATTTAATTGTCTGCTATAAAGTGTCTGTTTGCGTTTGGTATTCAGTTAATGGGTGTTATTTTACAAGTATGCGAAATGTCATAGTGCTAAAACGTTTTAAGAAATACTAACCGGTAGACATACAAACAACAGAAATCGCAAAAGTCTAATTATACTAACAAGAACATTAAATATTTATGTGAAGTCATAGACTGTTGCTGAAAAAGGTCAAATATGCATTTTTAATGAAAAAGGTTAAAAATATGCGCTTATACATAACAACAACTAAAATATGCATTTGCGTATGCACTTATACAAATGCATAATTGTCAGAAGCCTAATGATCATTATTCATTAATGCAACCCTTAAACTACCAATTGTAAATACTTCATTTTTTCCATACAAGGAGTACGTCTTCTGTCGAACTACATCAACACTTTTCAAAGTACTTTTCCGAATTGTCCACTATCACATCTCTTTTTTCTTTTAGAAACACCAATATTCGCCATTTTTCTAATAGTCGATTGCGATATTTTAGTAAATTGTGAAGTTTTTAGAATAGCCTTCGAATCGCATAATTAATCTATTTCCATTAAACCATTGTAGACATTTAATACAATTTGCTTTGCATTCATGGATAAATGCTGTCTTTGTTTTCTATTAACACATAAACACAACACTAAACCCACCCGTCGCTAACATCCACATCCACTGGAACACCTTCTCTTAGAGTAACTATGATACTATTTTCCAAAGGTCTGAACATTGCACACTTTTGAATTTTTAACGCACAATCACCTTAGTTGCTTAAAATAAACATTTAACTATAATATATAAGTAAGTATAGAAAATCAAAATATTAAAATTTTAGATTTACATTAATTACTTTATTTTGTTAATACCCATAAGCCGGTCGAGATAGTTAAAATTTGCATATTTAATCCTTAATGGTTTTATTTATGACATCGCACTATAACTTGAAACGAAGTATATGCATAGCACAGTTTGAGAACTCCTGCTCTCAGTGGTCGTGGGATCTTGGCTTCAAACTTGAGACATTGAGCCGCCATATATATATATATACCTCAAACAATGGCTATATAAAGAAAAACACATTCTTTTTTTAAACGAGCATAAAATGTATTATCTTATTTAAGAACAAGCCTTTTTATTTTATTGTTCATTTCTTAATTGTATCATAGTAATTTTACAATAATTCAGCGTAGGAAGTTAAAGGTACCTGTTTTCTGTCATTTTTTCAAGTAAGTTTGCTGAGCTTCATCAGATCGTAAATTTCTATTATAAACGTATCTCCTTCACAATGTAGACCAATAAATTAAAGTAAACATCAACAATATCATATGATTGAGTTTACTCATCCGGATGTAGTTAAAATTACGAATCTTCACGTCAGAACGAGTAAACGACGATGTTTTGAAGAACGTAAATAACGAATATACTTTTCATGAAATTACACTCTTTCATAAAATTAAATACACGGATATCTTTAGGTCTGGAAGTGAATACATAATACTTTTAATGACGGCTAAAGTAAAGTTGTGTAATCACAATTTTTTTTTATTATTCATATCTTACATTTGATGTAACTATTAATGCAAATGGAAAAGATACGTTTTAGTTCTGAAATTAGGAATAAAATATATTTTAAGCTATAGTATCTCATCTTGTGTAATCTTATTTTAGTTTACTAATTAGATTGCATGAAATTCTGTAACACACATTATCACTATTGTGTGACTTGCGTATATGGAAATTTACATATTAAAATATTATGTGGGAAATTGATACAACATTAGTTTTTCATTCCCAAACGAGTATTCTGTAACGCTTACGAAATAACGTATGTGAACTTGAAACAGGAAGTAAGCGCCCAGAATACTTTTCAAGAGGATACAAACAGTAAACGAAATGTAAGTGCTCATTAGAACATGTTATTTCCTGTATATTTTAAATTTATTCTTTAACTACTATTTTATAAAGAATGTACTTACTGTTATCGATATACACATCGATATACACATCTAAAGAATTTAAAAAAATAACCAACCACTATACTAATTTATTTTTCCCAAAAGATTGTATCAATTATTATGAATTATATAACCCGAAAAGAATGATTCACTAACTCTTTGTTTTTTTAACAATATTTTTTAATTTAGAATACGATAAGAATTTAATTTTTATATTTTGGTAAATACCTAACAGCTTGCCTCAGTAGAGTTACACCTTCATTTAAGAAAGACGATCTTCAGATCTGTAACTACAGGCCTATTCATATTTTTTTTAAATTTTGCAAGTGTTTTGGGTATGTATTCTAGGTAACATTAAATCTTATCTCTCAGTTAATCAACATGATTTTGTTAGAGGCAGATTTACTTTCACTAACTTTCTGGTAATTAGGAATTTCTGGTAACAGGAAGTTCGTTGTCGCGAAAGGGTGTGTTCTGCATACTGGTACAAACTTAGTTTGTCGGATTGTAGTTATGAACGCATCACATAAGTCGACATTTACATGTAAGAATGAGATTTAATATTCATTAATTCTCACTTGCAGTAAGTTCCAAATGTTCACTAACTTTGTCAAACTTATGCAGTACATAAGTTGAAGCTTTGGATGTTCGACAACAAGTGGATGTTTCTGCTTATGGGATAACTTTTTTCGGTAAAAAATTCGAATAATTAGCGTCGTAAAATGTAGAAAGCATTTATTTCAAGTGGATGTTATTTATTTATTTATTTATTTCGTGTGAGTAACGAAATCGAAATTTAAATATTAGTGTATAAATCACTTTTCTCACAACAAAAAGTGTCATAAAACTAATTTATTCACTGATATCTACATTTTTCAACCCGTCTATAGCTGCAGACTTGCCTTGCTCAGCTCGTGGATGCCACCAAGAAAACTTCTTCTGGAGCAGTCGTTTATTATGTGGGCTATACTTTGTTCCATATTTCCGCAGTCGCAGAGGCTAGTATCTACTGGTTTCCATTTATACAACATTGAGTTCCACCTTCCATGGTCTGAGCAGAACCTATTTAATTGAGACTATTGCCTACCTGGGAGGGTTACGCCTAGCAGAGGTTATGAAGGATTAGAAATTAAATCTCTATTCCTTAATGCTGGGTGTTATTCGAGGAGGGCTATCCAGCAACCATTCACTTTGATGGGACGCTAAACTCCGTATCTTAAATTTGTCTCCTGTCTCCTAAATTTTAGCCGGGTCCTGGGTCACTCTCCAAATCCTCGTGTATGGGAAGATCAATGTCTGATATCCGATGGGACAATGTCAGAAAGAAGCGGTAACCTGGATCTAACAGTACAGATGACGATCCTCATTGTATCGTTATGTTGAATATTTACTAGCTTGTGAGAGCTTCGATACCAGACAACAGGAGAATAAGCCAAGTGCAATGGCTAACATTCGCAAGGTCTCCCCATTCGCTCCCCATGAATTACTGGCAAGTTTATGTAATTTATTATGGCGAGTCTTCACCTTTTGACTAGTTTTATAGAGGTGCTGCTCGAATGTAGGAGATCGGTCCAATATTAAGCCCAGGTATGATGGGGTTTGTGATTGATCCAACTACCGCCAAGTTCAACATTCAGCTCTCTGTTGGCTTCTTTGTTACACAAATGAAAGGCACATGATTCGGATTCTGAAGGTTTGGATGTAAGCGCCATTTCTTATAATATTCGTCTAAAGCTTGCATATCTTCACCATGTTGTAATTCTCCATGCTCTAAATTCTTGGTTTGGGTGCATAAAGCCAGGTCATCTACATATAGAAATTTTCGTGATTTTGTGTGTGCAAGATTATCGGTGGGTGTGAATGTCGAACATTAGAAGAGCCAGAACCGAGCCTTGACGAAGGCCATTCTCCAAGGTCTTGCTAGTAGAAGATGTTATCTATTCTAATTTTAGTAATACGTTCAATACAATTGACTGTTGTCGAAGTTGAATATGACTCCTACATAGAAGCACAAGTGATTTGATGACCCTGCTTTCTTCTGGAAATTTATAAATATTAAAAAAAATTTTAGCGATTTTCCAAGCTTGTGAGGATGAAAATTTTAGCGATTATCCAAGCTTGTGAGGATGAAGATGTTTGTATAGATAAATAGAAGAGTTTGGAGAATGAACAAGAACACTAGCGTAATACTTAACCAAATACATAGGAATATTGTAGTCTCCAGCAGTATGTTTGCTTTTCACTTTTCCAATGGCCTCAATAATATCATCCTGTGTAATACAAGAAACGACGAGAACCGAATAACTACTAGTAGTATCGTACTCAAGTGACGTACTATCGCAATTTTTAGAAGGATAAACTGTAATAATGTATTTGCGAAAGCGTCAACAATAGTTTGTGGTTCCGAATATCCCTGATTATCAAAATGTAAATTATCTGGAATTCTTGGAATGTTCCGCTTTGAATTAACGAAAGCCCAAAATTGAAACGGATCATTAATATTTTTTTCTTCTGTCTTGTGTATAATATCTATAGCTTCTAGAAGTTTCTGTTTTAATAATTTGTCGAATTGTTTGAAGTTCTGATTTGTAAGAATCATTACATTAAAAATCAGTAGATTTCCAGTTTCTATGGTAATGACGCTTCAACAATAAATATTTTGTTTATGTTCTTAGTAAATCAGGGAGAGTAAGTCTAATTTGTAGGTCTTTGAACGGGAACAGAAAGGTTTAAAATAATAAAGTTTGTCATAAAAAACGTCAATATCAATATAATTGCATATAAAGGAAAATAATAATAACCAGTCAGTTTGGAGTAGATCAGAATATCGTTTAATGATATTAGCCTTTTTAAAGCTTTATTCTGTTTTATTATTATTTGACGGAAATTTACGAATATAAGATGCAAATTTATGCGTAACATCGAACTATAATGCAGGATGTTGTCTGTCTTCTACAACTTGTTTAATAATATCAAGTTCAACAGTCGATTATTGGCATTGGTAATACCGTTGAATTGAGTTATGTAAATTGAGTATGCAATTAACATAGATAAATTAGATTGTTAAGCCCTTGCAACGTTTATTGTTGCAGTAGGCATAATTTAGCAACACTCGGTAATTTTGGAAAATTCTCGAGTTTAGATCATTGCCTAGCCGAACAGCTGGTACGGCCTACTTTTATTAACTATTCAATAGTTTGTTGGTGTAGTGATAAATTTTGGCTACTTGCAGTATGTTATAGAACACATCAAAATATAAAAACGACTATAAGATTGGTGTCTTATTATGAAAAATAAATTGGATGGAATATTTCTGTATTTTTAATTTTAAATCAAAGTAACATTGATTACAATTAAACGTGCAAGATTATATCGTTTAAATGTCCACCACGATTACGTTGGCATGCATCAATGCGAGAATTAAAATTGTCTATGATTCGTTCAAGCATGCGAACTTCAATATGCCTTATATCGAATGTTATTTTTTAAGCCTCGAACACTAGCTGGCTTATTAGAGTAGACTTTTGCTTTTTAAGTAACCCGATAAGCAAAAGTCCATAGGTGTCAGGTTGCAAAATCTTGGCGGCCAAAATTTGAGAGATTACACCTTCAGGAAATCTCGTGCGCGATAACGCGATGCTTTCTCGCGTTGTGTGGCACGTAGCACCATCTTATTGAAAATATGCATCATCAATGGCAATTTTATTTAGCCGAGGCCATACAAAACCTCTTAATATAACGCATTATAACGTCCTGTATTTACCGTAATAACGTTGCCGTGATTGTCCTCAAAGAAAAATGGGCCGATTATTCCTCAAAAACATAAACAACACCGCACGCAACCGTGCGCAAAAATATACGGTTTCATTTTTGCGAATAAAACGATCGTTCCAGAATAATTAGAAGATTTTCTTCTCCCCAAATACGAGAGTTTTGTTTATTCACTAACTTAACGTAAAATATGCCTCATCGCTGAAGATTATTTTATCCGCAAAATGTGGATCTGTTGCTCTTTGTTCCAACATCTAGCTAACAACATTTCTGAGTTGTCTATGATCCATCTCCTTGAGTTCTTGGGTTCACTAAATTTTGTATCCATGTAACTGCAAGGCCTTGTGTAAAATTCACCATAAACTTGTTGGAGTAATGCCTAATTCTTCAGATCGTCGTGGAATTGACGTTGATAGGTCATTTGCGATACTCTCTCCTACAGCGGCGATATTTTTTATCAGAGCGTGCACTTTTTGGTCTGCCTGAATGAGGTTTGTCTTAAACAAATCCAGTGTTTTAAAATTTTTTAACTAAATCTTCCTAAAATACCACAATTCTGCGATGGGTTTGTTTTATCGACTGACCATTTGCATAATAAATTTCTATAACCTAAATATGCTGTTTTTCCGAAAGCCATGGTTAGATTTGTATAAGACACACACTTAGTTTATATGAAGTTTCACCTGAAACAAAATAAATACTTTGAAGGCATAGCATTTTTGGAAACTCCATTAGTGTTACATGACATTAACATCACATAACAAACATTTAAATTCATCAAAACAGCAACAATCAAATAATTTAACAAATATGATATAAAGTATTTTGAGGCATGCTTTGTGAAGCTTCTTTATTACGAGGCGAGTTATCTACCTTGCTATGAAAGAAACGAATTAGAAAACAAGCAAAAAAAATGTCAACGTAAGAACCATTAACACTAACACACTTATTTCAACGTTTCTTTAATAATGCTATGCCTTCGAAAACAAATTCTTTTGGTAATTCCACAAAATACGACGCCACAATGTTTTCCACGTCATCATTCGATAAAAATCGTCGCCGTCTGCAGTGTTTTTTGAGTTTTCGAAATAGATAATAGTACTGTGGGCGAGGTCGGTACTGTAGGGTGGATGTTGTAATTCTTCAAAGTCGCATTCATTGATTACTGCGTGAACAATTCGTGCGTTATGCACCCTACAGTTATCGTGCAGAAGCAGAGTTTTTTCGCGTATAACCGTGTTCAAGTTATTGTGTCTTTGTAGATATTTCCCATTATTGAAGTCCCTTTTGGCAGATACTCAATTAAGAGAATCTCCTCCGCGTCCCAGAAAACTGGTCATCACTTTTCCCGCTGAAAATTGCGTTTTTACTTTCTTGGGCGGTGGAGAGCCCTTATGAACCCATTGCATAGACTATTCTTTTGTGGAAAGATGCCAGTGATGTACCCAAGTCTCATCCCCAGTTACAACTCTCTTTAAGAAGTGCTAATCTTGAGATGAAACAGTTAAATTCTCTTCACAAATTTGTCATCTACACAATTTTTGCTCGGGACTGCGCAGCCCAAATCTTCGTATAGAATTTTGAAAACACTCATTTCTGATATTCCTATTTCTCTAGCAATAACCGAAACTGTTACTCAGCGGTCAGTCAACACCAAATCTTTTAACATTGTTGATGATTTCTTCAGTTCGTGCTTCCAGAGGTCTTCCACACTTTGTATCGTCATGAATGGATTCCTTGCCCCATTTGAACTGCTTGCACCAAAATTTGACTTGGAAGTAGGATGGGCTGTTTTCTCCATCCACTGCCACCATTTTCTCATGAATATTCTTCGAGCTAATGTCTTCTTTTGACAAAAATTTCATTACGGTTTTGTGTTCAAGTTTCAAATCACTCATTTTCTCTTCTTTAAATGAATATAAAAGTAACAAATATTAAGAGACCCGAACCTAACTTGGAGATGACACTATAAAATATCACAGAAACTAATGTAAGAAAATTGTCACGAAAGCATATTGTTTTCATAGCTAAGTAGATAACATGAAAACTTCCCTCGTACATAAATAAAACAGTGAAAACGCACATAAGTTTTAATATATCTGCCACGAAATAATTTAAGAAACTTATAGAGAGGATAGAACAAAACAATTAGTAGTAACGGGTATAACGAAAGGTTTAGGAATATTGTAAAACGTTTCTTCGAATACATAAACACAGTTTTAAAGAGTAAGCTATGGCCATGTGTTACCATGGTTACATCATAATTTATTTCACATGTCATTTTTCTTCTCAGTTGTAGCAATATGGCTTACAAATTAGAGCTACGAACGCATATTTATAATTTAGTTGGCAAAATGCCTAAACGGCAAATTGTACACCTTTTTAAGAACGAAAATATTTCTCAAAGTACCATATATCAAACAATCCGTGGATGCGAGGAGGGTATATCCTCTCAGTACCTACCGAAAAGTGTCCGACCACGAAAGCTCGCCGCAGCCAGAAATCAAGTTTCTATCGTGTTTCTAACACCACCGTTGCAAGAGAAATAAAAAAAATAATTAAAATATAGAACAAGACAAAAGTGTCCAAAATACACGGCAGCTCAACTTTTAAGAATTTTATGAAGAAGAGCATTTTTCTGCAAGCAAAGTAATCATTATAGATAATGAAAAGTATTTTCCGATTAGCAATACGGAAACTCCGGGTGATGCTGTTTTTTGCACATGAAATGTGGATGAGAATCCTGATGAAGTAAAGTATAAAACAAAGGCAAACTTCCCAGAAAAATCCTAGTCTGGTGAGTTGTTGTTGAAGAAAGTATTTCTCGACCTTAGAGGAGAATCAGTAGCCGCCGATCTTTACATTCAACGTTGCTTGCCAAAATTGGTTGATTTCATCGATCATTCAAATAATGATTGCATGTTTTGGCCTGACTTGGTTTCAAATCGTTACGCCAGAGGGACAAGACAATGGTTGGAAGCGTAAAACATACCTTTCGTGCCTCGTGCTCATAACCCGCCAAGCCTGCCTCAATTTAGGCCTATTGAAACTTTATGAGGCATATTATCTCAGAAGATCTACGAGACTGGTTCGGAACAGGATCCGAACTAAACTCCGTGATATTCCTATAGAGTACTGCCAACGACTTATACAAAGCGTTCGAGCAAAACTGCGTCGCATTGCACAATTAGGACCGTTAAGTGTTTTATAATGTTAAGTTTACAAAGTACAAATCTTGTTAAATGTTATGTGAAAAATTCTAATTAGTAAAGTTTTCCAAAGGTGTAAAATTTTTCGTTCGAAATAGTCGGAAAACTTTCGTTACACCCGTTATTCGAAAAAATTGAGTTGTAATATTGGTAATCAAATAATTTTATTTATTTTTATCCGCGTCTCCTGCTATATTACAAATATACATTGAGCAACTGCTTGCTTTACGGATACGAGTGCATATTCATTTTTTGTTCTCTTGTCGAGTAATTTTCACACATGCACTTTCGAACAAATGTTATTTAATTTCGATGCAATAATTATGTTAAATATAAGTATTACATCCTAATGTATTTATAATTAAGTATGTTCAACCGATACGTAGTAGGCGTTTACTTCTATAATTACCACTTAAATTGCCATGACACCCATATAGATATGGGTGAAAGAAACTAGTCAGAAGTGAATTATAATTATTTTGCAATGTCCGCAGGTGTCTATGGATGCTATTTTTTCTCATTTAAACGTATGAAACAAGTTGTCGAACCCACGTTATTACGTTTCATTTGTTGTCTTCCTATCCATGTTCCAGACCGTGCTATCGAAATACGATTTCACTGGACATATCCTGTTTAATTAGTAAAATTTACACGCCTATGTGTGAGTGTTCAGACAGCAAACTTCCGAAGGCTGACACTTTACCTAGAATTATTGCTAACTTTGTTCATAACTATTAGCGAAAAATACTAGTGGGCGGGACTATGTATTTATCATTTGCGATTGAGAAATGCTAGTTTGCAGTTACATGATTCAAAGGATGTCGAAAACCTGATTTATATCTGTGTATATGTGTCTATAAATATTTACACGGAATCTCTTATTAGGCTAACAGTACTTCCTTGAACAGCAGTGTTTTCTGAAGATGTAATGTTTTAAAATAAATGAAAATTATCTAGAAGATAAAAAGTTAACAAGTTTTAGTGATCCAGGTATATAAAATTTAATTTTTGAAAAATGTATTTCGTTTATGTATACGTATATATTGAATATATAGGATGCTACAGAAAAGTAGCGCTATCCATATATTCTTTGGGCTAAAATAATGGGACTTTCCTTATGTGCTCTATTTGAACGCTGTTTCTCAATATACAGTGTGTCAAAGTTAACTTTTTAAAAAGTATATTTAATAATATATATTTATTAATGTATGTATATTGAAAAAAGAATATATGGTTAATGGATTGATTTACGTTTTAGTAACGCTATGTATAAATTAACAACTAATTACTTACGTTTGCATATTAGAAAATACTACTGTGACCAAAAAGTATCTGAACTGGTTAAATAAAATTCTAAAACGTTTTCTCCAATTTCGATAGGAGTTCTGAAAGTCGAGTTCTGATATAGCCTTCAGAGCATGTTTCAAAATTTTTTTTCTATCTCTTTAATCGATTCAAAACGGTGCCGGCGGAGCGGTATTTTGACCAGTGGAAATAACGAGTGATCAAGATAATTTGTAATCGAGTATCCGAAATCATATGTCGTTACTAGAATTGCACTTACATTACAAACCTCAAGTAAAATGTTAGTCGATTCATGAATGACTCGATAACAAATTATCTTGATTGCTCGTCAATAAATGTCGCGCGCTGCTAAATTAGTAGAATACAGTGGTTATGGAACAAATATGTGCTGAGCGCGTAGTCGAACATGCGATGAAATGTGACATGGTGCAAAATGAAAAAAACACGACTTTTCTTTCCACAATCCAGAACGTTTTGAACATATGGCTTTGTACAAATGGCCCATAACATTCAAATAATATTCCTTATTAACAATTTTATCGGTCGAAAGAAATTCATGCGCACAGGACTACGGAAATCAAACAATGCTGTTAACATGATTTTGATCTTTGAACGACCTTCAGCGTGTTTCTTTCGGTCTTGGTTCATCTTTGGCCGGTACTCACTGAATTGATCGACTATTTCGGGATCATAAGCATATATCCATGTCTAATCGCACGTAATGGTGCGTCCAATGATAAGACTGGCCATCAAAATACATTTATATATAGATGTTGACACGTTCTATTTCGAAAAAAATATGAGCAATTTTGGAACCAATAGAGATGAAACACATCTGAAGCCCAAAATCTTTTATTTCCTTGACGTGGTTTTCATGAATTGATATTGAAGGTTGTCCGGATCGATCTGCGTCTTCACGTTCTCTGCCTTCTTTCAGCATTTTGTACCACTGAAACACACTGGTTCTTGGCATACACTCGTCACCGAAACGTCCCACTAAGATTTTCAACGGATGTGTGGCAGAAATTTCATTATTCCATAAACAGTATTTTATGCAAATTCTGTGCTCAATAATATCAAGATATTATGAAAATCGTAGAAGATTTTTTTTTGTGATAGAAAAACAATAAGTTGTTTATACAAATTAATACAAATATGTTAAGAACATGAACATTAACAACGTATTTAACTAATGGTCACTTCAATATAGAGACACGTGTTTCGATATAACGATCACTTCAGTGCAGTTATGAAGTAACTTCTTTAAATTCACTCCCGGGATAAGCACAATCTTATACCGTCAACTGCCAAGAGTAAAAGCGCTTTCTAACGAACAGCCAAGCCGCTTCTAGGACAGAAAGGAATTTGTATAATGTAGTCCATTAACACGTAGCCAGATGACTCAATATACCAAAAAATAGCATATCGATGTGTAAACACAAGTATTTACATTAATTTGTATTCACAAATACTTGATGTATTTTCAATATCTAATGGATACTATTTTGCTGATATACCGGCTTTATCAAACAAGCTACTGCCAATTAAAATAAAAATTTCTATTCTATCTATACCAAATTTTTAGTTAATTCTAAGTTCTAGGAACTAGGTCATTTGCATTCTTTTAAAAGAGCGAATGTGAATAAATTGCCAATAAATCGAGTCTCCAAACAAAAAAGCATTAATATTATGTGAACATGGTTAAAAACTTTAACGCCCGGTTTCATAACCAACTTTAAAAATACTTTAAATATTAAAATGCACTTTAAACATAAAATGCGTTTCATAACTCATATTTATCACTTTGGCGCAACTTTAAGTTAAAGCTGCCGAAGGTGTTACTTTAGCGTTTAAAGAAACTTTAAAACGTACTGACATGAACATTTTGACACTTATCATCGGTTCATACATAATCTCTAGTTTTGTTTTATTACGAATTACCTATAACAAATACTATGTCCTCAATAGATTCTTTACATGATTCATGATTCAGGGGATGAATTAATTATTATACGTCAGCCAAAAGTAAATAGGCGTCGAACTACAAATTTTAATAGTAGGAGTGATGGAGATTTTTATGTTAGATTTCGTTTAAGCAAAGAGGTTGCTTTTGAATTATTAGATTATCTGAGAGATGGTTAGTAGTCGAACAAACAAGTAAGCATTCATAAAAATATTGATTAAAATGTATCTACGATGATAATAATATACATATACAAAAATTTTAGTGGCGGTGCTGTAAAGCCAGAGATAAAACTTTTAATTACTTTGCGGTTTTGTGCAACAGGTAATGTATTGGAATTCTGTAGCGGATTTATTGAAGTTTCTAAGGCCACTGCAAATCCAATAATAAAACAAGTAAGTCGCGAGATAGCATTGATGAAAGATCAATTTATTAAGATGCCACAAACAAGAGCTGAATTAGAAACTATAACTGTTGAATTCAATAACATCGCCCATTGTCCTGGTGTTGTGGTGCAATAGATTGCACACACATTAAAATTGTATCTCCAGGTATAAAATGAAATACAAAAATTAATTCATTTGTGAAATAATAAGACCATACTAATGCGAGCTAACGACGTTAACCAATAACTACCTATATAACTAGAATGTCAAAATATTTTGAAATTTACTGTTTGTATTTTTTAAATGTAGCTACTTCCACTCTGGGATTGTGTGATGCCAACTTTCTTTTAAAATGAATAAACTGCGCTTTTGCAGATGCAACGTTATGAAACGCAATTAATTTAAATTATTTTTAAAAAGATAAAGTTACTTTAGTTAAAGGAATTTTTAAGCGAGTATTATGAAACCGGGCGTTACAGTAATATTAACGCCCCGTTTCATAACCAACTTTAAAAATACTTTAAATATTAAAATGTACTTTAAACATACAATGCGTTTCATAACTCATTTATCATTTCAGCGCAACTTTAAGCTAAAGGTGCCGATGGTGTCACTTTAGCTTTTAAAAAACTGTAAAGCGTATTGACATGAACATATTGACACCTGTCATCGATTCACTCATAAATTCATAATCTCTAGTTTTGTTATATTACGAATTACCTATAACAAATACCATGTCCTCAACAGATTCTTTACTTGATCCATCATCCAGCAGTAGTGTAGTTCAGAGGATGAATTAATTATTATACGTCGACCGAAAGTGTATAAGCTTCGAACTACTTTTAATAGTTGAAGTGATGGAGAATTTTATGTTGGATTTCGTTTAGGCAAAGCGGTTGCTTTTGAATTATTAGATTATCTGAGAGATAAGGTTAGTAGTCGAACAAACAAGTAAGCATTCATAAAAATATTGATTAAAAATGTATCTATGATAATAATTATATACATATACAAAAATTTTAGTGGTGGTGGTGTAAAGCCAAAGACAAAACTTTTAATTACTTTGCGGTTTTATGCAACAATGTTGGTGCTACGCACTAATAGCTTACTTTTTGATGATAAGAACAAGCGTTTGTGATCTTGCATTCTATGCTTGTGCAGTGTTTAGATATTAAATTCAGCAAAGCCAGCTCTTCTTCTTTTGTGAAAGTCAGTCATGCCTCTATTCGTTGATCGGTTTTCACTTCTATTGCGTTCTTATCCATTATTGGCATTGCTATTTTAGAATTACTTTATGAAATAATATGACCATACTAATGCGAGCTAACGAGACGTTAACCAATAACTGCCTATATAACTAAACTGTCAAAATGTTTTGAAATTTACTATTTGTACTATTTAAATGCAACTATTTTCACTCTGAGATTTTGTGTTGCCAACTCTCTTTTAAAATGAATAAACTGCACTGTTGTTAAAGTTGCCCAGATACAACATTATGAAACGCAATTACTTTAAATTATTTTTGAAAAGATAAAGTTACTTTAGTTAAAGGAATTTTTAAGCCAGTATTATGAAACCGGGCGTAAGAGAAAGAAGAAACATGTAGTCTTATTTTTTGATAATGCAACTTTTCATCCGAATATTTCATTAGAAAACATGAAACTGTTTATCCTTCCTCCGAATACTGCCTCGAATGGCCAACGTATGGACCAGGTTATTATTCAAAACTTTAAAGTCGTTTATAGAAGTATGCTTACCTATATACGCAGAAGTGTCAGGAAATGGTAGAGAACAACATTACTGTAGTCAATGCATTAATATGGATTTCAAAATAGTACTTATTACAAAAACTTATCTACTCCTAAAATGTGGATTTAATGTGTGTGATAGTGATATTATAAGTGAGTACGTTATAAAGATGATATACCATTAGTATTTTTTGCAAATTTTAAGGTCACTAATTTATATTTCAGAATATACTCATTAATTGTCTCTATTATTTATCTCTATTATATTAACTTGTAACTAGCATTTCAAGTATTTCAGAAGCTCATAAATTATTAAAAGATCTTGAAAATTATTTTTTAACCTCTAGCAATTTTAACATTGCTAAGAATATTTCTCAAGCTCTACTTAAATGTGAATCAAAAATATTTATCAATAAAATGAAAAACGTTAAACAAATGGCCATTTAAGATTATTCCAATAGTAGGTAGATTATACATACACGTATTCTCGAATGCTTATATCAATATGTCGTGTCTGTACCGATATTGTCAAAGCAAAATATTGTTTCTTCTTCTATGTATGTACAATGTACATACATATTTTTAGTTACATATAAAGTTTATGCTATTTTAATTTTTTCTTTATGTTTCTTGATAATTATGTAATACCCTTTATTTTAATATTAATATACATATATTAAATAAAATTAAGCCTTTTTTTTTTTCCAATATTTTCCTCCACTTCTAAAATAACGGACACCTATATTCCGGAAATTTCACCGTGGGTGTCCGTTATTGGAAGGTATATACTGTATTTATATTGTAAAAGAATGTTTATGTTGCAAGAGGTCAATAATCCTGACAATCCTATTCCATTAAAAACTTTATTATTTTGTGTATTGATATAGGACTTGTACGTTAAACATTTATTTTTATAGATTCGTATCTGATCAATTTAATTCATTAATAATAGGTGACATAAACATTTTTTATGCGAAACATCCTTTAAAACTTCTATTATTGTTAATGTCATTGTAGTAATAATCCAGGATCGATCTCCCTAACAAAAGAAGTGAATGAACTGGGTATGGTAAATAAGTATATGAGGAAAGACACGTCACGTGATCAATACTTTTACAGATGGATGGTTTAATAAATATTTATGCTGCTTTCCTTATACAAGATCAGACGCAGTTTTCTTTTTTAATTAATCATTAGTTTATTAATAGATTTTTCTGTTGATTTAAATTCTTACTCAAATTTTCTATTTGCCCATATTTCATTTATATACAATTTTAAACCAACTCATTATTTCCAAATACAGTAATGTTCGGTTATAGCGAACTCCAAGGGACCGGCAAAAAAGGTTCGTTATAAGCGAAGTTCATTATAAGTGGATGATTTTGAAAAACACCACTATTTTGAGTGAGTCAATTTTTATTCTTTTTTCATATAACAAAATACATTACAAACATTACATGTCTGAAACAACTTGAAAATATTAATTATGTACTAAAAAAATGTATTTATTTTAGTTTGTTTTTTTTTGGCAAGATTAATCTCTCTGATGTGCTCTTCCACTTCGCTTAGCTTATTAAGAATATGTTGCGGAGTATTCCGCGTTTGAAGAAAATGACGAACGACTTCAATATTTTGGATCGTATTTGAAGTGGTTGGAACTAGTGGTACTTCGTTATTTTTGGTTTCTTCCTCTTCGTTCTCATCTTCTTCGTTCTCATCGTCAGTCTGATTAGCTGCAGAAGACACAGAAGCTACAATGGCATCATCATCCAAAAATTCCACATTTACAAGGTTGTCATCAACGTGAACGTATTCATTAAAATCATATTCACCAAGAGTGAGTTCATCTTGAACATCGTTAACACTTTCTTCTTGATTTTTTGTGAGCCATTCGACAGACGTAGATTGTCATCTGAGTCAAATTCATCCTCACGCCTGATAAATCCGCCGTGTCGAAAACAATTAGCGATTGTCTGCTTTGACACTTTTTGCCATTCCATATGGATGAAGTTAATTGCATCCAAAAGACTCACAGTGAAGTTAGTTTGATCATTATCAATAGAATTTATAGTTTTCGAGAGTAGGAATCGTCGGTAATTGCTTTTTAAGCTATGGATAACACCCTGGTCCATGGGCTGCAATTTAGAACTTGTATTCGCAGGCATAAACACCAACTTAATGCACTCCAAATTTTTTACATCCGGATGAGCTGGGCAATTGTCCACTAGTAATAAGATTTTTCGTTTCTTACGACGTAATTCATCATCCCATTCTCGTAGTTCGTTTGTAAAAATTTCGGAGGTCATCCAAGCTCTTCTGTTAAATTTATAATTGACTGGTAACCGTACCACATTTTTGAAACATCGGGGGTTTTTGGCCTTTCCGATCACCAATAATTTTCTTTTCTCTGGACCCAATAAATTTGCTACAACCAAGACGGTAATTCTTTCTTTAGATAACTTTCCACCTGTACAGGTCTCCCCTTTGAATCTTAATGTCTTGTCTGGTGTGAGCTTATAAAACAACCCCGTTTCATCGCCGTTAAAAATGTCCTCATCTACAAAGTTTTCTCTAATTATTGGCCACTTATTTTCCAACCAGTCATTCACAACATCCATATTAACTGAGGCTGCCTCTCCAACAATTTTTCCGCTGCTGATGTTGTGTCTTCGTTTAAACCTTTCGATCCAACTTCTACTAAATTTTAATTCAGGATCTTCCAACAATTTACTCCCAAGATCTTCAGCTTTAGATTGCAACACGGCACCGCTGATAGTTACATTTTTACTTCTTTGCTGAGAAAACCATTTCAAAAGTCCTTGATCAACTTCGTGCTTAGTAGGTTTTTTGATTTTTTTCACATTTGACTTTCGTACTTGTTCGAAACTCTTCAATATGGTTTGCCTTCGCTTCCAAATTGTAGCAACCTACAATGAAGTTTTTGTTTAATACATGCATTATCCTGAATTTAGTTTTTTATTGCCGTTGATTTACTTAGTTCCATTTCAGTACAAATTTCGCTTTGTTTGACACCTCGTTGCAATCGTTTCACAATATCATGTTTACTTTTCAACGTAAAAGATTTACGTTTTTTCTTCGCAACTGCGTCACTCATGGTCTTAAAATCACGTTTGAGAATCAGCGTAAGCACAGATTGATGACTCGACGTCGACTGCTTGCACAAACTGCTAGAATCGACTACTGCATTTTTGGCGAGATACTCGGGGAAGTCTCTTGTTATCTAGTTATAAGTTCGTTATAACCGAAAACTTTTTACATACAAAATGGAAGATAAGGTCCGTTATATCCGAAAGTTTGTTATAAGCGGGTTCGTTATATGCGAAAAAAATTAACACGTTTCTTATGGAGCCTTGGTTCGTACTTTTCAAACTGGTTCGTTATAACCGAAAGTTTGCTATAACCGGGTTCGTAATAACCGGACATTACTGTACATTAATACAATTAATTTAATGCAGGCGATAATATCTATTTTCAATAACATATATACTCGTAAGTATGTATATACGTTTAAGTTGATCAGCTGATTTATGTATCCAAGTGATTTTAATCATTTTATACTTCAACCAGATTTATTACACTACGCGAAAATTAAATATGCTATTTTTCTACTAAGGTATGATATAAAACGTAAACATTTTTATCTCGGACAAAATAGCGCTTAGCTTATTAATTAGTACGTAATAATAGCTTGATAAAAATTTCAGAGACAAGACTACATGTAATACATCTTATAGTATTCGATTGTTCTAAATAAATAGATTAGTGATGCTTAATTATTCAAATTCTTCGTCTTCATAGTACATACATATAAGAACTGTGCCAAAAAGTTTTGCACAATTTTTAAATGTTTAATTAAAAAAACGAATGGAAAAGTTTCAATAAACTGGTTTTTCTTTTAATCATTTTTTGTAGGGTCTCATCAGATACCCTATTACTGCCATTTTTTCAGAGATAAGAAAAGTTATTCAATGAAATCGCTTTGCCTTCTCTTCACAAAAAAAAAAAATTTTAACCAATACCCAATATCGTTCAATGTGGGAAGTTCTAGCACATCTGTTGAATTCATTTTCCTTTTCACGAAATCTATTGCATTTGCATGAAACCGGTCAAGGATTTTTCTCAAGAATAGCCAGGTCTGGCTAAAATAATACTTGTTTTTGGTGATTTATTGTGAAAAGCAAAGGCCTTCTTTCTAAATACTCGTTGATGATAAAAGTATTTACGAGTATATGCAGCGTTGAATTTTCGGGTATCGTACCGTATATCTTGACGGTCTTTGGAAGGATTTTCCTTTCACAGCCTTTCGATTTGAAATGGGTGAATAATTGATTATTCACTCACCTGTTCAAGGACTTATAGAAAGCATAATTCACCAAAACGGACAAGACAAGGATTTCTGTATTAACAATTTTCACAAAAAGAATATCCCTTCGAAATCCGCACTGAACTAAAATTTCGCGACCAATTTTTCTACGAAAATTGTTTATTTTTTGTAAATCAGAAATAATATCTTTATTCTGTTTTGTAAAATAGTGGCCTCGGCAATGTAGCAAAATCATATTTAAAATATGACTCGTCATCAAGAATAAGACAACAATCCCCCTCTTTTCCACCAACAGTTTATACAGGAGTCTTAACCTTTTTATTACTGTATTTGTTCCTTTTGATTTCTTCTTTGCACAAGTCCTTGAACGGGCAAAACATAAAAGTAATAAGTTTGTTTTTTATTCTACGAGGTAGTGTTAAATCCTTGTACTTGAAGTTAAAAAGAAAATATTTAGAAGAAAGAGAAAACATTAATATTTGATGCTCCCTTGAGATGGAATGAGCACTTTCAAACAATTAGCTTTTTGCTCTGTTCAGCGTCCGAAAATATGTCAGTTTTGATACACTAGGATTATTTTACCATGGGTGTGTTCAATCAAAGCTTACTATCTTCTTTATAATATTTTAGGAATTATTATTATGGCGTCGAGTACCTCAGCCTCTAGGTAGGAACCATTTTACTATGGCCATATATCTATTGGTTTAGGCTCGGTGGTACGTGACTCACGTTACGATCTTGGTATACATCATTTACGTATCATGGAAAGATATTTACTACAAGTTTTATGATGTAATTTATTGTCATTGTGTTTCTTTTTGTTAATTCCATGATTCTTCGTTCGAGTTCGAATTTATTGATCACTGCATTAATTCGTTGACTTTGGACGTAATTCTAATGATATGAGACCCTTAAAGAACTGATGAAGTGAAATTCCGCAAAATGATATAATGAATGATATTATATATAACTTTTTCGGTATTTTTTAATTCGTTTGAGTATTTGCTGTTAATGTGATTGTCTTTTGGTACAGCTATGTCTATGCATGTGAGCTGTCTGCTGAAATTATTATTATTTCTGTCTATTTAGATACTCTCCTAGACACTGTGTGTACAAAATGCCGCAAAATCTACACGCAGCGACATTCTTCGCTCGGTTCTAAATAAAAAATCCTAATGTTAAAATGTCGTATCATGCTTTGTATACCGTATGGAACTAAGGCGAGAGAACGGCGTAGTGGTAAACGATACTCCACCAAGTACACTAGATAAAAGAGAAGGGACGGTTATAGCACCAGGCGCCAGCGTATCTGTGCCCAGTTTGATCAGATACGTCGACGATAGATGTGCAGAATAATTATACGTAGAACATCGATTGTAATGGCAAAGTATACGCAACCAGAAAAAAATTATTTAACTCATAAATTTATTCTTTATCTACCATAGAATTGCGTTTTTATTTTGTTACGTTAGCAAACTTTTTATTTTTTTCGATGTAGCGGTTGTGCATCAGTACTTTTTCATCTGAAATCAATATTACAGGTTTATGCAATTTACTAATAGGTACACATAATTTTTTCTTTTCTTTGATGGAATTATGCGTCCGTTTTCTCAGAATATTTTTAATTTTCTCTTCAAGTGCAGCATTTTATTTAGTTAGGTTAGCATAGTTTTGATTTTTTTTTTTCATTTGTTTATATTTTCCTTGATGTAGCATTTGTACATCACCGAAATTTAATTATGTATGCAATCACAGGTTTGTGCTATTTATAATTACACAGATTTTTCTTCGTTTTAGTGCAAAATTATGCATTTGTTTATATTTTTATTTTTTTTATTGTACAGCATTTATGCATTTTTATCATTATTATCTGCGGTGCAAGACCTCTCATCTTTGAAATACGTTGCGTATACACATAGAAGTAAAGCGCCGGGGACGCGTCTTGCACAGCAGTGTCGTTTTCTTACCTCGTTTACACACGGTATCTTCAGAAACCGTTTGAGAGAAACATACATTTGGCAACACTGTAGACGCATACTATTATAGTTGTAGATACCGCAAAAATTTAATGAGGTCGATTGAAATCACTTTGAAATACAAACTATTTGTTCTTCAACGTTGTCAAATGTATTTTCCGTGAAAGTACGTTAATGAAGAAATATTAAAGACAAACTTTTAAAAAAGAAAACATTTACGAAGTAATACTAGTAAAAAATATGTTGTTTAAACTAAATTGTAGCTATCTCTATCAACAGATATCCGAGTTACGCACTAAAAGTCTGAACTTCAAGAACCCCCATGAAAACAAACGAAACATGATACATTTTAACATTAAGATTTTATATTCAGAACCGAACGAAGAATGTCGCTGGGTGTAGCTTTTGCAATAATTAATTACACACGTTATATAAAATGTCAATTCGATATGTATCAATTTGGCAACATAAATATATAAATATATAAATATAAATATACTATTTTTAATTTTCCATATTATTAGATATGCATACAATTAACTGTTTAGTAAGTAGATTACAGACTTTCTATAAAACAATTTAAGAGCTTTTTTTTATTAAAGTAATTATTAGTTACTCTTACACATTCTAACTGAGAATCATTGTGATTATTAATCCTAATTTTAGAAATATTAAAGAGTTGATTAATCATCCGTTAATAAAATCGAAAGATCCAAAGGATTCTTGATAAATATCGGCTCATCATTTCGTCGATTTAAATTTTTTACGAATCTTAAATTATAATGAAAAACAAAATTGTAAATTTAAAAAAAACACATGGAATTCATAATATATAACTCGTTTTATTGTTAAAAGTGTTATCAAAATCTATGCGAACATATCACCTGGTTATTATCTTAATACAATATACGAAGGACATATTCGCAATAAATACTTGGATTCTTATTGTGAGTGTGTATTTGTGAAGTACATATTGTTCTTGTTTTCCTTAAAGTTCGATGTCAGTCGCGATTGTTTATTCGTATATCTGATAAACATCGCCATTGTTGAAGGAGTATATGACCGACGATTGTAAATAATTAATGATGGTTAACCAATTGATGTACGACACTCGTAGAGCATTTGTATTGTTGCCGTTGTATTGATGAATGACCTCCGCAGATCAAAGACGTCACGTCATAATTTTCGTTCGATTGTATTGAGTTACGTCGGCTGTTCGTTGTCATGATACGATAAAATCCGGCACTATCAAGTCCACAACATTGACTTCCGAATGCATTGCCATGTATATAAGACCTTATCTATGCCTTCACGTTTGGAACGTATAGATAGGTTTCTGTCATGTCCTCTAGTTTAAAGAGAAGTAAATACATAATAAAATAGCCAAGATTATTCTCTCTGTGTTGTACGAGTAGCAGATGGACATTTTCTAGAACATTTTATAGCTGAAAGGCATAAATCGATAAGACAAAAACTATCATCAATTTTACTATGTGAATGTATTAATAAATATAAAGGACGCTCCTTTAATGCTGAACTTAATCATTAGGCAATGATTTATTGATGCAAACGTCATTGTAAGATTTTCATTTCATCTTTAGAAGCTTAACAAAAGTGACAGATCGAAAAAAAATTGCGTTCCAAAGTTGTAGCCATTGAATTTATGAAAAAGTCATGAAATTTCATAATTCTTCAATTAATCCGACTAGAGTGGATTGTTAAACAGCAAAACACTAATAATAATAATAATAATAATAATAAATCCATGCCTTTACAACCACATAGAGCTTAACCTATAGGGAACATAGCAGGCTACGAGTTATTATTACATCTGCATGCGTGGGACCGACTTAAGTTGTTTGCTGTCGGCATTCACCTTCAATAAGTAAGAAAACCATGAAAATCGTCTTAAGCAACAATATCTAATGCCAGACACTTAACCACTGAGCTATGGACCAGAGTCTAATAATGAAAAAAAAGGTGAAGTTTGATTATGTGAAATCCATCTGGAACATATTTTTTTTACAAATAAATGTTCATGTAAAATCGAATGAATTGCAGTCTGCGATATGCCAAGATATGCCTTTACATCACTGTAAGTCACATGTCGATCGTGTTCTATCATTTTCCGCACAGCGTTTTTTGGAATCACAACAGTTTTTGGTTGACCTTTACGTGATTCATTCATCAGTCACTGAGGCACGACTATGACGAAATTCTGTCTTCTCTGATGGACTTCATTACCAAAAGTTGACCGAAGCGATATAATGCATTCTTGTGGAGTTAGGCTTTTTTATAATCGTAGAAAATCGTCCAATGAAAACCTTCACGAGTAATCTCAATTATTTAACAAACTCACTGTTTTAAAACTGTCACTGTCAACAAACTACTAACTCAATTTCCAAGCTATCGCGGATTTCTCATTGACAAATGTCAAACTTTAAGAAAATAGTGATTACATTAAAGTCACTAGATAAATAAAGTACCGCAAACCTCCGCCATTTTTGGGCAAAAATTTGGCGTCAAAATTGAATTGCTGTGTTAAATAAAAAATCAATTTAGTACTGTATTCTTAAAAGAACGCAACTGTATGAACATGCGTTAATAATTAAACCGCAGATAGTAAGGCAATTAATTAAAACAAGCAAGCACTGTTTTCATTATTTATTATTGTTGGTTTACTAAAGCACGCATTTTCGCCTTTTGTGGTTGACAACCAGATCAGGGTGTGCATTTGGAGTTAGTTTTTTCATGTCATCTGCTCTTGATTGTTCAAATTGGGAATCAGAAAAATGCACCTTACATAAGTAACTAAGTGTTATAACAAGTGATCTGCTTTTACATATGTACTCACCTCACAAATCTTCGCATTTACCGGCACATTGTCTTGATTAATGTCACATAACCACACTTTTCTTCTGTCTGCATTCCTTTCACCACTGGGAAATGCAAATAAACGGAAACCTTTGGCGACACTGTTTTTGCAATTGATAATACAACAACCAGGCATAATTACACTTTATGTTGCCAACGGTGGGTTTAGATGCAACGACAAGTGATTTGACGTTTGGCGGCCATGTTTGGGCAAAAGTAGCGCTTTCTCTCTCGCACTCTTTGGCCTTATGGATTGCGGTACTTTATATGTATCTAGTGACTTTAGATTACATATGTCAAAATCACCATCTAGTGTTCGATTGTAGAAATATAAAAGGTGTTCTTCGTACTTCTAATAATTGTGATTTTGTGTAACTGTCTTCGTAATATAAATCGTTTAATTCCAAAATCATGCTATATCTGGTTTTGTGCTGCTTAATCATGGTATTTTACGGGCCTATCGTGAATAATATGAAACGTTGTCCATAACAATAACACTCCTCGCGGTCAAGACTGGCAATAATTTCTTCTGGTACCACTTTTTAAATAATGTCATGTCTTCGTGGTAGTCAAAATGAGATGATTTGATATTTGTTGCTGATAACAACATTCCACCAACCCATCCATTTTCCGAACGCAAATCATGTCTCCATATCTCACTTCAATATGTAAATGTCGACCTAGCCAATTTTTTTAGCAACATCGGTTTTTATCGTTTTCGGCACTTTCCCAGGAAAGTTACCTTCATTGTGTTAAATATATTTTCTGTTTTTTCCATCTTATCATTTAATACTCTATCCAGTTTCCGATTTTCTTCTATTATTGCACCTAAATATTGGAAGTCTTTTACTTGTTGAATTTACTTTCTGTCCACATTTATTTCTTGAGTTTTCTTTGCGTTAGAAAGTATCATAATTTTTATTTTTCCGATATTGATTTTCATATTTATCTTCTTTAGCTCTTCGCTTAATACTTTGAAGTTTTGTAGTGAGTTCTCCTCCGTATAAAAAATGTGATCCTGGTCCTTTATTGAAGAGACATGATATGAATTCCTCGTCCCATTGACATGGGATTCATGAAACACATTTTATTTAAATCATAAATTGAGTAATTGATAGCCGGAAAAGCAATTAATCAAATAATCTACATACTAATTGAACTAGTTTAACTGGCTGATTAATACACTGATGCAAATTGATTGATTAAGTATGATATTATAACCAGCTCACACATTCTGCAAAAATAATCAAATTTCAATGGCAAAATTAACAGTAACAGTAATTGCAGTAACTTTCCTTCTAATTTAGCTTTTAAACTAGTAGAAATGAACATTTATTACATATATTCAATGAACTTTACATGCATATCATTTATTTTAAAAAATAAGTGTTTTTAATCATATATTTTTCTTTTGTTTCAGGTAAGTTCGATTGGGATATATTTTGTTCAGTCTTGTTTAAGAACCCAAAGGTACTGTACTTCCTGATTTTTATAATTGATAACCTATGTTATTTTACCATATTACGAGTTTATAATAACCCCAGGATTTAACTTTTATAAGGATATTAAAATGCCTATACCTGGAAATAAGAAGCTCAATTCACAGAGATAATACATCAAGCTTGTTCCTAAGATGTATTATTATGATTATTACCTCATAAGTGCAATGGTGCAGATTTTAATGTATTATTCAATTTACTTAATTTTATACTGGAAAACATATAGGACAAACAAACGAGAATTAATGACAAGATTTTCTAAAAATGTAATATCTGCATTCTCAGTTTTGTTGTTTTATTACCAAATATTTAATTTATTCTAAAGTCTAAATACGAGGCGTGTTCTTTAAGTAAGTACCCAAGGCTATTTTTCTAACAATTTTATTTTTACACGAAAGCCTGGACCTTAATTTACTTTACAATATAATTTCTAAGTATTGTATGACTAGTTTCTGCATCCTTTCTACCGCGTGATTTGCTAACCACTGCAGCACGACCATTTTAACATCGTCAAGCCAAAAGGTGCTTCTTTAAATCGGAGAATAAATGGTGGTCACTAGGCGGTTAGTCAGGGCTATACGGAGGGTGATCAAGTTGTTCTTAACGATCTGACGCGTGAATCTTTAATTCGATGAGCCACGTGTGAACTAGCATTGTGAAGCAAAACGATCTCTTTTCAGAGCATACTACGTCGTTTGGATTGCACGAGGCAGTTTATTTGAGGCCTCGCAATATATATGTTTACATTTACTAACATTAACAGTAACATTTACTGTTTCACCTCGAGGCGAAAATTTATGAACAACACTCCCCTGGAAATCGCAAAACACAGTACACATATTTTTTCGAACTTGTTTGCTTAATATTGAGACTGTTGTTTTGATACCGACGCAACCCATGTTTCATTACCAGTGACCTTCAACACTGTACTTCTCGAAAAAAGTCAAAGCCCGATTGGTTTTGTGCAACTCAGTCAGCATTTTTGGTACCCAACGTGAGCACAATTCCCGATAATTTAATCGTTCTACCATATTTTAATAAACAACGTTTCTTGAAAAATTTAATAATCCATTAGATAATGATGAAATTGTAAAGAAACTGTTTTCTGAAACTTTTTCATCACCAGGTCATCATTAATGTCGACGCCCACTTCGTCACCCATTGTGCACATTTGAACGGCCATCTTTAAATGTCCTAACCTACTTACTATTCCATCGCTCATAGAGTCTTTTTCCATAAACTTGAATAAGCTGCGGGCGAATTTTGACCGCTTTCATTTAAGACACAAATAACAGCACGAATTTCACACTAGGTGACATTTTCAATGACCTAAGGCATTTTAAATATTCATAAATAAACGTAAAATCGAGCGAATACTTCCATAATGACATATGTAGCTAACCAATAGGTATAAGCGTCGAAACGCGAAATGGCAACCGCGACTCTACAACAGTCATATTTCAAAAGAGTACTTACAAACCACACCTAGTATGCGAGGGTGTGTCAAGAAGTACCTGAAAATTAGAACAGAAGGCGCTGCCAGTTCAAATTCAAATTGTAGTTGTCAAGAAGCATCTTTCTAGAGAACGCAGCATATTTTTCAGACTGCTCTCTCAAATAGTTTTGTTGTGACAGCCATCTGAAACAGATATCATAAAAAGGTTCTGTTTCACCAGGACAATGCACCGGCGCACAAGTCCGCAGTCGCAATGGCATAATTGCATGAATTAGCTTTCGAATTGCTCCCTGATCCGGCATATTCTCTAGATTTACCCCCCTGTGACTATTTCCTGTTTCCAAATATGAAGAAGAGATTATGTTGAAAAGTAAAACTTTTTTTGCAGAATAGAGTGTTCCTTATCTCAATTTTCAGGGACTTATTGACCCACCCTCGTATATGTAATTTGTATGATATATTTCCTAGGATGCCGTTGATGGCTGAAATACGGACCAATGATTTTAGAACAACCCTACAAAGTACAATTATACTAGACTAAAAAATATTTTTTGTCCAAAAATAAGTTTTTGGGAAATAATCTTCTAGGTTGTGAACATTTTCCAAAACAAGTCACTTAATAAATATTATCAGGGTGGTAATCATTAACATTATTATTAAGCATAAATTACGTTGTGCATTGCTTGCAACATACATTACTAATCGCAAAAATTCTTTAAATTCTATAAATAATGCTCTGAGTTTATTAATTACCCTTATTTATCTTTCATTTAATGTGAGTAGTAGATTTTTATACAATTGCAATATTTAAAAAGCTGTGTTTTATGTATACCAAGAAAATACGCAAAAATATTTTAGTATTCATGGCACGTTCATATAAATATATCTAATACAATGAAAAAATGTTAGTTTCAATAAAATATGTGCTATATACGAGTCTGCATCCTAAACACAGACATCTCGAGCATTATCTCCTTCCGAAATATTGGCAATTTACATAACTAAAGCTCATAGGCGGCAACGTAATATATGTCGAATAAAAGATTCACTACATCACAATCTACACTTTATTTCAAAGCGCTTAAAGCGAAAAATACTATATAGCGATGGCTTTAAGTTTGACTTATGAATATCAGAAATCAAAATAACTCCCTGAGCAGAAAAAATAAATATTGTGAAATACACTCGAAAAATCGATAAATTTTATATATATCTGGTGTTTCTGTTGATTCGCAATATAAATTTGGTGTTAAAATGACAGGAAGATCCCAGAATTTGTAATACACGTTGTTGGCGATTATTTTAAGGAATTTTAAAGTGTAATTAATAGATATTTTTGTGTACCTTCTATAAATTTTGTTTAATAGTTGGACATTCGAGAGTGATTCAATATGAAATTGACTCTTGAAATGAAATATTCATTTTGGAGTAAAAATATATTTTATATTTTAACATAATTCCCAATTCAATTCTATACACTTGGCCTAGCGACTTCCCAGTTTTTTTAAAGCCTTTAAGTCTAGAAAGTATTCGTTTCGGTTATCAGCTTCTCATTTAGCCCAAATCTCCTACCAATGTCCATCAAGTAATTTTTTTAAAGTTTGGAAACAAGAAAAATATCTCGGAATCAGATCTGGTGAATATGGTGGACGAGGCAGCATTTAGTATCCTCATTCAACAAATTTGGTTGTTACCACAACGGATGAATGAAAGCACACATTATCCTGGTGGAATAAAACAGTTTGGCATCTAAACGTGTCAGTAGATCAGCAAAATATTGACCAGTTATTGTACTTCTGTTTTTGTCAGTACAATAATGTATCTAGATTTCAGCTGCGATGACATACCGACGAAAAAATTCTTTTGGATTTTGTTTGAACTTACTCACACAGTTATTTTAAATTGTAACACGATTTCGCATTTGTTCAACAGTAAACAAATGTATTTTGCAGTTAGATTTTTCATATTTAAATGTTGATGCAAAATATTGTGTACCTGTTTGGTTGAGATGTGTACGGCATTAGCTATCACACATCTCATTTTTGGTGTTCACTCTTTACAATGGTATGGACTTTATTTCTGGAGAAGTACTGTGCTCATATAAACACTTTTCAAAGCTAAGAAGTACGTACAAATCATTCCATAGAAGGAGCAGATTCCTCATAATATTTACGTAACTTTTCTTGAGTTGCTTTAATAGTTTTTTTTCCACATAGAAAATACTGGATAGACAAAATTATTTTTTCTTTATATTACCGCAAAAAAAAAACAAATAATTTGCTTAAAACAATTGTAAAAACTTATATATCTGTCAGATATGGGCGAAATTTTGATAGTAGGCTTCTAAAACATGTCTGAAGTAAAAAATAAATTCATCGTGGCAAAAGGGTTGTCAACTTTTGAAAAGTCACTCATCCGTAAAATCACGTTCGAATCCTGTTCGCAAAATAAAAATATAAATAGGATTGCCGCCAATAGATTCTATCCATATACACCATATCCATATTTTGCTAATCTATTTAAAGAATGTTTATTTATAATTACATATCACATAATTCCACTATATGGGCAAATATTAATTTGCTACAATTCAATCCATTATCAGACAAACGACCAAATATTTACTAATAAAAGCTACAAGTCTGATAAAGTTTTTTACGCATTTCACCTTTAACCTATGCAGACTCAAGCTGATTTATCATACTCTATCTTCCTTGAAAATATAAATTGATTTGCTGGCATCTTTAAGTACTGTTTTACAGGGCTTTGTCATAAATGACAAGTGATAATTTCATATAGCAAAAAGAAAAGGTTTATCTATTTTTTGTACTATTATTATTGTGATTTAATTCTAGAACAATTACACAGTTGCATTTTAAAACATTTTATATAACTAGTATTTCAATTTTTTTGTTAGTAAATATAGATTTTGATTTTACATTGTCAAGTTTGACTGTAAAGTTGTAATATTACTCATATTGTAATATTAAAAGATAGAACTCTTCTTAAAAGTAAAATCCAGCAAATTTATGCTGCAATTACCATATGAAGCATTATATTTTGGTTAAATTACTTTTTCATCGTGCATAGGGGTGGAAGGAAAAGACACAAAGGCATTTCATGTTATAGGAGACCCATGCAGGTTGGATTTTTACAATTTACAGTCTTACATTATTACAGTGAAACTACTAAGTCAATTACGTACAGTCAGTGACATCCGTAAGTACTGTACATTCTACGAGGGTTGTCTCTTATATTTTGCATATAGAGGTGGAATAAAACAGTAGATAGCTATTAAAGACTTCATTGTTTTTCGAGGTATTCTCCACGAAGATTAATGCACTTTTGCATGTGTTCAAACCAACTCTGGAAGCAGTTATTTCACTCGCTTGCTGATACAATCAAAATTGCGTTTTTTAAGGCATCGACTGCTCCTTCTGACGACTGTAACCTTTGACTACGCAGCCCGTCCTTGATTTTGTCTTGGTGGAGGATGATACATCGTTGTGGGTTGGTTTCTCGGGGCTCAGCAATGACTTGCCGCAAACTAATGGTTCTATACCAATTTCTTTGATCTTGTAGAGAAATTATTGCTTTAGAGACAAATGTCGCAACCATCTTTTGGAGACACTTTGAGATGATTTTTGTCGGCTTTCCTTCACCTTGGAACACCCAAACGGACGACTGGCGTTTATTTTTTGCCTCGTATGAGTAAATCCAAGATTCTGCACCACTCACGATGTTGTACACGTTTTTAGAGTTTTCTGCGTTGAAGGGATACAGAATTTTTGATATCAATTCACCTTAACTGTTTTCTGTTCTTCGTTCAACAGACGTGGTATCCAACGGGAAACTACTTTTTTTACACACAATTCTTCATTGTAATTTTTTTGAATTGAGGCCTTCGAAATCCCCAATGATGCCTCAATTTCGCGATATGTCACATGTCGATCTTCGTAAATGTGCTTCCTCACAGCATCGACGTTTCCCTGAGTGCCGTTTTTTGGTGCACCTGCTTTTGGATCATCGCTGAGATTAATCCGTCTACGTTAAAATTCTCCATACGAACATAAAATTGTTGACTGATGTGGTGCTTCATTACCGAAAACAGAAACCAACTCGGCGAGGCATTACCATAGAGATAATTGTCTTCGCAAATTATAAAAAATTATTGCGCGAAAATTTTCACGGTTTAATTCTATTTTTCGACTAACTGGTCAACTTTGACAGTTTATTGTAGCTACAATACTACAGGTAGCGCACTGAACCTTTGAATTTAGACTAACTAAAGATGGATGTTAATTTTTAGTATTGATTAGTGTCGCCCTCTATATATCAGTATGCAAAACATAAAAGACATCCCTTGTACAAGCCAATTTGTATCTGAGGACCACTTTTTTCTGAACATCCAGGCCCAGTATCTACTCTCGTGTGAAAACACAACCATTAAACAATCTCGCTCCGAGTAATTGCAACTCAAGCAAAACGCGATCGTTTTCGAACAGAAACAGTATTGTTAACGTACAGCGAAAAATAACGTTACTCTCGCTTTTTCTAGTTCGTAAGGACATAAAACTACATAATTCTTAAGGTACAGTCTGTACCTTTAGGATACGGTCTATCTACAGTCAGCGATGCACATACCGCGGGCCGCATGCGGCCCACTGTCGATATTTATGCGGCCCGCCAACGAATTTTAAAAATTGTTCGAAAAACTACAAAAGTAGGTAAAAATCCATTCAAATCAATATTTCTTAACTTTTTATTTTATTCTAACTTTTATAATTGTTAGTAAGATATGTATCTTTAAG
The DNA here is from genome assembly GCA_935421215.2 of Melolontha melolontha. Taxonomy (NCBI): domain Eukaryota; kingdom Metazoa; phylum Arthropoda; class Insecta; order Coleoptera; family Scarabaeidae; genus Melolontha; species Melolontha melolontha. The sequence continues at coordinate 102,523,974 of OW285239.1, read as the reverse complement.
TACCTACTACTTTCTTGTTCAGGTTTACCACGTAGGACAGGTATGCTCCTCGTCGTTCCAAGCATATTGTTACGAGACTAGAAATCTGTCGAACCAACTAGATTCGCGAAACACGTCGGTATTATCCCCGAACAATGTGGTAGGTTCTCGATGTTAGGTAATTCGTATAAATACAACGCGTCGCCCGCTATCGGGGCAGTTAAGTCTTAACTACGGACAAGCGAACGTTATATTGTTTGAATTGGAATCTGTGAAGAATAAATATTTCTTCGTTCGAACTTGGCATCTACCTACGTAACAATATAATAATTTTGATATGGATAAACCAGGCCCCAGTAAAAAACGTAGTCGTAAGGTTGAAGATGAAAATCGACAGTTTCAAGATATTTGGACCGAAAAATACTTTTTTATTTCATCGCATAACAAAAGTGTCTGTTTAATATGCAAGAGTAGTGTTTCTATTCCGAAGGAATATAATGTGAAAAGGCATTATGAAGTCCAGCATCATACTTTTACCAAATTAACCGGCGAAAATCGAACGCAAAAAATTTCCACTTTACAAAGGGATCTAATAGGCCAGCAAGCTATGTTTACAAAACCAATTCAAGATGCTGAAACAGCTACTGAAGCTAGCTTTGAAATATCTCGAATAATAGCGAAAACTTGTCGGCCTATTAAAGATGGTAAGTTTGTTAAGCAGTGTCTAGATATCGCCGCAAGAAAATGTGTCCGAAAGATGCAAAGAGGTATGAGAAAATTCAACTAAAGCGGATGACTGTTCAAAGAAGACTTGCCACATTAGCAACTAATATAGAAGAGCAATAGCTACGAAATCGAAAAGTTTTAAGTATTTTTCTATAGCACTCGACGAATCTACATATATAACTTCCACTGCTCAACTCTTAATATTTTTACGAGGTGTAACGCAAAATTTTGAAGTGAGTGAAGAACTGATTGGTATGAGTTTTTTGACAAGTCAAACAAGGAGTGGCATCCTCAAAGCTCTTCTGGAAAAATGTTCTATAATGGATTTAGATTTAACGAAATTATCTGGAATTACGACGGACGGAGCATCTTCAATGGTTGGAAGTAAATCTGCGATAATAACTATGTTAGAAGAGTATTTACAAACTAAAAACATAGATACCAAGGAATTAATGCAGTTTCATTGCATTATACATCAAGAGGCCCTCTGTTCAAAATTATTGGGATTTGAAAATGTGATGAAAGTTGTAGTAAGTACTGTAAACTTTATAAAATCACGAGGTCTCAATTACCCACAATTCACACAATTTCTCGAGTATATTGAAAGCGAATATGGTGATCTCCTGTTTTACATTTAAGTAAGGTGGCTAAGTTGTGGGTTGTCACTAGAGCGGTTTCTTAACTTGATTGAAGAAATCAAAATATTTCTGGCGGAAAAGAAAAAGGACGTCTCCGAACTCGACAACCCTGATTGGCTGTGTGATTTAGCGTTTCTTGTAGACATCACAAATCACTTGAATGTCTTAAATACGCGACTCCAAGGCAAGGATCAATTGATTTCGCAGTTATACTCTCATATTTCGTCCTTTCAATGCAAATTGAGTCTTTTCAGGACACAAATCAATTCAGCCAATTACAGCCATTTTCCAAACTACAAAAAAATTATGGTGAAATTCAGTAAAACTGATGTCAATTTCGCTTATGTTGAAAAAATTGATATTTTAATACAAGCTTTTCATGATTCTTCAGTCTTTTTCTAGACTTCAAAAAAGTTAAACCTCTATTAGACATTTTCAGCAATCCTTTCAACATTTCACCCGAAAATGCACCGGAATCAATACAGGTGGAATTGATAAACATGCAAAATGATGACAATTTACGAAACAAGTTTAATGGAGGTAAGTTACTCAACTTTTACCATTGCGTTGACAAAAAACCGCTTATAAAGAGTTGCGAATAAATGCATTGAAATGCGCAAGCTTATTTGGATTGACGTATATTTGTGAGGAAACGTTTTCAGTGAGTGATATAACTTAACAAAACAAAAAAACGAAACCGTCCGGCAAATGAAAATCTGGAAGCAATTTTACGTGTGGCGATAAGTAATGTAGAGCCAAACATAAACAAAATTGTTAGGTCAATGCAATGTCTTGCATCAAAATAATAAAACATGAAATATTACATTGTAGTGATTAGATTACATTACGATTACATAATTACAACAAACATTTTTGAATGTTCTTTTATTTTTATCATTTGTAATAATTCATGCTATTTAAAAATAAAAATATTTGTGTTAATAAGTTTTCTTTCTAGTGGCCCGTCCTTGGCTTATAATTTTCCCGAGTGGCCCCTGATCTACAGTGTTTAATTGACGCGTTTAGACGCTACGTCTAAACTCTCATATCAGACAGTGAATTTTACTTACATCTGGTCTAACTGCTGCTACAAGTCGAAACTTGTTGCATCTAGACGACGCGCATAGAAGTCGAATGTTTGTAAATGTAATGTCTAAACGCGTCGATTAAATACTGGTGATAAACCGTACTTTTATATTCTTTGCCAGTTCAATTTGTCGTTCTCATAGTGTTAATTCATGCTTTTTATATTTATTTAAACAAGTTAACAACAACCCTATCGTGTCCTGTTGTGGTTGCGCCTTATCTGCCTCGACGTCAGAGATCTTCTATTGTCTTGGTTGATGCATATCGATTAATCCATAATCTTACACAAACGACTTTCGTTAATATTTTGCAGTGGTATTTACATTCATATTTGACCCATTTGGATGCATTCACAAGAAAATCACCTCGAAACGTCGCGTATACAGAACTCATTTATAAAATTACTAAATTCACAAAGCAATTATACTCAACATTTAGTTTATGATTTATAAAATAATTAGGATAATTATTTTAATTTATTAACTTTGTTTCTATTCTCATAGCTTCAGAAAAACATATAATTTCACATTTAAATCAAAGAATGCGTTTGCAGCCTACAGTTATTAAATTAAGTAACGTTTCATATTCAAGCCCAATTTATATTTTTTATTTTATTTCGATTCCCACGTTATTGTAACAGATGTTTATGCCCACTATTAAATTATAAAATGTATTTGCAAAATGAACTTAAATTTAAATTATATGTACATTGTATTACAACTGTTTTTTTACTTAAAAATGCACTTAATTTTACTTTAATTTTCATATTTAACTCAATTTGTTTATGTTTATGTTTACTTCTATTTAAACGCTATTTCACAATATCGTTACGTTAGAATAGAAACTACTTTTTCATACTGGTAATGTACTTAGTAAACTATTAAAATAAGTACCGAATGGCTATGAATGAATGAAGCAAAAATTTAATTTTGCAACTGGCTTGAAAATTGTCTTTCTTGGCTATTCGCTTTAGAATATTTTATATAGATATGGATGATATATGGCTAGAATTACTGGTATAGTTCATTTCATATTCTAACGACCCGACTTATTAAGATCGACCAGCCCTCTATTATATAAAGAATGGACAGGTATATAAAACACTTCTAATCCACTTGGGTCACAATTATCTTGCAGAGACGGATTTAGCTCATTTCTAGCATGCTACGTATCCTGTATTTAGTGTGTAGGTGTTAGCAAATATTTATACACATTAATTATACATGAAATATATAAAATTGGACATAAAATAATGTTCAATGATCAGAAATATTATGTATTTTGTTTGTAAATGACAGTACATTATATAACATACGACAGAATATGTATAATAAATACGGATCACATTTAAAACAATAATTAATACATACATTATAATAATACATAATTAAAACAACACTCCAGAAACAATTAGTTATCACTAATATTGTAACTAATAAAATACAGCCCACATCTCATTTGCAGAAGTGACCACTCTTTCAGGTAAGGGATTTGGTATAAACCTATTTAAACCTTACAGGTCGGATCGTTATAATGTTAAATGGACTGTAAATCAATATTAACTGATATCAGAAGTGAGATCTAGACAAAATGCTAGTTGAAACATATTTGAACCTATATTACAAATAATACTATGACGCATAAAGAAAATGCTGAAAATGTAATAAATTTCTCATTTGCAATTGTCGCTTCAAAAGCTTAGTTCCAGCCGAAATAGTTTAGATATTCTGTGGTTCTTTACATCTGGATATGTTTATAAGTATAGCGCAAGATTCTTCTTCTCCTAACTTTTTTTTTGGGTGGGCTCCAGCACGTCCAGACACTTGAACATAGTGCTCTTTGTACCACCCCCAATGCATCTCTCAGTTCCAATCTATTAGTCTTGTGTCCAGATTACCAGATCTCCCTTTAGCGAAATCCTTTGCGATTCCACATACAGATTTTGGTCCTAGGAAATTCCTATTAGTAGCTTCCTTGGCCAGTTCGTCGGCTAACTCATTGTCTTTAATTCTCTCATGTCGTGGCACCCATATTAATGACACAGTATTGTCTCGTAGCAGTCTATTGAGGACCTGTTTACAATGTTTCACCAGATTAGACCTGCTAAATGAATTCGTAATGGCTGTAATAGTTGCCTGACTATCAGTAATTATGTTGACTTTTTCTTCGTACATCCGGCTTCCCGAATTTCCTCGGCGTAGACTGCGACTGCAATCAATTCAGCCTGGAAAACCGTTGTATGTTTCCCTAAACTTGATGGTATCTTCCTTCTGGGACACATTCCGAATATACAAGCAGCTGTATGGCCAAAAATTGTAATGGAAATGACAAACAATACATTTTATTCCGCCATATTGCAAGGGATCCTGTATATGCGGGATCCCTTCCAATAATTGCAAGGGCAAACCAAACAATATCTCTACAAACGGTTACAGGCCCAAAAATATTCTAAAGCAGACAAGACAGGGCATCGCATTGGACTATGATGATACTAAAATTATTGAGAGAAAATTCAACACAAAAAACGGAAAATTAAAGAAATGATACACATCAAGAAAGACGCAAACAGCATCAACAACAGAAGTGACATCCGCAATCTAAGTTCCATATATTATAACGTAATCAGGTCATACCAAAACAATGACGCACACACACACATACATACAGAAACATACAAACGCAAACATACACAACACCCACATCTCATATCGTAAACCAAAAAAAAATCTCTCTGTTAATATGTAAATGAAACCGTACACACAAAAACATCAAAAAAAGAAAAAAAATTTAAAAAAACACTATTTTCTCATATTCCCAATATATCGTACACATTTGCACAACATTGACTTCACGATAATTATTTTATAGTATATTAAAAAACGAGTTTCATAAGGCACCATTTTGCCGCACGAGATCAGTTTAGAAAACGAGCCGCTTGCGGCGAGTTTTCTAAAGAGGGAATGCGGCAAAAGGCCTTATGAAACGAGTTTTTTATACTATTTTTTCTATTTTGCGTTTTTTACATTAATAAATTGCTTAAATTGGAATTATTTAATTTGTAAGTTCAGAGTTTAATTTTTATATAAAGCATGCAGTTGGTCACATTGATACTTGACATTTTCAAATTTAAATCTTGCTATCCGCGAAGTATATTATATTACATATTATTTACTAATTTTCGTTAACATTACTTGATACTTCATTTAAAAATATAAACATGAGGGACATAGAAACATATATATGTTGTCAATTGTATACAAAATACGTTGTTTGTGTAAAATACGGACATATATCATATATGTCAAATGTACATAAATTCTTAAAATCAAATGACAGCAATGCTATTTATTTATGTATTCGAATAACGCCAACATTGAAAAATGAAAAAAAGCGTATCGAAATGGAGCTCATTTCGATACTGTTTTGGGTTTCATAATGAGTTCATTTCGAACGCAAAATAGAAAAAATATGTTGTTTGCTCCACATTGGTTGTACTCATTTTATTTATTTATATGTTTGTAAACAACAATTTTATAATTTGACAATGCTAATACATAACTTCATACACACAAGGGACTTCCACACTACCAAACCTCCTATATATCGGATATCCTGAGAATTTCCTAAATTATGAATAAAAGGAATCTCAATATACAACAGAAGTAACACAACTAGAGAACGGACATTCTTACCACATGACTCGGCGTAATTCAATGAAGTATTTGTTAGACCATCTGGCCATCTGGTCGACAGCGATTACAATGGACAACACACCTATTGTATTCGGAGGATATATTCCATTAAACGCAATCGGCAATTGGAAATGTTTATAAACATCGCTGAGTACATTCCGGCGTAATACAATGAAGTATTTGTGTTTGATTTTCTCGGCCACCTGATTTCGCCAGCGTTAACAAAGGACAACGGCTATTGTATTGGGTGAACTTAGTCATGTGGTAAGAATGTCCGTTCTCTAAACACAACGTAGAGAACATAGGTATGCACAAAACAACACATTCTTAAACATAATCTTCACACTTGTAATATGACATAATTTTGCATGAAAGTATCTTCTGTTACAGATCATTGATAAAGGAGCAAGTTCTCCGAAGGATGTATGAAAAATAAAAAAAAACTTTAAATAACCAATTGTTTTATGCTTGATCTACAAAACCCCAAAAAACTCCACAGAAATTATAGATTCATGAAGGTAAATTTCAGATCCCTACTTTACATTATTAAATTATATATACTACTTAGGTTTTTATGTCGTTTCTGTTGTTAAGTAAATTTTTTGTTGCTTAATACAAATCATTTCCGTAATTTCTCTTTTTATTGTGTTTTGCTCCACTCAAATGCTCCTAGAGTATTCAAAAAAATTATTATAATTATAAATAATTTGACCGATAGACCAATAAAACTATCGAATTATATTATAATTTATTGAATAAAATGCCATTCCAACAAACATGTATCTCTTAAGGAACACTTGTACAATCCATCCATACGTTAAGATATATAAACTTGCAGATAATTGAATAAATTTTGTGTCCGTGCAATTTTACTTCAAATATGTATACATATACAAATTGAAATATGTAAAAGCGTGAATTTTTGACATCTAGATATTCGTTCAACTTCAGCTTCACAGAGAATTATATAATTCTTTAGAAAAGTATGTCAAAGGATCGCTTCCTCTTAATGATTTAAATTCACGAAAAAAGAATATTTTGAAAGTATTGGACTTCTTTTGTATAACTAATTAGGACGAAATAACTGAACATGACAAAGAAAATATAGCCCTCACAAGAAAACACGGCATTTCCAAAAATAATCAATTCCTCAATAATCTTTAGAATTTTATAAACAAAATCAAATACAATTACCAAAATAGGTACTCATAAGCAACGAAATTTAGTATGGGTGTGGTAAATATAAAACTTCTACTCTCAATATGAACTGTTCGTACTTGACTTTTCTAACCTATAGTTCAGTCGACAGTTCGTACTTATGTGAGGCGTTTGGATTTAGTGACTCTTTGATAGATTTTTTAGGTTATATCTGTGTAGCGGGCAGCGTTTAATGGCTTTTCGTCCATCCTTTCATTTTCCTTCATAGGGTCTACCGCAGGGATCTAATTTGGGACCTCTCCTATTTATTATATTTATAAACGACCTCAGCTACCAAATTGTATCTAATAAATTATAGTTCGCTGATGACTTAAAGGTTTATAGCCCTATACATACATTTAATGATTAGAATCATTTAAGCATTTAATAATTATTAAATGCTTCAAACGGATTCAATGAATATTTCTCATTTGTGTAAAATTAATAACTTACTTCTAAATCCTGACAAATGTAAGGAAACCATCTTCTCTAAACAATCTAAAATATATACGTATACAATATGTAAGGAGATTGACCGCCATCATTTTGAAACTAGATATAATGTATAAAAACAATAAAAAACTTAATAAAATATATGGCAAAAATCGGTAGTTTCTATGTAAAAAAATGTTTCGTTTTTTTAAGATGGTTTATCTTTACTAATAATGCATATTTTCGAGTGAATTTTATACAGTGAATGCAGAAACAGAATTAAAAGAAAACTCTAATAATAATTTGCTAAGTAATTACCATTTCCGTGAAAAAAAATGATAACCTCCCGTGATTTGGAAACATCACCGAACCTGACCTATCTTACTTAAATCTTTATTGGGGGTTTGTTTATTTAATTTTACTCCGTTGACATCATAATAATATTCATATGAATATGCGATTTACGATTTATTTATAAAAACAGTCGATTGTTACTTATTTTGTCTATTTGTTTTTGTTGTTCTACAAAACTGAATTCGTAGATGCTTGTGTTGAAAATAACGGCGAAAACTTCTAACGTTCGTTGTAAAAAGAGTAAGTACCTGGTAGTTAATACATGTTTACATGTTCTGTTATTATTTTGTTAAATTATGTCTTCCGATGTTCAAGAAACATTAATAAGTCGAAATGAATATCTAATCCGACATAGACGTATATACAAACACGAGAGAGTGCGACGTTGTCACCTTTTCTTTACTTCGCGTTCAAAATACTCGGCACCAGCTGTATATAAGGAGTGCATTCCAAAAAATTGTAAAGAGGTACTGTTTTAAATAATCAATATTGAAAATATTAATAGGTAATCCAAATTTATGATATATATGAACAGTATATATAAACATATAATTGAAATCTCATCCACAAATACCTCTAAAAGTTTTTCAAATAACTATTTAGAAAATTAATCGCCAAATTCATAATAAAGGTAAACAATACATTTGGAACAACATATTTAACAAATAATGAATTTCATAATAAAAAAATTAATTAATGGGATCAGTACTTGATACATTCCCGTCCCTTTTAATCTGCTCGGAAACTAATAAACTAATTAGTTTGTTAAATGTAAAGGTCAATATTGTAAAATCGGGCTTAAGAAATATTGCACCTTAATACGATCCTGCTGTATTTACTGCTATTTATGGATTCCATTCGGGTAATCTTTAAAGTCTCATTACCTTTATACAAGTCATTTTAAATGATCTTGACGAGAACTTATACATCGTCGTAGTTGTCTTTAACATGTTAATATAAAGTCTATTAAAGCCCAAATTTATATAATATGAAGGATAAATCAGCCTAAAATATTGCCATTATCATGCTTCAAAATTTAAAGAACAACTTGATAATTTCGTTATAAAATATCAAGAGAATTACTATTTTGTTGATTTATAATCTCTCGGTAAACGATAATTGTATACGAATTATGTTCATTTGCGTTGGCAATACAATGTTGGCAATGTCCTAATTTTACTCCAACAGTAAATTCCTGTGGGGCCACTTTATTACTGTTGAGGCTTAATATTTAATCCAATAATCCCTGAATAACTTTTTGTTTCATGAATTGAAAGTAATGGTAAGTCACTGTTGTTATATCCCTGATATAATCTAACAGCCAAATTTGCCCGTACATAAATACATCGTGCCAATGGCATTATCGAGATAAACACGTATCTATGTATATTACTTTCAAAAATACATTTTGTTCCATTTACTTATTGTACTCGTATTGTATTTTCCTTTCTTCAACTCACATCACAGTTAACAAAGAGTTGCTACATTGTTGTAACAAGCTTGATTGCTATTTATGTTTGTATGGAATAATGGGGTCCGATAATGATAATAATAAAAAAGTGAATTGCCCGCCCCGTCGTTAGTATTGAAAAAAACGGGCACTTTGTAATACCGGTTAAATTTTCAGGATAATCTGTATATGTGTGTATACTTTCTTAATGTGTACGTATATACGAGAACGACGGTAATACACAATAAATAGTAATAATTATGCAGTACTTATTATAAACCGGCCTGGGATCTGTGCGCCGTTGGGTGCTGCCGTTTCTTGTCCCTGGTTCTTGTTCTGCTTCTCGTTCAGCGACCCGGGCTAAACACGTATTCTTTTCTAACCTAACCGGCAACATCAATTTTTACAGGCAACTTTTCTTGTTACGTTCTTCTTTCAAGATACATATAAGTTGTTTTGGTTTCTCTATGTTGAGCTTTTCAGGAGTGTATTGTGTAACACGTGTTCTATTAATTTATATTTATGGTAATATTACAGTTTGTACAATTATACAGTAACATTATTAACAAAATTGGGATATTTATTTATATTTCATGATAATTCAATGTTATTATCACCTACTTTATCAGCCACACTTAATGTCTAATTTATTAAATTCCGAGGTTGTTCACCGTTACTGTTTATCATGATTACATTTAATTTTTGAGGATTTTATTGTCTGGGGAGTGGGAAAAATGTTATAAGCAATTCGGGAGGTAACATTTACCAATCTCGAACTCTATTACAAGTCCTCGGGCAAGCCCTCGGACGCAAACTAGTCCTCGACTAGTAAATGTTACTTACCTCCCTTATTACTTAAATAACTATTTGCCCACTTAATTTTGAATGTAAAAATTTAATTTGGGAAAATATATAATTTCTTATTCTGGCTAATAATGAAATTTACAGAATAATCTAAATGCTTTGAAAAATATGAAAAACAAAAGAATAACTATCCGACGAAAAAATCAAATAAGAGCTTTAATAGCGAAGAAAATAAACAGTAGCAACAAACTTTATTATAGTTTAAACAAGTAGAGTAGAAACTAAGATTTTAAGCTTAAAATAGTGTGTATGTAAAAAATTTACTTTCTACTGTATGGGCAAACTAAACTAAATAACAACGTACAAAGATGTGCGATAAGAACATGTCATATAATAAGAAAAAATGTAAATATTAGCTCAAGATAGCAATCACTGTAGGTCGTAGTTGAGGCTAGATTATACGAGCCCTAACAACTTAATGTTTGGATGATACCAATTTTTAGAAATATATTCTGATTTTCTATTTGAGAGTTTGTAATTTGATTTAATATTTACATATTTAGCTTTGGCACACAATGAAAGATTATATTTATCAAAAGAATAGATTTTACTCAAACTCAAACTACATAGAAGCTTAACAAATTAATAAATGAACAAATTACATTGACAACTTAATGTTCAGACGATCATTTATTACATGACTTAAAACGAAGTCACATCACCTTTAGCCTTTATAACAGTTTTTACTCTGAATGGCATGGATTCCACAAGCAACCTACAATAATTTGGGGTCAAGGATTCCCAAATTTCTGAGAGTTTTGTCTTTAATTCACTTATTGTTGAGGATTATTCCTTATGTAACTTTTCATGCAATGCCATAAGCTCTGCTTGGACTGCTAGACTGCTTGAAAGCCATGCTAAAACTGCGATGCGCCCCATCCTGTTGAAAAATTTAGTCTCTGCCGGGATAGAGCTCTTCTACATTAGGAATGAGGCTATTGTTCAGAATTTGTTGATATTTGTTGGCATTAACAATTCCATCTATTATCTCCATCTTTCCTACACCCTTTCCAGATATACACCTCCAAATCATCACACCTTTTGCAAATTTCACAGTCCTTATTAAAAGCTTCAGTTTTATCCCGAATAATACGTTTCCTATTGTCACCTACAGAAACGTCGAATTTGGACTCGCTAAATATGTCTTTGGACCAGTCATCTACTGTCCAGTGCAATTTAGACTTGGCTCAGATTAGACGATTTTTGATTTGGGCTTTTGTTAGCAGTGGTTTTTCTTTTGCCTGTAGTAAAATCGTTTAAAAGAAAACTCAAATACATAATATATTAGTATACAGTAGTACCCCGTTATCCGCTGACTCCGTATCCGCGGTTTCAGTCATCCGCGATTTACCTATGATGAGCAGAAAACGCGTTATATCAATAAATATAAAAGTTATAGGAACATTTGTCGATATATCGTCGTATATATGAGTCATCCTCTGAATTCGGCGCTCTCTTATGATAAGTTAAACAAGTTGGAACGTGCTTAAGGTGCCACTCGCTTTTACTTGTACATATAAACGCTCCTGTTAACTATGAGTTTAGTACTATTCGAATTGTCGGACAAGACAGTGCTTGCAATAGTTTTAAATAAAGCAAGTAAATTTGAAAATCATTTTAAAATGGCTTCTATACCAAAAAGAAAACGTGAAATGCTCACTATTAGTGAAAAAATAAAAATCATTAATATGATTGAAATAGAAAAAAATCTATTGCAACTGTTGCTAAAATATACAATAAAAACGAATCTTCGATACGAGAAGTGTTAAAAAACAAAGATAAGATTCGAGCTAGTTTTTCTAGTGCACCCCAAACTGCAAAAGTTGCAACCACAATACGTAATAAAGTGTTACTTAAGGTAGAAAATGCCTTAAATTTATGGGTGGAAGATATGACAAGAAAACATATTCCTATCGATGGCAAAGTGCTACAACAAAAGGCGTTGGTTTTATATGAAGATATGCAGACCCAATATTATACTGAAGAGGAAGGAAAATCATTCACAGCAAGTAGGGGGTGGCTGCATAGATTTAAATCTCGGTTTAATCTAAAAAATATAAAAATGACATGGGAATCGGCGTCGGCTGATCATGTAGCTGTTGCCTTGTTTCCAGAAAAATTTAAACAAATTATTGCAGAAAAGAATTATCATCCTAAGCAAGTTTTTAACTGCGATGAGACTGGTCTTATGTGGAAAAAATGCCTCAACGGACTTATATTCCAAAGACTGCAAAGAGTGCACCAGGCTTTAAAGCAATTAAGGATAGACTTACCTTGATATTTTGTACAAATGCAGCTGGTCATATGATTAAACCCGGACTTGTTTACCGATCACAGAATCCACGTGCTCTTAAATACAAAGATAAAGCTTGTCTGCCTGTGTTTTGGCAATCAAATCGAAAGGCGTGGGTTACGGCTGTTCTATTTACACAATGGTTTCATCAATGCTTTATTGCGGAAGTGAAAAGATATTTGGAAAAGGAAGAATTACCATTTAAAGTGCTGCTGATACTAGACAATGCTCCTGGGCATCCTGTGTCACTAGGCACAGAAGGTAAAAATGTTGAAGTGCTTTTTTTACCACCTAACACGACCTCATTGCTTCAGCCCTTTGATCAAGGTGTCATTAGATGCGTTAAAGCCATATATATTCGACAGGTTTTCGAAATGCTGTATACAATGGCTAACGAATGCTCTGATATCGGGCTCATGGAATGCTGGAAGTCATTTACAATTACTGACGCAATTCTAATTATCAAAGGAGCGATGGAGGAATTAAAGTCAGAAACGATAATAGCATGTTGGAAAAATCTGTGGAATGACATCGTTCTTAGTTCTGAAGACACACATGATATTAATTCACATCTAACAACGATATTTAACAGAGCGCAGAAAATAGATGGAGAAGGATTTAACGATATAACCCAAGAGGAACTCAGTGATTACATAAACGAAGAGGATCAAGTATTCACCAACGAGGAATTGAAAGACCTTGTGAAATCTTCTCCAGAAGCGAGTGACGATGAGGATGAGGGTCAACAAGAACCGCCAGCATGGACGCTTGAAAAATTTTCAGCGATATTTCGAACTGCTCAAACATTAAAAGAACATTAACATAAAAGAATATGATCCAATAACGGAACGCAGTATAAAAATTACTCGCACTATAACAGAAGCCTTGAAACCTTTGGAGGATTTGTTTATTGAAATGAAAAGACAAAAACGACAACTAACAATAACAATGTTCTTTGAAAAAGTCGACAAAACTATCGATAATGCACAGCCATCAACATAGTTTGCTTTGGATCTAAGTAAACAATCGACTGCTAACTTGGACTTGGAGGAAGATGAATGAATATGTAGCTCACGATGATAAAGTTTTACTTGTTGTATATTTTCTTGTTGTGTATGTAAATATGTACTGTATGTATAGCAAACGCCAATTAAGTTGGCGCGAGGAGGGGTAAGTTCGCGCAGGATTAAAAGTAGTGGGGAGATTTGTATTTGGTTTTACATCAAATGTCAGATATTTCTAACCTCTGAACGTGTATCACTTTATGATCCCCTAGCAAAGACATTATGTTCCGTCAAACGTCAATGACAAATGTATTCTGACAATTACTTGAGGAGTGGGGGGGGCGTTTTTAAAAACGGCTTCTGCGCACCCCCTCCTCGCGCCAACTTAATTGGCAATTGCTATACATATATATGAACTTATATATTTATTAAACTTAAATTCTATTTGTGCCACAGCACAAAAATATTTATTTATTTATTGCTTATTTATTTTAAATAAATATTATATAAGTTATTTTTTCTTGTTTCATTGTTTTAACTTTGCATCATATTTCATATTGTTCTCGATAATAAAGCGTTCGCTACTATCCGCGGTTTTCAGTATCCGCGGAAGACCCCAGAACCAAACCCCCGCGGATATGGGGGTACTACTGTATTTGAATTATACCTTATAAAAACCGAGTCCTGATTTGTGGATCCACTGCCTGCAACATTCTCGCGAAATTCTTACCGGTTTCTTCATTGAAGCGAGCTGTTACATCCCTTAGAGCGGCTCTTCGGTGGGCCTTGCATATTTTTACAAGTTGTCTCGTCATTCTATAAGTCACTTATTTTGGTTGCCCAGTACTTTTACCTCGATTTTCGTAGCTATTTGTTTCTCCGTAACATTTAATAATGTCTCCTATAGTGGACTTCGCCAAGTTCAAATTTTTTCCAATTGCACTCATGCTTCACCACATATCACAAATTGAGTACAATCATAAATCAACGCTTACGAGAGTGATAAATGTCAAATCTGTCATAACAATCGTTGCCATTTTGTTAAAAATAAAGTCGCCCGAATATTAAGTTGTCAGGATTAGGATTTTTAGTTAGTTATTAGGATTTTCATTTTCTCATTTTAAAAATTATACTCTTTAAAAAAGACCAGTTATTTTTTGTCAACAATGTTTTGAAATTGTGTATTTACCAATTTCAGATATAAAAATTATTATTAACAATTTTCAGTAAATATTTACAAAAAATATTAACTATAAAAATTAGTATCGTCCGAAAATTAAGTTGTTAGGGCTCGTAAATAGCGATTTCCAAAATGCGTTGACGGTTTTTAATATTGAATAAATTATAGTGGTTAAACATTAAAAAATTACAACGACAACATCTTAATCTTTAACTCTGGAAATTTTTTTATTTAAAAAATGAATGACGTAGGTGGCCTTCTTCTTCTACTACACATTCTTTTAGCCATCCCACGAAATCATCCATCACTCTACCTAGAATCTCCAATGGATTCGCTTCAATTTCGATTAAAATGTTTTGTTTAAGATAAGGTCTATTATTAAACACACGACTTTTTAGATATCCTCACAGAAAAAAAGTCTGACGCTGTTAAGTCAGGCGACCGAGCTGGCCAGATTATGTCCTCGTTGCAAGAAATTAAACGGTCGGGAAGCATATCACGCAGCATATAAATCCTGATTCTCGCCGTGTGTCTCGTTGCCCCACCCTGCTGAAATGAGTATATAATTACCATCAAGTTGTTCATACCTTGGCCGGAAAAACTATCAATCATGTGACAATATCTTCCTGATGTTACTATTACGTTTTGCCTGTTCTCTTCAAAAAAAAGTAAGGGCCAGTAATTTCTATGGCTGATAGCGTACACCAAACCGTTACTTTCGCTGCGTGAGCGATCGTTCGTGCAAGTTGACGTGGGTTTGTTGTCCAATATCTAAAATTTTGTTTCTTGGCGAAGCCGTTTAGATAAAAATGAACTTCGTCGCTTATAAACACAGACAACGTACAATATTGGGTTGACCAGAAAACAGATCTAAAAATTGTCTTCAAAACTCATGTCAATTTTGTCTATCCAATGGGGTTAGTTCTTGAACAAGTGCCAATTTATAGGAGTGGAATTTAATACGCCTAAGGATTCTATGAGCGCTGATTTTATTTCAATTTAAGGCACGTGCATGTTACACAGTTGAGCGTTGTGGATTACTCGTAAAGGAAACTCTTACACGCTCAAGATTTGCAGCAGTCATAGCACTTACGCATCTCCCAGTCGGTTTTCATTAAGCCACTTCTGATACCATGCCAAAATGGTATTGAGGAATGGTGCATCACGACGATGAAATTGACGACGGAACAAATGTCGGGTCATAACAACCGATTTTGTAAGCAAATAATGTGTAATATTAGAAACGCGCTGATGCACCGTGTAATTGTTCATGCCAACTAATTACACTTAATGTCAAACAAACTCCCATGTTGTCTTGGTAAAAATCCGCAAACAAATTCAAAATCTGACAATAAATAAAAAAAATCGTCCGTACCAAAAATCATCAGTGCATTATGGTATTCTCTGTATTACGAATGGAGCTAGATAAATTTTGTAGTTTGTTAATAAAAAATACAACATTGTTGGAGAAATATGCACATTATTTTGCAAGGTAGTCGCTGGTTGTATTCAATGCATTTTTCCATTCCAGAAAACCACGTATTCATATAAGTTTCAGAATCTTCTAACCTGCTAACCGCACTTTCATCAGCAATCTTCTATATGCGTTAACTTCCCCTTGGGCATCAGCAAAATGTAAATATCAAATATATACGGTGGATGGGTCACTAATTCAATCATGAAATGGTTAAAATCTCAATTGTCTGTTGAATAAATCAAAGCGTTTCTCTTGCATGTTTTTAAAGAGGGCCGACAAATGGTACTGTACCATTCTGCGTTAACAATGTAATGCTTCCAAAAGAATCTATGAACACCTGCTCTAAGCGTGAGAAAAATTTAGCAGTTTATTTGCTTTCTATGTAATTTAAGTCTTTCTGGTCCATATCAAGCCTCATTACCTCGGACAACGTCAATGTCTTATACAACACATCGGCCATTTGGAGTATTTCTCTACGCCAAATGACATATTTCTCCCTTTGTGTTTCAAAGAGTTAATATTAGTAATTGATGCTAAAAATCGATAGCGCAAATTGAGCATTGTTGTAACCACAAAATTTTTTGAATTCTCTATCTATCAGGGTGAGCACCTTATAAGTGGTATAAGACCAGTTTGGAACTCAATTTTGAAGTTAGAGCGTCGCGGGTGGTACCAATCGATTCCTTTCGGCGAGATATGTTTAGATTTGTCTTAACTGTGGATAAATTCAAACCCGTAGAAAAGTTGTTTCAAAAAAGTGCAGAAACAGAATTTGGGCCGCCGACCTTTTTTCAGAGAAATGGATATTGCTCGACGACGGTATGATTTTCGGAATCTTCATGGTTTTTTGTATTGAAGAAACATCTATGTAAAAAGATATATGCAAATATATGCAAATTTGGAAGGTTTACTCGAATGAATAATCCTGGCTATTTTAAATAAATCTCTGAAAATTTGTGAAGCAATCTGCATTGCGTACTGCAGATCGATCACTTTTCCGCTATTTAAGAAACTGAAAAAATTTTGAATTTGTGCGTGGTCTAGTGGTTATCACGTTTGGCTGTGGACTAGATGATCCGAGTTCAAGCCATTGATTGACCTGCAAATTTTATTTAGTTTTTGTTTTCATGTTTCCATTATGTATAGTGAGTCAATCCAACTAAATTTTCGTTAGATAAAAATTGAAGGGTTTTTTACAAAAACAGCCTTAGTCCAATTTTCATATCTCACAGTTTTTGCTGGAAATACCATTGGCTTATGGTCGCTTTTGCAGAAACGCCTATATTTTACATTGCTTTATCTCCGGACTATTGCTGTTTTTGAGAATACCGAATCATCAGCTATTCGGGCCTACTCGAGTTACACAAAACTGTGTAAATCTCAAAACTAACATTTTTTTACTAAGGCTGTTTTTGTAAAAAACCCTTCAATTAATTAATCAGTAGTAATTACCAATTTATTTGAAACCTGCAAAAATCCATAAATTTAGGTATTGTTGAGCTGCTCTTTATGAATTACGATTAAATGTCGGCAAATTTTTAAATAATTAACCCAAGCCAATATAAACTAGTAAAGGTAATTGTCAAGTTTCTTAAATTTCGAATGTTGTACTGCTATTTTGCTCTTTAAATAAAATTCCTACATCACCGATTTTTACTGAATTTTTAATTTAATTTCTTATAGCATTTTAACTGAAAATGTAAACGTTTTCGTGAGCCTAACCAATTCCATGAGTAATATTTCACTATTTAAAAAAAATAAAAACCGAACATTGTAGTGTCATAGTGTCTCAATTTTTGTTTTCTAGGAAAATTTAGCAGTAACGATGAGTGTTGTAAAGCAAAGTTATAAGTTTGAGGGAGTTAATTTAACTTCAAAATTACAGCAACATTTTCCTAGAAAAGTAAAGAAATTATGTTCAAATAGTTATCTGTGATGTGAATAGCTTTTGGATTTACTCTTCACCAACCATGTACCTACATGAATTTGATAACTTTGAAACTAGTAACATTTCTTTGTCAAAGTGCAATATATTCCCAATAAAGTTGTAGGCTAGTTTATTACAAAATACCCTGATGAGACAGAAAAAGGGTAAAAATATTTCATGTGTTTGAGTCTTTAAGCAAATATGTTTTGGCATTATTTATAAGATTTTTTGGGACTTTTTTAGGGTCTGGAATACATAACTTTTGTCAGCTTGCCAGCTTCTTGCTTATTTGCTTAAAGACTCAAGCACATGAAGTATATTTACCTTTTCTGCCCCATTGGGGCATTTTGCAACAAGCTAGTGTATGTATGCTTGAATTGTTTGTGGAAAATGAACATGTGAAATACCGGAAACTATCTTTCGTAAGAAAAATGCATTATCGGTTTTCACAAAATAAAGATATTGTTTAAAGTTAAACATAAAATTACAAATCAAAGGCAAATAAATATTTAAATTATAAAAAGACAGAAAACAAAAGCAAAACTTAATAAATATATAATAAATATCTGGTTTCATAGCCCAATGTAATTGGAATTGTTTTTTTTATAAATATTAAATAAATTCCAAACTTTAGAAACAGAATAGATGTATGCTATTCGAAATATATGAATGAAATTATTGTATTATTTACTAATTACTAAAACGGAAATAAAAATTCCAGTGTTTTCTTTGCTACGTCAATTTATTTTGCCTTTAAATCTTCATTTACTTTTCATTTAAATCTCTCTCTCATTGCTTAATAAAAGGAAGGGAATTCTTATAGTTATTTGAAACGATTTGTATTCTAAAAACCGCCTCATCGCCTTCGTTATGTGGTTAATAAAATGTCTGATCACTTCCTTGTGGAAATTGATATCCGCCCTATACACTGACTAAGATTATTTAAACTTGATTTTAATGAATACAACTCCGAACAGTATAAACAAACTACTGTTATTTGCACTTATCTTACAGGAGCCGTGTTGTCCGGATCTCCTGTACGTATCGGTAATAATTTTAAAATTTCCGTCATATATGGTTATTAAATCATAGCTCTAAGTTACGGAAATATAAACATGAATGCAAAATAAGAAGCACCGTTACGTAAGCACTTACATGTATCGGTACGTTTTTTCATATATACACATCCATACATAAAAAGGAAATTAAAGCAGGGAATTATATATACATATTTCCTTTTCAAAGCGAAATATAAAAACAATGTTTCTGGACACGAACATAATGTTCTATTTTCTTAACTAGTCCCGTTTGTGTTTAATGAGAAACGACACCTCGATTGGCCTTGATATATCCCGTATATTAATATTATCTGGGTCATTTTAAAATATCGCATGAAAAGTAAGCCACGAAAAACAAAAGGAAATTACTTTAAAGAGTGAAAGAGTGGAATTAATTAACAATTTTTAATTAATACTGAACTAGTTGCATAAATAACATAAACCAACACTTATAGATTTTTCCATACGTTGTATTACACTTTTGCAACTTGGTTTAATTTTTAATTCAGATGTGGAATACTAACGACACTTACTTCTTGGATATATAATTATAGTTAGATAAATATGTTTTCTTTATTAATTACATTATGCGCTTATAATGTTATCAACACTTTTAAAAATATTTGTAAGTTAACTGAAATATTAAATTAAATAATGTTGTATATACAGTTGTTATAGTATTTTTTGCATTTCGTACTGCCCAAAGTGCGAACCGCTAATTCTACTATATCTCATTTTAACACACTTAAATACGCGCTGTAATACGACACACGCTAGTTATTTTAAGGTATTCTTATGCCTTAAATTTGGTCATGTGACTGCAAAAAAATACTTTATGAACTGTATGTGTGTGTTTTTTATAGAAATTTATAATTCCAGATTTGAGCTTTTTATGTTGAATCCTCTTGAGCATTTAGTTTTGTATTATTTGTTATTCCCTAATTTTAAAATTCTCAAGTTATATATTTTCGTTTTGAATTTTTAATCTTTATTTACTTTCCCCATAAATTTTCAATTTTGTGTAATTTTAGTTGAGTAAATACATGCATAATTTATGGCCTCTAAAACCCTCTATTGCGCAAGAAATAAAAAATATGAATGACACTATATTAATGTCATATTTATATATCTGAAATTGTCATGGAAAAATAAAATTATTCAAATATACGTTCAAGTTTTTATGTCATATTTATATATATCTATATATATATATATATATATATATATATATATATATATATATATATATATATATATATATATATATATATATATATAATAAACGTAATGCTAATGAGAACCCACAACTATTGAATTCTCACATACCTGCCATTGCCGCTCTAATTCGTTGCATCAATTTCTACACATGACAAAATCACCTTTGTCTAAGAATGTAGCTGCAACGTGTCACGGCGTCAACCGTCCAGGTTGTCCGGGAAAATGAAAAAATGTGTGAAAGTCGTATCCATCCGGGATGTGTAGACGTCGACGTTTCATAGTTATTACTAATTGTCAATACACCTTACCCAGAAATAGATACGACTTTAATTTCTATACTGCGTGTATATATACTTATGATGATAAACGTAATGCTAATGAGAACCCACAACTATTGAATTCTCACATACCTGCCATTGCCGCTCTAATTCGTTGCATCAATTTCTACACATGACAAAATCACCTTTGTCTAGGAATATAGCTGCAACGTGTCACGGCGTCAACCGTCCAGGTTGTCCGGGAAAATGAAAAAATGTGTGAAAGTCGTATTGATGCAACGAATTAGAGCGGCAATGGCAGGTATGTGAGAATTCAATAGTTGTGGGTTCTCATTAGCATTACGTTTATCATCATAAGTATATATACACGCAGTATAGAAATTAAAGTCGTATCTATTTCTGGGTAAGGTGTATTGACAATTAGTAATAACTATGAAACGTCCACGTCTGCACATCCCGGATGGATACGACTTTCACACATTTTTTCATTTTCCCGGACAACCTGGACGGTTGACGCCGTGACACGTTGCAGCTACATTCTTAGACAAAGGTGATTTTGTCATGTGTAGAAATTGATGCAACGAATTAGAGCGGCAATGGCAGGTATGTGAGAATTCAATAGTTGTGGGTTCTCATTAGCATTACGTTTATCATAAGTATATATATATATACACGCAGTATAGAAATGAAAGTCGTATCTATTTCTGGGTAAGGTGTATTGACAATTAGTAATAACTATGAAACGTCGACGTCTACACATCCCGGATGGATACGACTTTTACACATTTTTATATATATATATATATATATATATATATATATATATATAGCATGAATTATGAATTATTATTATTAAACTTGAACGTATCTTTGAATAATTTTATATTTCCATGGCAACTACAGATATATAAATATGACATTAATATAGTGTCATTTATATTTTTAATTTCTTTGAAAAGGGCATTATGTGCTGAAACATGTAAGATCATTTTAAATATATACATATTAAAGTAAAACAGACCTTAAATCGCGGACTAATTGAATCTACTATATATATAATTTATTTTTCTATTGTTCTTAGCCGTTCTATTAATTATAAATGGTTAATATTTCTTGGAATTCGGCTTGATAACTATTAATTAAATAAAAATGCTCATTTCAACGTTTCGACTTTTATTTTGTCTTTATTAGAATAAATATTATTACAATACTGTTTAAGTGTTTTCCTGCAAAGCTAAATTTAATAATATAATAACTATTGTTTTTCGTAAAATGTAAATTTATATATACTTATGGTACTTACAATTTGTATTCTTCTTTTTTTATTTTTTTAACAGTTTGAACTATTTTACTTAAAATATAAAATTGGCACATTCTACATTCAGCATATGGAAGTAGACTGAATTTTAGTATACATATATATTTTAAAGTTTTGTGTTTCGTTCTTGCCTGTAATTTGATACTCTGGGCTTGGTGTGCGTGAGTTTTAAAAAATTTAAGTGTTATTGGATTTGAATTTTTACCTTATTTAGATTACGGCGTTTACTTCATGTTTTTTAATATGAATTAACTCTAATACTGATCTTGCTTTGTAATTTATTTCGGTTTGTAGTATTTCAACTTCTTTGTAATTGAAAGTGTGGTAATTTTTAGTTTCACGTTTTTTTAAAGCTGTAATGTTTTTTGAATGTTTTAAATGTTCTGTTTGACCTATTAAACATTAAGCCGTTTGAGACATACATTCATATGAACTTTTATGATCATAATACCCCTAAGAACCAGCCCAAAAGATGTATTTAGATTCACCCTATATAATATATACATACTATACTACCACGACACAAACTAAAAAGCGTTTGTACCAAATGTATCAGATCAAACATTTGCCACGCCGTGTAGCAGAAACAATTGCCTAGTCAACTGTCGAACTCATTTGACGCAAACGTTTGGTCCAATGTTTGAGCCAATTCGACTCATCCTGTAGCGCCGGTTTAGAAGAATATTTAGTTGCTTCCACACATTTGCCATCACTGTATACTGTCAATATATTTTTTAATGCAAACGTTTTATATATGAGTTATTTATGTTATTTGGTGTATTTGGTTTCGGCAATCTTTTCATACACCAATGCATGTATAGAAAAATAAACAATAAATGCTTATTATTATTCCAATATTATAACGAGCCATCGAAAAAATTATAATTGGAGTAGACTGTGAAATTGGGTTGGTACTTTAGCCACTTCCACATAATGACATTTATTATTTGACATTGAAACTATAAGTTTGTGTCAAATTTTTCAAAGTTAAAAAGTTAGAGTTGGTTTGTGTTTAGATGTAAATGGACAACATTTTCAACAACTTCTGGTAGCTATATGTAAATTTTGATTATGATTTCGATATTAAATAAATTATTTGTTTTCTTTTTTGTTGTAGTATCATTTCAATGCCATAACCTTTTTTTACAATAAAACCAAATGAAACTATCAAGCATCAAGTAATGTGTCATTATGTGGAAGTGGCTAAAGTACCAACCCAATATCACAGTCTACGCCAATTATGAATTTTTTCGATGGCTCGTTATATAAAAACTATGTTACTATATTATTACAGTAATGTTTATTTATTTATTTATTAGAGGTTTTTTAAGTATTTCTAAATTGAACATCCGATTTCGATAATATAAAATAAAATGGCACGGTGATAGAAAGAGAACCTAACTACCGGTAGGTCAATTAACAGTCATCGAGTGGCACATCCGCAACATCAAAAGTCGTTACATATTCGCTTTCTGCAAACTTGAACTACATTCGCGCCACATGCGTGTGTGTCTTATCTAATTTGACCCACATAATGTGCAAAAGTATGGTGTAAAATTATGACGGTAAGCGGTTTTTAAAGCGAAAGAGTGAAATGAACAAACTCACGGCGGTAACCTAATTTCATCCCATTGTTATCCGTTTTAGTAACTTACTTAACACAGAACTACATTTCTTAGTAGATACTTAACTTATGTACACACATGTATATTGTGCGAGGGTTTGATGATGCAATAAAATTTTATGCTTTTCGATTCTAAAAATTTTAACATTTGCATAACTACAGTTACTCGCAGTCGAAATCGTCCACCTCGTTATGAAGCAATTTTTCTCGGAAAACGAGTTGAGCTAAATTATCTATTAAGAAGATTTTATCAATTACAATGCCGTATATTGTTTCTATGTATAGTTTGTTATAAAATTTATGTCTCCCTCGAGTCACGGTTAAATAGTAATCCTATCTTCTAGAACGGAGCCTTTTCTTCCGCTTTCATATGCTAATGTGAACAGAATAGCTTTTGTGTAATACAAAAAAAAATGGAAGGAAAATTATTAATACATTCTTAAGTATACGAGAGTAGAGTAAAATACACAAATTTAAAAAATACCGCTATTGAATGCAATGTTTATCTTTACAAAAAGACTAGATAACAATGTGCAGACAGCTAAGGGTTCGATTATTTTTTTTAGAGAAGATCCTATTTGGGAATAATCTATCTTTACTCGATGACGTAAGTGACGATCGACAACTGACTGAATCGGAGAAGATACTTAAATCGAAATAGACGATAATAAAACTATTCTTTTTGTTATTGTCTGTTAGCGTTAAGATATCGTCTCTGATATACTTTAAACATGACGAAGTACACTAGTTTTGCAGCATGATCAGTCGCCCGCCCAATAGAACAGGAAGGCTTTTAAGCTAGGTTGGACCATGTTAACAAAGCACCATGAAATGAATACTCATATTAATTGGATTTAATTGAAACTTCCTGATGTAGGTTATAGCTACTCAAATTTAACTGCAGATAATTGCGCTCGCACCATCATTAATAGTTTTATGTTCTTTGTAAAAACGTAATCATTCATATCTTGGGTTGAGTTAAAGATTTTTTAATTATGTGCAAATAACATTTTTTTGGATTCAATAATTGATATTAAATTATTAATATATATATATATATATATATATATATATATATATATATATATATATATATACATATATATATATTACTCCAAAGTATATATATTTAAAACAACCCTACATGTTTCGGCAATGATGCCTTTGTCAAGGATATAAAAAATATAAATGACAGAATATAAATGTCAAATAATAGTAATTCAAAAACAGATAGACAACAAGAACAGTTGTTTTTGTTGTCTATCTGTTTTTGGATTACTAAGGCATGATTTATTATTATTCAATTGGAATGTATCTTTGAATAATTTTATCCATAGCAACTCACTTATATGACATTTGTATACTGTCATTTATATTTTATATCCTTGATAAAGGCATCATTGCCGAAACATGTAGGGTTGTTTTAAATATATATACTTTAAAGTAAAGCCGGACCTTAAATCGCCAACTGATTGAATTTACCATATCATACCAAGGTCACGAAAATATTATATATATATATATATATATATATATACCAAATAGAAGAGGTTCCAAATTTGATCCTTAAAGCACACCCAACGATTGTATATATATATTCCTTTGCGAATGCGTGCATGACCAATTATTAACTTTAAATTTATTAAAAAAAAAGTCGGTTACAAATAAAACTAATTATAATTAACTAAGCTCAAAATATAAGCAATTAAACTATTCATTTTCATGTGAAAATATTCAAATAAGAAGTAATTATATATATATATTCGTCTTCTTTTTAATTTATTAAAACAAAAATTTGGTGTGAAAACTTTTATGTTTAAAACTATAAAGACGTATTACATGGTAATTCTTTTTTCAGCAATTAACTAATGTTTTAAATATAAAAAAAAGTAAACGTTCATTTTATTTCTGAGTTCGTAACTATTAAGATGAAATACAATAAAACTAAAATAATACATAAAATCTTTCCAAAAAAGTAATAATTTCTATACAAATTTTGGAATTAAAGAATGGCACTTTTACACAAAATATCCCAGACAGTATACATTCACGTGTGATGTGTGGTAATACGCGTTAGGGCCATAGTTTCTATAGAGTCCCAATTGCTCAGTATATTTAGGGTGGTGCGCAGAGTGGAATAGCTGGTATCGGCAATGCTACTAGGAGGAAGCAGAGGCAAGAGGAAAGCAGGCAACAGGGTTCGATAGCCGGGTTGTTCGCTATATCGAGCGAGGACTGGCGCTCTCTTTAGTTCAGCTAAAACGCTTGCACTAGGAACCATTCACAAAATTGAACTGAAGAGAATTGGTGGTGGAAACGGGAGTGCTATAAAGGCAGAAATGGAGGGGAAATCGACGCAGATTCGCTGGAAAGTTATAAATAACGAATAAGTTACACGTGGGCAAATTCATAAAAAATTGTTTATTTCTCTTTCGCATATACATGTGTGTATACTAGTTGTTTGACGAATAGTAATATTCAATCTTCATAAATTATAAATGAAGTTTAATTAATAATTAGCATTAAAAGAATTAAAAATAAAGTTTAGCGAATTCTGTTGGTAAATGCATTTTTCATATTCGAATATGGTTGTGATTTTCTGTCATGTACATACAAGGGATCTTTGAAATGCTTCCGGGCTTTTTAACAAAAACACATATTTCGAAGCAAAACAAAATTTATTTTTCGACGTAATCTCCCTGCAACTCGATACATTTGGTCCAATGTGTTTCCCATCCCTTCAAACCGTCAGAAAAAAATTGATTGACCAAACCTGAAAAGTACTGATTTACAGCGTCTTCAACCTCAGGATTTGACACATGTTTTTTCCGCTAAGATATTTTTCCAAATTAGGGAACAGGAAAAAGTCGCTGGGAGTTAGAGATTTGGCAAATAGGGTGGATGCGGAAGTAATTCAAGCTTCAATTCGTTCAATTTTGACATTGCAACCATACACGTGTGAATCCGAGCGTTATTCTGGTGAAACAGGATTTTCTTTTTTGCCATATGTGGACGTTTTCTCATCGGACGTTTTATCATTGTGGCCGTAAATTTATCTAGCAATGTAGCGTAGTAGGTACTGTCCGTTGATTGTTGAAACCTTTGCAAGGTATTCGACAAAAATTATTCTTCGGCTATCCCAAAAAACTTTCGCTATTACTTTCTTGTTGCTGACTGCTGTTTGGTCTCAAACGTATAGTAGTGTACCCATGCTTCATCGATGATTATCAATCGCTACAAAAATTTTCGCCGGATTTTTGTGATACAGGCTAAGCTATATCCATAACAGTCAATCGACGGCCTTCCATCACAGTTTGATGTACTAAATCGACCATTTCCTCAGTTGTAGCAGTTTTCGGACGCCGAAACGTTTCTCGTATAAAATGCTCGGAAGCCGACGTTTGTACTCGGCCACCCAATGTTACGCGATACTCAAGATTCTTCATTGTCGAACGGCAATGTGAACTGACAACTTTAGAAGCGTAAAAACAATCTTTTAAGTTTTCTTATTAATAGCTATTCTTCCCAATTTTCTAAATTAATGTTACCTTGTCATCTCTTTTTCATAATTCTTATTTCTAAAAATAGTTTTGTGGAATAACCTTAACGTTAATGCATGCATATTAATAATTATAGATAATTTGAATAAAGCAGAAATAAGTCAAATTTCCACAGAGCAATGGACAGATAAATATAAAATCTACATAAACCAAAGCAAGTAATTAATTCCTCCTTTCCAAATTTTTGTAATAGTTTCGAATAGGTCCATTTTGGATAGGCAAAGTTAAAAAAATACACCCGATATATTTCAGTCAAGGAAGAAATGTGGCAAGTACATGAAATTGAAGATAATATATACCAATGAATCACATCCGGATATCCGTAAATGATGATACAAGTATCACATAGTATAGTGATTGAACTGACATGCCAGACAAAAATAATAATAGCAATAATTGCAAAATTTAAAATTCCTAAAAATTCCAGTACTTTGAATTCTAATTTGATGACCTTCAATAACAGCAATATTTGAAAATTAAACTTCTTAATAGATTTTGTAGAAATATGTAATTTGTAATCAAATTCTATTTAACTGAATTATGACGTAATGTATTAATATCTCATATATTTTTAGTAAATATATATTTCTCATCCGGTAACACAAAAATATATTTTTTATGCACAACTGATTTCTTCACTTTATTACGAATGAATCTGCAAAACTCAGTAGAAGAATCTGAAAAGAAAGATAGTGTTCAATATAGTGTCTTTGACTGAGGAACAACCTTTAAATATGATCTTCACTAAATCGCCAGTCGGATAAAACTCTCCACGTATTTGGATGACTTAGTCCCATTACAGGCCATCCCATTACAGGCCGCGGAGCAATGGAGTAGCATTACAGGCCGCGAAATTGTTATGCCGTAAATGTAGGATTGAACGGTGCCATTACAGGCCGCGACGAGAAATTGGCAATAAAAACTATCAATTATGATTAATTATTTATTATAAAGTTTATTATAACATACATACATAATTATTTATATTTACAACATATACAACATTTTACAATTTTGATTAATTAATTAAACTAATTACGTTTGCTAAATATAGCAAAAATGCAAATATTAAAAATTAATTAAACTTGCTAATTTGGGAAGTGCTTGCTCTACATCTTGACTTTCTTGTATTTGCGACAGTATTCCATTTATCCTCCTATCCATTTGAATATATTTTGCAGCACGCTTTTTTGGGGATATATTGTGGTCAATCCTTTGTTGAATAATGTCGTAGTGCCTTGAATCGTTTTTTAAAGATATAATTAATTCCATTAGATTTGGCTTCGACTTCCCAATATGCCTGTTTAGACGACTATGCCAAGATTCGCATACATTCGTCGTTCTATGACGTTCTTCATAGCATATCCACATGTCTTGCACTATAGAATTTTCTAACCATTGTGTCACAAAATAATCATTAAAGTCCATTATTTCTCTAAAATTGGGGGAGCTTTCCATTATATACAGCCAGCCATCGTCAATATATTGGGAAGGTAAATGAGCTAATGCAGCTGTAAGCTTTATATGCTTCCTGATGTCTTTGTCTTCCCTGTATCTTTTAGCCAATCCCAATTCTTGCACTTTTCGCCATATGCTTTGGTTAAAGTGAAAATTGCAACCTTTGAGTTTGCAATCAGGGAACATTTCTCTGCACGCTAATATTGTTGACGTTTCAAAATCTATCTTCATGCTCCTTGGGTTGAAATTTGGAATATGTTCTTTCATTAACGTGAACAACTTTATGTAGGTGTCTTTTTTTCTGTTAGGTAGTAACGCGTACAACGCTGGTCGTACACTAGTCGTTTCTTCGGTACTTTTTAAATCCACGTGGAATGTATATAGTTGATCAAATAATGAGTTGCAACATTTAAATGTACCATCCCCAAAAATTGTATTTTTTGACGATAATCCCTGTATACCCAGCTTACTTCCAAAGCCGATAATTCGATCTGTCGTACCTTGATCAAAAATTGTGAAATTCTCTCCATCTTCAGTTTTATTTATATAATCGGGAACTATAAATTCTGCTCTAGTTTTTGGTAACGCAGGTACCCCTAGAGCTTTATTTCTGTGTCGGTACAAGGATGATTTTACAGACTCATATGCTGGCATTTTTGTAACAAATTCCAATTGTATAATTCCAATTGTCCAATAATTTGATGAAATTCTTCTTCATACACTTTTGGTATGCATGTCATTTCCTGTCTGGCACGTTTTCTACAAATTGATTTGCACTTCTCAACATCGGTATATGCAACGTTAGGTATTACTAAACAATTGTGTTGACTGGTGCGGATAACCTTATTTTCATTGTTCGTTGTAATTCTGCCGCTGCGTTCTAACTTTGAATTGCTATTTACACATCTCCAGTTTTTGGTAAAATTTTTGTTAGTCCTCTTCAAACAATATTTAAATCCTTGATAGAGAACTTGCGGATTTCCCCTTGCACTCTCAATAATTTCAACACAATCCATTGCAACTTTAATTTTCACACTGTGTTAACCGTATTGAAGTTCACTACGTACTAATAATTATACTAATAACTACTTAACCATGACAACTTAGAAAATACACCTATTGGTCGGAATGTCGTCATTTTGTAATTATTAAGTACAGGTAATAGATATGACTAATGACCTATTTCTGAGAAATATAAATATATTCCGATTATCTAATTCCAGATTTTGCATTTTGTAATCGCAAATACATCAATACACACAAATGGATAAGGCATTAGGATTAGGATTATAGGATAATAGGTTATTAAGAGTTTCTGGATGTTACGCACATTAAAATATTGTTGAATGTGAAAGTAACTTGATTATCTAGGGTTTTTCCTATTCCGCATATTGTTAAATCTATGGGAATTAATGAATCATTGCGGCGGCCTGTAATGAGACTCGGTTTTTGGTCAAAAAGGGATGCGGCCTGTATTGGCACTGTTTCAGGTAGTTTTCAAACGCGGCCCGTAATGGGACGGCCTGTATTGGGACTACACGATTTGGATTACCATGTGTGAGTTTTCATTCATAAAAAAATGTTATATCTCATGTAATAGTTCGTAGATTATGGAGTTTAAGGTACTAATTAATATTTAAGTATTTTTTTCTATTCATTGTATTCATTTACCCTTATTTATAGCATTATTTCCTGCAATAGGGTGTGTAACGTGTTGCACATTACATTAAGCGACGCTATATACTTGTAAATACTGTTAT
This sequence comes from Melolontha melolontha, assembly GCA_935421215.2. Classification (NCBI taxonomy): domain Eukaryota; kingdom Metazoa; phylum Arthropoda; class Insecta; order Coleoptera; family Scarabaeidae; genus Melolontha; species Melolontha melolontha. Next base: position 102,493,401 of record OW285239.1, on the reverse strand, counting down.
TTGTTCATTTAAAATCATTATCGCTTTTTTTTAGGTGGAAACGCCAATTGTCTTCCGCCGCATAATTCGGTCGCTATTTTATTGTATATGATCTCACCTCTTCAAATATATCTTCTTCATCCTCGCCAGAAAAAAACACATGTATTTACTATTAATAGGTTCATTGTGAAGAAATAGTTTTACTAGAACGCATAAATATGAACACAAACACTAATGAACACACTCGCCTAACCTTTCTTAACCCAGAAACATGCACGTATAACAAAATATCTGAAAGAATATATATTTATATTTATTAGAACTGTTACATCTAGACAAATATATCTTGTGCAAAAAGTCTATCTAGAAGTGAAGAAAACCATGTATATGTTTCTATTAAAATTATCTAGAAAATCGCTTAATCAGCTAGATATCTAAAGGACTAAAGGAAGAAAAAATGGGCATCAGAGTTATAAATTAATATTGCGATATGTAAAATACATACAGTTCATAAAGTATTTCTTTTCAGTTCGTACTGCCCAAGTGTGAACCGCAAATTGTACTTTCTAATACACATAAATACGCGCTGTAATTCTACACACGTTTGTCATTTTAAATTAAGACGTACTTCTTTGAAATATTATCTATATACAGAGAATTTCACTTAAGATGCAATATACAAACATGTATAGGTTTTTTATTTCCATAGAAACTAGGTAATACATTCTTACATTGTCCCACGTAAAATGCAACATATCAATATAATTTGACATTAGTTAAGTCAAAAGTAGCAGTATTTCTATTTCGATATTAGATTAGTATCAATCTTAAATGATATACACAAAGGAAGAGAGAACTCAGTTAGTGACATGGTATCTTTCGCGATTCAATTCAATAAACGATATTTATCGGAAATGTAGTTTTAATCCTAAAACACTACATTGAATTAAATAGGCTTTACTGTCAATAATTTGACAAAACAACCATGAAAGATATCATATCGATCATAAGTATCATAACTATTACATATTGCATTTTATGTGGGACAGTGCAAGTGCATAGTATTTTCGAATCTATGGTGTTACTACATTCATATATTGCAAGTTACATGAAATTCTCTGTATACAAAATTAAAAACATTTCATTTGTTCTCTATAGACTCACAAACTACATAACCGCTTTTGATAAAATTGTGTCTTATTTTCCAAATTTTATCGGCAAATATTAAAGAATTAGCAATGTGAAACCATGAATTTATATAGAATTTCTATATCATATATCATTTTAAATCATTACATAAAAACGATGACAACGTCACATATAAAATAAGTCAGTACAAATTATAATACGAGTATACTGTCACTTTTTATAATTATATGTAATTGAATGTTTATATTTAAAAAAAAACTCTTTGAAAAATTTGACAACTCAGTCAGTTTATTTTTTAAAATGCCGTAATTATCAGAATTACAAAAATCTGTTATAAAAACTAGATTGAGAGACGGAATGAGCATAAGAACCATATCAGAAGAAATAAATGTAGACAAAAACACCGTATTATTAGCAAAACGTAAATTCGAGCAAACTGGGTTCATCCAAAGGAAACAAGGCACCGGAAGACGAAAAATATCAAATAATTATGAAAATGTGGAAATGACGAATTTTCTATGAGAAAATTCTTTTGCGCGTGCAGTGCAAGCAAAAATTGCCACAAATTTTCCAAATTCTTAGAATTACAAAAATCTATTATCAAAACTAAATACTAATTTTGAAGTAAATTTTTGTATTCCGATATATGAAATGATATTTTTGAAATTTAAGTAAAGCAGGGCACCATCTGCAGTTTTGTTAATAATTTTTTTAATTTGCTACTTTTGCAATAATTAGTTTAAGTAGCGTTTAAAAAAAGTTTACGCCGTTTAAAATGTTTTTGTATTTTAAGTATCTGTGTTTTCAAGGACCACAACTGCATATATGTATACTGTTTTCAAGTTGTCTCTTAGCAATTGTCTCGACAGAATGGCAACTACCTCAACATTACGGTGAACAATGCATTTTTGTCTGCAAGCACTGCTATCGAATTGCTATGCGTGATTGCACCAGTTGGAAATTATCAATCTTCATGTGCATATGAAGCATGTTCGCAAAATGGGAAACCATCTGCTCCGTTTGTTTATGCACCAGATGGAATAACGAAGAATATTGTGTACCAGGCTGTTTCGTCTTATAAGCGAAACCAATTTGTATAATGTACAGTAAATATAAATATTATTCATTTTGTATTATATGTATATTAAATATAAGTATTATTCATTTTAATATTACACATTAAATATAAGGAATCATAGATTACAGTATTTAAATCTAAGAGTCAGAAACAAAATTAAAACCTTTGTATAATTATATTTTCTTATTGCATTAAGATGCAAACGTTTCACTAAATTTAGGATGCTGCGTATTACATATTTGTCAACCGTTATTCATGCCGGCACTTATTTATTGCTGCATTCTTTAGATACGTTTCAAATTATGTTATTTTAGCAGTGAACGTGCCGTGCCATGTATACAGTTAGAATCAAAAACCATCTGCAACGTTTGTTAGTTTAGTAGGCACAATTTACAATCAAGGCGGTTCTTTGTAACTTTGCCGACCTTTTGTTTCGTCATTTAGCCGCATGTGGCCTATTTTGTTAATTGTTCCAAGGTTAATTGAAGGGGAAGGGTAAATTTTGCCTACAATGCTTAAAAAGTTTTTAAATAGCTCAGCGCACGATGACAACAGGAGCAAGTCGCCAGAGCAAGTCGCAAAAGCAAGTCGCCAGTAGCAATTCGCCACAGAACATTCTTACGTTCTTACAACAGTCGTAAGAACAATGTTCAAGATCTATATTAATTAGGTCTTTATTAATTATTAACAGTCGCGAGTCTTAACGTAACAACGTTCTAGACAACAGTCGTAAGAACAATGTTCAAGACAGCAATCGACATTTAATATCAAGAGACACCAGTCTCATATGTTATCAAAGACAACCGTCTTTCATTATACAACAAATTTTATGTATGCAGTAATGTAAATACGTAAATAAAGGTGTTATATTGGATGTGCCGCATTTCATTAAAAACTGTCACCGAAGAGTAAAAAATTAGTGCGTATGCGGCCTTACAACCCGTGCGCGGTGAGTCAACACAGGAGCGACGAAAAACCAAGAGTTGCCCCAACACAGGCATTGGAGTGATAGATTGATTATAATAAAATATCATTGATTCGTTGTTTAGCTAGAGAACAAACAAAAATTTTATATCGGTTCATGGCAGTTAACACAAAGGAAGTTTTAATTTTTTTTATAGAATGTGGCCGAGCAACGCCGGGCTGCGGGCAGCTAGTTTTAAATAAAAAGTTGTCCAAGAGATAGGTTTATGATATTCGGCGTACTGTCAAATTATGTCACTACTACTGTTTATTGACTTGTTTTCGGTATTCCGACTTCTTGGTTAAGCATTAATCAGATTTGAATATTTAGTTTATCAAAAATTACAAAATCTTTTTTTTTTTCAGAACAATATTGATAATAAATGGTAATACCAATAAATGGCAATAAGCACGAAATATTTTGATTATCACTTCGATATTTCTAACCTATTTATTTCACAGAATATTTCATACCCTAAAAACTCTAAGCAATGTATTGGCCATGAAAGAATTTGTTCATATAAGTACTACTTCTTTAGCAATATTGCTTAAAGATATTGGATTTAAATATAAGAAAGAGTGTAACACAAGAGCGCTCATATAGAAATTAAATATAGCCTACACGAAAGATGTGTTTTTAAGGAATTATATGAATAATAAATTAAATTCAAGTTTAGGTCGTGTTCCTTGATGAAACTTGGATATTTTGAAATGGCAATAGAATTAAATATGTAATGGTAAAATGATAATGTAAACATATTAAGAAACCCGAAGGCTATGATGGTAAGCGATTTTTTATTATACATGCCGGCAAAGAAAATGGTTTCTTTAAAGGAGCTAGTCTGATTTTTCCATTAAAAACAATCACCGGTGATTACCATGGAAAAATGAATGGTGATTCGTTTAAGCAATGGGTAAATCATCAACTTATACCAAACCTTAAGATACTATCACTTATAATGATGGATAATGCTCCTTGTCACAGTGTTATTGAAAATAAACAACCAAATGCCTCCTCAAAAAATGCAGAAATTGTTGAATACTTGAAAAAAAAGATATGTTATTCGCCCGCAAAGACTAAATGGAATGTAAAACATCATAAAGAAGATAAGATATTTTATATATGTAGATAACATTGTTTTAACTATTGTGATTTCAACGCAATTGAAATTATTTGGGCTGAGGTAAAAAATTATTATAATTCAAATATTGGGAGAAATGGTTATTTAGATGAAAGCGTTAAAGAAATGTGGAATGAAGCTTTGCAACAGTGTGATGAAATTACTTGGGATAATTGTGGAAAATGTAATTAAAAAATGGCATGAGCGAGAGCAATTTTTTGATAGGGCAGAGATTACTGGAATATTTAATGTAAATGACTCAAGTTCTGAGTCGGAATCAGAAACTGATTAGTTTTCATTAATTTTGATAATATATACTCCATTTACTTTAAAAATGACATATTTGGAATAATACAAGTAATATTTTCGAACAGGCAAGTTTACTTCTCTAAAATTTCACTCAAGATTAATAACCAGGCAATTGGTTATTAATCAACATCTTATTTTGACAAAATATTTGATTCAAACTTAACGGACAACGTTGTTTCGAATTCATTGAATTTTCCTGATATTTAAAATAATGATTTTTTACGAATAGGTATGTATATTGTAAGCCAAATAAAATGTTATTGCTAGATTCTTTAATTATCTTAATCATTGAATTTCATTGTGTTAGTCGTAACGGTTTAGACTATTTCAAAACAAATTTTAAATATTTAAGTCACATTGGAAAACGTTAAAAATAGTCCGTAGCAGTGTAATACACGTCGTTATAGCCGATTACCATATAGTCAGAATTCGTCCTTGTTCAATTTCAAATAAGGAACAAAAATTTATTATTCTGCAGTAAAATACTTTTATGCTTTTATAGCCTAATTGTGTACAATTACGTGAGCGATTATATCACTATTGTATTTGTTCCGCATAACATACTATATGATTTACATCAAAAGTAGTTTTTCATTAATTATGTACAAGGAATACAAATTAATATTTATTCATTTTGTTGCTATTTTTTTTAAATTTTCAAATTCTCTATTAGTTCTTCAGGTAGTGGCATCGGGAACATAGAATTTTCATTCTGTATGTATACGTGTAATAAAGAACACTGGTGTTGTAGTATTTCAAACAATTTACAAGAACCATGAGAAAATAAAGTATTTGGATACAAAAACTTTCTCGTTACTATAAACATACAAGCACGCTTAATCTAAAAATAGGTTAAATAAATTTATACGCATCTCGTTAAATTTTCATTAATTTAGCCTCCTGTGTAGTGCCTATTTATAGATTAACACTATAACTGAATGAACACACCTTCTTTGTGGGGTGGATTAATTTTTTCTGCAGGTGTGTCTTTCGATGTACGTATATACTTTTATGTTTGCGAACGTGTGGTGACTCCCTAAAAACAATCAACTCAAAGATATGTATATATATGCTCGTTCGTATTTTTATTGAATAATAAAATGTGTTTTTAATTTTCTTTTAGTTGTATTTATTGGTTTGTATAGAGCAGAGGCTCCCAAACTTTTTTTTCTCATAGACCACTTTGAAAGGTTTGCTGGTTCCGGTGGACCCCCTGCAGCTACATTTCTACCATATTCCCAAAACTCGACAAAAAATGTGAAGATTAGATCTAACTATGGAAATTTGCGTTGCGGCTGAGTTGGTTAATTAATTAATTGATTGTGCTGTGAGTGGATGTCAAAAAAGTAAAGTTTGCCAATCAAAAAAGTGATTCCATCCAACTTTACTCCTTTGACATCTACTCACAGCACAAGAAACCAATCAATTCTCACATATTTTATTTAGAAAAGTCCCCATTCGGAGTGGTAAAAATAAAAATAAAAATAGTATATTTCCTTGTATTGTATTTATTCAAATATGTAATTATTACACTATTAATTATTATTGTTATCATATTACATAAACAGTCGTAATGTAATTAAAATTAAATATTAATAACGTAACGTAACTTCTACAATAACAATCACAAAATAGTCATAATTTTAGTGGGAGGGATGTACTTGATGGATTGACAGCAAATTATCTATATTTGGCTTCAGTTTTGTTAGAAATAACCGCAAATCTCCCCGTTCTGTGATATTCAATCTGCTCCTTTTTTTTGTTAAAAGGTTTGTAACGACACTAAAACTTTTCTCGACAAGATATGACGAGGGAAACGCTATCAAAAGCTTTCTCGCAATTCCCCACAGTCCAGGCTATTTTTCGGGTATTTCTGCCTGCAGCCAAAATGTTTGATACCCTCTTTTAAATTTCACCTTCAGTTCCTCATTAGTGGTAAGCTCGAGTAGCTCATCTTGTAATATCACATTCTCCACTTCCGTTTCATCAAGTGGATTTATGGTGGTATTTCCATCGTCAGAATATCTTCAAATCTGATTTTAAAGTCATCATGCAGGGCAATTAAATGTTAAACGTATGTGTGAATATCCTCATCAAGGCATTCCACCTGTGACAAGTTTGAAAACTGGGAAAATTCTCGCCGACTAATATTTTGCTTCATAAATTTGAATTTTCCAAGAAAAGCTGAAATTACACCCTTTGTTTTTATTAAATTGAGGCTGTCCTCTTGTAATTGTAAGTTAATGTCATTAAATTTTTTGAACTAATCTGTCAAATACGCGATGTCTGCTTTCAAATTGATCAGGTTTTCTTTTAAATCTGGATCTTCACTTTCCAGAAACTCTAAAACTGATTCAAAAAGTGAGAAAAATCTTGTTAAACATGCACCTTTCGACAACCAACGTACTTCAGTATGTAAGAGCAATCGTTGGAAGTCTTCATCATTTTCATCGCACAATTGTGCAAATAAACGCGTATTCAATGCATTGCATCTTATTTTGTTAACTGCATTAATCACAAATTGAAGCGATTGGTGCAATTTAGTACTCAAATTTTTCGCTACTATGTGTTGTCGGTGGATGACACAGTGAATTGCAGTTACCTCTGGTATAATTCTTTTAAAATGGCTATAAACCCACGACATCGCCCGGCCATGGCAGGAGCTCCATCTGTTGCCACCGAAATAACGTTTGTGAATGGAATCGATTTTTCCTTAAAAAAATCACTCAGGACATTAAATATTGATTCACCTTTAGTGTCCGTCTCCAAAGTTTTCGCGAATAGTAGCTCTTCATGAATTTCTTCGTCCATAACAAATGGAACATATGCCAATAATAATGCTTCATTACCAGGTAAAGTTGACTCGTCCAGTTGAATAGAAAAATGAGTTGTTTGCAGATAATTACACAAGAAACTTTCAATATCAGAGCTCATTTCGTCAATACGTCTTTGTACAGTGTTGTTACTCAAAGGAATTCTTTTGAGTATGTCAAATGGAGATTTGTGCAGAACAGTTTTTAAAACCTCTTCAACAGCGGGTAAAATTAACTGTTCTCCAATGGTGTGCGATTTTCCAGATTTCGCTATAAGTAATGAGATATTGTAAGATGCCCGCAAGCCATCATCGTTACTTTCCTACGTTGAAGTGAACATACTGTGCACGGTGAGTCTCTTTTCATATTTTTCCTTCAATGTTTGAAAATATTTCAAATATTTACCTATTTTATCAGGATGACACCTTCTTAGATGATCTTCGAGCTTCGATGGTTTCATAGAGCCATTGCTCAAAACTTTGTTGCATAAAAGGCATATGGGCAATCACTTATCTGCCTTTGATGGAAGAAAACCAAATTTTAAATAATCAACACTGTACTGTCGACATTTCTTCTTAGATTCAGCCATGTTTCGTATCAGGTACCTACCTGTAAATCAAAAAAAAACTTTGCTGTAGTAATCCTAAGGCGGTCTTACTTAACAGGATATGGCTATTTTAAGAGGATTAATTGATTATTGCAATGAAATAAACAAAGTACCGGCGGCAAACTGATTCTAATTATTAAAAGCAATAAATCGCTAAGATCAATAATTGAGTTTTATGAAAACGGCTGAACCGATTTTTAATGTAATGTAAACCATTTTTTCATTAATTATATTTTGATATATTTCTGTAAATTCGATAGAAAATACTTGTAAATAATATTTTGATATCAAAACTTCGCGATTTTAATTATTTATTTATTACTTTTATGCACGTTACGAGTATGTAGTATATAAAGACACGTACAATTTATGAAAATATATTTAATTATTAGTGAACCACCACACAGTTGGGTAATAAAGAAATTACTAATAAAGTTGGGACAAGAAGTTCAACCTTTCTCGGCTTTCTGTTATTTTATGGAAGTATCTAATAATGGCTCTGTTCAGTATTTAATTTTTAATACGTACCTACTACACGCAAACATTACAAATATACTTATTACAACATAAATATATCTTCTTTCGCAGGTGGGTTGGAAGAGATTTCTTGTAGGAATAAGCCTCACCTTTTGTACATATTTTTTTGTAATTTGTCCATTTTTTGTTTACTTACGTGTACAATAAATTGTAAAATAAATAGATAAATAATAAATAAAATAAAAGTATGTATAACAATTAGGCAGGTAAGTACTTACTTTTCCGACAGTGGCAAACACTAACATCGATTCACTTTACTTTACTTTTCTTTTCGAAATTCGGGAAACAAATGAGTAACGTTTATCCGTGGCATTCGTATTTATATTGGTGAAGAATCAAACAAGTTCATGCAAGATTGCAAGCACAGACACCACAAGTCGTACTTCGTCCGTTTGCACGTCTGAACAAGCATTGCGGACGGCGGCAGCGACAGCGCTTTGCAAGTCTCGACACGTTGTACTGAATATGGAATATGCAAGTTTTTACAAGTAACAGTCGCTGAGCTTCTTAAAATATTATCTGCCTACATTGATAGGTGAACTCAAGCCAACATTTTAGTTCTTCACTATCGAAACCAGATAAATTTTCGTGGACCCCCGCTTACGAATTGTGAACCCCCATTTTTTTGTCACGCCAACGTAGACCCCCGTCGAGTCTCCCGGGGACCCCGGGGTCCACCTGGACCAGTTTGGGAATCAATGGTATAGAGAATATAAAGTGCGTTAAGAATAACGTATGTAACAAAAGTTTTGGGACAAATTTCATAACTAATTTTCATCATTTAGAATCGGTTCGATTTAGTTACCATTGCTGGGTGGCTGGGTGTTTATTCAAGCCGACTCTGTGAACATAAATATTGACAGTTGTCGTAGATAAACTTTGGTGTTATGGCGTACAAAATCGAAATATGAAGAAGCATCTCTAATTTAGTTGGCCGAATGCGAAAATTGGATATTGTAAATATGTTTGAAGGACCTGATAGCCTCCTTGCAACAATTTACCAAACAGTATGGGAGTCTGAAGAAGGAATACTTTGTATGAACCTTGTAATAACTAAGTAGGACACCTATTTCTACATATTCAATGTAACACTTATTTAACGAAGCACGTCCTCATCAAATACTGCATATTCCTAGTTTTGTTGAGTAATTAGGTTAGCATAACATTAAGTAAGTAAGTAAGTAGACATAATATTAATGTATATATATATATATATATATATATATATATTTATATATATATGTATATGTATATATGTATATGTATATATATGTATATATATATATATATGTATATATATATATATATATATATATATATATATATATATATACTGATGACAGAGGAGAACGAATCAGTCTTATAAGTCTGATCTAATCTATATTGTACATGTGAACATCGTAACATGTAATGGTGTTATTTTCTATTTATTAAACGTTATTTTATATTGTTCCCGAGTGTATTATTTATTAAATCAATAAAACCGGCCCCTAATGAGTCCGCCTCGGAGATGAAGCCATAACGAGGGCCAGGGGACATCACAACCTTCAAAACCCGGAAGGCCTTGGGTGTTGACTGATGTCAGAGTAGGTAGACTGAAAGTGCAAAAGAAACATGGGTGTATCTACGCAAAGATTTGGAACGCTCTATAGAGTAACACATATGACTGTACATCGGGAAAAAGAAGAAAATGCCCAAAATACACAACTGTGCAGTTGCAACGAATTCCACGGTGTTAGCAAGCTATAAGGGTTCAACACTTTTCAAACAACCAAGTCATCCTTTTAGACGACGAGAAATATTTTACTTTTTCTAACTCTGAGGTAAAGGGTAATGATGGATTCTATACCGAGGATTTCAGTGCAATTCCGGGCAATGAAATATAAAAGGAGAGCTAAATTTGAAGATAAAATTCTGGAGTAGTGCGCCATTTCTCCGCCAATTGCATCGCAACCATGTGTAGGACATGTCAGAGAAGAAGCCGTCACTGCTGGTCTTTTATATTCAAAGATGTTTGCCTAAACTGTTACGATTGATTTATAAACGATCGTCACAATGATGATGCAATCATGTTCTGGCCTAACCTAGCTTCTTGCCATTGTGTGAGGAAAACTAGAGAATGGTTGCAGGCCAATAATGTCTCATTTGTACCCAGAGAAGATAATTCACCTAATATTTGAACCTTAGATTTTAAAAAAGGTACTTGTTTATTCTTGATCAAATGAACCATTTACGAGAAGAAGTTCGATCTATGTTCGTAAAAAATGAGCGTTTTAGTTTGTATCAGCACCAAAAAAAGCTATTGCTGTTGTAAACGTTACTATGGTACGAAATAAATAAAATATCCGGCATTTTAGAACTTGTCATCTTCCACATCGCTAACACATTGATCCCTTTATTCAATATTAATTTACTGAGTTTTTGATTTCGTGGTGAATTTAATTGTGAATTTATGCGTTTGAAAGTATGGAATACACGTTTATTGAGTATGCAGATATGCATCTGATGTACGGTCTTGCGTCTTGCAATACTTTAGAAGCCAGAAGATTATATCACGAAAGATTTCCGTGCTCTACCAAACTAGAAGACATTTCAACAAGTTGGCCAACGTCTAAGGGAGAATGGTGGGCGATTCCAGTTAATAATGTAATATATATGATTGATTTTCTTCATAATTTTAGGAAAGTTTGGAAAAATAGTAATGATGCTGGTGTGAGAAGAACCGTACTTACGCCGCGATTAGAGGAACATATTTTAAATGCTGTAGATAACAATTCATCAACGAGCATTCGACAATTATCAGCACAGCTTAATACTTCGAAAACAATAGTACATGAAGTTCTTCGTGAACAGCTGTTATATCCATATCATTTGCAAAAAATACATGAACTGATTCCTGAAGATTATCCTCGTAGAATGCAGTTTGCAAACTGGGTAATGCGTCAGCAACGAAATAATGAAAACTTCATAAGCATTATTTTTTTCACTGAATGAAGCAAGGTTTACCAAAATGGTATCACCAATTTACACAACACACATGTATGGGCTGATGAAGGTCCTCATGCCACTATTGTTTCGCATAATTAACATCAGTTCCAATCAATCAATATTTGGACAGGAATCATTGACAATTTTTTGATTGGACCATCGTATTACCAGAACGATTGAATGGACAACTTTATTTGGAGTTCCTTCAGAACGCTTTTTGAGATTTAATAGAGTACTTACCACTTGACACCCGCCGAAACATGTACTTCATGCACGATGGCGCACCACCTCATTTCAGCGTTCGTGTGCGGGAGCACCTGAATAACGTCTATCCAAATCGAAGGATAGGTAGAGGAGAACCTATAGCCTGGCCTCCTCGATCTCTCGACCTAACGCCGTTGGATTTTTATCTGTGGGGACACCTCAAAAAATTGGTGTATTCCACTCCCACCGACACTAGGGAGAAACTTCTACAGATAATCACGTTTCATTGTGATGTGATAAGGAACACGGCTGGGTTATTGTTGCGGGTACAACAGTCCTTAATTTGTCGTGACCGCGTGTGTATCAGACTTCATGGAGCTCATGTTGAACCCTCTTATGAAATTTTTGAATAATTTCGTTAAGGTGCCTCCAGGGACACCACTGCGTTTATATTAAATACTTAAAAAGAAATCAAGAAAAACCGATTTCCAGCGGCGTCCTTCAGGGACTTATATCTCCGTAGGAAGGGCCTGTAGGAAAAAAATTATGGGGACAAGTTCCCATAATTTTTTTCCTTCTTATTTTTTCATGTTCTATCTTCATCCGAGAGATTTCCCACATTTTCCTGAACATCCTGTATATAGGACAGTCATTTTCTAATAAACAAAAACTGAAAAATGAAATTCAATTTCATTTCATAGTTTCATTAAAAATACGCCTTAGATCAATAATTAATAAAGAAAGGTAACAAAAGCAATTATTTCTACTAGGGGTACTTAAAGGGTTAAACAATTATGGTATGATAATATTATTTCTGTAATAGAATTAATCGCATTTGTTTCCTTGTCAATACTTTTACTATTTATTGTATTTGCAATAGGCAGTTTCGACGACCTATCTAATAAATTATATCTTTTATGAAATTATTAGAGCAAATCTGTTCACGTCCGATTATAAAGATTTATAGTAATTGCTTCATTTTCTAATTCACTTTTTCTTTTATTTTCTTTATATCTGCGTACATGCATAGACTAATACTTTTCTAATTATAAATCTTCTTTTATGTTTTAGCCAAAGTTATTAACGAGATTCGGATTTAACTGACGGTTAGTGTTCCATAAAATACGCTTTTCCATTAAATATAAATATAAATCCGTCTAAATTTATTTCTTGCATTTTAATTATAGTTAGTGCACAATATCAAATCAAATACCTCATATAATTGAATATTAACTTATATGTGTAATCAATCTATAATATACAACCCCTTTTAATCATATATTCTTACTATTGATTTTCCATCTTATAATGGCGTTAAATCCTTTGTATATATTTTCGTGTTTCACGAGCTCCCCAGGAATAGTAGAGGTGACAATAACTACAACAGCATCACTAGAGACAAGGTTGGTTAGTTGTTGGAGCCGAACGGGGACAAGCACTTTGATGATGAGTACAACCGGACCGGACCGGCTGGTCTAGACGCAAGCTGGTCGCCTTGAGGAGACAAAGACCCACCCGACATGCCGTGTTCTGCCAGTGGCGTGCATGCCGTCAGAATCAATAATAATGACAATGACTTAGTTTTTGTTCGGACAGAAGGCGGTGGTTGAATTGGATTGTTAGGGTGGTGCAGAGAGAAGTAAGAGGAAGGCAGTATAATGAACTGTGTGGTGTGCTGTTACTGCTTCTGGCTGGTGTCGTCAAGTTCGCTCTCTGCAGGGAATAGTAATACGGTGTCTCCACGTAGATGAGAATATTGTGGCTACGGAGACGGCAATCAAGACGCGAATAACGCCATGTATGTTACTGCGACATCACAGAAACGAGCGTATAAATTACGGTTAAAAGCAAAACGCTAGAACGAGGAACCACATAATATAGACTAGATTTTCAATAAACTAAGAGGAAATAATAGCAACATTTAAAAGTATGTTTTAATAATAAAATACTACCACTTTATTTAAATATATACTGCTCCGAAATCTTTATTTATTGTGTTCTTTTCAGAAACAGTATTTAGATATTTAATTAAACTTTAAAATATGTTTTCAAACACGCTACTTTGATGATTTTTCATTACATAGCACATAATTGTGATTAAGTTTCAGTGCTAAAGGGATATTTTTTGTGTTGCATATAGCCATGGAATCAAACAGTGGATCGACTCAAAGTGCTTTATTACTTTTAAAAATATTTTCCACAAAAATTGATGTACTTCTGCATCCGTTCAAACCAATTGTTAAAATAGTTATTCCAGTCTTCAGTTGGGACAGTCAAAATTGTCGTTTTGAAGGCTTTTTCCGGCGATGGAAATCGACGACGCATTCCATTCTTGATCTTTGGGAATGTAAAAAAATCGTTAGGGCCTAGGTCGTGACTAGGATGATCTAATAATTCGATATTTTACTACTCCAGAAACTCAATTGTCTTTCGAGCTGTGTGCGAACTCGCTCATGATGCAGTCGCCGTTGTGGGTTGATTTCTCGAAGCACATCGATTATTTCTGTCAAACAAATGGTTGTGTACCAATCCGCATTAATCGTTTTTCGATCTATATTATCGTAGATATTATAGTAGAGACTCAATTCCTCTTCGAAGCAGTGACATGGTACATTGTCACTTAACAGTTAGGCTTTTTCAGGAAGATGTTTGTTGTTGAAAAATAACTTCACTTGTTTGCAAAACGAATTGTGGAACCAATCCTTAAAAAGAGCAGAAGTCATCCATGCATTACCAGTAGAAACGTATTCCGCAGGTAAAGTTTTGTTCTTGAATGCCCTTGGATTTTTACTTTACCAATAAGAAGAAGCCGAAGTTTTTGGGTACCATCACCATTTGTGCAAGCTAGAAAAGTTATTCGTTCTTCGCTTGATTTTCTGCCGGGCGCCGTTGTTTCGTTGCTGTGAACCAAGGTTTTCTCGGGCAATAACTTCCAAAAGAGGCCGGACTCGTCAGTATTATAGATTTGGCAGGAAAGAAGATCGTGAGCTTCTATTACTTGCCTTAGTTTGACAATAAAGGGAGCTACAGCAGATTCATCACTTGATAATTTCTCTCCTCAGATTTTAAGATACCTGAGGCCATGTCTTTTTTTTAAATTAAGAAGCCAGCCTCTGCTTGCACCAAAGTTACCTTTTCTATAAATATTTTGGTAAATTTGTCGAGCTTTTGCACCTAGTATTTCAAACGAAATAGGAATATATTTGCTTCATTGTTGAGTAAACCAGGAATACAATTCTCTCTCCATCTGCGGATATTCTGCTTGACGTAAGGTTTTACGACAGCCTGGCCCAGAATGGCAAATTCCAATAAATCTAAATCATTGATAAGTAAGTCTCATCATCAAAAGGCTTATTCCAAAATAAACTATTCTTACCTCCTTATTTTGTCCTCATTTTTTCTTATATCGGAAATGGTAATCGTTTCGACGCCGTACTGTAAGGCAAGTGATTTACCTAACACCATCTTTTATTTTGTCTAATATTTCACACTTTTGTTTTATAGTCAAAGTAAGATGTTTACTTTTTGCATTCTGCACTATGTACTAAACTAAAACAAGTCCAGCCATCAAATAATCAAAATATAAATGAAATAAATAATGCGTTTGCGTTCCGAGACAGGTTCAGATAAGGTAGAACCGATAGAACTGATGACCATGCTACGTAACGATCGCAAATCCGGATTATCGAACAATTGCGATCCGAGTTACAAGGTACATAATTTAACCTTGGTGTCAATCCGGACTACCAAAATATCCGAATTATAGGTCTCCGGATTATCGAGTCTCTACTGTATATCCATAATAAATTAGAAAATATATTTGTTGCTAGACATTGTTTCAAGTTGCTTATTAACGTACATTTTTATTTAAACATTATTATAACATTAATATATGTGTATTGTTCAGAAAATCATAACAAATTTAGTGATGTAGGCTTTACTTTTAAATTTTATAGCATATGTGAGTGCATATACCCATATAGCAATAAAATCTACATATAGATTTTTCACGATAACAGACGAGACACGTGATAAATAGTTATAAAACAGGGTTGACAAATCTACATTGCTTTGAGTCAGCTGTTGTTAGTAAATAATCTATGAGGTTAGGTATATGTCATTTTAAAATATTTACAACTCCTATTAATATGCTTTATGTTGTTATATAATGTATCGAATCCACGGTTGGCTCTTGGTGAAACATAATGAATAATTTACTAAAGAAAACACTCGGTATATTTGTTTCACAAAATATATTTATTAGATCTCTAACATATGTTTCGACTAAAGAGTTTAAAAACTCTTTGATAATGACTGAAAAGTCGAAACATATGTTAGAGATCTAATAAGTATATTTTGTGAAACAAATATACCGAGTGTTTTCTTTAGTAAATTATTATGTTATTATTATACATACACAAAAAAATACAAACAAAATCAAAATGTATATGTGAATTTATTTATTTTAGACTACATATACAAAAATAATAAACAGAGAATAAAAATATAGAGATTAAAGGGCTTGTAATATTGTGATAAACATATGATGTAAATAAAAATGAAACGATATTAATATGAAATATTAATTTTATTCAAAATTTACGCTGTCTTCAGATACAGAATTACTTTCATTGATTATAAATGGTAATAGTCTTCCCTTTCGAAACCCACTTCCCTATCCCACCATTTTTAAATTTCCTTTTCGCAATGGTTAATTCTGTTAGCCCAAATGTCAGGGGTTAATACCTCTTTCCATAATCTAACACATTCTTCTTCTTTCCTACCATGTTTTCCTATTTTATTTTTGTAATATGTTTTTTATTATACTTACCCCATATAAGTTCTATGGGGTTAAATATACATTGGGTGGAAGTCGAAGAACCACATGCCCATATTTTTCTGCTAATTTATCAACTTCAATATAGTTGGTGGTTTATATCTTTACGTAAAGATATAAATAAAATTATTGAATATAATTAAATATATATGTACTAACCGTTCAACTAAATACATTAATTGTATTTTTAAGGCAGTTCTGTCATAACCAATCAGCCATGTTTGAATATCATTTTTATTAGATGATGTTGGACTTTTATTTTTAATAGTACTCTGATAACTGGCATTACCTAAAACAATTGTGGAGCGTTCTTTTTAATTCAAATAACGTTAAAATGTTTATAATATAAATAATAGAAAATATTACCTGTCGAACAGCAAAAAGCAGATATAATGGCCCATTTTTATCGCGTTCGATTTCAAAATACACTATTAATGATCGAATGATTTTGTTCGCTTGTTTTCCTAACGGTCTAGGCATGATTTAGTTGTGAAAATTAGTGACCTTATATATAATATCGATTTATAAATAAAATGAAATGTGTAGGAACTTGCAAATATGAACGAACTCATTGTAAACAACTTATTCGAATGACATTTGACAGAATCCAAGCTGGCAACCATGCTCAGTTCTGGTAACATAATACATTCACTTAATAGAGAGAAATACTAGAATTATTAGTTATTAATGTAATTTAAATGTTACTTGTTCCGAAGTAACTGTTTATCACGTGTCTCGTCTGTTATCGTGAAAGACTTATATAAAAGTCACATTCATCACAGTATTCATCAGTTGAAGAGTAAAATATATTCCATTTACTTTTATGATGTAGTTATGCTGCTCCTAATCGCATAAACAGATTCAATTTCATAATATTCCTATATGAAAGGTGTCATTAATGGTCAACTGTAACTTATTTTATATAAATGGAAACACTGAAATCTTAGAAAATAGGTGTTTACATAGATCAAGTAAGATAGTTATAATAAATCTGAAAAGCCAAGTAAAATGAATCTAATTTGTGAACAAATGCCTTGATGAAATAGTAGGTAGTATCTCAGTTATTGGTTAAAAATATGTAAGTTACAAATGCCTGCACTTCCTCTGAAGTAAAGACAATAATATCTAGTTTTGTAAAAGAAATCATTTTACCATTGCATCCTGGTGAAATAAGTTTTAGTATTATGAAATTTTGAAAAGAATTTCTTCGATAAATATCATGATAATCCTTTCTTAAAAGTAATTATCGATTCCGTAGCTTTAATACTAAACACGTAGTGTTTTCAAAATGATCCAGAAAGCGTTAAAGTGCTGAGTGGTGGTGACTAGACGAAGCAAACCTCGAAAAATATCATTTTGGAGAAGTCAGAAAAATAGCATGTCTGGTATCTGTCATTCAAAGAATAATTATTTAAAATATAAAGAATTGAAACGTTTAAGACGAAGTAGCATAAAAATAATAACAATAGTGAAAAATAATATAGCAATATATAAATGATACTTTTACTACAAGTTTTCAAAGTTTTAAAACATACATTAGAAATATAAAATCACAAAGACTGTTAAAAACCTCTAAAAATGTTATATATTTCATCATTTTTATTTCATTAGTTAGAAGTCACTTCATTACCAGTTTCATGATAAACGTACATTTTCGCAAAGGAGGCTTTACACCGTCATAGACTTCACGAAATATGTGTCCTTTGAATTTATTCATATGTGTAATACACAAAATTGTCGTGAATTTATTGACAGAAAAAAACTCATGAAGAAATTGCCGAATTAGAACCAGCTCTAATTTCGCACCAAGTTTTTAGGGAATTGTGGTTACATTTCAGTTTAACTTATTGTCAACTTTGGCGTCATCAAGTGATGGTTAGATCAAGGTGTTTACATAGATCAAGTAAGATAGTTATAATAAATCTGAAAAGCCAAGTAAATATAAAAGATGTTTTGGTATATTTTTGAATAATGTGCAAATCCTTTTTTTACTACTATATATATTATTGTTAAATTTAAAATTTTGCGTAATAAATTTCCGTTTAATCTTAACCAAGAATAATATTAATTAAATAATAAGAACTACATTGTGTGGGGAGCATAAGCATATTATCATACGTTTTTATCGTTTGTTATGTCGGCCAGTTTCAAATTATTCTTAGAAAGATTGTGTTGACAACGTTATCGGTTCTGGTATTATGTTTCGTATTATCTTGGCGTTGTATATTTCCACACGTTTAGCGGCTTCAATGTTTTAAATCTATTTCAACTGTAATGAAAAATGCCTTTCCGCATTTTACTTATCTATGAAGCAGAAATGAGATTTCGCGTGTAACTTTTATATTTGACAATATATGCACATGCATAATGCTGTGTATCTTTCCAAAGCAAGGTACATTGGGTGGAGGTAATAGCAATGAAAAGTATTTGAAACGGGTTGTATTTTAAATGCACCCTGAATGACAACTATCGATAGAACAAATTTAATGTTTTTACGTAAAGAAATTCTTAATTATACCTCCGTAATAGGCACACTATATAACTAAATTGATCGTGTTTAAAAATGCATCTGTGTTACATGACAGATTTTGTGTTTGATATTCAATATCAATAGGTTATTCTTTTCATTACGATTTAGTTTTATAAATAATTAAAGTTTAAAATTAAAACATGCATTACGTACCAGAATGAATTTAAAAAGGATATATAAGACCATTTACGGTAGTATAATTTCATGACTAATATGCAGTGACGGCTGGTACTAAAGGGCACAAGGGCACGTGCCCACCCAACCACCAAGAAAAACACAGAAAGAAATTTACATGTAATTCAGTGCATTATTGTATTTTATTATTTTTACGTATTTTTTATAACGATGGTATCAAAGTTTCCTCCGCACCACAGACACTAGCGCATAAACGCTCAAAACTATGTTCCGGGGTAGGATTTCAGATGTACCTATTCGGCATATGGATCGGCCGGTTCCACTTATCTTCGCCATATGCGTTTATGCGTCGTTTTGGGGGGCACAAACTCGCTCGACTCTTGCATTTACTGTGATTGCATTGTTTTCGTCGCCTACTGCACGTGTTTATTATTAATGATGGAATTTAATAGTGTGCAAAATCTTTAAAAAAAAACCCGCTATCATTTGACGAAAAACTTTTAATTAAGAAGAAAGGAAGGCCTATCCCTGAACTGCAAATAAACTACACTTCAACAAGTAAAACTCGAACTTACAATAGAGGATTCAATAAAAATATATTTGAAAAATATGAGTGGATTTGCGGATGTTCACTAACAAATACACTATTTTGTTTTATCTGCTTAATTTTGAAGAAAGTGCGTGGAATAAACAAGGGTTGAATGATTTAAAGCATATCGCAGAAAGGGCAAAGAGACACGAAAATTCCATTTCTCACATGAATGCATACGTGGATTTTAGTGTTCTAGGGAAAGTGGACATACGTGAACAGTTAGACAGTGATTATTGGCGACATAAAATTAAGTACAACAAAGATGTGGAAAAAAGTCGTCATATTATGCGCCGGTTAATTATGTGTATAAAATTTTGCGCAGCTTTTGAATTGGCGTTACGAGGCCATGATGAGACATTGACATCGAAAAATCCAGGTATTTATGTAGGCTTAATTAACTTTGCAGCTGAATTAGACGCTGTGTTTACAATACATATGAAAGGTTCACAAGTGTTTAAAGGCGCTTCAAAAACTATTCAGAACGAATTGCTAGATACAATGTGGCAAATTTACAAGCAGGAAATATTAAAAGAAATTAAATCTGCAAATTTCATTGCTTTGGTGGTCGATGAAACTACAGACACCTCTAATAATCAGCCAATGGTTGTTTGAATGCTTCTGGTCTGTTTTAAGCCGGGTGGACCTAATGCTGATGTATTAGCAAAGACATTGCTGAATGAATTGCAAACTATTTTAAATTCTCCTTTGCATTTTTGACAATACACATAAATTTATATGTTTATGATTCCATTTAAATTAATAAATAGTCAATAATGTTTACTGAATTCATAATTCATGAGTGTATATCGAGGTATGAACACTAAATGTATTTAATTTAATATATTGACATCTTATTTCTTTACCTTTTACATTGGATGCTAGGCCTAGTTATAAAGAACCCGAAAACTAACCCTTAGAACAATACATACTAAAAGAGTCGAACAATATACCGATAGGACAAGCTCTGAACGGGCCATAACCAGCAATAAGTGGCAACAGCGACTCCCCTCCACGCGCAGTAGCTTAAATTGCCATACATTGGCAGTTATGAATTTAGTAAGACTTAAACCGCGCAAGGATATAGTCGTTTGCATATTCGTTCTGTATACGAAATTTGCCCATTTGTTTCAGACATAATAAGGTCGTTATATCTCCAAGTTATTATTATTATTATATTCTTAGCTGTTACGGAAAAGTAATTTTAAGTAATAAAAAAACAATAACGTTTTCTAAAAGATAAAAGTAAAAAAATCAATAATTCTGCAAAATAAAATAATAAAATTCTGCAATTTGCCGTGTACACTTAAGGTCGCCCATTTCAATTAACGAACAAACCCTCACGTCTCTCTCCTCCCGATCGGCAGGTATTAGAGGGATATGAGGCTGTTCGTCAATTTGTTGGCATTTGCGGCAATTTCCGACGACACAGCCATATTTCCTAAAGGCATTTACGATCCTTTCAATCGTCGAATGCGAAGGAATAGGCCGATTTACGTACTCTACAGCAAATAAATCAGCGGTTGTTCGAAAGGAATTGCCGGCTAGATACCACGAAACTATTTGTACCTTCTCTGCGGTTGTATACACTGACATGATAACTACCTTTACGTTTGCACAGCTAAATACGAATGACGGGCAATATGTTGCTCTCGATCATCGAACTTATGTATGCGCACGCGG
Source organism: Melolontha melolontha (assembly GCA_935421215.2). Lineage (NCBI taxonomy): Eukaryota > Metazoa > Arthropoda > Insecta > Coleoptera > Scarabaeidae > Melolontha > Melolontha melolontha. The sequence continues at coordinate 102,471,879 of OW285239.1, read as the reverse complement.
AGTGGCATCGTACACACGTTGCCACATCGCATTACGTTCCATACGAATATTGTTGCGTATGGCCCGTAGCGGGCTGACCCTATCGGTATGTGCGTTGTGTAACGACTTACATTTTAAATATAATTAGAGAACAATTTTAGAATCAAACTACACAGCAATATGTATTTCTTTAAATTAAATATAATTTGAGTGTTTGAAAAATTCGAGAAGATATTCCAAATCTCAAAGTAAATCTTTCAGAATCTAGTTTGTACATTTCTATGACTGCGTCCACGATATTTGTCTGGTTTTCAATTTGGAACCGCGTTCTAAACACCACTGTTTATATAGAACATTTTAGATATTTTTTTTGTGCTGTTAACATTACACCATAATTACTTTACAGAAGCAAAAGGAGAGATCTCCGAGACGCTTTTTTGCAAATGGTACATATATGGTAAACATTGAAGATACTAAAATTATTAAATATTGTATAAAAAAAATGTCGTAACTATTGACAAGAATGTGTTTCTCTTTATATATATAATGCAGTAGTAAATTTTAACAATTACTTATATTTACATAAGTTTTGTTACAACACAAAAAATGGTGGCCTAATCAAGGATCGTTTATTTTACTTTAGATAAATATAGAAAAATTTATTATAAAATTCTGTTCTGACCACTTTTATTAGTCTATATAACACTAAGTAAATACGCGATCACCTATTTTTGAAATTTTAATGTCTAGGAATTTTAAGTTTGAATTAATTCTTTTACTTGATGAAGATCCATTGTTCCCAAATTTGTATTTATATTTTAGGTTTTTTTCTTAGTCACCGTAGAATAAAAGGAACTCACCCAGGAACATGAAATAATATATAAATATTCAGTAGTTATATCCCGAGTGCATGCCAAATACGCGTTCAAGGATGGCATGCAGGGGGATATGTCAAGAACTATTTTCGAAGAAAATTTCACGGAATTTTGACAGTAAGAATTTCACAATAGAAATAATAAAAACAAAAAAAAACTTTTTGGATGATTTACGATCAAAAAATAGAGACTGTAAAGGTACCGTTTATATGACATCTCAAACGCAAAAAAAATTAATTGACAAGGTGGGCTATTGTCATTTGTGGACACATTTTAATTTCAAAAATGCGTTCTATTTGTTTTGGTCATTCAAACTCGAGTCAAATAGATGAAGCAGTTTGAAGTATTTTGCAAGAAAAGAGCTTACTTACTTAATAGAAATACTTCTACACCCCAGGTAGCAGAAATTCTTAAGATTTTGCTTTTAATATGGAAAAGCAACAATGGTTTGAATACAAAGGAGGTGCAGTAAAGACTCAATGGAACAGAATCGCCAAATTGTTACAGCAAAATTTTACAAGGAATTTGGAACAACTTTCAATCTATTTAAAGATGTAGTGTTTAAATATGCAAGAAATGCATAAGATGCAAAACGAAGAAAACTGCAAGCCTTTGGCGAGAAAAGAAAAAGTAGAACTTCAATTTTAAGCGAAGACGAACATAGCTTTATGGGATGAAGATACTCCCCAAGAGTTGCAAAGGAAGTTTTATCACATAGTGGCAAGGGAACTACTAACTTGCCGTGGTGGTGGAGAGGCAGAGTGCCTGATAACATTTTCTTAAATAGAAAACTATAGTTTTGGCGCACATACAGGACGAATTGTTTATAAACCAGCATTTAATAAAGCCTGCCAATGAAGGGTAAAGTCGCTAACACAAAAGAAAATGGTTGGTTAAAAATAAAATCAACCCGGCTCGATATCCAGTTAGGTAATTTTATACAATCATCTAATACTTAAGACAGAAAATAACTTTTCCGATTGTTTTCTTAACATCGAATCCAGCGTGGAAACAAATGAGCTGTGTTGTGTTTTTTTAAGAATTCACCCATCGGAAGAAATACAATTTACAAGTGGACTTCAACTGCCGCTAAATAAATATAAAACGTAATAAAATAACACCATTCTAATTGATAAATAGTTGTAACTAATCTTGCAAAACGTGGTGTAGGAGAACATGAAATTATTAAAATAACCAGGCCATTCAAATATCTCTTCCATAAACTCATATTTGAATGTCGAAGAAAGTCACCACAGGAATGTAATTGCAAAGCTACGAGGAGAATCCAAAAAATGTTAACCATGTTTTAACAAACACTGCTTACAGTGCAGCGAGTAATTCATATAGCAATTGTACTTTCAATAATAACTATAATTATTATTGTTAAAATACTATTTGTAATATAAATCGATAAATGCATTTTGATAATTAAAAGCTCGAATGTTTTTAAAATGTCAAAAAATATTTACTTATGCACATGTGCAAATACCCGAATATTGGTGCATCAAATACTCGGTAATATTCGTCCGTTACTAGTTTATTTTCGTAATTTGCATTTTAATATAATTGGTTGATATTTTCTGAGGAAAATAGTCCAAAAGATATAAAGCTACAATTAAAAGCCTTGTTGTAAATTGACGTATTAAATTTTTTTACGTTTATTCAGAAGCGTATAAATTTATTAGAATGTTATAGTGTTTAATTAAAGTTTCTATACAATTTTGCTAATTATTATGAATTATTATTTAAAACACGTCAGATTGAAACTGATAGCAAAAGAAACTTTGTAAAAAATGAGATCCTAGTAATAGAGAAATGAAAATAGAAGTTAGAACAATAACGTAAGAACTAAAAATGCTCCACAAAGAAGATTCTTTTGTATATTGGAGAATTATCACAATTTTATTTGATGTATTTTTTAAATCTTGGTGAATTTGATTTAAAAAATGTATTTACAAACGAATATCAGCAAGTACCAGCAAAATTCCCGCTATGCACCGCATTCTCGTTTTCCAACTTTTTCTGTCATTCTACAAATTTGTCATGTTATAAAACTTAAAGAACACAATTTTACTAAATTTATACTTAAAAATCACGTAAAGAGTGCATAAATTTGCAATTATTTCATTTCCGGATTTCTTATGGGCACACGTAAGGTGAACGTAAACATAATGATTACGTAGGAACATTGCAAATATACGCATAAATAACTCGTATACTTAACTTCATGCGTTTATATTTACCTTGCGTTATCAAAACGGCTTTCTTTGCCACTGTAAACGCTGTATCATATTATTGAATCAAATATGAAAAAGTTCTCAAACAAATAATTTTAATTGAAAAAGGCGAAAAAAAGCTGTTTCTTATTAATGGTATAAGGAATAAAGAGGGATCTTCATCTCAAGAAATTGTGGTTATGTCACAAAATATAAAATTTCATTCTTTTCTTTCAATTTAAATAGTAAATTAAAATACTCGTAATCCTGGAGGCATGACAGAAATAGCATTTGTAAGAGTCCTCAGTCTATTGTGATTGGTTTCAGTGAATACTTCTCTAGTGTCTTTATTTTAACTTAATAATAATTAACTTTTAGTTTTATATTTGTTTGTGATGAATGGTGTAAAATCCATTTCTAAATTGCGCAGCTGCTTTATAATTCGCCTCGATTAAATTACAGCGTTTTTTGTCAAAGATTGTAAATATGTTTAGCATATTTATCGTTTAGCTTTGCACTCCTCCAATTTTCCTGATATTTGGAAGATAGGGCAAATAGTGCCTGTATTTAAGGCTGGCGGTCTAGTATTGGTGATTACCGTGCAGTACCCTACCATTTCTAACTTTACTGAAGTCTTCGAGCAAAGTCTTTATTCTATAATTTATCCATATACGAGCGCTGTTCTCTTTCCGCTAAGCCTGGTAAAGTAAAACACAATTTATTTACAAAAAACATTAATTTATAATTTTTCTATATTCTATTCTATTTTCTATATTCTACTCCACAGTCAATGCATTTTTGCAACCGTGAAGACCAATTTTGAAAACATTTTCTCCAATCTTCTGGTCGTAGTTTGCTAATTCATTTTTAAAGGCATCAACCGCTTCTTGGGCCAATGTAAAACGTAAACCCCGTAATTTATCATTTACCCGCGGAAATAAGAAGTTATTAGGTGCTAGGTCTGGACTAGACGGTGAATGACCTATTATTTTTATGTTTTGGGCATTCAAATACTCAGTCGTTCTAGCGGTAGTGTGGGCCCGAGCGATATTTTGATGCAAGATGATCCTTCCTCTTGGATGTTTTTCGCGGACATTTTGGACAACCTGAGGCAAACAAACTGTAGTGTACCATTCTGAATTAACAGTACGTCTATTCTCCAGTGCTACAATGGAAACATGTCCAGTAATTCCAAAAAATATGTCGACCATTTTCTTGTTTCGGCTTTTTTCACGAACAACTTTTGTTGGAGCCGACTTATTCTCAAAGACCGAAACTGACGATTTTGCTTTTTTTAGGAATCATAGTAGTATACCCATGTTTCATCACCTGTAATGATGTACACCAAATGAGATAATCTATATCAAAGCGATCTAGTGTAGATCTGCACCATCTCACATGGTCATCTTTTTGAATTGAAGTCAAGTTATGGGGAATTCAAATGTCTGTGTAAAATAATGTTAATTGCTTTCACACCAATGTTTAAAGTTGCTTGAATGCTTCTGACAGTAGTATGCCGGTCCTCTTCAATCATGTTCCGAATAAGGCTAATATTTTTTCTGTAACTGCTGTTTTTGGCTTAGTAGCTCGAAAACTGTCATTTAAGGAAAGTGTTGAAATTCACTTGTCACCAAACACTCGATTGATTTCCTCAATAAATCCTTTACGGCTTAAGCCGCGCTTGAAGTTGTAAAAAATCACTGCTCGATAATGCTCCTTGTTCAGTTCCATGACTTATTGGCGAAAGGATTACTTTAAACTTATATTACTTACAAACAATCAGGTATATTTGACAACTGTCATTATAACTAAACTTGTAAACAACTAGATTGAAATTGTCAAACCAAATTTGTCGCAAAATATCATCGCCTACCAGAACAGCCCTCGTATATAAAATCGTATATATGTGGGCGGGTAATTCGCGTGATCGTACAGAAGCAAACGAATAATTTAAATAGAGCAAACTTTATTTTTCTACATAATCTCCCATAATTTCGATACATTTGGTCTATCTGCGTTCAGCTTCTCGTCCACTGTTGAAGTTAGCTTAGCTCTTCATTTGTGCAGAATTTTTTGGCTGCGAAAAATCTTTTAATCTAGGGAATAGATGAAAATCAGATGGTGCTAGGTTTGACGAATATGGGAGGTGCGATACTAATTCGAAAGTTAATTCTTCCATTTTTTTGCAGCAATCATTTGGAAAGAGCACACATAGTCATTCCTGGACACTTTTCAGAGGTAGCTGTCTTCAAACGATTTAGAGGATTCGCTGGTTACAGTCTTGCCCTTTTGCAGATAATCTATCAACAATATTCCTTTCGCATCCCAAACTAACGATGCCATCACCTTTCCCGCCGATAAAACTATCTTGGCCTTCTTTGGTGTTTGTTCCTTACGTTTGGTCCACATCTTCGACTATTGTTTAGATTCGGGTGTATAATTGGGAATTTACATTAAGTGACACGCCACCATGCGGTAAATTTTGGAACTAGCGTTGGAGGTATACTTGTATTGTTTATTGGGTTCTATCGTATGTAAAATTGAATTGTGTTTTCATCTTTACCTTACTATTTTATATTTTCGCTACTGTTGTACCACAAATGTGTCTATCTAAACATCACCCATGGTTCATATATTCTTCTGATGGTATTATTTTGGAAAATAATACATCGAAAAATTATTAGAAATAAAATGTCCATACAGTGAAAAAGATAAAAGTGCTGTAAATTGCATCGATTCATGTAATTATCTGATATCGTAAGAAAATAACACAGTGCTAAAGAAAAATCATTCATATTATGTTCAAATTCAGTTAGGAATGGCCATAATAAATTTAAACGAGTGCGACGTCCTTAAATTTGCTTCCTATAACTCGAGTTACATCAATATTATAGTGCCTTTTGATAAAGTATATTCATATAATTTAATTACAACTTTAAGGAACAAGTATGTAAATAAAATGGTGCATGTAATATGTAAAAATAAATATTAAAATAAAATTTCAAGTACTTTTCAATTTTAAAATTACTCATGATGTGTGTGTGAAATCATTAAATAATATGCAATAGAAATTTATTGTATATAAAGTTATTCACAATAGCATGAAACAGTATATAAGTTTTATTTAGCGATTTGTACTAAAGAATTCTTCAAATTCAAAACAATTGGATTTCGCACTTACATAGTGTTATTTAACAGCTCGAGTTAAATAACTAGTTGCCAAAAAGCTTTATTATCAGCTACCGCAAGAAAAGCATTAGATTTATTGTCTGCAACTACAGATATTTTACATGCTTGAGTACGCAGATGAAGTAGAGCTTTAAAAAAAAGATATTTCTTGATGAATTAAAATTAACCTAAAATAAAACCCCGAACCAATTTCGAAAGCACTTGCTAACACGATACGCTATATACAAATCTATAAATCTATACCTCCATTTAACGCCATCTTGGCAACGATAGTGGCGCCAGCATCGGTAATGTTAATTCCCAATAATGAACCCATATTTCGTCATAAGTAACAAATTGGCGCAAAAATCTGTTGTGTTGCGTTTAAAAATTTCTAAATTATTCATCGATATTTGACAGCGAATGCGTCTTTGTTCCGTCATCAGCAAACGCAGCATCCATCTTGCCGAAAACTTTTTCATATCAAGTTCTTCGTGCAAAATATAAACCACCCGTTCCTTTGAAATGCCCACTGCCTTTGCTATTTCTAACGCTTTCATTCGTCGGCAACTTTGGACTTTATCCACCATTTCTTGACTTGTAGCAGTTTTCTGACGTCCACTGCGGGGATCATCTTCTAAGCTACTCCTGCCACGCTTAAATTTATTTTCGAAATTTTCTGACGGTTCTGTAAAAAGGACAGCCCTTGCCCAGTGTATCTCGCATATTATCATGGATTTTGAATATCGTGTAAAGAGGGCATAGGGACATGCCTTTGTTTAAACGATATTTAATCACTGCACGATGTTTAAAATTATCCATTTACACGTAATTAGTAGCAGGGCAAAATTAAAAAAATTGCCTATGAAACACGCTTTGTCACAAATTTATCAAATCAAATACTAACAACTGATAAGACATCGGTTGTCAAAATGTAGTGTGTATTTTTTTTTATTTCACGGCCTACTCTAGGCGATCGCGCGAATAAATCAACCCGCCCTCGTTTCTCCTCTTCATGAAAAAGCGATCCACCTTTAATTTATGTTTGGATACTTACTATCTTTCTACGACTTTAGATTGTAGGAAGCAAACGGACGCATTATACACTAATTTCTCTAAAACCTTTGATTGGCTCGACCATGGCTGCATTCCTGTGAAGCTTAGATTGTTTGGTTTGAATGATTCATTAGTGGTTTTGTTCAGATCTTACATTTACAATCGTTAACAACATAATGGACACTCTCCAAGACGTACATTAATACATCTGGAGTACAACAAAGATCTAATTTAAAACCACTAATTTTGGTCATGTATATCAACGACATTATTATTATGTTATTCCTACTTGTTGCTAGTAGCTTCAAAATATTTCGTAGTATCTTGGATGTTGCAGACTACGAAGCGCTCCAGACGAATCTTTAAATATTTTTTAAAACCTTTGTTTGCAACTAGTTTCGAATAGTTTTTAATTATGAATTAAACTCCATTAACTTGGTTCGAGTTGAAGAATTAAGAACTTAGAAGTTACGTTTGATGCCAAATTGAAGTTTGCCAATCATGTAAAGCTACAGCTACCGCCAGAACACCATTAGATTTATTATCTGCAACTACAGATATTTTACAAATACAAAATCTCTGAATACTTTATATATTGCTTTATTCAGATTATGTGTTGAGTGTCTCGATTACTTATTTATTTATTTAATTAGACATTACACGTCACCTAAATCATAAAATATATTTATAATAATGAAATAAAAACTAATTCAAATCAAAATCAACATTATTTACTTTATTTACTTACTTATTTATTTTAATAATCGACGAAGGAGATACTTGTTGAAACTTCATTATATAGATATAATAAAACACAGTTGTATAGTTTCAAAATAATATATATGCACTACATATGTTTCACCACACTGTGGCTTCATCAGGTGGATGAATATACTAATTCAAAATATTTTGAATTAGTATATTCATCCACCTGATGAAGCCACAGTGTGGTGAAACATATGTAGTGCATATATATTATTTTGAAACTATACAACTGTGTTTTATTATATCTACTTATTTATTTACATGAAAAAAGCAGTTTTTCTACAATTAAATAAATCTATGTCAAACATCAAACAATTCAATTCGTTACTGATTGAATTTACTGAATTATTAAGTTCATACATTTAGCAATGGTAACGGATAGAAAATAGATCGTTATTTATAGAAAATGCCGTTGGTACTTTTATATCGAAAAACGACAGCAACTCCAACCACCTTGTATAATTATTAAAGAGTTAGAATCCGAATCTGAGATGCCTTTTTCTCCGTCTTGATTCCATCGATTCAAAACCTACCAGGCGAAGACGTTCCAAGTAATTATTGGCATTTTGATCAATATTTTGCTTATAAAGAAAGTAATTTACCATGTTACGTGTGGCGGTATAGAAAGTGCATTATTATCTGGGCTCATTGTCAGATCCATAGCCGTCAAATTAAGCTGATACAGCTTAAATCTGCCAAATTTCTGTGAATCCAAATAGAAATATAGCTTCAATACGCTGTTGCGACGATTGAATCTACATTCTCTTAGATTTAGACATATCTCTTCCAATGTCATTTTATTATACGGCGAAGGCCAAAATGATTTGTTCATTTTTAATTGTTAGTAACACGACAAATACGTTAATATTTAAATAATTATAATATAGTCTTAAACGTTAAGAATGGGAGTTTTATGTAGGACATTTAACGCATACATTAAATGTCCTCATTTTTTCCCCAAACACAAAATCAGTCTTTGAAGCATCTCGTGGGGAATAGGTTAAACTTCTTGTCGAATAATTGTTTTGAGCTCCTCCACAATTCTTAGTTTACTTTTCAAGACATTGCTCTTTAAATAGCCCCAGAGAAAAAATCAAGGATAGAAATGTCGGGAGATATCGGCGACTAATTGAAATCACCGTTTGGAGAAATTATTTGATTCGAGAATGTCTGACGCAGGATTTCCATGCTTATCATTGTTTAAAGCATATGTGCATGCCGTTCAGAATTGACTGTAATTCTGCTTTTGCGTTTTATTCTAAAAATTATAATAGGTCTATGATTCTGGACTATGATACAGCACACCACACGGTAACTTTTGGGGAATGTAAAGTCCTTTCCTAGATTTCACACGGCTTCTCAGTAGCCCAATACCGATAATTTTGCTTATTTACCGTGTCATGTAGAGTAAAGTGCACTTTGTCGCTCATAAGGAGATGTGTAATATTCGGTTACTGATTCCTTAGTTCCAAAAAACGTCGACAAAATACAACGCGCTGTTGTTTATCACAATCAGTTAACGCATGTACCACTGCCATTTTGTATGGGCGAAACTTAATTTTGTGCAGAATTCTTTGTGTTCTTGTGTTCGATATTTGTAATGTTGTCGCATGTCGTCGAATTGATCGATTAAGGCTACATGGCTTGTTTTACTCGATCTTCATTAATAGCATTGCATGCAAATTTCGTTCTTCCGGTTGATTTTCTTATCTCTACTAATCCATGATTTCGGCACTTCCGTACCCACTATGAAATAACAGTTTGGTCAGGAACATCCCGAACATTAAAATTTTGACGAAATAAAGCTGTGTTAATAGGGTAATAGAGTTAGTTATATTTAATATATTTTTCAATGCAAAGTATAGGTTGTTGTTTACTCCAACGCCCCATTTTAACAACTGTCAATATCTCCAAAGCCTCCTCTTTCAATTATTATCAATAGATTAATTATGTAATTAGATGTTGCTAATTAAAAATGAACAAATAATTTTGGCTCTCACTCTATTAGTGTAATAATCGTTCATGATGTTGACGGGTGACGAGTTGATGTGTTAATGAGCGGCGCTGAATGTGTTCCTACGCTTTGTCTGGATGACTTTTGTAATGTAGTAAGGGTGTTATTTATTGTGAAAGTATCTTTCCAGCAGCATGTACTGATGATTCTATAGTAAGATAAAACACGTGTCTGCATGACTGGAAAGATATTTACACGCAAATATGAACTTTACGACTACTTTACGATTTTTAATAATATTTTTATATTATTCAAAAGTATTTTTTTATCCTGTAATTAAATTATTATTATCTTTACAAAAGAAGATACCTTAAAGTGCCCTAATAGAAATGTTTATAAACATTTCTGAAATTATCGTTGGTATTTTATTGAGAGTTTTTACAAAAAGATGTGATATTAATTTTATATCTACTATGAAAGTAATAGAAAGATCTCACTAAACAATAAAATCTGAATGTATAACAGCTTAAAATTACGAGGTTTTTCAAGGCATAAAGCTTGATCACTGATAAAATTACTACTAAGATTAATAATCACAATATTCCATACAGATTTGCCGCGCAATACACGCCAGAAGTTACTAATGTCCAAAGTGCTAAGTGCCTCAAATTATTTCTCTATGGAACATCAATTAGTATAGTGTCGTCATACATATAGGCGCCACGATAGTGTATCTAAAATTGGTGTTTTCTAATGTTTGCTTATGTAACAGCAATTATCCGTATAACAATAAAGCAATTTCGTTTCAATTTTCTTATGGCTAGTTCTTTTGTTACCTATTAATGCTTCTGTATGTATATAGTTTTTATTTTTTATTAGTTTTTGAAAAATAGATAAATGACGATCAGGCATAAAAAGTGAAAAGGCAAATATTTATTCATACTGGGAATTTTGCTCAGACAAACAAGTTATCTAAAATATTCCATTAGAAAGGCAAAGTCTGTTTTCTGCCAAAAAAAATATGCATTTATTATTTTTATTTATTAGTAGCGAATAAGACATCTTTTTTTTACAATTTCTGAAATATATTATAAAAATAAAATAAAACTAACTAATGACAAGCTTCAGAAATTCTAACAAATACCACTTACTATCACAATTACACACAGCCTTGGCCATGTGTCTGAGGCACTCGGAGTTTTTTATACAAACCCATATTATGAGATACAGAAATAAAGCTATAGACGGTTGCATGTCCTAAGTAGTAATTTACTAAAATATATCTAGAGACCAGACGCATCAGGCCGAAATTACGATGGACTATATAAATAGTCTATAACATCGCTAAGTACAACACGCAGTTATTGAATAGCACTATTCATTCGGTTAACTGCACATCTGAATTGTGGCGTAATTACTTCAATACTACAGTGAAATGCCTTTCTTCATGGGCGTAGATAGAAGCGTGAGGAGTATTTATAATGTATTTTATTTATTAGTTTATATTTCGTAAGGTGTGAGTTAGTTTCTTTTTTCATCGTTTTAACTGTTAATTACATAATTACATACTTCGTAATTTTTGTGACAGATCCTGTTTAATATCGTTTCATCGAATCTACTCCCAATTATTTTTAAGTAAGTGTCCAGTGAATTTCGTTAAGTTTCAATAACTTACGCATAGAACATTGTTTAAGTTACTTTTTCAGATATGATATGAAACAATGTCGAGAATGGCATCGTGAAATAATGGTGAGTTGGATTAAGGGTCCAAGGGTTAAGGGTTAAACATTTATTCATTAACGTACTTTCACGAAAAACACATTTGGCAACGTTGTAGAACAATAAGTTTGTATTTTAAAGTGAGTTCAATCAAAATCATTACTGTCAAATTTTGACATTTACGAATCTACGAAGCATGATACGACATTTTAACATTAAGATTTTTTATTCAGAACCGAACGAAGAATGTCGCTACGTGTAGCTTTTGCGACAATTTATACACACCTTGTATATGACAAATTTAGAGATTGTACAAGCTATTCAAAAGCAGAAAAGTCATTTTCCCTATACCACGCCATTCTTCGTTTACAATTTTGGCATTGCAGAAGAAATAATGAGTATCCTGGGTGTAGAATAATTTAAAAAATTTATAATACCTCTTCTGAGATAGCTATAAAGCACTCTCTGTTCATTCGATCGCCAACGCACACTTACACATCTCCTGCGCTATTAGCAGATCTACACCCCCCAAGTTATAATGCTTCCACTTACTTTATGATGCCACGTTTACATTATTGAAGTGAGTTGATCAACTCAGTTGAATTCAGGTGACTTGAAAGCGAATTGAATATCTAAACCCCTCCATTCACTTCATTCGATCGCGTGAATTGAACGGCTTCTCAGTTGAAACATGTTCAACTTTTTCCATTCAAGTGAATTAAAGAACGTGTGTTTATAATGGCGGCAATTAGATGGTCGGAGAAGAAATCTTTGCAAATTTATTACCATGAATGTCTATGGAACACGAAAAGTAAGGTATATAAAAATAGAGATACTAGAGGGGTTGTAATTAGGAAAGTAATAGAAGATATACAAGAATTGTGTATAAGAATTGTAGAACATGATGTTAGGAATAGAATAAAAGCGATTCGTACTTCCTACATGGCAGATCTCATGAGATGAAATTGTAAATATCATCTGTAAAGATATTCTAAACTTTTAAATGAATCTTCTGTTACCAGATACCGTAAAACTATTTCCAGCTTTATCCTGGGCGAAAGAGATTCACGCATAGCCGTATCCATTTTATTGATTTTGGGTGTAGCCTTTTCCAGTAAATATTCGAATTGCTGTTCATTTAGCCGTAGAAAATTTTTGTAATCCCTCGAATCTTCCAATTTAAAGTCGCGTAAAAGGTTATTTAATACACCTTTCATCCCTCTTCGAGTAATGCACTCTCTAACCCATTCACTTCTTCCGTGGTTTTTTCTCTTCATGTTTACTACTAATTTCTTAGCTAGACTTAAAGCTGCTTGCAGAATAGCTTTCTTTACCACTCGTTTCGCCATTTTGAATCAACTGGCATGCATTCATTTAGAATTTGATATGTAAACAGGACATTGAATGCAAGTCACTTGAATTCAACTCACTTGATCAACGTAAACTCTATATACAAATTTTTAATTATATCACGGCAAATAAATATAAAACATATTAAATTATTTCACCTAGTTAGACCATATGATTTGATATCATTTTTCCACCATGCAATGCTTATATTTTTTCCTCACAAAAGTCCCATTTTCTTCCGCTGTTGGTCTAAGTAAAGCTTTCGATGAGCATTCGGGCGTCATAAATTCATTTCTACTAGTCATTTTCAAAATGTTCCAGCTGAAACGGAAATTGTGCGATGCCTATACAATTCTGCAGATAATTTGTTTGACTATTTCAAGCGATCTCAGAGAGATAAACGCCCTAAATATTAGCCTTCCATAGACGTGTTACATTTTTGTCCACTTGTTAACCGACTTTCATAAGAACCCATCTCCCCAAAAATACTTTATTACACTGTGTATTAGTGTCATCGTTTCACAATTCTTGCTATTTTCGTTTTTGATAAACTCTGTGAGATTAACAAAATTATTCAGCAACGCTCTGCTATGTATAATTCGCATCGACTTGGCATATCGCAATACACAGCACAAGACATTGAAAAACACTCTACATTTGATTTAGAAATTCTATTTTACGATATCGCTTTGGAAACAACTTGTAAACATTCAAAATGAGACTAATAGCACTAAATCACTCAGTATTATACAACTATGTAATATTTGCATAAAATATAGGAATTCGTTCTTGCAATACCCCTAATTAAGGATTATTAAACATCTGTTTAAGGTAGGATGTGTGGTTCAGGTTATATTTAATTTTTAAGGGTGCTACCGACATATAGCCAAGGCTGTATTTAAAGCAGTTATTCAACATGTAAGGCGTACCCCCTTCTAACTCTAATTTAAAGTATTAGTGCAAATTGTGTACCCAAATTTACTATACAAGCTCACCGAAAAAGGTGTCCGGGATTTTGAAGCGAAATAAAAATATTAACATAAATGGTAGAATATTTATTTGTTTCATCCAAAGACGCAGCAAATCTTAAATTTAATTATTAAAGTCAGTGGGCGCATGCGCAGACGCCATTTTTCCGCGCGCAGCCATTTCAGTGCAGCTGGATCTGTTCGGTTCACACCCATCATGACTACCGTACAGCAGAAAGCGCAGTGTGTTTGGGGTACGCTGAGTTCAAATCAGTTGCGTTAGTGCAGCGTCATTTGCGGCGAACTTATAGACAAAATTCGCATACAGACAAGACCATTGTTCGTTGGTTTAATCAGTAATCGAAAACTGGAAGTGTTGACATTAGGAAATCTCCAGGACGGCCACGCACATCGGAAGAGGATGTTGAGCGTGTAAGACAGTCATGTGTCCGAAGTCCTCAGAAATTTATTGCCCAACGCAGTTTATTCGCAGCTATTCAGAATATTCTTCATAAGCATCTTAAATTACATGTTTACAAAATTTAACTAAGACATGAAATAAAACCAGCAGATAAGTCTAGGTGCATTGACTTTGCCTTACAGATGCTACGTAACAGAAACTTATATCTTAACAACATTTTATTCAGCGATGAGGCAACATTCCACATTAATGGTTGTGTAAACCGCTATAACTGTCGTATATGGGGAGAACAGCAATCAAATGAAGTTTTCCAGTGCGTCCGTGATTCATAAAAAGTTAACGTTTGGTGTGGACTTATGCAAGATCGTGTTATCGGCTCTTTCATGTTTGTAGAAAACACGATTACGGACATTATTTATTTGAACATGTTAGAAATGTATGTGTTCCCTCAAGTTGAAGAAATTGAAAGGGAAAAGGGCATTAATGTCTTTTCCACCAGGATGGAGCTCTATGTCACCACAGCCTAATCGTCCAAGAAGCTTTCAACAACATATTAACACCAACAACAGGTAGGCTATCGGCTAGATGTCTGCCGTGCGACGGAGGGAGCTCACATTGAAACGTTTTAGATGGGATAAAAAAATTTAAGATTTGCTGCGTCTTTTAATGCACAAATAAATATTCTACCATTTATATTAAAATTTTTATTTCGCTTCAAAATACCGGACACCTTCTTCAACGCGTGCATACGAAAATCCTCCGTATACACAGGTAATACCTCACTGTATGTGTTAGTCCTGTAAAATACTGTTTTATCACAAACAGCTTGCTATTTAGTATAACCCAATTTGGGCCGACATAACGCCAGAAGAGCGCAATTAAATAAGTGCCAACTAACAAAAATATTGGATGAAATCTTTAATGAGTATCTAAAAATTAACACGAGAAATGTGAGATTTCTCGTGTTAATTTTTAGACACTCATTAAAGATTTCATCCAATATAATTCAGAAACTATCCGAAAAAAAACATTGTGATATGCTGATTTAACAGTAGAATAACTGGAAGAAACCATTTATAACTAACACGGAAAAAGAAAAGCATTCTTTTACAATATACATATATCAGAGCTCTAAAAGAAAGACTTCCACGTTCTTTTTCTGTAGAGAAAGAAAAAATTGTAGATGGAAAAATTAGTTTGAAAAAAGAATAAACACCAACATTAAAACACCACCAGTAAAACAAGGAGTTGGACATATAACTTCATATAACTGTTCTTGCTGCAGTAGTAGGGAAATGTTCATTTTATTGAAGGTAACACGTTGAAGGCATGATTTGTGGATTTAAAATTGAATACTGAAAGCCTTGACATTCCGAAATATTTTAAATATTATCAGGATAATGATTTAAAGTATTATTTACACTTTGTGAAAGAATAATTACTGTACAATTATCCTAATGCTCTAAAACCCCACCTAAGTAAGTCATGTAATTAGAAATTCGTGGCATAAATTAGAAACAGAACCGTATATGCACTAAATATCCAGTAAAAACGATCCAGAAAGTGCCATTCTAAAAAATAGAATAAAATTTCGCCACATTTATACACGAAAGTTAATAAAACTTGTACCATATACACAATTTGTACCATATAGATTACAAACAATTAAACACCGCTAAATATTTTGTTATTTTATAACTTTTTTAAGGATATCTTATTAACTTCTTTAATATAATTCTCTTATCTAAAGATATTCACAAACCAAAATAATGATATACCATTACATTATTTTCATTGTGTTTTTAATGTTATTAATTCTCTAGATCCGCGATAAGTATTATTATGTTTATTCAAGCTTCTTTTTTTAATGAATAGATATTTATTTGTAAAATCGATTATATTTTACCAATTGTGACGACTTATAATATAAAGTACCATTGTCATCTGTACTTGAAAGTTCGACTTCGAAGTAAATCTATTGATTTCATGTTTTTGTTCGTATTGTCTGCAGTATAATTAGAAATAAGAAGAGCAATTGAAAAACAGATAAAATATTACTTTCGACGTAGGAAAAATATTTTTATTTTAGTCTTTAAATTAGTGGGTATTTGTTTTTAAGTAAATAACGAATGCGTTTCGAAATCTATGTGTAAACAAATTATATTTTGTCTGAAATGTTTTATACAATTAATATGAAAAACTGATAAACTATAAAATTTCATTAAACATTGTCAAATTAATGAATGAGATATCTATCTTGAGATACGTATCTAATTATAGATGCCTAATATTTTCAAAAATATTAAATTAAATATGGTCCCCAAATAAAATACATCAATATTACACCTTAACACATTAGACATAACATATTGCTATGAATAATGGTTTGAAAATTTAGCAGACCACCATCCACAACTAGTTTTCCCAACTAGGTTTCTCAGCCGGTGAATTTTCAAATATGAGACTTCTAACTTCTCGGGTTCCACTCAGGAAAGTCGTGTACAGACTAAAAGTAATTTGGACGCCAGTGAAATGTTCACAAAAATTTATTTACTTATATATATATATTAAGCCTGAACAGCAATATTGGTATGAAAATAAAACAAAAGCAGGATAAAAATTAAACTGAATATTTAATACAAAATTTAAAAAAATCAAAAAAATCTATCTTTACAAAGTACATATGAAGATACTGTATTATACAAAAATACATGATGTAAAAACATTCACTGTAAAATTGACAGCTAAATGAATGGAAAACTTCCTCTTAATGACTCCGATCAAACTTATCTAAAAATAATAAAGTTCAATATTAAGTTCTCCCCAGAGAACCACACTGTATAATCAAATCTGATTATACAACAAAATTTACACATGCGCAATAAACATGTACAAAAAAACCCTGAATCCTCTCGAACAAATTATAATTACGTTAATTTTAACATAGAAATTTTAATAGTAAGCTTTATTATTTATATTTCTAATAATTAAATCTCTTAATTAACAAGCTTGGATACAATAGAAATAATCTTATAATTTTAATTTATGTTTTATATCATGAAAAAGATATCTACTTACAAAATTACTGGAGATTGACAAGAACAAAGAAGGTGCATATTCATTTAAATCATCAAATAGCATACGAGAATTTAACTCAACAACTCTCTAATACATCAATAAATCACTAATCAATTAATTAACCGAATTAATTAAATATATTTAATTATATCACAAAGCAACCTCCTAGTTCAAGCTATCATTTTGGTCTCCCAGAATTATGTACTTCAACTTTCACATCACATCGACCTCGGATAAAACCAGTTTTTATCTGCGCACATTTAAATAACATTTTCAATATACATACAGTCTGGTTTTAACAAAATATTTACATTTTTAAATAAATTATTTTTAATTAAAAATCCATAGCAATATGTACATGTTTACCAAGTATCCTTTTTATTATATACTAAACAAATATTAAATAAAAACTAATTTTAAAATTCAGGAGAATATGTAATATATATATATATATATATATATATATATATATATATATAATAACTTCGTGACCTTGGTATGATATGGTAATACCTAATCAGTAGGCGATTAAAGGTCTGTATATTACTTCAAAATATATGTATTTAAAAAACTCTACATGTTTCGGCTGTATACGCCTTTATCAAGAGAATACAAAATATGAATGACAGGATATAAATGTCAAGTGTCACTTGACATTTATATCCTGTCATTCATATTTTGTATTCTCTTGATAAAGGCGTATACAGCCGAAACATGTAGAGTTTTTTAAATACATATATTTTGAAGTAATATACAGACCTTTAATCGCCTACTGATTAGGTTTTACCATATATATATATATATATATATATATATATATATATATATATATATATATATGTAAGTAAAAATTAATTAACGAGTGAGCGGTCTGTCAAATAAAAAAAAAACTCCTTTATTTCACTCTATATTTCATAACGAATTTGTTACTCCCTCAGGAGTGTAATTGAGAGTTAAAATTTAGCAAACAACGACACTAAACATGTCAAAATTAATCAAATTAATATGATGTTGGTTTATCGTCAAACTTAAAAAAAAAAGGTTTTTTTTAAAAGGTTGACGATAAACCACGATAAAAAAAGGCTTTTTTTAAAAGGTTGACGATAAACCAACATCATATTAATTTGATGTCTTAAATTTGATTAATTTTAACATGTTTAGTGTCGTTGTTTGCTAAATTTTAACTCTCAATTACACTCCTGAGGAAGTAACAAATTCGTTATGAAATATAGAGTGAAATAAAGGAGTTTTTTTTTTACTTGACACACCGCTCACCCGTTAATTAATTTTTACTTATACAGTACGGTCGATAATACTTAATAGTCTATATATATGTATATATATATATATATATATATATATATATATATATATATATATATATATGTATATATATATATATATATGTATATTTAGTGTTTAAAGAATTTTGTTTTTCTTTTTTATTTTATTGGCTGTGTTTTAATATCTATTATTTTTAATATATATGTATATATACATACTTATTTTTAATAAATTCATGTAAATAATTATCGATAAATAAATTCAAAACGTTACGTGTTATTAAAATTAATTTAAAAAATAATACAGGAATAATGAAGAATGTTCGATACAATTCCTTTTTTCCAGATATTCTGGTGGAAAAAACTTTTTACCTATATTGTACAAGTTTGAAAGATTTCGCAACCAGTGGCGAGCTCGAAAGATTTCAGAAGAGAACCCCCTAATTTTACGCCGCTTTACAACTGTGATGATGTCCTTGGGTTATCGTAGGCATATAGCAACCACCGGATATTTCTTATACCTGAATGTTAGACACCCGTTTCGTTCTGAACAGAGAGATTTTCTAGATAATAAAACATTTGAAATGTTCATATTATTTGATGGTACAAAAGAATTCTCCAACGGGCATTGGGAATTGTAAAATTGTGAACTATACAAAATAAATATATATGCAAACGTAGAATTTTATTATAAATTTTGTGTAATTATTTATGGCATCTTTTCGATTATAAATGATATATCTAGTACTTACAAAGTTACACTTGAAGAATCAAAATGCAATGAATTCAAAATTATTATATGAGTAGTTCTGTTTTGCACTAAATATAAATAATTCACCTCATCTTAATTTTCATATGAGACAATTAAAGAAGATTTCAGTTTTGAACATAAAATTTCCATCAAACAAGAAATTAAAAAATCCCATTTCAAATTTTAATAATTATTAACACTATTATTTCAAGACAATAATAAATAAAAATGTGTATTTGGATATTGTAACTTCTGGATTAAGTAAAGTTGTACTATTAATTCTATGATTATTCTGAAGTTTTATAATAATAATAATAATAATGTTGATAATAATAATCGATGTCTTCATATCCACCAACAGATTAATACCAATTACAGAGGATATCGACAAATCATCAGTTATTATTATGCCTCCTCTAAAACGAGAAGGAAAACTACAAAAACCCAGATAAGGGCAACAGATTAGATTGACTTACCACCTAGCTATCGCCCGACCATCCTGGTCCTTGGAGTACACTGTGTTTTTCGGATGGCCTGGTTCAGTGGTAAGTCACTGACTTATCACGTCAGTGATAATTAAAGACGGCAGACTATGTGCCAGACAGACAAGAATCATTTCACCATGTGTACTAAATATTATTTGGGATACTATAATATAATTATGGTTTGAAGGTGCATCTGTTATTGCCAATAATACCACTTTTTCTTTAGAATAAATGTTTTGTTCATTGATAGAAAAACGAAATAATGTTTTTTTTTTATTTTGATTTAGAACTGTAAATATATGTTCAAATTCTGTTATCTCTTTGATAAGTGCATGTATGGAAATATTTAGGAAGCTACTAAATATATGTTTTTCTGCTCCGATATGTAAACAAAGCGAGAGGAATGAAAAATAATATTTAGTACACATGGTGAAATGATTCTTGTCACCATACACCGGGCACATAGTCTGCCGTCTTTAGTGATAATATATATATATATATATATATATATATATATATATATATATATATATATATATATATATATATATATATATATATATATATATATATATATATAAGGTAAACTTAATAAGTCGGCAATTAAAGGTCTGGTTTACTTCAGAGTATATATATTTAAAACAACCTACATGTTTCGGCAATACGCCTTTGTCAAGAGAATACAAAATATAAATGACAAAATATAAATGTCAAATAATTAAGTTGCTATGGTTTAAATTATTCAAAGATACATTCCAAAAATAATAATAAATCATGCCTTAGTATTCCAAAAAATAGATAGCAAGGTGTGAAAATATGTGTTGTTCGCTGCTAGAAGGTTGTATCTCTTTCTGGGTATGAACCTGTGTGTGAGGTGGTTGGTTTGTGTGACCGCGTAAGTGTATGGTTTTGTATGTTAGTGCGCTCGTGTGTGTGTTTAGTGACCGGTCGCGTAAATTTAGAGAGATCGGATAACCAGCCGTTGCGTAGGGCCGCCAACCCTTTCCCGGCAACTTCTTTACTTTTCCGAGCAGTACTTCGACGGCCCGACCCCCGCCCCAACGAGGCGCAGACCCTAGAGGTTGGCGGCCCTACGTAACGGCTGGTTATCCGATCTCTCTAAATTTACGCGACCGGTCACTAAACACACACACGAGCGCACTAACATACAAAACCATACACTTACGCGGTCACACAAATACAAAATCTGCTGCCAGCAGCAACCAACACACAGGTTCATACCCAGAAAGAGACACAAGCTTCTAGCAGCGAACAACACATATTTTCACACCTTGCTGTCTATTTTTTGGAATACTAAGGCATGATTTATTACTATTTTTGGAATGTATCTTTGAATAATTTAAACCATAGCAACTTAATTATTTGACATTTATATTTTGTATTCTCTTGACAAAGGCGTATTGCCGAAACATGTAGGGTTGTTTTAAATATATATACTCTGAAGTAAACCAGACCTTTAATCGCCGACTTATTAAGTTTACCTTATCATACCAAGGTCACGAAGATATTATATTTATATATATATATATATATATATATATATATATACAACAATTGATAAATTATTGGAGTTTTTCGGCTTTTATATGAAATATTTACAAATATCAAATTAGTATGTATGTAATTGCAAAGTAAGTGGGGATGTAAACAGTGCATCTAGTCGAGCGTTATCGTGCATAAGTACGAATCTGTCGTATCCAATGTGGCCCACATATGGCAAAACATGATCTTGGAGGATGTTTCGGATATACCAGTCACTAGTTACTTTGCAATTACATACATACTAATTTGATATTTGTAAATATTTCATATAAAAGCCGAAAAACTCCAATAATTTATCAACTGTTGTATTTAATAAACGGCTAAGAAATTATCTAAATCGTTTTACAATTTTTCTCCTTAGACCAACGTTTCATTTTTGATAGTGGAAGTACATTATCAAAATTAGTCACCATGGTTACAATGCTATTATCTTTCCACCTAACCATGAGTAATAAATTATCTTCGTCGTACTTCGTCGTAGTTTTAGCTACCACCATCTAGTTTTTTCATCTGGTAAAAGTCATTTTTTGTTCGGTTATCCCTAACTGTTTCTGTTGCTCTGTAATCTAATTCTCGAAGAGTTCCCATCAAATTATAGGTTGTAAAAAAATTATCAAAATACACAATGTGATCTTGCGGATGTGTTACTGCATCTAATAAATCCAAACCAATTCGGGATCCTAAAGCTAGCTATATTTTCCTCATAAACTTTATTTTGTTGTGCGCCGCAGTAAGTATCGAACTTGTAACAGTACCCTGCGGAACTGCAGAGCATCCAATCCTCATAGCCGAACCGTACAGGCTTTCCTCTAATAAATTGTTTGGATGAATGGTGGCCAAAATATTTTACCATGGTTTCATCGATTGACAGCTTTTTGTAAAATATACCCACTGCAAAATTTCTTGTCTAACTTATCCGTAAGAGGATGTAGTTTATACATTTTATCAAGTTTGTCAATTTGCTAAGTGAAAATATCTTTGTATTTCGTAATATCTATTGCGAGAAATACAATTTGTAATCAAGGGTATGGACAAGTCTTCATCTACACACGTGGTAAGCGATGATAGCAAGTAAATAGTAGAAACCCAATTAACATTTTTATTTCTTCTTTGGTCACGGAAAATGTATGATTATTCTTCTGAGATGCGTACCTTACAGTTTTCTCTCTAAGAAGATATATTATATCATCATCAAAAGCTTTTCAAATATATCAACAGGATTTGGTATTTCTATCTCGACTTTGTTTTCCCGGTCTAAGTATCCATTTTCTGAGCTCATACTAATATACCTTCGCTCCATTTTGAACTACTTTCTAGGCTTTTTCTCTTTTTTGTTGATAATTGTAGTAATCTGGATAAAGGAATGTCTGATTCTGATTCATCCCCTGAAGTTTCTTGAGAAAATATTTCAATTGCTCCTGGAAATCATATGGAAGTTTATCTGCTTCAATGTTATCCTTATTCATTTCATTCTCGTCTATTTGATAATATGCATCCGGTGGAATAACAATATCAACATCTTGTTCCTTTTCATCTAAACTATCTATAGCAGATTGTAAATTTGTATAGGATCTTCCATAAAATGTGTTTGATTCTATTGATTTGTAGTCCATTGCATCTGCAACAAACATATTTTTATATACTACATCTTCCCAGTGTACTCATATGAGTACACCGAAAATAACTGTATAATTAAATTTTATGTATATACTTTGTTCAAATTGTGAGTGAATAATGATAAAAGTAGCTTACCTGAGTACATAAATACACCAACAAAATTTTATTACAGTTATGAATAAAAAGATTAACTGAGTATTATAATGACTCAAGTACAAGTTTTGATGAAGTTTGTGGTTGTGATATCATTGCATGCGCCATCTAGTATAGAGGTTCAAATACCAGCCAACAGCCACTCTAATACTACTTATAAATTCTTACAAAAATTACAGGATATTATCTACATCTACCATGTACTCAAATGAGTACATTGGGTTAAAATTATATTTTCATGCTGACTCAGTAGCAAATCTAGAGATAGGAACAGCCCTAAGCTTTATCACACTAGTCAAAGATAAGTGGTGGACGTCTTCGTTCACCAATGGCTCAAAACTCCGCTCGACCTCATACAAGTAAATATAACTGCGAACCTATCGGCAAATAGTGTATGGACAAATATAATTAAAATTGTAAACTTTGTACATTACTTTATCATAGCGCCGTGAATTATTTACACATACAGTACATAAACAATTTACTGACTGTATCTTAATTTGTTTGTTATAAACAAAATTTCTTGTTTTTAGGCTTTTAGATTTTCTATCGTTAAGAATACTTCAAAAATTTACATGTTAATAATATCTAGAAATCTAAATCGATTAGTTTCAGCTCACTTATGAAATTCGATTATTATATAATTGCAAACTTATATATAACAGTGTATAAACTAGTTACCAGGAAATACGAAGGCGAATTACTTAGCGGAGGCGGTTATACCTTTAACGCGCGTGAGACAAATTTTTGTAGTACTGTATGATATTTTCGGGTGAAAGCACACGGGTCAACCGGTATTTCAGGTGTTCCACTTTACCATTCGCTAGTTACTTCGGAAACTATTATACCATGCATAGGTACACTACGTTCCTGAACAACAATGAATAATCTATCTACCTGTTCATCACCGTTCTAAAATGATTGAGTAAAATTTGCCATTGGACGAGAATTCTCTCTCTTCTATTTTATGAGTTCGTAAGATATTTAAAACGTTGAAATGAATTCTTTCTAATCTTGCGCTCTTATCTAAATTTAAAGTTTTTAGGACACGATCTCATGTTTAATAAAACACAAATTCATTAAAATTTCCATATTAACGACTTTATATTTTAGAGTCGTAAATTTCAAATTTGCTGAGGTGATTTTAATTTATTGAATATTTTACGATAGTGCTTTGCAATTCCACACTTAAAATGAGAGCACATCAATTTTTTTAAGTATACTTTGACGACTAATATAAAATAATGACAAACTTATTCAAACCTTTCAAATTTTTTCTTACCGTTATTCCATTAACGAAGCTGTAGGTACTATCCAAACATTGTTAACTCATCTCATATCTGTTATACAGGATTAGGCAAATGTATGAATCCATTCGATTGAATATGTTTGATACGACTACCTGGATTTTAATAAAATATTCCACATTTAAGTTAATGCAAATAGGGAATTCGAAGAGCTTATTTATTTTCAAATCAGACTTCCGATTTAGCCAAAAATTATGTTTACTTTTTTATTTTAAATGAAAAACCCTGTTTATTTTTACGAATTTCAATAAAGCTATACTCTGAGAGTTCAGCAATAATAAAGTTTGGCACCCTTTTGTTCAACAACGACAGATATATTTATATTAATTAAATCTAATAATGCAAATTGAGAAAGTTTTCAAAATGATAACGGTTCACTTGGCAATATGCGAGTCTGTGAACAAATTCTTGAATGGCATTTGCCAAAGCCTCACGAATTAATTGCACTTTCTGAATTATTTTTTGCCATAACTCGTCCAGATTATGCGATTCTCTAGTATAAACCACAGGTTTTAAATGACCCCAATAGAAAAAATCTAAGGGATTTCAATGGGGACTGGAGACCGTGCGGGGCACTCAATGAATCCTCTACGACCAGTTGGAACCAAACACTTACAGGTAATTCACCATTTTCTTCAATATTAGGAACAACCTGATCACGTAAAAAATTTAAATATCTCTGTCCAGTTAATGTATCATGAATGAAAAAGTACCAATAATAAGGTTCTTGAAAATACCAGCCAAAACGTTTAATTTCTGCGAATGTTGTGTATACGTTTCTAACATCCAATGAGGGTTATCTATTGGCCAATATCGACAATTATGGCGATTAACGGTACCATTCAAACAAAACGTAGCCTCGTCGGAAAACAGCAAATTGTATGTAAAATATTGGTAATTTTTACAAATCTCCATAAAAAATTCAAATCTACGATTATAATTCCCGTCCAATAGTTCTTGCACTAAATGTGGTTTATACGGATGATATTTTTCGTACTTCAATATCCTGGTTACTGATCGGCAACTTATATTATAGGTTAGTGCGAAGGATGCAGTACAAGTTTGTAGTAATTCTTCTAATGCTATAACAACATCTTGAGCAATAACTTCATTAGCTGCGACTTTTGATCGTCTGTTTTTCGGTAAATTTCTAACATTTCCGGTCAAGTTATACCTTCTCAAAGTTTTACGAACGACAGTTCGTGATATTGCATCACGATCTTGGTGCAAATTTTTAAATAAATCGCACACTCCTTCATGAGTTCTAGCGCGGTCACAAAAACCAATCATCATCAAAATTTCAATAAGTCCTTTTTCAGTTAATTGAACCATTATTAATATGTGGACATTTACACGAAGAAATGCCGGAAATTACAACAGATGAAGTAGATACAACTTTAAGACAAATGAAAATAAATAAATGTCCAGACGAGGATCAAATAACAACAGAAATGCTGAATTTAGGGGGACAAACTATAAAAGCAGCAATAACAATACTGCTCAACAAGTGCCTACATGATGGAAAAATCCCAAAGGAGTGGTGTACTTCTGAAGTTATACTGATGTTTAAGAAAGGCGACAATACAAATATCGAAAACAATCGCCCAATATCTCTTCTATCGCACCTATATAAGCTATTCACTAAAATCTTAACAAGTCGTCTATCAAGGAAACTGGACTTTTATCAACTAGTGGAACAGGCCGGCTTTAGGAGGGGTTACAGTACGATAGACCATATCCATACAATACGTACTCTGGTAGAGAAATGTACGGAATACAATGTACCAATGCACCTGGCCTTCATTGACTTTCAGAAAGCGTTTGACACCATCGATATTACGGCAATATTAAACTCACTAGAAATCGCACGAATAGACTCTAGATATATACAAATAATCCAAAACATCTATGAGGAAGCATCAATACATATTAAAATTGATGAAACCACGAAAACAGACAAAATACCACTACAAAGAGGAGTACGCCAGGGAGATGTCATTTCACCGAAACTATTCACGTTGGCCCTGGAAGATGTTTTTAAACGGCTAGATTGGCACAACAAAGGTATCAACGTTAATGGTTCTAGACTAAACCACCTTAGGTTTGCTGATGATATAGTCTTGATAGCAGACAGCATTGAAGAACTAAATGAAATGCTACAACAATTGGGCCGAACATCTGCAGACATAGGTCTAAAAATGAATTACAGCAAGACGAAAATACTAAGCCCTGATGATGCCAACATATACATAAACAATAACCACATTGAATGTGTAGAGGAATATATATATATATATATATATATATATATATATATATATATATCTGGGTCACGTTATTAAGCTTGGAAAAGAAAACCAGCATGCAGAAATCATTAGACGAATCAGGCTCGCCTGGATAGCTTTCGGCAAGTTGGGACACGTACTTAGAAATAAGGAAATTCCAATAAACCTAAAAACTAAAGTATACAACACATGTGTTCTGCCAGTCCGAACCCACGGATTTGAAACTATAAGCCTGACCAAGGCTTCCGCCAATAAACTCAGAACATCACAAAGAGCCATGGAAAAGAGCATGCTTGGTATTTCACAGAGATAGGATCAGGTGCGAAGATATCAGAAAAAGAACGAAGATAAGAGACGTTATATGGGAAATAGCAAAAATGAAATGGGCGTGGGCCGGACACATAGCTAGACAAACCGAGGATAGATGGCCACACAAAATCACGGAATGGAGACCAAGACAAACAAAAAGAGGTGTGGGACGCCCTGCAAAGAGATGGGTGGATGATATCAGAAGCGTAGCGGGAAGGCGATGGGTCCATACTGCACAAGATAGAGACGAGTGGAAAAGATTGAGAGAGACCTACGTCCAGGAGTGGACGGATACAGGTTGAGAAAGAAGAAGAAGAAGAAGAAGAACATTTACAAACTTAATTCTGACAGTCAAGTACTGAATTTTAATTCCATGACTTACTAAACATAAACATGATTTTAAAATATCAGTTTTAATTAAATATCTTTGTCCTTGTTGAAGAAAAGGGTGCCAAACCCTATTATTGCTAAACTCCCAGGGCACAGCTCTATTGCAATTCGTAAAAATATACAGGCTGTTTCATTTAAAATAAAAAAGTTAACATCGTTTCCAACTAAACCGGAAGTCTGATTCGGATATAAATATACTCGTGGAATCCCCGATTTGCATTTAATTAATTTTGGAAAGTCTAAGTAACCATGTCAAAGATATTCGAATTTGCCTAACCCTATATAGGTAACTTGCATAAATATCGTGGTTCAGATAAGACAAAACAAAGTCTCTAATGTTACACAAAATAGGAAAATTATTCCAGGTTCCCAATTCTGGCTACATATATACATGATGTAGCAAAATTTTCAGCAATGTTCAAAGATATAGCTAAAACTTTAGACGATGCGAGTCAATTAGATGTTATTTATACGGACTTTGGTCGCGCATTTGATACCATCGCCCATATTTTGCTCTTACAAAAATTATCATCTTTTGGATGTAACGATTCTCTACTTAGGTTTATGATGCCATATTTGATAGGTAAAGCAAACTATATTACCCACAATGACTATAAATCTTTCTTTACCCAACATCTGGAGTTCCTCAAGATTCCAACTTGGGCCCGCTTACGTTTAATATAATCATCAACGACCTACTAGAATCATTTGACTGCAATGTGTTGACTTTTGCAGATAACTTTAAAATATATCACACTATTACGAACATAACTGATGTGTAATTCTTGCAAAAAAAACTTGAATACCATCCACAGTTGATGTCGCATGAATAAATTTAATTTAAATATTTCCAAATGTTGTGTCTTGACTTTCACAAGGAAAATAAATTATAAATCTCTCTTCAGTACATCGATAATACTGTTATAGAAAAACGAAGCTCTACAAAGTATCTTGGTGTTACATTCCACAGTAAGTTGGACCTTCAATGATTATGTTTTAAACATCAGATCTGTTGTTAGTCTTTACTATTAGAATGTCTCGGATTCACACCCAAATGCGGAGTTCCGCATTTTAGGAACTAAACCGACGATATACTAAATAATATTTGTGTGATGATAATAATAATAATATGTAAATATTATAATAAAAATTGTCACAAATGCCATTCGTTTAATTTTACACTACTGTTTCTCAATATTTTTTGAAGTGTATGAACACTGATGCAAACTGACTGTATATATATTCTATCGCCAATTTTCCATAACAAAATAAAATTTCACCAAACAAATATTTACTGAAACAAAACAAATAGCTACCAAATTCGTAAAGCTTTAACGAGAATAATGAGAAGTGTGATTCAAAGAAATTTAAAGCATCGTTAGCAGAACACCTATTACTCATAATAAAACACCAGAATAATAAGAAAGGTATTAAATTACATGTCTACATGTGTTATGAAGTCAACAAGTAATGTAACTACATTTCTATGCTACTGATGATTCTCTCTGTATCATAATTTATAGTACAGCTATTTAATATCTTTTCCAGAGTAGCATATTATTTAAAAAAAATACATTTAGAAGTGACACGATTCCGTTTCATAACAAATAGTATACACAATATAAATGTGGATATAATTCAACCAGGTAACTATTTGTCATTAGATGTATATGTGAAGGCACATAGGACATCCATCACATAAATAGGAGACACATTCAATTCTACACGTATACTAGACCTAGTACATTATAAGATATATAAAGGTAGTACATCTGTCACTGTGTACTAGATTTGTATGCAAGTAATGCTTGTGTGTGTAAAAATCTAAAGGGTAATATAGAATGAATTATTAAAAAGTAAGTGTTGCTTCTTGGTAGCGTCAAGTTTTATGATCAATAAATTCGAAGTAGACAATTATAAATAAATTGAGTTTGAAGTTTAAGATGAATGCTTAAATGTTTAAGAGGGTGTCAGCTATATATTATAATACGTTGGAACACAAAGCAATTTTTATTACACTAGACATTACGTCTAGTAATATACATACATATACATATGAATAAGCCATTAACATTGAAGAAAAAATATACGTTTTAAATTGTTAAAATTTAAAATCTAAACAATAAATTGCAAATTGAATATCCAAAGAAGCTTTAAACTAGACACATAAACTTTATATTAACCTGCATTGTAATTTTAAATAAATAAACTAATATTATAGCGTGCAGCTATTCGTATTTTTACCTTATAATAAACACTATCTAGGTATGTACCTTTATTTTTGACGGAATGTACAGGAAATATTGAAATTTAATATTAAAAAATAAGTAAGTACGTATAGCAAAAACTAAATAAGGTAAAAAAAAAAAAAACTAGAAAAGAAAAGAAGAAAACTGTGAACTTAAGATAATATTATACCATAACGTAACGGCGACAACGCGTACCGGCACCGACAAGACAAATCCGCGTATATATTCAGATTGCACCTGCATGCATCCGTTAATTATCATTCAGCAACCCCAACGAATCCATAGTGGAGCGACGATGAACAGGCTCTCTTATAGCCTTACTTCTAGACGAAGTCGAAACTAAAAAATCGAAGAAACGTAGATGAAAATGGTACAACAAATATTAAAGAAAAGAAAAGCAGACAAGTTTTACCAATACTTTCGGATACCGAAGTCTGAATTTTAGGATTTATTGAAACCAGTGATACTTAAACAAAACAGGCCATTCCGTAAAGCAATTTCACAGACAGAAAAACTTGCCGTTTGTTTAAGGTACAGACATAAAATCTACATTTTCGTACACTCGTTTAAAAATAATTCCCCATAGGTCATTCGAGTTGTTTCTGGGAGACCATGGTAAATTTCACGCTTTCAATTAATTTTTCTTGGTCCATTTTTATTGCGCTTGGTCCGTTTTCTACCGTTCTCTATTTCAGACTGTCAGACGACAAGCACCGACACGAGAGAATACCGGCCGGCGCCGTTTCGTGGCGTTGCCGGAACGTGACGATAGTTGCCGGCTAGTATGTATACTCTAACTTAAACCCATGCTACAAAGTTTTGTCGCACCTGTGCCGGTACGCGTCGTTGCTTGACGCTCCGTGCCGTATAGTGTGAATCTATCTTTATTCTAATTTACATCTTACAAATATATTGAATAGGCCCCATAAGGAATCTGGCTTGTAGGTTTCTGCGGTCGTTGTTTATTTTGGAATTCCGGACTGGAATCGCGTCCTTGTTACTGCTTCCTTCTTGGCTAACGTTTCGTCCACTGTTGCAAGCGACATCTTCAGGACTACTATTAGCACACAAGAAGGAGGCAGCGACTAAGACACGATTCTAGCCCGAAATCCCAGAAGCAATCAGGATCATTAACCAGTCTATATTTCTGAAGTTCGTAGAGTTGCAATATAGAAAACCATATGTTTGGTATGTTCTTAACAATCATTTCACCTATCTGAGAAACAAAATTTGATCGGGTATAAAATTTAATTTCCAATTTTTTTTAGCAAAACAAGGACTTGCTATAATGTCATACATTGCTTATTCGTACTCTATAATTGTTAATTTCTTTGACTGTGACATTACATTACATTTTTCTGTATTTAATTGAAAGCGATTATACTTTCGCCTAGTATTCGACTATAACGTTAATAAAAATTAAAAACAACAATGGTCCAAGATTGGCGCCCTGTGGAATACCAGATGTTGGAATGAAAAACGATGATTTGACGTTAATATATTTTACACTCTGTTTTCCGCCAATTACGTAAGATTTAAATAATTGGGCAAGTCCTAGTGAAAGGTCTGTTCGATTTAGTTTATGGATATTGATAATTAATTACATTGAACAGATCACCGTTTTTGAATACAGATATGCCATTGCACAAAATCAGGTTAAAAAAATAATGAAGGGGTTTCACTAAAATATATACAGCATCTCAAATAATAAACCTAGAAATTGACCAATTTGCACGTATACTATTTTTGCATAAAACAAAAACAATTTTAAAATCAGAAATATTAAGGCAAATTGGGTGTGGAGAACATAATGCAAGTACCTATTTGTGTGAACATTTCTGTCCAGACACATAATTCGTTGGTCCTGCTCTAGATTGGAATAAATGTAAATTTAAAAATAACTCGATAGAAGGATGATGTTTGTATAAGAAATATGTTGTAGAAGGGAAGTCAAATGTATAGTTAAGTATTCTAACGAAGCAACGTAACAGTGTACTCCTCATTATGTATACGAGCGACGTAGGAAATTTAACAAATAGTATGATTAATAAACCTATTAAAATTTAATATTTCAATATAAAATGTATTGGCAATTATTTTGTAGCGATACTAAGCAAAATTTAAAGCTCAATAGAAAAATTAATGTAATTGTAAAAAAAACGTCATCTTCAAGGCATTTGTTCTCCGATAAAAATCATGATCAATTACATATTAGAAAACCGATGATTGAAAAGTCTGCGATACATTTGCGGGGATATTTCAGAGCATGTAGTTTTGAACATTAAAAATTTGTTTGTAAACTATTCTGTACTTCATAAAATGTTAGATTTCTAAGCAGACAAGCATCTACAGTGCAGACAACTTGAATTTTTCGGTAACAGTCGAACATGTTACAGTGTGACTTAATTATGTATTAATTTTTTTACCGATTTGTAGTCGGATAGGCTTCTATGAGAAAGATAAACAGAAAGCGCCTTTTTATAGAACCGCGCGTTATGTATATTTCTATATGAGCGTAAATTGCAATATAATCCATCGCAGACTTAACGATATATTTATTAACTCTGTATTTGGAAACAGAGCTATTAATATATTGGCCATCCAAAAGTGGTTTGCCAAAAATTCCTGCGAAAGATGAGTTTCTCGAAAACAAACCTCGTGGAATACCAGAGACAATTAACGATAGTAACTTAAAAACCACAGTAAAATTTCATGCGTTGAAAACAGTGCGGTGCGGTGCGGAGCGGTGCGGTTTATTGCTGAATGAATTTTTGTCGTAATCATAAGTCGACATCTTGGAAAACTTAGGAGAGTGGATGCGTCATGAATTAAACGATAAAAATGGATGAAACATTTGAAAATTTACTCTTTGTTACGATTCTGAAAGTATTTACTCATAACCTTGGGACCTGAAATTTGTAATTTATGGCAAACGCAAAGAATCTGGGCATTGGGTTGACACGAATGAAGCACCTCAACGACTTGAAACCCATTACTTCATCTGCAAAAAGGCATGACAATAACGAAAGTCGTTTCTTCAGTCATTCCTTAGACTTGGCAAAACGATAACAGCCGAAAAATATATTTTAGAATGATGCATGCGCAATTCTGGATTTAACAACCAACATTAGCCAGTAGGTGTGATCCTGATCCATAAGAACGCAAAGGTGTATGCATCACAAGTAACGGTTAAAAAAAAAATTACGGTTAGGATATGAAATCATTTCACACCTACCATATTCATCCAATGTCTTTCCGAAGGTTTTATACTTTTTAAAAGACTTGGACCTATTTCTTCGGAATAAGCAATTTAAAGATCGAGCTGCTGTAATTCTGGCGTTTAATTTTTTTTAGAAAAAGAATAGTTACTTTCGAACAAAATTGAAAAAATAAGAAAATAAATAAATCACATTCCGATTAATAAACTTATCAATTATAATTATAAACAACAAATATGTTGTCATTTAATATGAAAAATCCAATATTTTGTATGCTACAATCTTAACCAATTCTCAATGCCATCCGCAGAACAATGGTTGGCAACGACAATCGCTCAAGATTCCACATTCGGATAACAATGTTATACGTCATAGTTGACCTTGTGTTTCATAGAAAGCCGAAAATAATTCAACTACAAATTTTCATAACAAAGCCTTTAGTTAGAAAAATTCATAGAATATGGCACTTGCTCGTATTGCTTAAGGTTTGTTAAGATGATCTTAAAATGCTTTTAAGTCGTTGATAGACTAGTAAGTTCAGAAAATAGATCGTAAAATTGTAGGAGCATTTCAATTTTTAAATAAGCCAACAGCATAATATATTACAAATTTAACAAAAATAAAATTTTGTTTATGCATTTATTATACGTGCATTTGTTTAATTTGCTTTTGTTTATTTTTTGTCTTTGTTTTAGCACAAATAATTTATGAGGTAAAAATAAATCATTTGTTAATATATGTTCATTACTCATTACAAATAACATGAATTTAAAGTATGCTTTTAAAACATTTTTTTTAAATGTTGTGACACTGTATTTTTTGTTTAGATATATGCAGAAAAATATATTAATTTCTAACGTTTGTTACCTGCCAAGGAAAAGATATAACCGTATACCATGACACCGAAAAGTGGGTTGCACTTCATTCTAATACGCGTTGTAGATTTTAAAACAATTTTTTTTCTTATAAGTGCGTGAAAATGCACTAAATATTGTTTATAATTCAAGAAGTTCGAAATTAAAAATCGTAATGTCGTGCGCTATCTGAATTCTATAACTACAGAACAGAAGCCACAGATTATGCATTATGGAAAATGACCAAGAAATTAATGGGCACGCTATAATTTAATCTGCCAATTAGAGTTGGGAATTGCTGGGCAAGAAATAACAAACAGAAAGCCGCTTCATTTGCTGTCCGTCTGCAACAAGTTCTTTAACCGTTCGCTACTGGAAACAGTGCTAATCACATTAAAGAGATTGATGATCTTCTTGCATCTCCTTTCCAAATGGATTTTCCATGATCCTAAATGGTAATGATATAAAAAAAGCTCCAGGATATGATTTAAGTACTGGAAAGATTTTGCAAGAATTGTTGGAAAAGAGTTTGATTCATTTGACACATATATTTAATGCAATAATAAAAAAGACCTGGCTATTTCCCAAATGCCTGGAAAATTGCACAAGTAATTTTGATTCCTAAGCCAGGCAAAAAAAACGGAAGAAGTAACCTTCTACCGGTCTATTAGCCTGTTACCACTATCTTATCTTATCACTATCGTATCTTTCTGTAGGAATAACATGCCTTGTTATTGTCACTTCTTCGTTAAGATTATCCAAACTACTGTTTGTTTTTGTCTAACAGGTCTTTTCACATCATTCCACAAATTTTTAATTGGATTTAGATCCGGATTATACAAGGGTCATGCAAGAACTGCGACAGCATTACTCACAAAGCCTTGGTGCACAATGCGAGCTGTGCATTTGGAATCGTTATTCTGTTGAAATTTCCATATCATAGGCAAATTATTCTCGGCAAATGGCAACATGACATTTGCCAAAATATCATTGCATATACATATTTTGATTGATAATATCTTGGATTCGATATATTGGACCAACACCTTGCCATAAAAAATAACCCCAAGCCATAATAGAACGGCCACCATACTTTAAAGTAATTTCTGTATACTTTGGATTAAAATCCTGTTTCGGCGTACGTCATACAAATTGCATTCCATCCCAAACGATTTACTTTGCTTTCATCGGACCAGAGTTTGTTCTTTCACTGATTAAAATTCCACGACTTATGCCTATTCACAAACCAAATACCTTGTATTTATATTTCGTTTGTCTATAAGTGTTTTTTTTTTACATGAAACTCTTCCAAACAATTGGGCTTCATTTAGGCGCCATCTTAATAGTTATCTAATAGACTTAAGACAGGTGCATAACTAATTAAAATATTTTAAAAAATAGTCACTTAACATATGGTCCCTAAGTTTTTGGAAAAATTTTAGATGTTGGTCATTTTCTTAGTACTGTTTTACTTTATAAACTATATGTGACAATAATTAACAATAAATACAACAATAAATACTTAATCTTCAAATTATTGTATGTGTGCCCGGACAACAGCAGGATCAATTTCACGCATTTTTTGAAAAATTCGACTTCATAATTGGTCTTCATTTGCAGCTTCCCATCCATTTTCATACACTTTTCTCGTTAATATTGACCAAAGTTCCTCTATTGGACGAGCCTGAGGTACATTGGGAAGATTGTTTAATTTACGAACAAAGTTTATGTCGTTTGCGTTATACCAGTTTCTAGTAACTCTTGCATAATGGAATGAAGCTAGATCAGGCTAAAACATAATATAATCATTGCCATGATGTGTATTTAAAAACTGAAGCAGTTTAGAAAGGGATTTTTGAATGTAGAGTTGTGTGTAAATCAGGCCTCGGAAATGGCACACCACACTAAAATATTGTGTTCAAATTTAGATTTACTTTTTAATTTGACATTGTCTGGTGTGTTTTCTATGCCGTCGGTATAAAACCCTTCGTTTCCCTTCATCTCTGAATGGGCCAAGGTGAAATATTTCTCATCATCCATTACAATCAGTTTATTGACAAAATGAATGCGCCTTAGCGCATGACATCACCTGAGTATTCTTTCTGACTGGCCGCGGTATATTTTGGTGCTTTCCTTCGTTTTCGAAATACCACGTTATTTCTGAAAATTGTTCGAAAAACTGGTCTTTGAAACGCCGAATCTTCGACCTCTTCTTCGCTATGCATCTCCAACTCTGTCCTTAATGACTTCAGTCATTCTTTGTGCCCTCACTTGGCTCAAAATTCTTGGTCGATCACTTTTGTGCAAATTAACGCAGGGTTATTCCCTCTTCATATTCCTTTATGGTTTGATAAATTGTTGATAAAGAAATATCTTGTTCACAATAAAAAGCAAGAATATCACGCTTGAGCATTCCCTTAACTAGATTGTAAATTCCTTTACGAATATCTAGTTTATAAGCCATTTTGCTGAACCAGATCAGAAACACTTAACTATCATAATTAAAACAAGTTAATTGTGTCAAATGACTTCCAGCGACAACTTATCCAAACGTCATTTAGTACAACTACAAATCATCTAGAATTTTTCCGAAAACTTTGGGACCATACGTTATAAGGGACAAAGATACCTCTTTTAACTACACACATATACGAAGCTCAAATAATGGTTAATTAGCCATTAAAATCGTAGGATATACTACCTAATAATAAAAGAAAAATAGTTTTACAATATAGACTACAAACAAACAAAATTACTACGAACAGCGTCTCGAATAAAATATTTAAATTTAAAATATAGGAAAAGAAAACGTGTAAGTATTTAGATGAACATTAAAATCAAAATTTATGTTTCACTATTAAAATGCGTGTTTTTTTACGACACATTATGCCTACATTTAAAGCTATGTACAAATAGACGATAAGTAACTTTGAAACCGATCAAAAGTGATCAGGTTTATTATGAAAGAACCAGACCACTCACTTATATTCATGGCGACAATCCGTTGATTCTCAACAGTTATGCAAATCTGGAATTTATTAGACGCCTTCCTGGCACCATGACTTCGATAGCGCATTTAACGGTTCTTCTACGCATAACCATTCCTTGTGCATTGATTTAGTGCTTCTCTCAGAAAATTGTTGTACGTTGTTGTGACAGCAAACACCACGTGGAGAAATAACTCCAGGCGTCAGTTGAACAATAGTTAGAAACTTGCCAAAATATTGGCTATTTTTACAATGGAACTTATTAATTTTTGAAAATATTAACACCTTTTTAATGAATATACTCGGTTATAATTTACCATTACTCAAACGACTTGAGCAGTCTATAATATAATTTATGTTTTTATTTTTTACGGATATTTAATTAATATGTCCATATACAGTGTCTATTTCACATTTTATAAATTTCGTTCACGAAAATGGACCATTTTATTAATTTATTAAAAATTCCTAGAATTAACAAATTAAAATAAATATAAATTAAATATGAACATAAAGTTTAAACAAACAGAACAGTAATTTCGTAATTTAGTGTACTGAATTTAAAATAATTATTTGAATAATTTTGTTGTAAGTAAGCAGTAGAGGATGTTTCATATTTATATATTTTAAATGATTTTATGTTCCTTTAGTGACGAGTAGACTCCGGATTATATGCAAAAATGCTTTTTTTAATTGTCTTATTTAATGTTTTTTTTTAATGAAATAAGGCAGTTAAAAAAGCATATTTTGCATATAATCCTTACTCTAGTGATGAGAATGAAAAAATGTAAATTAGGAAAAGGAAGGACTGACCTATGCGATAAGTTTTCCAAAAAATAATTAAAGGGGCGTCTGAGGACTTTCAGTGAAGCAGTTTAACCGAATACAGTTATTTTGGGAGAGGAACTGTTAAACTACAAAAAAATAAAATACGTTTAAAATAATCACTAACCTCAAACATTACGTTTACGTCCAAATACACACAAAACATCTATTTTCTTGCCATTGTTTAGTATTTCTCATTTATAGTAATCCCATTTTCGCTTATATTTTCTGTGTATTCATTCATCTAATAAGCGTATATATATATATATATATATATATATATATATATATATATATATATATATATATATATATGTATATGTATATATTGTAATGAGGCTTACCCATGTACATAAGGGGCCTAGAACAAAAATACAGAGTTAATATTTAAATTGTTAATTTAGAATAAGTCATTGTTAGAACTGCATTTTTCATGTGCCATATCAATAAAGTTAATTCCGCGTTTTTAATTGATCAAATTTGAATCACACATTTATTTAATTTCTTGTAATCATTCACATAAGTCATTTTCATATACATTTTTATTTTACCGAAAATATTTAACTTAATTGATTGGAATTATATGTCACATATTATGGTCATAGCTGTACCTAATTTGAATCAGATAAGGCGGGAATTATCCGAAATGTAAATAGGTATTTAGCGGAGATTTAACATTCAAAATACATTTTTATCAATTGTGAAATTAAAATTATAAATTATGTGAAATGTCAAAACGATTGGGAATAGTAATTTATTTTATTTTAATAAAATAATTAACGAGATTAAATAAATATAAACAAACATTCAAAATAAGACGCCTGGAGATTCAACAAAAACAAGAGAGAGTTAGCTTGGGGTATTCAAAAATGGGACAACGCGTCGAATTTTTATATAATTGTGTTGCAGTAATTAAGTGATTAAATTGAAAATATATTAGCTAAATCTTACCTAAAACATATCCTACAAACATCCTTACCACCAAGCATCGTTTTTACGAAGATTACTCCATCCTAGACTTGCCTGAGCGCGGAGAACGAAAATTCCAGCTTCGCAGGGACGCTAACCGAATTTTGGAAGGATACAAGCCTTTCTCCTACACCTGAACCCGTTTTTCCTGTATATAAAGACTCAAATATCCATTGACCATCCAGAAAAACACAACCATCATCAACTTGAGTATTTATTTATTTAACTCCTAAAACATAAAATCATTAATTTTTACATGTTGAAAATAATCGTTAATATTTCATATAGATACCAAAATTGTTAGCATTTAGTCCATATACAGTTAAAATCGAAAAATATAGTTCTTTTTAAGTTGAATTACAGTAACATAGAGTATATTTGAGCTTTTGCTATTTTATAAAAATATTTAACCTTACTTTAATAATAATATCAGATCACGTGACTTTCCATGCTTATGTTATTCTATAATGTATTTAAACTTACCTTTTTGCTTTGAAATTCTGATTAAACCAGTGATATTTACAATTTATCCTCTTGTTTTATTCTTGTAATTAACATCGGAAAGTCTTTCACTTGGAATAACTTGTTTTGAAAACTTATGCTTATATTCAATCAACGTACCGAACCTACATATACGTTAATTTTATCACCATAAAGACTGAGCTAGCCAACATTTTGATTAATATACCCATAAAGCATTTAGTAATAAGTTTAGCAGTAGAAGGAGGCCTACATAAGTTAAGTATTAATTGTTTATTATGTTTTACTAATGTTCGAAATTGTATACTGGTGTCAACCGAAAATACAAAACTTAACGTCATCTATATGTCACATTTAGGACTACACTAGTGCAGATATTTAAATTATATTATTTTACGGGCAAATTAATTATTTCTTTCACAATAATTACTCGTATCAAACTTTAAGGCCTAATCACCTTTCTACAATATATATATACGAGGATGGATCAATAAATACCCGTGTTAGGAAAGAAGACGCAAGTTTTTCACAAATTTTTTTTTAATTTTTCAACGTAATCACCTTTTAGTACAATACACTTTTCCCAACGTTTCTGCCATTCCTTTAACCCCTTCAAAAAATACGATTTGTCAAACTCTGCAAAATACGCTTCTGTCTCGACGATAACCTCTTCGTTTGAGCTGAATCTTTTTCCCCCGAGCCACGTTTTCATGTTAGGGAACAGAAAGCAGTCGCAGGGAGCCAAGTCAGGCGAGTACGGTGGGTGCGGCAGCAATTCGTAGTGCAGTTCATGCAACTTTGCCGCGACAATTCTGGATGAATGTGCTGGTGCATTATCGTGGTGAAATAGCACTTTTTTCTTAGCCAAATGGGGCCGTGTCTCCTTCAATTTTATATCGAATCGGTCCAATAATTCACTGTAGTACTGCCCCGTGACCGTTCTTCCTTTCTGCAAAAAGTCCATGAGGATTATTCCGTTGGAATCCCAAAAAATCGTGGCCATGACCTTTCCGGCCGATGGAACCGTCTTTGCCTTCTTCGGAGCAGATTCACCCCGAAAAATCCATTGTTTTGACTGTCGCTTGGACTCTGGCGTATAATAATGGATCCAGGTTTCATCAACGGTGACGACTCGACGCAAAAACTCCTGCGAATTTCTCTTAAAGAGGTCCAAACACTGCTTCGACATTGACAACCGTATCCGCTTGTTGTCCATCGTAAGCAATCGCGGCACCCATCGGGCCGACACCTTTCTCGCCGATAACTTATCATGTAAAATATTTATTGCCGTTCCGTACGACACGCCTACGGCCTTTGCTACTTCGCGCACTTTCGTTCGGCGATCAGCGAGATTCATGTCGTGGACCTTTTCAACAATTTCCTCGGTACCCACATCTGCCGGGCGGCCTGGGCGCTCCTCATCAAAAACAGATGTACGACCACGTTTAAATTCGTTGAACCAATATCTTACGGTTGTCATAGATGGTGAAGGGTCCCCATAGACAGCATCCAACTTCGCTTTTATTTCTTCGCATGTTTTTCCATCCAAAAATAAAAAGCGAATTACGGATCGATATTGCTCTTTTTCCATTTGATCGAGAAACACGAAACACGTGTGATACAACTGGCGGCCAAATAAAAACTAACCTATGAATCAGTCTGAAATTGATTATGGTGTTGTCTGACAGATGGTAGTACACGACGGTAATGCCAACTTCCCTCAGCAGCGCCACCTGTCTTCAAACACGGGTACTTACTGATCTTCCCTCGTATATATATAAGAGTATATTTTCAAATAAACGCTAAGGTAAGTTTTTCTGTGAAAAAGAACGAATTGTAAATGTAGTAGGAGAGAGGCTTTTCTTTTTAAATAAAATGGATAAACATTGGCTTATCTCTATTACAGAATATGGAGTGTGTGTTAATGCTTGTTGGTGTAAAGGAGCAATGTGTGTGTTTGGACGTAATGGAATGGGTTGGTTAATTGGGGAAATTTATTTGTTTTTCGCAATTTTATTTTCAGCCTCATTCCCTAAAATATACATATATAATACATAATTTGTGTATCAGTAATTGGAAGAACTATTAGATAAATTTCATTATTGTTATTAATCAGTGGCGGTTCTTGATGACGTACGATCTAAGTTGCTGCACGGATGAGACTGTTTCGAACAATTTCGATTGCAGCTACTTGCTTCTCTGTATATTTAATCGAAGTACGTCATCAAGAACTAATACTAGAAGTTATTACGTTTTTATACAGCTACATGACTCAAGAGTACGCTATATTCTATAGTTATTTCAAGCAGATTGGCTACTGATATAGTAAACTTTTGAGTAAACTTGTTACTGTATATAGTAATACTTAATTAAATAAAAATAAAAAAGCAATACTATTTAATTTCCATTTAATTGAGGTAAAATCCCATTACAATTATTTCGACACACAGGGTCTTCCCCGGATGGAGTTGTATTGCAAACTAAACCTAAAGGATGTTGACAAATTTTAACTTAAATAAATTATTATAATGAAAAAATATAATTATACTCAGAAGGATGGTTCAATAATAGGCACTTTCTATTCAAGATGCAAACTTTATTAGACAAAGGGACCAAAGTTTACCGAGTATAAACATAATAAACGGGAAAACCAAAATAAATAAGTTGTATCAGTTGTAAAATAGGCCTAATAAATAATTGCCGACATCTATATGATTATTGAGTAAAAGATCTGTATTTTTATGTTTCAAAATTTTCATAATTTCAAGTAAATTTAATTTTTGCGATTGATTTTCTGTGTGTAAATTTTGAAAGTTATAATTAAAATTATAAGCTTCTTCTTTCAGATGTATTGCATAATGTGAGTCATTGTTGTTATTAATATAACTTCGTTCATACTCTTTGATTCTTTTAGAAAAGGATCTACCTTTCAAGTTTCTAACTCCCGATTTATTGGTTTTATCTATTTTCTGTTTGTAAATTTAGCAAAAAAAAACTAACCTGAAATCTACAACGCGTATTAGTTATGATGGATTCTGTAATATATTTATCTGATCTTGAAAGTTATAGGCTATAGAATAGTCATAATGTGTACGCTTTTGTAATACTGCATGTATGAAAAGAAACATTTAATGGATCATATCATATAAAAACCGTGTTGGATTAGTGGATAGGTCACTAGACGATGGATCTTATATATAACATCGATAGCGTTTCTTCGACGCCATCTTACCTGATGTCATAGAAGTAGCTGTAGCTGGGATCATAACAGGCGGTCGGCGCGCACCGCTAGTCAAGCTACTCTAGTGTACCTACTCAACTCTAAACACACCTACCCCATGGGCTTTCAAGGCTTGTTGCAGGAAAATATTATTATATCTGTTATGCTGAAAATTATTTCTGAATTAAATGTTTCACGTAAAATATGCTTTGAGAAACTGTTAAAAGAAAAGTTATTACTCATAATCCATTTTTCTCTGAAAAAAAGAACGTCAAAATAAGTTTGAATTGTATCATTGTATGAAGAAATACAACCGTTAGATCGGAAATTTAGAAAGTTTTGGCAAGTGAATATAAACTGTATATTTCGCTATATAAATATTATTCTAAAATCAGAAAAATGAGGCTATTTAAAAAATCAAATATTTATATTAAAAAAATTTACATTTTCCGAAAGTTTGCTAAGGTTTTATATTATACTCCAGTTTGCAAAAACAGACAACAAGTATAGCGGACAAAGTTACTAATTTCACTGTTAATATAGTTTTCGCATTGTTCACCGAAAGTATTTTACTTGTGTAGAAAATGCTTGTATTTGTAGCGGCTTTTGCACATTTTCCATTACTGATGATAATTGCTTGGGTCAATATTCACTCTTTTCGAATTCAGCACGTTGAATACAAATGTTCTCATATTTGTGTTTGCATGTTTATACGATCATAATTAGGTCTTTGACATCGTTCGGCAAAAAATGTTACGGATTCAAAAAAAAAGATGAAAATCGGGAGCAGGCATGGTACATGAAAACGAAGAAAAGAAGAAGAGGAAACGATTGTGGTAATTGGAACCCGGAGACGGTATCTCCGGTTGTATTTTTTTTATTTCCTCTTCCACTATACATATACCATCTCCTTCGCACCTATTCCGCATCGCACATGTACGCACGCGTGTATATCCTTTAAAACAAAGAGATTATTAACGACCTTGAACCTATCTCGTTAAGTTCCACCTTGGACTCGCACCAAGTTCAACATACTGGGCGACGTTGACTCCTAAAAATAAATCCGCATTGAAATACGTTTGCATTAATTGCTCTATTAATAAAAAGCGCAAGTCGCGCT
The DNA here is from genome assembly GCA_935421215.2 of Melolontha melolontha. Lineage (NCBI taxonomy): Eukaryota > Metazoa > Arthropoda > Insecta > Coleoptera > Scarabaeidae > Melolontha > Melolontha melolontha. The sequence continues at coordinate 102,428,265 of OW285239.1, read as the reverse complement.
TTATGCAGCCCGACCTCTGTGACTTCGAAACCGTGATGCAGTAATCAATCATCGACTCCCGCTTTCGACTTTGTTTTCCTCTGTCGGCGTTGATTTTTTGCGTTTTGTTTTTCAGCGTTGTTCCCTACATGCATATTCGACTAGACAATAATTTGCAGTGGAATACGAAATTACGAAACAAAGTATTTACATGTTAGCAACTTATTGTTGGTAACAATGATTCTGAAATAGGACAGCTCGATAATAAATACATTAAATGTTAACTGTACAAAATTAAAACGAAATAGAAGATAAACTAAAACTTAATAGAATACTTATTAATGGTTGCTATTGTTAACAGCACTCAAGTGTATAGTGCTTCCTCCATCAATTTTAACTGAGGTCTATGTACTTTACCCTTATCGAAATGAATGTTTTCCATGTTAACATCTCTTTTGTTATTTCTTTTAGCCTCTTCCAAAATATTGTATGGAACAGAATTATTCACATCTTTACTAATTTCACTAAAATTTCTGTAAAACTCCTCTTATAATACTATCGCGTGATTTGGATTAGGATCATATAATAAATTTTAACTTCTACAAATCTTACCTTTAACTATAGGTGAACAATTTAGAATGAAGTAAGCATGTCTAATACATTCATATATGGGTATAAGCAATACATTTGTATCATAAATAATTAAATGATTCCCCGATTTAAAAAGAAATATTCCTTTAAAATTCTAAACAGTATTTATCATGCCTCGTCAGTATCAAATAGCTAAAATGAAACAGTGAAACAAAAATCTATACAGTATGTGTAGTAACAACGTAACATAATAATGGGTGATTCAATTCCAGTTTCCTAACTTTTATTTAAGAAAAAACACAAAATGTAATATTATATTATTTTTTTTATTAATCGAATATTTGAATTGTTGAGTGTCGGGTCTTGGAACAAAATTGTTGTGGTGAATGTTTGTGAAGGACCAGTATTATGTCTACGTTTGGGAGAATCCGGCCGGAGACCAAAAATTTATGCGGCTCGAAGACCAAATTGCTTGCGATTAATTCGATTTCTGGCGATAATGCTTCAACCCCAGTTACTAGAATCATAACCTCGTTGTTGCGTTGGTGCACAGGTTGTAAGGTTGTATACACTTTACTTTTTAAATCTTCGGTGACTGTTAAATTAATAAATGTAATGGGTCTTTCAAATTAAGCGCCTTCTTTTAAAAATAAATAAAATATAGATCGCGCACTAAATTCGTCTGGGTATTTTGACATTTACGAAGTGGGATGTATGACAATTATAAAAATGCCTTCTTACACGATACAACAACGCGTTCAAATTGTTGAATTATTTTATGGCAATCAGCGTTCTGTGAAAAATGTTTTTAGAAAATTACGTGAATTTTATGGTTTACCATATGAAAGAACTATTGGCCGAATCATTAGAAAATTTCAAGAGACCGATTCGGCGGAAAATCAAAAAAGAGAAAGATACAGTCATAGCGGTCGTTTACAAGCGCATATTGATTTGATTCGTGAAGGTGTTGCTGAAGCACCCGAAATGTCCATTAGTCGACGCTTACAACAAATTGGACTCAGCGAATCACCGTGGCGTATTTTACGAAAGGATTCAGCTTTAAATGCATATAAGGTTCAAATAATACAGGAACTAAAGCCATTGTACCATGCAAAATGTGGTGCATTCGCCAGTTGGATTTTTCACAAAAAATCATCTTATCTGATGAAGCACATTTTGAAATTGGTGGTTTCGTTAAAGTGAGAGTGATTCACGAAAGACCTTTACATCCTCAACAAGTTACTCTTTGGTGTGCATTATGGTTAGGTAGTGTAATTGGACCATATATCTTCCAAATTCCTGCTGGTGATGCTGTAACAGTGATGGTGTTTGATATGGTGAGATGTTAACTGAATTTTTGTGGCCTGAACTGAATGATGTTGATCTAGAGAATAGATGGTTTGAACAGTTTGAACCCTCTTATACATATTTAGTTAAAAATGGGTAGTCTAAATTATAATGTAGGTAATAAATGAATTTGTAAATGTAAAAGGTATCGCTTTCTTAGAATTTAAAGAAAGCTTTACCATTTGAATGTGCTAATAAAAGTATGTTAAGTAGTAGTTCAAACTCCAAAATGAAGGTTAGATATTTTATATATTTATATAATTAATTATGGAAAATTATGTAAGGCAAATGTCGGCCTCTGGATCTTCTGCAGTAGTTGATTCGTTCGAGGTAATTTTCGTAAGTTTCGGGTGCTATCTAGGCTATAACTTGGCAGATGTTAGAATTTAGGTGTCCCAATGTTACAGGTTTGTTGGTGTAGACCCGACTCTTCAGAAAACCCACAAAAAATCCAATGGCGTTAAATCACACATGATCGTGGCGGCTAGTTTACGTCATCGCTACGCGAAATAATACGACTTATGAACTTTTCACGCAAAACATCCAACGTTGTGCCAAGTTGCCGTGTGCTGTCTTGCTGAAGCCATATGTCTTCAACATCAATTTCTTTGATTTCGTGCCAAAAATAATTGGTTAACATGATCCTATATCATTGTTTTAAAAAAAGGCCCAATTACGCCGCTTGACCACAATCTTCACCACATAGTTACTTTTTGGTCATGCAATGGTGACTCGTGTATCATGTATGGATTTTCTTCGCCCGATATGGGGCAATTTTGTTTATTAACATACCCAGAAAGTTGGAAATCTGCCTCATCGGAGAAGAAAATTTTCTGTGAAAAATCAGCATCAACATCCTTCCATGATCTCTGGGCTTAAATTCTTGTGTTAAATGAATTTTATACTGGTATAGGTGCAAGTCCTTATGCAAAATGCGCCAAAAGAAGCCATAATAATCAATAATTCCCGGACTTCAGTCACAAGATCACTCACTGCAGCAATATTATCTGCTGAACGTGCGCCACAATTACATACACGGCTTACCCCATCTCCAATGCTTCCAGTTTCCTCAATTTATTCACTACTTTGCGAATTGTTCGCTAAGTAGGACGATTAAGTTGACCATAATTTTGTCGTAAACTTCGATACACAGATCATACAGTATTGTTATTGCAGTAGAACAATTGAACATTTTTAATGCGTTTCAAACTAACATTTGATGTGTCAAACACGCGCCATTAATAACAGCTGTCTAATTTACAGTGCAGCCAATATAGAAAATTCGAATACATACAGTATATCATAAAAATCCATAAAAACATTCAGACTGTGGGTAATAAAGTGGGAATTGTCCAATTAAAGAACCACGCCTTCCACCACTTCTCACCTCACACAAGAGAGGCTAAGAAAGAACTAAACATTTCAACTTTAAATATTAAAGGGAAGCTAAACATAACCATGTCATCAATTTCCGAATAGAACATAAAACGTCGCCCCGAATTCGCCAAAAAACTTTTTCAAAACTCCTATAAATTTTAGAAAAATTGTCATTCGAACTGACGAGAGTAAGGAAAGTACGGAGAACTTAGGTGTATGCATTGATAGATAGATAATTTGAGGGCAGCAATATTTGTTGGAGGAAATACGTTTGTTTGGAAATGTTTTACCTACGGTGGTGTGAACAATTTAGTGGTTATTGATGAAAAACTAGTTATAACCTTGGTCCATCGTTATTCTATCTGAAAATCTGCAAGTATCTGTATAAAAAATGTTGCTTGCGAATCGTTAAAATGATGACCCCAAAACTATTTAGTAAAGAACATTATTGAAATCTTAGATTGACGAGGGCTGCATCACGATCTCAATCCGTTTCAAAATCTATGTAGTTATTTATATGATGAATAACACCGAACTAACAAACACATGACACAATATATCAGAAAATTTGTTAAAATTTAGAGAAAGGAGGAAAAGATTACTAGATTCCTCAAGCAGTGATCTCGATAGTCATGATAGTAAATAAACTTGCACTATTCTTTTATGCATTGATCTTTCTATACATGCATATACAGCTATTTTGAGTTTTACTTTAGCTGAGTTACCTTACTTCTCCTTTACTTATTGTAGGCAACAATTAAATAAGCTTAAGATCAGCTTGAAAGTTAAGTTCTGTTTTAGAATTTCGCTTTCCATTTTCTTCTGCCCTACATTTTATTAACACCCTTCAGAGATATATTATTTATTTGCACTTTAGTTACATACCTTCTATTGCCGTTAGTATATCGTACAATTTTTATTTATTTTAATTCGTGGCAGTGGTGGTTCTTGATGACGTACGATGTAAGCTGCTGCACGGATGAAACTGTTTTATTTAAGCTTTCATATATATACAGAGAAGCAAGTAGCTGCAAACGAAACTGTCCGAAGCAGTCAGTCACATTCGTGCAGCAGCTTACATCGTATGTGATCTAGAACCGCCAGCTGATATGGCACTTTTGCTTTAGTTCCTATTTCCAAAACTAAAATATTATCAGATTTGGATATTTAAGAAAGAGTTTCACAATAATTATTTAATCCAATAACTTGTACAAACAATGTCATGAGAGCATATCTTGTGGTATAACATAAAAATAACATTATCTCTAATTATTTGCAATTCTACAAATCATGTAGATCCTACTTTCCGTTTAATCGATACAGGTTTATGAACCCACAAGTTCAAATTACACCAGCGAGAAAAGCTAGTGGCTTCCAGTAGTCGCTGAACCGTTTACCAAACCGCGGAAGTCTCCACAGTAATTTTACATGTTCCAAGATGATTATTTTACACACATAATTACATTACGTACACACATATACATACACGTAGTAATCTATTTTACAATCTCCTTAGCCACACCAATAGAAATAATATAATAAACTATAATAGATACAGGGTTTGAACAAAAAGTACAAAACTATTGGCATATTGTTGGTGATAAAAAAAAGAACTTAAAAGAATGCATAAGCAGTATCTTCTTAGCTCGGCGACTCGCCAAATAGTAAATGTAAATGAAAATAATATTTCGTGATATTTTTTCTTCTTTCTCAAAATATGAATACATTTATTTTCCTTAAACTTTTTCTAAATGTTCAAGTTCATTCAAGTTCTTGATGAGTTATTTTCCTTTACCTACCATATAATCGCCTATTAACTCGATACACTTAAAGCGATATTCCAACTTTTTATGCCTTCTTCCAAGAAAGTAGGACCTTTGAAACTATGTGAAATAGACCTCAGTATCAGCCTCTCGTTCAATGCGATTCACACCGCCACTGAGACATTTCTTCAGGTTGAAAATTTTAAAAAATCACAGGGCGGCAGATAAAGCGAATTTACAATTGCAGATAAGTCGGCTTGCCCGTTGTCATGATGAAACAACAACAAATTTTCGCTAAAAATGGTCGTTTTCACTTTAATTCAACATCGAAATAAATTTGCAAAATACGGTAATGTGATGTTTTTTAAGGATTCCTCCACGCAGAAAGTAGTGTTTTAACAATACACGAATTTCCATAATCACAAGCAACTACAAACTTATTACCTTTCAAAGTGTGTAAAACAATCAGTTTCATATATTTACTTGAAATTTTGTATGTATCTTTGTTAGAGAAATCAAATGTCAAAAACTTATTAATCTTAATGATCCTAGCAATGCCCTTATCGAAAAGTTACGGTACCATCAAACGGTCCTCATAATTTTATTAATAATGGAGTTCATAATGCCAACTCTGTTATTAAATAGATAATAAAACATAACTTCGATTAAGAATTATTGATTTAATTCATGCGTTTCAAATAAGCAACGTAACTGGAAAGATGTTCTCTAAATTGCAACATTAATTGTACGTGAATATGTATACGAAGGATGTCTTTTTAGTGTTGCATATAGCCATAAAATCAAACAGTGGATCGGCTCAAACTGATTTATTGCTTTTCAGAGTATTTTCTAGAAAAAATTATACATTTCTACATTCTTTCAATCCAATTTTTAAAGCAGTTATTGCACTCTTCAGTTAAGACAGTCAAAAGTGTCGTTTTGAAAGCATTTACTGTTTCTTCCAGCGACCACGTATTTAATTTTTGATCTTTGGGAACTTGAAAAAATCGTTGGGACTTAGGCCAGCACTATAGGAGGATGATCTACGAGGGTAATCTACAAAGTAACCTTCGGTTTGAAATAAAAATGAAACCAGTTGAGATACAAAAATGTTATTATATACATCTTAAAAGTACTACTTTTCGACAAAATCTCCAAAGAAATTCAATCATTTGTCATATCTTTTAACAGTTTTTGAAATACCCTGTGCATAACAATCTGCCGCCTGCAAATGTAGCCAACCTGTCACGGCGTTTTGAAATTCTTCGTCATTGGCGAGCCGCTGAGATGGAAGCCATCGCTTCATGTGTGTGAACAGGTTGAAATCTCGAATTTTTTCATTAACTCTATTCAGTAAATCATTACTAACAAGAGATGGCCTACCGCTGCTGGCTTCATCATGGACGTTAGTTCTTCCATTTTTTATAAAACATACCCATTGATGGACTACACCTTCACTCATAATGTTTGGACCATACACCGCACACAATCCACGATGAATTTCAGCAGCTGAGTGATTTTTCACACAAAGAAATTTTATTACGCTACGCACTTTACACTTGGCGGGATTTTCTATTGCGCCACACATGTATACAGGTTAGAATTCGAGAACGCGCGACCGTACGATACTTCCTCTTGCGCAGCAAGAAGCGTACTGAATCACTGCGCACACTGATGTTAGAATGGTGGCGCTACCTCTACTACTTATCGCGCTACACATAAACGGAGGTTACTTTGTGGACTACCCTCGTAATAATTGGATATTTTGCTGCTCCAAATACTCAATTGTCTTTCGAGCTGCGTGCAAACTCGCATTGTCATGATACAGGATGATTCGCCGTTGTGGGTTAGTTTGTCGGAGCACGGCCATTATTTCTGGCAAACAAACGATTGTATACCAATCTGCATTAATCGTTCTTCGATCTTGTAAAGAAATTGTGGCTACATGTCCTGAGACAAACGTTGCGACCATCTTTTTCGACACACTTCGCGAACAGATAACTTTTGTCGGATTCCCTTCATCTTGAAACATCCCAACAGCAGCCTGACGTTTGTATTCGGGTTCATAGGGAATGATTCATCGCCATTCAAGGTGCTTATAGATGTTTCTTAAGTTTCCATTATTGAACCGGCTCAAAGTTTTTCGGCACCAATTAACGCGAGCCGACTTGGCTCTTCGGTTGACGTGGAATCCAACGGGAAACTAACTTTCTCACACCCAGTTCATCCTGTAGGATCGTTTGGATTGAGGTCTTTGAAATACCTATGGATGTCCTCAATTTCACGATATGTCACATGTCTATCTTCCTTAAGGCGCCGCACAGCATCGATGTTTTTCTGGGTGACTGCTGTTCTTGGCAAACCTGTTCTTGGATAGTCGCTGATACTGGTTCGTCCACATTGGAATCCACAGTTAAATTGCCGATTGATGTGGTGCTTCATCTTCAAAAACAGAAACCAACCCAACAAGCCATTGTTGTTGACTTATCCTTTCCGAAAGTTGTAAAAAATTATTTAGCCAAAATTTTCGGCCAACTTCGAAAATTTTGGCTAAATCATTTTTTACAACTTTCGGAAAGGATAAGTCAACAACAATGGCTTGTTGGGTTGGTTTCTGTTTTTGAAGATGAAGCACCACATCAATGAATTTTTAAAGTTCATTAAAAATTCACTATGACTAAGTCAGTTGCCCTTGCCTTGATGAAACTTCAAATTTAGGTTAACGAAGGATTGAGACTAATTTTGACACATGACATTTTATTACTGGCGTCCTCTATAAGGGTATATGCAACACTAAAAAGACATCTCTTGTAAGTATGTATGACCGAGGGGATAACGTAAAGTTTGAATTATAACTGAAAAATAACCATGATATCCAGACAAAAATTATTCTACATATTAATTGGTGCTTATGTATATAATGTTGTAAATTACAGCTATAAAAGTTGATTCGTTTGGTGTCAGGAAGCCGTAGGTTGAAGTAATCCGCAGTATGGAGAAGATGTAGGCTTGCAATGTGATCATGTTGCTTCATTTGAAAGGTTACAGTTCCCGGAAAAACAACGATGGAATGATGGCTCTTTATAGAAGTAATTGCCCGTCATTGTGTTGAAGTGGAAAACGAATTTTCACACTGGCCATATGTCCCTCATAGACGATCCAAAAAATTGAAGACCTCACGGACAATGCTGCCATAGTGAAGAAAGTGGAGGACTTAATCCTATTAGACCGAAGAGTAACCATCTAAATGATCATGAATGAGACTCATCTTAGTTTGCGTGATGCTCGGATCAAGAAAGAGCGCGGTATGATTATCAAAGACGTCCGTCTTCTTGCTAACAATGCATCTGTTCACTCATTTCGAAGTGAGATTGAGGAATCGTAGCGATATGGCTTTGAAATTTTGTCACATCCGTCCTATTCTCTCGATCTCACTCCAAGTGAGTTTTTCTTATTCCCTGAAGTTAAAAACCATTGCGAGGTCGGAGATCTGACAACACAGAAGACGTCATTCAAGAGGTAGAAGAATGGTTTTCTACCCAATCTGCTCAGTTCTACCATAACAGCTTTCGAAAAGTCAAAAGCGCTGGGAGAAATGTATAACTCTGGATGGTGACTATGTATACGAGAGGGTATTGATATATTCTTAGCCTACTATTGAAACAATTTAAAGTTGAGACTTATTCAACATAGTCTCTCTTAAATTAATACACTTAATACAGCGATCCTGTAACGCCTTTAACCCTGCTAAAAAAAAGATTCTTCTTAGTCTGCAAACCAGCCCTCCACAGCTTCTTATCTCTTCGTTACAAATAAATTCACGGCCTTTTAAACTTATTTTCAATCGGGGGAACAGATAAGAAGTCTGAGGGGCCTAAGTCTGAGGAATAGGGCGAGTGTTTCAGTAATTCGAACCCTAGATCCCGAATTGTATTCATGGTAATACGCGATTTGTGTGCAGGGGCATTGTCCTACATAAACAACACACCTTTCGCTAACATACCACGTCTTGTTTCCTTAATTTTCTCTTTGGGTGGTTAGTAATTTACAATAAGTAATCTCCAGTGATGGTCTGACCCATTTTTGGGTAATCTATCATAATTATTCCACGGATATTCCAAAAAACTGACGCAAGAACTTTTCCAGCTGATTTTTGAACTCGAAATTTCCTAGGTCTTGGAGAACCATGATGCTTCTACTCCATCGTTTACTGTTTTGTTCCTGGGTCGTAAAAACAGACTCATGTTTCACAATCACAAGACGGTTCAAAAAATCTAGATCTCCTTCAGAACGGGCACAGATTGACAGTGATGCTTCTTTCACTTTTGCTCGTTTGTGTTCGGCGTTTAGCATTTAGGAATCCGTTTTGCAGAAATTTTTTTCATATCTAAATCGACGTGAACTATATGATGGACGCGTTCATATGAAATCTTTAGTGCCTCGGTTTTCAGCTCAATTCGACGGCCTCATAATATCATGTTAACTGCATCAATATTTTCGGGGGTGGACACTGAAATCGGTCTTCCTTATCGCTTCTCATCTTCAACGGAAAGTTTTCTTCTTTTGAATGACGCAATCCAATTTTTTACAGTCGCGTATGAAGGGCAAGTGTGTTAAGCAATCTTCGTAAATTTCCTTATCACTTAACCTCTTCAAATACAAATATTTGATGACACCTCGATATTCCAATTTATCGATTTTCACATTTGCATTCGACATGCTTTCTTTCAAAATTTACTGCACAGCAATACAACTTCTTGACGCAAGATTTTAAATAGGCACTTTAAAATGTCATTATTTCTTGCCATTATAACAAGAGTTTTGTTTGGTCAAGGAAAATGACCTAGGCTAACTAGATATCAATACCCATAGAAGTCTTAAAAATAACAAAAACAAATTAAGCTTCTATCTCGATTATTTTTTAGTAATAATTAAAACTTTAGGATGCCCCCTTGTATGCAAGATGTCCAGGTATTCTTTTAAATAAGCATTTAATAACGAAGAATATTTTTGTTTCGAACAGTAGCGCTATTGTTTGTAATTATACTTTCGTGAGAATTAGCTTCTTACCTATAAGGCCATTCATTTAGTAATGCAAATAAAAAAAACTACAGCATTAATTCTGTTAATTTTCGTTTCGTCCAACATATAATATACGTAAATACATCTGTACGGTAATACGATAAATACCGGAAATTGGTTTTAATATTATATATACACGGTTCCTTGTAATAAAAGTAAATTACAAGAGTAAATAGGTTATTCCTAAGTTCACAGGAGTATACCTACGCTTACATTTACGTGTGAAACACTATACATTGAGTACTTTTTTATTTTCAGTCAAGTTCGACATTTAATACACGCACCTTTTATAACGAGTAGAAGATTCAATTTAGAGCAATCGTTTTTTTCCCTTTTAACACACGGTTTGTAACGCTTAACATCTGGCGTGTAATTATTTTTTTATGTTAACGATAAAATACGCAATATACAAAGATGATGTGAAAACGAAACCGTTGCTATTAGAGTCCTGTGGGGTAGATAATAGAATTTAAATGAAATTTTGCAAATGCCAAAATTTATTTTTATGCAGATATTTATTCATACACTATAGTGGAGTGTATAAATAAATATCGAAAAGCGACATTGTAACTATAATGAAAAAATCTATGGAGTTATTACGAGATTATAAGAAACTAATGCTTACTTACTTACTTACTAATACTTACATTTCATATATTATGCAACAATCAGGATAATTTCTGCATAAGAAAAAGTAAAGACACTGCATTATTTACATTTTTAAATGCTTTAAATGCAAATTTGGACAAGAATTTTCCTTGCCTAGGTAAGTATATTTATTGACATTTCAAAAGCTTTTGATTGCGAAATTTTGTTGCATAAACTTGAACGATTTGTTAAAAATTGGCTTCAATCTTATCTTTCAAATCGTAGGCCAATAGTTATGATACGGGATTTTCTATACACTCGTAGTAATGTTAATTCAGGTGTACCCCAGGACTCCATACTAGGCCCTACTCTATATCAATGATTTGTCTTATAGTATCCGTTTTACTGATCAGATTATTTTATATACTGATAATATCAATATATTACTTACTTCCACATATATGTTAGAATTAAAGCAAAAAGCAGAACTTGTTTTCTCAAATATTAAATGTTGGGTGGAAGCTAACCAATTATTAGTTTATTGGTTTACTTTCACAATAAAACCAAACATGCTCTAGACGTAGAAGTCCAAGGGCACAATTAATTAATGAGAATTCAAAATGATTTCCTCATATTGACTATCTATGTACAAATTTAGCCAGAAGCTGTTTTGTTCAAAAAATCTTGTAATATTAATGTTTTATTAACATTTTACCACTCGAACTTAATGTCGCATATGCGTTATGGTTGCGGAGGAGTGTCACATTTTATGCTGAAAGAATCCTTCTCTTACAGAAAGAAGCTTTCAGGATTATATATGACTTTGTGATTCTTGAGATTTATTTAGAGCCAAGTGTCTGTTAACATTTTACATTACCTATATATATATATATATATATATATATATATATATATAAATATAATAACTTCGTGACCTTGGTATGATATGGTAAACCTAATCAGTAGGCGATTAAAGGTCTGTATATTACTTCAAAATATATGTATTTAAAAAACTCTACATGTTTCGGCTGTATACGCCTTTATCAAGAGAATACAAAATATGAATGATTCATATTTTGTATTCTCTTGATAAAGGCGTATACAGCCGAAACATGTAGAGTTTTTTAAATACATATATTTTGAAGTAATATACAGACCTTTAATCGCCTACTGATTAGGTTTACTATATATATATATATATATATATATTGTTGTGGTGCAGAATTACTCCTTCATTCCAGCTAACTGCGAAAGGAAAGAGAGAAATAACAAGTAATATAATGGTTAAAATTGGCGAAAATAGTTTGTAAAATTAGTATCGAAGTGTAAATAAATTAATATTACGATAACTTTGTATATTTCAAATCAATTTACATTTATTTCAAAATTTACTTTTTAATATTTATTTAATTGTCATTTTTATAATTTAACTCATTAGCGCGAAATTACATATATCTATAGTCTATTTTTTAATGCCGCGGACCGCGTTTAAAATTTAGCGCTAAAAAGCGGCAATTCGATTGGTTCTTTTCGAGCCCAAATGACGCACACCTTATTTAATTGACAGTCATTTCTAGTCATTTGACAGTTGCATTTTGTATATTTTCCACGCTTTTTCTTCTACTTTGTTTCCTCTGCTCTTGTATTTAGACAACAAAAATAGTGTTTTTTAAAAACTCTTAGACCGTTTATTTAGTGTCTACCATAATATATAATGGACCCAATGCCCAGTACAAGTAGAAACGCACCTATTTCCCCACCAAGGAAACGCGGCCGTTTTGGTCACTTGTCACTTGCTGAAAAGCAAATAATTCTCAATACATATAAAAAGCTGAGTATTGAAAATGCAAAAATAAGTACAAGGCAAATAGCATCGCATATAGTGTCCACAATAGGTAATATTTTATTTTCTTAGGTTATGTGTTATGTTTCTGAAGTTACCCATATTCTATTATTGCAGGCGTTGCAAGAAGCACAGTTTTTAAAGTTCTAAAGGAATATAAGTCCAAGGCTTACTCAGCCCAAGCCAAGCTCTGGTAGACGCTCATTAGTCGCCAACTTTGACGAAAATATAAAAAATGCTGTAAGACAAGTAATACACACCTTTTTTTATAAGAATGAAGCTCCTACACTTGATAAAATTGTTAACGAAATTCAAAATCATTCCAACATACCTCAAATGAGCCGTTCATCATTATACCTACTAATGAAAAAGATTAATTTCAAGTAAAATAGATCTATTTTTAAGATGAGTATATTAAATATATTATTATTATTATGATAGGTACATGAAGCGAAGCAGGAAGAGTTTATTGATAGAGCGTAGTGAAATAAGTACTTGGGAGATATAGATATTTAACAGCTATTAGATCGTATAGAGCCCAACAAAAAAAAATATTTGACTTAGATGAAACATGGCTAAATGAAGGGCACACACGATCAAAAGTTTGGGTTGATATCAATGTACATAACCGCAGGCAAGCATTTATAGATGGTGTCTCGACAGGTTTGAAAAATCCAACCGGAAAAGGCAAACGACTTATTATTGTGCACATAGGATCTGAAGATGGGTTTGTTGAACGTGGATTGTTAGTTTTTCAAAGGCAACAGCAAAGAACAAGCACGTGTTGAGATTACCACCATACCACTGTGAGCTAAATCCCATAGAATTGGTATGGGCCGAAATAAAAAATTATGTTGCTTTGAATAATAAAAATTTTAAAATGGCAGACATCACACAATTACTGTTTATTGCATTAGCTAATTTTAACAGTGCAATATGGAGAAAGTGTATAGAACATGTAATTAAAGTGGAAGACAAAATGTGTCTATTAGATGGCTTAATTGATAATATCGTGGAGCCATTTATCATTTCAACTGCAAGTGATAGTGATACAGATAGTAACAGTGATTAATAAATTAATTATTAATAATAATTTGAAGTTTTCTTAGCTAAACTAGTAGTTAAACCTGTGTCCATCTATGATATTTTGAAGTTTTGTTAGTTCAAATACTGATTAGGGAATGTATTAAGTTAATGTTAAGTAAATCTCTTGGATTATTTTTACGTATAATGTATATACCTAACTAACTTCCTATTTTTATAGTTGTTGTACGTTAGAAAATATCCTTTAATTATTGTGTTATTATTTAGAAATATATTCTTCAGTTCTCTCTGTAAACATGAAAAACTATTAAAATATTAGGTAAATCACTTGGATTATTTTTATGTATACTGTAAATAACTTCCTATTTTTAAAGTTGTACATTAGAAAATATACTTTACTTTTGTGTTATTATTTAGAAATATAATTTACTTTTGTGTTATTAATTGGAAATACAAGGTGTATATAAATTGGCGGACCCACTACACGTGGCGATGTTCTTCGTTAAATTCGGAGTCCAAAATCCTAATACGAAAATGTTGTACCATGCTCCATATCTTTGCACGAGGTTCCTAAAGTTCGGACTTTCAGTCTTGAAATAAGCATTATTACTCGATATTTGTTGACAGAAAGAGCTACAATTTAGAAGAAAGAAGAATTGTTGTTATTATCCTTTCGTTAAAATTTTCTTTTTGATTTTGAAGTTTGTTTTTAGTATTTGTTTATTAACTTATTTTGACGAAAAACACATCTGACAACGTTGTAAAACAATAAGTAGGCAGCCTAATGTTGTTCTAGTCAAATACATTACTACTGTCAAATTCATTCTGAAGACAAAGGAAGCCTGATACATCGTTTTAGGATTAGGACTTTTAACTCAAAATTTGACCAAGAATGTCGCCACGTGTAGTATACAAGTATACAAGGTGTGTATAAATTGGCGGACCCCAATTTATACACACCTTGTATACTTTACTTATGTGTTATTATTTAGAAATATCTTCTTCAGTTCTCTGTAAACATGAAAAACTATTAAAATATTAAATAAATCTCTTGGATAATTTTTACGTATAATGTATATAACTAACTTCCTTAACCAAAATGCAAATATTGTTGCCATATTTTAATATAAATATTCCAAAGTGACTGCAGATATTTACTGAAAATATTTGAATACATGAATCTTGATGTAAGAATATTGAACAGTGCATGCATATCGCTGCGAATACACAATATAATGTACATAACCTATAGCATAAATTTGTCAAAAATAAATGTCATAATATATTGCTTAGTGTACATATGGCGCTACTTGGCGGTCCGCGGCATTAAAAAACAGACTCTAATTTATCTACATTAAAAATTTGTATCGATACTAGTTAGACACGCCCACATTTCAAATGTAAACTAACCCGCGAAACGGTGTCACTCATCTGAGTCATACTCATAACTAGAGCTGAGGATGTTTGCGGTATAACCATGGTTATATCATGTAACCATAGTAAATTACTATGGTTACATGATATAACCATGGTTATACCGCAAACATCCTCAGCTCTACTCATAACTCATCTCATGACGCATAACCCTACATTTAAATATCCTGGTCAACCATTTGAAAATTATAATTTTAATTTTATTCATAAGTTGGAAACAATACATTATTTATATTTATATTATTATAATATGTAATTTGAAGTAAAATTCGAGGCTATTTCACAAAAGTAAAATACGCTTTGATTGAAATAATTGCTTGATAAGAAGTGCTTAAAAAAAGTGCGACTCCTAATTTAAAAATTAAATTAAAGCAGAAATACCTGAGTTAAAAATTTATAAGTGACCACAAAAGTAACACAATAATTTGGGGCTACTTTTGAGATATATTTGAAGGCGATACCAGCGAAGTACGGTCAGAAATCGAGCTTAGCATCTTTCGATCGAACACCGGCGCGAGGAAGGATCCCACATCGACGGAACACGCTCAGAGCCGGTCAAGAAAATTTGAAATCTCCGCACTCTGAAAACACGACGAATCGACCAATCTTCATCCATACCATCAAGATTCCTCCCTTAGATGATAAAAAACAGGTCTTATTAATACAAATTATTTCAAATAAAGTCTCTTTTAAAACGATTTACATTTAAAATATTTTTCTTAATAACCAAATAAAAATCCTCATAATCTTACTTGAAAATTACATTCCAACATTATTGATAATTGTGAAAGAACTTTGATTTGATGCAAACTGTAGTACTTACCTAGATATATTTGTTCTTTAATTTATAACGTAACTCACTTGATAACATTCTAGCCATTAAAACATAACCCTATATATTTTCTTGATTCACACGTGTACGCAATTATAATTTTATTATTTGTCGTTAGGCACGTTTCATGTCATTGTGTACAGAAACCTTTTTCTTTAAATCAAATCTTTTATTTATCTATGTTTAGCTGGAGAAAACTAAGTTATTTTGTTATACAATTCACTACCATACACTTAAGGGAAAACATATCGACGAAGATCCTAGACAGTCAACTTTGTTATAAATTTAGTGCTCTCCGACGACCTAGCCTCTTATACTGAAATCATATGAGGAGCGCTGGTGTACGTGTGTAATAGGTTTCTAAGTAAACCAAGGCGCCCAATAGTATAATTCCTATACTTTACAATTTTAATATAATCATAAATCGCTGAATATCTACTATTATTATCTTCTTTTATTATTGTCAAATTATTATTCACAGATCATTCAGCATCTCTTCAATATATATATTCTGGAAACTCTTTCATATGTTTATATATATATGCCTGAATTCTGAATACAAACTATTTGCTTTCTGCTGCTTATAAACTTTCTACTTATAAGAAAGGTGTCTTTTTATGGGCTGTAAACTATATAACACTTTTTTGACAGCATGAGACACAGTGTGTCAACAGTGTTACAGCGTGGGTACAGATGCTCTGAAGAAGGAATCCACAACCGTCATGGATCCGGACGACCTCAAGCAACTACAGCACGTCATTTGAGGATTACGGCTTTACAAGACAGAGTTTCCACAACCGTCGATTGGAAATGCTTGGTTGGGAGTTTTACAACAAAGAGTCTATGGTAACAATATATCGCAGAATACGCGCTTTTGGGCTTCGTTCCTATAGACCATTTTTATGTCTCCCACTGACCTCTCGACATTACGCTGCTCGAATTGAGTGATACAACGCCAGATTAAATTGGAATGGTGAATGGAATGGTGTTGTGTTCTCTGAGTCCCGATTCTGTCTGTGGGACGATTTCGTGGAGAACGCATAAATTTAGAATTTACTGTGGAACGGCATACTGCCCTTACACCGGGGATGATTGTATGGGGTGCGATAGCGTACGGTAGCAGACCACCTCTGGTTTTTATTGAAAGAAATTTGAATGCAAATGATTACATACGAAATGTACTGCAGCCTGTTGCACTGCTATATCTACTACGGTTAATTCAAACACTTTTCCAACAACACAACGGACGTCCTCATGTAGGAAGGGTTACTACAAGGTTCTTACAAGAAAATAACATGAAACACCTACCATGGCTTTCTAGCTCTCCAAACTTTTCAGCAATCGAACATGTGTGGAATATGGTACTGGATTAGGTAATTTACCTCAACCATCAAATAATCTACTTGACCTTCGTCACTATATTCAAGAAGCTTGGAATGACATTCCTCAGGATACCATAAATAATTTAATTTCAAGCATGCCTCGAAGAGTTATCGAATGCATAAAAAACCGCGGCGGACCCACTCATTATTAAATAACATTGTTATTTTTTATATTTTAGTTTGAAAATAGTATATTTAAATCTCATGTAAAAGAATATTTACACTCCAAATCACCAAAGATGATCCCTGCGTCATTGATTTATAATTCTATCAACGACATTCAAAGAATAATCTCCACATCCAAATAACAAACAGTACCTACTTGTATGACAAGGATAGCTTGAACGAAAGTATGTGTTTTGACGCTAGCACAGACATACGGCTCAAGAAATTTATTTGAGTAAGACAAAGACGGGATTATTATCTATTCCGTGATAAATACACACTTCCGCTTAGTAGTTCTGTCGTTACTCGGTGACATTTGACAACATACATTCGTTAATATTTGATCGAATTGTTATTTATTTGCTTTTTATAAATACATATTTTTTTAAATTTATTTTTTCAAAACTATAATGGCAGCACATTACATTCCTAATTACGACAACTTGTTTTAAATTCGTTGCAATATTTTGAACGAGAGAAAAACCATGGTGGTGTTAATACCTATTACATATGCACATAATATATTTAGATTTTAATAAACCTTTTGTTTAGCGAGTGGCAGATGCATTATGCTTGGGAACAGTAAAACGCATCAAAGCTGTGTAGCAGCAGTTTAAATCGTGTACTTCACAATATTGGATTTAAATATAAAAATGATAATAATCATAGTGGAACGATCCAACATTACAGAGATAAGATTGACATTTCTTAGGAATTACATAACGAATTTGAGTTGTTCTGTTCAGAGAGAAGTGGTATTGTTTGATGAGACCTGGCAAGATAATAATCTGCAGAGTGTGCGTAAACCTGAGGGTTACGAGGGCAAGCGATATGTTGTATTACATTGTGGTTCAAAAATAGGTTTTGTGTCAAATGCTTCTTTATTGTTTTCAAGAAAATCACAAATCGAAGATTATCATGGTGAAATGAATGGAGAAATGTTTAAGAAATTGATCGAAGAATATTTAATACCAAATTTGGAAGAACCGGCTCAAATAATGGTGGACAATGCACCCTACCATTCACTAGTAGTAAAGAAACATCCATCATCGGCTTGATGTAAAAATGGTATTATTACTTGTCGGAACATAATATACCTTTCGAACTCTATTTAAAACTGACCTACAACCCTTGGCTAAAAATTTGCATAAAGAAAAACGGTATCAAGTAGATGAATTGCTACAAAGTCATGGACATGAAATATTGAGATTGCCTCCTTATCATTGCGAATTTAATGCTATCGAAATTATTTGGGACCATGCAAAACAATATTATAATAAACATATTTTCAGGGATCGTCATGGAGATGATAAAGTTATAGCTATGTGGAAGGAATCACTAGAGCAGTGTACGGAAGAAATTTGGAAAAACACGGAAAGTATTATAAAAAAATGGTATGATAGAGAAATACATTTACATTGTGAAATTAATGGCTTTATAATTAACATTGAATATTCAAGCAGCAGTGAAGATAGTGAGATAGTATTCTATATAATAACCCAAGATTTATGCCAACGTACATTCTACACGTCGTTTTTAGTTCACGCCAAATATATCAAATTTTCTTGTATTGGCAGTAAAATATCAAGTTTTAGTATACAGCTGATTACTTGTTTATGTAATGTTAGTTTCTACTTTTAGTAACTGAGATTTTATGCAACGAATACAATTATATTAATACAAATAATCATACAAAATGTTACACATGCAATTGCCAGACTATGGCCACAATTTTTAACTAAATATGTCCAGAAAGGTAGAAGAATTACAAGAAACTAAACAGATTTTATCAAGTAGCTAGATTTCCTAATGTACTAAGTAGAATTGATTGCACTCACATGATAAAACAATCTCCTGGTGGTAATAATGCTGAGCTATACCGAAACAGAAAAGGATATTTTTCATGGAATATTCAGGTAATAGGAGAATTTGTGCCATCGTAGCTAGTTGGCCAGGATCTATACATGACAAAACAATTTTGAATGGATCGGCAATAAAAAGAAGCAAAGAAAATGAACATTTCAATAACTCAGTTATACTTTGTGATAGTGGTTACAATATTACAAAATATCTATTAACCTTTTTAGCAAATCCTCAAAGTCGAGCTGAACAATTGTACGATAAATTCCATTTTAGGACCAGAAACTGGATTGAAAGATTTTTTGGTGTCTTAAAAAGATTTCCAATCTTATTACATATATGGTATGAGAGTTAATGTGGAGAGTTAATGTGGAACTCTCGAAAGCAATAATAGTAGCAGTAACAGTATTACACAATGTTGTGAATGGGTCATTGATGAGGACATAAAATTCCACAAAGAGCAGCCAGAAGCAAATATGCAAAATGAAAATTATGCATTTGTAAATGTTCATTTTGCAAATTTATTCTAATATCGACTATTATACTATCTTCTAAATATTTTTTATATTTCCTTTTTTTTTGTATATATACTCATGATAATTTTATTATTAAACAAATAATAAGGCAATTTTCTTAAATGATTGCATATGTATATTAACTTATTAAACAATTATAATTCCCCGTTAAATTGACAATTTAATATATTAAGTTTTTTTTAATTGGCTCCTTTTTCTTACTGCGTATTCTTTTTCGTTGCAATTTTTATATTTGGAATTAAAAATACAATGCATATAAAAAATGTATGTCCAATTAAATACATTTGAATGTGTTTTCATGTTTTTGTAGCAAGTTTTTGCAAGATACACTAGTGAAATGTGTTTCGACTGCCTTATTTGATTTGGTGTCCATTGGCTCTAATCTTCTGGTGTTAACTTAAAAATTTTTAATATACACAAAACAAATTCATACAATTTGATGAAGTCAATAAATAAAATAACTATTGTTTGTATATATGTATTATATGTTTCTTATAATAAATCTATAACTTATTGCAAGTAAAATTTTTTGTTTGCTCTAATTTAATTTTTAAAAGTTCAATTACTAAATTTTTTTTCTTGCTCCATTTCATGTTCCTTTTTCAAAATTTCTTTCTGCAATCGTACAAGTTCTAATTTACTAGCAGTCAACAAATAATTTCGAACCAAAAAAAAACATTTCACAGCAAATAAGTTTGTATGAATATGTTTTGTTTATAATGCATACTGCGATTTCAAATATTTATACCGACTTTGTGCAAAACCTTATCTATTATGGCAGTGTTAAGTTATCTGCAATATATTCCAAATTTTATTTAAAATTAGGCACTGTAGAACGTTTAACTAGAGATATCTAGGGTTATTCGATGATATAATTGGGTTAATGTATTGTAGAACTGTCCCTTAAAAATTTAAAATTGTATTGAAATATATTTGATGTAAGTAAATTGTTTATTTTTTTAAAACAAATATATATTTTTTATAAGATAATGTTTATATAACTCATAACAGTGAATATGTAATTACAGTTATACAAAGTAGATACTCTGGTCCATTGTATGATTTCAATTCCAGTAATAATGCTTTTACAACTAACTTGAAACTATTTGGCTTTGCCATTCATTAAAATGATTAAAGAATTGCATAATCTTAAATGTTGACATAAATGTTGTAAATTCTTGATAGTTCATTTTATTTTTCATGTGATGTTATAGTTTAATTTGATTTGCTGTTTACGCAGGTTTGTTCAATTTATAGTAATTTTAATATAACTTAAGATGTAATTCGATTATATATTATATATGTTCATATAACCTACAAATTCGACCGACTGTCAAATAACTCAAATATATTTGGCCCGGAAACGTATAACTTCGTTCCATATTCATTTGCAATTTACAGTATTTAATATGACGCCGAAGTACTGATTTGAATCATAGAATGTATTGATGACGCAGGGATCATCTTTCCTGACGACGAGTGTTTTATACTCGATGCACGATAAGTTCCAATCGTGACGTCATCTCGCATTCAAACCTAACCTAACATACTTATGTAACCTATATAGCTTCTATTATTATATATACTTTACTTATTATGGTATATCAGATTAGCACTACAGAATTTAGTAAGAAGCATCTGACAATATTTAAAAATTTTCGATCAGACTACAAAAACTAAATATATCTCAACTGAAGGAAAATTAAGTTTTATTTTGATACTTTGATACTCTATGAACAGTCAACATTCCAAAATGGCCAAATTTCTTTCCGAATAGGCAATAACAGCAACATAAAAGTACTGCGATATCGGAAATGTAATAATGAAGTAATTAACTTTTTTTTAAATTTTTTACTTTAATATAACGACCGTTTGGATTAACAAACAAATGTTGCATTTTCTATTGAAATTTGATTTAATTATTAACTATTATGTCATGGTCGTATTGTATATTTATGATATCACTTGATTATATTTTTGACGTCACGTCAATGACGTGCATTGGAACTTATCGTGCCTCGACTATATCTCTGAATTGTTATGATATTAATGACTTTTTGTTTCCTAAACAGTTTACAGAAATAGTTGTCGACAACTATTTCTAAATGGTAGATTAGTTCATTTGAAGCGGCTGTAAGACCTATTTATTCCACCGCGACTTCTTTAGATCTATTGTAGTCCTTTAACCTGTCTTTGATCTCGGGCGTTCGAGGACAGGCAAAACAGTTCTAGGGAAATTTGCCTAAGTTTACAATAAACCTACTGAATAGAGAAAGAAAATCCATCTATTAACAGGCCATTGTTCTAAATGAAGTATATTACAGTTTCTTGAAATTGTAATCGAATCTCAGTTTTAAGAATCTATCTAGTTTACTAGTAACACTTTACGTTTACAACAACTGTTTCTTATTCTGCTATTACAATTCACATATCAAAACCAATTTACAATTTTTGTTCGGATTTAGCCGTATCGTTGCGTTACAGAACTATTCATTCTATCAACTTCTTCTAAATTTGCCATCAAACTAATTCGTAAAAAGCAATAAGTACTGTTTGGATTTTGGCTTCCCCAAAACGATTTTTTCGGGGATTTCCCTCATCATTAACTATAATAATTTTTAAAAAATTTTCGTTTCTTCGAACTTCTCGAACTGATGTTTTTGCAATGCCCAATTTGCCACAATTTGTGGTAACCGATCAATTGATGTAGAAATTTTGAGTTTACTTTCCCAAGACCAAATTTTTCAATTAAAATGCGATGAATTTATTGTGTCGAGTATAAGTTCCACTTTCGTGAATCTAGTTCAAGATTTTTTAAAAAATTTGACGAAATCAAGCACTTTTGCAACATTTCGTTCAGTCAGTTTACCATCATCCAAGTCTTTTCTGCCTTCTAGGAATAATAATAATGAGTTAGTATTACCCCCGTTCCGTAGAGCGAGGAGCGAGTCAAGATCAACTATCGACATTTAGTTTAAACTCTAAGGAAACAACGAACACTTCGAACAGCCGAGCACCGGATCCGAGCCTGGGACCACTGGCATAATAAGCCAGTGCATTACCACAAGGCTATCGGCCAGTCGTAATGCCACTCAAAAACTCATGTTCGTGATAAACAATTATCCCTACAAGCGAATTTGATCATTTGGAGCGGTTTCGTAGCACGTTTACTGTTTCTAGCACGAACTTAATATTTATTGTTTGGTCTTCATTTATTTTTCAACCGTGGTATACAAATTACTATCATTTAAATGCGTCGTCGTATCTTGGATTTTAGTTAACAAAATGTTATTAAATTTTTACAGATTATTTAGAAAGATTGACACTTTATAAATTTACTTTATACTTTATTTATTACTTAATATCGTTTAAATAGAGCCATTCCGGTTATTATTGGGACAGAGGCTACTAATACGAGGGATGTTTCCAAAGTTCTGGAAATTTAGTATAATTTTTTTATTTTGTCAATTTTCATCAATATTACAATGTAGTTTTTCAACATATCGCCATTTAATTGAATACATTTATCCCAACTATAAATTAATTTTTTTAAGCCGTCCTAAAAGAATTTTTTCGGTGCCTCCTTAATTCACCTATTTATGGCACGTTTTATGTTAGTCAAACTCTCAAAACGAACACCCTGAAAACGTTTTTTCAAATCTGGGAACAGATAAAAATTACTCGGTGCGAGGTCCGGTGAATAAGGTGGATGAGGAAGCAATTCCCATCGTAAATCGTTCAAAACATCCTTCGTTTTTCTTGCGGTGTGCGGTCTTGCAATAACGGACGCTTATGCAACTTCCCAGGCCATTTTTTGATAATTATCTGCCGCAGTGGTCCGTATAATAAGTTCGAATAATATTCTGCGTTAATTGTAGGACCTTTCGTCAAAGAATCCATAAAAATAATCCCTTCTCGGAATACAGTAAGCATTACCTTTCTAACACATGGAACTGCACGCGCCTTAAGTGGAGGCCCTTTTTCGGGTTTGCGCCATTCTTTGGATTGACTTTTGGTCTCAGGATTGAAATAGGGAATCCACGTTTCGTCAATGGTTATTATCCGTTACCAAAACTCTTCACCGTAACGAGCTAATAGCTCTTGAAGTTAACGACAAGTGTCAGACCTATTGAGTTTCGTACCGGTCCCAACAAACAGCCTTGGCACCCAAATGGCTGAAACATTGCTTACGCCCAAAAAATCATGTAAGATATCATGAACTTGTTGTGTACCTATTCCTAGGAATACACTAATTTTAGAAATAGTTATTCGCTTGTCCTTTTTCAGTAGGTGCACCATGGCAGTAATGTTTCATTTACCGACGTGCTCGGGCGATCGCTGAGTGGATCGTCTTCTAATGATGTTCTACCACTTTTAAAACGATCGATCCACCGATATACAGTACCTTTAGATTCTGCAAACTCACCAAAACACTCCTTGCAAACGTTTAATAATTTCTGAAGTTTTCACACCCTCTTTTCATAAAAAGAAAATTTATGGTCTTTGAGATTTAGCTGCATCTTTCATGGTTACACAAACAGTGCTACAAAGATGCGACTATCTCGGTCGAACACCAGAATCAGACTAAACGGATAACTGCATAAACATATCAAGACTTGTCTGTCACAGCATTGCCTACAAGTTCTGCGTAATTTAATTAGAGCACAATTCCAAGAACTTTCGAAATATCCCTCGTATATTGGATTAATTTAATTCTTTGAATTTAGTCATAGCAATTTGATGTGTAGAAATAGAATAAACTAGCAATTTAAAAGCACTCAATTTTCTATACCACTAATAAAAGTTTAAAGAAATATTATACATCCATTTTAATCGGTATATAGTTGTTCAATGTATTGTAATTATTTTGTTAAAGTTTTTCCGTTTCATATTTGTTCTCTTTGTTACAGGGCAGTGACTGATCCTCGAGACGGTAGACGAGTGGCTTTGAAAAAATTACCTAATGTGTTCCACACCTTGGTGTCGTCGAAACGAGTTTTTAGAGAACTGAAAATGCTGTGTTTCTTTAAACATGAAAACGTAAGTAGAGATAAATCTACGAAATTCACTATTTTGTTTCTACGTTACTTTATTTCTTATTGTTTTCTCAAAAATCCTGGAAATAGTAAATTAAGACTATGGATTCTTGTTTCATAATCATTAGTGTGGCATTAGAAAGAAGTTTTCAAGAGGATGCCAAATGTGTAAACTTTTATAAATTATTCGAACATGTACATCATAAATTGTTACTACAGAAGCTTCTACGAGGAATATTTTTAAATAAGGTCTGTTTTTAAATAACAAGAAAAATACTGTAAATATCATTAAAATATATTTATTTCCATATTCTGCATACTTTCAACAAGTTTTCTACATAATTTCCATTTTTGCTCAAACATTTGTCACACCGTTCAACAAGTTTTTGAATTCCGATGTCAAAGAAATTTTCCGCCTATGAAGAAGCCCAATTCATGACTGCAGTTTTCTCTTCTTCGTCCTCGTCAAACCGTTGGTCACCAAGGAACTCCTTTAACCTTCATAACACCAGCCCCAAGAAAGTACCACAGTATCACACCAAGTGGAGTACAATTGTGCGCCACTGAAAGAAAACGATTTGAAAATCAAGAAAGAAACAGTTTTTTAATTTAGGACAAAGAAAATATAACAAGCATGTTTCTTACCAAAATATTAATTTAAAAAAATTACAATTGTTACACGCTGTATTCCACACAGAATGCATAGACTAGTTGATTGCAGTTTACACGAATTTGCCTTGCTTTTGGTCTTCGTTTCTTTTGCACATAAAACAGCGTCCAAATGTGCCCCGGTACATCCCGATGTTGAGGAACATTCCGGCAGCTGTTCGCAGAATTTTGAAGAAACGGAACCTATTTGCTTTTTTATATACGTTTGTATGAATTTGTTTTCATAACTCAACTGTGCAGCAAGAATTTTCTGCAACTATCTAAATGGCCTTTATTAAAACAGGTTTTTTTTTGCTTCCACAGTATATAAGCATCGATTTCAGCAATATCTAGCATATGGTGAAATATAGACATAGGCCAGCTATTAGTTTTTCTTTGCATAGAATATTGCTTACACAACTTATCAGTGATCTCCACAACACCCTTAGTTTCGTTGTAACTTAGGATTATATCGGGTTTATAATTTGTACCCTCATCACTAACCTTACCATCCGTGTGTTCAGTTGATAATAGTATTACAGCTTTTTGCTTTTTTGGTACATAAGACAGAAGTGTAGCATTCTTTAAAAACCCAAACATACTGGAATATACAGGCTTATATGTTGTTAAGTGTTATATTCTTATCCAAAAGCTTTTTGGCTAGCTATAAGTCAGTAAAACAATTGTCTGATGTGATTCCATAACCACCTGATAAATGGTTAGTCAAATCCAGGACCACCCTTTGTCCTTGGTGTTTTTCAGCTTGATTGGCTAGTTTACCGACAGACAAAAAAGAAACATGTGAAATCAAAGTATACTTATAAAAGTACTTACCTAAGTAAACTTGCATATTTACAGTGTACGCAGAAAACAATCTGCGAATGCCCATATTGTGAAACCATACTTATCCGGTTTGCTCTTCATATAAACTTTGAAAGGTGTCTGAATTTTTTGTATATTAGCCCTGAATTTTCTTAGAGGAAATTTTGCCCACTGCATTCCACTTTTAGATCTATAAACCAGGGTTTTCAATAAGCTCTCTTCTTCGTCACAAAAATCAGAATTAACAGGGGAGTGTTCATTTTCTCCTAAATCAATCATATCAGGTATTTCTTCTTGCTCCGAAATATGATCATCATCTTCACTATCAGCCATATTTTTCTCAATATCACCAATATCGACATCATCATGTTCTAGACGCCAAAGCATTCAGTTAGATTTTTTTGGATTACGAATTGCATACATTTTCGCTTTTTGAAATACAAACGCGTAACGCTCACGATTGTAACTTACTAAATTCAACCAGGCAACTGGCTTCACTGATTACTGCATATAGTGCTTGTGACGCATCGCTGTTACTGTCAGGAATAATAGAATTTCCCCAATTAAATTTATGTAATGTTAAAATTTGCGCATGCTTAAAGTACCGACTGGGGTACAAACGTATACCAGGCTCATAAAGTCAAAATATCTGACAGTGTCGAGGATGTAAAATATATATAACGGATTGTTCATGTAGATAAGACTATAATTTGGAGCTACTCTAATGGTAAATGAGAAAAAAAAAATTTTGTAAACTGAATAAAAAATTACGGCTGGGGTACAAATGTCAGTGTTATGAAGTGAACATCACTGGGTGCAAGGTCTGGACTGTGACATCTGCCTTAATTCCAGTTGTTCCCATTCAAAAGAGATTAGACCTTGGGTTAGTGCAGAAACATATGGTCTTGCATAGTCATGGAGCAAAATCACATTGGAAGACAGTAGGCCACTCCGCTGGTTTTGTATGGTACGCCGAAGTTTTCCCAACATCTCACAATACGCATTAGAATCAACAAAATCCCTTTCCTGTCCCAAAATACAATTGCCATGATCTTTTGTGCTGAAAGTGTCTGTTTGGCTTTCACTCTGATCCACGATGTGTGTCGCCATTCCATTGACTATTGCTTGGACTCAGGAGTCATGTGAGACACCAAAGTCTCGTCTCCTGTAACGATGTGGTCCAAAAATCCATCTCCTTCCTGGTCGTATCGAGTCAAAAGCGATAAAACACAGCCCAATCTTTTTGTTTCGTAATCGTCAGAAAGCAGTCTTGGAACCCACTGACAACAAAAGTTTCGATATTTCAGTTTCTCCGAAACAATGATGTACAAAATTGACCTTAGAACCTGCGAAAAATTAATCCACTTCTCGAACCAACTCTTCAGAAATCAGAAAAGGTCGTCAGAAGGCATCATGCACATTAACCCGCCCGTCCTTAAATATTCTCACCCACTTTCGAACTCTACTGCCACTCATATCATTATCACCGTAAACTTCACAAATCTGACGGTAAATTTCCCCTACTATAAAATTTCTTGCACTCAAGAACCTAATTGCAGATTGAATCTCACAGTCGGCGAGCGACTCAATTTTCGTAAACATTATAAACTTCTACAGCGCAGCACATAGACAGACGGTACCGTTGCAAATGGCGTTTCAATGCGCGCAACGCATGTTGGGAGCAGACGCACATGCGCACTAAGGCGATCGCGCGCCATTCTGACGCTCATTCACAAACGGATCTTATTTAAAAAATATTCCTTGTGCTTTATGGGATTGGTAGTTATGAATGATTATCATATTTATGTCCTAAAACTAATATTTTTAAAATATGATTGGTAACCTCCAATTATTTCCAGTATACCTCAAGGCAGTTATATGACACCGATTCTTTATTGCTGTTTGTAATGGTTTATAAACTCTACTAGTTCTGAATTTCTAGCATATTTAAAGTAATTAAAGATATTTAAATGTGTTGATTTTTACCATGATGGTAGATCGTTTCAAGGTATTGATTTGTTTAAGGCATAATGTCAAAGCTACAACATATCACATAACTTCGTATTAACCCCATATAATCACTTTTTAATGTAAAAATAATAAATGTTTTTAAATTATAAGTTTAAAAGTAAATAATACATTAAAAAATTGATCATACTACCTACTTAGGCGTCATTTTTTATTTAATTAACATATTGATCACATCGTGAATAAATTTCTACAATTGCGTGGCCTCGTATATGCAGAGACTTTAACGAATATTACTTACATTTTATTTATAAACTCCATGGTCAGCTATACGCGCCTATTGTGTAATTCAGTGTTCTTATCATGAAATTCATAGAAATCGGATAGAATGAATTTAGCACAAAATCGTTAATTTTACTATTTTAAATTAAATATTGATAAAAATTTTATGCTTACGCAGAAAGATTACAATTTATGTCTTAAATTATAGGAGAGTAGAATGCGGACAGTATTTACCAAGTTGAATTAAACTTTTATATAGAAACGCAAATTGCTCTTTTTCTTTGTTGTTGTTGTTCCATATTTCTCCGTTTTATGCTCGCTCAGTTGACGTGTTCCATATTCGCTTCCATTGGAGTGAATATGGTAAACATAATCCCATGAATCGGGTACATCGTATCTGAACCTCTTATCTGGAATTGACCTCTCCAATATCTAAAATCGCTCCTATATAACAGCTTTAAAAGCTCCATGGTTCTCTTAATATTGTACTATGAAATATGTGTGCATTTTTCTATAACCACTCTTACTTTAGAACTGTAATTTGTTCTAATTGTATGTGATTTGTCTTGAAAATATAATAGTATTATTTGGAATTTCTTTCCTAATATGCAAAGAACAAACTTGAATATACACTTCTGGACAAAATTAAGGGACCACCAGTAAAATTAAAAATTAATTTCAAATAAGATAACGAAATTTAATTAAACGAATAAATGTACACTGCTCCAATAAATTAGAGGAACACTAAGAATAATAGCTATAATATCTTGCTCTCTAGTTTTATGAAACCAACGAAATCTCGCAAGCTGGTCATATTGTCGTTTATTTATTATAAAATGAGTTCAATTTGAACATTTTGAATCAATAAACTAAAAAAGTTTTTAATGAACTAACAAATTAGACTTAAGTAACTAAAAAAATTAAGCTTTAAAGGGAATCTAGTAACGGATATGTCCTCCACGAGTTTGAATGACTGCTCGTCACCTTTGTGGCATTCTTTCAATCAACCTCTGGATATCCTCTTGGGGTATGGCTTCGTGAAGTGCCACTAGAAGCTGTTGGAGAGTTTCGGGAGCCACAGGTCGACTCCTGAGCTTCCGATCCAGCTCATCTCACAAATGTTCGATCGGATTTAGATCTGGACTAAAAGGTGAATAACCAATAACTTGAATTCGATGTTCTTCCAGAAATTGTCTTGTCTGACTAGTACATGTTGTCTTGCCTTATCAAGTTGGAACGGAAATCATGGGCTATAAGAGCTCTAGCAGGTATCACGTGATTTGTAAGTACGTCTTCAATATATCGGGCAGCATTAATTCGCCCAGATATATGAACAAGATCTGTTCGAGTATCAAATGAGATTCCAGCCCATACCATGTCAGATTCTCTTCAAAACCTGTCCCCTTCCTGAACCAGTCCTTTACGATGGCGTTCACCTGCACTCGTCCAAATTCGAAGACGTCCATCACAATATGTCAACTGAAATCTTGACTCATCGATGAAAAGCACTTAGGACCACTCCCAATCTACATGGTGTTGAGCAAACGCCAATCGGTTTCTTTTATTAGCCAAAGCCAGTCGTGGCTTTCGGACTGGTCTTCTCGTTCTAAGATTATGTTCTCGCAACCTTTGTCGCACGGTTTCCATACAAATTTGTTTTCCCGTTGCTCTTCTAAGGTCACTCTGCAAGTCTCTAGCAGTAGATGTGCGCCGTCTAAAGGCGCAGCTGCACAAGTATCTGTCTTGCTCAGCGGTTGTCGCACGTTTACAACCTTTACCAGCTCTTCTAACATATCTTCCTGTCTCCAAGTACCGACTCCAAACCCTTCACCTCACAGAAGGGCTTACATTAAGTTGTCTTGCAACATGACGTAAGCTGTATCCTTCTTCGATTAATGTTACGACTCTTGCAGCTTCAACTTCATTTAGGTGTCTCATAATACGCTTTTATTATCTAATGACATATAATTGACAAACGCACACTAGATTTTTTGGGAATTTGTTGTTATTTTATTGACAAAAATGATTTTTCCCTAGCTGTTTCACATGCACGATCTCTTATTTTAGGATGATCGGAATGATAGGGATGAAATGTTCAAATTAAATTCATTTTACGATAAATAAACGATGATAGAACCAGCTTGTAAGAATTCGTCGCTACCATAAAACTATAATATGCATTACAACTATGATTCTCAGTGTTCCTCTAATTTATTGGCGCAGTTTACAATAACAATAATAAATTTATAAATTCAAGTGTTTCCTTAGAGTTTAGTTGATTTAAGGGCTATTAAAATTAACAAACTTTACTTCTATAGACTTGAATAAAAAAGCCAAAAAGTAAACTAAAGTGGACTTCTCATGAACTTAAATCATAATTTGTAATAAGTCAACAAAAGTAACATTATTAATAGCGCGTATGCCCTTCTCTTCCAGCAGTACACGCTGCTAATCTTGTTGCCATGTTTGAGATTAAGTTTTGGATCTTTTCTTAAGGTATCTGGCGGTCTCGGTGTGTTTTTAATTTTTAATTTTGTTTCCCAATTGATCCCAGAGATGCCCAAAACCAATTCTGTACGACCATTAAATTGTATGCTGCCCCAAACCATTACAGACCCCCGCCAAATTTGTTAAATTCTCTAATGATTGCCGTGTTCGTGTCATAAGAAGACCGGGTGAGCTATTTGGCTCACCTTGTCTTCGTATGACACAAACACGGCGATCATTTCCGTCTGGACTCATCCAAAAAGCAGTTCCACTGCCCCTCGTTCCAACCTTGATGATTTTGATAAGAGTTTAACCGATTTCTCTTGTGCGTAGCTGTTAGAATTGGACCGGCTGCCGGTTTTCTAGCAGACAAATTGACTTCTTACTGTTTTGTTAGAAAATTATTTTCCAGCGGCTAATCTATGATCATTTTTTAACTTACGAGATATTACAAACCGTTTACTTAAACTCTGAAGTTCGATATAGCGATCTTCTCTGTGTGTTGTTTTTCTTTTGGCACCTTGTCAGCGTCTTCTTTTGAAACTATTTAGAATTCCAGCAACTTCTCTTTGTGAATATTGTTCACGAAGAAAAATTATCATTTGGGATACTTCTTCTGGTTTGCAATGGCGTCTAGGTATATTTAATTAACTTCATGCAAACAAATTCACTAATTTTAGAAACAAACAACCACGCTTTATTAATTAAATGACTTAAAAAAGTGTCAACAATTAGCACACTATTTGAATTATGTTTAATAAAAGTCTATTAAAAATAACTTGTAAATTGTAAAAGTTATTTCATGTTTATTTTGTGGTGCCATAATTTTGTCCGGAAGTGTATATTGCCAGATTACAAATTTTTAAAAAATGTAAAAAAAATTATTTTTTAAATTTGGAAAAAACATTCAGTATATATGTATTTAAAAAAATAAGGAAACGATTACTAACTAAACAATACACAACATAAGCTAAAACATTTGTCGAGAATTAAATTTATTTTTGAAAGCTTGCAGGTAATTATGAAACGAGTTTTATTACGAGTTGCATATTTAATAGCAATGTCTAACTCTTTCTTTCTTTTTCTCTCCTACATAGGAACACAGCATAACGGGTGCTATATTTAACCCATTTAGGACCACTATTAGACAAATCAAGGAAAACGCAAATTCTTTAAGGAATAAACTTTTATTTAGGTATTTATAAACATCCTTTAAAGTAAAAAAAAAAAAGACAAACCATTGATTCTTATATATTTTTTGCGTTGCGTTAACCCAACATTGGGACTATATGCACAAAAAAATATTACAATTATTAATTATGGTAGTCTTTGAAGCAGCGTGAATGTAATGGAACTCCACATTTATTACACATAAATACGGTTGTACTTTTGCATACTCTACAACGTCTCCTCCAATTTTCACGATTTCTTTCAATTATGTGACCTACATTATCTAAACGTGCACTGGATGATAGAGACGCACTGGAACCACGTCCTCGAACAGATTGTGTTTTACATTTGTTAGCACTAATGAGACTTCGTACAAGTTCAGACCTGAAATCTAGCTGCGAAATGGGTTTCTCTGTGTATACAAGTCTGTGCAGTTTCCAAGCATTCACCACAGTAGAATCTAACATATTTATAAATAACGGCCACCACCATTTTTTTCCACGAATATTTATTCGGTAATTTGCAACTGCGTTATCGTGTAGATCAACACCTCCCATATATTTGTTAAATTTGGCAATCATATTTGGTTGTGGTATAGAGATGTCTTTTTTTTTTCTACGATTGTACCGCTTCACAAACACATTAGGCAGTGCAGACTCACAATTGGTTGCTACTGTAACCACAGAATTGTCATTCCAACGGACCACGCTTATTTCATTTACGTGATCGTAACGAGAATCCATTGAACCACGAGGTTTTTTTCCTATAGACTTACAAGTCTCTAAAGGGCATTTCAGCATTCTGTTCTCACGTACAGTTCCAGTAGCAAAGTATCTTTGACGTTTCAGATGAACTTGTAGCTTGTAGCTCGTAAAAAAGTTATCAAAGTATACCTTACGAGTCGACTTATTTTCTAATACGTTCAAATGATTGATAACCACTGTTTCACCTAAACCAAATTCTCTTTTAGCATTTTCACCAGTTTTTCCAGCATAAGGTATAAATTGATATAAATACCCACTGCTAGATGCCAGACACCACATTTTGAACCCGAAACGTACCGGCTTCCCTTTCAAAAACATTTTCGCTGGATGGCGGCCGAAGTAGGGTACCATTTGCTCATCAATTGATAAGTGATGTCTAAAAACACCATACTTCAAGAAATTGCTGTTCAAGAGATCAACCAGCGGTCTTACTTTCGCAAATTTGTTTGCCTTGTCTAATTGATTGTTATCTGCAAGATGAATGTTCTGCTTTATGTCGAGAAATCTGTTTCGAGACATCGCATTTTTCACAAATTGAACACCTTTATCTTCATCAGATGACCAGTAAAGTTTTACCTGTGGAAGAGTGTGATACCCACTCAAAATCAATATTCCCAAAAAAATTTCTAGATCATTTTGATTTAAGGCGAATTGAGTACGGTTATTATCTCTCGCAAATTTTATGGAGTTTGAAATAATAAGCTGGCTAACATTTTTATCAAACATTTGCATAAAGAAATCAAGCACAGACAGAAAAAGCATGTTTAGACAGGAATATTACTCATGACTACAATTACACCATTTATCCCAATGTTGCGTTTTCGCAACGCTATGTTTCAAATCCGTTTGAGAAATATTTCCGAAAAAAAGGGGATTGATTTTTTTCCAAAATAATGTTACGTGAAGTATCTTTTATATGAAACCTCTTAATGATAAATGAAAAATTAAGCTGTATGTTATTTAATTTAAACTTGGATACACAAGTTTTTTTCTTGAAAATTCCATAGTGTTAACGGAATGGTACTGACAGTACATCCAAAATTATTACTTTTTAGTACGAAAAAAAAATTTTTTTGGTGCTGCGTTAACGCAACTATGGGAATAAATGGGTTAATCTAAACTATTTTTTTTAAATAATCAAAAATAATAAACAATAAATACAAAAATTTTAAATTAAAATGTACAGTTGCGAGCTCTACAAACTCAGACACCGACTTTTGGCGCATTCTGTCAACTTAAAAGAATTCGTGATTTATAAATTTGACTTTTATCCGGTATGGCTATGTTAGTGTCAATTTATTGTAAGTCAGAAAAGTACACAATTCTTAAAATACCTCAATTAAACGAACTGCAAAAGTCGATCATTATAACTAGGCTAGAGGACGGCATGAGCATTAGACACATCGCGAATGAAATAAATGTTGATAAAAACACCATAAAAGTCAATTATATATTGCCCATGCCAATACTTTTTAAATAATTAATACCTTTTGCCACCCACTTCTTTTGCTCGTACAGATTTAGTATTCTCATCTCGCCGTGGTTTTTGAGAGCTTTCATCTTGAAGAATCCAAATTTAATCAAGAAGAGCAAACTGGAATGCATTTTCATTTTAAAAACGCATATATTGTTGCAAAAACGTTATTTGCATTTGAATTTTTCCATTTTTCAAAATTTTTATTTTATATGCCACTGACTTTCTTTCAGTTAGGTGACATTTTATAAATTTCAATATTCAGACCATGTTACAAAGCCAACATTTGTTATTTGTCAAACTGTCTGAGTTTGTAGGGGCCGCAACTGTACGGATTATACTGAAGTAGATTAGAAATAATGGGTAATCCAATTCGAGTTTCCTATATTGGCTACTGTGAAAATTAGACAGTTGTCATTAATAGCACATCAAATGTTAGTTTGAAAGAACATAGTTACGAAATGGATCACTTAATCCCTGCTTAACGCGTTAAAATTGTTCAATTGTTCTACAGCAATAACAATTCTGTACGAACATTTACGGGAAGATTACGGTCAACTTAACCTCCTACTGAGCGAACAATTTGCAACGTAGTGAAAAGATTTAAGGAAACTAGAAGCATTGGAGATAGGGTAAGCCATGTGTATTATCGTGGCGCACGTTCAGCTGAGAATATTGCTGCTGCGAGTGATGGTGTGTCTGAAGGCCAGGAATTATCGATTCGTCGCCGTTCGCAGACTTTGGGCTTTTCCTGCTTCCGTTGGCGCATTTTGCAAATGGACTTGCACCTACACTCGTAAAAAATTCAGTTAAATTGGGTGTTAGAATTTGATGCTGATTTTTAAAAATTTTCTTCTCCGATGAAGCACTTTCTGGGTATGTTAATAAATGAAATCGACGCATGTGGGGCGAGGAAAATCCTCACGTGATACGCGAGACACCATTGCATGCCCAAAGAGTAATTGTGTGGTGCGCGTTGTGGTCAGGCGGCGTAATTTGGCCTTGCTTTTTTGAAAACGATGAAGGTCTGAGAATCACAGTCAACAGTGTGCGCGCATGTGAACCGATTATTTTTGGCACGAAATCGAAGATATTGTTGAAGACATGTGGTTTCAGCAAGACGGCGCAACTTGCCACACATCGCGTGCAACGTTAGAAGATTTGCGTGAAAAGTTCAGATGTAGCATTATTTCACGTAACAGTGACGTAAACTGGCCGAAAAGATCATACGATTTAACGTCATTGAATTTTTTGTGTGATTTTCTGAAAAGTCGCGTCTACGCCAACAAAACCGCAACATTGGAGCACCTGAGGACTGGCATCCACCATCATCGAAAATCACCTCGAGCAAGTTAACTGCTGCAGAAGATCCAGATGCAGCTACTTGCCTAACATAATTTTTCATAATTAATAAATGCCAAATATTCGATTATTAAAAAAAAAATAAGATAATGTTACATTTTGTGTGTTTTTTCTTACATAAAAGTTAGGAAACTGGAATTGGATTACTCATTATAAGTAAACTGAAAGCAGTAATTGAAACAAAAAATGTATATGATAAGAGTAAAACATCTTGAAGACAAAAGGAAAATTTAGATGTAAATCAAGGCGTGTTTTCATGTTAGTACCGTTTTGATAGTAAAAAACAAGCATTTAAAAAAAAAAATTAGATGAAAGCCTGGAGCTTAATTTACTTTTCAACATAATTTCCAATTACATATATTAAGACATTTACAGTTTCATATGGCCAGCATCTGTATCCAGTCCTCATAAATCTACCACCTGATTTGCTAACCACTGCAGCACGGCGGTTTGCTGTTGCCATCGTTATCGTGGCACTGACCTCCAAAGTACTTCCTTATGTACAGGAACAAATGGTAGTCACTCAATGCTTGGTCGGACTACCTCCGTATAGTCTGACCAAGCATTGAGTGACCGCCAAAGTACTTCCTTATGTACAGGAACAAATGGTAGTCACTCAATGCTTGGTCACATTATACGGAGGGTGATCAAATTGTTCTCAGCCATATGAAGTGATGAGATCTTAAGCCACGCGTAGACGAACATTGTCCTAAAGCAAAACGATGCCTCTACTGAGCTTGTCACGCCTTTTATTTTGGATTGCACGACGCAATTTGTTTAAGGTCACAATATCCCAGCATTTACTGTGTTACTCAAAGGCATAATATCCACAAGTAATACTCCCATGCCTGTCCCAAAAATTCCATAGTCTGTTGTTTTGACACCGGTGTAATATGAGCAAACAAAGTTTCGTCACCAGTGACAATTGGACTTTCAACTTTGTCGACATTTTTTCTACAGCATGACCACAACTTCCGATAAGTTAAGCGTTCTGATGCAATTTCGAAAACAATACTAATGAAGAATGATGAAATTGTAAAGCGTCTGTTTCTTCGAATTCTTCCGTCAACTTTCTGCACCAGATCATCATTAATAACGAAACTGCGTCTCTCATTTACTCAATAGTTTTCTCAATAAAGTTGACTAATCTATCGATTAATTTCAATCGCTTTCGCGTCTCTTGCGAATGACAGCGCGTATTTCACACTCATTTTAAACACGCGCAAACAAACAATAGTAACAATAGTACTTTTAGAGTATTGGGACAAACTAGCAAAATGGACATAAAACTTGTTTTACTCATTTAAATAGTGATTGTATTAGCACATATTATTATGATGCAAATTGTCTTTTTATCTTTGATCTTTTATTTAAAAATAAATCAAAACCATTTTAAAGTGTTTGTAACATAATTTGTAATATATATGTATATCTCAGTATATCCCTTCACTTCTTGTAACATATCATTATAAATAGAAGATTAGATTCTTCACCAAACAAGCTAAACGCCCAAACTTACCCACATTCTTTAAAGTAAGTTACTAGAACCTGTAGATTGTGTCTAGTAATGGCGGGTAGCCGAACCAATTACCTGAGCGCTTTAAATTTAGTCACTAAGACTAAAGAAAGATTTTATTTTTGTTTTAATATTTTATTTTAGACTTTTGACCAAAAATAAAACTATGAAACATAATCAAATATTATGAATATATTCGACGATCAGTTAACAGTTCATCTTTATCTATTACATAACATTCGTTTCATTTATAATTTATATACAAAGTAAAATTATTAAATTACATAATATAAGGGCTGTTCTCTTTCTGTTGAGCAGTAAAGTGATTTATAATTTTTCATAGTATTACCCTTCACTGTCAATGAATTTTCGCCTCCGTGAAAACCATTCTTGACAACATTTTCTCCAAACTTTCCGCGTTAGATATTTTATTTTTTTAACGCGTCAACTGCTTGTTCAGGTGATGTAAAACGTAAATTATTAGGTGTCAGAACTACACGACGAATAGCCTATCATTTCAATGTTTTTAGCACTCGAATATTCAATCTTTCGAGTAGCGGAGTAATCTCGACCGTTATCATCGTTATCTGCGTCAACAGTAATCACTACCTCCCCGGTGCTGGAGTGGAAAAATCTATTGATCCCAAAAAATATCTTCTTGTTTCAGCTTTTTTCTCAAACCATTGTTAGAGGTAACTTATTGTCAAAGATCCAAATTGCCGATTTTTATTCAGGATCGTAGCAGAATACCCAAGCTTCACGTGTAATAATATAGTACCCTAGATGAAACGATCTAGTGTAGATTTTTATCGTTTCACACAGTTTTCTATTTGAGCTAAAGTTAAATTGTGGGGAGCCCAACGAGAACAAAGCTTACATATATTCAAATGTTTGTATAAAATGATATTAATTACACTCAAAGCAATCTTTAACACTAATTATTATTTTCCGTGACTGCCGTTTTTTTGGCTTAGGAACGCGAACCAACCACGTTGAAATTCATTGTAACACGGATTTGCGAATCCTATGAACCGAAATGTCCAGATAATCTAATTGCTTTTCTCAAAACACTCCTTACAACGCAAAAGCTTACAGGTCGATAATGCTTTTTGTTCAATTCCTTGATTTCTTGCACATGATTACATTAAACTTTTGTAGTTTAAAAATACTCAAGTACAATCTGTTAAAAAAAAGTTATCGTATCAAATTGTACTACTGGTGGAAACAAACAAAAAATGTCAACATGGGCCCGCAACTCACCTGTTTCTGATATATAGTCTGTTATAAAATAAAAAATTTGATTTTTGGATTTTAAAAGTGGTTGCCTTTGTGAAACAACTTATCGTGACTTAAAATTAGTTTTGTCAGCAGACATCTGTCACCAGATTACTTATCACTTGCGTTAATTTTTTTCTGTTCTTAAATTATGCCTGAGTACACAAAAGCAGAAATGGTCGACATGCGTTTTGCGAACGGTAATGCTGCTAAAGCATGGCGTATGTATGCCGAAGCATTTCGGAATCTATTGCTGCCGAGTGATAAAATTTTCTCAAGACTCTAGACATAACCGACTGTCCGAAACTTATTCATTTAAAATTAATGGAGGGTCTGTTAGATCTAGATTAGTTTCTATTCCCACAGTAGAAGTAGACTTGCCGCAGAACTAAACGTTAGTCATCATCTAATTTGGAGAACTTTGCGCAAATAGCAGCTATATGCCTACCACATTCAACGCGTGCAAGTTCTTGCTGCTCTCGATTATGGAATTTTTGCCAATAGGTTTTACGACAACTGGCAGAATTCCCTACTCTTACAACACAGATTTTATTTAATGACGAGACTAGCTTTACAAGCAACAGGATATTCAATTTCAACAATCACGTCTGAGCAGAAGAAAATCCCCATGATATTGTCGAACTGCATCACCAAAACCGTTTTTCGCTATACTTGACTTCCTTTTTTTGACAAGTTTAATTGATCCAGTATTTGTCTCTAATCGTTTTAACGAGACAAGTATACTTGGATTTAAAAAAAATGAATTACCTCTTTTGTTGGAAGACGTGCCACTTTTGACAGATTATACATGTTGTTTATACCCAATGGATTGGAAGATGAATAGGACGGGGTGAATCAACTGCATGGCCTTCTAGGTTTCCTGATGTGGCATCTCTCGACTTCTATATTTTGGAACATCTAAAGCAATTTGTGTTCACCTGGGCTTAAGCAACGAATCGTAAATTGTTGTAGGAAAATTCGGGAAACTCGCAAGAATCTTTGAAAGGGTGCGGCGATCTTTTATAAGAAGGTGTGAAGCGTGCTTAGAAATGAACCGTGGATATCTAGAACAATTTCTTTAGTGTTACTTTAAATAATTTTTTTTTGTCATTAGAAATTTTTTATAATCTTTATCTTAATAAAACAATGTTAAATCGACAGAAACAATTGAGTTGTATATTTGTATATTGACTTTTTTGTTTGTTTTCACGGTACTATAATTAGATAAAATGTCCAACGACTTTGTTTAACACCCAGTATATTTTTCAGCCGTAAGCGTTATTAAGCCTGTAGCTAACAAAGCTAAAATGTCAACTAAAATTTATTGCAAAACATCGCGGCCTTCTAGAGAAGCTTAATGGAAAGAGAACAGGCCTAGTATACGAGGTTTGTTAAAAAAGAACGAACTTTTGTCATAAAAATTTTATTATAATACTTTCAACTTTACAAATGTTTGTCTCCTTTGAAATAGTCTCCCCTTTGCTTGCTATGCACCGCTCCCATCGTTTCTTCCATTGTTCGTATGCTCCCTGGAACTCGTTTGGTGTGATGTCTCGTATCTGTGCCAGCCATTTCTGTTGAATATCCTCTACACCTTGAAAACGACGCCGTTTCAAGGAGATTTTTTGTTTTATAAAAAGGAAACAGTCTGCTGGAGCCATATCTGAAGAGTACGAAGGATGGACAAAAATTGGCCAACAAGCAAAGATGAGTGACTTGGCGCGTTGTCGTGGAAGTTTTAAGGCATTTACGCCTTAAAACGTAAAACTCCTTGTTGATAGTCTGACCTTGTGGTATGATTTTTTGATGAACGACATCACGGCTGTCGAAGAAAGTAATCAAGGTCGACTTCACGTTTTAGCGACTCATTCGTGCTTTCTTCGGTCGTGGCGAATGTCAACCGACCCATTGTGACAATCATGCCTTCGTTTCAACGTTATATCTGTAAACCCAAGTTTTGTCACCTGTGATGATGGTTTTCATAAAGTTTTTGTCGCTGTTAGCACGACGAAGCAATTGTTGGCTAACGTTTACATGATTTTCTTTTTGCTGAGACACGATACATACCAAGTCAGAATTTTGTAACATGCTGATTCCGACTTTTTCTGCAACCTCCCGCAAAGTTAATCTACGATTTACACAAACCACAGGTCGAACAAGCAACATCGTTTGTTGACGTCGAAGGTCGTCCCGATCTTGGATTTTCGTCGATCGAAGATCTGCCCTATTTGAAACGCCTAAACCACTCGTAACATTGTGTAGAGCTCATACAGTCCTTTTTATAAGCCTGCTAAAGCAATACCCACGTTTCAGATAAAGATTTACGGACGTTAAAGCAAAATTTAATATTACAAAGCCCTTCATCGTCACTTTCTCACTACTTCGCAGAGCGCTGATTGCACGTGTTCACTTAACCGGCTCTAATTCACTAACTGATCAAACTACCGCGATGTGGCAAGCCTCGTTTTGTTCCCAAAGAATGCCGCTAGGTGTAACATAATGCGCAAACTCAAACTGTACAACGTTCGCATACAATTGGAAAAGTTCGGTCGTTTTTTTGAACAAACCTCGTATACAACTACAATTATTTAATTATATAACTGTGGTAATGTTTATAACACTGTGTATATTATTTATTTATTTTGTTTACAGGTGTTGTCGGCTCTGGATATACTTCAACCTCCTCATTTAGACTTCTTCCAGGAAATGTATCCTTTATATTACTAATTAATATTTCTAAAAAAAAGTTTATTGAGTAAAAAAGAAATTGGAAATAGCATTTTAGTCATCATGTCATCAGCAACTGTAAGTATTGAAAATTAGATTATACATACATCTGTAATCTCTTTCTCAAATTCAGTAATATTGCTATTACATACATAATTACATAAATGAAGGCATTGTACAGCGTGGGGAAAAGGTACTGTATTTTTGAATGAGCAATTAAATAAAACATTTCTTATGCAAAAGATGGTTCATATAATATTTGCATCACTTGGTTGCATTCGTCTTTTTTTTAAGTTCACTATTTTAATGCATGGCCAACAAATTTTTTTTTCTTAAATAGCGTCATGTATTTTTTTACATATTTGAAAGACTTTTTCGTGAATATAACGATATGCAATTTATATTTTAATGAAATGAACAAAAAAACCATTGTTAAAATGAAGCGTTATTGTAATGTACAAACAAAAAACGGTGAGTTAATTTAAAAACTAGAAAAAACAAGAACAAAATTAATTGTTTAAATGCTTAAAATGGGCACCATTTACTGCCAAACAATGACCCCTGAACCCTAAACCCCTGAAAAACATTTTGGAGTGCAATTGGTGCAATCCTATTTACTTCAGTCTGAATTCTAAGCTGCAAATCCTCGAGATTATTGGGTCGATTTCGGTAGACTCCAGTCTTTAAATGGCCTCACATTAAAAAAATCAAATGATTTAAATCTGGAGATCTAGCATTCCCTTCGATAGGACGTCTTCTACTAATCCACCAGTTAAGAAACACCTCATTTAAGTAGTCTCTTACTACTGCTCCATAATGAAGTGGAGCACCATCCTGTTGAAACCATATGTGCTCAGAAATACCATTAAATAAGGATGTACAAGCAGGAAACACTTAATTTTGCATCAGATGCAAGTTGAATTTGACAAAATTAATTGTTAAAAATGGGCACCATTTACTGTCAAACAATGGCCTAGTCGGTCTTTAAACCCCTGCAAAACATTATGGAATGCAATTGGTGAAATCCTAAGCTGTAAATCCTGCCAATAATATTGGTGCCAATTATGCCCAGCCATGTATTGTGTGACTCAATATCAACAATTATCTCGATTTATTGAGCAATTTAAATAAAATGTTGCCTCACCAGAAAATAAAATATTCTGAAAAAAGTGACTATTTTCCCTTTCCAACATAACTTCACAGAATTGACTTCTTCTATCGAAATAATCTTCACTCAGTTCATGTGGAAGATGTAAGGTTCAAATTTTTCTTTTTTTTTTAGAATTTTCCGAACGGATTTTGGGATTTTGGCCACTCTTCATTATATAAAGCTAGAGTTCGGTTGGAAATTTTGGGATTTTCCGCAACATCTACTAATACTTTCAGAGCCTTATCTTTGTCAGTTACTGTCCTTGGTCTGTCCATTTTTGGAGCGTGTGCCTGTCTCATTAAACTGTTCAGAATACTTATTATTAAATAATCACATACCTCAGCTTGCGTACGTTTCCTATTACCCTTGTAAATGTGATAAAATCCTGCTTAAGGAACAAATTTAAATGTGGTTTCGTACAACCAAATATTGCGTTGTATCCGACTCGTGAAGGACTATGTATTTTATTTGTGTTTGACCCACCGCTCACTGGGCGTAACTTCCGTATAAGCTGGTTATTTATTTGGTATTGAATATTGATGTATTTCCTGAATATTTTATTTATTTTACAAAAAAAAAACACTTAACCTAATTTCA
The DNA here is from genome assembly GCA_935421215.2 of Melolontha melolontha. Lineage (NCBI taxonomy): Eukaryota > Metazoa > Arthropoda > Insecta > Coleoptera > Scarabaeidae > Melolontha > Melolontha melolontha. Next base: position 102,385,164 of record OW285239.1, on the reverse strand, counting down.
TAAGATAAATCTCGCAATGTAGCACTTAGTGTTAACTTAAACTTAATTCTTTACTGTTTGTGTTAAGACTATATCTCTTGTTCTGTACTGTTTTGTGATAAGAATGTAAATGTTGTATTCAGAATCAGAGTATGGTGTTAAGAATGTGAATGTTTTATTCAGAATGTGTCTTGTGTTACAAGTTGATAGAAAATTTATCACTAATAATCAAAACTTCAATTCGTTCTTTTTCTGATAATTTTTCCATTTTACATAAATTAACCTATTACAACCGAATAAATGTCAAAATTTTATCGAATAACACGGGATTGTCAAGTTTTTTTCGTATCATGAGCTGAGCTGTCACTCGGAAACATAAAGTTTTTTGATAATTTTCTTGAAAATTTTTTTATACAACTCGCTATAAATTGAATATCATTATATTCACAAAAAAAATGTATTTTAAATATGTAAAGAAGATACATGACCCTATTTAAGAAAAAAAATTAATTGGCTTACATTAAAATAGTGAACTCAAAAAAAAACGAATGCTACCAAGTGATGCCAAATATTATATGAACCATCTTTTGTATAAGAAATTTTTTAATAAAATTGCTCATATTCAAAAGTTTCAAGCGATATGCGGTACTTTTTCCCCACCCTGTACATAAAAGAAAGTAAAATAAGTGAAATATGTGAAATATTGAATAGAAAGATACTTAAAAATAGGTAGTAAATGATAAGGAAACATATGCTTGGCGTGATCTTAGATATTGACATAGTAGTTAGTTAGTTAACCTTCGAGGTTATGAGTCAAATATATCAAAATGGTTTTAATTAATAACTTCCGTCTAAGATTTTAATTGGTTTAGTTCTCTTTTTTCTTTGTCCCATAATGCAGTTCATCATCTGACAAATTTTAAAAAAAATACAGTTTATTCACTTTCGCATATTCCTAGAAATAAGCTACATAATTTAGGTTAGTAAGAATTGAAATGAACAGTTGCATGCGTAACACGCCTATATAACGTACGATCTCTTTAGCGAATACCATTACTGTTTAGTATAGTGACATTTACATAAATGTACACTTACAGAATTATATATCCGGACAGCTTAGAAAAGGATGCGAAAACAAGATCAAAACTTTCTACCTTTTCTATCCACACCGACAAATTGTGTGAGGTATTTACATACAATTATGTGTTCAGACAGATAAAAATACTAATTACACGTAAAATGTTGAATATGTATGTAGTAATACAGTTGGGCAAAATTAAAATTCTATGAAAGAAGGGCATATGGATATACGATTGTTGCATACTGGTATGTTTTAAATAATAAAAAGTACATAACAAAGATGTTCTTTACTCGTTTGCATTCTTTCCGCTCTTTCAATTACTCTGTATTAAGTAATAAAACGACATATGCAATTCTTAAATTCACAATTCTGTATACTTAAACATCTATGCACGTGCATAGGCTATAATAATATATTGTAACGAATAGGTATAACCAGTTTTTCAGCTGTTAATATATTTGCAAATTTTCTAAAGCATTATTTCATATCTAAAATGTGTTGAATTTGCATTATTGTACAATGTGTTTCAAAAAGAATTACATCCACGAATTTCTCCTATAAATTATGATGTTCTCCATTTTTGAAATGCGGATATAGATTAAATGGTATAAAGGTTATCTACCTGTCACTGTCAGAATGTATCATCGAGAGATATCGTGATGAAATTAATAACAAGTACAATTAGATTATTAATTTATTTAATAAGAAAACTTTAAAGAAGGGATATTAATCAAACAACCAAGGTAAATAACTAATTTGTAGAAATTTTAATTATTATAATATAACAAGTGTTCGAAATGGTCACCATTCTGTTGAATGCATAATGCAATACGACGTTTCATGTTGTCAAAAATATTCTGCTATACATTTAGTGTTATTTCATTACATTTAATTGTAATTGTATTAATCAAGTCATTTAAGTTATTCATTCTTGTCTTAGATACTTCATTTTTCTTTCTTCTTTATTTACAACTCGATGAGGGAAGTAATATTCTAAAAGCGCTAAATTTTCACGAATTGTATATGCAGTAGTCCCATCTTGCTGGACGTAACCCCCTTTGAATTAGTCTCATTCCACTTGAATTAAAAAATGGTGTTAATAACTATTCTCGGTATCGTTGGCTATTAATGTTATTGTGAAAAACCTTATTTTTCTACGACGAGATACAGCTAACCATGTTCCAACTTTAACAGGATGTAAAGGGACTTCGATGTGATTGTTTGGATTAATTATACCATGTTCTGTAATTTCGTTTATTTACAAACTCGCTTATATGAAGCCATGCTTCATCAGTAAAAAAAACTTAGATCAAGAATTTCGTCATTAATTAATTTAAGTCTACTAGCGTGATTTCTAGGTAAGATCTGTTGAACAATCGATACTTTGTATGGAAACACATGTAAACGACGCTTCAAAATTCTATGAACCGTACTAGAAGATACGTTCGTTTGAACTGATAAACGACGAACTGATGTATGTGGGTTTTCTCAAACAAGGTTTCTACGCGTTCAACAATATTTTGCTGTGTAGGTGGTCTACCAGAACTTTTGCCTTTTAACACAGATCCTGTAGCCCGAAATTTCTCCACGACTAGACAATTGTGATGTAAAGTGATATTATCCACAACTCTATTAGGGAACTGCAAGTGAAACTGGCGCTTACATTCCGCGTAGGAATATTGCCATTTTCCGTTAAGAAATTGTGCACTTGGGAAATATGCTTCAACAATAAGACTATTTTCTTGCAATGTGTACATTACTTAGTAGTATTGTTTATTAAGTAAAAAGAAAATATTTGTAAAAAAAATTATATTGCGAGTCACAAATGTCAAAATGACATTATATAAATAGATAGTTATAAATATATAGTTATACTATAGTTAGATAGATAGTTATACTAATTTGCAAGTAACGGGTGTCCGTTTAATACTGAAGCTGTCAGCATGTGTCAAATTTTGGTTGAGAGAAATTTTATTGCATGCAATAAAGAACCAGTTTTTTTCATTAAATATAGTTCATGCAAAAAAATTTATTTTTTTGCATGAACGCAGAAAAAATATTTAGTTCAAAAGAGTGGTGAGATACACAAGAGTTTTGCAATTGAAAGTGTTAAACTGATTATGGCAAAACAAAAGCAAATAAGTTAAGGAAAACGTATAGAGATCATTGTTTATGACAAACGCGGAGAATCCACTAGAGGAATTGCAAGAAAAATGCAGATTTCTTACAGGTGTACAAAATGCAATTAAAAGTTATGAAAAAATAGCCTCATTTGAAGACAAACGGCCAGAAAGGCCTTAAGCTAGAAGTATTGCAGTAGATTTGACAATTACAGTGATGTCGAAAAGAAATTGAAGCTTGACGATACCTAAATTTGTGAAGAGTTCAATTAACAGCGTCAAACACCTACATCATTGACGACAACAAAAAGAGGACTTTGAGCGGTGGCAGTTAAGGAACGTGTACCAGCTTGAAAACCTTTTACATCTTTCAAATAAAAGAAAAAGATTGCTGTGGGCCAAAACACATGAAAATTGGAGAGTCGATGATTGGGAAAAATGTTTCCCAATTGGGAATCAAAATTCGAAATCTTTAGATCTGGACGTCAAACTTTTGTTAGGTGTCTACGGAGAAGATAGTACCACAGTGTGTTGTGCCCATTGTAAGGCATAGTGATGGTTTTATTATGATCTTTGGATATTTATGTTTAGATAATATACTAAAAATTGAGGGAATATTGAGGGAAAAGTATTACAGTGGCATTCTGGAATATGACGCTCTGCCATCAGGTACCAATGATCCAAAACACACCTCTAACTTATGTAAGGAGTATCAAAATCAACAAGAAGCGACAGGTGAGTTAGTAAATATGGTTTGGTCGCTGCAATTAGCGGATCTTAATCAGATAGAGATTTTGTGTAAAGAGCTCGATCGACAGTTCCAAGAACACTGTCTAACTTCCCAAGAACACTCGTCGCAACTTCTATCCAAAAATTAGTATCCCGTTTACTCCGATTATGGAGAGCAATGATCAAAGCGAAAGCTGGATATTTTGACGAAAAGTAAATTTAGTGTGTTATCACATATCATTTTTTCGACGACTGTTACTAAAAATGGAGGTTTCGAACGTCATGTTGATAGAAACTGGCCATTCGCTAATGAGCGCACTTTTGTGTTACTTTGCCCCTTTAAAGCGTTTTGATATACTTTGCCGCTTACCAAGCCTACTATGTTTACTAGACGGACAACATTAACACGTGTAAATAATTCTCGTATCTGACATATCAAGCGAACCACAAAATTGGCATCCTAGGTAGGCCGTGAACGACTGAGATAGACATATAAGTCACGTCTGAGCTTAGAGAAATGACGAAGTGTCATTTGTAAATAATCATAAGTCAAATTGACACGTTACGATTTAACCTATTACTACTAGTACGACATGTAGGTTAGATATCTCAATCAATCTAAGACATAACAGATTTAATCCATGGCATGACTGAAAACTTTTTTTTTGTAGCTCACTCAATATGATTTATTTTATGACATAAACGTTGCCATGGAAAGGAACATTCAAACATAGATAATTAGATATTTATTATTCGGAAAAGTATTGTTTTGAAACTTTTATTTTCATTTTCATCTCACTAAGATGCTTAGTCGTCGTAAATAGTATGTATATTTCTAGGTAAAGGCGTACTTGCCGCTTTTGCATGATTTCTGGTTGAGGCGCAGCCGAAATCATGCGCAATGGGCATTCATGCACTTTCAGCTCTTATGATATAATAGGAGGGAAGATCGGAAAGTTTCTTTTCGGGGTAAAATCATATTTATTTTTCTACATTGTCTCCTAGTAACTCTATATATTTAGTCCAAAGTTTTTCAAGACTTTTCATTCCTTCAGAAAAATAAAAACTATCACAACCTTCAAAATGTTCATTTACAGCTTCGATGATTTCATTATTCGATGAGAATTTTTTCCAGCCATTTGTTGAGGTTCGGAAATAGAAAGAAGTCCGAAGGGGCCAAATCTGGCGAATACGGCGAATTAATTAGAATCGTAATTCGTGCAGTTTCGCCATCGTAATTACCGACTTGTAGACCAGTTGCCTTCGTGAAACAAAACTTTTTTCTTTGCTATATGAGGCCTTTTGACTTTGGTTTCTTCGTTCTGTCTAATAATGACGCATAAGACGCGCCTGTTATTGTCCTCCCGTATTGCAAGGGGTGTTTGCATTTTCGTCACCAAGGTAAGAAAAGTGATAATCGGACATGCATTTTCGTCACCGTCCTGAAAAGCAGACGTTACTTACACATGCATTTTCGTCACCGACCATTTTCTTATCTTATTAAGTAGGTACTTAGCAATTGAAAATGAAACGAAACAATTTATATAAAACAAGGTTGTTTATTCAAATATATATACATAGGTACAGAGCTATATAAAAAATATGTAAAACATCATTTTATGTAAAATAACAATGATATGAGAGACATTTAACTAGATGTAACCTGCTTATTTCATTGTTTTGGTATTGTGTAAGCATAGACTCAATAAATTGCTGCCTTTTTTTAACTTTACGATTGTGAATTTTTGTAGGCATATGCAAACTTTGTATTTTAATATAGGTATCTATTTGAAATTCCTTTAATTTTTCTATAAAAACAAATAAATTTGGATGATCCTTGTATAACGACTTTGGTGACGAAAATGCATGCGTCATAAATGCCCCAACTATTGCGCACGGTTTATCTACCTGGTCGGTGACGAAAATGCATGTACCCATTGCAAGTAGTCAATAAAAATTATTCCTCGGGAACCCCAAATCGGCATCGTCTTGACCTTTGGAGTTGGTTCACCGCGTACTGTCGTATAAGAATAATTGAAACGTACATGAGTGAGTAAAACCTCACCAGTTTTGTATAATACAAAGGTATTTTTAATAATATATTAATAATATTCTTTATATTATTAAAAATACCTTTGTATTACTTTCGTATACTTTAATTGCGTTTTAGTCTCTGATAACCACGTTTCATCGACGGTTACAAAATGTCTCAAAAAATCTAGAGGATTACGCTTGAACATGTCTAGACATTGCTGAGAAATGGTCACACGAGCATTTTTGATAGTCTGACAGCAAACGCGGTACCCATCTTGCACTGAGCTTTCTCATGTCCAAATGTTGAGGTAAAATGTAATGTGCGCGGTCATATGATATGCTTACTGCCTCTGCTCTCTCTCTCTCAACTTTAATCGACGATCATTCATCACGTTTCCCTAAACTTTTCCAATGGTTTCTTCATCGGTAGATGTTTTTGGTCTCCCAGAAAGTGATGCATCTTCTATGCTTGTTCGACCACGTTTAAATTCACCAATCCAGTTCACAACGGTTCCATACGACGGTAAAGACTCTCCATGAACTTCGTCTAATACCGTTTTTATTTCCTTAGCATTTAAGCCTTTCAAAAAAAAAAGAAAATGATATAACTGCACAGAATTCGATTTTATTAATGATTAAGAAAATGCGCGCACTGTTTACTTTGCTTGGCTATAACGGCTTTACTTTATGCACTATCTGCCTAAAAGTTTGACACCAGTTATATAATAGATGGGGCACCAAAACACATGACCGGTACGCGCGCACAACGCCGTCTTCTGGTTCGTTCTAGAAACTTTCCAATCTCCCCTCGTATAACGTGCGTTCAAGATAAAACTGCCTCTAGTGAGCCATGATTTCTAGGTAACATGAATTTTTTAAATAACAGGCGGCTTTAGAAAATTGCAAGGTTAGAAAATTATAAGGTTAATTGCTTGGTTATAATTTTCCTGTCATGAATAAATAAAATTCCGTGTTATCGATGACACTAATGACATTAATATTTGACAATTCAGAACGGTGCGGTTAAATTACGACATACCTCAAAATTTTTCCAATATTAACTATTGCAATATTTTTGTTAAATTACTAGTGAAAATTCTTTCAATGGAGACTGTGGTTAAATAAAAATTTAAAAAGGGTATATATCCCCTTACCACAATTATTAGTCGTATCCTAAATACGTATTTCGACAACTAAGTTGTCATCATCAGTAGGTAAAAACTACTAATTAAAAGTCGCACATGGGGCACAGTAAAGTAAGAAAAACGCTTCCGCACAACTACTATACACTGCATCCCCGTAAAGACTGAAGACAGTCTTAATTTTTAAAAATTACTAGTGATTAAAAACATTTGGCGAGCTGTGTACACATTTACTTACTGCACATATTCATAATAATATAAAGAAAAAATATTACATATAAGGTTGTTGCAATAATAATAAATATTTGAACGCTTAATAGAATTTGAAAATGCATTAGGAAATATTTTACTGACCTTTCTAGAATGTCTACATAATTAATATTGGTAACTACATATACCAATTAATTAAATATAAAGTTCAGCCAATTAATAACTTAACTGCAACCTGCATATTTCCACAAATGTTGTGTTGACACGAAGGCTTTTCCGAGGTAATTAGTAACCTTCGACTAATGTCTTTTTACTTATAAAGACATGTATCTATAAACATACCATCTTTAGATACGAAATAATCCTTTAGAAAATTTGTAAATATATTAACAGCTGGAAAGTAGTTGGTGAAATTGATGTTTCAGATGTGCGGAATTTGCATAATTGTATAATAGAATATATTCATGTTTATTTACGTTGCATTTTCAATATAACCTGCATTTTCTGAATTTATTAGCACTATCTATTCACCAGAATAAGGAATAATTATACACCAATTTCGAAATTTATCTATTTAAATAATGAAATTCTTTAGCTTCCACTATATTCTCCAGAATTATTTTCAATTAATTATCACTTCATTAAATAACTTATGGCTTTCCTAAAAGATAAAGAATTTTGTATCAAGAAGAGATAGATTAAAAGTGCCATCGTAACCTACATCACTTTCAGAAATACACATTTTTTATACAATTATATTTAAGGTCTTTAATAACTAAATAGTTATAAAGTTTATTTATCAAATTCGACTTAATGTGCGCCAGTCTAATAAAATTAATTTATATTTCCATTATTTTAAAAGAGAAAATACAAAAATAGTTTAATTATGAAAGAAGTAAATTATTTTGAGTCAATTTAAAATCAAATAGTGACAAGTTTTCCGTAATTGCTTTTATAATTAAATTACATGTTTTTGTTCATTACACATACATATTGCTATGAATTGTGGTTTTTATATTTACTGCACCACCATCCACAACTAATCTACGCAACTAGGATACTCAGTCGGTTTATTTCCAAAAATGGGAATCGGAAATACGTGGTCTTCTACAAAATTTTTAAGGCGCCAGTAAAAGAATTCACTTTAAGTACGTTTATATATATTCTGAGTTACTTTTTTAATTAATTAAACAACAATAAAGGTAGTAGCATAAAATCAAAGACAGAATAAAATTTCAATGAATATTTAATACAAAAAAATCAAAAAAAGAAAAAAAAATTGATCTTTATAAAGTATAAATACTGTGTAATCTAATTTACAACCAGAGGTAAAAGACTTCATTGAATATGACAGCTAAATGAATTAAACATCCTCTAATGACTACCGATCAACTTATATATAAAAATAATAATGTTTATTTTTAATTTCTCCCCAGAGAACAACATAAAATAAACAATAATTGAAACATACATGAGTAGGTAAACCCCACCAGTTTTGTATAATACAAAGATATTTTTAATAATATAAAATATTATTAACACCAGGTTTTTAATAATATTTTATATTATTAAAAATACCTTTGTAAAATAAACAAGCTTGAAAACACGATCAAAAATCTAACGCATGTGCAAACACATGAAAAATATAACCTTGACTTCCCAACGTATAAAATTTTACAGTTATAATTTTTTATTACGTAGAAATTTTAAAAATATTCTTTATCATTTATCTCAACTAATTAAGACTAAATCTCTTAAATAACAATATTAATACAATATTCAAATCTTATGAATTAATAAGATATCTTTTAAAAATATATATATTTTTACTTACATAAAAAAAATTATATGAGACACGTAGACAAAAAAACGTTGTTTAAATTAATATAAATCAAAATTACGAGAACACAAACTCGTAGAACAAACGGGAATTTAATATAAACCACCAACAACTAATAAACTCAATAAAACAACCCGAATTACTTAAATATAAATCTATATATTTTTTAAATATAAAGAACGTTCTTGTCTAAAGGTTTAACTACGTCTGTCCGTCCACCCCCTCTGGCTTGCACAAAAAACCGTCCTTCATACATCCAAGTTTTTTTGCTTACACATAAATATACAATCAAGTTCAAAAATAATGGTACATACATTTTTAATAATTTTAAATATATTTAGGGAAAAAACCATAGCAATATGTAGACATATGTATATTTATTAAGCTGACTTAATCATAATGTTAAGAGGCCAATAAACCTACTTTAATGATACTGGTGAAGCATTATGCATATATTAAAACAAATAAAATTAACTTCCTAAATTATATGCGTGGGAATTAAATAAACCTTATTTATTACTTTGAAATTGCACAGAAGTTAAATGTATAAAATAGTTATTAAAGATCATTTTTTCCCTATTACCGCAACGTCTTTTTCAACGGAATATCATTTTTTTTAACTTCTTAATTAGAACTCATATAGAACTTATAATGTCTAAGGACAGTTTGAATTTACCGCCATACAAAATTGTCGCAAGTGTTACGTAGTATATGTTCCTTTTATTTTTCGCCAGTAGCGTCACGTATTAACTGGTTCATTAGTAAATAAGAAGCATATTAATAATTATAATTTATTTACCAAAAATAGTTTTTACAATGATATCGACTTATTATTGTACCCTTCAACCATCCGAAGATGAGTAAATTGTACCGCTAAATTCTTTTTGGGGCGTTCTGTGTCTGCATCTTCGTACTGTGTTTAATTACCGTCTACAGGATTTTTGTCGCTAGTTTTTATCTCCAGATGTCCGCTGCCTTTCGTTGCTTGAGTCCTTAACCCACCGGAACGGTGTAGAGTTCTGCTGTAATCTAATACCGTCCACGTGTACCGGATTCGCCTCCATTTGCTGCAGGATCCTCTTGAGCAGCAAGAATACAATATCCGCCAATAATAATTAAGTGCAGCTAAGTAAAATTGGAGCTTAATTACTTTGATTCGTCTGTTTGTTAGTCCTCTCACAGTAAAAACTTGCATCGGGCCATAAGGAAATGGGATTTTAAAAAACTAGCTACATATTCGACAAATCATCTCATCCTTCTCTTTTGTCATCAGCGAATTCTATGTTCATATTAATATTTTTATTAAATTAATTCACTTTACATTTAACTTAACATATATTAATTATTCATTAATACTTTCGAGGTCAATTACAGTAATCAGAAATTTGAGGAATTCAGTTATGAAAAAAAAATTGTGCATAAGAGCTCAAATCCTTTGTTTTTGTGCTATCTTTTAAATGCGTTATTAGCAAATATTTAGTTTTAAGATTATGTAATTAAGCGGGGAAAAATTAATTTGTGAATGATTTCCATAAGATCCTATGTACACGTACTCCATTTCTTGTAATTCTTTTAGTACCTTTCTTTTTGTTTAATGTGTAATGCTTATATCCAAAATCCTTATATACACACATATTTGATTTCTTTTGTAATTAAATATTAAATGGAGGACGAGTCCGAGTTGAAATTCATTTAAATTTGGTATCTATTAATTTAATAATTATATACAGGGCCTCACCTATTATTCATTTTGTGGGATATCCAATATTTTTCAATACTTTTTGCATAGCTGGAAGATTTATTCTGTGTTAAAACGTTTATAATAAACTTAACTCTTTTTTTCTTTAATGGGAAACGTTTCCTTTTATTTGCCATTACTGTCCAGAAATCTGGACAACGTTGTTAATTAATAAGTTCTTCCGATTAAAATATTGAATTTTATTTAGGCAAGATTTCTTTATATTTGAAATTTATACACTTCATTCAGAGGGATCACGACATTCCGTTATTAACGATTATGGCAGCGTCAAACATAATTTTATGGCGTACCTTTACTTACCTTATCCAAGAAGTATTGTTCAAAGTACGACCTGCATTAACCGTTTATCTCACAATTATGTTTTGGTTCATCCTTCTTAGAAAATGTACGTTGAAGTACGTATTTATCATTTTGTTTACAGTTATTTATGCAGGCCCTTTTCTATTTGTATTGTTTTTACTTTAAGGTGTAGCCGCTATGGTCACCAAATGTTCGAGCACATCAGTTAAGCATTGGAGATTGGAGTATTTAAATCGAAAGCTTGCCACCTATTGTTATAAACACGTAGTTGCCCGTTAAGCCAGACAAACTTTCTACAATTTTCATTACAGTCACATTTTCGACGGTCTTTTGAATAATGGTATTTCGGACACACAATTTAGCCAAGGTTGAGTATGGGTAAAACCGTATATACCTATTTATCTATTCCATACAATGTAGCGATGTCAAATTTATGTAAACTTATGTACCTATCCTGTTTCGACCAATAATAAGAAATAGGGTGGAGTCTTATGATCGCATTTTCTTTGCCTGGCTAATATTTTAGAATGATAAGTTTAAGTTTGCTAATATCTATCAACGAGATCACACGTGCCATTCCGAGCAGCTAGATTTAGGAAATGTAACCAAGTTTTATAATATGTTTGGCTTGCGGCTTATGTAACATTGTTTTCTTGTATTTAATAATTAAAGAGTGTTGTTCCTTCAACAAGTGTTGTTATTTTGCGAACCACTGAGCGAAAGAATACCCAAAACATCGTCGCCATGAATTTTCCAAATAAACCACGCTTATGCGTGCCTCTCTTGGCCGCCAGATGTCGTCAAACATTTTCTCATAGATATATGTCGTGCAAGTTCGACATATAGCAGCAAACCAGCACAAACACTTCCTCCATTATACACTGATGAGGATAAGGAAAATTCCGAAACACGTGTCCGTACTTTGAAATCTTCAATGCAAATTGGTACGCGTTGTGTAAATTCATGTTTACGTATACATGTTTTTAACATTATTTGTTTTATCGTATCAAAACATGTGATTGATTAAGAGTTTATTTAAATAAGGATTAAATGCGATATTATAGTGCCGCTACACTTCAAACAAATGCTATAAACTTCAACAGTCTACACATTTGTTTCCATTTTTTGCCATGAACAATGAAAACGTGTATTATACGCGTCATACAATCTGACGAAAGTGAACTGGGTTTTGCTTAATTACTCCAATTGGCGATTTGGCAGTCTAGTTTAGGTAGATGGCTTACAGCTGCTTTAGTGCCATCATTTATAGTCGTAAGCATTAACAACACACAAGGGAGGCTATTTATAGACATTGTATTAATTGTCCTGTTTAATTAATTTAGAAAATATACTTTGAACATTATTTCCGTGAAATAACAAAATTGCACATTGTACTTTTAACAATACCCACTGGCTATTGTCCCAAAAAAGATTTTAGGAAATACAGCCACAAAATGCTTTATACTTTATATTAAAAGCTGACGATTTAAAAAAAATAATAAATTGATGCATAAATTTATAAAAGTAATTTCCTGTTATTTATTCCCGGAAGTGGTTGAATTCAAGTGCCGTAGAAGTTCTTGTTGATCAAGGACTGTATATGTGAATGTACGTATTCACATTATGTATGAAATCAAATTTAGAATTCCGTTTGTTCCATTTCTGTATAGATTTCATACTTTTACTCGGCGTGAATCACTTGTTCAGGTCAATAGCTTTCTCACAAGAGAAGATTGTATATTTACACTAAAGAGCGTTTAAAACAAAGACACAATAACCGCTTTCGTTCAGTATCTAAATATAATCTTCAAAAACTATTCGAGAAATAACTGTAAACTGCGCCGCTGTCTGCCAATGGCCCGTCGGAAGTGTTCCCTTTTGAATGAGACGCATAAAGAATTTTTCATTTCAAAAATAGAACGAACAAATAAATCTTCCTTGTGAAAATGACCAAAAACCTCTGTTTTTTACTCTGCTGCTTGTGACCGATTTATTTTTGATTGTTCTATTTCCTTTTTAGCGCATGTTTCTAAATACTTGCAGAAAAACCTCTTTCATAACTACTTGCATATATTTATTGATAAAGTACTGCACTATTATTGATATTTATCAGATTAACATTTGACATTTATATATTTAAGCCAAAATACATGTACTATGTAAAAAGGACTTGAATTTCTTGTTATTATAATCTAGTTTATTGTTTCTCAACCTGAGGCTCACGAGAGGCTCCCAAGGGATTCACGAAATAGCCTAACCAATAATGAAATACCATTTTATGAGAAAAAATCATTTATTATAAACATTTTACATTACTTAGGTTGTATTTATTTTTCATTTAAAAGTTTCTCCATACGTGGATCTAGAAACACACAAAAGTTTTTGAGTGATAAAAGGCGATTCCTGTATTTAGTTTTTAGCGCAACCATAGACGAAAAACCCTTATCACAGAGATAAGACGTGGCAAAGGGATTTTCAATGTTTCTGTGACTAAATTTTAATATTAATTTTGCCGAGCAAGCCAAAACGTATTAAATCTTCAGATGTAAATTGCAGTTGTAGCGCTTTGTCCGCAGACATTTCGATGAGCTGGTCGTGAATCTCAACTGGTAAATTTAGCAGCGGCAACAACGTTTCCACTAAACCGATTCAGTGCCCATCTCTTCGAGAGATCATTTTTATCTTCCGGGAAATACTGCGTCAACTGAGTTCTTAGTTTACGCAAATGCATCTTCATGCAATCCAAACTGTGGTGAATAATAATGTCTCGTTCATTCTAATTTTTATCAACATAATACGAAGTGAGTGGAAACATATCCAAATTTTTGCTTTGAAAGCGAATAATCCACCACTTGCAGCAGGCAATATGAGGCTTTCAGCAATTGTATGAGGTTTGGATATCTTAGATACTGTTAATGCTACGAGATAAGATGCTTTAAGTACACTTTTATCAGTATGGCTTGGCTGGCGAGATATTAATTTTAGTTACATTTACTATTTGGGGGGTCGCGGAGCTAAGAAGTTTGAGAATCGCTGATCTAAAAGATAACCTTATTCGCTAGATGTCTAAAGGTTAATCAAACGGACATTATAGTTTTTCTCACTTTCCTATTCAGTCCATCATGGGTTCGTATTTATAGGAATTGATCTTTCCTTTTGTCATATACTCATTTGTGCTCGGTAAATTTCGTACTTTACCATAGATCATTCTCGAAACCCTTCTTTTACTGGTGTTGAATGTTGAAGTCTGTTTTTTGCTTTATATATTGATCTCAGCAGTAAGCGGAAGATGTTCTCTTAATTCTAATTATTAATTCCATTTAAGTAAGACACAATATTTTATTCTGAACATTTGATCAGATTTTCTGAAAATATTACCATTACCAAACAATACAAACTGTATACAGGGTGTTACTGAACAACGTTTAAAAATTTTAAGAGCATGTAGTATGGGCGAAAATAAGGTTAAAAGTCTTGGTTCACAAATCAACTAAATACGAGGTAATGGCAATTTTATTAGAACTGCAGAATAAATTTCCTTTCGTGGGTTTTAAGATGTTTTTATATTTTTCAATAAAAATAATTACATTTAAATAATATGTTCAAAATGCCGTCCTTTCATATTGAGACAGGATCTACATCTTCGTCAACGGAAGCCCGCAATCGTTCAAAAAACCCAGGTCTTTCTCGAATTATCTGGTAGGATTGCTCTATTTGTTGGTGCAAATCTTGAAGATAGTTTACCAATGTTGCGTACACTAAACTTTTTAAATAACTCCAGGCACAAAAATCCAACGAAGTTGAATAGGGAGATCTTTCGAGGCCATGCAATGCCCCTGTCCCCACCGTTTCTATCTCAGAAAATACATTATCCCTTAACCGTAAGTTTAAAATGCGGTGAAGCACCATTCACCATCTTGCATAAACCATAGAATACGTCTCTGATTTAAAAGCAAATCTTTCTTCTGGTAAAGTATTGTTTAAAAAATTGAGGTATGTTGCTCCTGATAAGCAGTATGGTAAAATTACCTGTTCTAACAACTGGTCATCTATCATGCCTAATTAGATGTTTGAATTGAAACGCTGCTGCTATCTGGATTCAACTATAGGTTGAGAATTCTCGTCAGACCAAACGTGATTATTGTGGAAATTAAATCTTCCATTTTTAGTAAAACTGGCTTCATCTGTAAAACTAATGATTGCAAAGAAGCACCTTCGATGATTACCAGTACTGGTCTAATTTAAGCGTGACCGACCGTCAGTCTATGATGTGGGGTGGGTCAGTCGTCCCCTTGAGGTGACTATGGACGATATAATCAATAAAGTTCCATGACATGGTGTTAGCAGACCACCGGGGTGAAGATTAGAGAGATTACTAATATGGTAAACATCTCAACTGAACGTGTACAAAACACATCCTTCACGAAAAATTGAGTATAAGAAAGCTATCAGCGAGGTGGGTGTAGCGTCTGCTGATTGGACAAAAACGGAATCGCGTGATAACTTCAAATGTTTGAACATATTTAAGCGTAATACGAGTGAGTATCTACGGCGTTATGTGACTGTAGATGAGACAGATACATCACTATGCGCCAGAGACTAGAGGTCAGGTGGCACAATAAGTTTTTCCCGGCGAACGTCAAAGAAGGCAAACAAGACGATTCCATCAGATGGAAAAGTTATGGCGACGATATTTTGGGATTCACAAGGCATAAACTTATTGATTATTTGGATAAGGGAAGGACAAGCAGGGGACAGTACTATGCAGATTTATTGGACCGCTTTGATGCTGAACTAAAGAGAAAGACACCCCCACTTAGTGAAGAAAAAAAATTCTCTACCATCATGACTACAGGTTGCAAATTCGACACTCATGCCGGCGTACGCATGCACGTTTGTATTTAATTTAAACTATAAGAAAAAAAATTATAAAACGTCCACAAACACTAACCGCATTATGAATCATCAGTGAATTCATTATCTGGATAAGATTCTTCAAATATTCCAATCATTAGATATGTATCCACAGTTGTTTCACTTAGGTTAGTGCGACATACAGAATAAACGTGTTTTAATACCGAAAACGACCATTCCACATCTAATGATGAAATATTTGCATAATTAAAATAATCTTGGAAAGAACTTAGTGGTTCTTTAGACGCACCTTCACAAATTAGTTTTAATATGTGAGAGTTCTGGGCCAAAATCTCATAAGATTTAACACAGGGTTCTAATTTTGCATTT
The DNA here is from genome assembly GCA_935421215.2 of Melolontha melolontha. Taxonomy (NCBI): domain Eukaryota; kingdom Metazoa; phylum Arthropoda; class Insecta; order Coleoptera; family Scarabaeidae; genus Melolontha; species Melolontha melolontha. The sequence goes on along the minus strand of OW285239.1, from coordinate 102,368,726 downwards.
TTTATCCCCTCCACTCCCTACCTCACGTCACATCATCACGTGACCACGTCTACAACCCGCGCGAAATTCAAACGACAAGGAACGTAAGTGGGTTGTCAACATGGGGGCCTTGGAGGGGACCACAACTCTCTTTTTTATGTTCTCCGGGGACCTTCCGAAATGTCAAATCTGGTGTCAAAACGGCTCTAGCTCAATCGGATTTCGAGAAATCGCTGCCGCTCAGAGATGAGTCGCAGATGCATCGGATTATGTCTATAGACACTATCGACTTGTTACCGCATTAATTCGATTTTATTTTATTAAATTTATTGTATTATAGAAAATTCAATTACTTTAAAGAAATACTATACCCGATAACGCCGCAATATCTCCGGCTATGTATGTGGCATCAATATGCTATCTCTAATAATAACAATGCTCCCATAATTGGTGCCCTATTGACCACATTCACCAGATTTGCCTCCCTATGACTTCTTTCTATTTCTAAAATTGAAAAAATTGCTCGGCGTAAACCTGTTCACGTGAAATGAATAGATCATTGCCGAAACAGTGCCCTATTTTGCAGAGTTCGGGTAATCTTATTATTTGGATGGCATGAAGAAGTTGGTACACCGCTGTACTAAGTGGATGGAGCTAAAAGGAGATTATGCCGAGAAATAAATTTACTAAATGCAAAACAATTCCGTTTTATTCCTTAACTCATACCACCCTCGTATAAGAGAAGTCTGCGCTTGCGGATTTCTTTCGCATTGTAGAGGTTCTTAGGTGCAGCAGTTTCACGTAAAAACCACTCACAAAATATGCTTCTCGCTTGATAATCCGGAGCAGTAAGGGCTTGTGCTAGTTGAATGTGATAGAGTTATAGCAGCTGCTCATGAAATGTTCTCCAAACAAAATAGCTACTTCTACCCACTTGAGCCGATATTCTTCTAACATTTGTTTCAGGCTTTTGTTTATCAATATTCCAAATTTGTTTTTCTACCTCCAATATACCTGCTGTTCTCTGCCGTCCAGTATCACGAGACCTTTTCTGAACGAACGAATTTCTCTTAGACGTTGAAACGCCGCCTGAAATATCACATGCGAAGACAGTTGACGATCAGCAAACTTTCCGCATAGATTCGACGTACTTTTAAAGAATTTCCATTGGCACAACTGTACATAAACACCATATCGCTTATTTCAACATTTGAATACGCAACAATTGTAATCGGAACAAAATGTACAAAATTTTAAATTAAGCTATCAAGTATTTTATGACAGGTTGCATGCAAAATATTTTAGGTGACCTTAAGACTAGTCCGACCAGCAAACAAAACTTATAAGCACGTGTTTACTAGCACATCTATCATTGAGTATTTAATGGATCTAAATATTTTTTTAAAAATACAAAAGCACCTTTAAAACCAAGAAAGAAAATTTATTGGGCAATTCTAATAAAATCGCTATTATCTCGTAAATAGTTGATTTGCGGTCCAACTTAGACTTTTAACCTTATTTTCAACCGCACAGCATGCTCTTAAAATTTTTGAACGTTGTTCAATAACACCTTGTATAGTTCTCTGTAAATCAAATATAATTGGAATTTCTGGAAAAGAAACAGAATATTGTTTTTTGAAAATAATTGATGGCATCTTTTCTGGCGTAGTTAAAAATCTTATTAGTTTTATTACGAACACGTACTAATTTTAAAACTACTTCATTACTGAAGAAAGATAAAAACAAAAAAGGAAAAGGTGTAAATAGAAACATTGAATTTTTTGTCTTACTCATTAAAACTAGTTTATTGGGTGTAGACGCTTATTTGTTAACAAGAAGAAATTCTCTAAACTTGACACAGGTTTCTTTGTGACCGTGTTTCGTTAAATGTTAAACTGATCTTACTTTGATCTATAAATAGACTAAATTTGTTTCTCAAACTACTCAAAACAGACAACGCATAGCCACTGATTTCTCGTAAAGACAAAGGCTTTGTTTTACAACATACGTATAGTTAATTCAGATATCATTTTTAATGTACGCGATATACGTACATTGCTTTACAAAAAGGAATGTTTACAAGTGAAGATAAAAATAAAAATTGCCCAAAATATTTTTCATTGACGGATACTAAAATCGGACTATTTTTCCTTTCGTTTGACTTCCATTTTCAAAATAATCATCTTTGCCAAAAATAGGTTAACACTTTGTCTTTGTTCATAAAACAAAAACAATTAAAATACGTAACTGTCAAGACGTTCGACTGAACTATGAAGTACCTCGTTTATAAGTTTATTAAACGTATCTTTAAAATCTTGGGAATACGCGGGATATATAAATGACCATATTTTTATGTAATATTCCGCTTCTTACTACTTCCAGTTTTGCCGGACATGGTATCGAGTTACAAATGTTATTACTTGAAACACTAGTTGCCATTTGTTTTAAAAATAAAAGTATATAAGTTACGTATATGATATACCGGCTGTATTTTTTAACTTGAAATTTTCAAATACATATCTCGAAAAATAAACAGTTCACGAAAAAATGCCCACATTTTAAAATTTAATAATTCAATGGAGGAAATACATTAGTGCTAGAATTAGTCTCTCTCTCTCTCTCTCTCTCTCTCTCTCTCTCTCTTTCTCCATGTAGGTGGGGCGGAGGTAACTTTGAAATCTTAAATAGGAACTTGTATATTTTATTACAGATTCGAATTCTACTTGTACGTAGGATTTGTCTGAAAGCTTTTTTCATTTCATCATAGATGGCGCTGCAATCGATGAAATTCATTTTTATCAATTTCTCGCACTGAGAATCTATGCACACGATTATGCAATACGTGTGCAATAAAAAATATGTTTTATATGTAAATAATCAAAATTAGTCTTAGAAAAACTTTATTCATTTTACAAATTTCGAATAACTGGGAAAATGTCACCTGTAAAAATGTAAATTACGACGTATACGTAGTACCACCTTGGGGTGTTTGATTAACCTGAGTCTCCTCGCCTCTCACGTATCAAGTGCTCAAAATAATGGCCTTCGACTTCAATGCACTTATTCATCCGTATTTCAAATGAGTGTAGACAACTGAGAAGTGTATCTTCTTGAATTTCGGCACAAGCATTTCTGATTCGCTCAATCATATTTTCACGTGTTGTTGGTACATCATTGCATACTTTGCATTTGAGATAACCCCATAAAAAAAATCTGGCGAAGTAAGATTTGGTGTTCTCGCAGGCCAATTTTCTGAACCAGCTCTACCGATCCAGCGGCCATTGAAATTACCATCAAGTACTTCATGTGCTACCACCGAATAGTGAGCTGGACAACCATCATGTTGAAACCACATGTTCTATTCCATTTCTAAACTAATGTCTTCAAGTAGTGCTGGCAGTTCATTTTCCAAAATGTCTCGGTACATTTCATCATTCAAGTGGCCTTGAATAATGTAAGGGCCGATGACTTTGTTCCTAATTATTCCACACCACACGTTCGCAGTCCAAGGGCGCTGGTGTTCAACTTGGGGAAGCTAGTGCGAATTTTCAACACTCCAGTAATGTGTATTGTGTCGATTAACCACTCCGTAATTTGTGAAAGACGCCCTGTCGGAGAACAACATGCCACGAAAGAAAATGTGGTTTTGTTGTACTTGTTCACATGGCCACTGACAAAAAGTTACCCGATTTTGGAAATCAACGCCATGAACATCTTGATGTAAAGATACATGATATGGATGATACTTATGACATTTTAAAATTTTCCTAGCACTGTTGTGGGACACTCCAGAATCGCGAGCTATTTCTCTTGTGGCTAACATGAGGATTAACAGCTACTGCAGCTAATAGAGCGACTTTATTATTTTTTCCGGTGACTGTTGCTGGACGGATCCTTTTTTTCGGTTGAACACTTCCAACAGTAGTGCATTGTTTGACAGTATGGTACGTGACCGAATCCTATCCGGAAAACGCTGAGCGTAGAAATTGACAGCATTGTCAAGTCTTCTGTCAGCTTCTTCATACACCAGAACAATTTCAATTCTCTCTTGCACAGTTAAAAATTCTGTAGTCAGTACTATTAACAGCGTAACAGAAACAAGAATACTTTTCGAAGTATTCTTCGAACTGAGTGAAATAGGTTGTTTCTTAAAGTTATTTCTTTCTTTTGTACGTTTATTTTGTGTTTTTGGAATGAGAACAAATACTAGTGGAATAAATAACACAAACGTTAAATACATACATTGGACATACAAAAACATTTTTATACAAATTATTTTCAACATAAGAAATGTTATTAAAAGAAAAATACAATATGTTTTATCTGAAAGCACTGTGATAAGTCATGAACGTCCGTTTCTGGCTTATGATAATAGTACTTTCTTGATAAGTCATTTTTCGTGGTATTCTTTTTACTAAAAACGCATTGCAGAATCGTATGCATAGGTTCTCAGTGGGAGAAATAAAAAAAAAGAAAAATTATCGATTACAGCGCCATCTATCATGAATTGAAAAAAATATTTCAGACAAGTCCTGCGTAATTTTTCCAGTAGAACTCGAATCTGAAATATATATATATATATATATATATATATATATATATATATATCAAAAATTAATTAAAATTCGGGTAAGCGGTCAATTAAAAAACTCCTTTATTAAATTATCCTATATTTCGCGACACTTTGTAGCTTCTTCTGGGGTAAAAAATAATAAAATTGACGTACAAAATATAAAAATGATTAATCATTTTTATATTTTGTACGTCAACTTTATTATTTTTTAACTCTACATTTTTTACCCCAGAAGAAGCGACAAAGTGTCGCGAAATATAGGGTAATTTAATAAAGGAGTTTTTTAATTGACCGTTTACCCGAATTTTAATTAATTTTTGATAATGTATCACGGTCGATAATTTCTTTTCAATTATATATATATATATATATATATATATATATATATTCCTATTAATTCAGTCACAATGATTTATTGATGTTTTTTGTGCGATTTAGCAACGACCCATGATGCCAAAGCTTCTCAGGGTTTCTATTCAAATAATATTGAAACTATACAAAATTTAATCATTTCTTAAAAATATTGAACCAATGAGGGAGGACGTATAACAAATATTGATGGGAGGTATCAAAGGAAAATCAGGGCATTCTTCCAAGCTCTTTTATGTTTTTGGCTTAAAAAATTGCTTAATTGTCAAAAGTAAAATAAAGTTATATTTTAGTCTTTAGTGATTTAATATTTTTACTTTTTGTTGCCCACTTCTTTTTGTGGATAGTCTTTATATTTCGCTAATTATGTTGCGTTCGGCTGTGTACTAGTATTTTATTTACATACTCGTATATGCAGATACATCATGTTAATGATATTTGAACTGGTATCTATTTTCTTGATTAAGCACGAGCTCAGAACTAATTATATTTAGTAATGATTAATTCATATTTTCTTAAAACCTTCTCCTTATAATAATTTTACAATGACAAAGAAAACGTAAAATTCAGGGATATAAACCAAATCATTTTAACTTGCGTCCGCTTTTATAAATATGTGTATACTGGTTATAACGATTGTAGGGACACTTTATGTTTAAGATAAGCGACATGTACGACGTAAGACTAAAACAAAACAACTAAAACTTTAAATATGTGTTCAAAATACTCATTTTGTGTAACATGTTTATCCATTTTAAGATACGTAATTTAAATAATAAAATAAAAATTAAGATAAACAAAAAGCTTTTTAATTAAATATTTAAAATGTTGCCATTTTGTTGAAGATAAATTGGCGTTATCTATTTGGGCGCTTTTTTTTAGAAACGTAGGACCTATGGAACAAAACAAAAATATTTACACTTTTCATTATTATCTCAATACCTGTTATTAATTTGATTTCTAGTTTTAAAAAGTTAAAAAACAACGCTTTGAAAATATCGCCTTAAAAAAAAGGAGCACAGATATGTTAATCATTTTTGAGGAAAGTGCCTTGAAATTTAACGAAAATGAACACTTTATTATAGATAAAGAAAACAGAATTGCTGTGTTAACTTAGGATAAAACAATCCTTCTTATTAAACGTATTGCAACCAAAGTCTACATTTTTTTTTTTTAATCTGCTAAATTATTGTTTAATAAATGACATATTTATACAATTTCTTAGTGCAGAAAACACAATTAGCCTTGTACTATTGTAATTATATTAATATAATTACTCAAAAGGCTAAATTTCTCTAATTAATTGAACAACCCTATTCACAATATGAGTGACTAACTTTTTCCCAACAGACATAGTGACCAAAATGAATATCTAATACTAATCCGTCAAGATATTATTCTGTTGTAGACGATCTTTTAATATTTCCATTAATCCACTGTTCTTGACTGTTATCGCCTTTGCACCATTACTACATACTGCAATACATTCTGTACAATCTATGTTAGTATAGTTTCTAGTAGCTTCATAAAAAACATCAAAAAGACATTGTCCTGTTGCATGACCTGGTACTGTTTTGCAAAACATGTTTTCTTTGATTGCTGTGTCTCTATCACATTCATTCCTGACAAAACACAAGGGACTGAGATATGTTTGCTACATCTGTTGATTCATCAAATTGAATACCAAAAAATTCACTTGAACTAACTTGCTGAATTATCTGATCGATTCTCCTTTTTTCAAATTTGTTGCTTCTTCCGCGTCTATTAAAACACTGACCAAAGCAATTGCAGCAGGCAATATGAAGTTTTCTGTGAATGTATGAGATTGAACATCTTGGCTACTCTTAATGCTACATGATAAGATGCTTCAAGTACACCTTTATCAGTATTGGCTTGACTTACAAATAGAAGTTTGTTGATTTCTCAAGGTATGTAATTTTCTTTCGAAAAATTCCAAGGGTTTGTTTTTATGAGCCGGTTGCTTAGTTTCCAAGTGTCGAAATAGTTTTGATGACTTCATGTTTTCATCGGAAGTACTCTCCCATGAAAACATGAAGCCATCAAGTAGAAAGCAAACAACGAACTGTGGCTTTCCATCTAATGAGGTAAAACCATAATTTAAATAAATATCATTGTATAATCTTGTCTTTTTACCAACCGATTCACTGGATGTAGACAGCTCACTTCGCTTTTTCACAAATTTATTCATTTCGCATAAGAAATTTGAAACAAAATAATTCCGTTTCACGGTTGACCGTACACTAAGATAAAAGTACCAGACGCACGCCTCGCATTCGAAACTGAAGTTGTGCAATCGCAAGCGCCTCTTTTATTCTGATGATAGCACGACTTGTTCAAACGCATCCATATGCTTGTTCAAACATGCTCTCACAGCAAGTATTATATAAGGAGACCAAATTACAAAGAGCACATACAGATCAACTTGGAACTGATAAATTGCTCATGTATAACACATCATACATACATGTTCATACCCGTTGCTATAAACGCAGCGACATAAAATGATAGGATTAATCATATTACATTGTTTATACTGTCGGTATTTTCTAAATGTATAAAATTCCTGCAATGTGATTTTAGGGGAAAATATTCAAGTGGAAACCTAAAAATATGCACAAAAATGTTGAAAATATGCAAATAAAAAAATACTTATATGACATAAATTTATTGATTCACTTAAACATAAATACACATATTAATTTTTCTACATACTGAACTAAACCTAAATATGCATTTATTACACAAAGTAGGTTGTTGTTAGTTGTAAAATCAGTAAACCACTAAATGTTCCTCGAAGTTCTCAATTAAAAAATTGAGTTTGCTGTCTGAATATAAAAATTTATAAATGGAAAAACTCCTTTCCATTTTTTACAACTGCTTAATATTACAAGATTCAAATCAATGGATTCAGTAAATTCTCCCTCTAAAATATTAGCTACTTGGCTAAGAAACCGAAATCCACAATTTTTTCCATCACATTTCTGAATTTTTAAAAAATTTTGTCCCCCATTTTGCCTGCGACATTTTGAAAAGCTGCCTCAGATTGTTTTACTAGTTCTACAGTTCGGGTTAATGACAAAATAGATTCCTCCATTTGTGTTATTGTTTTAGAAGCAAAGCTATAATTGGATTTCATAAACGAAAGTTGTTTTATTTCTTTGTTTTCGAATAATTGCTTAGCATCTGTGAGGGATTGAGAATATTCGTCAGACAATTCTGAAATTAGATCTTTTAGTTGACAGAAATTCTCGCAATAAAAAAGCAGCTTCCAACCAAGTGCCCCATCTTGTAATAACAGGTTGAGGTAGAAGAAGAGTATTTGGTAGTTTTTCTTTATAGAACTGAACCCTTATAGGTGCTTTAAGGAAGATTTTTTCATGTTGGAAATTAAACTATTTACAAGAGGAAAATGTTTCCTAATCTCTTTAACAACTCTATATAAAGCATGAGCAAGACATGTTACATGTATCAAGTTCGGATAAAAGATTTTCAAATTTTGCCCGGCCTTTATCATGTACGGTGCTGCATCTGACAAAATGAACAAAAAATTATCTCCGGGAACATGCGTAGGAAGAAAAAATGTTGATAGTTCCTCTTAAGCAAATCTGGCCACAGTGAGTGCATTTGTTTTTTCTAACTCTTTAGAAGCAGTGAGGTAAGAATTAAGAACACCAGTCAATAAATGAGCAATACAACGTCCTCTTGAATCGGTGGTTTCATCAATACATATTTAAAAATTCAATTACTTTCGAATACAAGGAACTTACATCGTTTTTTCGTATTGTTGTTTCACCTAGGACATTGAATTTGCAATACTTCTGCAGAAAAGAAGTGAAGTTTTGATTACGTAGCTTTGACAAGGGAATTACATGACATAGGTCTCAGTTAAGATATCTTGTTCGTTTAGCTTTTTGGACATTGGTTGGAAACATTGCGTTAATGTGGGTTGTGACACGTCTCCAGATTTCATCTTACCCAATTTAGTAATACGAACAGAAGTTTTCACGTGTTGGTCTATTTGATATTTCTTATCGCATGCAAGGAAAAACAAAACAAAAATTGAAATATCAAATTGAAAAGCAATAATATCAGTACTTAGATCTACAAACAAATAAGTTCAAAATATTAAACGAAAACGCCCCAAGTATCCAAATGGTGCGAAATCGGTCGATATACCTAATGTTCCGAATAAAAAATTAAATTCAAACTGAAACGCCCTGTACATTTCTCTGTATTTTCATTCTGTATATCCCTCAAAAAGAATGTACCTTGGTTTTAACTTTTTTTTGTATCTCAAAAAATATCAGATATCAACCGATTTCGCACCAGCCTCTACAGGCTGTCCCGTAAAAAACGCCAACATTCATAATTCCGTTATTTATTGTCCGGTTTTATTTAAACAAAAAGTAAATTTAATAGCATCAAAAACACTATAAGATAGCAGTGTTTTATTTGTTTTCAATTGTTTTCATTAATGTCAAACGACAGTCAAGTTGTTTATTTTAAATGGCAACATATATATTTTTGCCTATATTCGGATTGGCTTTTTTTTTCTGAATTCAACGATGTATAACATGTTTATTTTTGATAAACGTTTATTGCAAAAAAAAAACTTTATAAATTTCATCTTTGTCTTCCATTATTTATAAATATTCGAATGTGTCATGAAACATTGGAAATGTAAGTATTATAAATATTATTATAAGAAACAAAACACTTTACAATAAATGTTGAAATTGCCCGCCACCTTGTTCAACACATATCGCACATCTCCTAATTACTCCAAAGGTCGCATTTAAAAGACAAGCGGCAGGTACTTCTTGACAAGTGTTAATAATTCTTTGTCTTAAAATGTCAACATTTTCTGGAGTTGTTAAATAAACTCGATCTTGTAGATAAGCCCACAACCAAAAATCGAGGAGCGTAAGATCCGGTGAACGCGCAGGCCACTCGATAGGACCGGATGTTCCTATCCACCTATTTCCAAATTGGGTGTTCAACAAATCAGTATTTACTCTGGCGTTGTGCGCGGGAGCCCCATCTTGTTGAAAAAATATTCTATTTAAATTTGCCAAAGGTAATTCATCTAAAAAGTTTTGGAGATTTTCGTGTAATAAAGTGTAGTATTTTTCTTGATTTTGAGGAACCATCTATGAAAAATGGCCCAATTAATTGATCACCTAAAATGCCACACCAAACATTTACGTTGAAATGTCTCGGATCTCGGATTGTCTGCACTCCACTGTCGATGTATGTTTCTATTAAAAATACCGTTGTTGCTAATAGTGCATTCATCAGACCAAATTATCCTTCTGTAAAAATTCGGGTCTTGTTCTAATGCATTTAAATAAAAACGACAAAACTGGATTCTTCGGCCAGGATCATTTTGCTCTAATGCATGAACTTTTCGAGCTATGTACGGTTTAAGTTTGTGTTTTCTTAAAATACCATGAACTGTAGTTTTTGATACCCCAATATTATGTGCAATTTCGCGAATCGAAGTTCGTGAATTTTGCTGTACTGCAAGAAGAACATCTAATTCCTTATCTTCGGAGAATTTCCGTTTTTGTGTTTTTGGTTTGGTAAATGATCCATAATTTCTTAAATTCTTTTCAATTCTCTGAAATATTTTCGAACCTGGAACTTCTCTGTCCTGAAAACGAGCACTGTACCGACGAACAGCTTGAAGGCGATTTTTATTACATTCAAAGAACACTTGTAACATGTCCGTTAATTCATTGTTATTCATTTTTAACGAAAATACGCTTTTTGTTGCGGCAAAACGTTCAAACAGGATAGTAGTGGATGCTAGTGGACCGGGCCAAGTCTACTATAATGAAAGATGAAATTTATAAGGTTTTTTTTTAAATTTTTTATTATTAGGAGATATGCGATATGTGTTAAACAAAGTGGCGGGCAATTTCAACATTTATTGTAAAGTGTTTTGTTTCTTATAATAATATTTATAATACTTACATTTCAAATGTTTCATGACACATTCGAATATTTATAAATAATGGAAGACAAAGATGAAATTTATAAAGTTTTTTTTTTGCAATAAACGTTTATCAAAAATAAACATGTTATACATCGTTGAATTCAGAAAAAAAAATACAATCCGAATATAGGCAAAAATATATATGTTGCCATTTAAAATAAACAACTTGACTGTCGTTTGACATTAATGAAAACAATTGAAAACAAATAAAACACTGCTATCTTATAGTGTTTTTGATGCTATTAAATTTACTTTTTGTTTAAATAAAACCGGACAATAAATAACGGAATTATGAATGTTGGCGTTTTTTACGGGACAGTCTGTATATTGAATATTCAAAAATTATACTTAACGCACGCAGAACAGTAGCCTTTTTCCATATCTATATGTAGTTCTTTGTATGGCTTAACCCACACTGACGCTCTACTGACTTTGGGCATTTTACTAATCAAAATAAATAAAATACCACAACACAAATCGATGTTGTCTCTTCAAAAGCACATTCAAAAAAAAAATCCGAAATCGATTTATTATTTACCTACTTATCTAAATATAGATGCAATAAAACCCTTGTTAATGGTTTAAATCGACCTATTTTGAATTATCGGTATTTAAGACCCATACTCTTGTACCTCATATTTTTTTTTCCTTGAGAACTGCAAACATAATAAAATAAATTACTTCATAATGCAGGATTTATAAAATTGTTTATCTTGAACTCTTGAAAGGCCTGCCAAAGATCTACAACATTCAAAATTCTTTCAGTTATGCACAATATCCTATTTATTAAGGATATATGCAAATATTTAAAAAAATGCATATGATATGCAACATATGCAAAGTACGCACTTCGCATATCTGGGTTAATTTTTTACATTTATAACTACAGTTAAAATTAAGTTTTAATAGTAAGACCTTACTGTTATTATTCATTTGGGTGGCCGAGGGGTCGCGAAATATTAATTTTATTTACACTTACTATTTGAGGGGTCGCAGAGCTAAGAAAGTTGCGAATCGTTGCCTTATATGTATATCAATCCGCTCTAGGATTATAATTTAAATACTTCTTCAAACTTTCGTAAACACCCAAAATATTGAACTAAACTCCGCTATCGACTAATAATGCTACAGGTAATTAAATTAAAGTAAAACCTACTTATATAGAATAACAATCACGTTTTCTTAACATTAAATATATAAAAATTGAAAAAATGATATTATAACATGGTTAATTAAATTCTTTATTAAACGTTAAATGTTTTTAATAACCTACATTTATGGAAAGAAACTAATGAAATAATGCCGAAAACACGTTTTGACGTTAATCGTTTTCTTTTTTTCTATGTAACTTGTTTTGTAGAATTACAATTAGATAAAATTTACGATCCATTCGTGTATAAATTTTTCGTTGTATTCAACATTTCAATTACCTTATTTTGTTGTGACAAACAATCACCACATTTCGTGCAAGCGAATTAAAAACGCTATATATAGTTTTAGTATACTATTACTTATAAACTTGCAATCAATACCTTTAGTATTTGATTATAATAAATGCTCAAATTACTAAAAGCGTTATACGTGATATACTACAGGTTTGAATAAAAATCATTTGGCTTTAAGCAAAAGCAATATTAATTTGGCCAAAGATTTTAGTTTTCAACACATCACGACATGGTTCCTATTAATAACGTTCTGAATTCCCATTCATTCTCCAATTCGACATTTTGGCGTGGGCGTCTGGATTTTCCATTGCGAAAGCCATTAATTTTCCTAAGAATATAAAATAGCGTAGAGAGTTAAATTTCACTAGCGATAATTATTCCACTTAAATCAATATGTAAATAACTTATATGTTCTACATTATTTACGTACATGAAAACGAGGTTACTTGAAAGTATTTGAAATACATTCGTAACTAGTAAATTAAGATAATAATAATATAGTTTTTTTTTAAATATACATAACAAAGGAACGTAAATTGCATAGATTTAATATGTATTTAAAAATGAGACATATAAAATATGACAACCTTTGATGTAATATAAATTTAATTTTTTCACTGGTAATTAATAGAGCTTCTCTCTTTTATGAATAGAGCTGAGGATGTTTGCGGTACGGCAGGACCGAATGTAGTGCATCCCCACATTTAACTATTTATCTAAATATGCTCTGAAATGATTTGCCGGATCTCATAAATTAATAGAGTGATATTTTAGTATGCACTGGATATTGTTATTATACAAAATCATAATAGCCATTTGTATTTATGGATCATAAATAATAATACGCATGTATTTGTATTTGGTTGTGAATTCAATTTAAACTTAAAACGAATCGTAATATTTTAACGACAAGCCGTCCTTACAATACATGCATTCGAGACAAAGTGTGCAACTCTACGAATAACTTCCATAATTGATCGAAAATGGACATTTTGGAGCTGAAGTAAAGCCCCTATTCTTAGAAAATTTTATTACTGTCGTTAAGATCTATTATTATAAACAACAAAGGCCTTTTATTAGTGTTGAAGTTTTAGTTTCATTGAATTTGCATGTTGTAAGTAGTCAATTGTAAAGTGTTCATTCACAATATTCTAAAACAAGGTGTAAATTTAACTAAAATCCAGAAAAACACATTCTGATAATATATTACTAGATTAGAAGCTGTGTTTATTACTATTTATTATATTATTTTTATAACCAAATGCAATAAAAGCTACGAAAACAAAAGAAACCTCGATTTATTAAAATCTTGTCACACAGCCTTTCAAAGCCTGGCAGCACATATTTTGCATATATTTTATATATACTACCTACTTGAACTAGGTGAATGAAGTTAGAAGTTATAAGTTATAACTTCTAACTTCATTCACCTAGTTCAAGTAGGTAGTATATATAAAATATATGCAAAATATGTGCTGCCAGGCTTTGAAAGGCTGTGTGACAAGATTTTAATAAATCGAGGTTTCTTTTGTTTTCGTAGCTTTTATTGCATTTGGTTATAAAAATAATATAATAAATAGTAATAAACACAGCTTCTAATCTAGTAATATATTATCAGAATGTGTTTTTCTGAATTTTAGTTAAATTTACACCTTGTTTTAGAATATTGTGAATGAACACTTTACAATTGACTACTTACAACATGCAAATTCAATGAAACTAAAACTTCAACACTAATAAAAGGCCTTTGTTGTTTATAATAATAGTTCTTAACGACAGTAATAAAATTTTCTAAGAATAGGGGCTTTACTTCAGCTCCAAAATGTCCATTTTCGATCAATTATGGAAGTTATTCGTAGAGTTGCACACTTTGTCTCGAATGCATGTATTGTAAGGACGGCTTGTCGTTAAAATATTACGATTCGTTTTAAGTTTAAATTGAATTCACAACCAAATACAAATACATGCGTATTATTATTTATGATCCATAAATACAAATGGCTATTATGATTTTGTATAATAACAATATCCAGTGCATACTAAAATATCACTCTATTAATTTATGAGATCCGGCAAATCATTTCAGAGAATATTTAGATAAATAGTTAAATGTGACGATGCACTACATACGGTCCTGCCGTACCGCAAACATCCTCAGCTCTATTTATGAAAGAGAATTGAGTTTATTCGAGCTGCAGTGAAATTGCGGTTCAAAAATTGAGTGACTAATTTACTACTATTATGCTACACGTGGCTGCGAACATACATTTTAAAAAGTAAATAACGGGTGTTCAGAAACATTCGAAGTCAAGTGGGCTCTGAACAAAAAATCGTATATCTTTACTTAAGTATCTGATACTAATTTGATAACCTATAAAATTGTATTAAGTAAATCAGACATGACTTCATATTTTCATGGAGTACTTTGACTTCGAATGTTTCTGAACACCCGTTATAACTAAATGTAGAACACATCGGCTATGTCAAATTGTAACCACCCGTGCGTTAATGGATGCTCTCCTATGTATAATTGTTACAAATCATCCCTTTATTCTTCTCTTTACCTCGGTTATTATTTTATACCTAATTTAGAGAAAAAACGTTTGGCTTTTATTTTTATCGTATAAAGATATACTACATGTATACAGGGTGTTAATTAAGTACATGCAATAAATGTAAGGGTCGATTCTTTGAGTGATTTTAAGATAAAATGTTCATATAAATATGGGTCCACAAATGCAAGGTTGGCATTGGAAAATAATTCCAGCATTTGGTAAAGAACTTAACAGTTGTCAAATTACACTGGCCTACAACCCTTTTGGTGCTGGAGATTTTAGACCCGATTTTAAGTATGTCTTACATGGCGATATCAAAAATGTTACCCGTTTTCTTCTGTCAGCTCTAGTTCCCGAGAAAAAAAAAACACAATTCACGAAAAAATATATATTTTATTGACATTAAACATCAAGAAATTGTCTTTTGAGTGATTTTCTAGAATGAAACTGACTCGGGCAATCTCGCATGATTCCCCAGCAATAGTCAGCCATCATATGACTGTCCCACCTTCCTTGGTATCTATTTTCCATTGTTTTTAGGTCTTGGTGGAAACGTTCCCCTTGTTCTTCGCTTAGATCTCCTAAATTGTGTTGGAAATGATGTAGATGACTATTGAGATAGTGTAATTTTATACTCATCTTACAGCCTAAATCTTTGAATCGCACCAGCATTTCCTCTACTAGTTCTACATAGTTGTCAGCCTTATGATTTCCGAGGAAATTTTGTGCAACTGCTACAAAAGATTGCCAGGCAAGCCTCTCCACATCATTCATACAAGTCTCAAAATTAGTTGTGTCTTTCATCAATTTATGTATTTGAGGTCCATCAAAGATACCTGCTTTTAGTTTTTCAGTACTTAAACCAGGAAATTTGTGAGAAATAAACTGGAAACATTGACCATTTCTATCGAGAGCCTTAACAAATTGCTTCATTAGCCCTAATTTTATATGCAATGGCGGAAGAATGATTTTTTTCTCTTGAAACTAAGGGTTCATTTATAACATTTCTTTCCCCAACAACAAGAGCATCTCACAGGCCAATTTTTTGCAGTCCAATGACGTGATTTAGCTCGACTGTCCCAGAGACAAATAAAACATGTGTATTTAGTATAACCACTCTGTTGACCCAATAAACAATTAACCATCCTCAAGTCGACGCAGATCACCCAGTTATGTTCAATATATTTTATTTTTTGTAAAAGATTTGAAATTACCTCATATTTTTCTTTTACACATGTTGAGTGAGCAATTGGAAAGGGAGCATATTTATTTCCATTATGTAGAAGAACTGCTTTTAGACTTCGTTTACTACTGTCAATAAAGAGACGCCATTCATTGGGCTGATAGATCGTTAAACCCATGAAAGCCAGCAAACCACTCACATTACAGCAATACACAAAATTTTCATCAGATGAAAAAAACTTCAATAATTTTCCCTCTCTCGTGCGATATGTAGACACTCGAACATCTGAGGAAAGACAATTTTTTTCTTTTAATCTTGACGCTAGTAACTCAGCACGTTCCTTCGAAAGATCTAAGTCTCTGATGAGGTCACTAAGCTCATTCTGCGAAAATGGCTTAGGATCTGATGTTATTCCGCAGTATTGAAAATCATCATCTACTTGGGAAGAAATAGGTATTTCAGCTTCATCCTCCTGAGATTGCTGCACTACCTGGTGAAAAGTTGGTATTGGAACATTTTCTGAATGAGGAACAGGTCTTTGTACTGAAGAAATATTGGGGTATTTCCATTTATGGCGATTGCTTTTGTTGATGCCCACTATATTAATCATACAAAAGTAACAGTCATCATAATGATTTTATTGTTCTCGCCATATCATAGGCACTCCAAACTTCAAAGACTTACGTTTCCCTCTCTCCCATTGTCGCAAATGTTCAACGCATATTTTACAAACACTATGAGGCACCCACACTTTATCTTGGTGTGGAATTTCAATACCGAAGTAAGCAAAATACAAACGACGCACTGTGTTTGTAATCGATTTACGCTGATATTTCAGTATGTATTCACCACAAACATAACAAAATATATCAGGATCGTTAACACAACGTCTGGACGTACTAGCCATAATGAAATAGTAACACAAACTTTATCGATGATATTGTAATAATGACTAGTTACGAACAAGACCATAACAAGACCGACAACAATTCACAATGAGGGTAGTAGGTAAACTGGAGCTGATGAGTTAAAATGACGTATGTCAATATACTGTACATTACCTACTTTATCGACAATTCAAACAAACAGAGATGCACCAAAAAAAAAATTTTTTTTGTAGGCCTGTGTTATTTATGTACGAGGTATCAATTTGTATTTCTTAGAAAGTATTTTGTGTTCAATATGGTTCAGTATACTAATAGTGAAATGGAAGATATGCATTTCTGTTATGGAATTGCTCAAGGAAACTCTAGTGCTGCAAGACGTATTTACGATCAAAGGTATCTTCGACGTGTACTGCCAGACAGAAGAACTTTTGTAAGTCTTAATGCGCGACTTTCTGACACCGGCAGTTTTAAAAGATCAACGGTTGTTATCGGAAAACCTGTAACGGTAAGAATAGTACAAATTGAAGAAGCTGTTTTAAATGAAATAGAAGTAAATCCTAATAACAGTACCCGGAAAATAGCTGAAGAATTAAATAACCCATGTAACAGTATGGCAGATTTTATGGAACCAGCAGCTATCTCCCTACCACATGCAACATGTGCAAGCTTTATTGCCCAAGGATTTGCCTGTAAGACTTGCTTTTTGTCATTGGTTACATAGTAAAATCATAAGAAATCCAGGATTATTAAGTCAGATACTATTTACAGATGAAGCTTGTTTTTCGCGAAACTAAATTATTAATTTTCACAACAATCACGTATGGGCCGAAAACAATCCACAAGCCTTGATAGAAAATAATTTTCAACAATAGTTTTCTTTTAAAATCTGGATTGGAATGATCGGCGACCACGTTATTGGGTTCCATCACGCTTTAATCTAGTGATGCGCCAATTTTCGGATGAAAATTACCGTAATCGTTGAATCGGGAGAGCAAGGCCACAACCATGGATCGTTCGTTCATGTGAAATAATAAAAAACACTCCCGGTATTTTCCAAAGAGTGCGTAATTCAATAGTGAGGCGGCTAGATGGTTCTATTGAAGCTCACGGGGGCCATTTCCAACACTTAATTTAGTAATATTGGTTAGTTTAGTAGGTACAAA
Source organism: Melolontha melolontha (assembly GCA_935421215.2). Taxonomy (NCBI): domain Eukaryota; kingdom Metazoa; phylum Arthropoda; class Insecta; order Coleoptera; family Scarabaeidae; genus Melolontha; species Melolontha melolontha. The sequence goes on along the minus strand of OW285239.1, from coordinate 102,350,553 downwards.
TATTAAATTTAGAATTTATTTATTGCAGTTACTATTATTATTAATTAAAAAAATGTAAATTTCCTAAAGAAATTTTTTTAAAGCCATTTAGAAAAAACACTATCTTGAAAACGAATCATTTGCGGATCAATGTTTCTAGGAACATTTCCTCTTAAAAGTCACTCAAAGAATCGACCCTTAAAGTTATTGCATGTACTTAATTAACACAGGGAATAATGTGATAACTTGAATATGGTGATTTTATTATTAAGCTGAAATTGGTGAATTTTTCCGTGATAAACTACTTTTCCCCGTTCTTTCCTGATCGTTATTTGTTTCTTCCCGTGTTCCACATTGCTTGCTCCTTTCATTTACTTTTCGGCCTTCCCTTGGGTCTACTAAACGTTGGATTCCACTCAATAATGCTTCTTAATATTTATTTCTCACTTCTAAATATACTTGGTGTATTTTTCGATTTTTCAGCTCTTAATATTTCGCTTTATTATTTCATAACTTTTACTGTTAATATTATTATTTTCTTATTATCCCCGAATTTTCTCGCGCTTCTTCGACGAAATTGCCGGGAAACATTTCATATAACCCACATATTGGTGAGTATGAATGAGTTCGGCTAACGCAGCTAATTTTGCGGTATTAATATATAACGTAGAACAGTATCTACTACAAGTTCTATGATGTTTCAATTGCAGCTTATATATTCTATTTGATTTTTATAATTCGATGGCGGAAATACATTAGTGTTAGAATTAGTCTCCCCCCCCCCCCTCTCTCTCTCTCGTTTTCGATTCAGCCAGTTGTCGCCCAAATTAGACGTGAAATGCTCATCTTCTTTTAAAAATTCACATGCAACTACATTTTTAACAGTTAACTTTTCGTACCAGCTTATCGAACTGTTAGCATACAAAGCTGTCTAAACAATGTTATCCTCTAGAGTTTTTATAAACATAAACAAGTGCGTGTGTTTGCGTGTAAATTCCATAGCGGCTTTTTATAGACATTCTGAATCCATATTAATATTTTATATTTGTTACTTCTCGTAACAAAAAAAAAACATTCACGTAATACACATAAAATGAAGCTGATTTAGTCAGTTCTATAGGTAAGTTTTCGTCCACAAATTATTTTTAGTCTCTTATTTTTTAATAATTCACTTAAATGTATAACAGTTGATTTGGTAAGTAAAAATATAGGTTATTGACTGTTTCATCATAAAACTAAATTTCTTATATTGTATATATTTATATATGTTAGATAGAAGTAAATTTAGAATAATATAATTAAAGAATATCATTTCAAATTTTAGAAATATTCAACGTGTATTTTCAAGTGTAAATCACTATATAACGTACAGCTCCCGCTGTTATATTTAAAAAGCTACGGAACTCATATTGATACGACACTGGCAACTGCTATGCAGTAACTGAATCAGACAGGTGGGTGGTACGTTTGCTAAATACGTTTACGGCGCATCCATACCGCTCGCCAACTTATACTGCGAGAGCTGTACTTTTATTAACATATTAAAAATTATATTTTCCTTAGATTCTAATAATTTACATTTGCTAATCTATTTATTACCGTCTTTATACATTTAAACCGTTTATTTATTGCCTAGGAATATTAGTGAACGATTTCCAATAGACCCTTAATATAGTCACCCATTGTCCAAACCGAGTTCGTAAATAGCATATTTTGTAATGTTAACAGTGGGCGAGCGTCCTCGTGCTACAAAATTATTTGATGATATCTGCCCGATCTTTTTTCTTGAATCGCGACCTCAAACCGAATGTAAATACAACAGTTATGGTTTCACAGCTCGGAAGCAATTCGTAGTAGATGAAGCTTGCTTTGGCCTGATGTTAATATAGAGGCACTATTTTTCATCGCTAATCGATGTTGTTGACGAGCTGGCAAAGACACACAAATATTAATGTACATGCAAAACTACTAAACACCCAGTTTTTGAACTTTGTCCATAGAACAAAAATTACTAAATCCATTGTAATTTCTAATTCTCGAGCTGATTGTCGTGGGTCTCTGATGATCTTTCTTAAAGTTGAAATTCTCTTTAAATTGACAAAACTAATTCCATGCTGTACTCTTCCCAATTACGTGTTCTCTGCAAACGACACAACTAGTTCTCGTAGCTTCTAATACAAAAAAGGATTTGTTGCTTTTTTTCTAATTCACGATCCATTTTCTTTTGAATTTAATTGGAGTGAGAAATAGCAATTATTCAAATCTCCTCTCACATGCAATTGTCGCTAAACTTGTTGCGTTGATTCTACAATTTGACAAGATTACTCCTGCCGAAGAACGTAGACGCAAACACGTCGCGACGTCAGCTATCCAACTGTACGGATAATTAACATTTGTATGAAAAAAACCATATCCGTCCAGAAACGTGCATATATCGATATTTCACTGTCGTTACAGATCATCAGTACACGATATTCTGACCTAGACATGATTTCATTATTATACTTTCGTGTATATGTACGAATTATATTGAATTTAATTGGAGTGAGAAATAGCAATTATTCAAATCTCCTCTCACATGCAATTGTCGCTAAACTTGTTGCGTTGATTCTACAATTTGACAAGATTACTCCTGCCGAAGAACGTAGACGCAAACACGTCGCGACGTCAGCTATCCAACTGTACGGATAATTAACATTTGTATGAAAAAAACCACATCCGTCTAGAAACGTGCATATATCGATATTTCACTGTCGTTACAGATCATCAGTACACGATATTCTGACCTAGACATGATTTCATTATTATACTTTCGTGTATATGTACGAATTATATTGAATTTAATTGGAGTGAGAAATAGCAATTATTAAAATCTCCTCTCACATGCAATTGTCGCTAAACTTGTTGCGTTGATTCTACAATTTGACAAGATTACTCCTGCCGAAGAACGTAGACGCAAACACGTCGCGACGTCAGCTATCCAACTGTACGGATAATTAACATTTGTATGAAAAAAACTACATCCGTCCAGAAACGTGCATATATCGATATTTCACTGTCGTTACAGATCATCAGTACACGATATTCTGACCTAGACATGATTTCATTATTATACTTTCGTGTATATGTACGAATTATATTGAATTTAATTGGAGTGAGAAATAGCAATTATTCAAATCTCCTCTCACATGCAATTGTCGCCATTTTCTTTTATCAATAATATAATACAATCTTTGCACAAATTCAAAAGCTATTCAACTAGATTATAATAGTACATTAAAAGAACTTTGGGAAATGCCTAACAGCTTTCTACAACGCACTCTCATCCTAGAAACCAAAAGCACTTTAAACTTACGCATCAACCTTGTATTTTAGGCATTTTGTGCAAATAGGCTCAAGGATTGTAATGCCATTAAGCAATAAATGTGTTTTTCTTTAATTTTTCTAAATTTTCAGTTGTTTAAATGCTTCCTACATACAGAATTTACAGTTTTGCTAAATATGAGTAAAAGTTTCACTACCAAACATACACTTTGCATGTTTTGTTATCACTGCAATATACAAAAAGGTTTTAAGTATATCTATACGTTATGCACGTATAACGCTTTTGTTACAATTGAAACAGACATGTAATAAACATATCTGTAACTGTACACATGGACAATACACCTCGTATTTTCAGCATTTACTTCTGCTTAAGACACGTGTTTCTGCCATCTAGGCGTCGTCAGTCAACCTAGTGAAGCAATGTAATACAAATGATACAAATCTTTATGAATAGATCTGTATCTGTATATACATTCCACTGAAATCGCCTACAAGATAAAGCAAATTTCATCCTATAAGGTGGCACTTATTTAATAAGTGACATCTGACGGACGAAAGAGACTTTGCCGAAAAAGGCGACCTTTCGTTCGACCAGCTATGCTGGTACTAAAAACGAAAAAATACGTATATCGGTGTAGTCCATTAACATCTAGCCAGATGGCAAGTAAATATACAAAAAGGTTTTAAGTATATCTATACGTTATGCACGTATAACGCTTTTGTTACAATTGAAACAGACATGTAATAAACATATCTGTAACTGTACACATGGACAATACACCTCGTATTTTCAGCATTTACTTCTGCTTCGGCAAAGTCTCTTTCGTCCGTCAGATGTCACTTATTAAATAAGTGCCACCTTATAGGATGAAATTTGCGTTATCTTGTAGGCGATTTCAGTGGAATGTATATACAGATACAGATCTATTCATAAAGATTTGTATCATTTGTATTACATTGCTTCACTAGCTTGACTGACGACGCCTAGATGGCAGAAACACGTGTCTTAAGCAGAAGTAAATGCTGAAAATACGAGGTGTATTGTCCATGTGTACAGTTACAGATATGTTTGTTACATGTCTGTTTCAATTGTAACAAAAGCGTTATACGTGCATAACGTATAGATATACTTAAAACCTTTTTGTATATTTACTTGCCATCTGGCTAGATGTTAATGGACTACACCGATATACGTATTTCTTCGTTTTTAGTACCAGCATAGCTGGTCGAACGAAAGGTCGCCTTTTTCGGCAAAGTCTCTTTCGTCCGTCAGATGTCACTTATTAAATAAGTGCCACCTTATAGGATGAAATTTGCGTTATCTTGTAGGCGATTTCAGTGGAATGTATATACAGATACAGATCTATTCATAAAGATTTGTATCATTTGTATTACATTGCTTCACTAGCTTGACTGACGACGCCTAGATGGCAGAAACACGTGTCTTAAGCAGAAGTATATGCTGAAAATACGAGGTGTATTGTCCATGTGTACAGTTACAGATATGTTTATTACATGTCTGTTTCTATTGTAATCACTGCAATGTTGATAAACAATCATTTCACTTATTTAGTTTACTGTAAAAACATAAACTATTATTATCACAGCTTAATATTAAAGAGTATTCCAAAAAAGGTTTTTTCCTTTCGATCAATCTATTACGGCAATAAAAGTTACACATTGTATACTGGTTAACAAATTTCAAACGCTTTCTTCATTACTCTTTTTCTTTTTTATTAAGCATCAGCTTCTGCGTACCTTTAGATTTCACACCAGTACTTCACTACCAGTCGCCACTTTCGATTAGTTTTCAGTTAGTGAAAATTTATTTTATAATTTAATATTAGCGTTCTTATAATTTCTGCCTTCCCACGTTTTCGCTTTTCCAGACCCATTCAATATCCCCTGCGTTAATTTATTTAGCTGCAGTAAAAAAATTCATCTCCCGTCCTAATGACGTAACGACGTCTCCTGCGTCCCAACGTAATAAAGAGGTTGCAGTAAGCACACGGGAGTCGACCCAGATCTATATTTCGCTCTTGCTCGCACTCGCTACGTTCACGGTTTCCTCTGCGACCGGTACAAAGAACAAAGACGAAGTGGGGCTGTGTGTTGCTATAGCAGTGAATCCCTTTATGGCTCTGCTCAATACACAGGGTTCGCTTCAAACGGTCTTCGGCCATATTCTTCGTGCCTATTAATGGGATAATGCGGTTCTGGATGTATACATGAACGTGCTGATGATATAAATGGAAAATGAATATGAATTGCACCCCAACCAGTTGAAAACATATGCGGAAAATTAAAATATATACCTCATTCAGATATATGGATATATCTGAATATTTTAAGATAATTATAGAAATATGATGTTAGCTTTTACTAATTACTCAATTCTTGCCCTATTTAACTAATTAACGCACTAATACTCAAAGGTATTGATTAAGTTTTATTCAACCTTATTTTAAATTTATTGAAATCAAGTTTGGAATTAAATTAATGACACACATTTTTACACCTATTTGAATTGCCCAAAAACATATATCAATACGTTTATGTATAAAGATCACAGAAATATTAACAAAAAAAGATCGTAAATAACTCGACAATAACTCAGGCATTATTAAATATACACCTTTTAGCCTCCTAATGTCTACAAAATTCGTTAAAGATGTTTTAGAAATAGGCTGATGCATTCTTCTAACACATTTCATAAGTATTTTCACGAAATTCGTCAATGGTTATCGGTGAACTTTCTCAGAAAACGCATTCTTTTAACATAAATATCAGTAGGAGTAACATTAGGTAAACGAACAGGATGTGGAAACTTTGTACCACGATTCCTAAAATTCCCACGAAATACACTAATGAGATTGTCTCATAATATGATATGTAGCCCTACCCTGTTAAAACATTATATCGCAACTGAGTCACACCAACAGCAGTTCTGTTTTTGTCTTTAGCAGATTAAGGGTCCAGCTTGCCACTACCACACATTGTTATACGCTCATTATGTTTTTTATACGATTGCGTCTGGCCGTTCAATTCCAAAAAAAAAATTAGTTGTTTTTCAGTTGACAAATTCACTCTTAAATATAGTTTCACCAGCTTGGTATTAGCGCACACTGCACACCAAATTGTTACACGCTCATTATGAAGTTGTTTTCTCTACGATTACATCTGATCGTTTAAATTCAAAAAAAACAAGTCGTTTATTATTAATTCACATAATATAATATATAGCAATCAAAAGGAACATTGAATCATTATAAACCATTACACCCTACATTGAAGCACAGCACACAGCTTTCGCAAGCTTCTCCACATTATTCAAACGTCCCATCTGTACTTTATGGAAGAAACCACTCTATTTCCTTGAACATTGTTTTGGTAGACGTTCGAAATTATTTTCAAAGATGTTCGCCGTAGATTTCTGTTTGGAAATTTAAGATCTGTTCCAAGAGTTTTCTTTGCATTCGCATTAGTTGTTACCAAAGTTGAAAGATTGTTTCTAACAATCTTTCAACTTTTCAAATTTTTCAATAACTACAGATCCATTCGATCGCCCAGTTTTATATAAGCGAAAATAATGCTCAACTATCAAATTTGTTTCTTGCATTGTTAGCTTTATTTTCAACCCTATTTTTTTGACATATTATTTCCACGATAACGATTGATATATATATATATATATATATATATATATATATATATTTAGTGTTTATAAGAATTTTATTTTTCTTATTTATTTTATTGGCCGTGTCTTAATATTAAAAATAATAGACTTTTTATTGGTTTAGCGACAGATATGTAAACTTTTTTCAAACCAACCCCTAGCCCACAAAAAAAATGTAGTAACAGCGTTAGTAGACAGAGCCTTAAATCTCACTAATCCAGTTTTCAGACCAACAGTACTAAATAAAGTAAAAACAATTTTGACAGAAAACAATTATCCACCACAATTCATACAAAAAATTATAAAACTAAGACTTAATAAAATTTATAGCACAACAAACAGCCACAACAAAAACAAAAAAACCAATGAATTAACATATATCCCCACACCCTATATAACTGGATTATCCGAAAAACTAGACAATATATTTAAACCATTTATTTTAAAATAGCACACCAAAGCGGTAAAAACCTAAAATTCCTACACACCAAACTTAAAGACTCAACACCTACACTAAAACAATCACACACAATATACAACATACCCTGCAAAGACTGTGACAAAGTATACATAGGCCAAACAAAACAGTTACTAGAAGAAAGATTGAAAGGTCACAAATACGCAAAAAATCAAACTGCTTAAAAAAAACACCAATTGACACTAAAACATAATTTTGATTTTGATAACACCAAAGTAATAACACAGAAAAAGAATACAAAAGCTAAGGAGGTCTTAGAAATTATCCATATTTTCAAAACAGCAGAACAATCAACGACAGAAACGAAATTGATGGACTTTCTAAACTCTATTACCCACTCATTAAACAATAGATAAAATCAACCCCCCCCCCCCCCCGCACACACAAACAAACCAAAAAAAAAAAATTTATCAGTTCCCATTTGTAAATACTTTAACTATATACCCCTAAACACGGTCCTGACCACTTTGCTAATTCCAAAATAGAACAGAAATTAACCTCTCTGAACCAATACACAGCCACTTACAATATTCGACCCAGTGCGTGTCGGTCCTTAATAAAAAAAGGTCTCGGATGTCCCCGATAACGCATGTTGCACAGAATGCGTGCTTTTGAAACCCAACAAAAAAACGGTGAGTTTATTGTCATTCAATGTTTTCTTTACTGTATTTGTAGTTTAATTCAAATTTCCAATTCATTTATACAGATGTAATCACTTTAATTTTTCCTTACTTATCATTAATCTAATTTTAATTTAATTTTAACTTTAAGTGTTAATTTAATTGGTAATTCAATTTTTAATCTAATTTTAATTTTAATTGTTAATTTAATTGTTAATTCAGTCTCACAAAAGCAAACACAGTTCTCATGTTTTCATTGTATTAATTCTTGTTTCTAGTTACTTGAAAAAGACTGAATAATAATAAAAGTCGAAACGTCGTAGAATAAAACATCAAAATTCAATAAAAGGTCGCTAAACCAATAAAAAGTCTAATATATTTAATATATATATATACATATATATATATATATATATATATATATATATATATATATATAAGGTAAACTTAATTAGTCGGCGATTAAAGGTCTGGTTATTACTTCAAAGTGTATATATTTAAAATAATCCTACATGTTTCGGCAATGATGCCTTTGTCAAGGATATAAAATATATAAATAAATATAAATATCCATTTATATTTTTTATATCCTTGACAAAGGCATCATTGCCGAAACATGTAGGATTATTTTAAATATATACACTTTGAAGTAATAACCAGACCTTTAATCGCCGACTAATTAAGTTTACCTTATCATACCAAGGTCACGAAGATACTATATATATATACATATTGGTTTATATTCTATAGGTTTCTAGGTTTCGGCGTAATTTTAATTAATATATATATATATATATATATATATATATATATATATATATATATATTGGTTTATATTCTATAGGCTTCTAGGTTTCGGCGTAATTTCGTAATTCGTATTTCGACTGATAAATTTTACGCCATTTCCTAATACAACTTTAATTAAATAAACAGCATATTCATGTTGATGTAATAGATGAATCCGTGAACTATGAATCTGGTATAGTAGATTCGAACTCTATCTGAAATATACACAATATCTTTTCTATGCCAACTGTATGATGAAAACGAAAACTTGGACATAAAACCCTGTGTTAATAATATATGATCGATGCGTAGCATTAGCTACATCACAACTCTAGTTATTACAACGACATGGTCTTTTTAAGTCTTCTTAGGAGGAACTACTATTAATCAATATTTTTTTGGCACTGAAGAAATGAAGTGAAGCCACTATCAGACTCCTATCATCGCTTAAATCTATGTCCTGGAATTTCTTCTTGCAAACTAAAAAAATAAATAAAAGTTATTAGAAAGAAATCTGATCATTTTGGATCTAGAATCATTTACAGTTAGCTTACGAAGCAACCACTTTATAAATGCATTATCGTGAAACGACGCCCATCTTGTTATCGATACACTTACACAATATACTACATATTGTTTAGCATAGTATTTCGTCATAAATTCAAGATGGAATCATAATTTTCTTTTGCTAATTATGTAACTAGTTTTTTGTGGACGACGGGACTTTACTCAGTCCATCCATCTATTATTTGTAAAAAGAATTATAATAATCACTACTTCACATTCTGTTACTATTGGCTTCAAAGAGAGACCTTAAAATAGGTGTTGAAAAAAAAAGCTTTAAATAGGTGTTGAAAGACAAAAGTTTAACATAATCTTATTCATCCTCAAATAATCGTGTAAACTGCTGTCAATACTTACTTCTAAAAACTCGACTTTACTAGTTGTTTCATCATAAAACAAAATTTATTATATTGTATATATGTTAAATATAAGTAAATCTAGGATAAAGAATTCAACTATAATATTTACAATTCTATAAGTATTCAACATTCATTTTTAAATTTAAACCACCATTTAAGCAGAATTTTATTATCATATTCAAATTATAAAACTTTCTCTAGATTCTAAGAAGCGGCATCTTTTACATTTGCAAATTTATTACTTAATGATTTAGTACGCTTGTTTTATTACCTAGGGTTATCAGTGAATAAATTCAATAGACGATGTTCAATCGAATCCTCACGTTTCCTAAATATGTATCAATAAATTCCATTTCAAAACAATGGAATTTATTCACAGCTATATACTTAGATTTATAACAAATACTTAATTAATAATAGTATTTGAAGATTAGACTGCAAAAATCTATCGTAAACCTTGGTATTGTTGATAGTAGGTACAATTTCTACGAATTGATCATACAGACATTTTCCCCATTTGTGACGTCAACCAATACATTGTACAACCAATAATCATTTAATGATGTAATAGTTTGTAGTGGTAATGGTATATTTTTACCTACTTGCAAGACAAGACAAAACAGTGGCAATCACAATCTCACACTAGCAACAAGAGACAACAGTATTACATTAACATCAAGAGACACCAGTCTCAACAACAGTATCAATCAGAGTCTTACACTAGCAACAAGAGACTCAACAATATCATCTTAAAAATAACAGAACAGTATCACATTAACCTTCCGATACCTGAGTAGGTACAACTGTATCCCAAACAGTATTACATTAACATCAAGAGACACCAGTCTCAACAACAGTATCAATCAGAGTCTTACACTAGCAACAAGAGACTCAACAATATCATCTTAAAAATAACAGAACAGTATCACATTAACCTTCCGATACCTGAGTAGGTACAACTGTATCCCAAACAGTATTTTTCCTTGTTTTTTGTGGATTATAGTTGTAATTTCGGCTAATTCAACTGAGTTATCTTTATTTATAATGTGTACCAACATTATATGCGCATTACCCCCGGCATCCACGTTCCAAGTGTAATTCTGATAACATTTCGCAACTTGAGGAAAACACCTTGTCTTTATGTGTTCTTTTTCAAGGTGAACCAGTAATATCGGTATTGCTTTAGTCTCTGCGCGTCATATAGACAACTAAAAATTTTGTTCCATCTCAGGTTGCTTCTGACAGACGCCAGCAGTTTCTTCTTTCTAGAAGACTGCAGAATCCAAGAAGATTCCACAAACGTGTTGTGGACGCCATGTACGAATTAGCAACACAAAAGATCAACTGAAACCTTCGGAACGGTGTGTTTTATTGCCTCGTAATGAAGATCGCAAAACTAGAAAAACATGTCATTTGTGTAAAAACTTGATTTGTGCCGAACAACTGCACAAACAATAAGATGTTCTAAATGCCAATTGCATCAAATAGAATAGAGGAGCCATATAAATATATGTTTATTATATAAGTATTTTTTTTTAGAAAAAATATTGTCTTATTTATTCCCTTTTATTTTCATGAGCGGCTGTATAAGCCTGTTTATACTTACCTACTTGCAATATGGGGTACATAATGTAGCCCCTTCGTCAACCGCGTCATTTTTATACCCTTCGATATCGAAAGGTTATAACAGTCATACAACATCAGTCTGAATTAACAGTAAAGAATTTAAGTTTTAATCTTAACATTAAGTGTTTCATTTGTGAGACCTTAATAAATTAGGATTAAGTATTTTTTGTTAAATAAATAAAATAATCAGAAAACACACCAAGTTTCAATATAACTGCCACCAAACCAAATAAATAACCAGGTTGTACAGAAGTTACACCCGGTAGCGTTACACCGTGAGCGGTACTTTTTAACAAAGTAATTTATTCAATAACACTCCCGGAAACCAATGGAGATGTCACCTTGGAGTGATTCTCATTTCATACGATATTACTTTTTTTTCTTTAGTGGTTAAATGTAGAATCTTAAGCTCTTGTAGTCATTATCCCTTCCCTATGCAATATGAGGGAATGTAAATTCTTAAAAACCATAACGACAAAAATATGTGCGTAATTTATCAGACTTAAGACAACCTGTTACACAAAATTAAATCTCCTTGTGCCTGGGTAAATATATTTTGCCAATAATTTCTAGCATTTATCTTTTAGATGCGTTTAACATAACTTGCGAAAATATATTATTAGAACTTATCTCTCCTTTAATATGTTCTTTTTGCAAGATCTTTTATTTTCTTTATCATCGGTGTCGGTACTCTTATATTTTTTTTTTCATATTTGAGTGCCAGATTTAAATCCGCGTTATTTTCTTTATTTTAAGATTGGCAACTCTGATACTTTGATAGATGTAATCTATGATTTTTTCGATTATAATATGTAAAACGATATATGGGAAAAACGGTGCATTATTATTGTTAAAGCAAAAAGTACTATAGGAGGGCCTGCAAAAGCTGCCACTCGTCTGAAAAAAAAATCCTTTACAAAAAACGTAACAAATGAAAAAAGTACCTGCCGCTTTAAAAAGTTCAGAAAAGACACACAATGAAACGTAGTGCAGAAAGTAACTCCGTGCGTGAACAAAGGCTCTCTGGAATGCCTGAATATATAAATTTTAGGTTAGGTAAACAAACTATGAGTGAAAAAGAGTGTCGTTTGCATTTAATACATAACCGTCTTTCAAATGAGACTGCTGAACAACGTACTCGTCCACTCAGTCGTAACGAGAAGCTGTTGACGATGGATGATTAATTGAGTAGTTGTTTGGGCTATTTTCATCGTTTGTAGGATTTGAATAATCCGACGTTTCGGCAGTCAATCTACTGCGTCTTCAGCTTAGCCTTAAAAAGGGCCAGTTCTTGCCAAACTCATATCTGACATATGTCTTCCTAATTTTTTTAAATTGCGAAATGTACTCGTCCACTCATCCACTCAGTGTAATACATAAGCGTCCTTCAAATGAGAGTGCCGAGCAACATACTCATCTGCTCAGTTTAGTAAATGAGCGTCTTTCAATTGCTCAGCACCATAAAACTCATGTATAATTTAAAAGAATTATTAGATAGAAAATATGTTTATGTTGGAGGAAATTGTTAATGTGTGAGCAAACAAAAACGATCTTTTATTTGTACTAGCCCGGTACCGGCGCAATGTGATATGGGATGATCTTGGATGCAGCCTTTATCACACACCCTAAATCATTAAAATCGGCCAACAGGTTGACTAGTTATGCGCTAAGAAGCATAAAAAATATATACATGGATAACCTCCTCCTTTTTGAAATCGATTAAAAAGAATTTACGTCCTATGTAAGTAGTTTTGATTGTTCATAATAATAAAAATAATAATCATTCTTGCCTTTTTTATATCAAGATACTATACTCTGTTTTTCATAAGAGAGGCAAACCGCCTCAAGCCGCATCACATCAGGCATTTTTAAACGATAAATTACAATGAAATGATATTGCACTTGTGATTTACACTTCGATATTTAACTAAACTGCATTACAGATCACAGTTGCAAAAAAATAAATGGCAATAGTTTTAATATCTATTTTATTACTTGAATTTGTAATACATACAATAAATATTTACATAAAAATTATATTCATTTAAGAAATTTCATATTGGATGTAATAATCTAAAAAGTATGTACATATATGTAATCCGAAATTGTTGGAGACTGTGGCTTGTAATCTGAAACAGAAATAAGAAAAACACCCTAACCACAATATATATCAATAAATACTATATACGTATTTTTCGGCAACAAAGTTGCCATCTTCAGTAGAATAACCTTAACTTATGCAAAACTAAAAAAATGTTAAACGTAGCGTTTTTGGCTAAGGTAAACCTTAGAAGATATGCTCTTCACCAAATCGCCAGTGGATAACACTAAATTCCTAACATCGAAATAACACTTATATACTACTTAAACCTAGCGTGAAATTTAGGGAACCGTGAAGCGGGAATACATGAAGCGTAAAAATAGTGCTATTGTCACAATAAGGCATACAAACTGGACTGAGGGATTGGTCCATTGTCAGAATTCATTAATTTATTCTTATTTCTATATATATAAATACTTTCATAACTATCTAATTCTCTATAATTATTAACAGTTTTAATCAACCTAAGGTTATTTGCCGGCACAGAATGGCCTGTGTCCCAAATATGTCGGGCAACGCTAAATTTTTCGGGTCTGTTGAATCTAAAGTGGGAAATATGTTCCTTGTAACAAGTTAAAATTGAACGTCTAGTTTGGCCGATATATTTTTGGCTGCAATCGTTACAATTTATTTCATTTATACCAGATTTATGTTCTACCTCAATTTTGTCCTTGGTGTTACCTAAAAGTGATTTTCTTCTTAATGAGTTACATGATTTAAACGCTATTCGAAGAGAATGGTTTTTGAAGATAGCGTTCAGATTTCTAGAGGCTGAATGGTACGGTAAACAAACAAATCTCTCACCTAGGTCTTTTTGAGGTAGTAAGCTCGTGGTATCATAAATAAGTTTCCTAAGCCTATGTTTCTTAATTAGGTTGGTTATTATTTTCGAATCGAAACCATGCAGCGATGCTTCTGTTAATCCAAGTTCTTTTTCATATCTATCTTTTGTAAGCGTAATAGTATTTATTGATATACAGGCCAATCCAAATTAAGTGTTCACCATTGGTAACTTTGTTATTATTAAAGATACAAGATTATTTAAATTGGCAAACTAGTAGTACTTTTAATGCTCTTTAAGATGGAAGAATTAAAAAAAACAAATGAGCAGCGCGTTTTCGAGTTTTCCCGAAAAATATGTTTTTTTCAAATGGAAACCCCTGTATATTATATCATTTTCTGTTAGAAATTCAATTTTTAAACAAAAAATCTTATAAGAACTTTTTTACTGGGATTAAAAACACTTGAGTTATAATGTATAAACAAAAACAGCTAAATAATTTTTATAAACTTTATTTTATACATAAACATATCATTAAAAGAAAATAAAAATCACTGATTTTCTCATAGATGTTCAAAAATACCACCTTGTTGTTCAATACATTTTTGAACACGTTTCTGAACTTGTCGAACTGCTTTTAGTATGGTCCTACCATCTATTTGGTTTATCTTTTCACTAACTGCAATTTTTAGGGCGTTTACGTTTTCGTACCTTTGCTTATAAATCTCTGTCTTTAAATAACCCCATAAAAAAAAATCAAGCGGTGTTAAATCTGGCGATCGAAGAGGCCACTGAATAGGACCATTTGTTCCTATCCATGAATTGTTAAAAATAGTATTTAAAATTTGATGAGTACCTCTGTAGTTGTGCGCAGGTGCGCCATCCTGCTGAAAATGCAGATTCTGTCTACTTATGAGATCAATATCGTCTAAGAAATTATTCTAAATTTCAGTCAAAAATTCTATGTACCTTTCACCAGTTAGAGTGCCCTCATAAAAGAAAGGACCAACAATCCCTGAACCAATTAAACCGCACCAAACATTAAAACTGTAACGGACTTGCGAGCGTCTTGGATGTACTAAAAGAAGATTTTCCTTTGACCAGTAATGATGATTTTTTGTATTGTACATTCCAGAATTTGAGAAATTTGATTCATCGGTCCATAAAATATAACGAAAGTTGTTTACATTTTGGCGACAAAAGTTACGATACCAGTGGCAAAAAAACACTCTTCTCTCTGGATCCCCTGGCAAGAAAACTTGAACTGATTTGTACTTATAAGGAATGAATTTGTGTTTCTTCGAATCCTGTGCACAGTACCGTGACTCAAATCAGATTCCTTGATAATATCTAGTATGGAATTCTCACGGTTGGCCTCAAAATATGCAAGAACTAGAATTTCCGTGGCCTCGCTTATTATAAAAGTCCTTCTTGTTCTTGTTTTGGCAAAAACACTCTCATTGCCTCTAAATTTTCGGTGCAGTCTCAGAAAAATTTGTCATTTGGTTGTGTTCGGAGTGGATATAATTCAGCGTAGTGTTCTTTTGCCCTCCTAGAGGATTTTCTGCACACTAAATAAGATTCTAACATATCACACTTTTCTGCATGGGTAAAAATAATTTTTTTGTCAAATTAATAACTAGCAAAATGAAATTTATGAGTGAAAGACTAATAAAACTGTACTAATATTTGACGTTTACTAGAAAGAATTAACGTCGTTATCATAGAAACATAGAAATGCACTTGACTAAGCTGTTTTTGTTTATTCACTATAACTCAAGTATTTTTAATCCCAGTAAAAAATTTCTTATAAGATTTTTTGTTTAAAAATTGAATTTCTAACAGAAAATGATATAATATACAGGGGTTTCCATTTGAAAAAAACATATTTTTCGGGAAAACTCGAAAACGCGCTGCTCTTTTTTTTTTTAATTCTTCCATCTTAAAGAGCGTTAAAAGTACTTCTAGTTTGCTAATTTAAACAATCTTGTATCTTTAATAATAACAAAGTTACCAATGGTGAACACTTAATTTGGATTGCCCTGTATATTGTGGTTAGGGTGTTTTTCTTATTTCTGTTTCATATATGTAATGATTAGGTTACAACAGAAATAATATTCGTTGTTAAATATTGTTGAGACAAATTTAATTATTTGTACGTAAATAAATCATTAATTGACAACATAGAGAAACGGCTGTGCCATCTTTGGAAGGGCGTTGTTGGTTCGCGTTGGGTATGTGGACAGGGCGAGGTACTTCGGCTGTCTGACAACAGGCAGCTCGGTCTGGATAATTTCTGTGATATGGCGATGTAGTTCTTTTTTGTGAATGTGTCTGAAGATTTCCAATCTCGAAAGGTTGAGTAAATTGATTTAAATATTGATTTATATTCAAAATATAAGGATATTATTTATTTTAAATTTAATACAAACTACATTCAATTATTTTAGCTATTATAAAGAGCATTTTAAAGCATTAATCGACAATAATTTGTAGAACCAATATGTAAAATAATTTAATTTTTTATACCGGTAGTTACACCATCTATAAACGCTTGTCTGCCTGTTGTAACATTAATCAACCCACACTTTCGTTTTTGTGTGTCGTTCATTAAGCCATGTTTCGCCTAAATAATAGAATTGGATGTTGTTTAGTTCTATATTTTTTTAAGAGAGAGGATAAATATCTTAGTCTCCATAAAATAATATCACGTTCAAGTAACAGACTTTTGCAAGTACGTTTTAGATACCTATGAATACATACACTATATTACATAAATAAAAACACTTATATAATTTAATACACCAACTTACTTAAATCTAAGCATCTTCATTAGTTTATATAAAGTTGGACGACTCATTTAAGGTTTATTTTCATCTTCCCTATTTTCTTTAAAATTTTGTTTATTGTAGGAAGTTCTCTATCATATAAAACACTATGTACCGTTCTTCTTATCATGTATTTAACAGTATCGTCAAATGTAGATAGCAGCGATTTTTTTCCTAACCCTTTTAGTGATGGTGAAGTTGGTCCTTTCGCTTTGTATTTGTGAATAACACGGTAAATACTTGGACCTTGAAACACCTACTATTATGTTCAATATAGCTTGCTTTTCCTGTACATATAGACAAATGTCCACGTCCCAAGGTAGGACGCTTTCTTGGATGCGATATTGATAATCCACTTGTACTAGGCTGTGAATCCTTTTTCACAAGCATATAGTTTTAAAAAAATTATTTTGTTGTCTAAACACAAAAAAATAATGGGAAAATACTTAACAAAAATCGATCAACTGTGTCTACAATATGGCGGCACCAAATTACCAAATATGACCGGCAATTAACCAATCGTTAGTCTATATTTTGGCGGGCCATTTTCAATTTTGTCTCTCCTATTAAAAAACAGAGTATAGAAAAACTGATATAGGCAACAACACTCTATCTCTGTTTATCCAAAGGTGTATATAAACTCAAAGAAACAAAGCAAGATTAATGATATAAATCTTATGTTTATTCTAAGAAATACTAATAAAATTGACTTAAAAGATATTGATTCAAATAAAAAATGTACGTAATTAAATTTTGTTTTATAATTAAAACAATGAATTGAACTGAGATGGACATGTGTATTTAGTAATTAAACTAATGAAGTATAAGATGTATATTTAGGTATCAAATGTACAATTACTTCATTTAATTATTACGGCATTTCTTAATTAAAAAAATATTTGCTTATATAATACCATATGCTATAGTATCGCAATTCGTTATCAATTCCCAAAATTGGCAGATTAAATTATAATAAACTGAATACTGGGTTTATATATTGTTGTTTATATATTGTTGGAATTAGATAATGAAACGATATAATAGTCGAACTGTAGCACTTCACGTTTTTACATTTGTTAACATTTTATACAAGCGAACTGCAAAAGCACCTTGAATAGTCCGGTTCTGTTATGTTGGGCATTAGCACTGATGTAGATAATGCATTTCGTACCGTAAATTTTTACCGTGACGAACTAGAAAATCGGCATAGTGGTTCGGTCAAAACGTAAGAAACGAAGAAAACTTAGAACATACCTGCTACACATTGGTATGTGTTTATACGAGGTATACTGTATTAATAAGTTTAAAATGTAAATTTTAAATAATAATAGTTATTTTTAACGCAAGAGATGAATATAATTACATGGTTCTATCTATTATATTTTATTTATATTTTATAAGTGAATATTATAAAATTAAGGAAAAGGAAAGGCTAAAAATATTATCTTCACCGTAAAATTAAAAATTATTCCAAATTACTACAATCATTTACAAAACCCAATAAAAAGCACATAAAATATTTACGAAACGAATTGAATACCTAAAATTGAATCTTGGGGCGAAAAAATTGATTCTTTCTCTGAAGACATGTAATTATATCTAAATATATATAACAATAATAACTCTTTTATAATTATTATTTAAGTTGCTATTCTAGTTTTGTGTTTCTTCTCGCGTCTCGGTCTTTATAATTATTTTTTGATTAAAGTGATTAAAAAAACACAAAAATAAAAAACTCTTCTTTATTAATTATATTTTCAAATGGTACAAAATATTAAGACCGAAGCGCCCGAAGAAACGAAACTAGAATGCCAAACTATCAAACGGTTAAAAAAGAAAAAAGAAAAACTAATATTTAAGGAAATGAAATTAAATTCACTCAAGAGAGTTTAATATGAAATAGAGGATATGTGTATCTTATAAAATATCTGGTCAATGCATAAGTTTGTATTTCTTTCTATTGGACTCTATTGGAATTTATTCATTTTTTAAAGAACTAAATGCACAAACTAATTAATTATATCTTCTATTATTTACGATTACCCCCCCCTACGATCAGTTATTCGATTCCCTGCCTAAAGAAATCCAGTGTTCGGAAGTAAGAAGTCGTCATGCCAATTTCATAGTGTAACCTCGTTATTAAAGGAGATTGCTCGAAAGTTATTTAATAGGAAGCGAAAGAGGTGGAAATCTGACGAAGCGAGATCAGGAGATAAGATGGTTGGCCTCCCAACCGAGCTTTTGACTAGCTGCTTTTGTAGTGTTATCAGTGTGAGGACAAGCGCTATTGTGTTGCAAGATGCGTTGATGATCAATTCCCGGTTTTTTTCATAAATTGCGGCCGCAAACCGGCGTACTTGTTAACGAAAGCAGTTCATAGTAGACGATACCTTTTTGGTCCCACTAAATGCACAACGTCAGCTTACGCGGATGAGTACCAGCTTGCTCTGGCAGTTGTCTTTGTTAGGGCTGAACTATATTTTTTTATCGTCATGTTAACATGAAGGCACCATTTTTCGTCACTAATAACAGTATGGGACAAAAACGGCGATGTTGTTGACGAGCTAGCAAAGAGATGCAAATGTTGACACGCTGATTAATATTGTTTTCGCTCAAAACTCGCGGCAACCAAACACCCAGTTTTTTAACTTTGCCCATGGAATGCAAATGTCGTATCATGATCGATTGAATATATCCATTATAATGGCCAATTCACCATGGATCATCCTGAATTAAAGTATTCAGACGATCTTCATCAAACTCTATGGCTTTCCTGAACAATAAAAAACGTTAATGTCATAATGTACCCGCCTCAACTAGGTTTTTCGCAAAACCGATTCTAGCAGCTTTCGATAATACTTACATTGTCTCCTCTGTTGAACTGGAACAAAGGATATGCCGGAAATGCTTATTTTTTTCTACTTGACATCCGATTTTCTTTTGATTTGACAGTAACTAATACAATGTTTGCATTAATTCAAAAGCATTAATACGACATCAAAATAACTTAGACATATGCCTAATCATTTTTTTTTGCAAGACGTGTATCCTGCTATAAACCAACATATCAATAAATATCAAATCAACTAATAATTCTATTATGTTCATATATGTGACCTCCGAGAAAAGGGACCTAGTGTGTGAAAATGAAGTTTTGAGAAAAACGCATTTAAAGTTTCATAACGTATTATCACTGTGAACACACCTTCAGTTGGGAGATGCGATTTGGTATGGTTAGTTATGATTGGGTGCCGACTTTGGTGACGTCATGCCTATGTGGTGACGTATTTTTTTTAGCTTTTAGTGTGATAATACCTTTGCTATTGTTGCTGCTCTGTTTGTTATGATCTAGATACTTGATTCTTAAGCCGCAACCAGTGACCGACGCAGCAACGCCGCTCTCTGTTCGCTCTCAGCAAAGGGTTGATGTGCGTATACTAATACGAAGAACATTATAAAAATAACTATAAGAAAGGAAAAGAATAAAGTGACGCTTCAGTCTTGTGCCAACTGTATAACGAGTGTTATCAATATCTCAAAAGTTGTTTCGCAATTTTGGTTCTTTTGTAATTTTGTTACTAAGCTGATGTTAATTTGAAGTAATTTTTATAAAAATGGATATTTCTGACAGTTTTGATGATGATTTAAAAAGACTAGACTCGGTTTATGGCGATGATGAGATCGATATGACGTTATCTGAATAAACGTTATCTGAATAAACGTTATCTGAATAAATAAATTTTTATCAGAAATCTAACTTATTTCATCTTATTCTACACCCTTTTAGGTACCAGAATCCACTCTTAAGTCCAAACCCGTTTTTTGACACACTAGGTCCATTTTCTCGGAGAAGGTCACATATGTAAAATATTTTGAAAAATTTTGTAAATATTTGTCAGAAATTTACTGGTACCAATAAAAAATATTGATTTATTTAGCGTATGGCATCTAAACATGCCAAAAATATACACAAAAATAAAAAGTATACAACACAATTAAATTATTGACAAACAAACATGTTTAGATTTATTACAATAACTTCATGGATACTATTGTTCGTGGATACAGACCACAGGTGGGCATTTTCAATTCTGCTGCTGATATATATATATATATATATGCAATGATAGGTGTCTCACAATAAGTCGTAGTTCCATTTTCGTCGAGAGAAAAGTTTCTCTACGTTCTCTTCATACGTTTCTTGAATTGCGAGTATGTAAACGTTATTTTGAACAAGTAACCTCAAGACATTCACATTTACTCCTATTTATGCCCTCAATGTTTATATGGGATATACGGATCACTGATCCAAGTCTTCTAGCCGATTGATCTTAAGAAGAACCATTCCTTCTGTTTATATCATTGTTTAGTCATTGGTTGTGTACTTATCGCCAGGAAATTCAGACAATTCAGGATTATACAGCTGCCTTTTGTGCTATTATATATTTCCCTATGTATTATTGATATAGTCAAATGAATGAAGAGTGTCAGAACCTACGAGGGCAGATTAATATATAAGATCTTCAACAACGCAATAATGTGAATAGTGGAGAAACAAGTTTTAACCTACAAACGGTCATTTCGAGTATCTCATCTTAGCATGGAAAGTTTCATTTTCCTGTGTACTGTCGCGTCGTTGAGTAACAGTGCAATTTAGCATGAGTTTGATTTCTGAAATGCGTACCAAGCAATGATCCGTGATAGAATTTTTAACGCTGAGAGGTTGGCCACCAAAATTAACAGGCGTTTGAAAACTGTTTTTGGCAATGATTATATGGATGTGATACTCCACGTGTATGAAAATTCAAAAGAGTTCCATCAGCGCAGAAAGTTATGCTCACCATTTTTAGATATTAGAAAACTTTACGACCATTAAAGAATCCGTAGAATAAGGCCGGAAACAATTTTTTTTTTTCTTGCGTCAAGACAACACAGACCGTATTGCAGCAACGAAATAATCAAATTTACGGTTGTTTCGCACGCTCCGTACAGTCTTGATTTGGCACTTTCAGATTTCCGGTTACACACCCAAAGTTGAAGAAGATATTGAAAGGTCAACATTTTTCATTAGACACTGAAGTTCAGGCTGCTGTTCACAATTGGATCAACAGTAAATAAGAAAGTTTCTTCACGGACTGAAGAAATGGATTCAGCGTTTGGAGAAATTTATTGCACTAAATAGTAATTATTTGGAAAAATAATGATGTACATTGGTAGTAGAATAAATTTCCTTCATTTTGAGACAGGTTTCATTATTTTGTCTTTTCTTATTCTTATTTTATAGAGTTAGTGATCTTATATATCAATCCGCCTTATTGTTAGTATAAAAGAAATATTTCAAAAGCCTGGTTCTATTACCTCAATTTTTCAAAATTTGCATCCTACACAATATTATGTCATGACAGTATATATCCTATTTAAAACTATTAAAAAAATATTCGCCGGAAAAACATTCAATTGTTTGACATAATTATAATTACACGCTATTTGCTAAAATTATTTGATTGAATTGTGAATTACTAAAATTTATTTTCCCATCCTTTTAATTAAAGGATTTCTATTGTAAAATTTGAACATATGCGTATTTTATATTATAGCTTGTTAAGTTATTATTTCACCATTTCATTATTTATGTTTCTTTGGAAATAATATTATTTAAGTTCACCTCATGTTACGGTTAGATTTTATGGTATTTAGGGTCGTACCTGGGTACAAAAGCCCAGCGACCTTGGAGAAGCCGATGACCAGGTTTCATCTTATTATTTCTCTTCTGTTATACTATCCGTTCCTACCTGACTGCTCGATTTAAACGAAGCATTCCCACGATTTGTACCAAAAGAAGCAATATTTATTGTCTTTTTATATCAATATTTCACATAAATTAGAAAAATGGCGTACAATTCATTGTATTTAACTCTTATACCATAGCCTTATATATAATAACAATAACGTATAATAACAACGTATAATAACAAATCAATTTGCTTAACAAAAAAATACACTTCCTACAAAAATTTTTAAACAAAAAACTAATGATTTAGAAAATATTAGCTATATCAAGTTTAATACAGCAGCACAATCATTTAGTTTTTATTATTAAGTAAAAATTATTATTAACCTTAATAAAATAGATATTTTTAGAGTTGGGTACGTCAAAAAAACTTCAACATTTTGTTTTCAAATATTCGCCTTAATTTGATAATATTCAATAAAAAGGTTGAGTAATTGCAACCAGATAAATAATAAAATAGATGAATTTAAAAAATTATATATTGCTACTTAAGTCTTTATACATATTATCTTTATATTTACCATGACTTTCCTTAACACAACATTAGATATGTCATAACAGAACTTCTTCAGAGTGACTTACACAAAATTATAGTGTCCCATCAACCGCTGTCATCGGACCACATAAAAGTTTTTATTTATCAAATACTTAGAGGTATGTATGTACAAATCTTGTTTTTTTCTATATTATATTTATACCATGTGTCTGTAAATGATCGTAAGCCATTTAGGTTGGTACGCAAACTTCTCAACTTGTAATGGCTACATTGTCGCTTACGTCAATTTTAACAGACCACATTGACGTTGGTTTGTATATTATTTGGTATCGATTTTTTTGTATCTATTAAAATGTTTACGACTGAACATGATGCGTATATTCTGATGGCCAATTTTCTGAGTTCATCTCAAAAACCAATGGGTTTGCGGTCTTGCTTTGAACAATTTGTGGAAGCATTTCCTCGCGAAAATGTAAATTATGAAGTTTTTGGTCACCACAAACGTGAAATTGTAAAGTAATTTGAGACAAAAAACTGTATTTGCAAAGGTAAGTCCTGAAAACATTTTCAAAAGTTTTTGTAAAAATAATAGTACTTTATGCAACGTGTCAATAATGACGGTTATTATTTTCGAGAGCTGAATTTACGAACCGAGCGGCGAGGAAGTAAATCAGCTCGAGAGAATAATAGTCATTATTGCGAGTTAGTATACACTACTTTATCTACGACTAACCGAAAATTACTAAAAGAAAAACAAACATTATACTATAATATCGATATGGCGCTTGACGTTTTGACAGTTGGTAAAATGAAGTTTACCGTATCGACGACACAATATCCGGGCTTGTTTATCGTTACTATGGTAACGCTGGTAAGACTGTGTTTTATTGGCGGAACGCAGGGAATAATGAGACATAATGTTATCATTATTCCCTGCATTGCGCCAATAAAAGGTCGCATTTAATTATTCCCTGCGGGAATTATGTGTCCCATTATTAACTAATAATCACTAATGTAATACCTACTTTATAATACCTTAATAAATAATAACTTAATAATAAACTTTTAAATTGTATACCTACAGTATCTAATAACTAATAGATCCTTTTCACGCTACTATATTGTTATTTAATAGAACCCGACATGCCAAACACAGTCAGATGTCTTGTTTTTCATAGGTAACGGTCTTTCCCATAATTTGTCCTTCTTGGAATTTCAATAGATTTTAGCAGGCACTGTTACAATATACGACCATAATTTTTTATTTTTATTTTTATATTTTTATTTGCATGTTTTCGACCATTTGTTGACCATTTATAATTGTAATTTTTACACCCCTAACCAAAAAAAAAAATAAAATAAAAAAAAATAGATATTTTTTACTACTTAAAAAAAAAAAATAATAATAATAATACTTTTAAATTAGTAACTACTGAGGATGTGTGCAGTGCACATGAAATGTACATATAGTCAATATACTATTGTTTGTGAAATATAAGGTGTTTTATTTAAGTTTAATAAGTTTAATACCTACTTTATTGTTTAGTAGCAGATAAGGTATTTTTCTACCCATCAGTGTTTTCATTTAACAAAGTCGCATAAAGATAACCTTAGTGTTTATTATTATTATTGTTCATATGGTATATCAAGCCAAGAATTTACGCTTTGGCACTGAAAGCCACCAACTATAGAAAAATAAAATCCATAGTACCAACATAATTGGCGTACGATCATTTACAGACACACGTTATGTAGTTTGGTTCTTCTTTCTTGAATTGTATTTCAAATAGGGTGCTTTAGGCACGCCCTAAAAACACAATTGATCCAATTTTTTGCGAACTTGAGTGGCCTGAGAAGATGTGCTGTCGTAATAAAAGACTATTCTAGGTTATTTTTTAGAAATAGCTTTCTTCAATGTGTTTAGTAGAGCGGCACAATATGGACCCGTTAACGGTTTGGCCCTTTGCAAGATAACACATGAAAATTAATCCCTTTGAACCCGAAAAGATTGTAGCTAATACCTTACCGGCCAATGAAAATTTAAATTTATGGACATTGTTTAAATTGCTGGATTTAGTAACATAGTAGCGAAGCCGTGTTTGATCAACCGTAACAAATCTTCACAAAAATCAGCATAATTCTTGCTAAACAGCTAGTTTTTCATTCAATTCTTCATCATGGACATTAAGTCGTCCTTCTCAAAAGATACGCCACATCTTCTAACCGCCATCATGTTCTCTAAGCACAGATATCGGATAACGATAACACCACGCAATTCACAATCGGCGGGATTTTCAATTGCATCAGCCATTTAAACGACCAAAATAGCACGAAAGAATGTCCCGAACGATTCTCTCGGTAGCACTGCTGGTTCACACTGAACAAGACTATACCGCAGCGTTGTAATCGCGCATATATTCCCACCCTCTGCTCACTAGGCGGAACCAGAACTTACTTTACGAATCGCCCTCGTATATATATATATATATATATATATATCGTATAGTAATAAAGTCCGATAGTGTAATAGGAGCACGTTAATGCAGTTTTCGCAAGTTGCAGTTGTGTTCGTCAACTGGAAACCCCTGGCTAAGTCTTAACTTGTTATGAAGACAGATGGGTGTTTTGGCGCTCATGTTGTTGTTATTAGTCAATGAGCTACAATAAAGTTAAACATTATGAAACGAAAAAATAGGCACCTGACGCAACTACAGTTATTATTGAAGACAATTTCTACCATTTACTATCCGTCCAAATTTAATAATAAAAAGCACGCATGTTTGATCATCTTAACTACAACTTTAAGTAATAAATTTGCTACTTTTCAAAAATTATGATGTATTATTTTATAAACCCGTTTCAGAATCTTTATGGGTTTTGGTACTTATTATGTTATCATCTATTCGTATATATATATATATATATATATATATATATATATATATATATATATATATATATATATATATATATATATATATTGGTTTCCAAACCATGATTTTTATTAAATAAATATTATTCTATTTCTGAACTACAAGGATTCTGTCACTGTTGTAGTCTTTTAATATTTATGTTTTATGCATTTTCAGGACTGAAATATTTACACTCAGCTAGAATACTTCATCGTGATATCAAACCCGGCAACCTTCTCGTAAATTGTAATTGTGCTCTTAAGGTATGTATAAATACTTTTTATAAATGCATTTTTGTATTATGGCATGTAAAATTTATAAATTCATAATCCTAAACTGATTAACTGTTCATAAAATCCTGAACTTTAAAGTTATTTTATCTAAGTCATTTATAATTTATTTTATCATATAAACGAAATATGGTAGTGACGGTATATGGAATAAAGAATCCTTACTAGGTTTAAAAATATTTTGCATGGCTCAAAATGTTTTACCTGTCACAAATACAACCACAAATAAACACTTTTATTTCACATTTTGACCCATTGCACTTAATACTAAACTAAATTAGATTGACCAGATTGATTGTTCTTAACTCGAGAGATGGTCTAAATCAGTCATGTGCAACCTTTTTAAGGGGAGGGCCAGATAAAATTAAAAAAATTATCAAAACATATTTTTATAAGTGATGAACTTTATTTTTTATTTTTACATCACACACAACTTATATGCTACAATGGTAAGAAACAAGCTACAAAAATTGATTATTCTTTAAAAGAATATGAAGGCGTATATGAGAGTGACTGAGCTTCTAAAACTTGTTCATAATATTATAGAAACTGTAGTTAAATGGTGGTCAGTCAATCGGTTTCTAACGCTGTTTTTGCGAAGCTTCATAGTAGAAAACACCTGTTCACAGATGTAGGAAGAGGCAAACATCGCAATTATCTTCTGAACGTGAGATTTCAGGTTTGAGAAACTTGATTTTGACAGGGCCTTGTAGAACTTAATTTTAGAAACGTTGAGAAATAGTTGCTTCATTTCAGTGTTACATTGCAACTCAATCAGTTCGAGCTGCAATTCTGGTTTGACTGATTCACAATTCACATTAAATGGCATGCAAAAATGTCCAGATCCTGTTCGATAACTTTGAAGTCTTGAAATCTTCGTTCAAATTTTTCATGAATACATTTCGCGCTTTTCTCATAACTCTTAAGTTTGTCTTCCCTAACTGCAATAGTTTGGAGTCTTGGAAAATGAGTAAATTCTCTCTTGATTAGTTGTTTGGAAAATAGATTCAATTGCATTTTGAAACCCCTGATATGACCTCAAATATCATGGATTAATTGTTTCTTCCCTGGAGTTTAAGGTTCAAATTATTGATGTGACTGAGAAGATCTGTAAAAAATGCACAGTCCGAAAGCCATATAATTAATATCTTTCAAATGTTCACACTCGTCCATTCCTTTTTTTTTGCATGAAAGAGATTATTTCGTCTTTTAGATCCTAAACTCGTTCGAAAACCCGTCCTGCACTGAGCCACCTTACTTTAGTGTAGTAAAGTACATTAGAATTTACAGACTGTAATAAGTCAAGAAACTCTCGAAATTTTCTATGATTGAGTGCTCTTGAACGAATACTATTAACAAGCTTAATAACATCAAGCACATATTTCATGTATAGAGCAGATTTAGACAGAGCTTCTTGATGTATGACACAATGAAGAAACACAACTTTGTTCGCAGAAAATGATTCGTTAAATATGCCTACAAAACCAGATTTCGTCCCTGTCATATTCGGTGCACCATCAGTAGTAATGTTACAAATATTGGCCAAAGACGTGATAATTTCTTGAAATTCTTGAAAAATGTCTGATCCTTTTGTCGTTCT
Organism: Melolontha melolontha; assembly: GCA_935421215.2. Classification (NCBI taxonomy): domain Eukaryota; kingdom Metazoa; phylum Arthropoda; class Insecta; order Coleoptera; family Scarabaeidae; genus Melolontha; species Melolontha melolontha. The sequence goes on along the minus strand of OW285239.1, from coordinate 102,322,339 downwards.
CTTTAATGAACGCATCCTCAAATCCTTTGTTTTGTCAGGACACAAAATGTCACATACTTGGAGCATACAAGTTTTTACAAATTCACTATCAGCAAATGCTTTGTTACTTTTTGCAATATTGTATGCTACAACGTAACTGGCATGTGAGAACTGCTTAGTTTTTTGAAAATATTTTGCTGACTTGACAGTTTTTTACGTAGGGCTCCTGCTTTTTGCTTCCGTTCTTCTTCGGTCATAGTTTCATAAGTGGCTTTTTTTATGTTTTGTCATGAAGTGTCGTGAGAGTTTGTATTCCTTGAATACGGCTACAGCTTCATTGCAAATGAGGCACACAGGTGTATCCTTAATAGCCGTGAAAAAGTATATCCAACTCCCCTCATCTTTAAAAATACGACATTCTGAATCAACGTTACGTTTTTTCTTGCCATTTTAACGATCAGAAATGCCAAAAAACACTAGCAACAAAGCAAAATTATAGAAATACAAGCCAGACATACAGCCGCAGAGGATTTTGAAAGTATTTATCATATAAATCTAAAGTAGTTTACCATAAAAGAGAGGTAGATTATGGTTACTTCCTAGATGCTCATGGTTTCTCATCGTTGCCAGTTAGAAGAAATCATCAAAGCACTAATTTCTTTCAAAAACTGCTAAACAATACTATCGATTCTTTATAGTTGCAAGTTACGAGGTGTGATAAAAAAATAAATAATTTTTTTACGAATAAAATGTAGGGAATTGATACCATCCCTACATTTGCGGTTTTTACTTTTGGGAAGAGCCAGAAGTGGCATGGTGCTAAATCCGGAGAATAAGGCGGATGTGGTCAGACAGTAACCTTTTTTTCACCCAAAAACTCGCGGACTAGAAGCGAGAGCTACGCGTTTTTCATTAGGAACATACTGTCCGCGTCAAAAAAAAAACATGTCTTATAACGATTTTGACATGAATTTAGTTTTGTAAATAAGTCTTTTGTCAATATTAGCAGCCATGAATATAAGGTTATGCATATGTCATTATTAAGTTAGTATGTTGCAACAAAGTCAATATTAGCAGCCATGAATACAAGGTTATGCATATGTCATTATTAAGTTAGTATGATGCAACAAAGTACTGTCACAATACGTAAAAACAGTGTCCCTCCCGTTTTTTATGTCGCGAACCGTATATTATATGTAAAGAATATACCGCATGTGTCAAATATCATTAGACATAGGGAATACGTATGAGTACATACGATGTGTATGTATATGGAAAAGCCGATCCAATGTCGGCGAAGACCGCGACGGCCGGCAACGATTGTCTCCGATTGTTTCGCAAATACAAGTTAGCAGTAATCATTTGACCATCGACATAGGTACTTGTAATGCGTTCTAAAATAACATTTACGAATTGCAAGGGATTTGCTTTTCTTATTTCTTTCAGTAGATTCAGGAAATTTTTAAGCTGCGGTGCGGCGCATAAACAAAAGCGTAATTCTAATAATAAGAAAAGGCTATGATTCTCAAGAAAAAAAGGAAAGAAAAGCTTTGATATTTAATAAAAAAAATCGCTTATTAGATAACTACGTTAATGATGTATTTATGAGTTTCTTTATATTTTCATTTAATTAAATCGTATGAAGCAATTAAATTTATTTTTATTCTCTTCTGTAATTTACATTTTACATTGCAGTGTTAATAAATCTTCCCACTACATAATTGTATGCAATGATGACACATTCGTCAATCTTAATTTTATTGCACGTCATTTTTTATTTAAAAGCCGCAACAGCTACATTATTAAAATGAATATGTTTAATCATAAATATTCATAATGTAAAATCATAGTATAAACAATATTATGTAATTAATTTGATATAATGATTGAAAGATTAAAAACATGAAAAATATTCAACAATTTGTGTAGATATATTTTATATCATATATTATTTACATATTTATATGTATTCTTTATATTTTACAGATCTGTGATTTTGGTTTAGCCCGTGTAGAAGAACCCGATTCCAGTAAACTCATGACGCAAGAAGTTGTAACGCAGTATTACAGGGCACCGGAAATACTGATGGGCGCCAGGCATTACACAGCAGCTGTCGACGTTTGGGCAGTGGGCTGTATCTTCGGGGAACTGCTTGGTAGAAGGATCCTGTTTCAGGCGCAGAACCCGGTCCAACAACTTGAACTCATAACCGAGCTGTTGGGAACGCCCTCATTGGAAGATATGAGATACGCGTGCGAAGGGGCGAAGACCCATATACTGCGGAGACCGCCGAAACCACCCTCGCTCACGGCCCTGTACACTCTGTCGTCGCAGGCGACTCACGAAGTCGTCCATTTATTATGTCAAATGCTCGTGTTTGATCCGGTAAGTTTATTTAAAAGAAAATAATAAATTGAAATTAGTTTTGTTCAATAAATAAGAACTGTCTAACAGTCTAAAATGTTTTAATAAATTTCTAATTTAAAGTATGTATCTTAAAGCAAGATTAAAATCCGCGTAATATTATCAAGTGTATTGTCGGTCTAACGAATACAAATAATTGAGTTTATTTCGTAAAATAATAAATTATATAATAAGACGTTTGAATGGATATAATTATTATCATACACGATTTTTTCATATCTAACTATTAAAATCTCAAATAATAAAAAAAATAAACTTAAATGGCTAAGATTTAGTAAAAGTGCCTTATAAGACTATTGGATATTTTTTATCCACAATACACTATGTCAATCAAAATAATGGTTTAATCATCCAAACTTCAAAACAGACCACATTTGCTGCGGTACATACCAACGAATAATCCAGTCATCGAAACACTTCTTATAGGCACTTTTCACTATAGTCTTCAGCTCTTCTACGAAGCAGCTTTGAAAAAGATGAATACTATTTAATCGAAACGTCAAAGATATCACTTGTTTTTATCAGAACTACACACTACCCGAGAAAATATACAAACATCTTTCTCGCACGAAAACATCAGAGTAATATAAAGGGTCTTTCAAATTACATTTCGACATAATTGAGACTCTATTTCACCAATGACACGAATAATTTCATCCTTCAGTTCAGTAATCGATTGTGGTTTGTTCTTATAGACCCGGCCTTTTACACAACCTCAAAGAAAATGGTCCAACGGTGTTAGATCACATCTAAAAATCATGGCCATCTTGGTGGCCAATTCACCATTTCTTGAAATAATTCTTCCAGGAATTTTTTTTCTTAATAAAGAAATTGTTTCATTAGCTAAATGAGGTGTTGTACCATCCTGTTGAAACCATCTGTCCTCTAGATCAATATTATTCAGTTCAGGCCACAAAAACTCAGTTAGCATCTCACCATATTGAACACCATTCACTGCATCCCCAGCAGCATTCTAAAAGAAATATGGCCCACCTGACCATAATGCACACCAGACAGTGACTCGTTGAGGATGTAAAGGTCTTTTATGACTCACTCGTGGATTTTCCTCACTCCAAATTCGGCAATTTTCTTCGTTAACGAAACCACCAATTTCAAAATGTGCTTCGTCAGAAAAAATGATTTTTTGTGAAAAATCATTTTGATATTCTTTAATCCAACTGACGAATGCACGACGTTTTACATTGTCCAATGGCTTTAGTTCCTGTGTTATTTGAACCTTATATGCCTTTAAACCTAAATCATTTCGTAAAATACGCCATATTGTTGATTCACTGTGTCCAACTTGTTATGAACGTCGACTAATGGACATTGCAGGTGCTTCAGCAACACTTTCACGAATCAAGTTAATATGCTCTTGTGAACGATCATTACAACTGTATCTTTCTCTTTTTTGGTCTTCCACCGAACCGATCTTTTGAAATTTTCTAATAATTCGACCAATAATTCTTTCAGAAGGGAGTCTTTTATGTCATCTACCTAACTATGAACCATTGACACTAACACACTTACTCCAACGTTTCTTTAATAATGCTCTACCTTCGAAAAAAAATATTGGTAATTTTGCATTTTTGTGCGGTGGAGAGTTCTTATGAATTTATTGCATGGGCTCTTGTTTCGTGGGAGGTCCCAGTGGTGTACCTAAGTTTCATCCCCAGTTACAATTCTATTTAAAATGTCTTCATCTTGAGATAAAACAGTCAAATTCTCTCTACACAAATTTGTCGTCTACACAATTTTTATTCGGAACTGAGCAGCCTGGGAATCCATCGTATCGACACTTCGCTCATTCCCAAATCTTCGTGTTGAGTTTTAAAACACTCGTTTCTGATATTCCTATTTCTCTAGCAATCATTGAAACTTTTAATCGGCGGTCAATCAATACCAAAATCTTCGACTTTTTGATGGTTTCTTCAGTTTGTGTTTCCAGAGGTCTTCCACACTTTGGATCATCGAATGGATTCTCTGGCCCATTTGAACTGCTTACACCAAAATTTAACTTTGAAATAGGACTGGCTATTTCTTCCATACACTGCAACCATTCTCTCATGAATATTCTTCGGGCTACTGCCTTGTTTTGATAAAAAATTACATAACGCTTTTATGCTCAAATGTTTCAAATCACTTCTCTCTTCTTTAGGTGAACGTAAAAGTAACAAATGTTAAGCGATTTGAACCAAACTTTGAGATGGCACTATAAAATGTCACAGAACCTTGACGTAATAAAATTGTCACGATAGCATATTATTTTCATAGCTAGATAGATAACATAAAAGCTCCTCTCGTCCATAATCTTTGAATATGCTGATTGCATCTATGATTAATGCAGTGAAATTTCGTTCTGTACTCTTTAACATTACGGAGCTTATTGGAGTTAAATAATAGAAAAACTGCTTTGATATAAGCAAATAACTTGCATTTTTTAATTAATTTCTACTTGGAAGGTGTATATTAGAAGACGAACCAAGACTTGAACGACCTAGAATAGCTGTTTATGTTGAAAACACTATTGCAGAAAAAAGCTAATTAAGGGCGATCGGAATATCACGCATAGAGTGATTCAAGAAGAATTAGATTGGGTCATCTCCACAAGATGTCATTTTACACAAATCTAATGTACACCCAGTCACACATCATAAAGTCCAAATCTTAAGTCTAACGATGTTGGTGTTGGTTGAAAGTTTGATGCATTGTAAGAGATTTTCTGACGTTAATGCAATGATTGCTAAACTTCAGTGACATTTTAACGACTTGTCAAAAGAAAAATTTTCTGCCTGTTTTGAAAAGGGGTTTCAAAAAATTAAGAAGTGTATTTTAGCTAAAGGAAATTATTTTGAAAAACAATAAAATTATTCTCTTAATTTTTTATAGCTTTTTCAACCCTTGTATGGATATTTTATTACGGAACTATCACTCCGGAAATGGAAACATTACAAAACCAAACACGAATTTTGGAGATACACAATCTTTTTTTAAATCATTGATATGTGCTTTTCTCGATTATATAATATCATTATAATTCGAAGATCTGTGACAACAACACACTAGTTGCATAAAAACAGCCCTAAGAATACGAGGTGCTACCCAGAAATCCCCGGAATTTGAATATGGCGCGCGAAGGGATAGTATTACAGCTCTATAGCGTTAGATGGTGTGAAATACGTCTATACTAAGTTAGTCTGTTAAACGATACTTTGCTAGGTGGTGACAAACAGTTTTTGTGTTTATATTTGTTGAGTTGTGTTTGCGTTATTCTGCGACACTGTGAAAGAGCAAAGACCGTGCATCAAATTCTGCTTCAAACTTGGTAAAATGACAGCGGAAAGTCTGAAAACGCTTAAACAAGTGTTTGGTGAGGATGCTTTAGGCCAGACACAAATTTATGAGTGGTACAACCGTTTTAAAAATGGACGTATGTCGGTTGATGATGATGAGGATTCCGATCGTCCATCGACAGAAAACACGACACAAAATGTGGCAAAAGTACGTGATGCTATCCTGCAAGACAAGCCATGACATTTGTAATATGCGGCGTATTCCTGCAAAACTCTTGCCAAAGTTACTCAGGATCGAACTCAGCACCGTGTTCGTGTGTGAAAGAAACTGACGAAAGGGATGCAATCTCCAGTACCAGAATCATTACTAGCGACAAATCATGGGTGTACGGGTATGATCCTGAAACAAAGCAGCAGTCATCGCAGTAGAAGACGCCACCGTCATCACGATCGAAGAAGGCACGGCAAATGCGAAGGAACGTCAAGTTGATGTTGATTTGCTTCTTTGATACTGACAGCATCATGCATAAAGAACCCCACCAGGTGAACCAATTAATGGACGATTTTATTGCGATGTTCTTCGGTGACTAAGAGAAAACAATTTGTGGATCCTATACAATGATAATGCACCAACCCACACGTCACTTGTGCATCAGTTTCTAGTCTGAACGAAGACGGCAGTTCTACCCCACACTTCCTACTCCCCAGATGTTGCCCCTTGTGACTTCTTCCTATTTCCGAAGTTGAAAGTGAAGCTCAAGGGGGCCCGTTTTGAGACAATTGAGGAGGCCCAGACCGAATCGCAGGCAGTGTTGAACACGTTAACACGCGAAGACTTCCAGCACTGCTTCCAGTCATGGGCAAGTCGTTGGGATCGGTGTATTCATGCGGAGAGTACGTTGAAGGGGATGGTAGTGAATAAGTTGTAAGAACAATTTATTGTATTTTTTTCCACATTCCGGGTATTCCTGGGTAGCACCCCGTAAGTAGGACTAGTAAAACGGATCAAGGGATACAGACATAAATGTATACATTCATACAATTAATTAATATTAGTTGTCTCTACAAGAAGTTCCGTGAGCAAATTTTAGGTGTTTGTTCTCCTGTATATTGATATAACAAAAAAAAATCTAATAAAATAATAATTGAAGTAGTTAGCATAGAACAACTTAACCAACAAAATTATCAAGTGAAAGAAGAATGTTCCACTACCACTCATAGAATCTTTGACTGTTTATGTTTATTTTACAAACATTTGAGGTTTGAAGATTATAGTGTTTGGTGATATTCCAATATTATTTTTAATTAATCTTCTTGTGTGGTTAGTTTACTATTAATTCAAAAACAATGTAATATAAATTTTATTTTATTGCTTCAATTGAGCAAATGTCTTCCACGAAGTATATAGTAATTTGAATTTAGGGAACAGGAAAATATCACACTATACTATTTCCTAGAGAATGACATTCGGCAACATTTTTAATCAAAATTCGTGTAAAAAGGTCTGCGGGTTATCGTGATGCAAAATTCAAGAATTATTCTTCCACATATTTGAATTGTGGGCGAACGCATTCTCTCAAGCGCTTTATAATACCCAGATAATATTGTTTGTTGCCCTTCCAGAATGAATACCAAATGGACAAGACCATAATAATCAAAGAAAATAACAACATTAATGAGCAAAACGCCATTTCGAAACTTCTTGGCTGATTTGGGGAACAGGAAAACGTCATACGCAGCCCACATCTAGCGAATAGAATGGTTGCTCGATCGATAACATTCGTTGAATTTTTAATCAAAATTCTCGTACAAATGTCGATGTGTGAAACGACGGATTATCGTGTTGTAAATTCAAGAATTGTTCCTCCATAAATTTAACTTATAGGCGAACACTTTCTCCCAAACTCTTCGTAAAGCCCAGATAAAATTGTTTGCTGACTATTTGCCTTTCCGGAAGAAGTACCCAATGGACAACACCATAATCAAAATAACAACAATTATTGAATTATTATCTATAATTCTTCTGCACCAAATTTTGTTATATTTCATCTGAAAATGTTTTCTTTTTTCAGGATAAACGTATATCTGTGGTAGACGCTTTAGCTCACCCATATTTAGATGAAGGTAGATTGAGGTACCATTCGTGTATGTGTAAATGTTGCTATACTACAGCCAGTGGAATGCGCCAGTATACTACGGAGTTTGAGACGACTGCACCTCAGCCTTTCGACGACAGTTGGGAAAGAAAACTAACATCAATAGAACAAGTCAAAGGTAAACCAGTTTTTATTACTACAAAATACGAGAAATAGATATGAGAAGAATATACCTACTAAAATATAAAAAGAAAACTATAAATAACGCATGAAAAATTATAACACCCTATATACCGTATGTTGACCCAAATCCAATATAATAAGAGCAATATCTATATCAATCCTAGCCTTTCTAATCTTAAAATTATATATTTTTTATATTATTGTCCAAAGTCCTATGGTATATCAGGAATATTGTTCCAAATTTCCTTTGACTTTTCTTTGCTCTAATATACTAAACCACAGAGGTACAATGCAATTAAAAATTGCCAAGACACAAGTCATTAAAACCGCAATAAAGAAGACTATATATATAACCTATTTTCTGCAAATATCTAACACCAATATTTGGAGACATTCTAACAAAGAAAATGTTTTATATATAATAATTCTAAAACTTGTATTCACAACTATTTTTCTTAAATTATTTTTGAGAAGTTTTCTATTAAATTGGAAATATAGGGTTATTCTAAAATAAGTTCCCAGTTTGAAATGGCCGTAAGTTTGATATGATAAATTTTTAATATGTACAAAAATAATAGCACTAATTTGTACATAAAGAAACGGGATTTTATTATAAGAACAAGAAATAGTAAAAAGTTAAATATGACCGCCACTGTTCAATAAGTATTAATCGTTCTTCTATGGTATAAACGGCATTAGAAAGTGCATTTCTTGGTATGTTTTCATATGACATCTGATACCGATGTTTAAGTTATTCGCGAGTAGTAGATCTACTAAGAAATACCCTTTCTCTAAGGTAACCCCATAACCAGTAGCCAGCCGGATTTATGTCTGGTGACCTAGTAGGCCAACTGTTTGGAAAATGCCTACTAATTACTCGATCGCCAAATAGTTTTTTTATGGTATTATGTATATGAGGTGGTCTTGCATATAAATAAAGTTTTAAATATCATGATTCTATAATACCTGTATTGCGAGGTCTTGCAACATTCGAAAATATCACTGTTCGTTTACCCTTACTGTTTTCGTTTGTCCATTTTTCCATTTGTTCATAGAAATATGATCCTATTATAAAATTTTATATAAAACCACACCAGATAGTAATCTTGACATCATGTAATCCTTGTTGAACAATTGTATACGGATTTTTATTCGACCATATCCTGCAACTGTGTTTGTTAACTCCTCCATTTAACTCAAAATGTGCATCATCTGTCCACAAGATTTAACATTTGCAGGGCAAAAGTTATGCGAATCAGCTTATCTCGTTCTCTGAATTCAAATAACATTTTAATTTTATAGGGATAGAGCCGAAGCTGTCTTCTCAAAATTCGCCACACTGTAACTCATTTCCAAACGCTTTGCTTCTTTTAAAACTGCAGGTGTATTAGACTTGTTATTAACTAATTTCGGTCTACCCGATCGTTTTTTAATGGTAACTGAATCAGTTGTCTCAAATTTGCTCACAAGCTTACGAAATGATTTTACAGAACTAGGTCCATTTCTCAAACTATGTAACGTACGAAATCTTCTCAATGCACTTTGGATATTGTTTATTGCATTCATAATAACACTGAGTGAGTGATATATATATATATATATAATTATTTCGTGACCTTTATATGTTATGGTAAATTCAATTTGTTGGCGATTTAAGGTCTGGTTTTACTTCAAAATGTATATATTTAAAACAATCTTACATGTCTCGGCATATGATGCCTTTTTCAAAGAAATTTGAAATATAAAATTGAATCTACTATATATATATATATATATATATATATATATATATATATATATATATATATATATATATAAGATAAAGATAATTATTTCTTGAATTTGTGTTATAGTAGATTCAATTTGTCGGCGATTTAAGGTCTGTTTTACTTTAATATGTATATATTTGAAATCATCTTACATATTTCGTCACATTATAAATAAATATATATATATATATATATATATATATATATATATAAATATATTTGCTTGGATTGTTACATGTACAATATGTACCATACATAATGTCGTTTTGCCTTTGCTTCGTCCAAGTTTGTTTATTTATAAGTATTTAGCCATTATACATCTAAGTTCTTTTGCATCATATTTATACAGTGCTGAGTCTTTGTTTTGTAACTGTGACCCTCCACTCTCAAACATATTTTTAAAAACACCATATACACCTTCAATCATCCACAACATACATGAATAACAATTTCAAATGAAGCGTAATCAAAGTTTTTAAATATTGCTAATTACTAAAACCTGTTTTGTGGATTATGGTGAAAGTAAATTTAAGCTCGAAGAATCAGAAGTTTTTGAGGAGTAAAAAGGGTTTGTAGTTTTATGGCTTATTTTTTTTTCCTCAACAGATAAAGATAACCCAAGTGAATATCACCTCGAAAACACAATTCGTTACACATTAACCCATTTGGAACTTCAACCTGCTGCATATAATCTTATTTTACGTATGAAACACTTATCTCACTGTGCTATTCAACGGTTAAAAACCATACTATGCAGCACCTTACTCTGTCCTTAGCCATTAAGTTAAGATCACTTAGAAAAACTTACCGGGAGTCCTTAAAATAAAAAGACAACGCACTAAAAATGGAAAGATTAAATTATATAGAATATATACTCAAAATATAATGAGTCAATTACGACGTGATTTTATTTATCACTGTAAACCAGCGAAGTGCACTGAGCGGTGTTCGGGCGGCGAAAAATATAAATACGTGCTATGACGAGCCGCTGGTGGGATGTTACTTAAATGAAGTTCTCTACATATCACAGTAAGTTCATTTAAAGTTAAATTTTAAAATTAAAGCCACTTATCCGGCCCGAAGTCAGCTGATTCAAAGAAGTCACTCGCCTCACCTCCAGTCTGGCGAGGTTCCCCGCAGTCGCAAGCAGGTATCTCACTCAGTCCCCACATGTCTCGACCAATGCCGTGGGATGTTCTTATCCTATTGAGTACCTTCTATTCAGGCAGCTCCATTTCTAGTAAGGTTACGTTGGGATCGATGGTATAAGCTCCTCAAGCAAGTTTCAAACTTCCCAATACTCGTCCCAGTTATCATTTGAGTTGAAATGCTTTCCTATAAGTTGTTAGTAATGTGAAGGAGACTTCAGTATCAATAGGCCAGCATCAGGCACACAAATCACACACACACATATATATATATTGTTGTGATGCATGTTATCCATATAGAGCTGCATCTAAAATAGGAAGAATAAGACATACAAAGTGAAGAAGGGTTATAATATAATGGTTATATAAATAATATTATTAAGTCTTAGTAGTATCGAAGTGCATATGTATTTTTATAACGATCATTTCATTCTTTAAATTTCTATATACATTTTCCTTTCATTATTTAATTTTTTTATATCATATTCAAATTTTCAAATATTAGCGCGAAAAACATATTCAAATCCATATGCAACTTTGTATTATATCGACACTAGTAAGACACGCCTACAAATTGACATCACGCTATGTTTACATTTATCATGCGCAGTATGCGAGTTGTATCATTCAAATTTATCTTAACCTAACTTGGTAATTTATAATATAATTTTTAAAATCATTTAGATATTCTAAATTAATCAAATTCTTTTTATATAAAATTGTTAAAAGGGTAAATCATCGAGATTATTGATATCAATAGATAGCGTGTTTGGTAATATTCAGACAAGTGCTGTCGAATTATTCGATCCTTGAATTTGAAAAATAAATAGACGCATCTTTTTAGACCAAGCCTTAGAAATCTTGTATAAAACACAAATTTAAATTATAAATTCAGCTAAAAGTGATAAAAAGTATCCCGAATATTAATTAACTCGATCGTCAAGTGAATTACTACAAGAATTTTCGGTAATAACGAACTTTCAAACAATATAGCGTCACAGACGTAGTTCCACCGAAAACGATAGAAAATCAGAAGAATTATATATAAGAATCCATCGCCGAACTTCAACAATATAGTCTAACGTACATCAACAACGATACCTGAAATTCTACAGCCAGAAATGAGCGCAGTGAGTAATTAGGCACCGAAGACGAAGTCCGAGGAAAATCTTCGATAGCGTCTGCGTAAACAGCCACCTACACCGCCATCATTTTGTGCTGCACCCGAACATTTTTGGATCACCGAGGATCTTCCCAATTCACACAGACGATCTACAAACATACATCAGCATCATTATTATAACAGGTTTTCAGATAATATTTATTTTTTTTTCAAAAATTAAATTCTTTAAACTTTTATTTTATAATCTTCTCGAATTATTTACCTAATCTACCACGTCCTGTCATGATCTTTATATTTAATTAAACAACCTATTTATATCTTAGAGATAACAATAAAAGGGTACTCACCATAATTGTAATAAGAGTATTCACATTTATATTCATATTATTTATTAGTTTAACACACATAACCTCTTTTCACATTAGTAACACCTTGTTGTTTATGCGTATATGCAGTTTCGTTAATATCACATTTGTAATACGTTATATTTTTACAGTTTCCTTTAATTTAATAAACATAATATTTTTAATTTTACATGAATCTTTTATTTGTTCATATTTATTTGTAGGAGTTATTATATTAAGCGTCAACATTAATATTATTCTCTTTTTTGGAAGCAACAACCTAAAACTCACAACGAGCCCGAGATCACCCACATTTAGTAAAGTTTTATTAAATATAGTTTCTTGCTTTCCGACTAGTTGGCTATTTGAGATAAAGATAGCGCAATCTGGGGTGAGATTTTATAAATTAAGGCGCCCGACTAATCTTTTCAAATACATAATTTTATCTTATACTTTTATCTCATTAACATTTCATAATCTCACCACAGCCCATTATAAAAGGGGGACGTCATCATTTGTCGCCGACAACGTGGGCCTGTTGCTTCTTGTTGATAACTCATCTACAAAGTTAAATATTGCAAATAATTGATACTTTTCAAATTGTTTCATATATTATATAGACAAAAAGGTGTAGATTATTATTGTCGTTGTGTGTACATGTTTTTCCTATTATAACAGCAGATTGTTACCTTTATTTCACTACATCGCAGACTTTGGAGGATTCTAGGACATATTAAAGGTTAGTGAAAGGGAAAATATCACCTTGTGCTTACGTTATTTTATTTAACTTTTGATTCACTAATAAAATTACGGTGTCTCGAGTATTATTATTCATATTTTAAACATAACTTTGTATTTTTCAACTATTTATTATTATCATACTTTTAAAATAAAGGATACATCTTTATATAAATTCATTAAACTTTATAAATTTAATAAATATCAAAATGGATACTCGTCATAGAACCAAAGCAGTTAAGGACAGTACTGAAGAAGATAGGGTTGAACAGGGAGACATTCCCGTGACACAAGCGTCTACAACTGAAGGGGTAAGTTCACCAGACATTGGCCAGGTGATGAATATGTTACAGATATTAATGATACAAATGACCGATTTAAAACAAGATAACAAAGACTTAAAACAAGACAATATAAATATGAACAACAAATTAGATACAAATAATAAGGAGTCAAAACAAGATAACAAAGACTTAACAAATAAATTAGACACTAACAATGAAAACTTAAAACAAGAACTAACTAATATGAAAACAGACATAAGCAACATGAATAGTGATCTAACAACTAAATTAGAGATAAACATGAACAATATTAATCAAAAATTTGAAATAAATAATGCAAACATCGATAACAAATTAAGTGCTTTCAAAGTTGATTTAGAGGGTAAGATAGCAGAAATTTCTACAGCTCAGAAAAACATGGAAGAAAACGAACTTAAGTACTTAATTAAACTTGATGAAACCGTTAATCTACAGAATTTACATTGGGCTAAGCAGTTAGAGACCGCAACTACGGAAATTCAAAATAATACTGAACAGAGACTTAAAACTACAACACAAGACATACAACAAAACATAGACAAAATGATTTCTGAAAATAATAATTTGTTTAATACAAAATTGACCAATTTTAACAAATTAAATAATGATAACACAGAACAATTAAAATCATCGTTAAACCAATACAACGATCATAATAAACAAGAAATCAATATTGTCAGACAAAATTTAGATACTATAACTATAACTAATAATGAAAATTATACGACTACACAGACTAACATTAAACGATTGGAAAATAAAATAAAAGGCTATTTTACATCAACTAATTATATTAATACTAATAATAGCTCTATAAAGATAGAAAATTTACATCATTTCGACGGGGATATCACACGTGTACATCCTATGACGTATCTTAGTTGTCTTTTACGCTACTTAGAGGATATACCTGAGGAGAAGCAGAGGATGGAGGTCATACGAGTAACTTTACGTTACAGTGCACAAGAGTGGTTTCAAAGAATTGAGGACCATTGTAATTCTCTTGACCAATTTGTTACACTCTTTAAGAAGAATTATTGGGACGAAACGCAACAAAACAGAGCTAGAATACGGTTGTTGACAGGCAAATATCGATTGGGACAAGTATCACGCCAGACATACGCTTCCCGTATCTATAACCAGTGTAAACACCTGAATGACATGGAAGAATCAATGATTGCCAGGCAGCTCCTAAATCATTTCATCTACACCGATACACAGGCTATCATATGTCAAAGAGTTACGGATATGGACTCTCTCATAGACATAATGAGACGTCTAGATGATTATTCGGAGAATAACCATCAGCCACAACACATATATCGCAATCCCAACTCTCGCAATCATCCGTCACTAAATTCAAATAATCCGAACAATAACCCAAATAACTCACCACCGCAACGTTATAATAATTTCAACAACAATAATAGAAATCAAAATTTTACAAGATCATATAATAATAATAACAATTCTAACAATAATATGTACAATGATCGTGATACTAATAATTCAAACAATCCATCAAATAGACCTAATTACAACTACCAGCCATCCAGATACAACAGTAATAATTATTTCAATAATTACAATCGCACTACGGATCGACAAACAAACAATAACAATACAAACCATAATACTAATCAACAAGGAAGAGGATTTAATCATATCCGTAATCGTGGACGTGGTCACGTAAATAATATTAACAGACGTCATCGATCTGTATCGCCGATACGAACAAATATGGAAGAGGTATTAAAAAAAAAACGCCAATTTTAACAGAGGACCTCTACACCAACCCAACACAAGGCCCATCATCAGCACAAAATTAAAAACCCATGACGACTGTAACATACCTTTTAAATTTGAAAATATTACTTTCTATCAACATCCGGAAGAATTCATTACTGTAGAAGATGCAGGCAACCAAACTACCCAAATATATACTTTACCTATTGTAAAATTAAAATTCGAAAATATCTTTTTATATTGCTTAATCGATACAGGAGCGGAAATAACTTTATTAAAGGCAGAGAAAGCTACGAATATACGGGGATACGAGAAGAACATTGTAAAAACGAAAGGGACAGATATCATTGCAGCGAACGGAAAACGCATGGGGACGGTAACAAAACAATTATCAACAGAAATATTAGTCGACAAATCAAAATACATCATACATTGCTATATTATAGACAAACTACAATACGACTGTATCATAGGTATTGACAGTATTAAAAAACTCAAAATGATCTTAGATTTCGAAAATGGTATACTAAATATAGATGTGAATAAAGTTATATTTGAAAAACAATTATCAGAAGAAGAGTTAAAAGGTTATAACCTATATAAGAAGGAAGTGCTTACGAGTGAAATAAATAATATTATATTAAATAATGAACCGTGCAATAGAAGAGATTACGAGGGGAATAATGAAACAGATGGAAAAATAATAGAATTTAATAATACAAATATTGGAATAGAGAGAATGGTAGTTAGGCAAGGAACGAAGGATAGTCACGAGCGAGGAGATGTTGCGGAAGTTAGAATGGATAATCAAGTAGCGAAAACAATATATAATTATGATGATATAAAGAATTTTATAGAGAACTCTAAGATACCAGATACAACTGTCATACCCGACTTAATAGCAATTTTATACAATAATATTACTCTTATTAACAATGATGTAGTGTTTGCAAAAGGATATCAGCATCCGATTAAAATAGATAACGAAGACCCACTAATTAGTAAAAATTACCCCATTCCGTATCATTATCAGCAGAAAGTAAGTCAGGAACTGGAACGATTAGAACAGACTGGCATAATAGAAAAGACGACTTATAGAAGTAAGAGAGAAATTATTGACAAAGAAAATTAAATGGGAAAGAAAGAGGAATACCGTTGATAAGAAATATAAGACATATAATCTTAATGATAGGGTAATAGTGAAAAGATTGAGAGTAACTGATCTTAAAAATAAAATAATGGGAAAACTGCTAAAACCATATCAAGGACCTTATATTATTAATAAAATCTTAGGCAACAATACCTATGAATTAATGGAAGAAGAAACCGGGTACATAAAGGGTAGATACCATATTTCGATGTTGCAGGATTATTTAACGGAACAGTAATATACAATTGAATAAATACAGTCATTAAAATTATTAATTACATTGAAAGGTGTTATAGCTCGCAAAATACATCAATTAAATGAATACTACAACTAAACTATTTTTATATAATTACAAATAAATATACTTAAACAAGAAACATTAATTTAGACTGGATAATTTGAATTTGGACAGCTTGAATAAATAAAGAGAAGTTACAAAGAAACAATAGAATAATAGTTGATAATTAAAAAAAAAAAAAAAGAGGAAGAAAAGACTTTGGTATACTAATATAATGTTAAGGAAGTTCATCACACAAACAAACATTTCGTTTTTACAATTCATAAAGTTTTTATATTAAGGTGTTAACTTATTTTTCTTTCTAATTGTTTAATTCGAACGACACGTAATAAGTTTAGAAAAACAAGGTTGTTATCTTTCATTTCCTACATCATCTTCAGCGAAAAGAATGTCCTCATTTGTACATTCCGACATTTTTTCGACGGGGACATTGTTGTGATGCATGTTATCCATATAGAGCTGCATCTAAAATAGGAAGAATAAGACATACAAAGTGAAGAAGGGTTATAATATAATGGTTATATAAATAATATTATTAAGTCTTAGTAGTATCGAAGTGCATATGTATTTTTATAACGATCATTTCATTCTTTAAATTTCTATATACATTTTCCTTTCATTATTTAATTTTTTTATATCATATTCAAATTTTCAAATATTAGCGCGAAAAACATATTCAAATCCATATGCAACTTTGTATTATATCGACACTAGTAAGACACGCCTACAAATTGACATCACGCTATGTTTACATTTATCATGCGCAGTATGCGAGTTGTATCATTCAAATTTATCTTAACCTAACTTGGTAATTTATAATATAATTTTTAAAATCATTTAGATATTCTAAATTAATCAAATTCTTTTTATATAAAATTGTTAAAAGGGTAAATCATCGAGATTATTGATATCAATAGATAGCGTGTTTGGTAATATTCAGACAAGTGCTGTCGAATTATTCGATCCTTGAATTTGAAAAATAAATAGACGCATCTTTTTAGACCAAGCCTTAGAAATCTTGTATAAAACACAAATTTAAATTATAAATTCAGCTAAAAGTGATAAAAAGTATCCCGAATATTAATTAACTCGATCGTCAAGTGAATTACTACAAGAATTTTCGGTAATAACGAACTTTCAAACAATATAGCGTCACAGACGTAGTTCCACCGAAAACGATAGAAAATCAGAAGAATTATATATAAGAATCCATCGCCGAACTTCAACAATATAGTCTAACGTACATCAACAACGATACCTGAAATTCTACAGCCAGAAACGAGCGCAGTGAGTAATTAGGCACCGAAGACGAAGTCCGAGGAAAATCTTCGATAGCGTCTGCGTAAACAGCCACCTACACCGCCATCATTTTGTGCTGCACCCGAACATTTTTGGATCACCGAGGATCTTCCCAATTCACACAGACGATCTACAAACATACATCAGCATCATTATTATAACAGGTTTTCAGATAATATTTATTTTTTTTTCAAAAATTAAATTCTTTAAACTTTTATTTTATAATCTTCTCGAATTATTTACCTAATCTACCACGTCCTGTCATGATCTTTATATTTAATTAAACAACCTATTTATATCTTAGAGATAACAATAAAAGGGTACTCACCATAATTGTAATAAGAGTATTCACATTTATATTCATATTATTTATTAGTTTAACACACATAACCTCTTTTCACATTAGTAACACCTTGTTGTTTATGCGTATATGCAGTTTCGTTAATATCACATTTGTAATACGTTATATTTTTACAGTTTCCTTTAATTTAATAAACATAATATTTTTAATTTTACATGAATCTTTTATTTGTTCATATTTATTTGTAGGAGTTATTATATTAAGCGTCAACATTAATATTATTCTCTTTTTTGGAAGCAACAACCTAAAACTCACAACGAGCCCGAGATCACCCACATTTAGTAAAGTTTTATTAAATATAGTTTCTTGCTTTCCGACTAGTTGGCTATTTGAGATAAAGATAGCGCAATCTGGGGTGAGATTTTATAAATTAAGGCGCCCGACTAATCTTTTCAAATACATAATTTTATCTTATACTTTTATCTCATTAACATTTCATAATCTCACCACAGCCCATTATAAAAGGGGGACGTCATCAATATATATATATATATATATATATATATATATATATATAGATAATTATTTCGTGACCTTTGTATGTTATGGTAAATTCAATTTGTTGGCGATTTAAGATCTGGTTTTACAATTGGAATGTATCTTTGAATAATTTTATCCATAGCAACTCAAATGTTGTAGTAGTGTGAAGGAGATGTAAACTTCAGTATCAGTAGGCCAGCGTCAGGCACACAAATCACACACATATATATATATATATATATATATATATATATATATATACAGTGTGGCCCAAAAGTCGCGCAACCGAATGAAAAAAAAGAAATGAAATTGTGTAGTACAAATACAAAATTTATTCTTCTATAATAAAAGTAATACAAATATGTTTGAACAAAAACCGACTCTTTGGGATCACAGCTTATGTTCGTAGTGTCCTCCACCTTCTTCAATGCTTCTCAGACATCGCTTTTTAACCGCGTTACAAATGCGCGCCGAAGTAATTGTTTGTCATCATTGAGTTTGGCGACTTCTTCGGTTTTTCATGGTCTCAATATCCGACAACTGATGATGGAATACCTTATCCTTTAAAATACCCCACACAGCGAAATCTAGTGGGGTTACGTCCGGAGATTTCGGAGGCCATTAGACTTGACCTCTTCTTCCAATCCATCCGGGGAAAAGTTCATCGAGAAATTCGCGAACAATTAAAGCGTAATGTGCTGGAGCACCATCTTGTTGAAGAGTTAAATATTGACCAGCAAACACTGGGTTATTGGCAAGTTCTTCACGTAGTTCCATAAACAAATCGAGGTATGCAACACCTGTTACAGTATTGTCGAAGAAACAGGGGCCGACGATTCCGAAGGCGCAAACACCAAGCCATACCGTTACTCCAGGCACGTTTAATTCTTCTTGAATGGTGATATGCGGATTTTCAGTGACCAGTACACACAATTGTGTCTATTGATGCGCCCATTTAATTTAAATTGAGCTTCGTCCGACCACAAAATTGTTTTGAAGAAATTTTGAAAGGCTTCACATTGAATTACATACCATTCTGCGAACTGTAGCAGACGATCCGGATCATCTTCTGTCAATGCTTGTAAGAGGCGTGGGCTGTAAACCTTCAAACCTAGTTCCTTTATTATTCGCTGTAGGGTAGAACGAGAAATATCCAGTTCATTTGCGGTTTTTCGGACAGATCGCGCAGGCGATTCAATAAAACTCTGAGCTACAGTTTGTAAGTTATCATCTGTCCTCAGACTACGTGGCCGGCCTGTACGCTTGGAATCATCCACAGAACCGTTTTTTTCGAATCTTTTTATCAAGCGATAAACAGTCGCACGCCTCGGAACTTGACAGTCAGGAAATTTTACCGCGAAGTCAGAAAATGTGTTCATAATCAGCATGGTAACGACAGTACGAACACACCAAGAATACCCGTTGCGCTACGGTATACCGATAATGTGGGCTTGTTGCCATGATAACGCGTTCACACACTTACAAACTCCGACAAGATATTGCTTCACACACAGACAACCGCAGTACTGCCGACAGACCAGCCGTCAACCTTGCATTAGGGGGAGGATGGCGCATATGTATTTCATTTTGACGTTGCGCGACTTTTGGGCCACGTGGTATATGTATATATATATATATATATATATATATATATATATATATATATATATATGTATGTATAGCTTGATAGGCTATCCATGTATAATTTTGCGGGGTAAGGCATCCAAACAAGGTGAGGGGAAGGAAATTAATTATGCAACTTAAACATCACAAGGGTGTTGCATTTAGAAGTTGTTCTGGGATAAGAATTTCATATGTTAACGAAAAATTTAAAGTTGGCTATCTTGGTCGATTAGTATTCACCGTATTTAAATTTTGTGATCTCGTGCCCGTATTATATGATATTAACTATCGTTGGATTTATTGTTTCTTTGTGTAAGAAAATTTATTCTAAAATCTGTTATTTTAATTTTTGGGGTTCACGTCGTAATTGACTTATTATATTTTGGGTATACATTCTATATAATTTACTTTTCATTTTTCGTACGTTGTCTTTTTATTTTAAGAGGAGTCCTTAAAATAAAAAGACTACGTACAAAAAATGGAAAGATTAAATTATATAGAATGTATACCCAAAATACAATAAGTCAATAACGACGTGAACCCGAAAAATTAAAAACCCCTTGAAAATTGTATTACGTGATGAATACAAAATATTCTGAATGTAAATACCTCTATTGAAGTTACACACATACGCCAAATATGTAACAGCTGTTGAATGTTATAAAAACTATTACATTGTTGTATGCTAAGGTACCACGTACGAAATTAGCTGTTTATGCATTCAAGTGAACTATTAAAAAATAAAAAATGTTTATTACCTAAATGTTTTTTTTGTTACGAGAAGTAACAAATATAATAGATTTATAATATTTATAAAAAATGCCGCTATACAATTTTTATATAAATTAGAAGATAACATTATGTAGACAGCTTTTAAAAGAAGAATTCGAAGATTTGTATTCTACGGGCATTTAACGTCCTATTTGGTAGCGATATATCTTTCGCCGAAGATGTAAATGTAAATTGTGTCGAACGTAGGTAACGATCGACAACTGAACGAAACTTAAAGCGAGATGGACAATAACAAATCTATTCTTTTTATTCCTGTAGGTCAACTTTGAGATATCGTCTTTTATAATATACTCCATCACACGTGCCGTGACAAAAATTTTTTAAATATTTTTATCATTTTTTCTCTCTCTCTCTTATGAGAATTTATATTCCATATAATTTAATCTTTCCATTTTTTATACGCTATCTTTTTATTTCAAGAACACCCGGTATAATTGCATATTACATTTATTCCTTTATAAAGATTATTAAGCAATATAATAAAGGCGATTTATAAAATTATTTATGGTCGGACATTACTTTATTACTTATGCCGTTTGCATTGCACTCCCAAAATAGCAGCTAATAAATAGGTATCATTCATCACAAATCCATTCTATATTTGGTAGCTGACTGTCCTATAATAAGATGAAAATAAACTTCCTCGTGTTATGGGCGTAAACTTTTATGGCTGATTAAATTCTAGTTGTTGATAAGGGTTTTTTTAAATTTTACCATGAGCACAAAAAATGGAAAAAAATAACAATTCGGTCTCTTCAAAATGCGAAATTGCATAAAAAGAACACGTTTCTCATTAAGAAAAACCTTTCCTAGTATATAATGTTTCCTTAGTATTAGTACCTCACGAAGAACGGGTACTTTTACCACAAAATTGACAGTCAGTCCAATGTTGTGGTGAAAAATGAAAGACAGCTATACAAATTATAAAAATTGCAACAAAAAATCGTCGCCACCTCTAAAACTGTGAAAAAGATGCAAACATATCACATCGAAGCTGACTTCACGAAGCCGGGTTAAAATGTAGCCGCTCCGTACAAAAACTAATTAACGAAACGAATGAGACTCGTTTCAATTGTGCTAAGCAGGAAAATTAGCTGCAAAAAGGTAAAAAATAATACTTATTTTAATAATTATTACTTACAAAAACTGAATGAACAATTTTTTTAAAATTTTATATAGTTTATGTTCAGCGATGAATGAGAAATAGAGGCAATAACAGAACGTTCTCATTATATTAGATGCCCAGGTGAGCGTGATATAAATATATATAACGATATATCAAAAAGTATTTAAACAAACCAAATTTGTCGTTATTGGAGATTAGTCGGAGAATTCTTTGAATCTAATTCCTATAGAAAACGTACGAAATGAGTGAAAAATTATAAAGACAGCGAGAAAATAAAAATAATAATACAAAAGCAGAGAGAAAGTTTCCCAAAAGAGTATGAGCTGTGATAAAATCAAAAGACAAAAATGAAAACACAAAAAAATCACTTTCTATGTAGTCTAAAGTCTATTTTTAAACTAAGAGGAGCGTTTTAAATTAATCGCTCCAAAATTACTATGCGTGATTGGTTGCTTCAGAGGTGGGATTACGTTTTGCAAAAATTGCGAATCTAAAAGCGGTCCGCCATCCACGTACCGACCCCGGCCGATGCTGTTTAACTTCGGTGATCGGCCGAGAACCGGTCTTTTCAGCGTGCTACGGCCGTTGCCAATTAATTTTATTTCTACTGGTAATATAAACATTCAGAATGTCATTGATTTGGTAACTTTTACAGTGTAAATGTGGCTTTTCCATTTACTCCTCTTAGTTTAAAAATAGACCATAGTAATAATTAATGTCATTTTTGTGGTATACTTTTAAAACTATTTAAGAGGTTGCTTCTGGGATTCCGGACTGAAACCGCGTCTTTGGAACTTCTTCCTTCTAGGTCAATTCGTGCACTGTTGCAAGGGACATCTTCAGAACTACTTTGTTGTCATTGCTGCATTCAAACTAGCCCGGAATCTCAGAAGCAATCATGGAGAGGAAGACCGGGAAAGTTACGGGCCAAACTATTTAAGAGGTGAACAAAATATTTTCGATTACATAATAATAATAGACTTTATTTGACCGAGTCCAGCTAAGCTTGTCTACTCAACTACTAAGGTAGCTAATAAATAATACTTTATCTTAAACTAAAATATATCCTTTATGTAACAAATATAATAACACTCGCTTAATAAGAAATATAAAAAATAAATTGTGAAGAGACAAGAAGAGGGAGAAGGAAGGAAGGGGAACTGAGAAGAGGTAACCGAATCTATATTCATACTTACAAAAATTTGTAAACACTTACTGTGTATTAGGTGAGGCCCTCTGTTGTGGTAATAATTTTCAGATTACTTTTAAAAACATTTATACAGAGACAAGACTTGAGGTCCTTCGCAAGGGTATTATAATTAGTCGGACTTGCATACGAAAAAGATCTCTCGGACAGTACTGAGCTGTGTTGTGCCACCGTAAAATTATCAATGAATCGAAGCTTCCTAGAATGTATTGAATTTCTCCAGATTAGAAGGATCGCAATGTAACTTGGTGCAATTGATAATAACGTTTTATGGATAAAGGAACAAACATGAAAATATCTTCGTCTATGCGTATTAGTCACCCCAGTCAATCCAACAAATAAGACACGTGATCATATCTTCTTAAGCCGATAGTGAATCGAATACATACATTCTGAATTCTTTGAGCCTTGTTTACATATTCGTTGCCTAACCATGGGCCGTACACTACATCACAGTAGTCGAAACGTGATAAATTACAGAGCATAACCCGCAGACAGGTGTTCATAATTTCCCTGTTGCTGTACAGACACTTTAATACCGCAATGGACTTTCGAATAAGTTTGTGAATTTGAGCTTTAAATCGTAACTGATCAATATCAAAGGTGCAGTAGAGTTCAGTGTCATCTGCATATAAGAGTGGTGTGCAGTACCTCAAAGTAATAGAAAAATCTGCGGTATATCAAATAAAAAGTAATGGTGAGATATATTTATAAAACGTGTTGGTACACTTGCCGTTTTAAAATGCTTTCCGAAAAGCCAAAAATGGATCAATATCGGTTAAATATTTGCATGTTTAGGTGTGTTTCCACAGTTGTTTCAACAAAAGAGTGCGGTGTGGGGAGAAATATGTTTATATGCAGAAAACGAGTGTTCTACATCTAGTGACGTTATATTTGCATAATTAAAATACTCTTTGAAACAACTTAACGGATCTTTCATAAATTTGTCTTATTGTGGCAAAATCTGAATCCTTGTTTAAAACACATTCAAACTTCCGTATAACTAAAGAATTTTTTGCGTCTTCTATCGCGCATAGCTGTGTGTGAACGTCTTGCACTATTTTAACAGATTCCACTAAACGACAGCTATTACTTTGTAATTTTTCTATTGCCTCTACTAGTCTAAGAAATTGTTATGAATAGTTTTTAAATCTGTTTGAACTATGTTCCCCAACGTGTAGTTCAGGGATACTAGGACACAGTTTGTGAAATTCGCGAACACGTTTTGGAGATTTGGCAAACACTCTACACAACATCAGTCTCGTTATTTTCTGATATTTCCTCGTGTATAACAGTCAGTTGCAAAACAGATACACACCTCTCTCAATATACAAACTAATATCTAATATCGCAGACGAAATTGTGTGCGCATTAACCTGGTACGTCCGTGGATGCGCGCACCTCGAAATTGGCATCTCTATTCATAACAATGCGGGTTTTCGTACAGCCGATCGAATATTTGATGGCAAAAACCGCGAATTTAGTATTTCATCACCCGTATATAGTCCTAATTTATAATCTTTTAATTTCTTTTTGTTCCCGTTTGATAAAAATAAGGTGGAGTATGTTTTTCAGCATATGAGCAGTGTGTGAGCAGCAGTGGCGGCTCGTGCTAAAAATTTTAAGGTGTTCTGCAAGTTTTACAAAAAAATTTACCTTGCACGGGCAGTAAGAGGTTGTCTCCCATCGATCTTGTCGTGCTTTCTTCGCCTTCCGCACTGAAGTAATGGATTTCTGGAACGATTGTCAATTGTCCCCCCAAAAAATAAGAGTCTCTAATATTATTGTTTTTACGTTAAACTCGCCGCACCGTAAAAATAGTCGCGAAAATATTAAATACCGATAGGTCCAACTCGCAACGGGCCATAGGCAACAATATACGTATGGAACGTAATGCGGTGTGGCAACGTGTGTACGATGCCTATATTGAGTGACTTTCTTAAAATTTAAATTTATTTTGCAGAATTATTGATTTTTTTACTTTTATCTTTTAGAAAACGTTATTTTTTTTTTATTACTTAAAATTACTTTCGTAATATGCTCATATTTGTATTATTTCAACTTATACTTCGGTCGATACATACCGACTTCCTTCAAACCAGGAAGAAACTACAGTTGTAATTAAACTATACTTCCTTTTTTTTTATTACCTACGGATATTCACAATTCCAAAATACGTTACAATGTTGCTTATTTTAGATTGTAATTAGCTGAATGCTGTCGCAAAACTGATCTCTGCATTTTTAAAAATGCCAGAATAAAATTAACCCCTGCCCTTATTATAATTTTACAAAGGAACAGACACGTACTTCAATTTCTACGAAAAACTAAGCCTACAGTTCATGTATAATACAGTGATAATGAAGACTGGAGCGTTTGTCGACCTACGAAGTTGTACTTTACTTGTTTATTGTTAATAAAAGGCTGATGGAAATATTACGTGAGATTTTGGTATCTGTATTATAATAACATCACGATAATAGTAGAAATACAAATATGAGCATATTACGAAAGCAGCAGCTGCATAATCAATATGCAGGAAGAAATGGATATTATACATTCCTCATTCCTATAACAAAACACTACACCTTATTTGTTTGCTTTAAGTATTAGTATTTTCCGATAAATATAAATATCTATTCATTCTAACAAATTTAACAACGATTGACAAATTCAATTTCATGACAATACAATTGAATGAATATTCGTTTCAATGTATACTGTCTTTGTTTACACTTTTATGGTATACTATTTTTCATATAAAGTAATTTTAAGTAATAAAAAAACAATAACGTTTTCTAAAAGATAAAAGTAAAAAAATCAATAATTCTGCAAAATAAATTTAAATTTTAAGAAAGTCACTCAATATAGGCATCGTACACACGTTGCCCACCGCATTACGTTCCATACGTATATTGTTGCCTATGGCCCGTTGCGAGTTGGACCTATCGTATACCGAATCACATCGCCTTCCGCGCTGGAATAAATGCACTGCATTTCGCTGCATTTAATGCAGCGACCAGGCCTGCTAAAATGACGCATTGGTTTTAGACACTCGCGGGGGTAGCGGGGTGCGCGCGGGTGTTTGACAGAGCTCTGAGCGCACGCTCGTGTGGACCAGATAAGGAACAAGTGAGCGATCGCGCGAATTAGGTTGGTTATTCCACTGGTCGCCTATTGAATATTATTTGGAACTTGGGAAGCGAATATCTCGGCTTCTACTTGTCGGATTTTGATGATTGAGGTGTCAAATTGTAGGGTTTGATGTCCTCTACAGGTGATGTAGAAAAATATGCAAATTTTTTGATATACAGGGGGAGAATTTTCATAACAATATGTTACACTTTTATAAACATCAGAAATGTCGGAAAAATTATGTAAAAGAAAACTAGTTATAACTAATACAGGTTCGCCCGCCCAATTTTTTGGGAGCTCTGCAGCACTGCAGCGCTTATGCGCTAGCCGCCACTGTGAGCACATATCACAACACGTTTCTGAGATCCTCACAAAACCATTTCCGGAATTGGCGCGACCATCTTAAAACGAGCATAGATCTTTAAGTTGACTGTTTCGAAAACAATTAAGCCATTTATGCCAATTCATTTATTTTTTTCTTAAAACAAATTACTTGGCATAAATTGCTTAATTAAAAAATTCGTAGCAACCCGCATATTCTTGAGTCGTGTCTGTATTTAACATGAAAATATATTCTTTCCAAGGGTATCGTGGTTTCATAACATATAAAATTGTGTTTCATCAACTGTCCGGAGTCATAAAAAATACTTTGACCATTACGATATGCCCTGTTTACATTTTAACAATTGTAAATACGTAAAAAATTTGAAACAAATACCAAATATATTTAAATTTAGATTAAATAATTAAAGTTTAATATAATTTTAATTCACCACAATTATTTCGCTTAACATTGGTTTCATCACGAGGCTGCCAAATACATGCTACAACAGCCTACACAATTGTATACTCATAACTCTCATAAGAAGTGAAGGGAGATACTTACAAATTACAATATTAAATTAACTAAAGTCCAAATTTATTCTTTTATTTATAAAATATATTCAACTTTTAAATTAAATAAAGGATTTAGGATAAATCAAAATATAAACAAAAAGCTGTCATTTGCATAGTGATGAAAATGATTGAAGATTAAATTGATTTCTTTCGTCCGTGCTTCAATAATCTTTTTCTGCTAAACTGCTAAATTAATCTATATTAGTCGATTCACAAACGCACACGTGTCAACTGAAGAGTTCTTCTAATCAATGTGAACGGTTCTGAGAACAGTTAGGAATGATGAAACTCCCTAATATCCATATAATACCAGTTGTATGAGATCTTTTATCACGTATATCGAGCATGTGATAGATGAATGAATGAATAAATAAATATGCACATAAAAATATAACATTATTGCAGGATTTGGAGATAAGATACTCACTATCCATATTTACATGGGAATAGAAACATGTGTTTATTTGGGTCGGTTTCAGGACGATAATGAAATAAGATTTAAAACCAATTCATTTTCCCAATAACGTAAAATAACGTAAATATGCGCATATATATTTCTATTTGTTTTAAGACATTAACAAATAAAATATCTGTCGTAACGGCAAATTATAGTCGCGATTTCGAAGTTGGAAGAGGATAGAGAACTACTGAAGCATTATTTTATTTAAATATTTATTTTCAAAGTAAATACACAGCTCCATAAAGTCTATATAATATTATAGATGGTTTTGCACAAATTATGCGTATTATTTTATAATAAAAAAATAAAGAAATTTTGGTTACAATACCGGTACTATTTCATAATTTCCGGGAAAGCTTTAAATTAAATCTAACAGAAATCTACAGTATGATTAAAAAATTAAATAATAAAAATATATAAGGTGTCGCATTAATAAATGACAAAAATGATATTTATTACTTATTTATTTATTTAGGGTACGACTTACATGGATTTAGATTTAAATACCGTGAATATACAAATCCATACAACATAACATATAAAAGATAAATATGAGATTTAGACATATATTTTGTTAGTCGCCGCCAAACAACGTTGAGCGCACTTCACTACATCGTAAAAGGGTCTCCTTTTGACTATTTGTGACATAAAATTAATATTTATCACTGTAAACCAGCGAAGTACACTGAGCGGTGTTCGGACGGCGAAAATATATATGTATACGTACTAGGACGAGCCGCTGGTGGGATGTTACTTAAATGAACTTCTCTACATATCGCAGTAAATTCATTTAAGTTAAATTTTAAAATTAAGGCCACTTATCCGACCCAACACGAAGTCAGCTGATTCAAAGAAGTCACTCACCTCACCTCCAGTCTGGCGAGGTTCTCCGCAGTCGCAAGCAGGTATCTCACTCAGTCCCCACATGTCTCGACCAATGCCGTGGGATGTTCTTATCCTATTGAGTACCTTCTATTCAGGCAGCTCCATTTCTAGTAAGGTTACGGTGGGATCGATGGTATAAGCTCCTCAAGCGAGTTTCAAGCTTCCCAATACTCGCCCCAGTTATTATTTGAGTTGAAATGCTTTCCTATAAGTTGTTAGTAATGTGAAGGAGACTTCAGTATCAATAGGCCAGCATCAGGCACACAAATCACACACATATATATATATATATATATATATATATATATAGATAATTATTTCGTGACCTTTGTATGTTATGGTAAATTCAATTTGTTGGCGATTTAAGGTCTGGTTTTACAATTTGAATGTATCTTTGAATACTTTTATCCATAGCAACTCAAATGTATGACATTAATATACTGTCATTTATATAAAAATAATAGATTTTTTATTGGTTTAGCGACCTTTTATTGAATTTTGATGTTTTATTCTACGACGTTTCGACTTTTATTATTATTCAGTCTTTTTCAAGTAACGTTCTTTTTGGGTTTCAAAAACACGCATTCTGTGCAACATGTGTCATCGGGGACATCCGAGACCTTTTTTTAAGGACCGACCGCACTGGTTCGAATATTGTAAGTGTCTGACACAATATTCGAACCAGTGCGGTCGGTCCTTAAAAAAAGGTCTCGGATGTCCCCGATGACACATGTTGCACAGAATGCATGTTTTTGAAACCCAAAAAGAACGTTACTTGAAAAAGACTGAATAATAAAAGTCGAAACGTCGTAGAATAAAACATCAAAATTCAATAAAAGGTCGCTAAACCAATAAAAAGTCTATTATTTTTAATATTAAGACACGGCCAATAAAATAAATAAGAAAAATAAAATTCTTATAAACACTAAATATATATATATATATATATATATATATATATATATATATATAAAACGTGTGTTCATTTGAAAAGTCAATCTAGGTTACTTTGTTATTTATTTGTATGTATGAAACTGTCAAAATATACGACTACGTAGGTTAAGTAGTAAATTTTAATTTACGACATACATACATCAAAATGTTCCCAGTAAATCACATGCTACTAGATTGACTTTTCAAATGAACACCCGTTATATATATATATATATATATATATATATATATATATATGTGTATATATATTTAGTGTTTATAAGAATTTTATTTTTCTTATTTTTTTATTGGCCGTGTCTTAATATTAAAAATAATAGAATTTTTATTGGTTTAGCAATAAAAGGTCGCTAAACCAATAAAAAGTCTATTATTTTTAATATATATATATATATATATATAAACAAAACAGTTACTACAAGAAAGATTGAAAGGCCACAAATACGCAAAAAATCAAACTGCTTTAAAAAAACACCAATTGACACTAAAACATAATTTTGATTTTGATAACACCAAAGTAATAACACAGAAAAAGAATACAAAAGCTAGGGAGGTCTTAGAAATGATACACATTTTCAAAAACAGCAGAACAATCAACGACAGAAACGAAATTTATGGATTTTCTAAACTCTATTACCCACTCATTAAACAATAGATAAAATCACCCCCCCCCCCCCCCCGCACACACAAACAAACCAAAAAAAAAATTTTATCAGTTCCCATTTGTAAATACTTTTACTACATACCCCTAAACACGGTCCTGACCGATGTACTAAATTCAAAAATAGAACAGAAATAAACCTTCTTAACAAAGCCACATACACTTACAATATTCCAACCAGTGCGATCGGTTCGTTATAAAACAAGGTCTCGGATGTCCCTAACACATGTTACACAGAATGCGTGCTTTTGAAAACCAAAAAAAACGGTGAGTTTTATTATCATTCATTGTTCATTCATTTCTGTAATTTTCTTTCTTTCTGTAATTGTAATTTAATTCAAATTTTCAATTCATTTATACAGATTTAACCACTTTAATTTTTCCTCACTCATTATTAATCTAAGTTTAAATTTTAACTTTAATTGTTAATATAATTGGTAATTCAGTCTTTAATCCAATTTTAATTCTAATGGTTAATTTAATTGTTAATTCAGTCTCACAAAAGCAAACACAGCTCTCACGTTTTCATTGTAGTAATTCTTGTTTCTAGTTACCTTACTGTATTGTATTTTAATTCAAATCTTTAATTCATTTATACAGATCTAATCACTTTAATTTGTCCTTACTCATTATTAATCTAATTTTAAATTTTAACTTTAATTGTTAATCTAATTGGTAATTCAGTCTTTAATCTAAGTTTAATTTTAATTGTTAATTTAATTGTTAATTTAATTGTTAATTCAATCTCACAAAAGCAAACACAGTTCTCATGTTTTCATTGTATTAATTCTTGTTTCTAGTTACTTGAAAAAGACTGAATAATAATAAAAGTCGAAACGTCGTAGAATAAAACAACAAAATTCAATAAAAGGTCGCTAAACCAATGAAGTCTATTATTTTTAATATTAAGACACGGCCAATAAAATAAATAAGAAAAATAAAATTCTTATAAACACTAAATATATATATATATATGTAAAATAAAAATTGTTGGGGAATCCGGCAATAAAAACCTTTAGTTAGTCAATTAGAGTCCTTTATTTTTTACCTTATATTTCGCTCTGTAGATTTAGAGCTTCATCAGAGGTCAAAAAGCGAAACTATTTTTTGTGAGAGATATAACATTTTTAAAAAAACAAAACCTATAGAGAAACAAGCAGTCCACGTAATATAAATAAAACTTTATATTAATTAAAAATTGTTACTTTAAAAGCTTATTGTTTTTACATATTAAAACCATTTAAAAAATTATTATTTTTTCAACAAACACATCTAAAAAGAAACACACACGTAGTAAAGAACTACTTGTCTTGATGTAAATTACATTTTAACAATTCAAGTGTCGACAAGGTAGTGTTTTTTTTTTTTTTTTTTTAATGGTTTTAATATGTAAAAACAATAAGCTTTTAAAGTAACAATTTTTAATTAATATAAAGTTTTATTTATATTACGTGGACTGCTTGTTTCTCTATAGGTTTTGTTTTTTTAAAAATGTTATATCTCTCACAAAAAATAGTTTCGCTTTTTGACCTCTGATGAAGCTCTAAATCTACAGAGCGAAATATAAGGTAAAAAATAAAGGACTCTAATTGACTAACTAAAGGTTTTTATTGCCGGATTTCCCAACAATTTTTATTTTACATACTTGTTTTAACGGCAAAGACTCTTTGTCTACTTATATATATATATATATATATATATATATATATATATATATATATATATATATATATATATATATAGATCTGTTGCTTGATAGGCTATCCGTGTATAATTTTGCGGGTTTTGCGGGGTAAGGCATCCAAACAAGGTGAGGGGAAGGAAGTTGTTCTGAGATAAGAATTTTATATGTTCACGAAAAATTTAATGTTGGCTATCTTGGTCGATTTGTATTCGCCATATTTAAATTTTGTGATCTCGTGCCCGTGTTATATGTTATTAACTTTCGTTGGATTTATTGTTTGTTTGTGAAGTAGCTATAGGACTATGGATAATAGTATATAGTTTTACCATTTTTTTGATATTATTAGTTGTAGATTTTTTAGATTAATATTAACTGGATAGGTCATATTCTGAAACGTCAAACTAGACAATTTTTGAAAATACTATTGCATTTCTTTAAATTCATCTAGCATAAGAGTTGGTATAGATTCTAAATATATTTTTATACGAATTACGTTTGTTTGTAATTTTAATTTGAATTTACATTTTATGATATATTTTGAAGATATTCAAGAAGGTGAAAGATAATTAAATAGAGTATGGAGAAAAAGAAAGTTTCGTTCGATTAAATTCTGCATTGAATATGTCTAAGAATTTTATGTAATGGGTAATAGAGTATGGAGAAAAAGAATGTTTCGTTCGATTAAATTCTGCATTGAATATGTCTAAGAATTTTATGTAATGGGTAATAGAGTATGGAGAAAAAGAATGTTTCGTTCGATTAAATTCTGCATTGAATATGTCTAAGAATTTTATGTAATGGGTTCAAAATTACATATATTGATTGCAATACAGCAGTTAATCGAATGAAATATTATTGTTCCTTCATACATAAAATTTGAATATCCCCAATAGTAATTTAACCAACATAGCTGTATATTGGTTGCATACACAATTATCCCCGTTCCCCGCATGGTAACCAGTCCTCAAGCTAGACATATGGATCTATTTTACTATTAAGTTACACATCTATATTATTACTGATCTGTGATCAGACTGTCACACTGTTTACTGGGTGTGAGATTTAATATTTTATTATATTCTCTAACCAGGCTCTCTTATCTGCGGATGGTGTGAGGGGCAATATGGCTTAAAATGGGACACCAGGGTAGAGGTTTGGTTTTTAAACAGCCGTTTATATTTTCACGATTTTATTGAGTTTGATTCCAATCATCTATAAGTGGCAGCTGTTTATCCAGACTGAAGCAAAATTTTCAGCTACCGAGTAAACAAAACTAAGAGCTGACGTGTTAAGCGTGATTTTTTATTTATAATATATAACGCTTCACTAAACAGGCAATTTTAGTTCATAAGCAGATTGACTAGAGACAACAAAATATATTAATATTATTATAATCTAATAGACAACCTACTTTCACAAGAAATAGTATTACAAAAGTAATTATTGTGTTGCTATTGCACAAAAGTTCAATTGAATTCAGTTCGGGATTCCGCGAACGCCTTTTCAGCTCACAATATTACCAGATCGACTTTCAATTTCGGACATACTAACTTAACAACTAATAAAGGGATGAGTGTCATTATCAGAAACGCAATTTGAACGATATAATTGACTAAAAAGAAATGGGGTATAACGAAAGGTTCACTCCATACAAAGAAACTAACTAGGAAAGCTAGATGCCAGGTTTAAAGCAACCTAATTAGAAGCAACACAGATTTAACGGCTTGTGTCCCTTAAGAAGGCATTTATACAGACATTTCGGTAAAGATTCATTGGATCTTACAAGCTTACAAATTTCCACAAAGGAGGATAATGGCATTTATCGAGAATACAGGACTACCAGAGTGGAATTGGAAAATTTATAGGGGTGTACAAAAAGCATTTTCCTCAAATGCCTGGATTTATTGGTGTCCAACCTAGAGCTTTAGAAATTAAGATAAACGATAAAATTCGATTACCAAATAGATTTACAATTTGGTAAAAGAATAATGAACAATAGTATATTACATTACTAGGAGTAGAAAGCTGTCATTTTTGTGTCGAGCCCAGAAGTTTGCTGTCGAGGCGATAGCCGAGACAGTGCAAACTGGGCGAGACACAATAAGCTTTCTACTCCGTGTGATGTATACTATTTTTTCTTCAAATAATTTTTACCGTTCTTGTGAGCTACACATTAAAATATATCATGCATTATAGTCGCTTAAATATAGGTTTTATATATCTGTCAAACAACTGTCAAAGTGTTTTGTGTAAACTTTTATTTATTTAAGTAATATTAAAAGTACAATTATGAACAGAATAATTTTGTATATTGAAATCACTATTGCCTATTTCGATGTCGATGTTGATAGAAGTAGTTGACATTCTGACATTTCCCATTTTGATATTTAATAAAAAATCTGGTCAAGTTTGTGGCCTTTAGACGAAGAGTCAGCATACTCTCTGTACATATTCATGTAAAAGTCTCCGATTATAGTAAAAGAACGTTATATTGCGCACTGACACTTATACGTACCTCAGCAACTAAATATTCTCTGTTCGGTGCATTAACTAAGAAATTGTCAATTTCACCTTTACACAATACCTTAGATTTTTTTGGTTTATAACCTTCGCCTTGACGCTTTAAAAATGCTGTCAATTTGTTATATTTTCCAATATTTACATTATGTGTTAAGTTTAGTTGAGCTTTAATGATTGAATATTGTGCCCATAATATGGAGCTTTTCAAATTTTTCGATAAACTTGCAAAATATGCCAACAAAACGTTTTCGGTGAAGTTGTTGACATTTTGTTCTCTAGTCCACTTCAGAAATTTTGCATACGCATTTTCATACACTTTACGAGATTTGGTCGGGATTAAAGTTGCAGCAGCTTGATTGGCAATTTTTGTTAATTCTGGTGGCGTACATCGAAATTCTTATTCTTCGCTCATTTTATAAATATTTGACAGTTATCAAATAATCGTTCAGTCACTTTAAGGAGTTATGATTGGTCGGTTACATTTTCTTACTAGTAAAGAAATGAGCCCATTTTTTTACTAGTAAAAAAATGAATTATTTCTAAGGTATGTATTCAGTAACAAAATGATCATATTTTAGTACGTTTGAAGAAAAAATAATTTGGAACATACTTTTGTGGGTAAAACCTCGCCATTTTTGTAAAAAAACAAAAACTTTTTTAATAATTTGAAAATATTAATAATAGGGTGTGGAGAACGTAATACAATTCATTGTATTGTGTTCACTTAAGTATGTTTCAAATTATTTTGCTATATACGCAATAGGAATTGTCCGATTTATAGTGCAGACACGTTAATAAATAGATACCCCTTTTCAAGTCTTACATCTGTCTTAAGGACAGCGATGGTTTGGCGTTCATGATCTTGATATTAGTCAATGAGTGGCGCTGAATATTCTATGTTGTCTTTGGTAACAAAAATTTTACCTTCACTAACAATTAGACCTACATGGCATTTTATTCGAGTTGATAACCATGAGCCTAGAGAAATACAATCTTTTAAATATGAACTGACTTTACACTGGAATTCTTGTATGAACTTCCCTTGCTTACATCACAGTACACTGATGTGATAAGATGATACGACATATGTGTTGAAACTTAAATTAGAACATTTTTAAATTATATCTTTGTGAGATTTGAAAGTCGATTCAAGAAAATTCTAACTCTATGAATTGATTTATTGAGTATTTCAAAATCTAACTCTTTCTCAAGGAGAAAGTGAATTCATCCACGGCTAAAACTATCACAAAAAATAATAAGTCAAAAAATATTTGACAATCTCTATTTATTATCCCTTATTATACCTAATTTTTAAACTGGGACTAAATGGAAAAGCCACCTTTCCACTGTAAAAGTTACCAGATCAATTACATCATTCTAGTATTTTTTAAAAATTTTATTATATTATATATTATTACATAGTATTTATCAGTTTTTCTTTATTCATTGAATCAAACCCAACATTTAGTATTGTAGCGTTACTTCCCTCTCAATTTGAAATAAGAAACCCTACTTCAATAAAGTCACAACCTAATTGAATATTTATTACAAATTAATTACCTTAAACGGGAAAAATAACATGAATAAATTAACTACTTGTTATTTACATAAAGTAAATTTAATAATATTTACTCTAAATCTGAATTGTCTGAAAAAATATCACTGTCACTATCAGCACCAGCAGAAATAAACGGTTGAATTAGATCATCTACGATTCCATCTAGTATGCACATTTTTATTTCTTTTTTAATTATATGCTTAATACAACTTTTCCAATTAACATTTTCTATAGCTTACAATAAAAGTCCTTTTACTTCTCTCCATTTAAATGTGTTGTCCTTGTATGCCACTTCATTCTTTATTTATGTCCACATCGGTTTTATTGGACTAAGTTCACAATGTAAAGGTGACAACCTTACATTTTGCCATTTCATCAATTACATATAAATTATACTGTTCTGTATTAATTTTGATTAAATTCAGAAGTTTAAGCTCGTATCATATCTTCTCTGAATTCAATCCGCTTAGCTTGCAGCCACTCTTGCACGTCTTTTTTCATAGATCCTGTTGTAGGAATTTTCTCCTATTTACGGCTATGATAAGTATCCATGACGACAGCAGCATTGTCAGGTAATTTTGGTAACAAATTATCAAACCATGTCTCAAAACCTGCTGCGTTCATCTCCTCATGGTAATTTCCAGTTTTCTTACCTTCGAAAAGTAACAACCCTCCATCAACAAAGCCATGTTTAGATCCAACGTGCAAAACAATAAGCCACTTCTCCTTTTCTAATGGGTTTCTTAGTTGTGTAGATATCCCTTTAATAAAT
The DNA here is from genome assembly GCA_935421215.2 of Melolontha melolontha. NCBI lineage: Eukaryota > Metazoa > Arthropoda > Insecta > Coleoptera > Scarabaeidae > Melolontha > Melolontha melolontha. The sequence continues at coordinate 102,285,314 of OW285239.1, read as the reverse complement.
ATTTGACGACGATTTTTTATACTGTTGTCTATCCATATTTTTTGTTTTGTATGACCTTCTTATCAAAGATGTCTACAATAAATTGGTCTACTTTACTTTCTAAACTCCTTAATTTCAGTTAAATATATTTTTAAACATTTCGGCAGTATAAACCTAAACCAATCTGTGAATCAACTAATCACATGCAGATTCTAGCGGAATTAATTTAAAATGCTCCTAAAAACATACTAAAGTAAAGTTAAAAATTTTATCTTCATCAATAAGCCGTAATATAATATAGAACTCACATTTTTGTGTCAGGAAACTATATTGTCATAACGCATTACATTCTCCTTTTAATAAAAAATACACTTGCATGACATTATGTAGAATATATTTTCCGAGTTTGAAAATGGAATGCTGTGACAGTACAACGTGTCCTAAACCATTTTCACCCGTATAACTTTAAGCAAATTACATTATGGGAATTTTTTAAGGTAAATTTAATGTATTTTGAAATAATTTAATAATGATTTACGTTTATCATTAGAGTATTCATCTTTTTTATACATATACACCTATATTTTGTGTCAAGAAAGTCGTCAATTCACTCATTACTACCATATATTTGCTGCTTGATTTCGACTTCTTAATGTTTATTCAATAACGAAAGATATAATATAACCTAATAATAATGAGCTAATAATAAACATGTATTAACCAGGTACTTACTGTTTTTACAACGAATGTTGGAATTGCCCGCTGTTATTTTCAACCCAAGCGTTGCATCTACGAATCCAATTTTACCGAACACTTGCAACAATCGACTGTTCTTTTGAATCATAAATTGTACGCTGTATAGTTCTATTCATATGAATACTATTACGAGGTTAACGGAGTAAAAGTAAATAATCAAACCCCCAATAAAGATTTAAGATCGGGATCGATGATCGATGATCGCGAAACGTTGATATGGGAACTTTCTTATCATTTTTTTTTCCACGGAAATGGTTGTAGCAAAATGTATTAGATTTGTTTTTGTATTCTGTTTCTGCATTCACTGAACTATATTTTGTTATGTGGAAACTACTGATTTTTGCCGTACATTTTATTAAATATTTTGATTTGTTTTTATACATTTTATCTAGTTTCAAAAGGATGACAGTCAGTCTCCTTACATATTGTATTAGCTTCAGTACGAGGCAATTATTTTTAACAGTTCCTTTTTATTAGTATTAAATGTCACTGTCTTGCACAATTTATAACTAGAAAAATTAATAGGGCCTAAATTTAAAATTATAATAATATAATAATAATTAAACAGGTCATAACAATTATATCATTGGAAAAATGGAGTAATCTCTATACAGGGTTATTCTGAATAAGTGTCATTAATTTAAGTATTAGATTATACTACTAAAATATATGACGATTGTGTTATTTTTAATTCTAAACAAAAACGTGAAAAAAATTATTTAAAGAAATAAATTTTGAGTACCGCTGTCCGTCCTGACTCACCCGATATGTGCCGTCCGTATATTCGGTGTTGTTGCAGATATGCAAACGTATTTGTTTACATACGGTTTGTTTACAATGAATGGATTTATACACAAGTAAGTTATGAGTATGTGATATCTACGATTTAGTAGGGTTCATCGTACTCTCGATACAACAGCTGAGTATTTCATGCAGTTGGTTCCAAAACGGTTTTATTAAATAATTTAAAATTAAAAATAAAACTACACAGCGGACTTTTTAGATAATTTTTGTTTATTAAATATTAATTAATTCTCCAGCACTTATTCAGAATAACATTGTATACAAAAGTTTAGTCACTCGGAACCCACATATACTCAGTACATATATCTTCAATAAATTTTCCAAGATTATTTTAAAGGAATAACATAAATTCCTACTTTTATTAAACACTATATTTCTTATAAGAATAGTGTTCATCAATATTCGCCTCCTTTTTATTTAATACAAAAATGATTGTGTAAAAATTAATGATAATTTGTTTTTACAGAGGAAGTGCATAAATTCATCGCTGAGCAACTTAACACAAGTAGGGTTCCTCTGTGTATAAATCCACAATCCGCTGCTTTCAAGAGTTTCGCCAGGTAAGACGGCAGCCGACGCCGAAGAGCAACGCAGCGCCATTGCATAGGTGACCGCACATTTTCCATTTGGTGTACGTTATTGATTTTAAGCACTTTATATTTTTTATTATTACTATTATTATTATTATTATTATTATTATTAATTACATTGCTGAATATTTTGATACTACACCATTACATCCACAAAACCGTTTCACCAAATATCACATACAAAATTACCAATATCCTGAAATATTTTCTTTTGCTGCTAATCATCATGTAATCTTTTGTGTCCCAAGTGAAAGCCTCCGTTGCAGTGCTTTTTTGTTGGATCTTAAGCAGTTTATTTTTAGGTTTAACGATAAATAAGCAATTTTTCTAGCTTGCCAATTGTAGTTACTGGAAATTTCTTAATTTTAAGTAAACTGGAATATGTAAACTGAAATGCGAACTCAGGTAATTATTAAATTCTATCTTAAAACGTGTCATAACTAATAATTCATAAAAATTAATTTCTTAACCTGTTTGATTCGACGGACGTATTTGTAAATTAAATTATACAGAGTTAATACGTTGATGTTTGTCTTAAAATAAATAAAAAAAGAATTAAGAAGAAAATGCAATATGTACATAATCTAACTGCATGATATGTAGATTTTAAACTATCTTCCTTTGGTAATTGTGTACATCTTTTTCAAAGAGAACATCCACCTATGCAAAGTCTGGAACAGAAAATGTATAATATATTATTATTAATTTCTGAATGGGTGACAATGATTTTGGCTATGGTTTTTAAGTCTTAATTACCAGTGGATGGAATAACAAATTCGAATTTTGTGAGTTGAAGTTTTTAATTAATATAAACATTATCTCCATGTTCATAAATTCAACCATTATCTATACAGTGTCTGAAATTAATTAATTAAAATGCGTATCAAAAGTGTTACGTAAATGTTCATCGTTTTTATTTATAAAATAAAAAGGAAACTGCAGAAGATCCTCAGATATATGCTCTTTTTAACAATACATACAGCTTTGTGCAAATCAATTGCATTTTCGCGAAGTAATGTGAATGAAATAAATGCATCGTATATGTAGAAAGCATTTATTTCATTCGGATACAGCCTTGTTCATATGTATTACATATCCTTCTCTCTTGTTCATCGGTTTCAGTTATTATACAAAAATAAAATGAAATAATTTATATGCAAATAAATACTTTGTAAATACAACAAGATTTTGTTACACTAGCGCATACTCGACAAATGATAAATTAAATATTTTACTTTTAACTACTTTACTATTTCCATGCTTAGTCAACAGACAGTAAATCGGCAACCAGTCTAATAACTACACTTTACTACCACTGAACAAACCCATTACTGCACATAATTTATGACCAGGCACGTTACCTTGCCGTAATAAGTAGGGACCGGACAAGAGAGGCCCATGACTAATCGCCCACGGGCGTACTATTGAAAATTTGTATTTTTAAAGAGTTTTTAATTTTATTTATATAATTGGAAAACAAACGGGTGGTGATCTATAAAATACGAAATACATTTTTATTTGTTCATTTTGTAGTTCAAGTTGAGTAAAGGAGTATTAATATTAACTAGCAATACTTTCTCAAACTTATCTTCTGCCAAATTTATTCTCTTTGAATGAAATACATCCTCGTAGATAGAAAACGTCCTTTCTACATCGCAACTGGTTATAGGTGTATACTAGAAATATTCTTTTATTTCGTATTTAGCAGATTTTGAGGCATTGTCCTCGTACACAATTGCCGCAATGTTATTAAATCTGGAGTTCTATTAAAAACTGCGTCTAACTTTTGCCGAAGACCACATCCGAAGTCATTTGGAATATTTTTCAAATTATTAATAGCCACATCTAATGTGGTTAATCCATCATTTAATTTGAGATATTGATTTTCAAAATAAGTGACTAGTTTTGGGAAATTTCCAAAGTGTTCCTGAAGAAAGTACAACTGATTTTTTTAATGTAGAATTTGTATTAGTTCCTTGCACTTAGAAATACTTCGAGCATCATCATTTAAATATGTAACGAAATTTCATAAACTATCGAAATTCTTTGCATAAAAACTTGTAGCTTCCAATCATGATCCCCATCTAGTTATAACTGGAGAGGGAGGCAGTGACAAAGATGGAAGTTTTTCCCTGTAAAGAATCACTTTCAATGGTGCTTTTCTGAAAACTTTTTTTAAAAGCGGATAAAAGCGGAGTTTTGGCAATTTTCCAAAGTGTTCGTGAAGAAAGTACAACTGATTTTTTAAATTTGGGATTTGTGTGCGCTTCTTGCACTCACCAATACTTCTAGCAGTGTTACGAAATGTTTTAGACTATCGAAATTCTCAGCATAATAACTAGTAGCTTCCAGCCATGTTCCCCATCTAGTTATTACTGGTGGAGTGGGAGGCAGTGACAGAGATGGAAATTTTTCCCTGAAAAGAGCTACTCTCAATGGTGCTTTTCTGAAAACTTTTTTAAAAGCTGATACAAGTCTGTCAACAAAAGTGTTTCTGATATATTCACAGATTCTGTGGAGAGCAAGTGCTACACAAGTAATATGCAGCATATTAGGATATGCTTCCTTTAATAGTCTGCCTGTTTTTAACATATATGCAGCACTGTCGCTGACAAATAAAAGTATTTTTTCTTTGTATCTGTCATCCGAATGAAGCATTCTCGTAAATGGTTTTAGCTACTGTTTCCGCATCAACTGTATTTATAACTTTTTTTGCTATTACATATGCGTTATATGGAATTGTTGGATGTAGTACACCGGCTACAACATTTACCACACAGCGTCCTAATATATCGACAGTTTCGTCGACTTTTATCCATAGGTACTGATTAGAAAGATGGCTTCTAATGCGTTCTACTGCTTTCATGTAGCACTTAGAAATAGAAACATAATATTTGCGTAAGGTGGATTCATCAGGAACATTTTGACCAGTATATTTTTGGAGAAATGTTTTGAAGGTGGGGTTGTGAAGTTTATTTAATGGAATATTTGCCGCCACTAAAGTTTCGCAGAGTTCTTCGTTATAATTGTCAGATTCCAACGGGTCTAATTTCTGTGAACGTGTTTGTGGTGGTAAGTGACCTTTTACGTGCATTTTCTTGGAATTTTTTAACGATATTTTACAGACTGCAATAAATTTCGAAATCACTGGCAATGGACAGACAATCAGTTTGACCCTTAATCCAACTCACCATTGTTTCACGATGCCATTCTCGACGTTCCTTATCATATCTGAAAAAGTAACTTAAACAATGTTCTAGATCTAAATAAATGAAAATTAAAAATGTATGCGTAAGTTATTGAAACGTAACGAAATTCACTGGACACTTACGTATATATGTAATTATTATACTTTATTTATCTTACGAAATATAAACTAATAAATAAAACAAATTATAAAAACTCCTCCCGCTTCTATATATGCCCATGAAGAAAGAAATTTAAGTGTAAAATTGAAGTAAATGCGTCACAGTTCAACGACAAAAACCAGATGTGCGGTTAAGCGAATGAATAGTGCGATTTAATAACTGCGTGTTGTACTTAGCGATGTTATAGACTATTTATATGGTCCATCGTAATTCCGGCCTCTTGTGTCCGGTCCCTAGTAATAAGGCATATCTTCCTTAAATAATTTTAAAACGGAAGACTTCAACATACCAACCAATGTAAGTCATTACTCCTGGAATCTTTCCTCAAGCATAATTCTTCGACGCCAGACGCAGATGCAAATCCAGTCCACTATTTTACAAACAATTAGAATTATATGTCTTCCCAAGGTCGCCGAATGTATTCCACACCAGCTTTTTCAAAACACTGTAATGTAAACAAATTCAATCAGATTTTTTAAAATACGATATTCGGATAAATTTTCAAATAATCTTAGCCTAGCATTACTGATTTTCAAAAAAATCCGAACGTCCGGAAAAAGTTGAGCAAATAAAATTTTTTATACTTCTCTGTTTTGTCTCTGATAAGAAATAATAAAACAATATGGACAAACAAATTTAGCAGGTGTACAATTTTTTTATTTTGTTTTATCAAAAAATTAAGTAATTATACCTAGGCACCGTTTACAGAGCAATTATAATCATTCATAACTGAATTCGAAAGGGAACACATTGGTATGCGGGAAGCCGGTTTTTCAATAGGACAAATTTCCGACCGCATGGGACGCAGTATGTCAACAGTATTACAGTGTTGGTCCAGGTGGTCTGAAGAAGGAATCCATAACCGCCGTCATAGATCCAGACAACTTCGAGCAACTACAGCACGGGAAGATCGTCATTTAAGGATTGCAGCTTTACGTGACAGAGCTTTCACAACCTAGTCGATTGTAAATACTTGATTGGGAGTTTTACAACAAAAAGTCTCTATGGCAACGATATATAGCAGAATACACGCTTTTGGACTTCGTTCGTCTAGGTCATTTTGTCTCCCTCTGACATCTCGACATCGTGCTGCTCGGATTGAGTGATGTAACGCCAGATCAAATTGAAATAGTGAATTACGCTTATACTTCAATGGAATCGTGTTGTGTTCTCTGGTACAAACACTGAAAATAACGGTACCCCGCTACCATGGCCTTCACGCTCCCCAGACTTGTCACCAATCGAGCATGTCCGGGATATGGTTGGTAATCGACTTTACCCCAACCACAAAATAACCTTCTTGACCTTCGTCACCGAATTCAAGAAGCCTGGGAAGACATTTACCAGAATACCATAAATCATTTAATTTCGAGCATGCCTCGAAGAGTTATCGAATGCATAAGAAACCGCGGCGGTTCCACTCATTATTAAACGACATTATTTTTTTATATTTTAGTTTGAAAATGCAATCCTTTCTTAAGTTTGATTAAACAAACATTATGTATAAATTTGGTTAAAATTTATCAACTTTTACTGCGTGTTCGTATTTTTTTGAAAGTCAGTATACATACCCCAATTTTGCTACTTTTTAAATACAAAAGATGTTTCTTTTTATGTAAGCCAACATTTCCAAAGCGTCTTGTTGCTGTTTAGTCGAAATGTATATTTTCTAACATTTTAAAACATCAAATCTTTCGATTATTTTCTCTGATCACGTAGAGGACATTGTCTGTAAAAGTCGGTGTTCCTTTATGCCGTGGAATCTTTTCGGTGACGTTTTCTATGTAGTAATAACGATGCAATTTCTCAATAGCGTTCAATAGTAGTACTCTTAATGTATTTTAGACAATACATTATACATCAGATTTAAAACTATAGAATTATAAGAAATCAAAACTCGCTTACAAAAATTAAGAAAATAATTTCTAGCTAAAGAGAAATATTCGCTCTGTTACATGCATTGTTCAAATACGGTTTTATGATACAATAATATCTAATTATGTAAAAATAATGGAATATTACTATCCTATGAGCATGGCTGTATATATCAATTGCGTTGTATTTTCTTTTGTATTCAAACTATTTGTAAGCAAATTTATATTCGCATAAATTGTTACATAGGCAAAGTGGATTAGAAAGATTATGGAATTTTTTGAGAAGTTATGATTATTGCTCAATATTATATGCTTTGATAAGCTGCAGAAATATTTGAAAAAACAATTTAGCTGCAACGATTAACTCTAGTTTAAAGGATACTCAAACCAAATCACTCTTCAGGACATTTTCGTAAGATTTGCATCAGTTTTTTAAATGAAATACTTTCAATTTCAAATTTGCCTCTATTTAATCTCGAAAAATTTTGAACAGATTTATAAACAGATTATCTTCATCTATTCAAAGTAAAATATACAGTGTGATTCCGATTAACTTGGCCAAACTCTAGGGGCCGTATTCTACTCACCAAAATAATCATAAAAGTTTATATACCTACAAAATTTGAAAACGCTCTCTTAAATAGTGGTTTTTCGCTATTGTTAATAATTTCGCAAATTATGTAATATAACTTTATTATTGTAGTACTTTTAACATTTTATTATTTTAACGATTGTTCGAAGTGCCCACCTTGGGTAATAACACAGTTCTCACAGCATCTTATCATCGATTGTCTTACACAGTGAAAAATTCTAAGTTTCACTAATTGATTGAAAACCATACTCGATGCGTTGTCGGAGAACTTTCGCATTTACAATTGGTGTTTGATATACGATACTTTTTAAATGTCCCCATAAGGAAAAATCACATGAATTGCTATCAGATGAGCGTGGTGACCATGCAAATAATAAAGTTATATTCCATAATTTGCGAAATTAATAACAATAGTGAAAACCATCACAACTATTTAAAAGAGTGTTTTCCGTAAATTTTGTATATGAGGTTTTATGATTATTTTGGTGTTAATGGGAAGCACCCTGTATATTTAGAAGGGAAGATATTTCTCAGTTTATATTCTTGAGTATTATCGACGCCTGGAAAATGAAAAATGAGAGCTTAAAAAAACAAAGTGATCTTAAACTAACAAATTAAATATATCTTGTTGAATTTTTTTTTTTTTAATATTTATTTCGATTTTAGCTAAATTTAATATAGTTTTCATAGTTTACATTAAAAATACAACTCAACCGATTTAACCTCAAATATAAGATAATTCTGGCCAAATAATTTTTTAGAATAACGCTTTCGACAACACTTGCGTGGAGTCGAACTCATTCTGGAAATATTTTTTCCATTCAAAAGTGCCTCTTCAAGTATTGAAAAACGTTTTACATGCATTTTTTTCTTAGAAACAGGAACAACAATATTACAAAATAATAAATCAGGACTAAGAGCAATACGACATTAATTGTGCCCTTGTTCATATTTGATTGTTTGCCCCACTGCTCGAGTCATAATGAAGGATAATACAATCATTTAAATCAACCACTTCTGGGAAACAAGTTGTTGTATATCAATCAGCTTCCCTTCATCCAATTCTCTAAAGCAACAATAGGCACATTACAAATAATTGAGAAAAATGCTGCTATCATTTTTTTGCTAGAATGAACAAACGGTTGGTTTAGGTTCATCTTGAATATTCCCAAACATCTGATTGATGTTTGTAGGTTCGGGTTTCTAGAAAGAAAACCCTGGTTTTATCATCAGTTGCAATGTCGCAAACGAAATTTGAAGCACCTTAGTTGAATTTCTTTGCTTCATTTAACACAAGCGTTTGAGCTTCGGTCAGTGAGTATAAAGCGTTTTCACAATCATATTTTCATGCAAGATTTTATGTATTTGCTTCGCTTAATGTCAATGCATATATCTGTCTGAATCTCACTTTATAACATGCCGGTTCATCTGTATCATTTCCAGTGGCGGTTTCTGCTATGGTTTGCAAGTTTGCGCAACCACCAAAACTAATAGATTTAATTTAATGAAAAAAAGCGTAATTCTACATTTTTTAAATTATAAATTAAAAATTTGAACTACCTCACAGAATAAATGAACTATTATAAATATAATAGGTATATCTAATTGGATATGAATACGTTAAATAAATGAGAGAATAACACACTTGGTTTGCAAATTCATCGCAATCCACGAACGTATATATCCCTATACGGCTGACGAACTTTGTCGAACGTCTTTCGGGTATATCTCCATAAACGACAATAGTGTTGCAGCAGCAGTGCAACCAAAACATTAGACATATTTCTTGCTTACGGTGCAACGGTATAAAAGCGAATAAAAAAGTTGTATTTGTGTGTTTAAAAGTGTTTATGCTCTTTATTTTTAAATAATAATGAATTCAGTGCAGAGTTTAATAGTGGATCCGTTCTATAAAAGAACGTATGCCGAAAAAATTGAAATAAAGCGGTTGGGCAGACCTGTTCCGAATTTAAATCTGAAACAAACGATTTCCAGTAAGACGCGAACTTTTAATAGACTATTTAATAAGGATATTTATAATAAACATTTGTGGATTTGCGGTTGTAGTATAAAAAATGCATTATTCTGCTTTCCTTGCTTACTATTTGAAGGTGAAGAATTATGGACGAAAATTGGTTTAACTGATTTAAATCATTCAAGCGATCGAATTAAAAAACACAGTATATCACAAAGGCATATGAAAAATGTAGTCCAATTATCGCTTTTTGGGAATGTGAATATTGCTGCTCAGATGGATAGTGCATATCGAAGAAATATAGCATTGCACAACGAGAAAGTTAAGTACAATCGATATTTACTGAACATTATAATTAATTGTGTACGTTTTTGTGGAGCTTTTGAACTTGCGCTGAGAGGACACGATGAATCAATTTCGTCCTCTAACCCGGGTGTTTTTCGTGGTTTAATAAATTTTAGTGCTGAATTGGACGTTGCTTTAAAAGACCATTTAGAAAAAGCTACTGTTTTCAAGTATACTTCTAAAACTATCCAAAATGAAGTTTTACAAACAATGTTCAGTGTGTGTCAAGAAGAAATCTCTAAAGAAATAAAAGAAGCGGATTATTTATCTGTAATAGTTGACGAAACTACAGACGTATCAAATAAATATCAAATGGCCGTGGTATTTAGGTATATAGCTAAAGGTAAGCCTGTTGAACGATTTTGGAATTTTTTAGCGCCGTCAGATCATGACGCGAAAACGTTATCTACAATCATTCTTGCAGAACTAGAAACACACATTAAAGATAACGAAAGAAAATTGATTGCCCAGACATATGATGGGGCAGCCGTCATGGGCGGATCGCATAATGGGGTACAGGCACGTATTAAACAAACTTATAAATACGCTGCTTACGTGCACTGCTACGCGCATCAGTTAAATTTAGTTATGTTGAATGCTGCCTCTGCCAACACTAATGTCCGTATATTCTTTGCAAATTTACAAGGAATTTGTACCTTTTTTTCAAATAGTTCTCAAAGAGTTGCAATATTGGACGAAACAGTTAAAAAGCGGCTGCCTCGTTCGGCCCCAACCAGATGGAATTTTAATTCCAGAATTGTCGCCACTGTGTTTGAACACAGAGTAGAAATTATAGAAACAATGCGAAGAATTTTGAATGAAAGTAAAACTGTAAATATCACTACTATCAATCAAGCTTCAGGTTATATTACGCTTCTTACTAATAAGAGTTTTATTTTCTGGTTAAATCTATTTTACAAGATAATGCCTCAAGTAGATATATTATATGCAAAATTTCAAACTAGAGAAATTGATCCCCTTATGGCCAATAAATATATATTATCATTTGAAACTCAGTTAGCTCAAATCAGAAATAATATAACGAACACTTCGGATACAAGTGACAGTGGGCCCGGCTCATCAACTTCAAAACGACGTAAGATCGATGGAAACGAATATACACGAGAAGCAAAGGAAGTTTGTGATATTATTATTTGTCAAGCCAAAGATAGGTTTAGCTTTACTGGACACTTAACTGCAACGTCTCTATTTTTTTCTGATAAATTTAATCAATACAGCCTCCATTTTCCTGAAAATGTCTTTCAGGAAACAATTAAGTCTTACCCATACTTTGATGAACGGAAATTCCGTACTGAACTAAGCGTAATTTATGAAACGGAAGAATTTAAATCAATCTCGGGTTTGCTTCCTCTTTATGACATCATTTCACAAAGTGAACTAAGTGCGACTTTTAGTGAAACATTAAAACTTTTAAAAATTCTAATTACAATTCCGATGTCATCAACTGAAGCGGAGCGGTGTTTTTCTACTTTGAAGAGAATAAAAACTTTCTTAAGAAACAGCATGGCACAAGAAAGACTTTCTGCATTGGCGATGCTTTCTCAAGAAAAGGATTTTATCCAAAGTATTCCAGATTTTAATCAAAGGGTTATAGATAAATTTGCTACTGCGAAAGATCGTCGCATGGATTTTCTGCTTCAATAAAATCAGGATCAGAATCAGTGAGTTTTAAAAGCCTTTTTTCTTCTTTATATATACCTTAGCAAAAATAACTTTTAATAAAGCATACTTAGTGACCTACCTTGTTTACCTACTGTAAAAAGTATTAGTATTCACTAAATTTGCAACCCCCACATTTTTAATGGACGAGCCGCCGCTGATCATTTCCCTTGTGACATCGATATTCACTGCAACAACATAAGTGCACGAAATTCACCACTAAAATGTCTACTTCCACGCTGGAATTCTGCAAACTAGTTGTAAACAATGCTACTTAATTGTGCTTTCTTCCCAACAGCCAGATGAAGTCAGTTTATGCATTACTGTTGAGTTAACCCACACAGAAAGTCCTGTAAAATAATCTTGGAAAATGTTCGCAAATTGCTCACAACGTTTTTCAATCAATGCACAAATGACAGATCACTAGTTATTATCAATGGCGTTAAAAGGTAAAATTTTACGAAAATTATACTCTTGACTTTCACTAGTATTTGTTTCTAAAAACTTTACTATTAGGCAGAGAAAATGTAGAAACCCCTATGCATTACATTTGCAAATCAAGTCAGTGAAAAATTTCGAAGACCATGTGATATTAGGTCCAAATTCTATACTTCATTGATGGCACTTTCCCCTCAAGTCAGCAAAGGCATTATTGCTAAATTAACCTACAGGAAATTGGACAAAATCATCGTTAAAAATTTTTCCATTTTCTCAAAACACAAACTTTTATGATTCATTGCACAAGTAAAACTAGTTGGCTTCTTTTTGATCTGTTTAAACTATGAAAATTTTACTTCCAACATTCACTTATGCACTGTTTCTAAAAACTTTTGCAACAACATACTTTTTCTGGCATTCTTATTACACTTCGCGAGCTATTAAAACCTTGAACTCAGGCTACTATAACGTTTGCGGAGAGATACACATAAAAAGTAATTAAGAAGTAGTTTTATTCTTTATTGCTATAGTCACTTCTGTAATCTTCGTTATCGTCATGTTCGCCTTCCTGTCACCTCACGTTTTAGGATCTATTCTATCCAGAAAATTATCATAAAAGAACACCAGTACAAAATCACCTAAAAGCATTGACCCAGATGACACAGTTGATTGATAATTGTTTTAAGAAATAGTTTGAACGTCTGAATAAGTGTGGCAAGCTAAAGGAAATACTTCATCATATTTTTATACAATGTTTGGTTATTTACTATACTTGATCCAATATCGACACCTCTTTTAAAAAAAGTTTCTTTTATGTAAATATATTTTAACTAAATTAAGGGAAATTATTATAGCATAATGGCTGAAACTAGGGCAAATATTGATTTAATCATAATTGAAATTAAATATGAAAAATAGTGATTATCAATATCTAATCTAACAAACTTAGACCCTCAAGAAACGCACTAGATATTTAAAAATCAAAGTTGTCGAATAGCATCAGTTGGGAAAAATTTTGTTGGAACAAGGTTTTCTGGAATTCCAGGCTGGAACCGTGTCCTTGGTACTGCTTCCTTCTTAGTCGACGTTTCGTCCAGTATTGCAAGGGACATCTCCAACTGAAACTCTGTTAGTTTGGGACGGGATTATATAGGAGCTGCTCTGGATCACCTGGAATGCTCTAGGATTTTTATGAAGTCATATAAATCCTATCGCACTAGATATTTAAAAATTAAAGTTGTCGAATACCATCAGTTGGGCAAAATTTTGTTGGAACAAGGTTTTCTGGAATTCCAGGCTGGAACCGTGTCCTTGGTACTGCTTCCTTCTTAGTCGACGTTTCGTCCAGTATTGCAAGGGACATCTCCAACTGAAAGTCTGTTAGTTTGGGACGGAATTATATAGGAGCTGCTGTGGATCACTTGGAATGCGCTAGGATTTCTATGGCTTCACTTATTTGACGAGTAAAGTAATAAGGGTTATGGGATATAATCTGGAAAGATATAAATTGAATTTGGTGTTACTGTTATGGAATTCCATATTTGTGCGGCAGTATATAGATCGGCGATACAAAGTGTTTGGTAAGCACTCGTGTTGTTGAATATGGGCATTGTACTAGGGCGCTGCAGATAGCCGGATCTGCATTTGCTAAACATAAGATTGAAAATTGAATCACTATTAGTTTAACTGTGAAATACATTATATATATATACAATACCTGGCAAACTCTTCTCAAAAAGTGACGATCGAGTAACCCGGAAGAACTCCTATATAACTCCGTCCAAGATTTTCAGTTTTAGTGCAGCAACACTAAGGTATGTAACCCCTGAAGGTATCCCTTGCAACGATGGTCGAAGCGTCGGCTAGGATGGAAACAGTACCAAGGACGCGGTTCCAGTCTAGAATCCCAAAAGCAATCATTGACAATGACGGCAGAATCCTAAAAGTCAGATCAAGTTCGGCAATTTTTTTTCATATTTAAACGAATTATAAACGTATAAATGTGTAAAACGTAACATTCCTTAATGGCTTAAATGTAATAATATAGTAGAATTCTTTAAGAAATGCATGCACGTCACTCCTTGAAGATGACATCACATTAAACACCGTTGCCAAATTCTCATGTTAAGGTTAACATATGAAAAATACTGTAAATATTTAGTTATAATGAATAAAAGCATTAAAATTAGCAAATTATATTGAGCAAATTACAAGCATACCATAAATTTGTACTCTAACTATTGATCTATACAATTCTAGTTAGTTTTAATTGATCCGACTAAGGGCCGGTATTATAAACAGCGAATAAATCTCTGAATAACAACTTGGCGAATAAATTTATTCAACGAATAATTGAAATCTGGTATTATAAAAAATGCATACAAGTAAAATAAGTATTTGTAGAATAACTCTGAACAGCTATGTATTTTACAGCTTAGTGTTTCGATAAACGATGGAGACACTGAATAAAATGAAAAAATACAAAAAATCTTAAATCTTAAACCTGGCATTATCAAAACTTAAGTTATTAAATACACACAAAATATAATCTTTTAAAAATAAGGTTATGTTTATTTGAACCAGTGAAGCAAACAGCTGTTCGTATTTAACCACCGAATAAAATTTAATACCACGATTTTCTAGGGTGTAAATTAATGGTAGATTTACTTGGTTAGTTTTCTTATTCGCTATTTATAATACCCAATCTCTACAGAGTAAGTTAAATTTAGTTGCTTACTAAATACAATCTTAAGATTTTATAGTTTATAATACCGGCCCTAAATGTTTTGGTTTTTGAATAAATCAATAAGCATTTACTTCTAAGTATTTTCAATGTAAATATAAATTAACACATACATAACTTCAAACGGCAACACAATAAGTGAATGAGTTCAAAATAATATGTAGAAGACACAGCAGAATAACATATAGGTTAGAATGAACATTAGTCCTATGCGGTAATCACTTTTGACATAAATATAAAAATTGATAAAATAAAACACAATAACCTTACTTTTAGAAATGTTTATTGCCAATATTTGCCAGTTACAATTATTTATGAAAATGGGATAGGTTGTGCCATGTTCCAAACAAAAAATATGAATAATAAAAGGCCAGAGTTGTTAAACACCAATTGACAATAACTATATTTCTCAGTGTGGCAAATACAAAGCAAAGAAATTTCCAAAATTTGACAAACGTCAGCTTCAGTATTAAAGATGTCGCACATTAGACCAGCACGGCACAGCACAGCGCGGCCAGTCAAAAGCGGATAGGACTATATCAATACAAATAAATAGACGACCGGGCACTAGTCCAGCGCAGCACGGCACAGCGACGATGTCGACGGACCGGATTGCTGGTCTCCGATCCTCGCCGACAAGCGACAGGATGTGTCGTGCTGGGCTGGCCTAGTGGGCGCATCGCTGGCCAGCCTTAACTTGCCGAAACCTGTCGGGGGCAAATCTGTTTTGTAGTATTTAGGTAGTTGTTTTTCAAAGTTCCAAGCACGCCAGGCCCTTAGTAAACATGGATGAGGACAAATTCACTGGCTTAGTCCAAAAATATAAAGAAATTTACGATTTTAGTGACGTGAACTACCATAATCAACAGCGTAAGAATAACATATGGGAGGAAATTGCAGAAGAAATTAATAGAACCGATAAATAATTCCATGCACCCGCAAGCGCTGGAGAGCATCGGGCCGTGCCGTGCTGGTCTAATGTGCGGCAACCCTTAAACGGACAACTTTATGTTCCGTTGTATGTAAACGTCATATCAACATTTGTTGTCATTCTTAATGGTTTAGATTGGGGTATTGACAGTAGATTTACAAGAACATTCATTAAGAAACATTTGATAATATGTTGAGACTTTAATATACCTAAATTTTCTTCAAGTAATTTATATTGGGTGAGTCGGAAGGAATGGACGTGAAAATAATGTAGAGAACTACAATGTTGTTATCCGATTTTTATTTATTTTCAAGTCATATCAACGTCACTTGTGACGTGCATTGCTTAAAAATGCTACTGTATTCAATAAAAATACCAAATTCTCTTTTACAGGAAATATACAACTTTAACTATTACAGTGTAAAAAAATATTTTTTTGTACATATATATATATATTCCAGTTTACTATATACCTAACTTTTATTAGGTGGTTGGTTTTTCCTCGCCATTCTATTATCAATTCTTTAAGCAAAATAGTGTTATCACTGAAAAGAAAATAATTACAAAAATCATTCTTTACCAAGTAAACATTTGAACCCTTAAAAAGCCCAAATAGTAAAAATGACGTACACCAAATGGTTTCAGTGTTTTCTTTTTACTATTTATTTTCAATGTTACTAATACAGAAATATGATGGATTAACTTGATTGATTTCCATGCTGGCGCAAGCGTGTTTTGTAATAGTAATTTTTTTAAGTAGTTAGATAGTATTTTGTTTCCCTTTTGTGATTCTTTTTATTTAATTTTTTTTCTATTTTTCTGTAGTAGATTTTATTAGTGTAAGATTTTAAATCTTAATAATCGTGGCATATTTCCAAACTATATATAAATAACAGTTGGTGGTCTAAAACAAAATGTAAAACTAATTACTATATAGTATGTATGCATAACAAGGTATTCGAAATTTAACCACATAAAAAATCCAGTGAACATTTGCCAACGAAACAACCAATTATGATGTCTTAAATACCTAATCTGAATTGAGTGGTTATTACTTCTATCTACCTATAATTGGCATAATTTATTGTACTTCAATAGCTATTAATTATATGGGATAAACGTTATCGGTTTAACAAAATTGGAACAACTTTCGCCAACTGTTATATTAAAAATATTCACATTTTATATGCCCTTTTCTTTATTTTTAATTAAGCAAATAAAGTCAAAATAACCAGAAAGAAAATACTATAAGAATGTAATTCCTATCCTTCTTTTTATTTTCCCGATTCTTTCTTTTATTTTTTTAATTTATTTCTCTCTATACTTTACGCTTCTCTAATGCAATACTGTTTATAAACTAACACGTCTGCATTTAACAAATGAATTGCTGTTTATGTGTATTAATTAATGATTTTTTATCACACTTTTCATTTATTTAGATTTCTTTTAATTTTTTTGCGTGTATTTTTGTACCAGGTATATTTTTGTTATTTGAAGTAACTATATGATCACGATTTATTAAAGTTATTATGTTTCTTTTCATTCTTGCATATACAAACGTTTGAGCACTGTTAGCGCACAAATCATTATTTATTATTATTTAATTACTTGACAAATTATAACTTGAGTCTTTTAAATATACTCAGTGGCTAATATTCAAACTGTTGATGGGTCATTGTAATAAATAAGGAATAGAAAAGGAATTACCTAGAAGAGACGAAATTTAATTTAGAGCTTATTCTTTAGGGCACGTCACAATTTAGTAATAGCAATAATATGCAATTTATTATGTTTTTTATAATTTAAGTAAGATTTGCAATTTGACTTCGGAGTACCAAAGCGTGTAAACTTTAGGTCAAAAAACTATTTGACACGGCCTATGTACAGGCTGTGTATAATTGCTATTATAAACATGCTAAAAAATCACTTTATTTTAGATCAGTGATTTACAGCTTATTGACCGTGCCCCCTTTTATTCTAGCAATTCTCAACGTTAGGGATGTGCTTCCAAAAACTGCAAATTATTGCTTTATACGATTTGCAAATATACGAGAGTGATTCAAATTTTATCTGCATTTGATTTTTTCTGATCGATTCAAACTACAAATTAATATTATATTTATATACACCATTCTCCTCTTTAAAATACACTTGTCTCATCACCCACGTAGCTTCTGTATTCCCGTTGAAAAAAATTCCTTCGGATGATGACGTAGCCAATTTTGCACCGCATCCTTCACCTCCCTATTAGAGACAAACCGCTTGCCTCCAAACAATTTTTGATTGCCCCAAAGAGATGATGGTTACTTAGGACCAAGTCCGCTTTAGAATCAGGTCTAAGGGAGTACTTCCCAACCCAATTTAGCCAATGTATTGTTTATTAGATGGGTTGTATGTGGGCGAGCGTTATCCTATAGGAGAATAACGCTCTTGATTACGCATCTTTTTGTTCGTATGGCTTGCTTAACCTATCCAAGAAGCTCACTGTAATAATTTGTATTAATCGTTTTATTTTCTTCGAAAAAATCCACGTAAATTGGTCCAATAGCGTCCCAGAAAACAGTTTTGGTAGAGGTGAGCTTTGCGACTCAGTCCATGCTTAACATTTCTGCTTTCTGGTATATAATGATTAGAGAACGGACACGCTTACCACCCAGTGCAGTACTGGCGAAAGGCTGTATTTCTAAAATATTTAATTTTATTTATATAATTGGAAAACGAACGGGTGGTCTATAAAATTACGAAATACATATTTATTTGTTGAAAAGTTGTATTTATAAAGTTTTTAATTTTATTCATATAATTGGAAAACAAACGAGTGGTGATCTATAAAATTACGAAATACATATGTATTTGTTGAAAAGTTTTATTTTTAAAGTTTTTAATTTTATTTCTATAATTGGAACATTTTTATTTGTTCATTTTGTCGTTCAAGTTAATATTGATTAGCAATAGTTTCTCAAGGTTTTCTTCTGTCAATTTTGTTCTCTTTGAATTAAGTACATCCTTATAAATAGAAAACGTCCTTTCTACATCGCAACTGGTTATAGGTGCATACTGGAAATATTCTTTTATTTCTTCATATTTAGCCGTTAGATTTTGTGGAATTGTCTCCATACATAATTGCTGCAATGTAATTAAATCTGCATTTCTATTAAGAATTGCTTCAAACTTTTGCCGAAGGCCACATGCGAAGTCACTTGGAATACTTTTCAAATTATTAACAGCCACATCTAATGTGGTTAATCCGTGATTTAATTTGAGATTTCGATTTTCAAAATAAGTGATTAGTTTTGGCAATTTTCCAAAGTGTTCGTGAAGAAAGTACAACTGATTTTTTAAATTTGGGATTTATGTGAGCTCCTTGCACTCACCAATACTTCTAGCATCCTCCTTTAGCAGTGTTACGAAATGTTTTAGACTATCGAAATTCTCAGCATAATAACTAGTAGCTTCCAGCCATGTTCCCCATCTAGTTATTACTGGAGTGGGAGGCAGTGACAGAGATGAAAATTTTTCCATGAAAAGAGCTACTCTCAATGGTGCTTTTCTGAAAACTTTTTTAAAAGCTGATACAAGTCTATCAACTTCCGGAAAAGTGTCTCTGATATATTCACAAATTCTGTGGAGAGCATGTGCTACACAAGTAATATGCAGCATATTAGGTTATGTTTTCTTCAATAGTCTGCCTGTTTTTAACATCACTGACAAATAAAAGTATTTTTTCTTTGTAAGTGGCGTCCGAATGAAGCATTTTTTGCATATTCTCCTTAATGGTTTCAGCAACTGTTTCCGCATCAACTCTATTTATAACACTTGTTGCTATTACATATGAGTTATAGGGAATAGTTGGATGTAGTACACCAGCTACAACATTTACCACACAGCGGCCTAACATATCCACCGTTTCGTCGGCGCTTATCCATATGTATTGATTTAAAAAATGGCTTCTAATGCGTTCTACTGTTCTCGTATAGCACCTAGAAACATAATATTTGCGTAAAGTTGATTCATCAGGAACATATAGTATATTTTTGAAGAAATATTTTTAAAGTGGGATTACTAAGTTTATTTAATGGAATATTAGCCGCCATAAAAGTTTTACAAAGTTCAGATGTGTGATCCTAAGTGACGAATTTTTGACGATATTTTACATATTTTGTAATAAATTTCGGAATCACTGACAATGGACATACAATCAGTATGACCGTCAATCCAACTCGCCATTGTTTTACAATGCTGTTCTCGACATTCTTCCATATCGTGTCTGAAAAAGTAACTTAAACAATGCTCTAGATCTAAATAAATGATGAAAACTAAAAATGTGTGCGTAAGTTATTGAAACTGAACGAAATTCAATGCACACTCTTACGTCTAAATAATTGGTAGAAATAGATTCAATAAAACGATATTAAACAGGATCTATCACAAAAATTACGATGTAATTAACAGTTAAAACTATGGAAACAAGAAACTTACTCACAGCACTTTATTTATCTTACGAAATATAAACTAATAAATAAAATACATTATAAAAACCCCGCTTCTATCTACGCTCATGAAAACACTTTAAAAAACACTATATTCTCCGAATACAATAGCTGGCTTGTCCGTTGTTATCGCGGCGAGACCAGGTGTCCGAGTAAGTCAAACAAATACTTCATTGAATTACGCCGGGATGTACTGAGCGACGTTATACACAATTCCAATTGCCGATTGCGTTTTATGGAAATTGCGTCCGTTCTCTAATAATGATGTACCCAAATCTCATCAGTAGTATGATACGTGACAAAAGACACTTGGAGTTAACTTTACTAAATTGTGGACAATAGTGTGAACACTACTAAACACTAGTGTTCACAATCTCAGCAATTTCCTTCACAGATATTCGCCTATTGCTCTGTTGCTCCGGATCAGCTGGTTAACTTTTGTAATGTTCCCAAAATGCGCAGCAGACGCTGGACGAGTAGCATGGGTCAAGTTCGACACGCGTTTACGATCATCCTGAAAGGATTTACACCACTCCAGTGGCGGCTCTTGATTACGTACGATGTGCGCTGCTGCACGGATGAGACTGCTTCGTTTAAGCTTTCATATATACAGAGAAGCAAGTAACCGTACCGAAATCTTCCGAAATAGTTCGAAGTAGTCTCATCCGTGCAGCAGCGCACATCGTACGTCATCAAGAGCCGCCACTGCACCACTCAAAGACTGTTTTGAGTGATAACACTCCAAACTGTTTATAAAGTTTCTGATGAATATTAGTCGCTTTTACGCATTTGAAAACAAACTAATAATTGCATGACAAATTTGAATTTTATGTACTTCACCATAAAGATTCAAAATTTACCTTTTTATTAAACGTCTAATCAAGCTATAGCTTTACACAGCATGGGAAAGTATTTACATACATACTTACGACAACATATTTTGACCGATCAATATTTATTACCACATGGACATCTCGCTTTCAATATTTAATATTGAAAGAAATTTTCGTCATTATGATTAAACAATCAGTATATGGCATCATTATATTAGTCGTACTACGATTCCAGCCTAGTTAGTATTATCGAGCGCAAAAACTTATTGCATATTCATATCTGCAGCATATTATTCAAGAAAAGGAATGAAGAAAAAAATTAATATAAAAATATGTAAAAAGAGACGGAACATGAAAACCAGAATTTAACCTTCGCTTCCTCTTCAATTATTTATTCTTGTAATTTATATAGATGACCTCTTATAATATGGCTTCCATATAACACGGTACAAAAAGCGTAACGGCTCCTTCACAGTATCTTACTCGCGCGGCATTGGTTTGAGCCGACTCTTATATAGTCCTTCGTTAGAGACAGTGGCTAATTAAAAAAAAGGAATGAAACCCCTTACCACATAATCCTCATATCCTGTATATGTATTTCGACAACTAAGTTGTCATTTTCAGTAGGAAGAAAGAACATTGTTAATAAGCATAGACACAGTAAATCTAACATAAAAATAGTGAAACACTTTAGTATACGTCCACGTATTCATTGAATTTTAGGAAACGTAAATTTAGGTCACTTATCTCTCTTCAAAAACTAATATCCATGTCCCTGTACGCCCTCTCCTTGTATTTCTAAGACATCATACAAGAAGGTATATGGAATTGGACCGTTATTTGCGTTATAAACATTATTTTAGTTTTTTATTAATACAAATACTTTCATAGCTATCTAAATCTCTTGGGTTGTTTATATTTTATAATTAGTTTTACACAGTCTGTCATTATATCATAGTGTCTAGGGCATGACGGTCAACATTCGATCTACCTGATTTGCCTCCACACTATTTTGATTGAAATAAACAAGAATTTCTGCGTCTATGTTATACAATACATCAAATAAAAAGGAAATTTCCAATGCATTAGGTAGAGTAATAATTTTCAAAGTGTGGTTATTATCAAAAGTGAGTTAAAAGTTGAAACTCATTATATAAAAAACAATAAAATTTATTTCTAATAATGTACCGATTTTTTATTTTTTAAATTTTAATGTATGAAATCGTAAGTCTTAAAATCATTATCAACATTTAGAATGCTACTTCAAATATTATGTACGAGATATTTTCTGAAAACTTTTGATAGTAGGGCAAGAATCCAGACAAAAACAAAAATCTTTGCTTCAGTTAACAATCTAGTCTTCTGATAGTTTTCAGTTGCAATATTGTTGCATAATTAAAGAATATATATACATATATTTGTATTACTATAAGTCGTATGCTTTTCGATAACCATTTGAATAATTCCGCGAAATGCTTTTCAGAGTACGAAGGTTTTAATGCAAATAGTCTTTCATTAGCTACAGATGGTTATTGGTAACGTGAGTTTATACGAAGAATATGTTCATTATAAGATAAACAAAGACTTTCTGCAGTAGCTCTTTTTGCTGGAAACATTATTGCAACAGAAAATCTTATTAAGGGGCATGTAAAAATCACCCATGGACAGATTCAAGAAGAATTAGGTATTGGGTCATCTGCAGTAGATGCTTTTTACTCAAATATTTGTGTGTTTATTTCACAATGACAACACAATTCCACATACAACTGCAATAGCTGCAAAAATATTAATTTTTTCACGAATCCGCAGTCCAACTGGCGACTCATTAATCATAAACTCCAGATCTTGTCTCAAGCGTTTACTATGATCCGTTGATTAAAAGTTTTGATATGTGATAAGAGATTTCGTACGCAAAGTCGATTTATTCTGAATTTTAGCCACATTTTAATAACCCCAAAAGAAGAGTTTTCTGCTTGTTTCGTGGTTCCCAAGGATGAACATGTGGATTATTTTAAAAAATAATAAAATTATTTTCCTTAAAAATCCTGTAGTTTTTTTCGTAATTCAAATTTTTCATAACAACCCATGTAACAACGTTTAAATATAACGCAAATCATATTCATCTAATCTGTATTACGTCTAAGTTTCTTTCAACTCGGTTTCCATACAACAGGGCACTGAGAACACAATTTCGATACAACACAGATCGCATTCCCCGAAACTGTTTTAGCTTCTTTTCTTTTACTACTTTTCAAGATGTATATCGTTGCATTCTTCATGGAAATATTATTAGTTACAGGAGGCTGGCTTAGTCGAGTGGGTAGATCATTAAAGATACAAGGCCTTCAATAAGATCCACGTGACATCATTTCAATATGCAACCAATACTACAAATAGATAATATCCTGGCATCTAAATCCCTATTTTTACCAACTAATTTAAATAAATATTTAAGAATTATTAATTAATATAAGAAAACTTTTTTTTTTAGTACTACTACAGTGAAATACTGATACTAAATTAATCTGTTAAGTTGACTTTATTACAACACTATTTGCAGCCAAAATTGTTAATGAAAAATAGTCGGCATTACGTTCTACTAACCTATAACAATATGCATCCATATTAGGTACAATAGTAAGGTCAGGTAGTACCAATTGAAGGCTTTGTAACTCCGAAGAACCGAATTTAATTGCTGGTACGGCCTCGAACATATTTCGCGCTCAATTTAAATCAGACTGATTAAAAAAACTAGTTAAATGTAAAACACGAGGCAATAATTTGCAGTAAGTAAGTGCCAGCCACGTTACCACCCTAGTGTACCGTGAACATGCAAATTATAGTACACTTACCATGTCACAAGCTATAAGCTTTCAGGGTCTGGTAGCAAAACTGTTATTACCACTATAGACCGTCTCAACCTTATTGTTCAGTACAGGTCTTATGGGAATCTATTCCATGTTTGCCAAATCATCTCAACATGTGTATAGTTCTTCTTCCGGTTTATTATTTGACATCGTGTTTGACATTTATATGTAATCAAAACATAACTACAACCTTTGCAAGTGTTTTATGAATGCTAAAATCCACGTATATCAAAACATAACTATAAACTTAAACTTAAAGTATTATTTATTAATTAAAAATTAATATTGCGGGAACTCCAAGGATATTTGAATATAATGATAAATACATAAATATTCTACTAAAGGAATTTGTAGATGGTACAAGAAGAATTCGAATACATATATCTTATCAGAGTGTGCAGAAGCAGTGAATATATTCTCATACATACAGAAACATAAACACACTTATATCACACTCATCTACACAAACATATTTTTGATTTGCCACAATTGCATTGTAGAGTAAAAATTAAGTTTGTCTTAATTTACTTCCACTGCTCTCTTAATGTACAAATTTAGGAATTATAAACTACATAAATTTCAAAAATGGTTTTGTTGGGCGTATAGTGGGACAAAGAATACATCGTCTGCCATCACTTGCTTCTGAGGAATGTAACCGTCCCTGCTGAGACTTACTGTTAACAACTTGCCTTGAGGCAGCATTTCTAGAAAAAAAGACCGAGAAAATTCATTTGCAGTACAATAGCGCTAGCCTTCATACTGATAATACAAAAGTAGCTGTTCAAGAACTCGATTTGAGGTCATTCCTAACCCGCCTTATTCTCTTGATCATCCATCAGATTTTCTTCTCTTTTGCGCTCTATCAAACAACTCGAGAAATTTCCTTTAATAATGATGTTTTGCTTCAAAATAGACTAGACGAATTCATACTTGCAAACCACCGGATTTCTTCATCGAAACATTGCCAACGAAACAGTACTAATTTATGCATCAACACAATACTTGCCTATACGATTCAGTGTCCTAAGTCAAGTTCAAATTGTATTGATATGAACGTCCAATGTATGTTAGTTTCATTTGAAGCATAAAACAAACAAAAAAAGGAAAGTGGACATTAGATTCAGTTTAGATGTGCATATTTTAATTATGATTTTCCAATTATTAATTTATCACCTATTCACGCCGGTCATCAAACAAATATTGTATACTGTGAGCATTTCCTCTCAGTTTTGACATTTTTTTGAATGAATTGGAAAATGTATGTGTATTTACACAATTAACCAACTACTACTGGCTTAATTTTCTATTAAATGCATCGAAGTATTATTCAAGTTTATTAGTATTAGTATTAGTCAACTATTAGTCAAGTATTAGTCAAGTATTAGTCAAGTATTATTTTAAATTTGTTTCAACAACCTTATTCACCTATTTTCTTTTTATTTCCTTAACTTTTTCTTAATCGCACAATTAATGCGAACTCTTAAAAAAAGTGAAATTCCAATCCGCAAAGTGTTGCTGCTTCAAGACAGTTTCAGGCTACACTCGCCCCACTATCACAATAAACACACACAAATTTTCATTGGAAAATTCCAGAAGATCCGTGCTATAGCCCAGGCTTGTCGCCTTACTACTCATGTGTTTGAAGGGCATAGGTTTGAGAGCGATATATAGGTGGCTTCATACTCGCTCCGTTACTTTTTATAATATTGGCATTAAGAATCTTCTAGTTCTCTGGCAAAAGTGAGAATCCGTTATAGACGTTTCGACAGTAACGCGCCAAGTATCTTCGGCGCCGTCGTGCGAAATACTGATAGGCGCCTTTACCCTATATGTATTGAGCCAAAATTACCAGCCACTCTCCCACAGTTCAACATTGAAATTTATGACGAACTCTTTAGACTTGTTAGTACTGGTAGGTATTTTTTATTTGAGGCAAACAATAGGTTCACATACAAAAAAATATTATTAAAATTTTTATTGCACACTGAAACAACAGTAACAAAATAAAAAACAGTATTCCAAATTATTAAAAAACAAAAGGTCAAATAAAATATTTTTAGAGTGCCCGTGTTTTTAAATAGATAAACGTGAAGGAAAACAACGGAAATGTCTTATAGAAATTGGACTTTTCTAGCTTTACTTTTGGCAAATTCATTAATAAGATTTTCAATATTCGGCTGCTTTAAAAAGTCAGTCAATTTTTAAAATTTAACTTATCACAAGTGGCCGTAGGCGCCTTTAAGGCCTTGGCGCCGTTGTGCGCTGCACGACCTTGCCCATATGGACGGCGCGACACTGCGTTTCGAACGTAAAAATTGATGTGTATTGTTCGAAATTAGACAATGTTAATATATACGTGTAAATAATCATTCAAACTACACATTTCTTCGAGCACTTTAGAGGTACGCATGCGCTCAATTTTGTTATTGATTTAAACAAATAAACGATCATCAATGACTCTCTTTTTAACCAAGTGACTCCATATTCTGTCTTTTTTTTCTATGAAATTTGTCTTTCTTTGAAATCTGTGGCTAAGTAAAAACTTCTTACCACATTAACATTCGTTTCCTAAATACGTATTTCGACAGCTAAGTTGTCTTCCTCAGTAGGTAAAAGTAACAGTGTTGAAAACGGGTCATAGTAAAACTAACACAAAATTCGCGAAACACTTACAAGACGTGCACGTATACATTGAGGTTTAAGGAACTTAATTAAGTTAATACAGATCACTTACCCCTCTTGAGAAATGGTACATATCTATTATAACAAGTCGTACAAGCAAGTATATGGAATCGGGACTCTTATCGGTGTTGTGTGATTTTCGTTTTTAATTATAGAAATGCTTTCATATATGTCCAATTTCCTCGGATTGTTTATATTTTTAATTAGTTTTAAACTATCTGCTGTAATGACGTGATTGGTTTCTACCGTATGACGGGCAACACTCGATTTTTCCGGTGTATTGAATTTGAACGAGTTTTTATTGAGCGTTTTGTTTGATGAAGTATATTTCAATTTACAATCGCGGCGATTAATTTCATATATACCGCATGTCTGATTCACCTTTTGTGTTACTCAAAATAGATTTGATTGAGGTTCCGGGCCAAAAAGCAACTTGGAGACGTCATTCTTTAACAACCCTATTTAGGATTTTCGTAATTTGATGATTTGGTAAACACATGAACATATTGTCGCGATTTTGTTGAGGTAATAAACAAATGGAATCGCGGATTGCCTCTTTTTAAATGTTTTTCTAATTTATGAATTACATATTTCTGTGTCAAAACCATTGTATCTCCAAATATTTTTAATGGAATATATTTTTTTTTACGTATTTCTCTTTTGTTAACTGAAACTTTAGCAACACATTGACCAGAAAATTGAACGAAGCCGTCTTTCGTTGGAAACTATGGTTTGAATCCCCGATTATACACCTATTGGCATTGGTTTCTTTCTAGAAAATGTCGATCTTTATTTTATGCATATTTCTATCATTTTTTTTTTTTTAATTATAAAATTTGTTTTTTTAAAAAGGTATATAACCCCTTACCACAATTATTAGTCGTATCCTAAATACGTATTTCGACAACTAAGTTGTCATCATCAGTAGGTAAAAACTAATTAAAAGTCGCACATGGGGCACAGTAAAGTAAGAGAAACGCTTCCGCACAACTACTATACACTGCATCCCCGTATAGACTAAATGTAACATGCCAATCTAAACTACGAGACAAACACTTACTTCTTAAGGAAAAGGTCTAAACATGTGTTAAATTGTCGAACAAAGGAACGACAGACATTAATCTCTAAGGGAGGAGGGGGGGGCGGCAACTAACTTCGATTTTTAAAAATTACGATGACCCACTATTAAACTTAAATAAAACACCTTATATTTTCACAAACCAATAGTATATTTAACTATATGTATATTTCATGTGCAATGTGTTTGTGAAAATATAAGGTGTTTTATTTAAGTTTAATAGTGGGTCATCGTAGTTTTTAAAAATCGAAGTTAGTTGCCCGCCCCCCCCCCCCCCCCCCCCCCTTAGAGATTAATGTCTGCCGTTCCTTTGTTCGACAATTTAACACATGTTTAGACCTTTTCCTTAAGAAGTAAGTGTTTGTCTCGTAGTTTAGATTAGCATGTTACATTTAGTCTTTATAGGGTTGCAGTGTATAGTAGTTGTGCGGAAGCGTTTCTCTTACTTTACTGTGCCCCATGTGCGACTTTTAATTAGTAGTTTTTGCCTATTGATGATGACAACTTAGTTGTCGAAATACGTATTTAGGATACGACTAATAATTGTGGTAAGGGGTTATATACCTTTTTAAATTTTTATTTAACCACAGTCTCCATTGAAAGAATTTTTATAAAATTTGTATTAGTTAAAATTAAAAAAATTAGCACAGCACTTACTTGACTATAACAAAACATTTTATTCGTACAAGAATTACATAATTTTGTAAGCCTAAAATTGATACGCTAAGGTACTCCTGATTTTTTGTTTACAATAAAATGATTGTATAGAGTACATCGCTTACTTATTGTTATCTCAATTACTAGAGAGTACTGAATATATATTGCAAATAACGTTTCATAAATTATTTCGTCGCAGACCAAATATCCATTTTTTTAAACAAATTCAAAATTACTTTACTAAATACTCTCTTCTATAATTAAGTGGTAGCTAAATTAGTTTGTCTTTTTTCGCAAAATTATATCTAGCCCTTCTTCTCCTCTCTTTTTCCTAATAATGTTTACTAATCTTTTCTCTTGCTTCTAATTTCTCTTTTAATGTTTTTGTTTTGATTATCTCGATAGCTTTATTTTCAGTTTTATTTATTAAACCTTTTATCCTTAAAACTCTGTTTAGATTTTGCTTTTTATATTTATCACATATTTATATCACATGCTTAATAAAAATCCACTCGTTTTCAATTGGATTTCTGTCCGGCGACTGCAAAAGCCGATCAATCGTTTGAACAGCTGCTTTCCATTGATCGCACATTTTGCTGCAATATTTTGCATCATTACCCCCTTGCAATAACCATTCCTCCTTGTTACTACCAAAACTTTATCGTGCTAAAGTTAAGAACCCTTTCGGTATAAATTAATCAACTTCAATGCGTCTATATTGCCAGTAAATACACACAATGATCCAAAACACTGCATGTTGAAACATGCCCGCCCACAAATGCACTCAATGAATCTTTTACGGTACGCTCGAGAAGGTGATCTGTATCTGAGGATGATACTATCGTTTTCAGCATCTCGACTAGAAACTACTCTCGTTCGAAAACACAACAATCGACCAATCTCGCTTCATGTAAACTGATTCTTATATTTTTCCTTGTCACCTCTGTTTAGTCTACTCCCAAGTTAATTGCCTTGTGATTTCACATGATCAGCTTCAGGGTGGGATGTCATCCACTGCCTTTGTTGACTTATAATTAAAGACGGCAGACTATGTGCCCGGTGCATGGTGACCAGAATCATTTCACCATGTGTACTAAATATTATTTTTCATACCTCTCGCTGTGTTTACATATCGGAATAAAAAAAAAACATATTTAGTAGTTCCCTAAATATTTCCATACATGCTTTATCAAAGAGATAACAGAATTTGAACAAATATTATCATTATTTTTCATTCCTCTCGCTTTGTTTACATATCGGAGCAGAAAAACATATATTTAGTATAGCAAACGCCAATTAAGTTGGCGCGAGAAGGGGTAAGTTCGCGCAGGATTAGAAGTAGTGGGGAGATTTGTATTTGGTTTTGCATCAAATGTCAGATAATTCTAACCTCTGAGCGTGTATGATCCCCTAGCAAAGACATTACAAAATATGTTCTGTCAAACGTCAATGACAAATGTATTCTTACAATTACTTGAGTAGTGGGGGTGGACGTTTTTAAAAACGGCTTCTGCGCATCCCCTCCTCGCGCCAACTTAATTGGCGTTTGCTATAGTTTCCTAAATAGAATTTGACATATATTTTACAGTTCTAAATAAAAATTTAAAAAAAACATTATTTTGTATTTCTAACAATGAACGAAACATTTATTCTAAAGAAAAAGTGGTATTATTGGCAATAACAGATGCACCTTCAAAACATATTTATATTATAGTATCCAAAATAATATTTAGTACACATGGTGAAATGATTCTTGTCACCCGGGCACATAGTCTGCCGTCTTTACTTATAACCATTAATCCGTAATCTTATGAACCCCTTAGACTTTCGTAAATATTTTGCAGCTGAATTTATACTCATTTTTGGCTCCTTTTGAATGGTTAAAGGTTAAAACCCGTTTATGTATAAAACTATATCTACTTCGCACAAGGACTCAAATTTACAGCGTGCATTAGGGCGCTGCCTCTACCTGCGTATTTGCAATTATTTCCTCCACGTTTTCGTTACCATGTAAACGGCCGCTTTTTATTATTCCACAAACTGTAATTCTACACTTTCTAAAGAATGTACTTTATACGTTTCTTTTAATAAATTACTAGGTTGCAATTTTTTACAGATTTTCTTTCCGTATTCTATAGATCCTTCTAGTTATTTTCAAATAGCGGCGTATAAGAATTTAACCGTAATTTCGTATATATAGTAGTTCCATTCCATCTTATTTTTTCACCTATTATTAATTAATAACAAGTCTAATATTTTTTAAATCCCAAATTTATATCCATTATTCTGTTTAGTAATCTACACATTATTATTACTTCTACTAGATAATACCAACAGTATCTAACACATTAAATTAGTTAAGTTGGATTGCACTCTTATATAATTTTCTTAAAATATTTACACTTCCGTTAGAAAGAAAAACATTGGTAAATCTATTAAGACATTTTGTTTCCAAATGCATGGAGATCATGTACATCAATGTACACATAATGCATTTATGTTCATCTGTATATAATACTATTATAAAAGTTTTCTCATTAAAACAAGTAAAATACTGACGAGCCTAAGTAAGATGATGGCTGTGTTATGCAGGAAAGAAAAAGTTTGCGCCCCTTTCAAGAAGGCCCTAGAAATTCTTTTATCACCCGTCATCTTTCTCTGTGCTGCGTGACTGCGCTTTGTTTTAGGTTAGTGCTTTTTGTTTTTATTTATCTATTATTTCATCAAATTGTATATTTTTCATGTTTTATTTATTTCAACGTTATTCCTATAATCATCACTACAAGTGTCATTACTTGTTTATAATATTATTTGTAATAGCTGTACTGAGAAGAACACACAGGAATTACCTGTCAATATTTATCCTTGCTTTCAATTTTTTAGCTCCAAATTAAATATATATTTACTGTTGTATTATGATTTAATTTACTTTTATACAATTTTACAAACACCAATATTTATCTATTGAGTATCTAGATAATTTATGTTAAAACACTTATGTAATGCTCGTACATATTTTTCATGTAATTGATTTTAGTAATTAGTAGAGAATTTAACTAATTGTTAAATACTGTTTAATACTGTTGCTGTATATTGTGACTTAAATGAGGATATGCAATAATTCATTAAAATTTGTTTAACAAACAAAGTTAAAACATAACGCTATCCAAACAGGTTAACATTTTTTTTTACTATTGATATTTCATTAATTTCATGAAACACCTTGAGGACTGTCTCTCTAATTGTTTCATTCGATGCTATAATTATTTTATTTCGAGGTTATTTATGTTTTGCAAAAAATCGATTTTAATAAACCTTAATTAAGTTCCAGCCTCATTTGACGATTTTTCTTGATTTTATAGATGTTTGCAGTATACAAATGACATTTGTATACTGTCATTTAAAAAGCGGGCAAGCGGTCTGTCAAAAAAAAAACTCATTTATTAAGTATCCCTATATTTCGCAACAACTTTGTTGCTTCTTCCGGAGATACTACAAGATTAATGAGAAATAACATTAAATAAATAAGAGTATAAAGCAGTAGTAAAATACTTACAAAATGTAGAGTTGAAAAAAATAATAAAATTGACGTACACGGACAATAAAATTGATTAGATTTAAAACTTAAAGTAACTATAGATACAAGCCTTTAAAACATTTAAAAAACATGTATATGTAAAAGTTAAAACATGAAAAAAAAAATATATAAAACGAAACATATAGCAAAAAGCTAAAGTCACAAGTATATATAAAAAAAATAATAATAATGCATTATAAATTTAACAATATATGGACCAAATAACAAAACAATTTTTAGATGGTCAACTAACCGTCAAACCGAGTATATTAAAATAAATTATACTTTATCGTTCTTGTACGTCAATTTTATTATTTTTTTAAACTCCACATTTTGTAAGTATTTTACTACTGCTTTATACTCTTATTTATTTAATGTTATTTCTCATTAATCTTGTAATATCTCCGGAAGAAGCAACAAAGTTGTTGCGAAATATAGGAATACTTAATAAATGAGTTTTTAATTGACAGACCGCTTACCCGCTTTTAATTTATTTTATTCTATATATACCGGGTGTCCTTGAAATAAAAAGACAACGTATGAAAAGTGGAAAGATGTAATTTTATAGAATATAAATCCATAATATTTCCCCAAATCCGCCTTTCATAAGCGAGAAAAAAAATGACAGTTATTTCAAAAATTTTTTGTCACGGCTTTGTGCGATCGGCTATATTATAAAACGATATCTTAACGTTAATTGACAATAATAAAAAGAATAGTTTTATTATTGTACATCTCATTCAGTTACGTGTGTAAACATACGCTGTAGCGTATTATGTATGAGGGATTTATTATTCATACACATTCTGAATATTTTGAATTCATAGACGTCACGTAATACAATTTTCAGGGTGTTTTTAATTTCGGGGTTCGCGTCGTTATCGACCTACAATATTTTAGATTTATGTTCTATATAATTACATATTTGCATTTATCATACGTTGTCACTTTATTTCAAGCACAGCCTGTGTATATATATATATATATATATATATATACCGCGTGTCTTTGAAATAAAAAGACAACGTATGAAAAGTGGAAAGATGTAATTATATAGAATATACATCCAAAATTCCCTCTTACAAGCGAGAAGAAAAGGTGACAAAGATATTTCAAAAAATTTTCTCACGCAACTGTGCGTCCAACTATATTATAAATAGTTCAGAGACGATATCTAAACGTTGACCAACAATAGAAAGAATAGTTTTGTTTTTTATCGATCTCGCTTTAAGTATCCCCTGTTTGATATGTTTTACATTTACGTCTTCAATTAAAGATAGATTGTTACCAAATAGGACGTTAAATTCCCATAAAGCACACTCTTTTAATACATCGTCTTTAAAATTTCATAAGGAAGTATACATTTTTAACAGCTGGCTTTCGGTCTAGGTTACCATACGAACATGATTATTCAATATTATCTTCTAGAATTTTTATAAATAATTTTATAAATGTGTATTCAATAGCGGCATTCTAAATCAATATTAATATTTTATAATTGGTACTTTATTACAAAAAAAAAAATTCGCGTTATACCCAAGAAAGAAAAGTGGTTTAAGTCAATTCTAAAAGTTTTCACAAATGATTCACAATAGATGTATTCGCACACAATTATATTGAGGTTATTGAACCCTAAGTAAACAAAGCTACTCCATTGAAGCGTTTTCGTAACGTCGACAGCCGTCTAAACAATGTTATCTGTTACAGTTTTTATAAACATACACATTGCAGCATATGTGTAAATTCAAAGGAGGTATTTTTAATAGACATTCTGATACATGCTTTAATTTTCAAAGGGTTTGCAACTTCGGGGTTCGCGTTGTAATTAACTCCAATTTTTGGATATATACTCTATATAATTCCGTCTTTCCATTTTTATATTTTTTTATTTCAATATATATATATATATATACAGTATGTCCCCGGATCGAGTTTACAAGCGGAAAAAAAATTATCTTAAATTTTCTCAATACCACAAGGCATATATTTATCTTATTTATTTCTAATTTGCTGAAGTCGTGATCAACTTCGAAAGTAATATAATTTATTCCCAATTTTTGGAGCAGAATTTTTTATTTTGTAAAATATATACTTTATATTAAATCCGGAATTTCAGATGCCTTATAAACCTATTGCCACATAAATTTAGTTCAGTTTAGTAATGACAAAATCTAGGCTCAACACGATCCTCAGAATCCAACATACGAGAGGAGTCTGATAATTGAGGTAACTAACACAGAGATGGCGCAATAATCTGCGTATGCGTGTCATCTGTCAAATCTATCATATGTTAGAAGATGTTAGTAGAATATGTTAGAAGCCAAAAACGTTGCGTCCGTTGTCTCTTATAGTTGTTTAAAAGTAAACGTGTTACGTCGTTTTGTAAATATGGACAGAAGAGAATTTCGTGCTGTGATTAAACACTTTCCTATCGCCGGGAAAAAGTCCAGAGAAATTAAAGAGGTGTTGGATAATGTTCACGGCGAATCTGCGCCATCATTTAAGACAATTTGTTTCTGAATTAATAAATTTAAACGTGACCGTAGGAGCACCGAAGATGGAACAATAGCAGGACGTCCGAAAGAGGCTACCACTGATGAAATGATCACCAAAGTTCATGATCTTGTTTTAAATGATCGTCGATTAAAGGTGCATGAAATAGCAGACACTATAGGTATATCTATAGAACGTATTGGTCATATCTTACATGAACACTCTCAGCAAGGTGGGTGCCGCGTCTGCTAAGTGTGAACCAGAAACGAATGCGCGTAACAACTTCTGAGTACTGTTTGACCGTTTCAAAGCATAATCGCTCCGAATTTTTGCGACAATATATTACCGTTGACGCAACGTGGATACTCCCGAAAGAAAAGTTCAATCCAAACAGTGGGTAGAAGTCGGGTGCATCGCACTGAAGAAAGCAAAAGTGTTTCCATCAGCTAACAAGGTTATGGCCACCGTATTTTGTAATGCTCGTAGTGTTGTCTTTATATAGCTCCATCTGACTTTTTCTTGCTTCCCAACTTGAAAAAATGGCTAAGTGGAATGTGAATTTCATCTAATGAGGCGATTGCAGCAACAAATGAAAATTTTGCGGCATTTGATTTCGACCTATTATAGTGGAGGCCTCAAACGACTTGAACATCATTGATACAAGTGCATCGAATTAGAATAAAAAAACTGGAATAAAGTATCTTCTTTTGTACTACTTACCTGAGTTTTCAGACCACCCTCGTATGTTTTACTTTCATAAACTATTAAGTAATCAGTTTACCTTATTGAGGAGGAGAATAGTTACAAACTAGTTTTATGTAACGAATAGTTTTTCCCCACCCTAAAATGAACTGACTCTTTGCTATATTTAGCTTGTGTATATAGTAGACATACACAATCGTACAAAGAAATAATAGGACACATGAGTTCATAGTGTAAAATGGAAACAAGACAATATTTTGTTCGAAGTACATTCCTTCTGAATCGGTACAACGAGCAATGACTGAACCAACCCCTACGTATCTTGTTAGGGTATGTCCCGAAGAATTGATGTCACAGTCCTTTAGATGTCTTAAACATTGTCAAAAAGTCTGCCTTTCAATGGCAACTTGAGTTTTGGAAAAAGAATATAGTCGCAGGAGAACAAATCTAGTGAATAGGATGAGCGATTGAGGGCACATATTTGTTTTCGGGATTTATGTATAATTAAGTGTCTTGTGAACTGGTACATTGTTAGCAAGGAGGAATCAACTGCCTGGCGAAGAGTATTCAAGTCGCATCGGCGAATGCTTTTCCAGAGCCGTTCCAAAACACTCAAACTCAGGAATAAATTCGTTATGAATAATTCCTTTACTGTCGCAAAAGAACACTAACACCGACTTCACTTTTTCGAACCAACTTTTTTCTCTTTGAACGACTATAACTGTAGGCTCATAGCGAAAACACGAAGTTTCATCCTCCTCAACAATTAAATTGACGAAATTTTTATTCCTCCGGCTTGTAAGGTATACTTTGCGTATGGTCAAGTTTCTTTTTCTTCAAACAACAAATGTGACACAAACCTAGGTTTGACCTTTTTCTTGCTTAAATTGCTTAAATTAACAATGAAGATTATTTTCTGGTTTATGCCAAACTTATCTGCAAACAGTCACAGAACAATCTTCTTTAACTCTTCTCAATTTCGCAGTGAAATCCTCATTACACTCTGATAAATATAGTTTCCATACCACTTTTAAATCGCCCATACCACCTGTATATATGAGTATGAGTATATCCATGCGCGAGATAAACAATTATCTCCATACACTTGTCACATCATGTGCATAATCTCGCTCGCGCTTTTGGCGAGCTTAAAATAGAATTTAATTTTCGCTCTTTGCTCTGTGCCGCTAATGTGACAATGGTTTCTTCATATCGATATAAAATGGCTCATCAATTCCTATAGCGTGCAACTACGTAATGTTGCTAGGTTGCAGACGAAGGTCAGACACTTCGATTACATCAATGTATTTTTATCTCACTGTGCATACAGGGTGTTAAAAAAAGTTGTTCGGAAATTTCACCCACTAATGGTTCTCATTAAGATAAAGAAAAAGTCTTAGTAAACCTACGTCATAAAATCAGTCGTTTTGGAGATACAAAAAATTCCAATATTGTTATTGAATAAAGTGGTTTAATCATTAAATGTTCTTTTAATAGGAAAACATACATACACAAATTAACAACTCAACAAGCGATGCGACATGACCTCTTTTCATGTGCAAACATGTTTGACGTTTGCGCACAAAAGAATCTCGCATTCTTTCGAAGATTCTTGGAGAGTGGCGAATTGTCTCACATGCGGTTTGTATTTGTCGCTGGAGATCTTCTATGTCATTTACAGGTGTGGAATAAATTAACGACTTTAAGTAACCCCAAGCAAAACAGTCTAGCGGATTAAAATCAGGTATCCAAGCATTTGGACTCCTCCATATTATCCATCTACCATTAAATTAATTATTTAAATAATTACGTACGAACACTGTGCGCGAAATGTGCAGGCGCACTATCATGCATAAACCACATCTGTAACTTATCCTGAAGAGGTACATCTTCTGATAATATTGACAAAGTGTTTCGCAGAAATTCCAGATAAATTTCAATAATTATTGAAATTTATTTATTTTATTATTTTTATTATAATTGAGCGATTAGGAAGAAAATCTGGTCCTATCAGTCGATCGTTTAGAATACCAAGCCAAACATTAACAGAAAACCTATGCTGATTCCTTGATTCTACAATAGCGTGAGGATTTTCGACTGCCCAAACGTCACTATTATGAAAATCAATAATGCCATCTTTAGTAAATGCAGCTTCAGCCCCGAATAAAACTATAGCAGGAATGATAGGATTTTCTGCAATTTTCTGCAAAATCATTTCGCAAAACACATTTCGCGAAACGTAGTCAGGAGCGGTTAGTGCTTGCACTCGTTGAAACTACTGCACTCCTCCAAACTAGAGGAGTGCGATATTTACTGTAGCAGAGATATTTCTAACACTAATACCTGAATATTTATGAACCCTTCTTAAAACATCCTCTTCTACTGTAGGAGTACAAACAGATCGAGGTTTACCAGCATCGTGACAATTTGGTTTAAATGAACCCACCTCTGACAAACGTTAATGCACTTTTATAAAAAAATTGGCACTGGGCAAAATACGGTTAGGGTAAGCTTTCGCATAAAGGCGACACCACGCCTCATAACCATTACCATTAGCAGCACCATACATAAAGTGAATGTCTGCCATATCTGCATTTGTGTACCTATTAATATTTAACCTACAGCAAAAGCGAGATCGATATGACATATGACTTGACAGTAAATATAGAAAAATAAAAGCTATGAAACACATTTATTGTACATTGGTAACATAAGCAAAAGTCTGATGAAAAAAATGTAAAATCATTTATAACTCAGAAACAACTGGTCTTAGGAGGTCTAGGTTTACTAAGATTTTTCTTTATCTTCATGAGAAGCACTTCTCACTAACTCCATGTCAAACATTACACAAGTATACACGGTTTTGGATCTAAGCAACCAAAAGCTGTTTCTATGGTTATTTGGGGCGCTGAATCCGAATCTGCACTCCGTTTTTTGATTTTGGTTCTAGTTTTCGAGATATTAAAAAACACAATTTTTACAATTTTTGACAATTAATCTCCATTTTATTCATTAAAAAGTGTTAAATTAGAAATGAAGAGCAGTCGAACTGAGTCGCTTGTACTGTTTGGGATCTGTTTCACGCATTAAAGTCCAACAGTAGTCGCTCATCATGCCCTCGTCCCCAAATCCTTGGTATCGTTTTTCGATTTTCGCCAAATCTTGGTGTAGTCGCTCTCCTTGCTCGTCGCTCGTATCACCCAAGTTTTCAGGAAAAAATTCGATGGGAATGCAGAAAATGTATTTTGAGAGACATTCGAGCTCCAATCTTGCAATAATTTTGCAACAAACTGTCGATTATCTGCTTGAAATCCGGGGATTTGCGGTTACCGAGAAAGTTGTGAACAACATCTTGAAATGATACCCATGCTGCTGCTTAATTGGGCGTTAAACATTTTGTAAAGTTTCTGTCGGCCATTAATTTTCGAATATCAGGTCCGACAAATATTCCCTCTATGATTTTGGCGTACGACAACTTGGGAAATAACTTGGTCAAGTACTCAAAAGTCAGGTCGAGCGCTTTGACAAAGTTTTTGATAAGGCCAAGCTTTATGTGGAGAGGTGGCAAGAAAATGTTCTGTGGGTTCACAAGTGGTATAGAAGAGACGTTTTGTTTTCCTGGTTCATGGCTATCCCACAGACACAAAAAACAGCAAAATTTGGTAAAACCAGATTGCATCCCCATCAAGAGACCAATAACCTGTAGGAATAGTATATAAATCATTTATTCTTTAAAATTGAATTGAAATTTATTTTCAAACCTTCAAATCGCCACAAATTTTCCATTGATGCTCTTTATATTTTATCTTGGTAAAAATTTTACATATTGTATCGTAGCATTCCTTCGTTTGTACTGCATGAGCAATCGGAATTGATGGTTTTATATTTCCATTGTGTATCAGAGCAGCTTTCAGGCTGTATTTTGAACCATCTATGAACAAACGCCATTCATTTACATCGTATGGTGTATTCATCGCATCAAACAAACCGTTGATGTCATAGCAGAAGCATATATTCTCCTCTTTTTTGAAAAACGGTAAAAGCGCCTCATTTCTGGTACAGTGACTTTTGTTTGA
The DNA here is from genome assembly GCA_935421215.2 of Melolontha melolontha. Lineage (NCBI taxonomy): Eukaryota > Metazoa > Arthropoda > Insecta > Coleoptera > Scarabaeidae > Melolontha > Melolontha melolontha. The sequence continues at coordinate 102,245,784 of OW285239.1, read as the reverse complement.
GTGTCAAGATATTTCCACTCCTGCATCCGTGATGCGAGCAATTCTGATTTTTGTTTCGATAAATTCAAATCACGAACCAAATCATTGAGTTCACTTTGCGAAACTAAATGTTTTTCCTCCATGTTAAAATCGCTTCCACTGTTCGTCGGTGATGAACTACAAGTTTCCATGTAATTTGCACTCGTACCTGGACAAATTGGCAAAGGATCATTGCTCGCACGGGGAACTGGCTTAGACACTGATGATACTTCAGGATATTTATATTTTGATAGTTTTTTTGCATTTACACCGACGACATTCATCAAGCAAAAGCAACAATCATCTACATGATTTTTCGGCTCTCTCCATAACATTGGCAATGAAAATGCAAAACATACTTTTTTACCGCGTGACCACTTGTATAATATTGTGCTACACGCGTTACAAAACAATTTCGGTACCCACGGCTTGTGAGTGTTTGATACAGAGAAACCAAAATAATAAAAATATGCATTTCTGATCACATTAGTAATAACTTTGCCACTTTTTCTGATCATATAACATCCGCAAACATAACAAAAACACTTTGAATCAACTTTACAATTCTGTCTTTGCATTTTCACACGTTTTGGATTCAAAAAAAAACTTTAAAAATACAAATTAAATATTGTTTCTAGCGACGCCAACAGCTGACTGTCATTATGATAGCGCAGTGCTGCCAACATGCGCGAACTCACAAAGTCGAACCAATTTTGAAAAACGAAACCCGGATTTGAATTCAGCACCTCAAATAACGTCAAGATTTGTTCTCATCTGCTCTGATCCAAAAGTTGACCGGAATTTGTAAACTTGCGTTATTAAATTATTTCTATTTCCTTATATAAACTAGATTTTTACCATGTGCTTCGATCTTCCTTAATAAGTTTTATACGTATAGCAAGCGCCAGATAAGTTGGCGAGCGAAGGGGTAAGTTCGCGCAGGATTAGAAGTATTGAGGAGATTTGTATTTAGTTTTACATTAATTTGCAAGATACCTTAGGTGGCGTAAACTAAACATCTATCACTTAATAAGTGAATAATTTTTTAGAGCAAAATATATAACGTGGACATTTATAAAAATGACTTCTGCGAACCCCCTCCTCTCGCCATCTTATTTGGCGCTTGCTATACTACTGTAAATTTACAATGAAAGACTGGTTCCAATAATCTATTCCTCTTAAATACGTCTCGGTTTCTATACTCCTACGAATATCAAGTATTTCGTAAATTATATCAATTTTCTACATAATTTTTGAAACGAATTGTAACAATAGAAAATATCCTAACACATATTATAAAGTTACGTTTCGTAAAATAACTAATGCATATACAGTGAAAACATTTTGGTAACTATTAGAAATTTTGGAAACCTGTTATATTATTCCCTAATTTCCCTATTTAATTAATTGTAAACTATAACTTGACATTATAACTTTCATGGACATGAAGAATAATAAGCTTCCAAAGGCATTTGTGAAATATCTTAAATATTGGTTTAATTGCTAATAAAATTATATGTATGAGCATAGCAAATTTTGATAAATAATTGCAAACAAATCTACTTACTGAAATTCAGGAATATTACATTAAATTTTCTGTTTCAGTTCAACTGTAGCGCATCCATCAGAACTACCGCCATCTCCACATCAATGGAAGTGACCTTGGAGCATGCGTAGGTAACAAAGCTTTTTACACGGTGTTCCGGAGAGTTTAGCGATTATCTCATTTTTTGATGTCCATTGATTGGAGGTACCGCATGGTTCAAAAAGAAGGAAGCGGTTTAACATACATATATGTATATGTAATAAGTAAATGTAACAATACACCAAATATATTGATTCAGGGATCTATGCAATGCAAGTGAAATGAGCTGGCGTAATGCAAGAACTAATGCTTTAGAGCGCTGCGCGAAACAATTGTAAACGACAATGTCTGTATTTGTGAGTGTTTTCTGTGTATAAAAAATGTGATTTTTAGAAACCAAACTTTATGCAAACAAAAGAATAAAAAAAATTAAGAACAGAAAAAATAACTGCAAAACATAAATGTACGAGCAACAATCGTTTTACCATTGTAGATCCGCCAACTCTTTCAATGTACAGTTATAATCACTGCCTTTTCATTAGTTCTTAGTATTGTATGTATTTTAGGTTATGATGAGACTGTAAACAGAGGTAGATTTTATTGTTGTACTACAAAGTATTATTTTGGTTTGTGATCAAGAGATAGTTTCCATGAAAGTAAAGATTAAAGAAAACAAACTCAATATAAAATAATGTAGATTTTTCATACATAAAAATGGGACCACATTTCTACTTTTATTAGTTAAGGACTATGTTTGCAACGTAAACTAACATTTTCGGTTTGAAAAAAGCTTTACACATCGATTTTTTAGACTCTGAGATGCTGCTAAATAGAGATTTTATATAACAACATTTTAAAGTAAGTGAGCCAAATTTCTACTGTCATAAAACTTTGTATTTTGTTTTAGGGATCTGGTTATTATGAAACCGAAAATAATAATTAAAGAATATGCAAAATATTAACACCACATTATTTAACTGTTATATTAAGATATAGCACGAAGACATTTCTCCACCGCAAGATGTTTTCAATTATATTGTTATATTAATAATGCCCCTTTCAAATTGAGATAAAATCTTATTCCTTTTGCTTATCAACATTCCATTATCATTCCATTGGTATTATATATTCAAAGCTTTTTTTTCAATTTTGTATCACTGCTACGAAATATTTATGAAAGAGTTAGTTGACAGTTTTTAAGTTATTTAGCAAAAGAATTATCTGCACAATTCGCGACAAAACATCACAATAGTAGAAATAAATAAAGGTAGGTAGTTCAAAACGGCAAACTCTCATCAGTTAATTGTGCTTTTGCATTAGTTTAAATGCTTCTTGAGACCACACATTATTAGTTGAAAGTATTCAAGTGTATAAACATAATTGACAATAAACTCCATTAAAAAATATTGAAGTGAACTGTAATTGAATTCAATAATCTAAATCTAAATGGTTGATTTAGATTATTTTATTGAAACTTTAGCTACTTATCATTCATTTATGGGTCTATACAGATTTTTCGCGAGAGCATTGAACAAACTTAACAGTACTGGTAAGAAAATTTGATTTATTAACAGCTTACATTATTTCAATTAATTATTGTAAAATTTCAATGCCCTGGTCCCTTATAATACAAATAAATTTCAAATCTTGAAGTGCCAAGAATTAACAAAACTCAGTGAATGTGAAAGAATAAATTAGGCATAATTCGAAAACATAATGATTACGATAGGCAAGCAAGCATAATGAAAATATATGCACTAACAATGCATCGTCAACATTGATTATAAAATCTATGGACTTAACACTAATATAGCAAAACGTGCGATTTGTAAAATTATAATTTAAGCGTACATTAAATCTATTGCGCATTAATCATGTATCTTACGAAATTTTTCGTTGTTAGGAGGGTTGCATTTATACGAATTCATCGCACCTTTTTGCATGCTGAACAATTAAGACTAGAAATATGACTTGCTCACTTTAAATTCGATAATTGAGGAAGTTTGAAAATTTAGCAGCCACATAGTTAAATATTGAGACAAGTTAGTTTCTAAAATGTAGTTTAGATATCTGTGTACGAAATAAGTGAAAATATTCTTTACTTATGGTTAACAGCTTTTATATATTGAATTACTTAAATATATGATACCAAATATGAAATCTCTTCTTAAGATGTGTACCGAAATATAAAACAGAATTCACTTTCGAATGCAAACTAAATATACTTTGAAGTTTCGACAAAAATTTATAATCCATTGTAGTTTAATTAACTTAAACAATTAAAAAAGTATATATATAAATAAAGACTAATATACGTGAAGACTGTGAATAATAAAAATTCAAAATAAACAAAAAAAAAGAAAACAAATATGACAGTAAGTGTTATTATTTGTGTCAGTACCAACTGTAAATATATAAATACGATTATATTAAAGTAGGTAGTAATCAGACAAGTAGTGTATTCTATCCAAATCAGTGTGAAAAATTTTCATTGTGCAATGAGGCAAGAGACTGCTCTGTACCGTGCAAGTAGAGTATTTATATTTGAGTATATTAAATCAAATGCAAAATCAAGCTCTTTTTCTTATTAACTATAAATAAAATAATGTTTTAAAATTATTATTGTATCATCGATTAAAAGAAATCCTAGCTGAAGCTATACCTAGAAGACTTAACTTTAGTTAAGAAACGTATTTAGATTTGAACTGACTATTAAAAATAATTCTATATACAGGTGTTCGTTTAGAAACCTGCCAGGTATCAATACAATATACGTATAATATTACGTATTCTAATAAAATACCTACTGGGTTTAATTGAATATTATTATGTGATCGCTTATTTTAGTGAATATTTTTTTTACAAATCTACATTACTGTGATAATATTGACATTTTTAGTAGTATCTAATTACATGAAAAACTGCAATTGTTTTTTTTTAATACATGTTGAACAACCTGTATATACGAAGGATATATATAATTAATCTATGGTATAATAACATAACGACATGTTTGAAAGAATGTAAATATTAATAAAATAAAAAATTCGACAAAGTTTAGTAAAATTAGGTAATTAGTATGTTTACTTTTAGACTTTTTTTATGTAGTGTTCTCTTTCAATATGAAAGATGCATTTCAGAATCTTTTACACTTTGGTAGATATATGGTATATGTGTCATTATACATACTGCTTAAAAATATCTTCTATAATAGTTCATTTTTATGCAGTATTGAAATTAATCGTGTACATAAAATTGCACATATTTTCTGAAATGCAACTTCCTCTCTTTTAGCACATTTATTTTTTATCGTAAACCAATGTTGTAAATTAATTTTTTTGTACATAATATTTAGTATCTGTAACTTTGTGGCATTTTCTGTATAACTCTTCTTTAATTACTTTGGCATCTTGCCTATAATGGTGCCAAAATATAGGTAATTATTACAAAGCATTTTATTTCTATTAAGTAGATATTTTTTAATGCGTCATATTTATATGCATTTTTTACAATTATCAATACAATAACATACCAATCTTATTTTTTGGTATATTGTGCATTTCTAAATAATTTACTTATAGTTTATTGTATCGCAAGACACAACGATTTTCAGAAATATAGCAAATTCTGCGAAGTAATTTTGATTCATACATTAAATCAAGACGTTGAATTGACAAATCAAGGGACAGTCAACTTTTCAGAATTTGCTTCTTTTTCTAGTAGATAAATGAAATGTAATGATTCTATTTAATGTTATACTGATTTCTTTCATTGCATTTTTAGACTCATCTCTTATAATTAATGATTGTAATTCCATTTTCCAGAGATCTCAGCCAACATTGCATGTATATAGTTTCATGTATTTCTTTTTCAAATGGTCAGTCTGTGTTTAAATTGTCAACTTAGTATACTCTGATATGAAAAAAAAAATAATAAAGTTACACTTAAACCTCTTTGTTGATTTATTTATTTACCAATTTATTTTATTTATATCAAAGAAAAGAACTTTTAAAAACAATGGCTATTTAGTCTATCAATATTATTTTAATAATAATATTTCCCAAGCGCAGGCTTGGATTTGCACTTTGCACCATAACGTTTACAATATGACGGGTCTATTATGACTAGAGAACGGACACGCTTACCACCCAGTGCAATACTGGCGAAAGGCTGTATTTCTAAAATATTTAATTTTATTTATATAATTGGAAAACGAACGGGTGGTGATCTATAAAATTACGAAATACATATTTATTTGTTGAAAAGTTGTATTTATAAAGTTTTTAATTTTATTTATATAATTGGAAAACAAACGGGTGGTGATCTATAAAATTACGAAATACATATGTATTTGTTGAAAAGTTGTATTTTTAAAGTTTTTAATTTTATTTCTATAATTGGAACATTTTTATTTGTTCATTTTGTCGTTCAAGTTGAGTAAAGGAGTATTAATATTGACTAGCAATAGTTTCTCAAGGTTTTCTTCTGTCAATTTTGTTCTCTTTGAATTAAGTACATACATACATCCTTATAAATAGAAAACGTCCTTTCTACATCGCACTGGTTATAGGTGCATACTGGAAATATTCTTTTATTTCTTCATATTTAGCCGTTAGATTTTGTGGAATTGTCTCCATACATAATTGCTGCAATGTAATTAAATCTGGATTTCTATTAAGAATTGCTTCAAACTTTTGCCGAAGGCCACATCCGAAGTCACTTGGAATACTTTTCAAATTATTAACAGCCACATCTAATGTGGTTAATCCGTCATTTAATTTGAGATTTCGATTTTCAAAATAAGTGATTAGTTTTGGCAATTTTCCAAAGTGTTCGTGAAGAAAGTACAACTGATTTTTTAAATTTGGGATTTGTGTGGGCTTCTTGCACTCACCAAAACTTCTAGCATCCTCCTTTACCAGTGTTACGAAATGTTTTAGACTATCGAAATTCTAGCATAATAACTAGTAGCTCCAAGCTATGTTCCCCATCTAGTTATTACTGGAGTGGGAGGCAGTGACAGAGATGGAAATTTTTCCCTGAAAAGAGCTACTCTCAATGGTGCTTTTCTGAAAACTTTTTTAAAAGCTGATACAAGTCTATCAACTTCCGGAAAAGTGTCTCTGATATATTCACAGATTCTGTGGAGAGCATGTGCTACACAAGTAATATGCAGCATATTAGGATATGTTTTCGTGAATAGTCTGCCTGTTTTTAACATATACGCAGCACTATCACTGACAAATAAAAGTATTTTTTCTTTGTACGTGGCGTCCGAATGAAGCATTTTTTGCATATTCTCCTTAATGGTTTCAGCAACTGTTTCCGCATCAACTCTATTTATAACACTTGTTGCTATTACTTATGAGTTATAGGGAATAGTTGGATGTAGTACACCAGCTACAACATTTACCACACAGCGTCCTTTCATGTCCACCGTTTCGTCGGCGCTTATCCATATGTATTGATTTAAAAGATGGCTTCTAATGCGTTCTACTGTTCTCGTATAGCACCTAGAAACATAATATTTGCGTAAAGTTGATTCATCAGTAACATTTCGACCAGTATATTTTTTCAGAAATATTTTTAAAGTGGGATTGCTAAGTTTATGTAATGGAATATTAGCCGCCATAAAAGTTTTACAGAGTTCAGATGTGTTTGCGATCCTAAGTGACGAATTTTTGACGATATTTTACGGATTTTGTAATAAATTTCGGAATCACTTGACAATGGACATACAATCAGTATGACCGTCAATCCAACTCGCCATTGTTTTACAATGCCGTTCTCGACATTCTTCCATATCATGTCTGAAAAAGTAACTTAAACAATGCTCTAGATCTAAATAAATGAAAACTAAAAATGTGTGCGTAAGTTATTGAAACTGAACGAAATTCAATGCACACTCTTACGTCGAAATAATTTTTAGAAATAGATTCAATCAAACGATATTAAACAGGATCTATCACAAAAATTACGATGTAATTAACAGTTAAAACTATGAAAACAAGAAACTTACTCACAGCACTTTATTTATCTTACGAAATATAAACTAATAAATAAAATACATTATAAGAACCCCGCTTCTATCTACGCTCATGAAAACACTTTAAAAAGCACTATATTGTCGGAATACAATAGCTGGCTTGTCCATTGTTATCGCGGCGAGACCAGGTGTCCGAGTAAGTCAAACAAATACTTCATTGAATTACGCCGGGATGTACTGAGCGACGTTATACACAATTCCAATTGCCGATTGCGTGTTATGGAAATTGCGTCCGTTCTCTAATTATGACTAGGGATCGTCGGGGATCGTCGTAGGGGAATGTCGGCAAAACATATTTTGTCCGGCTCACTAAAACAGTATAGTAAGAGTACGGTATCGCACTCTCGCATTCGTTAATAGCAAATGAATATCAATGCCGCTCGAAAAATGCTGGACAATAATTGTCTTACTTTGCCTATTAGAAATACTGACATTGGCGTCGTACCTATAGCAAGAAGTCATTTGAATTAAATATACAAAATAATTTTTTCCAAAATCGTCAGTAAAATCACATAAAATCGTCAGTAAAGTGTCTAAAATCGTCACTAAAGTACTTAGTTTATTATAGGTAATACAATTTTGTGTATTGATCAGTAAATTGACAACGGTAATTTCTGCTGTTATAGAAATTCGATTGAAAAGTGTAAGTGAGTGAAAGTTATTTCATCATTGTTCAACTTCAATGACAAGTGATTTAAGTTTAAGTTCAAATAACCAACCCCAAGCAATAAATATTTCAAACAATACGAATTGTCATATTACAATTAACGTAATTTTGTTTATAATTATTTGTATCAATGACAATAATGACCTAACCTCGAAAAATAGTTTTACACATATTTTCTCTAAATTTGCGATTTCGGAAAAAATTTAATATGCACCTCGGCACTAAAGTTATTTTGCATCACTCATGTGTGATGAAAAATAAAACTTTAGTGCCTTGGCACATAAATAACTATAATCTTGTAAATGATTTTACTGCTTTTGATAATTGTATTTTATTTACATTTATAATTATTAATCGTTCTATATTTTCTGAAGGCGCGGCTCGTGATGACGTACTGTAGGGGCACGTACAATGATGCGAGTGCCTCGTGTGTTTTCGGTGTTTACTAAGAAAACGCTACAGTTAGTACACGAGATACACGAAGCATTCGCATATTGTACGTGCCCCAACAGTACGTCATCACGAGCCCGAGCCGCGCCTGATTTTCTGTAGTAAGTCGGTTTCGACTTGGTGTTAAAATATCTTTAAAACTAGAAAAGGAGCGCTCAATGTCTGTACTGATGAAAAATTTGCCTAAGTTTACTGTAATTTAAATCAATTTCAAAATTCTGAAAATTGTCATTAGCAAAGTGTTGCTAGTCTTACTAAATCAGGATTTCTATGGAGTATTTGCCTTATTTTCTGCTCTAATCGTTGGCCAAATTCACCGGGTATATTTTTTAATTTACTAATTTAAAAATTATTTCATTTTTGCATTCCTTCTTTTAAAACAATATTTTGCGTTTCAAAATATGTTATAATATTTATAATAATTCATGAAAGTGTTTGTGAATAAAACTTACGCCATCCATCAAATCTTTAATACGTTTTAAATTTTGATTGTAAAAAAAAAACTAGCTTCCAACTAGATAATTACGGAATCAGGTGGCAACAGCAAGTTAGTATATAAACTTACTCTTTGAGGAGCTTTTAGAAATACTTTTTTTATTAAACTAATTAATTTGTTCATACCTACAAATTCATCACGGATATATTCCGAGATTAGATGTAACGCATGAGAAAAACACGTAATATAAAGCAAATGGGAATTTTACTTCAGTAGTTTTACTTCAGTGTCTTCAACATGTAGGCCGCAACGTCGGATATAAACAAAAGAACCTTTGTTTGTTTCCGCATATCTGTGTCGTCAAAAATGTTATTAAGGCTGGCATCGATAATTTTAGATATGAGTTCTGCACTAACTTTATCACAAAATTTGCAAGCTATCAAATAAGGTGTCATTTTTGACACTTACACCTATCTGTATATCAACGTATATGTTATTTGACGCTTATAGGTTATATGAATATTTAAATTTGACGCCTACATCTAATATATATCTACATTCACGCAGCCTAATTTAATCCGATTAAAATATGACTGTACCACTTTTTTTTTGCTCACGATAGTGCATACACGCGTCGAAGCATAGTTTCAGAAGGAATATCTCTGTTGGTGTACTTTCTCAAAAAATGATTTAAAGAAAGGTTTTCTAACTTGGATAATGGAATATTCGCAGCAATAAATGCGTCACATAAATCACCATAAATATTGTCTTCAAAATCGCGTGGTTGCAATCGCTGGGTGTGCTGCTTTGTATTAACGTGTTGGGTTAATTACGACTTTTGCAGACATTTTACTTCGACCTTGCAAATATTGCAATAAACGGTGCTGTAATTCAACACCGAAAAACAATCGTTGTACTTGACAATCCATTGGCGAAGAAGAGACTCGGAATTATCTTGAAGCGCTATAAGATATCTTAATATATATTATATCAAATAAAATTAGTAAATTAAACAAGAAATACAAGAAATTCTTTGCAAATTAATAGATAATAAAATAAAATATAAATGTTATACAAAAGGATATGGAAATATGTACTATCAAATTAAAAAAAAGTGGTAGTCATATTTTAATCGGCTTAAATGAGGCTGCGTGAATGTATGTATAGTTATGTTAAATGTAGGCGTCAAATTTAAATATTCAAATAACGTATTAGTGTCAAATAACATATAAGTGTCAAAAAATACCTAAAATGTTTAAAAATTGACATATAACTTCACTACTGTACCACTTTTTTTGAATTCGATAGTACATACATATACTGTCGTGAGCAAAAAATCGGGACAGTCTCAAAATCATTATGTCAATTTCCTTTATTTTTTAGCGTTGTAATTTTGACGATATTTGATTAAGTTTCAAGCTCTATAGCAAACGCCAAATAAGTTGGCGCGAGGAGGGGTAAGTTCGCGCAGGACTAAAAGTAGTGGGGAGATTTGTATTTGGTTTTACATCAAATGTCAGAAAACTCTAACCTCTAAGCGTGTGTCACTTTATGATCCCCTAGCAAAGACATTATGTTCCGTCAAACGTCAATGACAAATGTATTCTGACAATTACTTGAGTAGTGGGGGTGAACGTTTTTAAAAGCGGCTTCTGCGCACCCCCTACTCGCGCCAACTTAATTGGCGTTTGCTAATCAAATTATCTGTCATAGTTGTTAATTCAAAATTGAAAATGCCGCATCTTTCGAAAACTGATAAAGCGAGACTTGATACTACTTTGGAAAATTGGAAATCATTAAGAATTGTATCGGTTCAATTTAATATTGGTAAAAGTTCAGCCGCAAGAATATATAGAAATATAGGGAAGAGGATAATTTAAATCGGAAAATAGGTTCCGGACGTAACAAAATTTCAAATCGCAGGAAGACGAAACATTAGTTACCGAGATGAGGCGCAACCCTTTCAAAATATTAAAAGAAGCTATATGAACAACACAATTTCCTGTCTAATGTAACACAATACTTACAAGAGAATGAAATTTAAACTTGAGATTTCGCGCCCTACAGTCTACAGCTAAATCCCATTGAAAATATATGAGGATTAATGAGATAGAGCTGCTACCCAGGAAGAATTTTGGGAGATTGTTCAAAATGCTTGGCATCAAATTCTTATAAATGTTGTACAAAATATAGTCGCTTCAATGTCTACAAGATTAGATGAGTTATAAATAATAACGGTGGAATGACGAAATACTAATTATTTTAATTATATTATTTTTATATAGTTTTTAGTAATTTTTATTTATATATATATTTCAAAAATGATTAATAAATGTCAATGAAACACACATTTTTGACAATTCCTGACTTACTATTATGAGTAAAGATAGCTACTTAAGTACAGTACGACCAAAACCTCGTGATAGCGATGGGCCAGTCTGCGCATATTGTAGTCACAATTTAAACCCACGCAGAAACAGTGTCCCGTTTTTTTTTTTGCTCACGAGAGTATAAAAGAATACACACGACCTAAATAAAACACATAAAAATGGAACAAAAACTAATTCTGGTAATATCTAAATAACATTACAAAATGTTGAACTATAAAGGGATGAAAAATATATTGATTCTATTATACGAAATTTTTAACAAAGTGAAAAAGAAATTTTAGAAAGAAACAAAGAAATGAAAATACAGAACGCAAAGTAGAAATAACGTGCACTCTCAGTAACAGCATTATCAGCACTAAGAGCGAACGATTGTATTTCGCAAACGGCAAATATTATGTGTAACAGGGGTATGTACCGGTATCGAAGCGTTTTGTATATTCTACGGGCATGGAATAATGACGTCAAAATATGTTTTGCCGATCCTTAATTATGATTAAATACTGCCTCTTAGGTAGCCAAGTAGCGGCGTCACTGCGTTGGCTTTACTGAAATAAAAGTGCGCGTTATTTAGGAAAACGCTTCCGTTATAATTACACCTAGGCGTAATTCGTAAATACGTGAATAAACAACTTCACACTATGATAGCTGTTCATGTACTACATACATGCACTCTCGCTCGTCCACGCGTCTGTGAGTCGACCGAGAATGGCGGTAAATACGTTAATAAACAACTTCACACTATGATAGCTGTTCATGTACTACATACATGCACTCTCGCTCGTCCACGCGTCTGTGAGTCGACCGAGAATGGCGGTCTTTAGTTTCGACTAAAGCTGGTTAAAGTCGGGTATTCCAGATATATCAGAAAGGATACGCTCCAGGCACGCTATTCACTTGCTATTATTACTAACTAGGGGTTTGCTAGGGATAATAATAATTAAATTATTCTAAGATAAATAATTTGTGGTGTTGGTGAAGTTCCTTCAAAGGTCCAGGACGTGCGTGATGGTGGTTAATTAAAATAAATATACAACAACTTAATACATAAAATAAAACACAGCGGCGTCCTTAAAATTTGTATTTATATTTACATAATAATAAATCGAAATTCGTATATTTAAATAAGAGAAATTGATGTATATAAAAGTAATTAAATCAGTAATATATACACAAGGGGCGATAAATTAGTAATCGAGAAATTAATATAAAATATCTGAAATAGAAAGGTGAAACAGTAATAAACAAAGTACTATATACACGCGGAGCGGTGAATAAGTAGATTAAAATTAACACAAAAAATACTCTGAAGCGAACGTTAAATTGAGCAGTAAATTATGGGTTAATTAATGTATATAAAATAACCTCGGTATCGAAGAATACAGAGCTACCTTTGATTTGCGGCGATGGGCGGCCACGTGGTCTGAAGATATACTCGGACAAGTATATGTAGAGCGATGTTTTACCGGAGGAATAAGAAATTAGTTAAATTAATATGGATTCACTTAAAAGAATAATATGCATAGAACAATGCAGTTTACCTTAGAAGTTGAAGAACACCTGGACGGCGTGGTGGCATCGTGACTTGGACAGCACGATGAGCGATGTGTGTATCACTCACGAACGTTCGAAAGAGAAGAAGGACCATTAGTTTTCGTGTCGATAGGAAAGGGTCTAGAAAACGGTCTGCTTTATGATCTATCGAAGAGAGGGTCGATATCTTGAATTATAATTAATAAGAAGCGCGACCTAAAGATGACTTCTATCGATGTCATAAATATTATTAGAGTAACCCTTGTGACATAAGCTTCCTAACGATATCAAACATGACATATATAACAGAAGATGTAAATAATATTAATTAAGAATTTACAAAATGGAATGTACTAGAAATAAATTCGATAGTAATGTTAGGGTTCTGACACGGTCAGGTAGAAAAGGTCTCGTCGGTCAAGAAAATGACAAAAGAAATGCTTTCTCTTGTAAAGAAAATGTACAGTTTGTAGAAATGTAAAAAATGTCTATGTTTAATTTATTATTAAAATGAGATATTTAAAGACAAATATGTGTATTTAAATAAATGAATTAAAACTTCTATACGCTAAGCGTAACACTATTTACGAGGGATAAGCTGAATTTATTGAGAATAAGAAAATCTAGTAGATTGTGAAAACAATCATACAGTGTTTATTTAGAGCAACTCTTTATCTGTCATTTGACGTTTTGCTGTTGAAGTTCGTTATAACTCAGCAACAAGAGTAAAAGAAAATGGAATTAACCAGAGACCACTTTTGAATCATAATTTATTACGATTTTTAAAAAGGTTTAAGCGCTTACGAGTATAAAGAGAGTTTAGATTCAGTTTTTAGTGAACAAGCACCTTCCTTGGCTAGAATTTGCCGATTAGGACAATAAAGCCAGTTATGCGGTAATAGAGTATCAACTTAAGATTGAATCCTTAGCTGTTAAAACAATCATACACGATCACCTGCATTTAAAAAAAAGTGGTAAGTCGTTTTGTGCCGCATCATCTTTCTGATTTCCAAAAAGCAGAGTGTGTAAGAATTTGCCATCAAACTTTAAATTTCTTAAATATGGCGGGCACCAAAGCATTAAGCTCCACTATGATAATGCATCGTTCCATACAGCAGTTTTAACTCGTTTTTGTCTGGAAAAAATATAAAAGTAATAGAACATTCGCTGTACTCACCTGATTTAGCAATGTGTGACTTTTGGTTATTTTTTAGGCTCAAACGCAATTTGCGGGGCAGAAGGTTTTCGTCTGAAGAAGAGATTCGTACCACAGTTCACGCTTATTTTGAAGGTATTAGGAAAGAAAATTGGTTGGTAGCTTTTAAACAATGGAAAGAAAGAATGGTCGAGTGTATCATTTTTGAAGGGAATTACTTTGAGCATATTTAAAATAAAATCCTAGAAAATATTAACCGTGTTTTTTATTCTCAATAATTTCAGCTTGTCCCTCGTAATAAGTCATTCCTTACCATCCATCAACAACTTAATGCCAATTACAGGGGACATTAGCATGTCATGAGTTATTATTACGTCGCCGCCCTTCAAGCGACTGATATTTGGTTGTTGGCATTCACCTTAAACGAGAAAAAAAAACACGAACATTTCTCGGCAGCGAGCATTCGACTCGATTCTGGAACCATGGTCTATATATTGTGGACTATGCCAGGATCGAATCTATTAATTAGATTTATAGTCTAATTATCCATTAGATTATTAGATCAACACGAATTCAGTACGCAATACTTCATTAACTTCTTAATTTATTCAAGTTGATTTTATGCATAAGACAAGGCAATAGGCAGAAAAATTGTATTGCAGTCGTTTACTCGTTGAGGTACTAAGTTAATATGATATAATTCAAATTATAAAAATGTAATCAGAGAAACTTAAAACGCCATTAAATATATAATGAAAGTTTGAAAAAACAGTTAATTTCATACATTATGCAGTCTGATCCACTGTAACTTTTACAGATCTCTTGTCGGCTTCATATCATCTTATCAAATTATATTATCAAATTGTATACCTTTGAATAAACCCAACAAGCTTCTCGTAGCTTTCATGTAAAAATTTTCAAATTTACAGTTGCGGCTCGTGACAGTGTTGAGTGGTAGGGACAATCTCCTCCGTCCTTCCCCATTTAATAGAAAGGTTTGAATTAATTAATTCTTTAAGTAACTTGTTACCAATTAAATAAAGACCCATAGACAAAATACTTTAATATAGCCAAATTGAAAAGTTATTTGAAAATAAAAGCGTTAAGTACTTATGATAAGTACCCTATCATACCTAAATATGGATACTTAAATAAAAGTAACTTAGCAAAATCTTAGGTAGCAGATAGTTTTGCAATTTGTAGAAATTACACCCTTCAGAGATGATGATTTTATTTTATACCTAAGCAATGAAGAAAATCCGCAAGTTTATTTGCTTTAGAAAACTCCACAATAACAACTTCGCAATCGCAATATACACTCGTAGACAAAAAGTAAATGTCTGTTAGTACAACAAAAATAATTTTTTTCTTTTTAACAAGACATGAAACATTGTCTATAAAGTTAGAATGAGAAATAAAAAAAGGCACTTAACATTTAATTTAATAAGAAAAAGTCACAAACAGCAAATTGTGCAAAATTACCAATTTCATTGGGCTTATCGGCTAGGCTTTGCATCTACGTTTTCACACAATTTAAGCGTACTACCTCCACGAACTCAAATGACTTTTGCCATACGGCGTAATTAATTTTGAATGCAGTTGGCGACCTCTTCTTGTGTAATGTTTTCCCATTCCTCACGAAGACCTATTCGAAGATCCCGAATGGTTACCGGTATGGGTTGTCGGTACGGAACACATCGCCCTAATGAATCCCAGAGATTTTCTATAGGATGCAAGTCCGGGCTTCGAGCTGGCCATTGCAAACGGCGAAAGTTAACCGCATCCAAATTTTGCTCAACTATCCGTGCGATGTGAAGTCGTACGTTATCGTGCATTAGAGTAAAGTTCTCACCTACGAATGAAGCAAATGGTACGACGTGATCAGCTAAACACTCGTTGATGTACCTAACAGCCGTCATGGTACCATTTTCGCGTGCAGTGAAATACCAGCCCAAACCATTTTACTGCCTCCTCCAAATGCCATTCTTAGAGATACAATACGCTGAAAATCGTTTATCAGGCCTTCTCCATAGACGTTCTCGTCCATTTAGTGAATGCAGACAAAAACGAGACTCATCCGTGAACAATGCGAAGCTCCATTGATCCATTGTCAAATGTCTATGTCTACAGGCAAATACGATCAGCTGGGAGCAAAAGTAGGCAAGCAGCAGGTTTCCTTGTCATCAATCTGTATTCCTTCAATCTTCAGCGAACGGTTCGTGCAGAAACTGCAGTACTATAAACGTCTTAGACTTAGCGAGACACAATTGTTGATGGTAAACCACGGTCGCGCAGTGTAGGTAACACCATAAAACGGTCTTCTCGCCGGTTTGTGGTGCGAGGTCTGCCTGATCCTGGCCTTCTTGTCTATTCCCCAGTTTGACGATGTCGCTGTATTGCGTCTTGTGCGATACTCCTGGGAATATTCGAGACAGAAGCGATGTATCGAATACTGCGTGCATCTTCTTCAAAGCTACCAACTGCTCGAGTTACATATTCTGCTTGCGTTTTGTCAACCAATAAGTATCAGTACTGACAGTTCAAATGACCTTTCAACACCGAATAAAGAGCATACCAGGATTTTTTGGGATGGGTTAAACTGTTTGGAATAAATTAAATGTCTTGTATCTTCTTTAATTACCAATTCTTCTTTCATAGATAATATTTCATGTTTAGTGAAAAAAAAGGAATTTTGATTTTGACGATAACAGACATTTATTTCAGTGTTCGCAATTTTTGGTCCAATATTTGGTATTAAATTTGCTTACTTAGTGTTTTATATAAGTTAAAAACTTCTTATGCCTAATTATAGCAGGTAATTGAAACATTTGACTGTGTATTAGCGCCGTCTCTGCTTTACTTTAATCTAAACATTATTACACTGTCTGGTAGAGTAATCAAGGATATTAGAACTAAGGCAACGCCTGAGAATGGCAACGGTAAGATTGCTGAAAGTTCGTGAAGAGAATTGCCGTGTCCAGGCCCCAACGATATCTACACAGCAAGTACGCCCTCTTAACTACTCCGAGTCCACCAATACGCGCTAATGTATTTTAATCAATGAAATATTGATTAGAATACACGAACAACAAGTTTTACAAGTTTATCTTAAAACGACCATTGAAAGGGTAAGCAGTCACATGTTTCAAGAAACAACTGCTTTCGCACTAACGGAGTTCATTTAATGGAGTAAACTGATAAATTTACGGGTTCAAAATTGAATATAAACAATAGTCTATACGATATGACACTATACTAACCATGGACACTTTACAAGTATACATTCTGAACTACTCGGAATCCGCCAATGGGCTCTAGTGTATTTAATAAATATCCCATAATGTGTTTACCATTTCCAGACTACTCTAAATTCCTTCACCATGTCTCTGATAGTCACATTAGCAAACTTTTGGATACAAATATGCTACTTTTAATGCCAACCAAACTTACGTTTCGAGTTATGAAGTTTTTATATTTTTTACTCCGGGTTTATTGGCCCAGTACAGTTTGGAATATCTGAAACAAGTTTTTAAAATAATTAGTAATAGTTACTATACTTATCATATACAGTTGTCCTTGAAATAAGAGACAACGTATGAAAAATGGAAAGATGCAATTATATAGAATACATATCCAACAAAAATGTGAGCCAATTACGATACCAACTTTAAAATTAAAAACCACTCGAAAATTAAAGCATGTGCCGCCTATGTATCAGAATGTCTATTAGAAATACATGATTTGAATTTACACATACGCTGCAATGCTTATGTTTATAAGAACTGTAACAGATAACATTGTTTATAAAAACCCTTCAATGAAGTAGCTTGTTCAATAACCTCAATACAATTGCGTACGAATTCATCTGCTGTGAATCATTTGTATCACACGTAAACTATTAGAATTGACCTAAATTACCTTCCTTTCTTGTGTATTACGCGAATGTTTTTTTTGTACCGAAGTACCAAACATAAAATATTAATATGGATTTAGAATACCGCTATTGAATAGACACACTGCAATGTTTATGTTTATAAAAACTCTAGAAGATAATATTGAATAATCAGTTTTGTATCTTAAGGTTTCGATAACATGGCAGGAAAAGCCAGCTGTTTAAAATTTGTACTGGCATATGAATTTTTAAAGAAGATATATTAGAAGAACATATAAGATGTGTTCTCTAACAT
Organism: Melolontha melolontha; assembly: GCA_935421215.2. Lineage (NCBI taxonomy): Eukaryota > Metazoa > Arthropoda > Insecta > Coleoptera > Scarabaeidae > Melolontha > Melolontha melolontha. The sequence continues at coordinate 102,227,319 of OW285239.1, read as the reverse complement.
CCTATTTGGTAACAATTTATCTTTAATCGAAGACGAAAATGTAAATGATATCGAATGTAGTTACATAACGATCGATAAACTGACTCAATCGTAGACGATACTTACAGTGAGATCGACAATAACAAAACTTCTCTTTCGTTATTATCGGTCAGCTTTAAGATATCTTCTCCGATACTCTGTTATATAGTCGGTGGCACAGTGGTGTGACAAATTTTTTAAAAATATTTTGGATTCTATATTCTATATAATTGCATCTTTCCATTTTTCATACTTTGTCTTTTTATTTCAAGGATACCCGACATATATATATATATATATATATATATATATATATATATATATATATATATATATATATATATAAGGTAAACTTAATTTGTCGGCGATTAAAGGTCTGGTTATTACTTCAAAGTGTATATATTTAAAATAATCCTACATGTTTCGGCAATGATGCCTTTGTCAAGGATATAAAAAATATAAATGACAGAATATAAATATATTCTGTCATTAATGATATCAAATTAAGCGATTTGAGTTACCAATGCACAGAACAAGTACCTGTTCTTTCAATCCTCTTCTGCAATCTGTCACTAACCACACGATATCAAAAAAACTATACAAAAAAACTGTACATGATAAAAAAAACCTAAAATTGAATTACACAAACAAAACAAAAAAAAAGAAAATTAAGATCACCCGTTCGATATATCGAATAAAAAACATCGATACATCGAATATATCACAGCATTAAAAATACATCAGTTAGGTTCGATGCATCGTTACTATACATCGAGTGTTTTTAATACATCGATGTATATCGTCCATCCCTATACCGAATCATATCGCCCTCCGCGCTGGACTAAATGCAGCGAACAGGCCTGTTAAAATCACGCATTGGTTTTAAACAGCCGCGGGGGTAGCGGGGTGCGCGCGGGTGTTTGAAAGAGCTCTGAGAGCACGTTCGTGTGGACCAGATAAGTAACAAGTGAGCGATCGCGCGAATTAGGTTGGTTATTCCACTGGTCGCCTATTGACTATTATTTGATAATAACCGGCGATCGTCGAGTTGCTTCACCATTGCGAAGCGAATATCTCGGCTTCTACTGGTCGGATTTTGATGATTGAGGTGCCAAATTGTAGGGTTTGATGTCCTCTATAGGATGATGTAGAAAAATATGCAAATTTTTTGATATACAGGGGGAGAATTTTCACAACAATATGTTACGCTTTTATAAACATCAGAAATGTCGGAAAAATTATGTAAAAGAAAACTAGTTATAACTAATACAGGTTCGCCCGCCCAATTTTTTGGGAGCTCTGCAGCACTGCAGCGCTTATGCGCTAGCCGCCACTGGTATCTTCGTTTTGTTAATGCAAATAGAATAGCTAACATTTCTTTCTCAGAGATGGTACAGCTTGTTTCAATGAAGTTTTCCTTGAGTTCAAAAAAACATCTCTCACATTCTGGTGTCCAAATCCATATTTTATCTTTCTTGAGAAGATCTAACAGAGGTAAAGTCTTCTCGCTGTAGTTGGAGACAAATTTCCTATAATAATTTAATACTCCGTAGAGTCTTTAAATTCTTAGATCCAGTGTAGTTCTTAATCTCATTTAATCGCGTAGGATCCAGTAGAATATTATCTTTGTTGATGATATAATTGATAATAATTGATTTCACTTCGAAAGAATTGGCATTTTGAGAGGTTTAATTTCATTCCTTCAGACTTCAGATTGTGTAAAATAATACTAAGGTGTTTCACATGTTGTTCAATGCTTTCGGAGAAAATTATAATGTCGTCTAAATAGTGGAAGGCAAATCCGTCATATCTATCCAGTATACGATGTAAAAAAACGTATAAGGGCGGCAGGTGAAGTCTTCAAACCAAATGGACAAACTCTAAATTGGTACACAATACCGTTGACTAAAAATCCACAATACTTACGTGATTCTGGATCTAAATTAATAAGCCAAAAAGCATTTTTTAAGTCAAGTTTACTATAAATACTTTTATTTCCACATTTCATTAACACATCAATATTCTGAGGCATTTCAAATTCCGGTTTAATTCTTTTATTATGCGCGGGCATCTAAACATATTCTTAGGGATAAATCTTTTTTCTCTACGATTACTATTGGGTTTATAAATAGGTATTTAATTTTTCGATTATGCCTGTTTGTTCTAAACGTTCTAATTCATGACTCACTTTATTTTGGTAGTGAAATGGAATTGGATAATTTTTACTAGTTAATGGGTTGTCATTGTCTATTTTTATGGGGTGTTGGTATCCCTTAGCAAAAACTACATCATTATTAATTAATTGTATGTTTTCATTGAGCATGTTTATAAGTTCAGGTATAATTGTAGGATGTGGTATATTTTTTTAAATTATTATCTCGCCTATATCTTCCTTATTATTTACTGTTGCCGTTGTCTGTTTTTATTATTTTATCTCAACCTCTTGTACCTCATACTCATAACTATCATACGTTCCTATCCTATCATCTAAATTCTTCATTCCAATTAATTTATTATCTACATAATCATCGTGTCCAACTGTCATTTTATCCCAGCCGTATTCTCTACTGTTTCTTTGTACGTTCCCTTGTAATATATAATTAATTTTATTATGTAAATTTACTTTTTTATATTCGTAGTATTTTCTAACTTCTTCCTCAGACAACTGTTTTTCCATTATTACCTTATTCTTTTCTATATTGATTATACCCTGCTTAAAGTCTAGGATCATTTTTAATCCTTTTATATTGTCAATACCAATGATGCAATCGTATTGGAGTTTTTCAATGATGTAACAATGTATTATGTATTTAGATACATTTATTTTAAAAAATAGATAGCACCTTGCTATCTATTTTTTGGAATACTAAGGCATGATTTATTATTATTATTGGAATGTATCTTTGAATAATTTAAACCATAGCAACTCAATTATTTGACATTTATATTCTGTCATTTATATTTTTTATATCCTTGACAAAGGCATCATTGCCGAAACATGTAGGGTTGTTTTGAATATATATACGTTGAAGTAATAAACCAGACCTTTAATCGCCGACTTATTAAGTTTTATACTATATATATATATATATATATATATGATAATTTTGATGTTCTCGCGGTTGTATGATGAAATGATGGTTTCTCGGGTTCTTGGCCGCGTGTGAGATGTGTCCTGAGAAGGATTGTTGTCTCGACGGGATCGCACTCGTCATTTTCTAGAGTTGTTCTTTCACTTGACGCTGAAGAGTAACTGCCGATCGTGTCCTCGGGTGTCTGCTATTATGTTGCACTATGGGAGGTGGGGGTTGCGCTGCTGCCGTCGTGCGTACACGGCTTCGCGTGATTGGTCCGGGTGTCTGTGATTCCTGTGTGGGGGCGTGTACCTGTCTCGATGTGTTGAGTTTCGCATGAGTCTTGATTTGCATGCCGGCTAGGAGACAACATAGACACCATCTTTACAGCACAGGGAAAAATAGCCGATAAAATAGTCAACGCGAAAGATAAAATTCCACTTGAAGACCAAGGCGTTTACGAAGTGCCGTGCTCAGAATGCGAACAATCCTATGTAGGCCAGACGAACAGGCGAATAAGCGTGAGAAAAGAGGAACACATAAACGCAGTCTTCAAGAAACAAACAACATCATCTCTAGCACAACACCGCCTCCTAACGGGGCACACTATTGACTTCGAGAATACGAAGATCCTAGCGAAGAGCGAAAGTCTATCTACTAGAATTACTAGAGAAGCGATTGAAATAGAAAAGAGACCCAAAAGTCTAAACAAACGCGACGACGGCCAACGTTTAGCGTACACCTGGAAGCCACTCCTAGCCGGCATGCAAATCAAGACTCATGCGAAACACAACACATCGAGACAGGTACACGCCCCCACACAGGAATCACAGACACCCGGACCAATCACGCGAAGCCGTGTATGCACGACGGCAGCAGCGCAACCCCCACCTCCCATAGTGCAACATAATAGCAGACACCCGAGGACACGATCGGCAGTTACTCTTCAGCGTCAAGTGAAAGAACAGCTCTAGAAAATGACGAGTGCGATCCCGTCGAAACGTCGAGACAACAATCCTTCTCAGGACACATCTCACACGCGGCCAAGAACCCGAGAAACCATCATTTCATATATATATATATATATATATATATATATAAGACAAACATTTACAAGATTAATAAGAAATATGCTGGTAAATACAAATCATTAGTGACTAAATAGGTCCATATTCAACTTGTTCGCATTTCTTGCTATGTGGCAAAGTGGTGCCTTGTCAATTTAGTGAATTAATAAATTGGTCTAAAAACTTACTGCCCGCCACATCTCTTGGAAGAACCAACGAGCAAAAGTCAGAAATAGTTATAATTCTTATAGTCAACTTTTCGAGACAGATAGATACCATCAATTTTGAAATCAAATACTTTAGAAATCTTTTCTGAATTCTCTCTAGAACTGACTGTTGATATTGATAGTATAGGCACCAAACAACCAAAGCATCTTCAAGTTTCGAGCGAACTATACTATATGAGACAAATTTCTGAAAATGACAGTTAATTCTCATTGGTTAAGAGCAAAGCAAAATCACATAGCCGTCCGCTATCAACCGTAAAATATTTTGACATCTTTGACTGTTTATATCACGTTTGCGTTTTTTTGGATTTGTTTATAATTATCATATTACTTTAGCTGTTTTACGATATACATCAGTTCTTTTTAGAACTTTGACTTGTTGCTTAACAGATTATGTAAGTAATATGTGAATACCTAGAACTTCACTTGTACTAAAATTATGTGATTCTGTAGCTGTTGATTTTAAGAATAGATGCAGACCCTAGCACCAGTACTGTTACAAACATAGGGAAGTAAAGGAAGTCACTTGAGTAGCGCTGAAAAGCAGAAATAAATGCTTACAAAAAAAAATGTAACGGATACATCCGGCTAACTTTATTGACTGCGATATGAGCAACATATCTCCACATTATAAGATATGATTCTAGGAATTTCCAGACCAACAGTATATCGAGTTCTTGGTGAATATAAAAAAAGACGGAAAACTTTTGAACCGAAGAAGACATCTGGTAGACCTTCTGTACTGGAGTCTTTTGATGAGGCCGTTGAAACTGCTGTTCGTCAAATAGTTCACAACATGTTTCGTAACGATAAACCTCCAATGTTGAATAAAATCTTAACTTATTTAAATAACAGTAATCAACTATCAAACGAGTCGCTCATTATATCGATTAATGGAGCAACTGAATTTTAAGTAAGAATATTTGCAGTACATTAATATAACTAAATGCAATTCTGCTATATGTTGTAGATACCTCAAATGAAGCAGAAATAGTGTTCTTACTGAAAAAGATAATATCGTAAGATGGAGACGGCAATATCTAAAATAAATTTCATTATATAGATCCTAGAATAAACCGATTCTCTATTTAGACGAAACCTGATCGAATCGGTCATATTATGCAGAAAGTATGGACTGATGCAAATGTTTTAAGTTGTAATTAGACCTTTGTAGAAGAACTACCAGATTTGAATTTAGAGTATTCATATTATATACATCCAGGTGGAAAATTAAAAAAAAGCACTCAGAAAATTTTTTGTAGACCTGTGTCATTAATTAATGTATGGAAACCTGGTAATTTGTGTTGTATGGGATGTGTTGACGAATTATGTATTGTTATGACTGTATTCTTTATAGTAAATGTCAAACTCTAATTTATTGTTGATTTTTTTAATAGTTAGATCCAAAAATATATAAGTGTATGTTGAATTATTAAAGTGTGTTGGGAATGACTTTGGTTTCTGATGGTGAAGCTTCAACCCCTTTTAATAAAATTCCGACCCAGATGTTGTTTCACCGTGCACAGGTTGTAGGGTTGTATATATTTCACTTTTTAAATCTTCGCTGCTTGATCGTTAACCGAATAAATGTAGTTTCATCTAAATATATTTATTTACACAATAATGGATCTACAACGACTTATACTAGCATAAAAAGGCGGTTGACGCTGATGTCCCTTGTTAAAGTATGATCGTTATGTTGATGTTTAATATAAGACTGTGTGTCCTGATGTTAATGTACTGAATAAATAGGTTTTAATTATATTTATTTGCACTATATACATTTGTCTTTGGACCTATAACGACTTATACTGGCATAAAATTGTTTCTGAGAGGTGCCTCTTGTTAAAATATGATTGTTATGTTGTTGTTAATATATATTGTTCTGTACTGCTGTTGAGACCGGTGTCTCTAGATGTTAATATGATACTCTGGTTGAGAATGTTCTCTTGTTGTTGCTTGTTATGATGTTAAGAATAAGACTGTTGTGTTAAGACTGTATTGCGAGATTGTATTGCAATCCACCACTATCTCAACAAACTATTACATAATTAAATGAGCGTATTGGTGTTACATTGTAGTGGTTGACGTCATAATTGGGAAAATTTCTAAGTGAATAATTCTTGGTAATTATACCTAGACAACCTCACGGTATTAACAATTTGATCATAAAATATTATTACTAATTAAATATTGGTTGTAAATGTAAGTGTACAGTTGAGAATAAATTTCATTGTTTAGTAATAGACTTTATTAGTACCTTTTTAGGAAACGAGATCTTAAGAATGGTTATCCAGATTAAACACTTGGTACTTGATTCACCAATACAGTTAAGTAATAAACAAGCGGTCTGATGTATAAAGTAATAAATAAATTTGTAAATATAAAAGATGCCACTTCTTGGAATCTAGAGAAATTTTTAAAATTTGAATGTGATAATAAAATTCTATTAATATGTTATAGTTCAATTCTTTGCTTATATTTAACAATAAAAAATGTTTGAAATTAAAATATTACAAAAGGATATTAAATGTATCCTCAACAAAGTGGAAGTAATTTTGTTTCAGGACTATATTTAACAATTCCAAGATTACAGCTCTAATTGCCGAGTTAGTGTTCTTAGCTATAAGTAAATTTTCAACTAAATTAACGGTTTCGGCTGTGGGTACGCTTGGAAATAAATTTTTGACGTCAAATGATATCAATCTTACATTATGATGTATTAAAATATTGATGATTTTATTAATTAATTCGTATGAGTTTTTTATACTATACTGTGGGTTAAAGTTTGTATGTTTAATAATGATATCAATAAGCATTTAGATATTTTAACAGTAGGTGCATGATGAAGTCACTGTGTTGATGAAGCAAAAGTCGTTTTACGAACAAATACAACGTGTTTCAAACCGAATTACATCTATTTGTCCATGAATTTCTCCTATAAATTATGATGTTCTGCATTCTTGAAACGCAGATATAGATTAAATGGTATGAAGGCCATCTACCTGTCACTGTCAAAATTTATCTTCGAGAGATATGGCGATGAAATTAATAACAAGAACAATTATATTATTAATTTATTTAATAAGAAAACTTTAAAGATGGGATATTAATCAAACAACCAAAGTAAATAACTAATTTGTAGAAATTTAAATTATTAAAATTTATAACAAGTGTTCAAAATGGTCACTTTTCTGTTGAATGCATAACGCAATACGACGTTTCATGTTGTCAAAAATATTCTGCAATACATTTGGTGTTATTTCATTACATTTATTCTAATTGTATTCATAAAGTCATTTAAGTTATTCATTCTTGTCTTATATACTTCATTTTTTAGCAATTCGAAAATGGAAAAATCTAACAAAGTAAAATCTGGTGACCGCGCTGGCCAAATACCTCTGCTTATAACTCGATGAGGGCAGTAATATTCTAAAAGCGGTAAATTTTTACGAGTTATATGTGCAGTAGCCCCGTCTTGCTGGAAGTAACCCCCGTTGCACTTGAGTTAAAAATGATGTTAATAACTGTTCTCGGTATCGTTGGCTACTAATGTTATTGTGAAAAAATATTGGTCGTATTTTTTTACGATGAGATACAATTAACCATACTTTGACTTTAAGAGGATGCAAATGAACTTCGATGTGATTGCCTGGATTGTTATATACACCATGTTCTGTAATTTTGTTTATTTACAAACCCGCTTAAATGAAACCATGCTTCATCAGTAAAAAAACTTAGTCATTATTTTAATTTTATTGAAAGAAGTTGTAATAATTAAGCCCACTGGCGTGATCTCTAGGGAAGATCTGTTGAACAATCGATACTTTGTATGAATACATATTGCTATGGATTTTTATATATTAAAAAATATATTTATATTTGAATAATTTAAAAATGTACATATTTTGTGAACATGTCTGTATTATGACAATGTTTTAAAATTTAACGTGCGAGAAAAACTTGTTATTCGAGGTCGCTCTCATAGAGAGGCCGAGGTCGATCTCATAGAGAGGCAGAGGTAAATTAAAAGAGACCAAAACTATAGTTTGAAGTAGAAGGTTGCTTTGTGAGATATATTTAAATATATGTATTTTAATTAATTCGGTTAATTGATTGATTAAGTGATTTATAGATGTATTAGAGAGTTATAGAGATAAATTCTCGTAAGTTATTTGATGTTTAAATTGAATAAGCACCTTCTTCTTCGTCTCCACCTATTTTTTTTGTAAGTAGAATTAAAATTGTAATAGTTCCATTGTATGGAAGCTTGTAATTAAGAGATTTAATTATTAGAAATATAGATAATAAAGCTTACTATTAACATTTCGTTGTTAAAATTATAATTGAAAAGTTTGTTCGACAGGTATCAAGGTTTTTTTTTGTGCTTGGTGTTTGCACATGCGTAAATTTTGTTCGTGTATCAGAATCTGATTATACAGTGTGGTTCTCTGAGGAGAAATTAATAGTAAATTTGATTATTTTTAGATAAGTTTGTTCGGATTCATAAAGGGGATGTTTTCCATTCATTACAATGAATGTTTTTACCTCATGTATTTTTGTATAATACAGCATCTTTATACTTTGTAAAGATAGATTTTTTTTTATTTTTTTAATTTTGTATTAAATATTCATTTTAATTTTATCCTGCGTTTGATTTATTGTACTCATGCCTATATTGCTGTTTAAACTTAACTTATATAAGTAATTAAATTTTTGTGAACATTTTACTAGAGCTAAATTTACTCTGTAGACACGCTTTTCCTAAGTGGAAGCCGAGAAGTTAGAAGTCTTATATTTGAAAATTCACCGGCTGAGAAACCTAGTTGGGAAAACTAGTTGTGGATGGTGGCGTGCTAAATTTTCAAACCATTATTCATAGCAATATGTAAACGACGCTTCAAAATTGATGAACGACGAACTGATGTATGTGGGTTTTCTCCAACAAGGTTTTTTACGTGTTCAACAATATTTTGCTGTGTATAATGCCAGTGATTCATACAAGAAGAAAATTCAAATTACATCGAAGGCTCGGAGATTTCTGTCAACTGTCACGTCGTTGACAGTTATTACGTTCGAGACCCTAAAAATGCATGGGAAATGGAAAAGTGTATCTGTAGCAGAAGAATACATAGGAGGAAAGCATTTTTTCTAAGAGTAGAGTACCCAGCATGATATTAAATTCTGCATACAGCATCAGATAAATCCTCATTGGCTTGTCAAAGTAACTAGTGGAGATATTTTCCCACCAAGAACTTTCACAAACTTGGAAAGCTTCGGATCACATAATTTCTCAGGACATTTCGAAAACTGTATTTTTAATTTTGCTAAAGAATGTTAAAAATTTGATTCTTTAGAAATTGTTGAAAATAAACGTATTTTAAATGATAGTTGTCGACTCTTTAAAGTTTTCAAGTTGGCAATGTTTAGATACTCGTAATTTTATTGAAAAATTTTAAAGTTTTGCTTCTTTCATTGACTTTGTTAAAAACTAAAATTATTAGTTCTGTAAATTGTGTATCCTTTCTTCTAGAGCCTTATTTATACTCACACAACATTAAAAACTGTGAATAAAGTACCGGGCGATATGGGTCATATTGCCCGGTCAGTATGAAATAAAAAATAATACTTAAATGAAAAATAAAATAATTTATTTTCCAAAAATAAAATAATTTATTTTCCAAAAATAAAATAATTTATTTTTCACTTAAGTATTATTTGTTCATTTCACCTTGCATACGGTTACCATAAACACGGTCATAACGCCCGTGGGCGTAATAACCGGGCATTATGGCCCATAACGCTCGGTAATTTATTTACAATTTATAATGTTGTGAGTATAAATAAGACCTAAGAAGAAAGGACATATATTTTACAGAACTAATAATTTTAGTTTTTAACAAAGTCTAAAGAAAGAAGTTAGATTTTAGCATTCTTTAATCAAATTAAGAGTATCTAAACATTGACAATTTGAAAACATCAAAGTGTCAACAAGTGCCATTTGAAATACGTAGAACTTAATACATAGTTGTTTATTTTCAACAATTTCTAAAGAAATAATTTTTAATATTATTTAGCAAAATTAAAAATACAGTTTTCGAAATGTCCTGAAAAATTATGTGATCGGAAGCTTTCCAAGTTCTTGGAGGGAAAACGTCTTCACTAGTACTTTGACAAGTCAACGAGTATTTATCTGATGCTGCAACAGAATTTAATATCATGCTTGGATACTCTATTCTTAGAAGAAATGCTTTCTTCTGTCGTTGATTCACGGAGTCATATTAGATGCGTAATGACTGTCAATGACATGACAGAACCTCGGAACTTTCCAATGTAATTTGTATTTTTTCCGCTTAAGAAATGTATTTTTCGTGAAAAATGAAATCTTGTATTGCCCTCGATCGACATTCATCCTTCGGGCCAGAGGACGTCCGGCTGAATTAACGCCGACCTCAGAGCAATATAATACCCATAACGCCCTTGGTGCATAAATATCTATTGCAAGTACTAGTTACTCAGTGCCTACTGAGATGAAGTTCTTTTTGAAACAGTTGTATTAATAAAGTGAAGATTTTAACTATTAGTTTCTATTTCCACTGAATTAGTTTCTACAAATAGTTTTGTGGCTAACTCAACAAAATTCAATTTTTCTCTTCCTGTTACCTAGTATTGAAATGGTCGTGGACGTGGTCTGTGTGTTTCCTAATCGAACCTTGCATTTTATATCAAGCATTGTATAATTCAACGCAACACATTTCTTAATGATAAACCTGTTTGTTTTAGATTATCTTCTCTGTATATAGCTATGACAGTAGATAATTACGCAAGTAAGCAAAAGTATGCCAATTTTCAAATCAAAATTTATGAAAAAATATAATAGGTACCTCTTCTCACACCAAGTGACCAAACAAATTGATGTTAATGATAAATTAGAAAGCGAAAATGTTAAGTAACAAATCTCTCAATTTTAAATTTATTGTTTGGATTAATGTCATCGATCTCAATCGACTTAAAACGTGCATAACGCAATTATTAGAAATATTAGGGACTTTATAACAGTCGATCTTGGTGAGCCTTACGCGCAATCGGTCGGCGCAGCGCCGAATAATCATCGCAAAAAATATACACGCGCCACATGACAATATTCGAACGATTCATAGAAAACTCAGTTTCATTCATTAGCATTTTCAAATAACAACAATAATAACAATGACTAAATTCTGATAGTAAATACTATTAAATAAAGAAAATAAATACTGAATAAAATACAAAAAACGCATCGTGTACAAAAAAAAGTAGTAAAGTAGCTGATTATCATTTGAATTAAAGAAGGCAAATTCGTGTCAAATTGTGTAGTTCCATTGTTCAATGAGATTAACAATAATAATAATAAAGTAAATAAAAAGTGTTTTGTTTTTGCAATTATGTCGCTGCATGTTACTCTTTAAATGTTTATAATAATTACAGTTATGGGAAATGTACAACAGTGTTTTTCCACGCCGAAATTTAAGAAAGAATCCATGGTAAGTTTTGTTACATACATCCACTATTTGAAACTATTAAGACTTATTTCATTAACTTATTATTCACGTGCTGACTGGTGTACAGTGAGTTTGCCCGTTTCATCGCATTAACATCTATTAATATTCCTTTCGAAAATATTCAGAATAACCTATGCTCTTTGCGCATTTATGTATATATGTACCGCATTTATTTTTGGTGATTTTGTCATTTTTTTCGCGGTATATATGTGAATATGTGACACGCTTACTTTAGAATTTATTTCGAAGTGCTTGACGAAAGCGAAAGCAAATAATTCTGAATTTTAATTTATTGTCTTCCGATTGTAAATTTAAACGATGACATCATGTGCGCGTTGAGGCTATAGATTTTGTAACATACCGGCTTGAAGTAGTTGAACATAACAAATATATTATCACCATGGATGTGTATTTAAATAATTATATAAATTATTCTTACACTTATGTACAAAATATTTGAACTATTTTACTTTGAATTTTTGTTTGCATTTTACAATTTCTGTAGTCACAATCACATAATTATAATCATCCTTATAGGAGTGGATTTATACCAAATAATTATATACACAAATACATAGAAATACTAAGGAAGATTCCTATTAGATCATCGGAATCTAGTGACCCGTGTCTAAATCGCGTTACGGTATTTACCATGTCGTAAATTTAAATGCGTTAAATTCGTTTATGAATCATATCTTCAAGGCGACAAGTATAAAAAATAACATAAAATACTAAAAGTCATTTTAGCAATTGGAACGTATTATCTACCACGATGCTTCTATATATACATGAGCAAACTAAAATTAATCGTTAATTTCATTTCTTAAAAACCCGTCTGTTTACATTGGCAGTGTTTCCTAAACAACTTTTTCTAAACACTATAAATACGTCTGCCTATAATTTTCATTTCCTCTTAGAAATAGCATTCCTATGCACTTTATATTTTCCTTTTAAGTCTCTTGAGCTGTTATTAGATATACAAATTTGAACATGTAAATATTCGTCCAAGTGCTAATGATTTCATAATGTTCTGAAGTGTTTTAATTTTTCTACATAATTTTAGTGACATACAGTCACTAACAAAATTGAGTGTATACTCGAAAATTTATGAATAAAATGAAATGATTTTAATTATAGAAACACTAAGAAAAATGTAGTTGTAGAGAGGACAAAATATTTGTAGTGAATGTATTATAGAAATATACACTACAGCTGTAGTTCGGTAAACAAAAACGAGTATTGAACTTTTGAAATTCAATACTAAGGAGCATGTCATTCTATGCCACATTCTATCTTAAAAATTAGACCCTTACATTAACGCCTCTGATGTTCATATGGTAGTACTAAATTCGTAAACAACTGCGATGGTGGCATTTTTAAATTACTATAATGTTTTTTTTGTTCTAAATATGCTCTAAATACATGTTTAGATCTTTTTTGATCTCATTAGTGCGATATATCTATAAATAGAGAAATCACAGACACGTATTTACGTGCATATAAATAAAAATTAATTCTGTTTAAAAATAAATTTAAACTCTATGTAAGAAAAATAAATATTTAAAATTCAACAAATATATAAAAAAATGCAAATTCTTGCAATAAAACAAAATAAACTATATACTCATAACTAGAGAACGGACACGCTTACCACCCAGTGCAGTACTGGCGAAAGGCTGTATTTCTAAAATATTTAATTTTATTTATATAATTGGAAAACGAACGGGTGGTGATCTATAAAATTACGAAATACATATTTATTTGTTGAAAAGTTGTATTTTTAAAGTTTTTAATTTTATTTCTATAATTGGAACATTTTTATTTGTTCATTTTGTCGTTCAAGTTGAGTAAAGGAGTATTAATATGGACTAGCAATAGTTTCTCAAGGTTTTCTTCTGTCAATTTTGTTCTCTTTGAATTAAGTACATCCTTATAAATAGAAAACGTCCTTTCTACATCGCAACTGGTTATAGGTGCATACTGGAAATATTCTTTTATTTCTTCATATTTAGCCGTTAGATTTTGTGGAATTGTCTCCATACATAATTGCTGCAATGTAATTAAATCTGGATTTCTATTAAGAATTGCTTCAAACTTTTGCCGAAGGCCACATCCGAAGTCACTTGGAATACTTTTCAAATTATTAACAGCCACATCTAATGTGGTTAATCCGTCATTTAATTTGAGATTTCGATATTCAAAATAAGTGATTAGTTTTGGCAATTTTCCAAAGTGTTCGTGAAGAAAGTACAACTGATTTTTTAAATTTGGGATTTGTGTGAGCTCCTTGCACTCACCAATACTTCTAGCATCCTCCTTTAGCAGTGTTACGAAATGTTTTAGGCTATCGAAATTCTCAGCATAATAACTAGTAGCTTCCAGCCATGTTCCCCATCTAGTTATTACTGGAGTGGGAGGCAGTGACAGAGATGGAAATTTTTCCCTGAAAAGAGCTACTCTCAGTGGTGCTTTTCTGAAAACTTTTTTAAAAGCTGATACAAGTCTATCAACTTCCGGAAAAGTGTCTCTGATATATTCACAGATTCTGTGGAGAGCACGTGCTACACAAGTAATATGCAGCATATTAGGATATGTTTTCTTCAATAGTCGCCTGTTTTTAACATATACGCAGCACCATCACTGACAAATAAAAGTATTTTTTTTTTGTACGTGGCGTCCGAATGAAGCATTTTTTGCATATTCTCCTTAATGGTTTCAGCAACTGTTTCCGCATCAACTCTATTTATAACACTTGTTGCTATTACATCTGAGTTATAGGGAATAGTTGGATGTAGTACACCAGCTACAACATTTACCACACAGCGTCCTAACATATCCACCGTTTCGTCGGCGCTTATCCATATGTATTGATTTAAAAGATGGCTTCTAATGCGTTCTACTGTTCTCGTATAGCACCTAGAAACATAATATTTGCGTAAAGTTGATTCATCAGGAACATTTCGGCCAGTATATTTTTTCAGAAATGTCTTCAAAATTGGATTGTTCAATTTAAATAATGGAATATTAGCTGCCATAAAAGTTTCACAGAGTTCTTCGTTAAAATTGTCAGATTCCAACGGGTTCAATTTTTTTTCGTGCTTTAACGATCCTACGTGACGTTTTACGGTTGATTTATTGCAATTTTTCAATAACGTTTCACACACTTCACAATAAATTTCGGAATCACTGGCAATGTACATACAATCAGTATGGCCCTCAATCCAACTCGCCATTGTTTCACGATGCCATTCTCGAAGCTCTTCCATTGTCTGAAAAAGTAAGAATATTCTAGATCCAAATAAACGAAATTAAATAACGAAATTTTCTGCACACTTACGTGAAAATAATTGGAAGATGTTGCTTAAATGAAAAGAAAAGGAATGTACGTGCTATTTCTCTTACGAAATACGATAAACTTATTTATTTTATCTACGTACACGACACCACTGAAAACACTATATTCTCCGAATACAATAGCTGGGTTGTCCATTGTTATCGCTGCGAGACCAGGTGGCCGAGTAAGTCAAACAAATACTTCATTGAATTACGTCGGGATGTACTGAGCGACGTTATACACAATTCCAATTGCCGATTGCGTTTTATGGAAATTGCATCCGTTCTCTACATATAACAGTGCCACATTCCATCTTAAAAATTAGACCCTTACATTAGCGCCTCTGATGTTCATATGGTAGTACTAAATTCGTAAACAACTGCGACGGTGGCATTTTTAAATTACTATAACGTTTTTTTGTTCTAAATATGCTAAATACATGTTTAGATCTTTTTTGATCTCACTAGTGCGATATATCTATAAATATAGAAATCACAGACACGTATTTACGTGCAAATAAATAAAAATGAATTCTGTTTAAAAATAAATTTAAACTCTATGTAAGAAAAATAAATATTTAAAATTCAACAAATATATAAAAAAATGCAAATTCTTGCAATAAAACAAAATAAACTATATATGTACTCATAACAATAAATAAATAGAAATTCGAATAAACAGCAATATAAAATAAGAACAATTCTTTATATGCGCAAAAGGTTAGAAAATCCTAAACTTGTCAACGTACCAAGAACCTAATTTATCTTTTATAAATGCATCAGTTGCCTAATTTTTCTCAAGTTCCGATTCAGGGATCTATCATTAGAAGACCGACAAATGTCATCATGAAATTTACTAAT
The DNA here is from genome assembly GCA_935421215.2 of Melolontha melolontha. Classification (NCBI taxonomy): domain Eukaryota; kingdom Metazoa; phylum Arthropoda; class Insecta; order Coleoptera; family Scarabaeidae; genus Melolontha; species Melolontha melolontha. The sequence goes on along the minus strand of OW285239.1, from coordinate 102,211,198 downwards.
AACTAAACTCATAGGTATATTTAACAACTGCTCTTGAACTAAAGTTTGCTGATCGAATTTAACACAAGTATACCATGAAAAACTAACCTTCTGCAAGCTTACCAACATTTTCTTGTGTATAGAATTTACATGAGATTTTAACGGTCCAACCATCGTATCGTAAATGGTATTAACATATAATAGCATACTAAAAGTGAGATAAAGAAGATTATTTGATTCTCTAAATTTCTGAAACATTGTAAAATTGTGATGAGGTCTTACGTTAGCAGAAAATAATAGCTATTTATGTAACAAGTACATAATGTAGGACTTTATTGACGAGCCGAGTTTATTAGCCGAGCGAGCTTTGCGAGGGAGGCTAGTAAAAAAGGAGAGTCAATATAGTCCATATACGAGTTGCATATATAGTTTTATGTTCGATTGTTTTGAATTCTTAAAAGTAGGTAATAATTTTTTGAAAATTCCAGTGTTGGTTAATGATTTTTGCTGTTGCCATTAGGTACTTAAATTAATGTCAAGTTTAGTAATTTTGGCATTTGGTAAAAGTAAATTTAAAATGAAGGAGTTTGAAGAAATAATTTCTGCCAATATAAATGAAATAGCGTTGAATGCTAAACAGTTACTTTTACCAAATAAGTCGAACACTTATACGAAGAGACATATAGTATATATCGCAAATGGTGTTCAAAAAATTAACTTTTATTTTGATCCTGACAGTAGAGTATTTTTTGCATTATATTATTTTACTAGTATAATAAAGTAGAGCTTTACAGCCGCAAAAAAGTATCATAAAGCGTCTGTTTCTAATGCAGTCGTACATAAACCTCAGAATCGGGTAAGTTAAGCTTTTTTTAGGAGAAATCCACAGACATAGGTGACAGCTTGATAATTAAATTCATTCTCATCATTAATTGGAATATTTAGAAAAGAATTTTCTAATTCATTCGTATCCAATGTATTAATCTTAGCACTTTTAGGCTCAACAAAAGACATAAATGATTGCAAATTAGTTAAGATATCCCCACTATCCTCCTCACAATTGAACCCGATGGAATGAAAAGACACTAAATTATTTAGATTTTGTTCGAAATGGTCCTCGCAAACATATATTTGATTTGAATTCGAAGAAACATCAATACCTGAAAAATTTTTTTAATAGGGTTCAACTAAACCTGTTTTCTACCATCATCAGAAGGGAGAGTGAAGAAATGTTTATTTTGGTAACTCGAATCAGGCAAAATATTGGAATAATATCGATTTTTGCAACCTGGAATTTTACATTTATATTTGTGAGTACTTTTATGCGTCATTGTAAATGTATTTTTTACACAAAATATTAAAATTAATTATTACTACAATAATTAATAATAATAAAATAACAATTAATGATCATAGAACTTACCCAAAAACTTGTTCCTCTTCAAAACTCATTTTATAAACACTACGCCATTATGACTAGCATTTTTATTGTATCCTCGGTACCGTGCACTGTTGTCATGTCGTATACTCTTATAGCTAACCATATTTATTCATAGATTTCTTAAGATTATGAGCAACGGAGATTTTTTGGTGAAAATAACATTAAAAATTATCTCATTCTTCATACCAAAATCTTCTGATGTTTGATTATAATCCTTTTAGATACAGAGACTACAAAGACTTGGCAACAATACTATATTTAGTACGCCATAGAAACTGAGAGAGCGCGCACATCTAGCCCGAAATTTCGTATTTAATAGAATACCTCCTGGGTAATACACAACACAGTGAGGAGTTAAATAAAGAAATGCGAGTATAAAATTTGACTATTCCAAAAGTAAGGTAAACCATTATTTCTTGTATGAAGAAAAATGTGCATTCGATGCTTGTCGAAAGAGATACCTATCTAATGCGATGCCGTAATAATAAAATTATTCATATTTGATTATTGTACATAGTCCTTTCTCTATATGGTGACATCCTCCAAGAATAGTGTAGGATTCGGTGGTGGAGGGATTTGCCGTCTCAGAGAGACGTTTCCAGGGGACGCCGGTAGTGAAGTGATAATTGTTTTAATTATCGTGCATGGGTTCACTACTCACGTGGAGGCTCCTTCCTTGTCCCCCTAAAAGGATATCGATCAGAAACCAACTCTTGAAGAAACTAACGGGAAGTAAATGGGGAGCTAATCCTCATGTGATCAGAACTATAGCTAAAGCACTATATTGCTAAACAGCGGAGTACGTTTTCCCGGTATGGAATAGATCCACACATCTAGACATGTGAACGTTACCCTTAACGTGACATGCCACTTATGACTGGTTGTATGAAGGCTACACTACTGAGATATCTTTAGAAAGCGGCTGGGTGCGAAGCTCTCGCAGCTCGTCGACTATCTGTCGAGCATACGGAAAGATTTAGGCAAACATTCGACAACCACCATCCCCTCTATAATGCACCGTTGCCATTAAGGTGACTAAAATCACGATTTTCTTGCACGCTGTCCCTGTGGAGCCACAGGACATCTATTCTGTGCCAAAAGCCCCCGCCAGGCTTCCGTTTGGATTGTAAGTTAGAAAACTGTCAACCGTCTCAGAACGGAAGTAACCCTCGCAAAGATGAACCTAGTGAAATGGGGGCTTATCGATGGAACGGACACCAAATGCGACTGCGGGGAAGTGCAGAACATATCTGCACTTCCCCGCAGTCGCCCAAAGAACTGTGTGTAAGAACTGCCCAAACTCTTGTTCCGCCGAGTATTTCTACAGATAATGTTTTGGATGTGGTCTGATACTGGGCTGATGTAATTTGAAGTATACGAAAAAGTAAAGTAACTATTGTGTACTCTCAGGATTCCTACGCTAATGGGTAAATCAGGGGCGATATACTGGGCTGCAAAATATTGTAGGAAGATGCCCGTTAAAATACATATGCACTGTTGTACAATGCAATATCCTTCCGCTATAACAGTGACATCAATAAAAGTAAGAGTTGTGTAATACATGTACCCAGGCGGGACTCAATAATAAAGTAATACTAATGAATGTAAGGAAGTGTCGGGCTTGACCTTCGGTATAGAATATCTCGTTTTGTTTTTCGTTCATAGAGAATTTTATTTGACTTCCTTATTATTTTTCTTTTATTTTAAAATATTTCTTTTTAAACTTATTTTGATTGGGTTTAATATGTTTTTGTACATTATCAAAAGAAAGTAATGATACAACACTAGTGGTAGTATTACAAATGTTGTCAGTAGTTTCGCTTTTACATTTGAAAATAAGAACGCCCGAAGTTTAAGCGTCCGACAACCTGTTGTAAATCGTAGGAATGAGGAAAAGGAGCGAAAAGATCATTATGTACATAGTGTCATCAAAAAACAAAACTGTGCTCATTCCGTCAAATATCTGAAGAAGTGCGTAATAGTTGCCGAACAGTACGAAATACATATTTTGAAAAGATACTACTATAAAAGTTACAAAATATCGACGGCAAAAAATTTATCCTTAAGACAGCATAAAGCGCTTAGCATTAAATGAAGAAATGATGCAAATGGTGATTGATAATAAGAATAATTTTCTAAATAATATTTTATTTACTCATTAATCCTCTTTTTTTTACATCGACAACATAATTTGTCACCAATTATAGGTCAGCCAGCAATAAATGCCTTTTCTTCCCTTTGCGCGCACAGAAAATTGAACATTTGGGGCGATATTTTTGGTGATCGCGTCATTGAACTTTCTTCTATTCAACGGTGCAAAAATACTTGAATATGTTAAGTAATAATAACTCCCGTAACTGACCCAGCAGGCCCTTGAGGTAGTAACATGGTAGGCCTGTTACAATTTGAGCCATTCGGTACATAAAGGATGCTAATGTAGTGCCGACCGCCTATTATTACCCCAGAGTTTAACTTCCAGGTACTAATTTTTTGCCAGCCTGAGTCGAGAAAATGGCATTGATACTATCGGCTAAACCAGGTCATAGTCTAGTAACCTACCCACTGAATATGTTAAATAATTTCATTATTCCTGCTGTTCATGATCTAAATATTCCTTTCGATAATGTATGGTTTAAGCAGGATAATTGCCCTGCACACATTGCGTAAAGAGTAAAACGTTTTTAAATTTAAACATTTAAAAAATATTTTAAAAAAATATTTTTTGTTAGACCGTTAAATAAAAACGCATTCATACTGAAAAAATAGCATTAAATAGCAATTCAATTCTAGATCCATATTAAAGTAGTAAATGGTACGTTTGAGTACTTCCGTTTAAACGGGCATCAAATAAAACAGCCGTCCTAGAAAACGCTCGATTTCAAACCAGTATTTTATTTGTTGGGAGATATATTGGTGACCTATTTTAAGATGTTTAAGTTTTTAACTGCACTTAAATATTTCATAAATAAATATTTAGACTTTGCTACGTGCTTCCTCAAAGCACAAGTTCTGCGCCTACCTACACGCCGTAATACCTACTTGATTTACTAACTTACTCCAATAACACAATTGCCCCGAAGATATTTAGTTAAGAGACCAGCTCAGTTAAGAGGCCAGCTAGGGGAGGTTCTTTTTTATAATAGACGCCACCGTGTTTTGTGCTCTCAAGCCAGACAGTGAACAGAGACACCGCCGATAATATGTTAACTAAATCACAGGTAAATACATGGGCAATTGTTATCATAACAATAAAACACCCAAAATATAACAATAACAAGAAATAGTTTATTAACAAAGTAAGACGACCAAACAATGGAAAATCAATAAGCATATAAGTTTTGTGAACAACGCTGTAGTAAATCAAATGTACATGACAAAATGGTGCATAAATCTAAGTAACCCCGAATAAATGGTTCACCCAGTATAGTAATTTGGTGTATTATAACAAAATGAAAGCAAAAAATATAGAATTAAAGTAATTAAGTGACATCTAGTAAATGGCTCACCTAGTATAGTAATTTGGTATATTATAAAAAATAAATAAATAATCCGCCTTTAATATGCATTCAAAACGCAATTAACTATTGAAAGAAAATTGAATCTAAAATATGCTGATGAAATTAGACAAAAAAAATATACAACGAAAACAATAAGATCTCAGTATATATGTATAGATCATTAACCCATAATTTCAAAATTTCTAAGTATAAATTAATGGTGGTTACCTTATCTAAAGATCTTACGATAAATCTCAAATCGAGATTCTTGTACATTCAGTATACTAATTAAAATATTAAATATTAGGAAAAAAAACAATAATCTACAACTCTTAAATCGTAATAAAGAAAATTGAACAGTGAAAATATACTTTAAATTTTAGACATAAGTTGGTCTAGAGTCTAGACCAATCCACAAAGTGATAATTAATATTTAAAATTTAGAAAAGTTTAGTACATTCGTACAATTGACATGACCCTAGTACGTAATGAAATTTCGATTAACCTGTATATGCAAAATTATCGATTACTTAAATTTTTTTAATGAAATATATACAAAAAAATTAATGACTACTTTACAATAGTCTTATACAATAGACACTAACGATTATGTCGAAGAAAGTTACTTTTGGACTGTCTGTAGTCTTCCGAGAAAAATATATACACAATTTAAGATGGATACAAGATTCACTATCTTACGGTAATAACTTATTGCACTTATGGTAATAACGTCTTGGATAAACGATCACCAGACCGTTGAACTAATGGTTATTTGCTGCCAAGGAACGCCATGTGCTCAAACGATTCCAATTAAAAAATTACCACGTGGTTGAGAAGAAGCATCAAATGCTTGCACAAATAGCCTCGACTTGCACAATTACTACGTGCTTACAAAAGTACTACGTATTGGCAAACTACCATGTACTAGGAAACGACCATGTATTAGAACCCTGTTACATTCCAAAAAAAATGTAACGAAATAAAATATAAAAGAGAAACAAAACGTAATATATCGATGATTTTTTTGCTGTCTATTTTAATACAAAGTTGTGCAATTTAAATGACTTTTTTACGCAATTAAATTCGAAATGCCCAACAATTAAATTCACTATAGAAAAGGAAAACAATGAACAAATACCATTTTTAGATGTTTAGTAATTAGTAGAGACAGGCACTTAAGTATATAGCACTGTTTCTACGTGGGCAACAATTTCAACCGAATCCGGTAAATTGCATTTGACTAAGCAGCTGCTTCTTTAGGGTTTAATTGTAAAATCACCGACTTTATTTTATCAAAATGTTTAAAATAATAAAATGCTACCTCTAATCATGTACCTCATTGTGTAAGAATTAGCTGCAGCGGTTCAAGAATGTCAGGACATTGTGAATGAAGGAACCGAATACGTTTCGGAGATTTAAGAAAAACCGTTTTCGTCTGTCCTATTAATTGATCCACATCCGCATAAGTTCTGTAGTGTTCTAACTAATACATTATGATGTTCTTCAGCAGTAACTTCTTGCAGTCTTTTACAGACTAATAAATAAAGGTGTGACGGTCCTTGCGAGGCCATTTTTTTGTATCTGTAATTTTATCTATAGTGGGCCACAGTCTTTTATTTTTTTCATGGTTTTTACATAATCACAGTCGATAAATACCTACGTAGCGTCCTCGGACTTTATAGTTTCCACGTAGTATTGTATTTGCTCCTAAACTGTCGAAACATTCTTTGTCCAATTTTTCAATCGGTATATTACATGCACTTAACATCTTACACAAAGAAATTTATTATACGGACTCCCTCCGTTTTTTTAGATTTGTGTCTTGCACTATTCACATGTTTCCTACGCAAACGTGGATTCCAACATAATCTCTTTTCTCTTTTCTCACAAACTCAGCACCTCAGTACTTTACCATTATACAGGGTGGTCCTTAAGTTAGTCGAGAAATTTTAGGGTGCGATTCCTTGGGTTATCTCGAGAGAAATAGTTCCTATAAACATTTGTCCTAAAGTTTTCCGTTGTAGAGATACAGGCTGTTGAATTTTTCCAAAAAAAAATTTTTATTTCAAAAATATAAGAAACGGTTACAATAAACCCTAAAGGTACTGTTGAAAATGACCACCAACAGCTAATATGCAGGCTTCTATCCTCCTATTCAATTGCATACTCACACGCTGAAAAAGTCCGGGAGTGTTTCGAATTGTTTCGCATCCAACAATTATGCGATTTCTTAGGTCATCTAGATCTTGAATTGGCGAAGTATAAACAAGTGATTTTAAATGTCCCCACAGAAAGAAGTTTAGAGGGTTCAAATCAGGTGACCTTGGAGGCCACGGCTGATTCGGAACTTCCACTCCTCGACCTATCCATCTATTCTGATATGTTTATTTAAAAATTGTCTAGCTTGTAAACTAAAGTGTGCTGGAGCGCCGTCATGCATAAACCAAAGTTCATTTCGGATCAAAAGTGGAATATCTTCTAAAAGAACAGGCAACTCGTTTTCAAGAAATAGCCGATATGATGCATCATTAAGTCGTATAGGAAGGAAAAAGGGACCAATTAAATAATTATTAATTATCCCCGCCCATACATTTAAGGAAAATTGCTCTTGAAAGTGCATCTCCCTTATGGCATGCGGATTTTCATCTGACCATAAATGGTTGTTGTGGAAATTCCTAATACCATTTCTGGAGAAGTTCGCCTCGTCAGTAAATAGAATGTAGGTTAGAAATTGTGCATTTTGGGCAATTTTTTTGTCGGAACCAATCACAAAGGAGTAAGCGTGGCGGAAAGTCACGCGGAAGAAGAGCCTGTACTCTCTGAATATGGAAAGGATATAATTGTTGATCGTGTAATATTCTTAAGATGGTTTGATGCCTTGCGTTTACCGTTGCACCAATCTTTCTTGTACTGGTTTCTTGATGTTCTTCGATTATCTGCAGAACAGCTTCCTCTAAATCGGGTGTTCTTTTAGTTTGAGGTCTTCCCGGAGTATTTTTGTTTCTCTCAAATGTACCAGTTGCTGCTAGACGACGGTGAATATTACTGAAGGTTTCCGCACAAGGTACAAGTCGTCGAGGATATTTTTGTTGGTAAATACGCCTTGCTTCATAACTATTTCCATTAGCTAGACCGTACACAAAATACATATCTGCCATTTCAGCATTTGTATAATTCACCATAATTACAAAAAAAGATTTGTAGGTACGAACTTTCAAATTAATTATTGTTTGACAATACTTATGACAGTTGCGTAAGTACAAATAAATGCTGTAAACATGACAACCAACACAACAGTTCCTTAAATCGATTTCTAAATTTTTGAAATAAACATTTTTTTGGTGAAAAATTAATCAACCTGTATCTCTACAACGGAAAACTTTAGGACAAATGTTTATAGGAACTATTTCTCTCGAGATTACCCAAGGAATCGCACCCTAAAATTTCTCGAAGAAATTAAGGACCACCCTGTACATATATTAAGACTGGAAATTGCCATAAAAATCAGGCGAGTCGATACATTTCTATGAACTTTCGACATTTTCAATGCTTTGCTTTTGAATTACACATACGCATATTCGTAAATATATCTATTCATTATGATAGCTGTTCACGTACTAAAGTGGGAAACGCGAAACGCACAACTTGAGCCGACAGCAGCTCTGAATCACTCAAACCCCTCACTCTTCTACGCCAGTGCAAGACGACCGGGAATGCCTGTCTCTACTAATTAGGAATAATAACAACTTAGATATAGATATGTTTCGAAAAGACAACAATGTTAACAAGTTTATGGCATCCTTTAATTTTCTTATCCATCAGTTGTTCGCTTACAAAAAATAGATATGAAAAGAAACCCAGTTTTAATCAAAAATTTCGCAGTTTCGACTCGAAAATAGTAACTAACATAGGCTTCAAAAACACATTCATGATACCACGAGTTTACGTTTACTACCTCAAAAAGATCAAGGTGATAAGTTTGTTTGTTTACCGTATCACTCAGCTTCTAAAAATCTGAACGTTATCTTAAAAAACCATTGTCTTCAAATCGCCTTTAAATTATCCAACTCATTAACGTCACTTTTAGGTAACACAAAGAATAAAATTGAAGTAGGAGAAAATGTCTACTATCTACGAAATAAATTGTAACGATTGTAATCAAAAATATATCGGACAAACTACACGTTCAATTTCAATAATATATTATACCAATATTTTCAGCTCTGAACTGTACTGGTTTAGCAAAATTCTAAATCTAGAAATTCTACACAAATAGCGAACTCCCATATTTTAAATACTCCCACACTTGAAGTAGAAATACGAAATACAGTATAATCCGCTTATAATGGATTCGGATATAATGGAAATCCGGATATCCGGAAATCCAGATGAGACGGGGATATTTTACAAGCTCACACCAGATAAAACTCATAAATTTAGAGGTGAAAAATGTTTTGGAGGGAAGCTTTCGAAAGAACGTATAACAGTGATGTTATGTGCAAATAGTTCGGGATCAGAAAAAAGAAAGCCACTAGTAATAGGAAAGTTTCAGAAGCCTAGATGCTTCAAAAATACTGGAACTTTACCTGTAGATTACACATTCAATAAAAAGGGCGTGGATGACGTAATCTATTTTCGAAAATTATGTGAAAAATGGGACCTTGAATTAAATAAAGAGAAACGCCAGATACTATTACTTATAGACAACTGCCCAGCCCACCCTCATATTGAATTAAACAATATAAAGCTTGCATTTTTTCCACCGCGGTCAACGTCAGTTTTACAACCGATGGACCAAGGAATTATTTGGAGCCTAAAACAGACCTATAGAAAAGAATTACTCTTAAAAATTCTTGAGATGCAAGCAACAGATCGGAATGTGTCAATTTCTATTTTAGATGCGATCATAGTTCTTCACAATTCATGGACCAAAGTGTCAACAGATACGATTACAAATTGCTTTCGTCACGCTGGTGTAATAAAAAATGCAGATTCAGAAGCTTTCAACAATAATTTTGATCCAGTAGATGATCTTCCATTAAGTCAATTTTTAAGTCAAAGATTATGTCTATGTCGATAAGAATGTTATAACTATAGAACATCCAATTACTAATCAAGCGTTAGTTGACGAAGTAATGAGAGAATGCGGTGAAGAAGTTTTGTCAGACAGTGAGGATGATGAAACAGATATGGAAGTCATATCTACAAAGGAAGCACTAACATGTGTAGGAAAACTTCAAAATTTTTTTCAACCTCAAACAGATAAAATGGACTTCCTAGATAATTTAAACAAGATGCATAGGTTTTTGTTGTACCAATTTATGCATAATACGTCTGTTCAAACAAAAATTACAGATTTTCTGAAATAAATACATACATACTTCTCTATTATCTAGATACATATATGTATACGTTTATATACATATTATGTTTTAATTTATTTTAAAATTATTTTTGCGTTCACGAGTTCCAGAGTTACTTAACTTTTTAAAATATAAACTTTCATATAAATTTTGCTATATTATTTCACACCTATCTCCTCCTTCCTATATAATGGACACACGGATCTAATGGACGTTTATCGGAGGTCCCTTGGAGTCCATTATAAGCGGACTATACTGTATATGTTTCTAAACAAAAAATTAAAGCAAAACCACGAAGTAGAAATAAATGGAGGAAAAGTTAGTTAAAAATTAATAGCATAGGCATGCATATATACCCATTCAAAAAATATACTTAGATACATACATAGATATGTATGTTGATATATATTATTGCTTGCTCGTAAATTATTTACCCGAAGGACAAATACCGTGTATGGTTACATGTATTAGCAACAAGTTTATTTCGATAATTGTTTACAAATGGTTGTGTCATCACAGTTTATGTTGTTTTAGCATAAAATAAAAAAGTAATGAAACTACATGTTCGAATATTACGAGAAATTAAAAAAAATATTATCAGCGTTTACATATTGCTTTGATGAAAATATCTCTAAATTAGGTGGTTAGAATCACAAAAAATTTGACGATATTCTAAAACAGAGTTTATATAAAAGTTTTCACAAATTTTAAAAGTAAATTCCTTTGCGGAATTGGATTTATATTCAACAATAATTGCCGCATATAAAAATAAATGTTCTTCGGCTCCCAATGGGACAAGCTTTTAGATTTATAAGCACATTTTAAGTCATAGACTTGAAAATTTAGAAAAATGTCATTGTTAATTATTATAACAATGATAGTGCCAGTTTAATAAATGCTAATAAATTGATATGCTTTCTCTTTTCCATATGAATAAAGATTATGTAAACAATAATTATTGTTATTGTAATTAGCGTACGAGGGTATGTCAAGAAGTACCTGATAATTTGAATAGATGGCGCTACCACTTCAAATCAAACAAAGAGTTTCTCAAAAATCATCTTTTAAAGAATTCACCCTAATTTTCAGACTAATCTGTGTAATAGTTTTGTTCTAACAGTCATTTGAAACAAACGTCTATGAGCATTTTCGTAAAAATAGAAAAAAGTGAATTTCGTGTGCTCATTAAACACTATTTTTTGCGAGAAAAAACAATCATGCAAATCAAAAAAAGCTCGAAAAGTATTATGGGGACTTTTCACCATCGATTGGAACCATCCACCCCTGGTTTACTCAATTTCGGTGCTGTCGTACCAACACAACTCACGGCGAACGTTCTGGTCGCTCAATTGAGGACACCACACCAAAAATGGGCGATAAAATCGACGGTATGATATTAGACGAGCGGCGAATGAAGGTGCGCAAATTTGAAGAGGCGACAGGGATATCACACGGATCAATGATTGCAATTTTGTATAAATATTTGGATATGAAAAAGCTATTCGCAAGATTGGTGCCGTGTTTGCTCACAATTTACAACAAACGCAATCATTTGACAACTTCAAAGGACTGTTTGTCGATGTTCAATGGCAATCCGAACGACTTTTTGCGCCGTTTCGTAACTGTGGACGAAACATGGATTCATCACAGCACACCAGAGACCAAGGAACAGTTGAGACAGTGGACTTCTCGTGGTGAATCGAAGCCAAAGAAAGCCAAGTTGGGTCTGTCGGCCAACAAGTTTATGGCGATAGTTTTTTGGGATGCGCGTGGTGTCATTCACTCGATTATCTTGAAAAGGGACAATGCACCGGCCCACAAGTCCGCAGTGGCACATGAATTGGGCGATTTAGTTCCCTGCGACTATTTCCTGTTTCCTGTTATGAAGAAATGGCTCGGCGTTGGGTCGAATGAAGAGGTCATCGAGGAAACAAACGCCTATTTTGAGGGCCAGGAGAAATCGTATTATTTGGATGGCATCAAAAATTGGAGAAACGTTAGATGAAGTGTATCGAGCTGTTGAAAAGTAAAACGTCTTTTTGGCGAATAGAGTGTTCCTTATCTCAATGTTCAGAGACTTATTGACCCACCCTCGTATATTTTAAACCAGACAGATTTACTCTTTTAATAAAATATGAATTTACAACTATACGTGTTCTACCTCCTCTTAGCGATATGCAGGATCAATGTTTTTTATAAAATGAACATGTTATCATTATTTTTGTTTCACACATTTTCACAAAGAATTTCACGAGCTAGAGTAATATTCATGAACATCAATGTATATTTATAATTTTAACATTTTTTAAAGTTACATTCTATTTTAATTTGTTATTTTATTAAACCATCGGAATTTCGTTTATTAAAATTATTAAGTTAATTCTAATATCACAATTTTCAGGGACACTCTCGTAATTCCGTATACGTAGGATCGGTTGCTTGTAGTAATGTTTTTGGTATGAGAGGAATACTGAAAAATGTAGAATGGCCATGTTTCTAAAAAAATGATATTTGTTTTTATTTGACAACTATTTTTTAATATTTTGCGGGTTGATTATCGTTTGATTTGCTCTAATAATTTGTTAATTATCATCATAATTTAAAGATTTTGTGTTCGTGTTCACCCAAAAATGAATTTGACTGGAGAACATTTCCGGGTTATGACTTTTTACGATTTCAAATCGTCATTAACATCTACACAATGTGAAGATCGGCTTAGAAATGCGTTTGGCGAAGAAGCCCCATCTAAGGCAACAATTTATAATTGGTACAGCGAATTCAAAAGATATCGTTTTTTTCTTAGCAACTAATTTCATGAAGAACTCTCAAGAACTGCAGTTACTGATGATAATATTTCCGCTGTTCGAGCAATGCATGAGGAAGATCGACGGATATTATATGAATTAATTCGGGCGACATTGGGCATTGGTATGAGTCAAATCCAAGACATTTAAATCAAAAGTTAGACGTGAGAAAACTTTGTTAAAGCAAAACTAACAACTGAGTACCTGGATGCCCTAAACGTCAGAACGATGGACCTTCCAACATACAACCCTGACCTAGCACCTTGTGATTTCTTTTTGTTTCCAAAAATTAAAGATAAAAGCGTGTAGTTAGTACCCCAATTTATACACACCTTGTATATATTAATATTTTTAAGAGTACTTATACATACACCCATATTTAATTTAAATGCTTACTTACATGTACTCCTTGCTTTAATAATCATATTCGAACTAAAATTTATTTTTAGGTTTTTCGTGCAGAACATAAAAATATTCTTCAAAATATCGATTTATTTTTTCATTTTATACAGTTAATACTTCACTGACTCACTATTCGTATTAATACAATTGGAATCTGGTGCTAATACTATTTAATTAAAATAAGCTGATACTACAATTGGTATTGTATTTATTATAAATGGGATATAAATAATATGAAAATAACAAGTGTCAGTGTTTTATTAATATGTGGCTATGTATTAGTTTACTATTTTTATATTTCTTCATCACGATGTAAATGTGCCAAGGATTTCTTTATCATCACGTTTCTATAAATCAATTTGACATCAACACTAACATTTTAAATGGTACATGTTTCGTTTTAAAGAAATCACGTGTATATTTATTACTAACTAAGATAACACAAATAATTAGTTTATCTTGATATTATATTGTATGGTTTTGTTACTAACTACAACTAATAACCAATTTGTTTGTATCTTGTTATAGTATCCTATTACAACAGCGTCTATCAAGTTCATTCATGTAAAATAATGATATACATAGACCCTCTTTTAAAAAAGACTCCGAATTTTCGAATAAAGTTACGTTTGAATTTTAGGCTGAAATTGGTAAAAATTTTATCGGAGTGTACTCGAAAGTGCTTCGATAAATATGAATGCTTGTGGTGTAGTCAAGTTTACAAGTGCTTTAAGAGATTTCAGAATCGTTAACGACGATGAATCATCAGAAAGTAAAAAAAAATCAGCCATGAGATTGATTGAAGTTGAAGTAGGTATTCGAAAATTGCAAAATTAAAAGCGCATCTTACCCTAGAGTTTGGACATTCGTAAATTTAATTAATGATTGACAAACACCAAGTTTGGGTCATGGATTATTCGTTCGTATTCACCTTATTGAGCATACTGTAGCCTCTTTTTTTACCACGACTTCATTTGCTGATGAAAGAAAAGTAATATGCCACCATCGAAATCATTTAAATCACATTGACCGCTCTCCTCAACAGTATCCAAAAAACCAAAATAATATTTTATTCAACAAATTAATCGAAGTTATCGTAAAAAATGTGTTATTTAAAAAACGATTTTGTCTGTAAGATTGATTGAATATGAATTGGGGTTTCCAAAGTAAACTGCACACAATATTTTAGTCGAGAGTTGAGCCTTTTGTATATAAAATTCGTTCCACGCTAGTTAGTCGCCGATTAAAAAACGATAAGCCGTCAATTCATAGATCAATCATTGGAGACAGTTTTTCTAAGCAATAGCCAAAGCTAATCAATTTAACACACTGTAACTTCTTTCTCTGTCCCCAACTACTCCATATGACATTAATTGAAACTTTCAAGTTGCATTGACAACATCCTAAAAGCTGATATGAAGAACTCATCTAATTATTTAAAATAAATGATTTTAATAATTATAAGTTATATAAAACACAAATACTTTTAATAATATCGAAATATTATCAAAAATCGGACGTGGAACACAATACAAGTTAATATTTTTGTGAAAATTTTTATCTAAACATGCGGACACGTGTTTCGTCTTGTTCTAGACTCATCAGTGCATGTTGCTGGGAAAGACAAAATTCACTACAAAACTTCTCTTAGTACATACAATCAAGTTACAAAAGACAGCATGGCACAACACTCAATGGCACTCATGGGCTAACGAACGCCAAATTAACAATTGCCGTCCATATGAAGTGTGTGTACACTAAAGTTTAAGCGCCTTCCATCGGGCAGTTACAGCTGCAATCGACGGAGACTTCGTTATATTGATATTACTCGAAGACTAACAATACTAGATGGTTCGTTAACTACAAGAACTATTCCCGCTATCTTCCGCAAAGCTAACCGAAAAATATGCAAAAGAGGTTTCACGATCAGATATTTAATATATTTGGCAAGAACTCTGGAATTTGATCGTGGCCAAATGTAAAACCGCCGCATAATTTAGAAATAGATTTTAAAAGATCAACTTCAGATAAATCACTTACATGAATAGTATTAGGCAATATTCGTTGCAAGTGAAGGATTTGTAAAGACACTAGTTCTCTGAAATTATTCATGATAGGAGATAATTTATGCTAGAGGTAGTTTTTGTAGGCCTTAGCTGTTTGCCTCTTTATAACAGAACGCAGCCACTTAAATTCGAAAAAAACTTTTCCATATTAATTAATAGAAATTAGTAAAATAATAATCTTGGATTCTAAGAATAATTAACTTACAAAATTAAAATTATTGGGGATGTCGGCCCTTGAAACCAAAATGTTTACCATAACTCCGGTTTAATATTATGGCTGTACCCGATTCTTAGATTCACGAACCCGATGTTGCTTCACCGTGCACAATTTGTGAGGCTGTATACACTTTATTATTTAAATCTTCGGTGACTATTTGCTAAATGAATAAATGTACTGTGATAACTCATCCAACGACGCGTTACGCATCATACCTCTGGCGTTTTCTCGAAGCATGCAGAACGCTCTAGAAGTTTATTCACCACGATATATAAAGCCATCGAGGAAGAGATTGAATGATTCGATACGAGAGCCTCGCGGAGTGAACATAAATATAGATACATAAATGTGCTTATTGTTAGAAATTAGTTTTTATATTGTTATTCGTTTTATTATTAGTATTGTGTGTGTGTCTAAAGTTACCGTTAGTTTTATTAAGAACCCGGAAAGACAAACTTTACAGTACTTTCATCTAAATATATTTATTTACCCTACTACTATATACATATTTTGGATTTACAACAACTTATACTAACATAAAACTGTTGTTGAGACTGATGCCTCTTGTTAAAATGTGATTGTTATGTTGATGTTTAAAATAAAACTGGGTGTCTCTTGTGCTGTTATTTGTTATGATGTTACGGATGAGACTGTTGTCTTAAGATTATGTGTCTTGTACTGTGGTTGACACTGTGTTTGAGAATGTTCTGTTAAAACTATGTGTCTTGTACTGACTTTGAGTTGACACTATGTTTGAGAATGTTGTGTTAAGACTGTGTGTCTTATACTAATGTTGAGTTGATACTGACCTATTCTGTACTGTTTTACAAGTAGGTAAAAATATACCACTTCTACAAACTATTACATATTCAAATTCGCAGATTGGTTGTACAGTGTATTGTTTGACGTCATAACGGGGAATATTTGTATTATTACTTCGTGTAAATTGTATATACAACGAATAATACCGAAGGTTTACGATACTGTCTTAAAAATCTAATATTAACTAATAAATAATAAAATATAATTAGTAGTTAAAGATAAAGATATAAAGTGTTTGAAAGAGGCAGATGACGATATCTATTTACAAATCAAGGTACAGTTAGTAACTTTTTTCTTATAGCTTGGGCTACTATTTATCTTTTTCTTTAGTAGACGGTATTATAAATCTAAGCATGTAGTTCCGGATCGTCCCCTGTTAAAGTACTCAAATTTATTATACATATTTAAGAATATTATACAGTGGCTTAAATTTGAAAATACACGTAAAATATTTATAAAATTGGAAATGATTGTTTGAATTCTATATCCTAGATTTACTTATATTTAACGATAAAAAATGTTTGAAATAAAAATATTACAAAAGGATATTAAATGTAACCTCAACAACAATTAAGCATAATAAATTATAGTATATGGTGAAATTGTCCACAACCTTCTTCCAAGCATTTTGCGCACCTTTTCCTAATGCTGTCAAGTATATTTTGCAGTAAAATTCTACCTTGCAGATCTATATAATTTTGCACTGGCACTTGGTAAATTGAATTTAAACAAATTTTAAAAAGGTCATAGAAATAACACACGGTGTAAAATTAAAAGACCTTTGAGGAAATTCATGTTCGCTAAACAAACGAATTAAAGGATTTCCAAACACTTCTCGTATCATATATATTGTTTCACCCGCTGTGTAAGCTCTAGCATCATCTTGTTGAAAATAACTCAAAGCTAGTTCATCATCATGAAGCTGATTAGAGAAAGCGAAGCGTATTTCTTTTTGATATCTTTCCGCATTTAAAGTAGCATTAAATAAAATTTAACCGATAATCTTTCTTCTACTTATAAGGCACCAAACGCCAAGATGTAGAGGAACTTCACCATAAAAATTATTGGGCTTTTTATTATTCCACATTCTCATGTTTTGTGAGATAACGAATCCACTAACATGAAACCATGCTTCGTCCAAAAAGAAAGTTTTATTTAGGAGTCATCATTAAAATTATTTGAAAACCATTCACAAAATACTACTCGTCGCGAATAATCAATATAGAGGATTTCTTACAAGCAAGTTAGGGGCCGTTCAAGTGTTACGTAAGCACCAAAGGGGGGGGGGTCACTGCTTTGCTTATTTTTGATGACATGGGTGACCGGGGGGGGGTCTGAATGGTGACTAGTAATCACTGATTACGTCAGCAATATTTATTTATTTACAGTCATGAATTCAAGTGTCTTGGACTGAGGACGATTAATTTGAGTTTACCAAATTTTTAAATAGAATAAAATAAATAGATATCGTTTATATGTTAATAATATACTATTTAAATATGATGTTAATGATTTGCTTGAATAAATATTAAATGTGCAGTAAATTTCTTTATAGTCGATAAATTGATTATTTCATTGTGATAGACTTAATAACTGTGATAGATAGTTGCTCATGAATAAAAATAAAAAAACTTAAACAGATTTTGTAAAAATTATACCAATGTTTACGTAAGCATAGGAGGGGGGGATAAGAGCTTTGCTTACTTTTGTTGACAAGGGGGTGGGTTAAAAATTACTAAAATTCTGCTTACGTAATACTTGAACGGCCCCTTATCCGATTTGGAAATAACTGTAAACGTTGTTTTAAAACTGTATGATAAGAACCAACTTGCAACCCAGTTTCTTGAATGAGAATTCGTATCTAAGTGTTTGGAGCATCAGTCATTATTTGTCTAACAGTGTTAATCACTTCTTCTGTCCAGACTTTGGGTCGCCCACAGTTTGTCGAAAAACTGTACCAATTCTATTGAGTGTCGTCTGAAAAGTATTATAATTAAAAAGAAGGACGGTAAATTTATCTTGAAATTCTTCTATTCAATCTTGAATAGAATACTTCTATTGTCCATCAATATTTTGATCATTTCGAAAATACTACCATTAATGGTTTGCATACGTTATTAAATATCATTTTAAAATGCGAAAATGCACAATACTATTTCTAATATCAGATTCTGATCATTTTTTGCCATACGATTTTTTGTCCAAAATCTACTTGGAACAGTCGTTGAAACTTGTGATATTGAGAAATATTTATAAAATTTTTGAAGTAAAATTTTGGCAATTGTCACTTTAAAGTTAAATTCATAGGGAATTAATGTTGAAAAAATCTGTTGGAAACATTTCAGTAAAGACACAAATTTTTGATTAACGAATACGTAAGTACAGTATTTTGAATTTATCTTCTTGCATAAATACTCTCAATATACAACTTTATTTACAATTTATTTAAAAAAAACACCTAATTTTACCTACATTAGTTATTTTTATATTAAGTCCGCAAAGCAAAGGATTTATGAGGTTGAGAATGTTAGGTTTTACATTCGGAAGCGCAAAATACTGACTTTGCGTACGCAATATAAACAGCTTTTTTTTATATAATTGCACAGCTTTAAACAGCAAGTTTATTATTAAAAAATATTGAATTCATACAAAAAGGCAGCATTATTTCTTAAATTACCGTTGTACAGATTTTCGTAGTTACTAATGTAAATAAAAATTGAAAAAAAATTCTGTGGTCTGAATAAGTGTCGCTTTCAAAGTGTTTATTTTTTTATAAATTCTCTGATAATGGACACCAGCAGACTCATGGAAGACCCCGGGTATTCTGGAGATGATGTAGAAGCAGTAACTAATGAAGCGATTGCGAGTATTTTGCTGAAAAAGTCAAGATTGCAGTATGAAAAAGCATACACCTATTTCCGGCATTGGTGTGACTCTAAAAAAAGACTAATAGAACAGAAAACGTTCTACTAGCATATTTAGAGGAAAAGTCGAAGATATTGGTGCCATTAACATTGTGGTCCCTTTTTTCGATGTAAAAGGCAACTCTAAACATAAGAGAAAATATTGATGTTAGAAAGTTTCCCAAAAATCGAAGGTTTTAACTTAAAGTTATTAACAAGTTTTTGAAAGAGGCAGATGACGATATCTTCTTCTGTTTTGGGTTGGACGCCAGCATGTCCAGGCACTTGAGCACACTGCTCTTGTACTATCTCCAATTGATCTCTCAGTTCCACTCTGTTAGTCTTGTGTCCTCTCTAAAAGCCGCTATCCTCCTCAGGGGAAGTTTGAGTACACTCGCAGGATCCAATAGATCTCTCCCGAAATATTTATGTCTGAGTTCTTTCAGTTTCTCACACGTGCATATAACATGAACGCTAGTGTCCTCCTGTCTTTCACATCTCCAACACCAGGGCTCGCTAACAACGCCCATGCGGTACAGATGCTTCCTTAAAGGACAATGTCCGGTTATTAAGCCGGTAATTATTTTAACTTCTTTTTTGTTACTACGAACTAGGTTGGCTGAAAACCTTCCGTCCAGCTCCCTTAGTAGTATTTTGGTATGGACTTTACCTTCCGTTAACCTCTATTTCTTTTTATGTTCTCATTCTAGCCATAACCATATCTCCCTTTTAGCGGAATCTTTAGCGATTCCACATACAGGTTCTGGTCCTACGAAGTTCCTATTAGTACCTTCTTTGGCCAGTTCGCCAACTATCTCATTGCCTTTAATTCCTTTATATCCGGGCACCCATGTCAGCTACACAGTATTGTCTTGTGCCAGCTTATTGGGACCTGTTACAATATTTCACCAGCTTAGGCCTGATAGATAGATTCATAATGGCTTTAATAGCTGCCTAACTATCAGTCATTATGTTGATTTTTTTGTTTGCGCAGCCAGCATCCCGAATTTTCACGGCGCAGGTTGCGACTACAAACAATTCGGCCTGGAAAACCGTCGTTTCCCCAGACATATCGATATCTTCCTTCTAGGGGACATTCCGCATATGCCTGCACCTGTCCCCTGACTAGATTGTGATCCATCAGTGTACCAAGTGCCGGTACCACAATCGCTCGAGCGACTTTTTGCCTGTTCCCTGGTCGGTATAAATATGTTAATTGTAAACATAATCTCAGGTGCCATACTGCCCGCCGGCATTTGAAATATCGGCTCTTCAAGTATAATTTCTGTGATATCTGTATGACGATATCTATTTACTAATGAATATACAGTTAGTAACTTTTTACTTATAATTTGGCCTACTATTTGCCTTTTTTTTGTAGACGGTATTAATTTTTGGGATCGCTGGTGCTCTTAGGCGAAATGAATGATTGAAAATGAACGTATGAAATATTGAAGATAAGGATTCAATACTGATTGTTAAGGTGCCGGATTCAGCAACCCATTCTGAGAGAATTTTTACTGTTTCCAATGTAGTTAATATGAAATTGAAAATACCAAAGCTTGCCTACATCAAATGCGTCAAGTAAATGTACGTCAAAGGAAAATGCTTCAATCAAAATGTGAGGATTAACAAAATCGGTGAAATATCAAGCTTAATTGCGAAACGGGTTAAGAAAGTAAGCCCTAAAAATTATACTGGGCTCTGCTTTAGAAGAAGCTCTGCTACACTTCTAGCAAATGCAGGAGGTCTAATAACGGTGGTTGGAAAAGTACCACCACAGCGCAAGGTTATATTGAAGACTGCATAAATAATAAGATTCAAATTTCGAATAAAATTCAACCTTCAGCAAAAACCATTTCTAAACCGTCTACGTCCACTTGCAATGTAATGCTTAACTTAAAACTCTTCATTCAGTAAATTCAGTAAATAAAACCGACAACATTTCTAACTTAGTCGAAGCTTCCACATCAACGTCTTTTAATAATGTTATTTCGAAGCTACAGCCTTCACTCGAATCGGGAATTATAGCGGGAAGTAATTTTTCTGAGTGTAACTTTAATTTTTATATAACAAACTAAGTATGTTGACTTGTAATTGTCTGTTATAATTGTTTCAATAAAATGTTCGGCTTAGTTTATTCTGAATTTTAGAAATGTCAGAAATAATTTTTTCCACTAAGGCGCAAAATTTTTTTACAGTGAAAATCGCGTATTATATCACCTATTTTTTGAGAAATTGTAGAAAAAGATACTTTGACACTCCATGTTCGGTTAGAAAATATTTCTTTAACATACAACCTTTTAAAATATAAAGAAAAGTAAATTTGCGCTCCTGATATTGAAGAGAAATCAATACAAAAGTTCCTATCTTTATGTGTATATATTAACAAGAAACTGTCTACACGTATATTTCTTCCTCTAAGGCATATTTACATTTCATTTTATCTTAAAGAGTCTTTTGCACAAACATAACGTACGTTGGCGTGTGTTCCTCAATTATACAAATTTTGAGAAAGTGCTTTTCACATATCCATAAATAAGGAAACATGTTATGTTATTAAGTAGAATGAAAATTACGTAATTTAGTCATTTTATTGCATTCGAAATTTGAATAATGAAAATTTTAATCAAGAAGTAGCTGCACATCCTCTTAACAACTTTGAGATGGTTAGGCAAGTAGTTTATTTAAATTTAATTGGATGTTAAGTAGGAGTTTCTTTTATCATTCATTTTTCTACAAATTTTTAAATAAGACGATTGTGAGCAATGAGTAACTTATTTTGTATCTAGCAACAAAATAAGAATAACAGATTATGATGTAACATATATTTTAATTCAATTGATTAAGTATAAATTTTATTATAGTTACTTGCCATTAAATTACGAGGGGTACCTTAAAATTTCCGGAAATGACCACTGGACGGCACTTGCCGTATATTTCAATATGATTGCATGAGCATTTAGTAGTGAAATAACTTTGCAGTCGTTGGATTCCACACAATATAATCAAAACTCAAAAAATGGCACGTGTGAGTTGGTGCAAAAAAATGATTCAAAATTTCAATCGTGGTGCTTCTGCCAACGTATACAGTATTGTAATAGGTGACGAAACCTCGGTAAATTCATACGAACCAGAAACAAAACAACAATCGACTGTTTGGGTGTTCCAAAGTGAACCAAAACCAACAAAACTTGTTCGGTCACGAAGCGCTTCGAAAATAATGATTGGTTTTTTCTTCCGAAAAACTGGGCCTGTTTGTACCGTTGTTCTTGAGGATCGAAAAAGAGTAAACGCTGATTGGTATACAACAATTTAGGCGCCGTTGAAGTATTACGTAAGCACCAAGGGGGTCGGGCTCTTTGCTTTGCTTATTTTTGTTGACATAGGGGAGGGGGTCTGAATGGTGATTACGTCAGCAATATTTATTTATTTACTTTTCTTATTTTTTTGGTTTGATTTGAACATATAAGGCAACCCTACTTGTCTAAGCGCGAAAACGAAAAGCATGTTCAGGGATTCCCCGAAATAATTCACTATTGCTTTATACTCGCGCTCACGCGGCGTTTTATGGTTAAGTAAGAAAGAACAGAATTACCACGGGGAATTACCACGCGCGTTATTCACTTGTCTGCATTTGTCCGGTCTAATATAATTGGATTGGATTGTTTGTTTACTATTGATCGACTTTTGCCACAGTTGAAATAGTTTAAAAGTCGTCTAATGTAAACAAATCAAAATTATACCAAAAATTATTCGAAAGTTTTAAAAGATCTCACACCAACTCAAAATTACAAAATGTGCAGAAGTTAGTTAATGAAGTTTGGTGTGGTTATAAGGTACAAGTAAAGTCCGTCAAGGAACTCGATATTATTGTGTCTAAGAAAATTGAGGAAGAAATGCAAGCAGCAACTAGGTACAAATCGAGTCTATTAAGCCCTTTTTCCATAAAAATATAAACGCATACACTGAAACAAGAGTGAGACCTACAAGAGTGGCTACTCTTCGTGCCAATGAATTGATATGCATAGCACAAACTTTAGACGAATACCAAGTTGTTGAATGGCTTCAAGAGAATGATGTCGATACCTTGAAAGAACACAAAAGTGAGCAGACACACAACATCGAGCAGCAAGCATCCACTGTCATCGAAGACATAGTTATTATATTATATATATATATATATATATATATATATATATATATATATAACGGGTGTTCATCGATCTCTCTAAATTTACGCGACCGGTCACTAAACACACGCACGAGCGCACCAATATACAAAACCCTACACTTACGCGCTCACACAAATACAAAACCACACACCCAGAGAGAGACGCAAGCTGCCAGCAGCAAGCAACACACAAGTTCATACCCAGAAGCAGACACAAGCTGCTAGCAGCGAACAACACATATGTTCACACCTTGCTATCTATTTTTTGGAATACTAAGGCATGTTTTATTATTATTATTGGAATCTTTGAATATTTTAAACCATAGCAACTCAATTATTTGAGATTTATATTCTGTCATTTATATTTTTTATATCCTTGACAAAGGCATTATTGCCGAAACTTGTAGGGTTGTTTTAAATATATATACTTTGAAGTAATGAACCAGACCTTTAATCGCCGACTTATTAAGTTTACCTTATCATACCAAGGTCACGAAAATATTATATTTATGTATATATATATATATATATATATATATATATATATATTAAAAATAATAGACTTTTTATTGGTTTAGCGACCTTTTATTGAATTATGATGTTTTATTCTACGACGTTTCGACTTTTATTATTTTTCAGTCTTTTTCAAGTATCTAGAAACAAGAATTAATACAATGAGAATATGAGAATTGTGTTTGCTTTTGTGAGATTGAATTAACAATTAAATTAACAATTAAAATTAAAATTAGATTAAAGACTGAATTACCAATTAGATTAACAATTAAAGTTAAAATTTAAAATTAGATTAATACTTACTTAAATTTTAACTTTAATTGTTAATCTAATTGGTAATTCAGTCTTTAATCTAATTTTAATTTTAATTGTTAATTTAATTGTTAATTCAATCTCACAAAAGCAAACACAATTCTCATATTCTCATTGTATTAATTCTTGTTTCTAGATACTTGAAAAAGACTGAAAAATAATAAAAGTCGAAACGTCGTAGAATAAAACATCATAATTCAATAAAAGGTCGCTAAACCAATAAAAAGTCTATTATTTTTAATATTAAGACACGGCCAATAAAATAAATAAGAAAAATAAAATTCTTATAAACACTATATATATATATATATATATATATATATATATATATATATATATATATATATATGGTAAACCTAATCAGTAGGCGATTAAAGGTCTGTATATTACTTCAAAATATATGTATTTAAAAAACTCTACATGTTTCGGCTGTATACGCCTTTTTCAAGAGAATACAAAATATGAATATTTTGTATTCTCTTGAAAAAGGCGTATACAGCCGAAACATGTAGAGTTTTTTAAATACATATATTTTGAAGTAATATACAGACCTTTAATCGCCTACTGATTAGGTTTACCATATCATACCAAGGTCACGAAGTTATTATATATATATATATATATATATAGTAAACCTAATCAGTAGGCGATTAAAGGTCTGTATATTACTTCAAAATATATGTATTTAAAAAACTCTACATGTTTCGGCTGTAAATTCATATTTTGTATTCTCTTGAAAAAGGCGTATACAGCCGAAACATGTAGAGTTTTTTAAATACATATATTTTGAAGTAACATACAGACCTTTAATCGCCTACTGATTAGGTTTACCATATCATACCAAGGTCACGAAGTTATTATATATATATATATATATATATATATATATATATATATATATAATGTGTATTAAATTCCTTTATAGTTTATAAATTGGTTATTTCACTGTGATAGACATAATAACTATGATAGATGATAGTTGCTCATGACAATGAAGAAACTTGAACAGATTATGTAAAAATTATACCAATGCTTACGTAAGCGTAGGTGGGGGAGGTAAGAACTTTGCTTACTTTTGCTGACAAGGGGGAGGGGAGGATTAAAAATTACTAAAATTCTGCTTACCTAATACTTGAACGGCCCCTTATTTGCCTGAAGTCTTCGATGAAACCAGAAAAAACTGCAGACATCGGCGCATTATCCTTTACCATGGCAACGCCAGCTTTCACACAGAAAATCAAACAGTCGATTATTTAAGTCACCTTACTTAATTCAACTTATTTAAGACACCTTCCTAAGTCAACAAACTTAGGTCAGCGTATTTAAGTCAACTTACTTAAGTCACCTTACTTAAGTCAACTTACATAAGTCACCATATTTAAGTCAACTTACTTAGGTCAACTTGCTTAGGCCTACTTGCTTAAATCATCTTACTTAAGTCTTAAGTCTAGTTACTTAAGTCACCTTACCTAAGACAACTTCAGTCAAGTTACAGAATTGAATTTACTTAAGTCACCTTATTTAAGTAAACTTACTTAAGTCAACGTACTTAACTCACCTTACTTAATTCAACTTACATAAGACACCTTTCTAAGTCAACATACTTAAGTCACCGTAGTTAATTCAACTTACTTAAGTCACCTTATTTAAGTCAACTTACGTAAGTCACCTTACGTAAGTCAACTTACGTAAGTCACCTTACTCAAGTCAACTTACTTAAGTCTTGTTATTTAAGTCACCTTACTTAAGTCAACTTACTTAACTCTAGTTATTTAAGTCGCCTTACTTAAGTGTACTTACTTAAGTTAGCCTACTTAAGTCAACTTAATAATAACACAAATATATTTTATACACCCTGTACACATAACTGCTTACATGTATAACACAGGTCTACAGTGATTTTGATGTTTGAAAGCTGTTTGCTAATTTGTATATGTTTGGGGGGCCCTTATTCCAAAAAACGCCATATTTTTGCTCTATCACGTAAATTTTGTTTATAGCGCTCTATATCTTAAAAATGTTAATTCATTAATATACATACCTATGACAAGAATATGTTTGTTCCATGTTAGGCATGATTTTTAAATGAATTGAAGACTGGTTAATATTAGATTTCTCAGCAAAGCAACTGAGTCGGCGCAGAAGCGTCAATACAACGTTGAAACCTGCTTATGTGCAGTTTGGTTGTGTTAGTCGTCGTGCTACTGTGTCCGCGCGCTTGTTGTCTTCGTTGTTGCGTATTTTAAGTGTTCTAGAACGTATAAATATTAAAAGAAGACATTGTGTGAACAATCCGAATAACTTTTGTTATATCTGTGGTAGTTATGTCGTAGTAAAGCAGAGGCAAACTATAACTTCGCTCGTGAAAAATGTATACCACGCTTATATTTTACTCAAGACGGACCGCTAGTGTATTGCAACAATATTCCTGACTTAATTTCAAAATTAGGAAATGTGCCGTATGTAAAAGAAGAATGGCGCCTGTTTATTGACTCAAGTAAGCGTAGTTTAAAAGGCGTTTTATTGCACAATGGTAACGAGCTGGCCTCGGTTCCCGTTGCCCATTCGGTACATTTAATGGAAACGTATGAAAATTTTGAACTTCTTTTAAAGAAAATAAACTACTAAGAACATCAGTGGATGCTTTGTGGTGACCTTAAAGTGCTGTGCATGCTACTAGGATAACAAGGAGGTTATACAAAATTTCCATGCTTTATTTGTGAGTGGGATAGTCGAGCAAGGGATAGACATTGGACTCAAATAGAATGGCCCTCTAGAACAAGCCTTACACCTGGTAGCAAAAATGTATTAAGAGATAGCTTAGTTGACCCCAAAAAAGTTTTACTGCCTGCCTCCTCTCCATATCAAACTTGGCTTGATGAAGCAGTTTGTTAAAGCCCTAGACAAAAATGGACAGTATTTTAAATATTTGTTCGAGACATTTACAGCCTTATCCGATGCCAAGTTAAAAGAAGGTATTTTTGTTGGGCCGCAGATAAGAACATTATGCAAAGACAAGGATTTTCAAAACACAATTACCAATGTCGAGAAAAACGCCTGGGTTTCATTTAAAGAAGTAATTGATAAGTTTCTTGGGAACTCTAAGGACGAAAACTAAGAAAATATTGTTCAAAATATGTTACAACACTTTCATCGTCTAGTTTGTAATATGAGTTTGAAAGTGCATTTCCTGTTTTTACACTTGAACTATTTTCCTGAAAATCTTGGAGCAGTTAGCGAAGAACAGGAAGAGAGGTTTCACCAAGACATTAAGGAAATGGAACGGCGATACCAAGGCAGATGGAGCATAACGATGATGGCGGACTACTGCTGGATGTTAAAACGGGATATGCCCTTAAAAACATACAACCTAATGTCCGGACAACGCAGCTTTCTGGCAAAAAGACAAAGATTTCACTTAAAAAAGACTGAGTAAAAAGTATTTTTTTCCACTTTTTTAACTTGTATTCCACCTTTTTACTCAATAAACAAATAATTTCTTTTAGAAATATCGTTTTTTTTTCATTTAATATTTGCAAAAAAAACCTTACGTGATACAAATAAATGCATAGAATTTTTGAAATCAGCCTACCAAAATTATATAAAATCAGTTTTCAAAATAAAAACATCTGTCAAAAAGTTTAATTTTGTAGACCTGTGTAATCATTATAACCATTAAATAAAACTCTATTAACTAAACTTGTCTACATTCATTAAATAAACATGGGTATAGTTGAATTTGATAAGTTATCCCTTTAGATATCCATCATATCCAGATATTGAATTTTAATTAATTATAGTTGTGTTATATGAGGTGTTACCCATAAATTCCCGGAACTTTTAGTATAGTTCTATACCGTTTGTCAGTTTTTGTGTTTATTTTTGTCGAGTTGCGTTTGAATTATTTTGCGACACTACAATGTCTGATGCGAAAGAGCAAAGAACGTGCATAAAATTTTCAATATTTGTAAAACGACAGCGCAAACTTTGAAAATGCTTAAACAAGTATTCGGTTAGGATGCTTTAGGCCAGATGCAAACTTAAGAGTGGTACAACCGGACGTGTGTCGGTTGATGTTGATAAGCATTCTGGTCGTCCATTGACAGAAAACACGCCAGAAAATATGGCAAAACTGCGTGATGTTAGCCTGCAAGGCAGAAGGAGAACAAAACATGGCAGGTAACATTTCCGGCTTATCGTACGGCGTTTGTCAGCGTATTATGTCAGGCGAATTCAACATGAAAAGTTTATGCCGTGGTGACTCAGCATTGAGCAATAATGGCACCGTGTTCATGTGTGCTCAGAGCTAAAGGAAACTGCTGAAATAGATGCGAACTTGGGTACCAGAATCATTACTAGCGACGAATTATAGGTGGACGGGTATGATCCCGAAATAAAGTAGCAGTCATCGCAGTGGAAGACACCATCGTCACCACGACCGAAGAAAGCACGACAAGTTCGAAGCAACGTCACATAGTTGTTGATTTGCTTCTTCGCTGATGGCACCGAGCACAAAGAATTTCTGACACCAGGTGAAACGATTAATGGACGATTTTATTGCCGTGTTCTTCGGCGACTAAGAGAAAATATTCGACGTAAGCGGCCTGCCAAGCGGGACAATAATTCGTGGATCCTACACCACGACAATGCATCAACCCACACGCCACTTGTTGTGCGCCATTTTCCAGCTTCAACGAAGATGGCAGTACCTCCCTACCCCTAGATCTTAGCCCTGGTGACTTTTTCCTGTTTTTAAAGTTGAAACTGAAACTCAAGGAGAGACGACTGAGGAGATCCAGACCGAATCGCAGGCTGTATTGAACACGTTAATGCGTGAATACTCCAGCACTGCTTCCATTCATGGACGCTAGGATTGGCGAATTCATGCGGAAGGAGACTACTTTGAAGGGGGTGGTAGTGAATAAATTGTAAGAACAATTGACTGTTTTTTTGGGTAGCACCTCATATAACTCAAGAGTATTTATTGACATTTTCTAACTTATGTTTTGATTATATGCATAATAAATATCGCATAACCATCCAGTCAAATGCCAACCACAAACTTTAAAGTACAGAAATTTCCAATAATCAATCTATTTTTTAATAAGTTATATCAGAATCTCTATTTTATTAATTATTTAATTAATTTTTCGAACGTTTTGGAATTAAATCAAGTTTCGCCAGGTTATTATAATATATTTGTGTTAATATATTATCCAAATACCCAACAGAGTTGCCACGACAAGACCTGCCAACTATTTATTTATTTCGTATGAGAAGCGAAATCGAAATTTAGATATTAGTGCTGAGGTCATAAAACTAATTTATACACTAATATTGAAATTTTGGAACCAGTTGAGAGCTGCAGGAGTTGCCTTGCTCAGCTCGTGGATGCCACCACGAAAACTTCTTTTGCGGCAATCGTTTATTATGTGGGCCATAGTTTGTTGGTTGGCTAGTATCTGCTAGTTTCCATTTATACAACATTGAGTTGCACCTTTCGTGGCCTGTGCGGAACTTATTTAATTGAGACCATTGCTTACATGGGGGGGGGGGGGGGGGTACGAAATTACTTAAATTGCGTAAATTCCTGCGTTATAGAACACAAGTTCATTGCAAGTCAATTGCAGAAACTTTCAATAAGGCTGGTCGATGTTATCTACTTTACCGATTTTAGTCGACTCGTCGATATAATCGGCCATAGTATTCTGCTTGATAAACTTTCTTCTTTTGGCTTCAGTAACGCCTTGATTCAATTGATGGAATCTTATTTGACTAACAGATGGAATTATGTGTACTATAGCGACTATAAATCTCGTATTTTTTGGAGTTCTGCAGGGCTCTAACCTTGGCTCGCTCTTATTTACACTTTTTATTAATGACCTCGGTCTTTCCTTGGATTGTTCTGTACTAGCATATATGATTTAAAAATGTTGAACCATATTGCAACAAACGAAGATAACTGATACATATAAAGCAATATGTATAATTAGGATGTATACTTACTGCATATATATCAAATTATCACTAACCATGTTCAACTATTGTTTGGTTTCTTATACAAACGACTTGTCTATACTTCAATACACAAAAAGAATACTTAAATACGCCAATAATAGACATCAATTAAGTCCGTGGCGGTTACTTTGACCAGTTTATTACCATGTCGCACCATCATAAACTGGTCAAAGTAATCTCCATAGGCACTTGTACCTTAGAAAACAGTACAGACTCTTATAGACTATACCTATACAACTCTCTCGTTAACTTGTGTGTAGTCATGTCGGATTGATTCAAACAATTAGAATATAGTGAAATTACCTGCATAATTCACCAGTTTGTTTCTTGTTGTCATAAGTCATTATGTTGTGTTTATCTATTTATTTTTATCATCTAGCATTTTGTTTTATATCGTCACTTACTTGTAAAAAAAAAAAACAGATATCTCATAACCATACCAGTCAAATAAAAAACTGTAATTTTATTCAAGTATGTTCCACGATCAAATGTGGCAGCATTGTACGGTATTTCCAAGTCTTTAAGAATGGTATGGTAACGTATACCGACACAAGATCGTTAAAAAATCTAAAAAAATTAAATTATAAAAATTAGGTATTATATTATTAACATTTATAAATACAATGTTTCGTCAACATCTGTTTGAAACATCCACGAATAAGACAAAAACGCTAACTGGGACAATATTTAGCCAAGTAGGTTTTGTTATACACGAACTTTGATCAAATTCGCTAAAGGGTCATATGCAATTAAAATAGTGTGGTCAATCGAGGACACCAGTCGAGTTCACTAACAGCGTATATATATATATATATATATATATATATATATATATATATATAGGTAGAATAGACTACCTACGACGACGATCTAAATTGTATTCGTGGGTAATTGTTATTTTATCTTGATTATTTTTGAATGATTTCATTAAGCAATCGTTTAGCAGTATTGGGAGACACGTGTTTAAATCTGAACAATCACAATATTATTAGAGTGAGAATAAGCTAGTTACATAATTCTCCCGAGAATAATTTCTAGTACTTCATTTTTGTTAGTTGACAACGCATTTTCTAGTTTTTACATCTGTCACCAGTTTCATTTTAAATTGTAAAAAATGAACCAAAAGAGATTTAGTTTAGCATCAATGAAAGATATAAACTCACAAATTAAACAACCTTCGTGCAAAAATACCATGGTTAATAATAATTCGATATGGAAACAATTCCAATAATTTAGCGATGAAAGGAGCTATAAACTAGAAGAAAATACACCAGTCACAAAACTGAACAATATTTTGAAAGACTGGGCATTTAATGTGAAAAGCTTGCTACTGTTGTAATACCGTAACGATAATGAAATAATAAAAAAAAGGAAGAGAAAAGAAACCAAAGTTTCGGGCGACGTGGATTGCCCCACCTACCCGCTCCTGCCAATGTCTAGCGGTTCACCCGGCTAAAAAGCCTCAGCTCAGGGGTGGTAGACTCAGAGGTACTGAAAAGTCAAAAAGAGGTAGTAAAAGGGTGCCACCGAATTTGATACCGTTAGACGCCGCGCCGCGAATTCGGAAAAATGAGATCACAAAAGCAGGCAAGTCACGCAGCGGGTAAATTACGCAACCAAGCTTTCCGAAACGAAATCAAAAGAAAAGAAAGCTTTCAGATTCAGGTAGTCTACGCTTTATTTAATTAAGTAAAACAAAAATTGAATCAAATAAACACTACCAAGCGGTAATATGTTAATAATTAATTATGCACATTAAACAAAAAAAGGAATGCGAATCTACTGTATACTAAATGAAAATACTGGCTAAATTCTACCCAGAAAATTATTATAACCCCCGTCAAAATACGTATCACATTGGCAAATACAAAATCGTAAGCCAGATCTATTGGGCAGGCCTGGTATATGTCTGGAGGTTCTTGTTATATATATTAAAAATAAACTAAGTGAAAATTTACAAAGTTGAATATTGGAGATAAACTAAATTCATGTTGGCGGTTTTATAAAATTAAAAAAAGAAAAGGAATGAATGATTATAATTAAATTGACAAATCGTAGAGAAAATGTAAATCTTAAATTACAAATTGCAAAAACTAGAAAACTACATTGTATTTTTAACGTGTAGCTATAAGGAACATATATCTTTATACACGATTTCCATTTTACGCAAAACAACCAAGGAAAAAAACTTCAACGGAAAGATCTGTACACATTTTTACCGTTAAAAATATAGGAAACCAAATAAAAAAAAATAATCAGGGATACTATTAAATTAATTAAATAAAATTGATATGAGGCTTAGAGTTACGTAGATACCAAAATAAAGAAAAAAACGAGAATATATATAGAGAGAAAACTAAATCTTAATATTTTAACACGTAGAACTAAATTGAATATAATTTGCTGGCTAAATTAGGATTATTAAATTAATTCAATAAAATGGATATGTTGCTTAGAATTGCGTAGTTACAAAAGAAATAAAGAAAAATTGATTATGTACAGAGAAAACTAAATCTTAATATTTTAACACGTAGAACTAAATTTAATATTAATTTACTAGCTAAATTATGATTTTGATCGTGTAAATTACGTGTGTAGCGTGTAACAAAAGATAACTTAAGAACAATTAACTGAAGGAGATAAAGTTAAATAAGAGATTGAATCAAGTAAATAAAATTGAAAATCTTAGCTTGACGGTCCGTCTTCGTAGGGTAACAACTAACTTTGATTGTCCTGTCACAATGTCCTTGGTAGCAGGTCACGGTAAAAACTACGGTAGGGAAAAGCAGCGTGGATATTACAGTGACCTGGAGTACGACGATCGCACGGGCTGAAAGCCATCAGAATAAAACCTAATGGTTTTTTTATAACACAACTATTTCTTGTTAGAGAGAAACATTTCGTTTCTCCTTCAACAACAAATCCCAGTACGGTTAATTGATACTTTCAATTAAAATACGTGCTGCTAAAAAAAATATGCCTGAAGAAGGAGGCTACGAACGAATTCTACATAAAGAGACTAATTAAGCCTTATTAATTAGCAAGCACGTGTTGAACGGAAGCGAGGTAACGACTTTCCGATAGCGGTGTTGGTTTTAAACTCCGCTCGATTGAATCTACGCGATCGCAGACAGAGTGGGAAAAGCAACCAAAAAAACTAACTAGTACGCAATCATTTTTGCAGATATATAAACATACAGGTAGGTACACAATAATAGAACGGAATGAAATAAAGGAAGACGCTAATTTGCGATAAATATATAGTGTTTACGAACACGTAACAAGCTGCAATGGGGAAAATTATAAAGAAGCCGTTATTAAAACAATGTGGAATAAAATTGTCAAATTAATGCAAGAGTTGTACTACACCGAATTTAATAGAAAATTCGGCCGCTTTAAAGATAACGAATTTAAATCCGCAAGAGAAGCCAGAAATACGAAACGTAAAATATTGCCGAAGGAGTAAGAAAAAAAGGAAGCAAAATTCTGTAATTTTAACTAAAGAACAAATCATGGAAACGATAAAACGCTACAACGAGAGGCACCTCTTGGTTTGCCAAAAATTTTTATCACATTGCTTCATATGAGCTAGCATGGCGTTGGGGAGAAAGTTGTCAATGTTTAGTTATTTTCAATTCATATTTTCAATTTCATTAGTTTATTTTCAAGAAGAAACAGACAATGCAGGTTTGACCACTGGAAAAGTAGAGTATAATCCGGTTTTCTCTAAAATAGCCCAAGGTGGGGTACAAAAGTTTACTAATAGTAAATAATTAATACCAAATACTGAAAAGGTCGATATTTGGCCTGTCCGATTACTCAAGAAATTTCTAAGTAAAAGGAACGAACATATTAAAAGTGACAGGCATTTTTTAACAGTGAACATTGCTTGGGATAAACCATATTTTTCAGGATGGTATAAAAATATGCCGATGGGGGTGAATATAATGTCGAAGTGCATGAAAGAATCAGTGGAGATGGTCGGGCTGAATACTAAAAAAATTAAAATTACGAACTATTCTTCAAGGTCAAGTGCAGTGTCTTATCTTGGAAATCTTGATGTTAACGAACAGGAAATAATAAAAATTACGGGCCACAGCTCATCTAATTCATTGAAACCGTATCTGCACTTGGATAATGAACATCATTCAAATTTTATTAATAACCTAAGAAACAAGGGTGTTAATAACCTGTGAAACGGCACAAAACAATGTTGCAAAATTCATCGCTCACAGACAAAACATTTACAATAATTGTGTATTTCACGTACAAAACTTTAAATATTACACTGTAAGTTCGTTTCTTTAGTTTATAATGAGTTAAACTGTTAATGTATCAGAATAATTGAAACATACATGAGTAGGTAAACCCCACTAGTTTTGTATAATACAAAGGTATTTTTAATAATATAAAATATTATTAAAAATCTGGTGTGAAGAACACAAATGCAGGTTCACTATTAATATTTTCTGTGAACGTGTCCGAATATATCCTATCCCCAGAGACGTAGATACGTATTTCGCTTTTCTACAAGCTCATCGGTACGCCCCTGCTGGAGAAAGGATATTTCCAGACACATTCACAGAAAAGAACCACCTCGCCCTATCACCGTAATTATCCAGACCGAGCGCAGAAGTAAATTCGGCGCTACCTGTTGTCAGACAGCCGAAGTACCTCGCATACCGTCCACATAATTAATGTGAAGTAACGACGCCCTTCCAAAGAGGTTAGCACAGCCAACTCTCCAGAAAACTGCATTTTGTTTGTGCCTTCACTCATACTACGGCTTAACCGCATGTGTAATGTATCAGATATAATTGAAACATACATGAGTAGGTAAACCCCATCAGTTTTGTATAATACAAAGGTATTTTTAATAATATAAAATATTATTAAAAATCTGGTGTGAAGAACACAAATGCAGGTTCACTATTAATATTTTCTGTGAACGTGTCCGAATATATCCTATCCCCAGAGACGTAGATACGTATTTCGCTTTTCTACAAGCTCATCGGTACGCCCCTGCTGGAGAAAGGATATTTCCAGACACATTCACAGAAAAGAACCACCTCGCCCTATCACCGTAATTATCCAGACCGAGCGCAGAAGTAAATTCGGCGCTACCTGTTGTCAGACAGCCGAAGTACCTCGCATACCGTCCACATAATTAATGTGAAGTAACGACGCCCTTCCAAAGAGGTTAGCACAGCCAACTCTCCAGAAAACTGCATTTTGTTTGTGCCTTCACTCATACTACGGCTTAACCGCATGTGTAATGTATCAGATATAATTGAAACATACATGAGTAGGTAAACCCCATCAGTTTTGTATAATACAAAGGTATTTTTAATAATATAAAATATTATTAAAAATCTGGTGTGAAGAACACAAATGCAGGTTCACTATTAATATTTTCTGTGAACGTGTCCGAATATATCCTATCCCCAGAGACGTAGATACGTATTTCGCTTTTCCACAAGCTCATCGGTACGCCCCTGCTGGAGAAAGGATATTTCCAGACACATTCACAGAAAAGAACCACCTCGCCCTATCACCGTAATTATCCAGACCGAGCGCAGAAGTAAATTCGGCGCTACCTGTTGTCAGACAGCCGAAGTACCTCGCATACCGTCCACATAATTAATGTGAAGTAACGACGCCCTTCCAAAGAGGTTAGCACAGCCAACTCTCCAGAAAACTGCATTTTGTTTGTGCCTTCACTCATACTACGGCTTAACCGCATGTGTAATGTATCAGATATAATTGAAACATACATGAGTAGGTAAACCCCATCAGTTTTGTATAATACAAAGGTATTTTTAATAATATAAAATATTATTAAAAATCTGGTGTGAAGAACACAAATGCAGGTTCACTATTAATATTTTCTGTGAACGTGTCCGAATATATCCTATCCCCAGAGACGTAGATACGTATTTCGCTTTTCTACAAGCTCATCGGTACGCCCCTGCTGGAGAAAGGATATTTCCAGACACATTCACAGAAAAGAACCACCTCGCCCTATCACCGTAATTATCCAGACCGAGCGCAGAAGTAAATTCGGCGCTACCTGTTGTCAGACAGCCGAAGTACCTCGCATACCGTCCACATAATTAATGTGAAGTAACGACGCCCTTCCAAAGAGGTTAGCACAGCCAACTCTCCAGAAAACTGCATTTTGTTTGTGCCTTCACTCATACTACGGCTTAACCGCATGTGTAATGTATCAGATATAATTGAAACATACATGAGTAGGTAAACCCCATCAGTTTTGTATAATACAAAGGTATTTTTAATAATATAAAATATTATTAAAAATCTGGTGTGAAGAACACAAATGCAGGTTCCTATTAATATTTTCTGTGAACGTGTCCGAATATATCCTATCCCCAGAGACGTAGATACGTATTTCGCTTTTCCACAAGCTCATCGGTACGCCCCTGCTGGAGAAAGGATATTTCCAGACACATTCACAGAAAAGAACCACCTCGCCCTATCACCGTAATTATCCAGACCGAGCGCAGAAGTAAATTCGGCGCTACCTGTTGTCAGACAGCCGAAGTACCTCGCATACCGTCCACATAATTAATGTGAAGTAACGACGGTTTATATCTTAATAATTAATACATCGATAATGGTTTTATTGCTAGTAGTTTTAAAGAACTATTATAATCACTTCTGCTTTGTGGTTAGATTTGTTTTTCATGTATATACAGGTCTATACTTGTAAAATTCGAAAGTAACTAATATGTTTGATACGTAATAAAGCAATAGCTAATTTTAACATACAATTCAGTGCTAAATTCTAATAAAATTTTAGGACGACAGACCTGTCTGTTTCAAAGACAGACCTGTCAGAATTTTAACACAAATATTTTGGGCCAGAATTTTAACACAAATATTTTGGGCGAAAGCAAATATTTCAGTGTAGTATATGTAAGTTTAAATAAAATATCAATCAATTAGCCCCTTTTGAATCAGAAAAAAAATATATAGATATTTGTCATTAGAACGTAATTTTTTAAAACGATTTGAAGATACTTGATACAATTCGTTGATTAAACCTACCTTTGGCCTCTTATTATGAGAAGCAAAAGAAGTTTCTGTTTTATTTCAGTGCTTAATTGTCTAGCACATCCTATTTTGTTATTTACAAATATAAAGAAATAATTTTATTTTATTTACATGAAAGACGAAAGAAAAAGTTCTTATCATTGTTATTAAATAATCAAAAATTTATATTGTAAACACAATTTTTACACTAAGAAGAGTTCAGAGAAATATCATATTACCGACACCTGATGTAATTCAATCTGCTTAGTGAGTGAATTTAGATTTTCATTTAAAACATCAAATGCATCGTTATATTTTACTGTTGAAGTATCGTTAATATTGAATATATTTTACATATTAAAAACGAAAGAAACTATTACTAACAACATATTTTCACCCAGATTTTTAATAATATTTTATATTATTAAAAATACCTTTGTATTAAACTGTTAAATTAAAAGAAATATTTTTTTTAATGCTGTATATTTTATTTCAACATTAAAAATAATCTTTGGAATAGCACTCGAGAGTGCAAAATAATTAGAAAATAATTCTTCTGTTTCTTTCTCATTCAGGAATAGCCACTCGAGCCCTACGGCATGTCGTGTCTATTCCCTGGCAACAAGTTTTCGAAAATCGGTCGAGCTATTTTCAATTTATTCTTACTCTATTGTGATATTAGGTACTTAACTATTACTTAACTATAATTAACTATTAGATATTATTTTGGTTGTTATACTTCATATTAGTTCAGAAATATTTGGAAGATCATTGAACAAAAGACCTAAGTGAGAAGACGTTGATTAGACATTAAAGCACAAACAAAAAGTTGTGTTGCAATATATGTTCAGAAATTTGGACAACGTTCTTAGTTAATAAGTTTTTCCGATTAAAATATTGAATTTTATTTAGGCAAGATTTCTTTATAATTTGAAATTTATACACTTTATTCAGAGGGATCACGACATTCCCCGTTATTAACGTTTATGGCAGCGTCAGACATAATTTTATGGCGTACACGTTACTTACCTTATTAAAGAAGTATTGTTCAAAGCACAGCCTGTAATAACCGTTTATTTCACAATTATGGTTTTGGCTAATCCTTCCTAGAAAATGTACTTTGAAATACGTATTTATCATTTTGTTTACAGTTATTTATTCAGGACTTTTTCTATTTGTATTGGTTTTACTGTAAGGTGTAGCCACCTATGGTCACCAAATGTTCAGGCACATTAGTTAAGCATTG
Source organism: Melolontha melolontha (assembly GCA_935421215.2). Lineage (NCBI taxonomy): Eukaryota > Metazoa > Arthropoda > Insecta > Coleoptera > Scarabaeidae > Melolontha > Melolontha melolontha. The sequence continues at coordinate 102,172,388 of OW285239.1, read as the reverse complement.
CAATGTTTAAATCAAAGGCTTGCCGCCTATTGTTAAAAACGTACTTGCCCGTTAAGCCAGACGGACTTTCTACAATTTTCATAATATCTTTTGTATAATAGTATTTCGGACACACAATTTAGCCAAGGTCCAGTCTGGGTAAAACCGTATGTGCCTGACCCATTTATTTATCTATTCCATACAATGTAGCAATGTCAAGTTTATGTAAATTTATGTACCTATTCTGTTTCGACCAATCATAAGAAATAGGGTGAAGTCTTATGACTGCAATTTCTTTACCTGGCTAATATTTTAAAATTAAAAGTTTAAATTTGCTAAGATCTATCAACGAGATCACACGTGCCATTCTGAGCAGGTTCAAGTGTTACTAGATTTAGGAAATTTAACAAAGTTTTATAATAATATGTTCTGCTTGCGGCTTATGTAACATTGTTTTCTTGTATTTAATAATTAAAGAGTGTTGTGCCTTCAACAAGTGTTATTTTGCGAACCACTGAGTGAGAGAAGACCTTCTTATTCACAACTTGAATCAACGACGATCCAACAGAATCTAGTCATTGAGGATTTACGATCCGGGATTAGAAGAAGTGTCAAATCCAGCCACATACGCCCTAACAATATATACGAGCTAAGTTCGATGCTTGATTTGTGACAGGGAACACAGAAAGAAAATTTTTAATTACTGATGATGAAACGTATGTATATATTCATCAATCTGTAGGCATCTAATTTTTTTTCAACTTTCCAAACCAGAAGAAATACGAAGATACAATTAACAAAAAACTATTTCTTTACCTAATACCTAATTTAGCAGGCCGTGGATGAAATAACCCATAATACTTTTTCTGTCAGTTATTGATTCTGCTACTCCTGAAGGTACGAGTACTTATGGAAGTGACTGTATATTCGACTAAAAGTAATAATTTTTAAAGCTTCATTAATTTTTAAATAACAATATTTAGACACAAAGATTTAATATGAATAATAAAAAAAAAAACAGTATAATATATTGTAGTAAGTATTGGCCTCTTTATTAGAAAGGCTAGTGGCGCATTGCATGTTCATAATGTTCTTGTACGAAGGTTAGCCAAATTATTAAAATACGGCGATTCTGTGCACATTGCGCATGTGTATATTCCATCCACGCAAGAGTGTATTGTGAGCCGCAATCGTGGTCGCGTTGTAAACACGCAAATGACCTGAAATAACATGTGCAAGACGTCGAATAATCTAAAAGGCACCACAACGGTAGCCTAACGGCATTCAACCGCATTATACTTTCTTCTGGTTTGGAAATTCATATAACTTCACACCTTCGTCTTTTTACTAAACTTTTCAGCCAATTTAAAACACAGTGCTAATTTACGTGTAGAACTGACTTCTCCTTGAGTTATTTTTATGTTTCACTAAAAACAAACGTTTAGTTCCGGCGAATCGCCCAAAAGTCACAAAAAACAAAAAGATCTTAACGATTTTCTCTTAGAAATGTCGGCCGACGATTTACATTAACTCTTTGTTCGTACTTTCGCCGAAAAACACCCAAAAGTAGTGCTAAAATATTAAAAATTTCGATATAATTCTATATGAATCTATGAACAATGCAGAAAGTGCCGTCTAGGTCAAAACAAAAACAATTGCCACCCGGTGTTGGTAGATTAAAGGTAGGACTACATTATACATATTATAAGATATAAGTTATATTTACAAATTTTGTATGAAAAACTTATATAATAAGAATTATATTACTTATTAACTATTTATTGTAAACATATACCATGTTTAAAGTATATCCTAACATGGCCTCAGTAGCGCAGTAGGCAGCGCGTAAGTCTCATGATCTTAAGGTCGTGAGTTCGATCCTCACCTGGGGCACTTTTTTTCAAAATAAAGTAAATTTTTTTCAAAAATTGTAAGAATCTTTAGCAATTAAAGAAAAACTCAAACTCACTAAAATTGCTTAAACTTTTTATGTTGTCAATTGAAAATTTTCTAAATTTTGGAATATGCTTATATACAGGTCGCTATTATTTTTTGGAAATGGTCAAGAATCTCCAGAACTGTTCGAGATATAATGAAATTTTGTACACAAACATAAGGAAATGTTTGGATCTTTTTGGTTATATTTTATTTATTTTTTCTTATCGCATATTTGAAATCCCAAGGCCGACCTGATTTTTTTTATGGGTTTAAACAGTGCTTGAAATTGGCATCGTTGGAAAGATAATTTGTTGCAAAATTCAGCGATGCAAATATAGTATGTCTATTTTCTAAAATAGTTTAAAAGAAAACGGATGAAAGTGTTTCGGTCTCTTTTAGGGTAACAACAATAAAAAAAACATTTATTAAATAAGAAACTATTTACAAAAGGTGTTCAAAGTGTCCACCATTAACTTTCTGGCGGTAATAGATACCCCGAATAAAGTCTCGAATTGCGTTTTCCCACCAAATCATCATAGGTATATTGGAAATTTCTTGCCGAATTCGTAATTTGCGATCTTCGAGATTTTCTGGCCTATTAATGTAAACCTGACTTTTTAAATACCCCCACAAAAAAATCAGGTGGTGCCAAATCTGGTGACCTTGCCGCCCATCGGTTTGGGAAGGTTGCGTTAGGAAAATTTCTAACGTTAATGGCATAGTGTGCTGGTGCACCATCTTACTGGAACCACATTTCCTTGTTTTGATTAAGTTGAGGGACGATATTTTCTTCCAATAGTTCTAAATACTTATCTGCTGTCAAGTTTCCATCAATGAAAAAAGGACCTACAATATTGTTGCTACTAAATCTCATCCAAACATTTAATTTTTGGGGATACTGTGTATGAACCTGATCCATCCAGTGTGGATTTTGTATTAGCCCAGTATCTACAGTTGTGTCTGTTAACATGACCATTTAAACAAAATGTTTATTTATCCGTGAAAATTATATACGAAACAAAATTTGGATTGGTATTCATTTTTACATTATAACTTCGCAAAATTCAATCCTACGATCAAAATCATCTTCACATAATTCTTGCAGTAATTGCATTTTGTAAAGATAAAAATATTTTTTTTATTATTTTTTGAACTGAGCGTCTACAGATGTTATGGCTTAAAGCTAATTGTTGGGCAGAAACCTTACCATTGTCTATTACATCAATAAAGACATTCAAGTAATTTTCGTCATTAGTTTTTTTTTGTCTTCCTATTTTTGGACTATAGTTAACGCTGCCGGTATCCATGTATCTTTTCAGTGTTTTTGAAACTGTTGATTTATTGATGATTCTGTATGTACTTCATTAAATAATCGACAAACTTCAGCCAGTATCCAACCATTGCTATCATTTGATTTAAATCAGTTATAAGTAGAGCTGAGGATGTTTGCGGTATAGCCATGGTTATATCATGTAACCATAGTAAATTACTATGGTTACATGATATAACCATGGTTATACCGCAAACATCCTCAGCTCTAGTTATAAGCTCGGTTTAGTAAATAATAAATATGGAACCTAACAAAAACGCAATCGAAAATAGAATTATTGATAAATGGGTTTAGAATTCAACAGATATTTTTTAGTATAGTTAATCAATTGGGATCTGGTATGTATAAACAAAGCAAATATAGAGCATAAGGAGCTATTGCTACATTAAACTATGTAACGTATGATCAAAAAGTCTTTGGATCGCTATTGTCGTGGAATTTACGAGATATCTATGAACTTATTTATTTCAATTAGTTTTGACATTTACTTGACAACTTTCATGTCAGCTGGTTATAATTCATGTTATAAAATACCGCGATATCATAAAGTTTCTGGGTCAACGGTGGCCATGGTGAAAAACGTCTGTCTTAATTTATATCATTCTTTTGAGAAAAATCTGATAAAATTTTCAGGTTAAGTGTCATGCTGACGTTAAAATTTGTCAATATATTAATCTTAATGTCAGTATGACACATAACCTGAAAATTATATCAGATTTTTCTTAAAAGGATGATATAAATTAAGACAGACGTTTTTCACCCCATGGCCACCGTTGACCCAGAAACTTTATGATATCGCGGTATAACGTGTGTTCATTTGAAAAGTCAATCTAGGTTACTTTGAAATTTTGATAGAATAAGTCGCAAATATATTAGTATGTGTTTGTTGTTCCGTAAACGTAAATCCAAATGACATTTGATAATGTCAATCACAAATATTAGTTAGTGCATAAAATAATCGCGCGTCGATTCTGGTTTAAATAAATTGCTTCTCAGTTTTAAAATGGCTTTCACTTTAGAACATAAAATTTTTTTAGTCCAGGCTTATTTTCGAAGTGGTAATAAAATTGATGGTTTATGGGTTTATTCAGTTCAAGATTGCATGGTAGAATTTCAAGTCGAGTTTCCACATTTTGTAATAGATTATATACAATTTAAGAATACTTTGGATAGAACTTTAAAACTTTTTTCTGAAACTGGTAGTCTCTTAAGAAAATCAGGCAGCGGAGCAGTTAAGAAACGTACACTTCAAGTTATCAATCGTGTTGAAGAAATAATGGAAAATGAACCACAAACATCTGTTCGACATTTGAGTCAACAAATAAACCTTTCTGTTGGTACAACTCACAAGTTATTAAAACAGATATGCAACTTTATCCATACCGTGTCACAGCAGTACAAGAATTGTTAGAAATTGATTACCCACGTAGACTACAGTTTTGTAATTGGTTTGTAAATATGAACAATAATGGAGAACTTTCGCAAAGAGTCATCTTTACTGATGAAGCATGGTTTTATAAAACGGGATACCTAAATTCACAAAATACAAGAATTTGGAATAGTGAAAATCCACCTGTAATTTATGAAGAATCGCTGCATCCAGAGAAAATTGGTGTTTGGGCAGCGATAAGCCAAAGGCGAATCATTGGACCAATATTTTTTCAGGGAACGTTAACTGCTCAAAGGTACCGTACGGAAATTTTACAACCATTTGTCAATAAGTTGCATGATGATGAACTTCAAAATGCATATTTCCAACAAGACGGAGCACCTTGTCACTGTACTGCAGAATCTTTGGATTATTTAAGAGAATTTTTCGATGAGCGTATAATTAGTCGAAATACTGAAATTGCCTGGGCTGCACGTTCATGCGATTTAACACCTTGCGACTTCTTTTTGTGGCCTTATCTAAAAAAATAACATATTTCGAACACCTATATTTAATTTGAATGATATGCTATAGAGAATCGAACAGAAATGCATGGAAATTAATAACAATCCAGTAATGTTGCAGAATATCATCAGAAATTTTGAGCGGAGGATTTTAAAGTGCATTGATCTTGAAGGACAACATTTTCAACATTTGTTATAGTTTTCAATAAATACCTATTATTTGTTATTTATTTGTATGTATGAAACTGTCAAAATATACGACTTCGTAGGTTAAGTAGTAAATTTTAATTTACGACATACTTCAAAATGTTCTCAGTAAACCACATGCTACTAGATTGACTTTTCAAATGAACACTTCTTATATAAAATGCAACTAATTAGCATAACCTAAAATCTATTTTATTTGTGAATTATGTGTACTTTAAAGTAAAGGAGTACAGAAGTAAATAATTCTATAGATGGTTTTTACACTTCATGGCTATCACGATCCAAAGACTTTTCGATCAAAATATAATGCTAATTAATTATTTTTTAAACCTATTAGTAGTCGAGAGATTGTAGATATTACTATGTCTACTAAATCCAAAACCTCTAAAGGTATCTATGTAATAAATATTTGATACAGTTGAAGGACATTGCTGCCCAATGTATTGTACCTATTAGCTTATGTCTTCAATGGATGTATGAAAGAGGATGTGCATCCATACTGAAGATTACTCTTAAGTATTATGATATTTAATATTTTATTTACATTATATCATTCATTTGTTTTACTATTTTGAATAATAAAAATTTCAAATGAAATATTTTTAATGATAATAAGGAACATATTCAAGAATATTTTTGTATTACTTGCATTATTTATCTCCTTAAATCATTTATTAATATTATAATATTTTTTACGATATATCACGATATGCTACTACTATGCAACTCTAAAAAATAACAATCATAACCTCCATGCCATACAGTAAATTTTTAAAGATGAAGTTCCAGAACAGCTAAAATAATTACTTATTGCGTTGTATGAACCAAACTTAGAATCAAGTTTCAAGATTGTCAAGTTCACGGCAATTCAAATTGTATAAATCGTGTGTAGCTTTGCACACGATTTGCACCTGGTTGATCTGAACCTCAATCACCCAATTTGCCAAGTACTTCCAACATTTGTATTATCCACTCGTTTAAAAAAAAATCGCTGTTAGTTTTGTGTCGTAATAATAATTATTATTTCCTTTATTTTTGTATCTATAAAAAGTGGTTCAGATGAAAAGTAAATTTAACTCGATTTGCTTTAAAAGTAAATTCCCAACTAAAAATATACATACAAGCAAAAAACCTCCAGAACGTCACCTTGGTTCTAGTTAATTTGCAATTTATTGAACATTCGTTTCTAGATAAAACAAGTTTGAAACGCGTTCGAAGGCCATATACTATATACAGTTTTGTTTCGAAACTAATTTGAAGGAGATGAAATGAATTTGGAAGAGCATTTTATTTTAAGATTTCAAACTTTCTGATCACAGTAGTATTACAGAATTTTGTACAGCTAATGTCGAACATAATTCAACACTTTTACATTATAAACTTTAACATACAAGCAGGGACAAGCGAAAGAGCGGACAAAATTCGGTTTGCTCTCTTTAATATAATGCTCTCTCCGTACCTTCTGAAAATGCTTGGAACCATAAATTAGCTACTGTAAAGCTTTCTTTTTTAATCATCATAAGTCCCGAACTTGTCCTCTCTGATTTTGATGTGAAAAAATTTTAAACGGGAAAAGAACAGTTTTGGGGCAGCCAACCCGAAGATACTTCTTCCAACGAGATACCAGAAAGCTGCTAGATTGATGGCGAAAGTTTATTACTGCTTAGGGAAACTATATTGAAAAATAATATACAATATGTCCCAAAAACATACTGACAAACTTGAAGGGGCGGTAGGGAGCATCAAACAAAAATTTTTTTAAAACTTACGTCTGCAAATGAGCAGTTTGTGCTGTAGAGCAATGAATTGTTTTAAATCATATCCAAATAACTTTCGTTGAACATTTTTTGTTGCAACTACGGTATCTGTTTGGCAGCAAAAACATTTCTTTATCACAATAAACATTCTACAGATGCCGATTTTGAGGTCGTCGTAGTTATTTGTGACATTTAGTTATCATTATAACATTAACTTTGTTAATTGTTGATTTAAAATTTAATTGAAAATTAAGGATAATTTCTCATTTGAAGAACATGCCGGAAAGATATCCGGAACATCGGCAACCTCATCATACAATCTTTGCTTCCACCCATCGTTCCCTTAGAGAAAGTGGGAGCCTAAGTCCTGGTGGTGGTGGTCGTCCAAGAACAGCTCGTACGGTTCAATTTGAAGAAGTGCTACATTGTGTGGAACAAAGCCAATCTATAAGTGTTCGCGTAATTGCACACCATATGGGATTCTCCAAGTCGACGACACACCGTGTCATTCATGAACAAGTTCTCTAACTTTACTATTTCCAACGAGTATAAGCTTTAAATCCTAAAGATTATCCGCATCGATTGGGTTTTTTCCAATGGTTTTTGGGTCACGACGAACCTGATTTCGGGAGGGTATTACTGTTTTCTGATGAGGCATGTTTCACGCGCAATGGTTTTTTTAATAGTAAACACAATCATATTTGGCATGATGAAAATCCCCACGCGGTGGTCTCTAGAAGACACCAGAAACAATTTAGTGTTAACATGTGTGGTATTGTTGGAGAGAATCTAATAGTTCACTGCTGCAGTCTGCTCGTTTGAACGCAGACATTTATCTGACTTTTCTGTAAAATGTTTTGCCTCTATTATTGGAAAATGTTCCTTTAAACATTAGAAATAACATGTGGTTTCAACATGATGGGGCACCTACACATTTTGGTTTAAACGTGCGCCAGTATCTGGATTAGCAATTTCCTCGACGATGGATTGGAAGAGGAGGTCCCGTGGCCTGGCCCGCACGTACTCCCGAACTCAACGGTCTAAATTTATTCTTTGAGGTTATCCGAAATCTTTAGTTTACGAAATGCCTATTCGTAATGAGGAAATCTCTTAGCAAGAATAATGGCGAGTTGTGCACATATAGAAGTTTATCCCGGAATATTCCATAGGGTCCGCGAGTCAATGAATCGACGGTTCAATCTTTGTATTGAACATTTTCAACAATTTTTGTAAACCATCATTTATTTGTCAATAAAACAAAGTCTAACATGAAGAAAAAGTGATTTATCAATGTTCTCCTAAACATTTTTTGTAAAATAATACCAAAACAATATTTCTTTTTTTATGCTAAAACGACTCATTTGCAGACATATTGCTGTGTACTTTGATTTTCAAAATGGACGCCAATCTATTTAAATATGAATCGTTAATTAATAAACATGAATCATCATACCATATATTTTGTATTTTTAGACTCTTAAAATTGATTTCAGGGTTTTTGTTTTACAAAAAGGGTTCCTTGCAACCAGGCCTAGCATCGACTGTAATAGGGAGAGAAATTATACGATAGCGTGTTAAGTTTAATACATTTATTATTAGAGTGGACCAATTCGGAGCGAAAGCAGAGGCGTAACTTACGAATTGGTTCCCGCATGCGAAACATTATTAATATCTAGAGATATACTATCACGAACGGTGCTGTTATTATGTTAGATACAAAAAAAATGTAAGACGTTTTTTCTAGATTATGAAACGTTCTCGATAATACGTATAAAAAATAAAATCTAAAATGTATGTAATTAGTTGATTAAAAAAAAACCTAGATTATGAAACGTTCTCGATGATACGTATAAAAAATAAAATCTAAAATGTATGTAATTAGATGATTAAAAAAAAACTTACCGTCTTATGCGTTTTCCGTGACTTGAAAATCTAGAGAAGCGCGATGAAATATTGTTAACATAAGGTGCGCCTCCAAAGTTATTTTCTCATCATTGTACACAAATCAAATAAGAACACTTCGTATTTTGTATCGGCACCAGTGTCTCTATCTTTATGTCTTGCGCTATGCACGTGGCGTTGCAAATTTGATTTTGTTAAATGGTTTATATATATATTGCACACTAAACATTTTACATTTATCCCATTGTAAGATAAACTAGGATGGTTCTCAATAAACCTATTGACTAACTTTGATGATAGCGGTTTTTTTACTGTACGCTCCTTCAACGTTATTAAATACGCAGAATACACTTTCCTGCTGCTATTATACGTGTACACACGATGACCGTGAACAACATACTAAGTAATCGTATGTGCGATGGGGCACGCGGAAACTAATTCGTTAGTCACGGCTCTGCTTTCGCTCCGAATTGGTCCACTCTATTTATTATACATACTTTGTCGAAACATTCATTAATATTCAATTGTGTTAAGGAGTTGGCAATAAAATAGTTTAGTTAGTTTCAGTTTTAAAGGTTGGTAGAAGAAAAGAGTAGAAATGCAGATGTGACAAGTGGTGTTTACGCAAAAGGGTTGTACAATAAAAGTTATCAAAAACTGATCCAGTTGACTGTTAATTTAACGTAGTTTAAACCCAAAACCTCATCAAATATAACAGGTTATGGGCCCAGATACGTTTAGGCCATTTATTTGAGTCTTTGGGTAGAAAACGGTGAAATACTTCAGAGCAAGGTCAGAGCTAACCGAAAAAGTTTGGCGGGAAAGCGGAGAGAAAAGAACCCGGAATTACAGGGGAAGGAGAAGCTGTTTTAGAAAATTACGTTGTGATAAATTAAAGAATATGGATCAGGTAGGAGCGACACCTTCGATAAAGTTCACAGGCGAAAACTGGAAGATATGGAAGTTTCAAACGATAATAGTTATGAAATCAAAGGGACTTTTAGACATTGTGACAGGGCTAGAGCAACGACCGGCTCAGAATGCGGAAGAATTCGATAAAAAAGACGCAAAAGCACAAGAAATTATTGTGGTTAGGATGGAAGAGAAACCGTTAACTCATATTCTTTCCTGCAAAACATCAGCAGACATGTGGGATAAACTAACCTCAATATATGAACATAAATCACAGGATAATATACAATTGTTACAACAAACGTTTTTTGGTTTGGAACATATAGGTAACACCGCAGAATTTATTTCACGACTAGAAGAAATAAAAGGACAACTCAAACATTTAGGTGAGTAATTAAGTGAAAGGATGATAATAACAAAGATCTTAATGTCGTTACCCGAGAATTTGAAACATTTTATATCAGCATGGGAATCTACGTCAAGTGACAAGCAAACATTGAAAGAAATAACATCAAGGCTACTAGTGGAAGAAGAAAGATTAAAACAGAGTGAAGTAGCAACAGCACTTGCCGCAGGAAAATGTTAATCGAAACAGTATAAGTATGAATTAAAATGTTATGCATGTAATAATACGGGACATTTTAAACGAAATTATCCTAATTTGAATCGAAGAGAAGGTGACAGAACCTTAAAGAAAAAATGTTTTTATTGTAAGAAGGAAGGCCATTTGTTAGCAGATTGCAGATTTAAAAAATCGAAGAGAGATGGGAAGGAACCATCTAATGCATTTGTTGGTTTGTCGGATTTTATAGGTAACACTGAAACAATCAAATGGAATGGAGGATTAAATACGAATACATATGACTGGTGTATGGACAGTGGAGCCAGTGATCACATGTGCTTCGATGAAGCACAGTTCATGTACGTGAATAGCTTGGATGAGAGAAAACAGGTGAAAATTGGTGATGGATCCTTTATTGAAGTCAAAGGAATAGGAAAAATAGAAGTTCAAGCTTGGAATGAACAGCACTGGATTAAAACTGAATTAAGCGAGGTATTGTATGTACCAGAATTAAAAACAAACTTGTTTTCTGTAGGTAAAGCATTAGACAAAGGATTTGTTATGCGTTCAGATAAGGAAAAATGTAAACTTGTGGATAAAGATGGTCTAGTTCGTGCAGTAGCATTTAGAAAAGGTAAGCTGTACAAAATGTGTTTTAAACAGTCTGATAACTATTCTGATGCACCTCAAGGTAATATTGTTGAGAGCATAATAGATTGGCATTGTAAATTAGCACATATAAATTTTAAAGAAGTAAGAAATATTTTAAAAGCGAATAACATTAAATATAATGAAAATGGAAAGTCATTTTGTGAAAATTGTCCTATTGGAAAACAACACAGGTTGTCTTTTGGCAGCAGTGAATCTAGAGCAACAAAAGTATGTCAGTTGATACATGCAGATTTGTGTGGACCATTTGAATCTGAATCGATAGGAGGTTCAAAATATTTTCTGCTATTGAAAGATGATTTTTCGAATTACAGAAGTGTGTATTTTCTGAAAAATAAATCTGAGACCAACAAGAAGATTGAAAATTTTATAAATTTAGCAGAAAAGCAGTCAGGTAATGAAATGTTAATATTGCGTACAGATAATGGCTTAGAGTTTGTAAACAGAGAATTAAAATAAATATTAGAAAAGAAAGGTATAAAACATGAAAGGATATGTGCATATTCACCTCAGCAAAATGGAAGGGCATAAAGGGATAACAGAACCATAGTCGAAGCTGCAAGGACTGTTGCATAGTAAAGTCTAGATAAAAGTTTCTGGGCTGAAGCAGTAAATACGGCGGTTTTTGTGCTAAACAGGTCTGGAAAAAGTTCTGTAAAGGATAGAACACCTTTCCAGATGTGGCATGGAAAAACCTTTGATATATCACTATTTCAAGAATTTGGGGCAGAGGTAAATGTACATATACCTAAAGAAAAGAGAAGAAAGTTAGATCCAAAAAGTGAAAGAGGTATATTTATGGGTTATAGTGAAGAGGTCAAGGGTTATCGCATCGGTATCAATATCCTCGACCGAATCAGAATATGTTGCCTTAACCACAGCAATAACCGAGGCTTCCTGGTTAAGAAAACTGTTATTGGATTTTGATGAATTTCCTCTTGGAAAGCCTATAACAATATATGAGGATAATCAATGGGCAATAAGGATTGCGAATACTGCCGAAAATACTAAAAGGTTGAAACATATGGACATAAAATATTTATTTATTAAGGAGAAAATAGAGAAAGGATTGGTTAACATAATATACTTAAAAACTGAAGATCAGTTAGCTGATATGTTCACCAAGCCCTTATCAAAAGCGAAATTTGTGAAATTTAGAATGGAATTAAACTTGTATTAATGTTAAGGTTTGATTTCGTTGTTCTAGATAAATGTTAAACTTTTATGTGTACTAAATCATTTTATTGAGGGGGCGTGTTAAGGAGTTGGCAATAAAATAGTTTAGTTAGTTTCAGTTTTAGAGGTTGGTAGAAGAAAAGAGTAGAAATGCAGATGTGACAAGTGGTGTTTACGCAAAAGGGTTGTACAATAAAAGTTATCAAAAATGATCCAGTTGACTGTTAATTTAACGTAGTTTAAACCCAAAACCTCATCAAATATAACAAATTGTATTAAATATCGTCAATTATTAGTAAAACGTAGTACGCCAATCTTGTATCTATACTCTATTTTTAAAATAGAGAGACGAATTTCTGAACAGACCACTTTGACAGTGAAATCTCATTGGTTGAAAGCAAGGCCAAATTGCTTTCAACCAATGAGATTTCACTGTCAAAGTGGTCTGTTCAGAAATTCGTCTCTCTACTTTAAAAATAGAGTATAGTCAGATAATATTCACATTTATATAGATATATAAATAAAACTTTGAAGATTTGGATTCCAATATTAATATTTCAAAACACAGCTGTGTATTACTTTAGACCAGTGAGTTTTTATACCCTACAAGATGCTGAAGCATGAAACAGTGTTTTTATTTAAAAATGAATAAATTGTAAAGTTTGTGGACTTAACAGTATTAAAGGTTGATAATATTACAAAAGAAAAATGTGTTATTTCATATTTACGTGGCGAGACTTTTCCCTGCTACATAAAATCGTCAATAACACACAATATATTTTAATTAGTATCTCATATATTTAACGAGAGTTTAAAATTTGGAGTTCTAAACCCAGATATCTTTAATTGATCGTGAGATTTTTTTCTTTGCTTACAAGTTTAAAGAGCTGTATTTTATTATCTGTTTTAATACAGAAATTGAAATTATACACGATCAAATAAAATATCCACATAAAACAAATAAACTTGTAAATTTAAATTTTAGTACTTCAAGGTCATGACTGTCTTTGTTACATAATTTACCTGTCGAATTCCTTATTAGATTAAACAAGCGAAAGTAATAATTTTCTTAAATTAAATTTAAATTAAAAATATAAAAATTCTGAAGATGAATTAAATTCAATACAATATACAAAACAAAATTTTATTTTGACCACTGCTTGAAAACGTTATCTCGATTAGTGTCTTTCTCCTTGAGAAATTTTATACATTTTAAGTTAAAATACTCTTCCAAATAATATTCCATATTTAAAGACTTTCGTTCTTATACTGATTTACGTTTTCTTTAATATTTCTTTCTAATAATGTTTCATATTTGAAATGCGTTCTTATTTTCAAGTGTTCCTTTTTTTCCCGTCCGACACCGTATTTTCTGTAAAGAAAACACGGTGTCGGACGTTACCTTTCACGTTTCACGTTACCTTTGTATGCAATTTTACGTACTACATCGTAACTGTTACAAACACAATATTTATGTATTTAAGAAATTTTGCAAAATTCAAATATTGATTATGAAACTTACTATAACTTAAAAATATTCTTTTATAAATTGGTATATATAGCATGATTTAAATTCTATTAACAATTATAAACCAGAACGTAAAGGAATATAATAACTTACATACTGAGTTACATGACATTTTACATACAATATAACTTTACTAAATATACACAGATGTGTTTTTCTTAACACGATCTGTATCGTTGCATATAAAAACTTATTACAGAAAATAACAAGAAACTTTACATAAAATATAATCCTTGAAGTTTGTTTTATCTATTGTTTATACAGGTTGACGCAAGTACATTATAAGCTTGCGAAATTTGATTCAATTCCAAAACGTTCGAAAAATTAATTTAAATAATTATTAAAAGAAAGATACTGATATAATAATAGGGTTTTCATTGGGATTTTCTGTTCTTTAACGCTTGTGGTTAGTATTTGACAAGGTTATGCAATACTTGTTGTTATGTTGTATGCACGTTATACAAAATACTTACATTTGAAGAAGATAGTAGTCTAAAATATTATTAAAAATCTGGTGTGAAGAACACAAATGCAGGTTCACTATTAATATATTCTGTGAACATGTCCGAATATATCCTATCCCCAGAGACGTAGATACGTATTTCACCTTTATACAGGCTCATCGGTACGCCCCTGCTGGAGAAAGGATATTACCAGACACAATCACAGAAAAGAACCACATCGCCCTATCACCGTAATTATTCAGACCGAGCGCAGAAGTAAATTCGGGGCTGCCTGTTGTCAGACAGCCGAAGTACCTCGCATACCGTCCACATACTGAAATACTTATCTACGTCTCTGGGGATATGATATATTCGGAGACGTTCACAGAAAATATTAATAGTGAACCTGCATTTGTGTTCTTCACACCAGATTTTTAATAATATTTTATATTATTAAAAATACCTTTGTATTATACAAAACTGGTGGGGTTTACCTACTCATGTATGTTTCAATTATTCTGAAGATAATAGTCTTTGAATAGATGTAAAAACTATTGTTTTTTTTACAAGATGATGGCGATATATAAAATGCAAGAGAACAAAAATAAACAAGTAAACACAACAAATAATGACTTATGATGACAATAAGAAACAAGGTGGTGAATTTGCAGTTAATTTCGCTCGTCGACAAGAGAATCTAACAAGGTTAAACACTAGCAAATGAAAGGTTTAATACGTTAAGTCTATAACTAAAAAGATATACGAGTTGCTATCCAGGAATTTCCGGGAATTTGAATGTGGCACGCGAAAGGATGGTACCACAGCTTCATAGCGCTAGATGGTGTGAACTACATCTATACTAAGTCAGTATGTCAAATGGTACTTTGCTAGGTGGTGACAAAACTGTTTTTGTGTTTGTATTTGTTGAGTTGTTTGAATGATTCTGCGACACTACAATGTTAGATGTGAAAGAGCAAAGAACATGCATCAAATTCTGCTTCAAACTTTGTTAAACGACAGCGGAAACTCTAAAAATACTTAAACAAGCGTTTGGTCAGGATGATTTAGACCAGATGCAAACTTATGAGTGGTAAAATCGTTTTAAAAATGGACGTGTGTCGTTTGATGACGATGAGAGTTTCGGTGGTCCAACAACAGAAAACACGCCACAAAATGGGCGCTCAAGTTCAAGGGGCGTCCTTTCGAGACGATTGAGGAGATCTAGACCGAATCGCAGGCAGTGTTGAACACGTTAACACGCACAGACTTCCAGCACTGCTTCCAGTCATGAACAGGTAGCGGGAACCGGCGTATTCATACGGAAGGAGATTACTTTGAAAGGGAAGTTGTAAGAACAATTTATTGTGTTTTTTTTTCACATTCCGGGATTTTTAGATAGCACCTCGTATGTACACTATATACACTCGTATGTATACTAGTGCTAGCTTGAAAGTTAATGACTGCTGAACATTTTCGCAGCCTAATATAAAGCTACCGTTATTGCCTACTCCTAAATCTTAGTTGTCATCTTTACAAGAATAATTTTAGACCCCAAACCCAGATGAACCTTGGGGAAAAATTGAGGAAGCATGAGAAGAACTAACTTCAGATTATACAAGAACACCTATTATGTTAATGCAGTATCGTTTACAGCAAATCGTCGACGCCAATCATGGACAAAATATTAAAATAATTTAGATGTGCTTTCATTCTAAATTCTAGTCGTGTTATATATATTACATTTTAGTTAGTCAAATAATTTTTTAATTTAAAAACGATTTTATTCCATAAAGACATGTGTAAGTTCATTATTTGTATGGTATGGATTAGTTACATTAAAATTCAATGTTTATCATTTGTCAAAATTTGAAATTTAATAATACATGGTATTAAATTTCCTTAGAATGCAGTTTTACTCTAGGAAATTTAGAGAAATTTGAATGTTAGGAGTCGTTGACTTTCAAAATGGCGGCAGTGCACACATATAGGGATGCAAACGATACATCGATGTTTCCAAACATCGATGTATCATTCATAAACATCGATGTTTTAGTATCGATGTCGAAGCCCCAAAAACATCGATACATCGTTAATCAATGAACGATGTTTTAACGTCGATGTTTGTTTATATTAGCGCCATCTGCATATTATTTGCGGAAGCGAATCACATCACTATTACTGTTTGCAAATTTTTGCAAACGTCTCGTTCACGGGATATGCACTAGATGCCCAGTTTTAAGATGCTACATTTTAGATATGCGACTGCTAAAGCTAAAGTCTTCAGTTATATAAACAATTATGTAACCAGTATGCAGGCAACAATTGCCAGAACTGAGTCTTCTGACAGTTCTGACGAATCTGAAAAGGACGATAACATGGAACCTGACATATGGAGTTACCACACACAATTATCACATAAAAACATAAAAACAGAACTAGCGACAATGACAAAACAAAAGTTGATTCAGAATTTCATCATCACCGGTCACTCCTATCAAAGGAGATCCTATAGAAATATGGCATGACATGCGTACAATGTTTCCATTCCTATTCAAAATCGCTATGAAGTATTTGCCAATCGTGGCAACTTCGGTGCCCAGTGAGCGGTTGTTCTCTGAAGCTGGGGCAACAATAACCCAAGAGAGAAACCGCTTATTGGGCACCAGGGTATCAAAATTAATGTTTTTGAATTCCATTATTAAAAATCATACTTTCACAAATAAATTTAATTAATATTATCTATGTGCTTTAATTCTTATACTAAAAATTCAGCTTCTCAATAATTTATCAAAAACATCGAAGAAACATCGATGTATCGTTAGTAAACGTCGATATTTTCGACATCGATGTTTTACTTTTGAAAAACATCGATGCTTTTATGAGCGATGTTGCATCCCTAACATAGTCTCATAACAGTCTGTACTATTTTGTAAGGTGGGAAATATAATTTTTTTATTATATTTTAATAATTTTGATAAATAAACTACGGGTTAAATTTGACCAGGAATTGTAAAATATTAGGTATATGTATATTTTGAAAATAAGTATTTATTATTAAATTAATTTCCTTTCTAGCAAAAACTCTTGTAAACTGGCGGACAAAAAAACTGTCCTACTCATTTTGACGTTTGACAATATTTTAACAGTTTTTAATTTTTGAATATATTATTTGCCATATGGATCTATTTAAATATTTTATTTATAACCTATAACATTACATATGCTATTTTTGAGACAATTAGCATTTTATTGCTGATACCTTAATAGAGATGTTTCTTTTGAGTTAAAATTACAAATTTTTTGATGTTCTGAAAGGAACTCAGTTTAAAGAGGTAAAAATTTTATAACACTAATCAATGCTCCCTTCATAATAAAATTATCACATTTTTTTAAATGTTTTCTTGTCTAGGAAATCTATTACCAGTGGTCACGACACTTTCCTTTGTAATAATTTATGGCATAATTAATATATTAAAAATTGCTACTATATAGGTACTTATAAAAAATATTAACATAATTGTAATACTATGACAAGAAAAATGTAGTTACGCCAACATATGTAGGAGAACGCGAGTTCATTCATGTATAAAAGCCGTGTGGGTTTGGTAAAAGGACGACCTTCATACCAATGAAACTATTAATTTACTTATGTTTTACAATAATTGTAATAAAAATATATAAGATAATATATGTACACCATGTACGTATAATAAAGTAAAATTTTTATCAAATCTAATTAGAAAATAAATGAGCTTTTGGAACATAGGTAATTTCTCGATTAGTTGGTTCCGTGGTGTAGCGGTTATCACGTCTGCTTTACACGCAGAAGGTCCCCGGTTCGATCCCGGGCGGAACCACTTTTTTTTCTCACTGACCAATGTCTACAATTCTGGAAATTATTTGATTATTAATTATTCTTAATTAATGCTATAAATTGTTTTTTTAAGATTATATTTAGTGCATTATAGATCTGATAGATGGCGATACATTGTTTACTGGTGCTATTTACATTAATACCTTTGTTTATAGTTAATACTTTCTTAACATTTAAGTGTAGTATGTCTGTGTATGTCTACAATTCTATTTCAATTATATACCTAGTTGCCTCCAGGCGTGCTGAACTATATAACCAATAAAATTCAATTCTCAATTATAAATTATTATTGTATCTATTGAATACTAATTAGTAATTCTAATTTAACTTAAATTGCTAGATGTACATTTAGGTTACACCTATTTAGTTTATGATATTTCTTCTTGCACTCTATCAGAAAAAAAATTGATTATTCCAAAACGCGTCGAATATTGTGCTATTTCGTCTTGGTCAAAATATTTGATCCTTTTTTGAGTTATAAAATCGTGATTGTTTTCCAGCTGTATCGCTTCAACATTGACATATTTAAGGAGTCTTTTTCTTCATGCACTCTATTATGGAATTTTTTTCTCATACCACTTTCACTTCTAAATCTTTGTGTATTCAATTCCATTTTAGATAAAGCAGTCAAGCCATTTATTAAAAAAGGCAAAGATATATAGCGTGGGTTACTAGAAGCTTCTCGGTAATGCTATGCCTACAGTTTGGTAAATATTCAAGGAAACGAAGAGGAATTACAATTTAATATAAATCTGTTAAATGAACACCTGATAAAATACGACCCTTATATAAACACCTATAAATCTAAAAATTGATAATTGAGACAGAGAAAAAACACCAAAATATACAAATAAACGGGAAATTACG
This sequence comes from Melolontha melolontha, assembly GCA_935421215.2. NCBI lineage: Eukaryota > Metazoa > Arthropoda > Insecta > Coleoptera > Scarabaeidae > Melolontha > Melolontha melolontha. The sequence continues at coordinate 102,153,351 of OW285239.1, read as the reverse complement.
GGAACAGATCCGTAAATTTGAATACATATACCCGATTATACCCACATATATGTGTCTCTCTTCTATCAAGTTACAGAATCGAGATATAGAGACAAATATTTCTCACACTTCTTTCTTGCGAGCTAGGGTCTACTTTTTTCCAGTAATGATTGCGTTTCTTCACAATTTTTGGCACTTCCACAATCCAGGTTTAGGATAGGCTACTTAGCTTGTGCGTTTCAGCGATCTCTATCTTCCATATAACTTTCACCGTTTGGTTATTTGTCATATAATTATATGGCCTATTGCATATTACTACAGTTGATTTAGCTCAGTTTTTGGATCACTGGAAGTACACCTAATTGTTCAGAGCTTTTGTTAAGACTTTCTAGTTACTTCGCTGTTGATTTGGAGGACCCCATCACACTGTTTATAGAGGTTTTATTTAAAAACCAGGCCTTGCTTCCATGTGTCATGACTTAAAGACGGCAGACTATGTGCCCACACTGTTAAATTTAATAATACACATAAGGTGTATTAGATAAAAGTCATACACGCAATTAAATTAAATTTTTGTTTCTGGAATTACTGTTTCTTTTTATGAATATTTTATTTAAGGCATCGAATCGTTTGTTCGTATTATAAATTCTAATATTTGTTACGTTTTGCTGACATCGAAAGTAGTTCCCAAATACCTGAAATTCCTTTAGACACAATGACGAACAAACTTTCAAGGACAAAATCAACGGAATAACAGCAAAAGAAAGATTATACAATCCAATAAAAACTATTCCTAACCGAAAAAGAAGTATCTTCAATAACAAAAGCAGAAGTAGTTGTAAAAGTAGTGAGATCAATGCATTCGTATTCATACGAGTCGTGGACCATCATCATCAAAGAAAAAATCAGACTATTTAGTAGAGAAATTAGATTTTTAAGAGCAATTCAAAGGAAACCCAAAAGAAACAAAATCAGAATTGAAATGTTTTGAGACAACTTAAAGTCACCTCAATAAAAAAATTGATACGACAAGTATAGTTGAGCTGGCTGGATCTCATACATAGAATACACAAACATAGGTTGGTGAAAAAAGTATTTGAAGAAAGTGTACGAGACAAGAAAAGGGGAAGGCCAATAAGATCATGGCACGGGAAGCTTTAGTCGCAGTCAAAAAAGAAGAATAAGTAGATCGACTAGGAAGTATGGCCATGACAATGGAAAATATAATGGAAAATTCACTTAGGCTCACCGATAGATAAGTCCTAGATTAAGTACGCAAGTCTTTCTGAAGATCAGAATTGTCAATATATTAGGAAACCGATGTGATATTTCTACGTACTTTCAGGTAATTTTGTCTTGCACTACTAAGTTATAGTATAGTTATTATTATTATTATTATTATTATTATACATATACGAGGTAAGCGCCATATATTCCCAGCCTGACAGAAGAAATAGTTTTGAAAATTTTACCATTATTTTTTCAATATAATGGTCATAATTTCATTGCATTTACTGCAACAATTAATTAATAATTTTATACAGTTGTAAGTATAATCTGATGTCTTCCCCTCAATCATCTTATATTACGTCTGCTTGCAACTCAATATCGTGTAAATAACGGTCCCCAAAATCTCTTTTTAAATAGGAAAATAGTCACCAGGAACCGTATCAGGACTATACGGTGGATATTCAATTTCTTGAAGCCACATTCGTGAATTGTAGTTTGTGAAACAACAGCAGGGCGAATTGGCGCATTGTTATGCAGTAATCAAACATCTTGTGATATTTTTTTAAACTTTTTCACGAACATGGTCCTTCAATTTATATAACAAACAAGCATGAAATGTGCTGAAGACAATCAGTAAGATACCCTTACAAAATATGGCGACCATAACCGTTCCTGTTGAATGTTTACGACTTTCGGCTTAATGGACGAAGTTCGTGTGTTCGCCACTATTCCATCGATTCTTTTTTGGATAGAAGATAATAATTAAGAACCATTGTCTATCTCTTGTGATGGTTTTTAATCGTCTCCATAGATGTTTAAAAACTAGTGTGCACATCACCTGCTCCCCAACTTCAACAGGACGTTGGAGTTGGGGAGCAGAAGGAAATTATGCTACCCACCTTGCACTAACCATATACATATCCAAATGGTCATGCAGAATTCGCCGATCACCTGTTTCAGAACTTTGCTCATAGTTCCTTCCCTTTCAAATAGCAAAATATCAATTCTTCAATACCTGTTCCTCAATTTGTGGCGATATCACTTCAATTGGCCACCACCATCTATCGGCCGACAAATGGCTCATCATCTTCAAGGGATTCGTGTCCCAAACGGTAACATTTTACCCACTTTTTTACAGTAGAATATGAAAGAGATAAATTACCATAAACACATTGTTAAATTTGATTAGGCGTATTCCCCTCTTTTGTTAAAAATTGACCGCAATTTTTGTTAACTAAAACATTTTCATGCACTAAATGACGTTACCTGATTGTAGATTGATTACTTGCTTGTAGAACTTTACTATTTATAGTATAGGCTTAATGCATGTGTTACACATGAACATGTATAAACCTGTCAAGCCGAGAACACATGGCGCTCCCTCATATGTATGTTTTAGTATGTTTGCATATCACTGACTTACCATGCACGGATAAATATTTGTGAAATTTTGCGTTATTAACATTTTCTGTTTTTAATATTAAATTATTCCTTTTTATTTTTAAAATATGCTTTTCATCTAAATTTTACGTCTAAAATTGAAAGTGTTAATGTGTGAACGTAGGTGTTTTAACACGTTTCCAGGTTCAAGGTCTACTAAGTTTTCTTATTTGGAAACTTAAATTATTGCATCAGATTTTGTTTAAAAGATGAATATTAGAGTGCTCATAATAGGGGCAAGATCTTACGAGGTTAAACAAGAATATTTATACTTATTGTCAGACACGTTAATTAGATAAAGTAATAAATAATGAAAAATGACTGGATATGAATAATAATATCTATTACCTTCAGAACATTTAAGGAGGTGTGTATGCTTATTTTTAGCATCATTAATTTTCTTAAATTTTTCTTCATTAGAAGTAATTATATGTTTATGTGTACATAAAGAATATACAATAATTTAACTTAGATTTGTAAACCAGACAGCCAATAAAATACCATTAAAATTTTGATGGAGTGAAGGCTTATAAATTATTAAGTAAAAAGACGAAATTTTATTACTCTAATACATAGATTCCCAACCTTTTCTGGACTAATGCCCCTCCTCCCTCCCCAGATAATTATACCAAATATTTATATATTGTTGCACATTATCTATCCTATTTTATCTGTCTATCTATTTATTAAGAATCACGAAGTATAAATTAATTAAAAAGACCATTAAAGGACAGTATTATAAAGGATAAAAATCTGCAAATTTTATTTAATAAGTAAGTAAATTAAATTTATTCTATAGATTAGGTAATGTGCGTTCAAATAAATTTTACCTCTAGTAGTCCATGACAATAAAAATGTTTGTCGTAACTTGTACTATTTACATTTGCATCAGTTGTCAATTTGACAGACTATTCTGATGTATACTTAATTGGAACTTTTTTTAAATTGCTTTGTAACTTAAAATTGATTTAAAACTATTCAACACAAATCATTCATGGTTGAATCTTATTTTCGAAACGGACGTAAGATTGACGGACAATGGCACTATTTTATTGAAGAATGCTTAGACGAATTTAGAAATGTTTCCAAACTTCGCCTTTGATATTGATAGTTTTCGGTACACAGTTGCACTAAGGTTTTCAGAGAAACAGGGAGTGTTATACGGAAAGAAGGCAGTGGCCGGCCGAAAAAACGTACGGAAGAGCTAGTTGACGATGTAACGCAAATTATGAATGATGCACCACGAACTTCCATACGAGTATTATCTCAACGAGTGGGTGTATCAATTGGCACTTGTCATACAATTTTCAAAAAGATTTACATTTATTTCCATATCGCATGACCTGTTATCAAGAAATAAAAGAAATTGACTATCCTAGAAGAACAACATTTTGTCTGTGGTTCTTAAATAATTTAGATAATGACTTTCTTGATAAAACTTATTTTTCTGATGAATCATGGTTTTATCTGAATGGATATGTTAACTCACAAAATATAAGGATGTGGAATACTGAGAAACCACATGAGTTTTATGTTGAAACCTCACTTCATCCACAGAAAATTGGTGTATGGTGTGCGCCTAGTCGAAGGAAAATCATTGACCCTATTTTCTTTAACGGTACCTTAACAGGAGAAAGGTATCGACAAGAAATTATTATGCCATTTATTGAACAGCTTAATGAAGAAGAAATAAATTAGGGTTACTTTCAACAAGACGGAGCCAGAGCGCACACAGCTGATGAAACAATTAATATGATACGGCAAATTTATCAAAATTGGTTGATAAGTTTAAACACCGAACATGAATTTCCACCAAGATCTTTTTTCTGTGTGTTTTTTTTCTGTGGCCTTTTTTAAAGAACTCAATTTTTCGGGTACAGATGGCTGATCTTGCAGACCTTCAAATCAGAATTGCTGAAAGAATTAACGAAATCGATGACAGAAGAAGAGAAGTGAGAAATGTCTCGAACAAGGTGGTGGCCACTTTCAACAATTTTTATAAAATGTTACTTGTTTGTTGCAAATAAACGTATCTCATTTAGTTAAATATTTTAATTTTATTATTTTGACATTTATCATGTCATTCAAATAGTTCATAACCAACAAAATTCATATTAAGAACTTAAGTAAAAAGCTAAGATATACGTATAATTTCCATGGGAAACTTCGAGGTAAAATTTAGTTGAACGCTCGTTATTATAAATAGCGAATAAGAAAACTAGCAAGTTTATCTACCAATTAATTTACATGAAAATCGTGGTATTAAATATTATTCATTGGTTAAATGCGATCAGCTGTTCGCTCCACTGTGCTTCAAATAAACATTATTTTTAAAAATTTATATTTTGTGTGTTTGATAACTTGAATTATGATAATATCAGATTTATCGGCTTCATCGGTGTTTTCGGTATCATCAGTTTCAGGGGTATCTGAATTATCAAACTATGAAAATCAACCGTATGAATGTCGTCAACGTCTACGACGTTACCGTCTGCTAATGCTGTTTCCTGAAAGGACCAATCCATTCGAAATGTATTCAAATGATGAATTTAAAGCAAGATTTCGTTTAATAAAACATATATTTCAATATGTTTTAAATATTATTGAAAATAATTTGAACCTTAACAAATAGGTATAATTTCTGGAACGTTCCCTTTTTTATCTTCAGACATTTTATAAATGCAATAAAATATAATATGTGCAATAGCAGAATCAATCTAATATCACAGGCAAGTACCAAACCACAGAGGAAACTTAAACACAACCAACACAACACAATTTATAGTTTACAAATACAAACAAAAATAAATCATAAAGAATTAGTTTTTTTTTTGTATTTTGTCATGGTTCCATCGTTTATCGAAACGCTAAGCTACAAAATATACAGCTATTCAGAGTTATTCTACAAATACTTATTTTACTTGCATGCATTTGTTATAATACCAGATTTCAATTTATTCGTTCAATAAATTTATTCTAGTTGTTATTCAGAGATTAATTCGCTGTTTATAGTACCGGTCCTAAATGTAATAAAAAATATTTATTAAATTAAAAAAAAACAAAACAGAAAAAATAAATAAGAAATTAATACGATAATTGAGGCTGGTGGAGCTTTAATAATTCGTTAATATTGGGTTCCAATTTCGTTAGCATCAGACGCAAATCGCGACGCTCAATTATGTGCAATCTGTTTATTTTCTTGGACAGTAAATTAGCTACTGCACTGAACCCACGCTCAGTTAAATATGAAGACGAAAATGCAATTAAAAATTTATTAGCTATTGCCCACAATTCAGGGTAAAGAGCTGGTATTCATTTTTGAAGACAGAACTCTTCGTATCCATTTTTAAATTTTCCTACCGCAGCGCTCTGCTGTGAAGGATTAGAAGATATTGTTTTGATTGAATGCTCCATTACACAAAGGTAAGATATGTAATTATCTTGTATTTTCATCTTTGCTATAGTCTAAAGACGTTTAAATTCGATTTAAGATTCGCTGTAAGTTAATGTAGGAAAGTGGTTGTATTTTCCTCTAGCTAAATTTCGTTTGAACATAAGAAGTTTCCCCACAAAAGCAGCTATGACGTTTTTTGTTTAAATTAAAAGCTTAGCTTGCATTGTAAATTAACTTTATTTAATTTAACTGATCGTATGGCAATTGCTGGTATCTCTATCACTATTTGATACTCAAAGCAGTATCTATCTGTCCGGCTAAAAATATTTAATCTTTATCTAATTATGTATGTGTGTGTATATACACGGTGGGGAAAAAGTACTTTATCTAATTTTGACACATAAAGTGACACTTTTCAAAACTGTATGACGTTAGGAAACAGTTTACTTTTCGTAACTAGTTACGAAAAGTAAAATATTTCGTAACTAGTGTTGAAAAGTTCTTTTCATCACTAGTTACGAAATATTTTGAAAAAATCATTTCATCTCAAGTTAATAAAGGGGAACGTTAAATGACACAAACTGGTTATATTTTTATTTTATGCATTATAAACATTTATGACACAATGTGAACAATTGGTGAGGTTAATTCCTGCACACGTAGAATTCATGGCAGGTACTCTGATGTTATGATGCAAAACGGAATGTACATTTGAGCTTGATTCACCAAGAATATCATTGGCAATCCTTTTCTTATTTTCTATAGAATTCTCTACATAGCCCTCAGCTACAGTATTGGACTTCCAGCCTCCATGTCGTTTAACCTTAAAAATATCCGCACCAGAATCTGCCAAAAAGGTAGCCGATGACCTTCTGAAGCAGTGTCCGGTAAATAAGAAGGGATTTGGTAGTTTCAAAAACTGAGCAATTCTTTTCGGTAGATTACCGATTGTATTAATGCCAACTGGCTGTGCCCCGCATTTACCATTATTATATTTGACGAAAAACCTATCGTGATTAAAGTTTTGTGGACGCAAAGAAATATATTTTCTAATAAGGTCAAGAAAATTTTGCCCTTCAATATTTCCTTCTGTGATCACAAACTCGCGCGTTGCTTTTGTCTTTGTATTAGGGATTTTTATTACAAAATGAGAAAACTCGTCTAAAATATCCCCCACACGTAGAAAAGTTAGCTCACTTTTTCGACAAGCACCAGCTATTCCAACGATCAATGCGACCTTTGTCATTAAATATGTTTTATCCTCAGCTTCTGTCATAAACCGGGAGACGTTTTCCTTTGACAAAATATTAGACTTTTTTGCATGGTATCCCTCTGACTGCCTCTTTAGAAATGCATGTAAACTGGCATTTTTTTCAATATCAATATTCTTCTTCAAAGACAATTCACTTCGTAACATGGAATAAAGAGTCCAGAGTGTTGAAGCTTTTTGATTCTTTCTTCCCTCGAAATAGGCTAATAAAACCTTCTCATTAACACATTTAATTTTTTTGTCTTTAAGCCACTTCCCAAATTTTTCATAAGCCAAATCGTACTGGGCTTTCGACTTTTGTGGAATCACAGTTGATAATGCACTTTGTGCAGCCTCTTCTATATCGCTTGGTAGTCCACCTGAATCTGAATCCGACATTTTTATTCGTACAATGCACCGAAATATTTAGCTAATAAAAGTAAATACTTATACTTAAATTAACAAACACCTGTCAAGTCAAATGAATTATTATCAATAGCATGAAAGTCACTAATTATTTAATACGACTTATGACGTTTAACGTCAGATCAACTGGAAAATTATAAATCTATGTTTTGGTCAAAATTAGATAAAATCTTGTATGAAACACGTTATGAAATGTTATTTTGTGTAACTCATGTCATTTTGCAGGATCTCGCTCGCTACGCTCGCTCGTCCTGCAAACATTCCATTTCGTTACACAAAATAACCCATTTCATAACTGGTTACATAAATAGCTATTAAATATGTAAAAAAATACATGACACTACTTAAGAAAAAAAAATAGTTGACCTTGCATTAAAATAGTAAACTCAAAGAAAAACGAATAACACCAAGTGATGCCAAATATTATATTAACCTTCTTTTGTATAAGAAATTATTTAATTAAATTGCCCATTTAAAAGTTACAAGCGATATACAGTACTTTTGCCCCACCTTGTATGTATAAAACGGGGTAAGATTTTTAAATAAAAATTCTATATTTAAATATTAGTTTGTTAATAAAACTAAAAAAAATCTATCAAAGAAAAAATAAGATTTTATTACGATAACTTAAATTAGATGTGCAGATTCATGTTTCAATATAATACGTAAGGAACTCTATTATGTTAGGAATTAAATTGCATGAAAAGGAAATGCTAGAAATATGAAATAGTTTAAAACGAGTCTTACAAAAAATAAACGCACTACAACATTTTAATATTATTTTCACTTTTGAAAACGGGAATCGAGATTAATTGCGGCAAGGTTATCTAAAATTCACTTTCGAAAAGAACAATATAAAAAATATCTGAACGTGACTTCGTGCACATATAAACCAATACAGAACGATAGTAAAAATAAATGTATCGAACGGGAATAGGCACTATTACAATAATATTTAGATTAATTCTGTTTTTGTTCCGCATTACTTAAGAAATTAGTCTTTTATTTAATTAAATCTCCGGGCAAGCACTTACATAGATTAATGCGATTTTTGTCGTACACGGCGAATTGCATACGTCTACAATATATATATACAGTATAGCCTCGGTTGTCCGGGTCGGTCGGGACCAGGAGTTTCCTGGATAATTGAAAATACGGATAATCGAAACACATCATTATTTACATTTTAATGTATTTTATTTCGACAAATACATCTAAGAAAATCATTAAAAATTTATTTTTATAGTAAAAACATAAGAAGATTTGCTCGTAGTAATAGAAAATGTGTAGATTTTAAATACACATTATGCAAATAAATAAAAAATTAAGGTACAATTTACTATCAGAATAATTGAAACATACATGAGTAGGTAAACCCCACCAGTTTTGTATAATACAAAGGTATTTTTAATAATATAAAATATTATTATTTCACACCAGATTTTTAATAATATTTTATATTATTAAAAATACCTTTGTATTATACAATTTACTACTTGAAAAAATTAGTAATTTGTTTTTTTCTTGTGATTCGTATATTCTAGCCCATATAAATTCCGTCATTTTTCTAAGCTGATGAACAGTAGATTCGAGTAGTACATTCACTGCATCTCTTGCTTCTTGATGACTTCTCGTATTCCATGGCGCTTTTTAAACCAGAAGTCGCAGAAAAGTTTCCTTTAATTTTCAACAGTTTATGAAACTTTTGGGCTTGATTAGCACACATAGGCCCTGATATCGGAACTCCTCGGGCTCTTTTCTTTAAGAACCAATCGGACATCAAGTTCTTCAAAAATATTTTTCCAGCTACAAAGCTCTGCAATTCGACTTTTTTATTCACAATATCGCGCACCGTTTGCTTGCCTATATTATATTCTTTAGCCAGTTGTGCAACACCTATCCACTTTTCAAATTGTTGAAAAATATTCAGTTTTTGTTCTATAGTCAAAACATTGCGCCTACGACTTTGATTCGCATAAATTTATGCACGGATAATCCGCCGCACGGATTAGCCGCGCACTGTTAATCGGGGTTCCACTGTATATATATATATATATATATATATATATATATATATATATATATATATATGGTAAACCTAATCAGTAGGCGATTAAAGGTCTGTATACTACTTCAAAATATATGTATTTAAAAAACTCTACATGTTTCGGCTGTATACGCCTTTTTCAAGAGAATACAAAATATGAATCTAATGATTCATATTTTGTATTCTCTTGAAAAAGGCGTATACAGCCGAAACATGTAGAGTTTTTTAAATACATATATTTTGAAGTAGTATACAGACCTTTAATCGCCTACTGATTAGGTTTACCATATCATACCAAGGTCACGAAGTTATTATATATATATATATATATATATATATATATATATATATAATTATTTTGTGACCTTGGTATGATATGGTAAATTCAATCAGTTGGCGATTTAGGGTCTGGCTTTACTTTAAAGTATATATATTTAAAACAACCCTACATGTTTCGGCAATGATGCCTTTATCAAGGATATAAAATATAAATGACAGTATACAAATATGTCATATAATTGAGTTGCTATGGATAAAATTATTCAAAGATACATTCCAATTGAATAATAATAAATCATGCCTTAGTATTCAATTGGAATGTATCTTTGACTAATTTTATCCATAGCAACTCAATTATATGACATTTGCATACTGTTATTTATATTTTATATCTTTGATAAAGGCATCATTGCCGAAACATGTAGGGTTGTTTTTAATATATATACTTTAAAGTAAAGCCAGACCTTAAATCGCCAACTGATTGAATTTATTATATTTATATTTATATATACATATATACAGTGTGTATAAGCCAAATGGAATAAATTCATTATTTCGGTTACTGTACATATTTATAAAAAATCCCGAAACATGTCATATTTAATTTATAAATTAACATTCTTCAACGTGAAAATGCGATCCCTACCTTCAACCCCCTTCGAATGACAGGTACAACCCCCATTTTTTTAAATGGGAAGTATAGGCTTGTGATATATCGTTGTAAAGGTCTCTTTATTCTCTATTCAAAAATGTTATAATTTTCATGTTTGTTGCAACAATTAAGATAAAATAAAATAAAATCATGTTGTTATCGAAATTCGCTACAATATACTCAAAAAATAAAATTTAATGCAAAATGTATAGAAAAATTTAAAACGCCAGAAAAAAATATGAATGTCAATGAAGTAGATGCTCATTTGCGTTTATAAAGATTTAATACATACATCAGAGGCATCATTGCATTACTTACTTCCCGTTTAGGTCTTCATAATAAGAAAGTGAGTAAAAACCATACCAATGTGCTTTTTAGATGGTATCCATTAAAAATACTTTAAAAAGTTTCCGTGGCAACATTAGTTTGTTTAAAACGCCTTAGTAAATTGTTTTGTATTTAAAAGTTGTCATTTAAATTGACAGTTTGATAATTTTAGTTTGAATTTCGTAAAATACAATTCTGGGAAATGGTTAGATTAACGGAAATGCGTAAAATAACAGTCATACAAATGATTGGTTACGGAGATAGAACCCGAACACAACAAGAAGTAGCCCGCCTATTTCATGAGAAATTTCCTGATTTACCGCCTATAGCTCAAGGAACAATAAGTAAGATAGAGAAGCAGTTTCGAGAGTTTGGTCATGTAAGGCAGATAAAAAAAACAGCTGCCAATGCACTGAGTGATGAAATCAAAGTAGATGTGATGCTTGAGTTTATGGAAAACCCACATACATCGAGTAGACATGCATCCACTACATTAAATGTTAGCCATACATCGATAGTAAACATATTAAAAGAAAATAAAATGCATCCCTATAAAATGATATCTACTCAGGAGCTTAAGCTCGAAACTGCTTCTCTATCTTACTTATTGTTCCTTGAGCTATAGGCGGTAAATCAGGAAATTTCTCATGAAATAGGCGGGTTACTTCTTGTTGTGTTCGGGTTCTATCTCCGTAACCAATCATTTGTATGACTGTTATTTTACGCATTTCCGTTAATCTAACCATTTCCCAGAATTGTATTTTACGAAATTCAAACTAAAATTATCAAACTGTCAATTTAAATGACAACTTTTAAATACAAAACAATTTACTAAGGCGTTTTAAACAAACTAATGTTGCCACGGAAACTTTTTAAAGTATTTTTAATGGATACCATCTAAAAAGCACATTGGTATGGTTTTTACTCACTTTCTTATTATGAAGACCTAAACGGGAAGTAAGCAATGCAATGATGCCTTTGATGTATGTATTAAATCTTTATAAACGCAAATGAGCATCTACTTCATTGACATTCATATTTTTTTTTGGCGTTTTAAATTTTTCTTTACATTTTGCATTAAATTTTATTTTTTGAGTATATTGTAGCGAATTTCGATAACAACATGATTTTATTTTATTCTATCTTAATTGTTGCAACAAACATGAAAATTATAACATTTTTGAATAGATAATAAAGAGACCTTTACAACGATATATCACAAGCCTATACTTCCCATTTAAAAAAATGGGGGTTGTACCTGTCATTCGAAGGGGGTTGAAGGTAGGGATCGCATTTTCACGTTGAAGAATGTTAATTTATAAATTAAATATGACATGTTTCAGGATTTTTTATAAATATGTACAGTAACCGAAATAATGAATTTATTCCATTTGGCTTATACACACTGTATATATATATATATATACATATATATCTATCTATATATATCAATTGATAAATTCTTGGAGTTTTTCGGCTTTTATATGAAATATTCACAAATATCAAATTAGTACGTAATTGCAAAGTAGATGAGGATGTAAACATTGCTGTCTACAAATTACAAAGCAAATCATGCGAATTTTTTTTAAATTGAAAAATATTGTCTACGTTGGGACTTGAACCCAAGTCTACGGTTTGCCGGACCGTTGCTTTACCACTTAAGCCACGATAGACCTTGGTTCAAGATATTTAGAAATGCATATATAAAGTAACAGTGTTAATGATTCAGATGTCAGTTATTGAATGTAGATGTCAAGTTTTGAAAGCAGAAGTCAGTTTTGAAAGAAGTCAGCTTTGAAAGCTGATGTCAGTTTTGATAGCAGATGTCAGTTATTGAAAGCTCAGTTAATGAAAGCAGATGTCAGTATTTTGAAACCAAATGTCAGTTTTGAAGGTTTAAAATTTGCTAATTATTACTCCATAGCTATATGAGTATTTAGATAATTTCTTAGCCGTTCATTAAATATATCAATTGATAAATTCTTGGAGTTTTTCGGCTTTTACATGAAATATTTACAAATATCAAATTAGTATGTAATTGCAAAGTAGGTGAGGATGTAAACATTGCTGTCTACAAATTACAAAATGGTAGATTTAATTAGTTGGCGATTTAAGGTCTGGTTTTACTTAAAAATGCATATATTTAAAATAATCTTACTTGTTTCGGCACATAATCCCTTTTTCAAAGAAATTTAAAATATAAATGACAGTATATTAATATCATATTTATATATCTGTAGTTGTCATGAATAAAATTAAATTATTCAAAGATACATACAAGTTTAATAATAATAATTCATGTCTTAGCATTCTCCAACAGCTAGACCACAATTACGGGAGATTCGCAAGCCATGAGTTATTATTATGTCTGCGGTCGTGGAACGACTTATGATGTTAAGCTGTCGACATTCGCCTGGAACGAGAAGGAAACCACGAAAACCTACTTGGACAGCCTAGTCAGGGATCTAAACACGGTACTGCCAGCATGATAAGTCAGTATGTAGATATTTAAATAACATATGTTAGATATTTATATAACAGCAACATATATTCATGCTGCTTAGATTTTTTATCACTTCTCTTGTTAATTGAATTTTTTTCCTGCTTAATATTAATCATTTCTTTAATTTCCCTTTTCATCGTGTGTTGTTCTTTATCGATTATCTGTATGTTTTCAAAATCGAAATGGTAATCGCGTTGCAGTTTGTGTGTAAATAAAGCAGTTTTGTCTGTTCTGGAGTATTTGTGGGTTTGTATTCTTTTGTATAAATATTGTTTAATTTGGTCTATGTAGTAACTATCGCAATCGCGACATGGTATTTAATTGATGACATGTGTTTCTCGATTTTTTTCTATTTTAGGCTTTAGTTTTGAAAGTAGATGTTTATTAATATTACTAAGTTAAAAATATGATATAGCTACAACATATAAACTTAGTAATATTTGTAGCGGTACATGCTGATCACATCTTTTATCTCTATTAAAACAAGAAATACAGTATTAGAATTAGTCAATGTAGTTAAAAATGTTAAAATTGTTAAATTTTGTTTTAACGTTTGACAGATGCCAGGTAAAGATTACAGAAAAACTAAAAACGATTAATATAAGAAGTTAAGATGTCTAAATACACTCAAAAATTCAACAAAAATCCATTATTTAGATTTGTTACGTAAAATCAGTGATTTATCAGTTAATAACTTGTTAATTAACAAATAAAAAAGGTATAAATTGTAATGAAATAATTATAGAAAATACTAAACTGACCGGCAAAAAAAACCGCCCACCCGTCTAATATGTTTTCTGTTTACACTTGCTTAGTTTATCCGATTATATTTAATTAACAAATGCTTCATATTATTTATTTCATTATAAAACGCGATGGATTTTAGTTTTTGGTGATGAAATTCCCAACTAGACAATATTAACTGATTTTAATAATGCACAACATTTTTAGGACATATCCTTAAAATGAAAAATTGCAAGTAGGCTTAGTTCGTTACTATCTAAAATCAATGTCAAATTTGACAGTTAATACACAAGTTTTGGAACAATAGCAATTCCGTTAACGGTGGTAGACGTTTCTCAAATTGTTGCATTAATTGAAGATGGACGTAGTCAACGTTATGTGTCTCAACATTGTTGAGCTGTTCAACTTCAACATCGTTTATTAGCTGTAAGAGGAGTTGATATAAGTGAAAGAACGGTAAGACGAAGACTTAGAGAGAGTGGCCTGAATTCACGGAGACCGGCAACGCAGTTGTTACTCAGGCATCGAAGAGCGCGCCTTCAGTTCGTGCTTTTGCATGCGAATTGGAATGTTCAACAATGGAGTGAAGTTCTGTTCACAGATGAGTCGCGCTTCTGTTTACGATCTCCAGATGGCAGAAAAAGAGTGTGGAGAAGACAGAACGAACGCTATGCAAACTGTACCATTTCGGAACGGGTGCCTTTCCGGGGAGGTTCTGTTATGGTATGGGCTGGTATTTCTACAGAATCACGTACCGACCTTATATTCATAGAAAATGGTGCTTTAAATGCGCATAGATATGTGGAAGAAGTTCTTGAAGAGGCTGTAATTCCATTTTCCCATTTTATTGGAGAAGGCTTCATTTTAATGCATGATAAGGCAAGGCCTCGTATTGCACGAATCGTAACCGAGTATTTAAACGAGGTCGGCATTCGCACATTCAACTGGCCTGCATGTAGCCCAGATCTCAATCCTATTGAGCATCTTTGGTATCAACTACAGAGGCGTATTCGCCGACGCGCAGTCGTACCACATACTTTGCAAGAGCTGAGATTTGCGCTTGAAGGAGAATTTGAAGCAATTCCACAAGAATACATAAGAAATTTAATTAATTCAATGCCGCGACGATTACGCGATGTAATTGATAGTCGTGGAGGACATACACGCTATTGATGAGGTTCTGGATTAGAATTAACAACACCAATTTTATTTTTAGAAGTTAAGAGAAAATTTCGTTTAAACTGTTATTATTTTCTAAAATTAAATTTACTTATTACTGCCTTATTACTTAAAGAAAATTTGCATATGTTGCACATACAATGTTAGTTCTTGGATTCAATTTCAATAGAAACTGATAAAATGATTGGAGCGTTCATTGTGCTAAAAATTTAAGGTGGGCGGTTCTTTTTGCCGGTCAGTTTATATTATTTGAAATGTCAACGCGCGAAAAGGAATATTTGTACCTGCGCATAATTCATTAATTAGCGTTAAGATTAAAATTAGGAATGTTTGTAAAATATAATTAATATTTATTAGATATATTGAAATAATGCCAACATTTACTTTATTAATATTTAATATTAAATTTTGCCGATATTGCCGAGAAAATATTCAAAATATACCAGAAAACACACAAAATAAATACCTTTAAGGTATATTAATAAATAAATCCTGACGTCAAGCTTCCTTGGAACAAAAAATTTAGTTACCGCCAACCCGAATTGAGGTGATAAATCACCGAACCAGATAACTTCAAATACCGTAACCAACGAACCTTTTTCCTGTTCCAATTACATCTTTTTCCTGTTGCCAAAGACGTTCAACATTATCCTGAAATTATAGACGCATCCTGACATAGTTTTTTACAATTCGTACAAGAACTCATTTAATATTCAAGATCATCAACCTTCACTTAAAATTATATTAAAAATTAGCATATTATTTCAATATACCTACATTAACTTAGCTTTTAAATATCATAATAAAGTGGAACAATCACTTACCACAGATTTAGCTTTAATTTCACGAATATTAACTATAAAAATATTTATTTGTCTAACAGGTTAGATTATAACTTTTATAAAAGATTCACTGCACAAAGCAGTTACCATCACTTTTTATCTAATCACACAAATATGGCAAAAGTATTTGTAACTAATAAATAAAGAAATAAGTTTATATTTTAAACATATTGTTTTATTTATATTGCAATTTCATTAAATTGAAACTTTTATATTCATACAAAACAGGATTATATATGCAAATTAAACAGAACCCATTAATTAATCAAACATATCAATCTACAAACATACACCTGTGATAATACCATATAAACCAATAAGCATAAAAAATGGATGATATAATTGTACAGTTTGAGATTGCGCGCCGTGTTACACCTAGCAACATTCTCTGGAAACAAAACGAGGTTTGCCAAATTAATAATATTAAATTCTTTTGTAAATTGGCACACAAGTTATTAGAGCATATGTAATTTAAAAAAAAGTATAATGGGAAATTGCATTAGAATTTAAAGCTGCCTAGTCTGGAAAGATAAAAATGGTTCCTCGTAATTTTATCTGAGACGTCTTTCAGACGGAAAGCAAATTTTTTGATTAAATCAGAGAAATGATGTAAATTGTAAAGGTATTCCATAAGGTATCTACATATTTTCTTTTTTTTTAATGTTTGTCTATTCTGTCTGTAAAATGTTTGTCTTTCTGCGGGGTTCTTAAATAAAACTAACGGTAATTTGAACACACACTATATTAACAATAAAAAAACGAATAACAATTTAAAAACTAATTACTAACAATAAGAACATTTATGTATTTATATTTATGTAAGATCACTCGGCGATGATTTGGTATGGAATGAATCCCTAACCACTTCCTTGGCGGCTTATACTGGGTGTATCAGTTATGTTGTTCCAATGGCGTACCTCCCTTATCTAGTAAAATAAAAATTTCAAATTCGGAGCATCTGATATACACCTAATTTTTTTTAATTGAGCCTAATGCTAATATTCTTTCGCTTTCGGTTTAACCGGAAATGACAATAACTTTCTTATTTTAAATAGCACCCTGTATATTTTCCTCAAAATTTAATTCTACTGAAAATCATCTTTCTCAAGAAGTATTACACTTTGTATTTAGACTTCAAAACAGAGGTGAAATTGCATTTTAAATATTCAAAAATTAGAATCGTAGAAACCAAAGCGATATGGAAACTAGAGCAAAATTTGCCATTATTTGTTTGTTAACTTTGACAGTTCATAAAGTGTTATTAAAATTTGTTTCAAAATTGCTTCGAACAAAGTTGTATTTAAAATGAATAACGACGATTTTACAAATAAGGAAAAATTCAAGATGATCCTCATTTATGGGGAATGTAGAAAAAACCAGCGTGATCCTTCCGTCTTATACCAAGCGCTATGTATTTTACACGTCTGGCTTCAAATTTGGAGAGATGTGGTACCTTTTCAAAGAAAAAAAACCTTTTTAAAAGAAAGACAGCTACTGATGAATAGCACAGTGTTAGTGTTTTGGGAAATATGCTTAATAATCCGCTTATTTCAATTCGAGAAATTGAAGCAGAATGTGATTAGTATCTCTCGTTCTTTTATTGAACAAATCCTAAAATCAGGCCTTTCGAAATTCACCTGCATCAAGGATTAGAACCAGGAGATTATGACTGGTGTTTCTTGCATGGCTAGCGACTGCCCGTGAAGATGGCATTATTAGCTCAATATTATGGACAGCTTAGAGTCGCTTTTATAATAATAGAACCGTAAATCGACACAATTGCCGTTATTGGTCTGTTGAAAATCCTCATTGGATGAGAGAGACCACCTTTCAGAGAATTTGGGGTGCGGAATGATCTATAGGTACATTATTGGACCAAAGTTTTATGAAGGAACGTTAACTGGTGAGGCATATTTAGAATTCCTTCAGGGCGAATTTCCAGCATTCTTGAAAATGTTCCGCTGCCAACACGTATTTTCAGCATGATGAGGCACCCGCTCACAATTCTAGAATTGTGACTGATTATGTTAACCAGATTTTGCCTAATAAGTGGATACGCACACAATGGCCTGCAAGATTACCCGATCTAACGCCGATAAATTATTTTCTATAGGGATATTTGAAGGAAAGGGTAAACCACACGCCTCTTGCAGATTTGGAAGATTTAAAAAATAGAATTAGGAATGAATACGCAGCTCTTAATGCCGAGGTATTAAGAAGTGTTACCTCTGGTGAAATTTTGCATCGAGCTGAATGTTGCATTGAAGCTAATGGACATTTGCTTCAATGTAACATTTAGAACATTTTCTTTAGCATATTTTCTGGCGCTCACAGTTCCTGTTTGGTGCCACTAAGAGGTTCATAAATACCGTTCTTGTATAAATAAAATTAATAAGAATAATATTTTTGTGATTTATTTAACATTATTTTTCTGTTATTTGACTTTCAATAAAATGTTTATAAACCACTCATGTCTAAATGAATATTCTTTCTAACAGAGATCTTAAAAATGCATTTTTGGGAAGTGTATTTTTGCTACTTAAATTCAAATACAAATTAATGAACATGCTTTTCAAATTTTTTACAATCCCAATTTTTGAATATGTAAAATGCAATTTCACCTCTATTTTGAAGTCTAAATACAAAGTGTAATAATATATAATAAAGATAATTTTCAGTAGATTTCAAATTTTGATGAAAAAATAAAGGGTGCTATTTAAAATAAAAAAAGTTATGGTCGTTTCCGGTTAAACCGGAAGTGAAAGAATATTAATGTTAGGCTCAATCTAAAGAACACTAGATGTATATCTGCCGCCCCAAATTTCAATTTCTTATTTTATTAGATAACGGAGGTTCGCCATTGGAACAATATAACTGAGACTTATTTTTTTGCTGATCCATTTGCTGCATGGTGCATCCATTTCTATGAAATAATTAACAAAATTTTATTATAAAAAATATAAAGAAAATGCTTCTTCTAATTTATTACCCCGTTCATTTAGTGATTGTAATTAAGTTTGTAGGGCTGAAACTGGTAGTTATTATATTTAATTACAATTATATGCTTAAAGATGGCGCTCGATGCACTAATGTATATAATGTATAATACATGACTGTTGTTGGTTGGCGACACCGACATATTGCTATGTATTGTGGAGTTGATAAATTATTTAAATTGGCCCACAATACACAATAGCTTGCTCGGTTTCACTCTAGTCAGTACAGCCTTCCAAAAGCTCTTGTATCTTCAGGGTTACCCTCAAAGGGTATGTGTTAAATAAAACAAAAGGTATTAGCAAAGAAAACAAACATTAACAATACGAACATATAAAAAAAAAAAGAAAAAAGAAAAAATCGACTTTATAGAGTATAAAGAAGTGCTGAAGCAACAATTGTACAACAGCGTGAGGAAAACTTGTATAAATATTGACTTGTATACAAGAAAAAAAACCTCACGTGACCGCGAGCTAAATTAAAACTAATTATATAGTTGGAAAAACTTTTAAACTTTAAATTACGTTATCCCACAACTTCAAACGTCAAAACAGAAAATTATCTGTCAGCGCGCAACTCATACAAAATGACAAGATCATGCGCTCTAATAACATGATCAAACTCCCACCAAATTTCCCTGACCTTCAATACAACTACAGCCAGCCAAAAGCAAAAACTAGCTAAAAAAAATAAAATGTTGAAAATTTTTCTGACTATAAAATATCATAAACTAAAAATTTACTGAATTTACGAGCTCAATCAATGTACAAATAACATAACTAAATTAATATATATAAATATACTTGCAAATGTACACGTACATTAATTAATGTGGTCGTCACACTTCACTAAAAAAATTATACTAAAAGAGAGATTTCAGATAGGTCGCACAAATCAAAAATTACAAGTATCAGAAACTCGTAATTAATCGAGAATTACTTTAAACACATCAGAATAACACAACTAAAACATAAACCGAAATTAACTATAATATACTGAATAAAAAGGAAGTCTTTATTCAGAAAAAATTAACACAACCTATCTGTCTAACGGAAGAAAAATCTCTCACGCTCCCCTGCGGAAATGAATCTCTCCATACCTAAAACACAATCAAAGGACCGACTGCGACAATATACTTCCGAAGTGGCGGGAACCACAAACATCAAGACCACGCTCGAACATTCTACAGACGTGGACAAAAATACACATTATAATCAAATTTTAAATAAAATATAAAATATCTCTAATTATTTTCTTGGAATAAAATGTACATAAATATATATTAGTCTTTTACTGTTTCTTTAATTTTTCTTCGGGAAAATATCCGTGGCACTATGTGTGTGTATGTATATAATAGAGGATTCCCCATTTATTCGGCATCTTTGGCAATTGTCTGATACAACCGCAATTACTTTTTATTTTATATTTTGCAATTATTAATTAATTTACGAAAATTAATATAGTGGATCATTATTTTTAGAATAAACGTTAATTAAAAATAATTCTATTGTAGAGGAAAATAAAATGGATTTTTCCATGAATGCTAGGACGTTCGAATTTTCATACTTAATATATTGAACTACCCTAATTTGCGTACTTTGTACAACACAGGTTGAATATATAATGATACTGATAAATAGACACGTTCAAAGAATAAGAGAACAACTATGTATAGTAATGTATACTACAAGATATAATAAATAATGGACAGGTTTGCGCAAACATAAAGCTCTAAATCACTCACTTTCAATACCTCATGTCCTTATGCATGTGAATGGATATTGTAACAGTTTCATCTATAAATTATTCAATTTACATATCATTGCATATACGTTAGTTTTTTTTGTTATACTGACACCATGCACATGTGCACATTGTGTTGAATGATAATTTTCTATTTCGATAAATATTCAAGTAAATTGTCGTAATAACTTCATAATGAATTTGCGATTAAAATTTCTTATTTCAAAAATACTGCAAAGAAATTCATAGAAACTTGCTCAGTTAAAAGATACACGCTTATTTGATAATAATCTCTCAAGTCTTGAATGAGTTCTGGATAGCGACGGTCAGGTAGTAGATAGTAGAGATGTGCGAAATCGTTCCTCTTATGGACTTGTTCCTTCTCGTTCCATTCTGCAGATGGAACGAGTCCAGAGGATTCGTTCCTTGGAACGATTATAACAACCTCGAATCGGATTTGCAAAGTCCGACAGATGACACATTTATTTTGATCTAGCTTTATTGGATCGGAATGATTGCCTGTTTCTTTTATTTATTTATTTAAGGAGTTTCATGAGTATGTATATGTATAATATTTATGTAGGAAAATAATTTATAATTACTTATTTTATATTTTATATTTGTTTGTACACTGACATGTTTTCATGATAATTTTAGAATAAATACAAAACAATAAATATAAACCTATAGCACTGGTGTACAAAAATTACATTAATACAAGTTATGATTATAATTTAAAAATATTATTTTTTCTACCTTTGAAGCAGATAATTTACATCTTCGATCTGTTAGAATGTGTCCAATTTTTGAAAATATATGTTCACAAGGAACAGATGTAGCTGCAATACAAAGTCGACCTTTCATAAAGGTATAAACATTTTTCCTGTCTTCCCACCATTTAAGAGGATTTTGATTCCTAGCTAATAAGGATTCTTGAAAATATTTATCAATTTCACTAATTGCTTCTGCAGTAGGGTTGAATGTTGTTATTATTTCCGAAATCTCATTATCAAAGTTACTCCATATGTTATCGTCTGCTGTATCTACACTTTTTCTATTGTAATAGGCTCACTCCGGTTTGTATTTTTCTTTTCAATTAATGCGGCTATTTTCTGTGTGTCTGTTTGATAGGTATTATTATATGCTGACTCTTTACTGAAACCATACTTTTTAAATCGCGGATCGAGAAATGTGGACTAGCTCTAAATTTGAATATCTTCTGTATGTTCAAATCTTTTAAGTAATTCAGCTAATACAATTTCGCACATCTTATCTGCCTCACCTGCTTCGACCGTAATCAACTGCGTTTTCATTTTGGATATATAATTCACTAACATTTTACGAAACACTAAAGTTTTTGAAATTGTCACCACTATTGCACCACTTAGTTCTTCGTTACATCTTTAAAAGATTTTAAGAAAGAACTCCGAAATCGTCATCAAACAAATTAATATTGCAGTTTGAAATAGCTAATACTGATTGTAAAGGATCTTTCATTTTAATAATTCTATCAAATATATCATAAGTAGAATTCCACCTTGTGCATACATCTTGTTTCAACTTAAGTTGAGGAAATGGTGATCGCGTTGTAGTTTGTGTGTAGATAAAGCAGTTTTGTCTGTTTTAGAGTATTTGTACGCTTGTATTCTTTTGTATAAATATTGTTTAGTTTGACCTATGTAGTAACTATCGCAATCGCGACATATTTTATAGATGACATGTGTTTCTCGATTTTTTTTTATTTTAGGTTAAAGTTTTGAAAATAAATGTTTATTAGTATTACTAAGTTTATATGTTGTAGCTATATCATATTTTTTTAAAGTGTATTTAATTTTTTCTGATAATTGTGGACATATGGAATCGTGATATATGTTGTGACATTGTTTAAATTGTTGTTGGTGTCTGCAGTGTTGTATATTTGGTGGATTCTTTTTTTAATTGTTGGGTCTATAAGTTGTGGTGGATAATTATTATTTGTTAAGATTGTTTTAATTTTCTTGATGTTATTTTTTCTGTATTGAGTATGTGATAGTTTTACTGCTCTATCAGTTAGATTATTAATAATCATTTTATTGAATACTGTTGGAGCATTTGAGTGATAATTCATATATCGAAAAGAAGCTGTGGGTTTATTATACCAATTTGTATAAATAGTACCCTGTCCATCATAGCTTAAAGAAATATCAAGAAAATTAATAGTGTTATTAATTTATTCTTCAATAGTGAATTTTAATTTGTTGTGAAAATTGTTGAATTTATTTAAAAGATAGTTTATTATTTATTAGTCGGAATACATGTTATGATATCATCATCATCAACATATCTTTTGAAGAAAATGGGGTGGAAGTCTAATGAATTGATAACGGTTTGTTCCAAATGTTATTACCAAATTTGCAATAGGAGAAAGCTAAAGGAGAGTCCATGGCAATACCAAATGTTTGACTATAAAAAGAATTTTTGTACTGAAAATATGTGTTGTCGAGACAGAAGTGTATACCTCTAATAAATATAATTATTTGTATATATATATATATATATATATATATATATATATATATATATATATATATATACTATTGAAACAAGCGACAATTGGCTAGATAAAAGCCAAAAGTTAAAATAAACATAAATAGAGAGCCATGTTATTAATGATTTGTTTACATTACGAAAAAATACATATATACATTTATAATTTATATCTTAGTACGCAAATATGTGGAAACACCGACAAATGTTTGACGACGTGCTGTTCTATCGTGGTTATAGATTGAATAATCTCGATGGAACGAAATAGAGGAACGACATACAGATACAATTTCGGATTCGTTCCACGGATGGATTCTTTCCTTTGGAACGTGGCTTAAGTGGTAAAGCAACGGTCCTGCTAACCGTAAGTCCCAACGTAGACAATATTTTTCAATTAAAAATTTCGTATGATTTGCTTTGTAATTTGTAGACAGCAATGTTTACATCCCCATTTACTTGGCAATTACATACTAATTTGATAATTTTTGTAAATATTTCATATAAAAGCCGAAAAACTCCAAGAATTTATCAGTTGATATACAGAGAATTTCATGTAACTTGCAATATATGAATGTATTAACTATAGATACGAAAATACTATGCACTTGCACTGTCCCACATAAAATGCAATATGTAATAGTTATGATCGATATGATATCTTTCATGGTTGTTTTGTCAAATTATTGACAGTAAAGCCTATTTAATTTAATGTAGTGTTTTAGGATTAAAACTACATTTCCGTGAAACACGTCAGCTGTTCTTTGCAAACTGAATCCCGAAAGATACCATGTCACTAACTGAGTTCTCTCTTCCTTTGTGTATATCATTTAAGATTGATACTAAGCTAATATCGAAATAGAAATACTGTTATTTTTGACTTAACTAATGTCAAATTATATTGATATGTTGCATTTTACGTGGGACAATGTAAGAATGTATTACCTAGTTTCTATGGAAATAGAAAACCTATACATGTTTGTATATTGCATCTTAAGTGAAATTCATTGTATGTAAAGAACGGCTAAGAAATTATCTAAACACTTATATATATATATATATATATATATATATATATATATATATATATATATTGAACTTCATGTGTATGAGAATTAATAATTATTAAATCTCATTTTACATGCGATTGTCGCAACAAATTATAGCGACAATCGCATGTAAAATGAGATTTAATAATTATTAATTCTCATACACATGAAGTTCATTACAGTTCGTATATATGCACGTAGTATAGAAGTGAATATCATGTCTGTCTTCGGTAAGGTGCACTGATGATCTGTAAAAAACAGTGAAATATCGATATATGCACATTCCGCGCAGATAAGTTTTTCACAAAATTTTTCATATATATATATATATATATATATATATATATATATATATATATATATATATATATATATTAATAATTGTCATTTATATTTTGTATTCCCTTGACAAAGGCGTACTGCCGAAACATGTAGGGTTGTTTTAAATATATATACTTTGAAGTAAACCAGACCTTTAATCGCCGACTTATTAAGTTTACCTTATCATACCAAGGTCACGAAGATATTATATATATATATATATATATATATATATATATTATAATAAAAATGTTAATTAATTTCTTGAAGACACTAGCTTTAATTCGTTACATTTCTGTTATTGGGATTTCTTAGAAGGTTGGAAGTCTATTATATTTGTATTGTTTTCTTAGTTTAGAGTGTCAAATCTATAATTAAATTTCAAAAGTATATGACTTTCTTACATTTACCAAAATTATAGAACTATGTAAATCTAGTTAATTTGGTATACTATTGTTAATGTTTGGTAATATCAAAGGTTATGTGTGAAGGAAAATTTAATTGTAAACCAATAAGTTCATAATATTAATTAAGAATCAAAATTATAGTATATATGTCAAATCTTTTGGAAAATTCTATATAACTAAAGCGACCAATGAGCTTCAAAAACAGAAAAAGCTGTTGGGTTGCCATAGTGAGTTATTGAAAACAATTGGAGAGAATAATTTTTGCACTTGAATTAATGGAATGTGTTTTAGATAAAACGAATTTTTTTGAAAAATATAAAAAAATAAGCATCATTTATATTACCAAGATTTTCATTTTATACTCCGCTATTAATTAATGTGCCACAAAAGATGTGTACCAGCTTTAGATAAATATTGGGAAACATTACAAGGCCTTATATTACCAGGATTGTGACCGTAAATTAGAAAAGCAGAATTTAGAAAAGTTTATATACCTTTGAATAATCGGGGGATCCTAACCTACGAGATCTGCCAGGATTGTGACCGTTGTTCCTGAAGTTAAAATATACCAGCCGTACGTCAGGGAAGCAAGACTTAATTCCAGAGACTAGACGGATAATTGTGATAGAATATTGAGCTAAGTTTTTATTATTTGCATTTTTTTTTTAAGTAAACAGAAACATTTACTTACCGAAGGTAAATAAAGATTCCTTTAATGACCATTTTGTTTAAAACATTGTAAGTAGGGAGGTTATATACAAATTCATTTATTCAGAAATTTGATTTATCAGAATCTATTTGTTTATGTAGCCTAGTATTTGTCCCATTACCGTAGATTCAAATTTTCACCTATAAGAAATTCCACATAACCATTAAATTTTATAATCAAGTTTTCAATAAAAATAAAAATTATAATCTATTGTTTATTCCGAATGTTTTGTAAAAATTAGCTAATATAATGTACCTAATTAAATATTCACTTATAAAGATAAGATTTTCCTTTTAATAAACGGAATTTAAGAACCAAGACAAGTCGTTTGAATGCAATTAGTTTATCATATTAATACTGAGCTAACATACCTTTTAATTTCTTTGTCAGACAGAATCTTCACGACCCTGGAGATATTAGAGAACTCATGTTCGTTGTTTCTCCAAATGATATTAAATATCAAACTTTCTTTTAAGACCAAAGTACTATTTGGTTGTAGAGGTTATGATTGTTAGCTGCAAACGTTTATATTCATTTATTGGACCTGCGCAGAAGTATATCAGAATGCGGGGGTAAAAATTCGAGCTTTAAATTCATTTTACTGCTTTAAAGTATAATATTGTGTCTTTAAAAACACTTTTTAGTAAACGTTTGTATTAAAAATATATAATAATATATATATATATATATATATATATATATATATATATATATAAATATACATATACCGCCTAATTCTGAGTAAACGCAACGATCCGAATGTATGAATATTTCTCCCCCTTCGAATACAATTCCCCTGAATGCTGTAGGCGCGTCAACATCAATGTCATACATATAGCAAGCGCCAATTAAGTTGGCGCGAGGAGGGGGTTTAGCAACAGACTGTTTTGTGATTGGCTTAACGCGTTCAGGGGATTTTTATTCGGAGCGGGAGAAATATTCGTACATTCAGGCCGTTGCGTTTGCTCAGAATCAGGCGGTATATATATATATATATATATACGATGTTAATAAGAATCTAAGGTTTCTTATTTATTTTATTTGCCGTATAATCATACTAAATACAAGTAATTTTTTTGGTTTTAGCGACCTTTAATGAAAGAAATCAAATCTTTTTATGAATACGACGTTTCGACTTTTAATTTTTAGTCTTTGTCTAGTTTGTATATATAAACTGTAAAGGAACAAGAAATTCTGTTTTTAATAATATTTTATATGATTTTTTTTGTACAATTGGTGAGTTTAGTTGTACAAAAAATTTTCACAAGTTGGCGCGAGGAGGGGGTTTAGCAACAGACTGTTTTGTGATTGGCTTAACGCGTTCAGGGGATTTTTATTCGGAGCGCGAGAAATATTCGTACATTCAGGCCGTTGCGTTTGCTCAGAATCAGGCGGTATATATATATATATATATATATATATATATATATATATATACGATGTTAATAAGAATCTAAGGTTTCTTATTTATTTTATTGGCCGTATAATCATACTAAATACAAGTAATTTTTTTGGTTTTAGCGACCTTTAATGAAAGAAATCAAATCTTTTTATGAATACGACGTTTCGACTTTTAATTTTTAGTCTTTGTCTAGTTTGTATATATAAACTGTAAAGGAACAAGAAATTCTGTTTTTAATAATATTTTATATGAATTTTTTTGTACAATTGGTGAGTTTAGTTGTACAAAAAATTTTCACATAATATATTATTAAAAACAGAATTTCTTGTTCCTTTACAGTTTATACATACAAACTAGACAAAGACTTAAAATTAAAAGTCGAAACGTTGTATTCATAAATAGATTTGTTTTATTCCATTAAAGGTCACTAAAATCAAAAAAAATACTTGTATTATATACGTATATATGCATTTATGTATATATATATATATATAACGTGTGTATAAATTGTCGCAAAAGCTACACGCAGCGACGTTCTTCGTTTGGTTCTAAATAAAAAATCTTAATGTTAAAATGTCGTATCATGCTTCGTTTGTTTTCACGGGGTTCTTGAAGTTCAGACTTTTAGTGCGTAACTAACCTTTGCTCTTCGATATCTGTTAATAGAGATAGATGCAATTTAGTTTAAAGAAAAATTTTTTACTAGTATTATTTCGTAAACGTTATCTTTTTGATTTAAAAGCTTGTTTCAAACATTTATTCATTAACGTACTTCCACGAAAAACACATTTGGCAACGTTGTAGAACAATAAGTTTGTATTTCAAAGTGAGTTCAATCAAAATCATTACTGTCAAATTTTGACATTTACGAATTTACGAAGCATGATACGACATTTTAACATTAAGATTTTTTTATTCAGAACCGAACAAAGAATGTTGCTACGTGTAGCTTTTGCAACAATTTATACACACCTTGTATATATATACAGGGAAACAGGTTCGGTAGTACCAAAAAACCAAAAGTGGGAAGAGGACGTGATGAAAGAATGGTGGCTGTTGAGGAAAATATTCTTCAAATTGTTGAAGTAGATCCTTCAATCACCACTGGAGAGGTAGCTCGCCAAGTTGGAGTGAGTCACTGGACAGTGTGGATGACTCTTAAAAAATTTCTTTGGTATTCCTATCATTTCGAAAGAGTTTAAAGTTTGAACGGGGACGATTTTGTCGTTAGACCTCGATTTTTCAATTGGCTGTTAACAAAAATTACAGAAAACCCTCTGTTTTCGGAACAAGTTTTAATGTCTAATTAATGTTTCTTTACTAGAGATAGAATTCTTAATTTACACAACAGGCATGTCTGGGCCGAAATCAATCCTCATGCAATAATTGAACAAAATTTTCAACGTCGATTTTCTATCAATGTGTGGGTGGGCTGGAATAATTGGCACCCGACTTATAGGTCAATATGTTTTACCAAATCGTTTACAGGAAAGAGGTATTTACATTTTTTACAAGAAGTATTACCAGGATTACTAGAAGAATTACCTTTCAAATTACGTAGTATAATGTGGTTCATGCATGATGGGACCCCGGCCATTTTACTCTGCAGGTCAGAAACTTTTTATTTAAATGAAATTTGGATTGGACGAGATGGATCACATGCCTGGCCACTCCGATTACCTGATCTTAACAGCTGTGATTACTATCTTTGGGGCTACATGCAATCACTGGTCTTTAAGATATCTGCAGAAAATGTGGAAGATCTTGAAAATCGCGTTATAGCGGCTGCAGAATTGATAAGAAATAAGGAATATGAACTAGCTCGAGTAAGTCAATCACTAAACAGGCGTGCTGAAGCTGATCTTGAAGCAAATGATGAACATTTCCGTCATATTGACAATGCTGAAAATGTCACAGATATCATAGGCATCTGTAACAAATAAACGTGTTGCCTATAGGTAGTTTTATTGTTTGTGTCTTGTCTTTATTAGTAACAAATTTAACTATGCTTTTTCTCCAAAACGCTACATATTCCACAAAAATAACATGTACATTTTTTGTTTGTATTTTATATATTTATATATTTTTGTATTTTATAAATATATCGATCTGTAAATTTTAGCTAACGCATTTCCTATTACATAGATATCACTAAATGACAAATATATAAACAAGTTTTAATTGTATTAAATCCTTTAATTAAAATAGAGTAAAGATCTTTTATTGTTGAACCATTACATTTTATATATATTACATATAAAACTTCAAATAGATATATCAAATAGTTACTGTATCACATGCTTCGAAAAGGAATAGGTTCGTAATTTATTGTGAATATGGGAAAACGAAACTCCGTGTGTTGATAAAACACTACTTTTTGCATGGAAAAACATTACGTAAATAATATAGCACTTAAATTGTTTTACTAAATTTTACTAGATTTCTCCAACAGTATTGTTTCGATATATTATTCCTTTATCCAAGACAGTTTACTCAACTAAATGTATGGGTGTAACTGTCTACATAATCTATGTGTTTATGTACGTCAGTGGGGATTGCTTTCGCTTTCTTTTAATTACTGTTCAGATTGCACTATTTCTCCATATTTAGCGATGAAATAGACTGTTGGCAGTTTCTTTCGAAATGTTTTTTGATCTTCCATGAAAAATTTAACAATTCGTATAAGAATTAAATCACATTAGTTTAGTTTCTGAAACATACTCGTAATGAACAAATTAGATTAATTTATGGACGTCTGTTTTTCTAAATTTTGTGAGCTTCAGTCACTTTAGATTGCCATGAATCAGACTTTAAATGACATTAATCGTGAATATAAAACACAAATCTTGTATGTAGATTATTCAAAAACTGACACATTCACAACTAGCCATGACTCATTCCTTGCTGATCTAAAGAACATGTAACAGGTGGTATATGAAAGAAATACACATACATGTTGCTTTGAATATTACATTAGATATGTTGATATAAAAACATTTAAAATTAGATACCGTAAAGAGGGAAATGTACTCTAATAAATATAATTCGAAGATAATTTGTAAACATATCACTGCGTGTAAAAGGCGATTACTAATCTCTAGTAGTTATCCTCTCGTCGCTAATGTCTTTCTGTCAAACAACTTCGCCGGTCACACCCTTACGGGATCGCCGACCTGGAACTCGAACACCCGCGTGTGACTCATTGAAGAAATAGCGGATGAATAAGACGAAAAGAAGCTAAAGGCAACACCTGTAATTCTAACCTGTTACTGTTTCATTGATGAGGAATGATCTGTAAGTCCATCGGATTCTATTGATTACGATTAATCCGAGTACAATTTTAAAAAGTTACTGTAATCCTTTCCGTATAAGTAAGAATAATGTCTTATGCTACTGAAAGTGTAACCATATTAACAAAGATTAATTTCCATGTTGTGTTTCATGTTTTTTACTTCAATTATTTTTTAAAGAATATGCAGAAAGTGGAGCAATCAATACATGTTGATATAATGTATTTTTACACAAACGATCATGGTCAAGGAAAGAGAGCCAAGTACTTCTAATATTTATACAATTTCACTTATGCAATGCTAGTTGTGTATAGCGCCAAAGAAAAAACGGTATATGTGAGTATTTTTTTCTTTATTCGAGTTCGGCTCTGTCGCAGTTAAATATACGGGCGGCAATGCGGGCTTTCGCCTCTAATTCATCAGTAATTCTCTTTACTAACTAATTATATTGTTCTATCCGTATTTGTCAGTACCACAAACACATTTAAAGAAAAAAAATTATACGTAAATAATTCCATACAAATAATTAAAAACCAGGTATCTATTCCATTGGACATGCCATAAATACGCTACATAAAGCTTTTTGTTTTATGAAGATTTTTGTTTTATTATAAAGATAATAATTTTACTTTTACGTTAAAAATATTTAATTTGAATCACATTTTAATTAATGAGGGGTTTGTCAACATATTCGACGTAAAGGCTATTATTGATATCCACAAAAAAAAACATCGCCATATGTGCGACCGAGAGTGTTTTAATAACAAAACTACAACATTCACTATCTATGAATAGGAACTTATGTCAAAAGTATCCTCCGAAATTTCATCGATTTTTTTGCAGGTTGGTGAACTTGAATTACAGCTGTGTTTTGGTAAATATAGAATAAACAAAGATATGGATCGACTTTAACTACATTTTGGTCCTAAAAATTTGGAAGTCTTTGATGAATTACAAAGAAATTTCTTTTTTGATTTTCAGTTAGACATTTATACGTATTCTTCAGAATCGCATAGCTTAGGCGCTATTCAGCGGTAACCCTGTATACAAAGCTTTTTATATATTATATACGTTCATTACATACTTACTTTTTTATTTTATTTTAGGCACATCTTGGATACACGAAAGAAGCAATTATAATATTCTTTAAAGTTTTTATTTTTTATTTAAATCTCTCTTGAACTTTTGAGTGCGGTATATCAGTTACTAAAATACCTCTATAATTAATTTTGAAAGATTGATAATTAGTTAAAATGATTTAGATTTGAAAGCAGTATCTATTGCAAACATTCACATGAAATTAACTTCTTTCTATAAAATAATTAAATGTTTTACTTAATCAATCTGGGTCTACTTAAATCAGGTACGTCAAAAGTAAAGTATAAAATATAATTGACATGCAATTTATATTTATTATTAAGCTTTCGTAAAGATTTATTTTCCAAAATATCATGTTGGTGCTATATTTATTCCAGTAAGAACTTGTAGAACCTTATGATCATGGAAGACAGTGGATGACTAAAGCTATACCTAAAATTAACTGTCTTTATATACAAAATGTGGCGCAATAAACAAAATTATACTTAGTCCAACAGATGTAAAAGAAAAGGAAGAGTTTTATTTCTAATTTTTATGGTGGTACGAGGGAAGCCTTTTATATTTCGGGAATAGGCGATCCTGGTGCTGTCATCTGACAACCGATGTCTATCGTAAAGTTCGTCGTTTTTGACAGAGACTTACTCAGAACGTTTTGACGTACAGGTGATATTTGTGTTGTTTACAGTTACCTAAAAATTCATCTTTGCCTAAAAATGGAATTAACTCGTGAACATTTCCACGTGGATTATCACAATAGTGCATCGATGAACTTAGTTCGACTTTTGGCGATGAATAACCAATAAAAAGCAATGTATATTGGTGGTATACTGGATTCAATCGTGGCCATGCAGACGGCGCCCAATTGTGCGCCGTCTTATGATTGTTGAGAAGGCCTGGATCTGTCCCCCACACAACCGATACAATAGGTAAAAGCTAGTTCAAGTACAAAAAGGATTTTATCTGTTGGAAATTTTTATCTGTTGGCTATTACGTTTTGGAATACATGTGGTGTAGTATTCATAGAATATTTTAAGAAAGGGCAAACTATAATAAGGGAGAAATATGCGGCATTACTGGACAAGTTAGATACTCAAATCACACCACATTTGGGAAAGAAGGAAATTCTGTTTTATCAACACAGTGATAAATATTAAGGTATTTCATATTTAATTGCACAAGCAAAATGTTTAATCTAGGTTCCGAATTGATGGGAGCAATTCCCACCTTACTCGCCGGACTTAATTCCTAGTTACTTCTTTTTGTTTTAATGTGAAAAAATTGATGACTGAAGCGAAATTTTGATGGAACAACAAAAGTAATGCCTGAAACTGATGCTTACTATTAAGACCTCTAACAATCTTACTATACGGGGAGTAAAAGTTTGAACACCATTGGATTAAGTGTATAGAATGGGAAGAGGACTGTAGAAAAAATAAATGTTTACTTTGGAAAAACCGTTATCTCAGTTAGACCGAGAATATTTCATTCTACCCTTCCATACAATCAAAAACTTGTATAACCGAACGTCCAGCAGGGAAGGACTTCATTCAGAGTTTGTTATGATTGTCTACTCAACGAGACTCAATAAACGAAATTATACATACTCCAACACAAAAGAGGAAGCCGAAAAAGTATAAGCATTTTTGAATATTCAAATTTTCGTATTCACTGTTTTATGTATTGTATTTATTGTTCTAAGAAAGTTTTGTCGTACATTATAATAATATATAATAAGTTATAATATAAATAATAGTTATAATTTTTATAACTTTTTAAAATACTTTTCATTGATTTTCAATATAGAGTTGTCCTTGAAATAAAGAGGCAACATATAAAAAGAGATATATATCCAAAAAAATATAAATCAATTACTACCCGAACTCCAAAATTAAAAACTACCTAAATATTAAAGCATGTGCCGCCTACGTATCGGAATGTCTATTAGAATTACTTCCTTTTAATTTACACATATGTTGCAATCTTTATGTTTATAAAAAATCTAGAAGATAACATTGAATAATCAGCTTTGTCTGGTAAGAGTTCGATAACTACGTATGAAAGTCAGCTGTTTATAATTCCTAGTGAAAGACCATGTATTAAAAGACCATGTAAGATATGTACTTTACGAGCATTTAACATCGTACTTCGTAACAATCTATCTTTAATCGAAGCGAGATCGATAATATCAAAACCATTCTTTTTGTTATTGTCGATCAATTTTAAGATATCATCTTAGAACTTTTTAAAATATAGTCGGTCGCACAGTGGATTTTTTAAAAAATATCTTTGTCATTTTTTTCCTAGCTTATGAAGGAATGATGGAAAAAATACTTTGGATGTATATTCTATATAATTACATCTTTACATTTTTAATGCGAAGTCTTTTTAGACACCGGTATAAACCAATCAGTCAAAATGTTTCCAATTTCTCTGTAGGATAGTCATATTCACCATCGTTGCTGCAAATTTAAAATTCCAGTTGATTTTGTACGTATGGTGAAGGTTCAAAATCATTGAAATTTACAAAGGACGATCGAATAATGGAAAAATGTGATACCTCAAGAAATTGTTGCATCATATGACGACTTATGTAGGCAGTGTTATAGTAGTGTTGCCTTGATGGAGAAATCAAATATCCACCTTTAGTTAAGGCTCAATTCTCTTAAAACTTGCTAAAGTTCACATAAACATTCTTTAGTTTACCGCTTAACCTTAACAGTGTTTTGAGTTTTAAGCATTATACGCACAATAATTCAACAACTTCCTAACAACACTACTCTTTTTAACAGATTATTGGAACTTTATTTCCGAATTTTGACGGTCCATCAGAATGATAAAGGCACGTTTCATCATCTACAACTATCGTATTTAGGCCGCCGAAATCCAACTATTTAATTATTTTATGATATAAGTTGAGATTTTTATATTATCTACCCAGCTATGAATGAAAGGCGTTATAAGAAAAGTTAGATTTTATTTTTCAACATTTTATCCACATACGTTTACACACTTATTCCAGCGATTTTCTAATGACTACAAAAATATTCTTTTGGTAAGTGTTTAAATTCCTCCACCACTCCTTTCAGGCAATTATCTGAAGATGACTGCCTGCCCATACAAATGTTTTTTTTTTAATTTAGGAAGGAGATAATAATAATTCTGTGTCAAGTCCGGGATGTAGAGAAGCAGATTCATCTCTATAAAGTCACAGTCGCTGATTATGTCTCGGACTTGGTGAGCCTTGTGAACTCTGCACTTGGCATGGAACAGCATAATCTCTTGAGCGAAGTTTTGGGGTCTTTTTGGATGTATGCCAGTTTTCAAATTTCGAGTTCTTTTTTTATATACTTCTCCTGTAATTGTAGAGTCTTTCTTCATGTATTCAATTAATAAGATTCCTTCCATATATCAAAATACCATCGCTATATTTCTTTCCATATGAATTTTGAATTAAATACTAGTATTTATTTTGCATATGAATTTTGTGTTCTTGCTTTTTGGTGGTTGCCATCTCTGGTGGACCCACTGAATGGATTCTTGCTTCGTTTCGTCGATCGATATATCCACGTCTCATTACCTGTTAGTTAAATCCTTCAAGTTTTCATCACAAACTTGTTGCCAACAAAACTTTTGTTCGGGAGTAGGTAATCTGGAAATTCATTGTACTGTGGCTTCTGATATCACCACTTCAACAGCAATAATTGACACCTTCTTTCTTCGAGCTGCTAAAACCTTTTTTCGCTTTTTTGATCTTTTTCTCGGTTCTTGCTTCGATAGGCCTTCCGCATCTTGGATCGTCTTGAATTGATTCCCTACTCCATCGAAATTACCTAGACCAAAATTTTACTATAAAATATTCCGGTGTATCTTCCTTATACACATTAATCATCCTCAAATTAATATTTTTGGATCAATTTCCTTCTTTCGTCAAGAATTTTATCAAGCTTCTATTTTTTTTGTTGAATTTCGTTGATTTTTGGTTAAATAAAGCTGTGCAAAAACAGAAAAACTCTCTGTATTTGGACGAAACTTGGTCAGTATAGATCCAAATATGACAGTTATTTGACAGTAGAAGTTAGTTATTATCACTTAATTTTTTCATGCCCAGGCAGATAATATGAAAACCTCCCCTGGAACTGTGATTACGTCACTGTCATCAACCATTATCAGAAAGCATCGCCGTCTCTAATGAGAAAAGTTTTTGAAGGCACGTTATATATTAAAACAAAAACAGTTTCATAAAATTTGACTGCGAAAACTAATGACATATGGAGAAAACGTGCGAATCATCGAAAAAGTATATACGGCCAGACACGCACGAAGTCGTTACTTAGAATTTATTCCTTTTAATATAAAACAAAACCTTTCTAGCGTCCTACGTACATATTTAGAATATCTAATGTTCTACAAATTTGCATCTTACAAGCAATCGCGCCCTTCGCTAATTTCGAATCCAAATATTTATTGTCACAGGTAGATTAGTAATGGTAATTATTGTTTAGATAGTAAACTGTAAATTTTCTCCGCACGTAAACTCTATTGAAAATTAAATAAAATTATAATTTTGACAATACCGTTTTTGATTGTTCCTTTGTTTATTTAAATACTTTTCATTATGTATACTTGAGTTAGGACACAGACAAGGTCAATTGGATTTGTAGTATGTACTTAACTGCATAAAATTGATTCATTAACGCTGTCTACATAAAATCGATACTATTTTCCTCCGATAATATTTAAATTTCATTCGTTAAATATAAATGCTTTCCTAAATTACTGAAACGTAGCTCGGTATTTCGATTCTTGTAAATTATTCCAAAATAATAGCAATAACGTATGTAAATTTCTTATATATTCAAGTAATAAAAGAAACTAATATCTTAAATGGGCTCAAATCTAAAAGCAGGTGATTTCTATTTTAGACGCTTAACGGAATCAGTGATTTTGAAAATATGTTCAGGAAACCTTTGGAATATTATAACATAATAATTAGAAATGATAAAATCACCGGTACTCCTAACCATTACCATTAATGTTTTGATGTTGCTTTTTATGACCCTGGGGCCATTACAATACCAATCGTTATTTTAAAAGTTTGTTAAAATATTTGAAAAATTTAAGCGGTTTATTTAGAATTGAAACGCTTGTATGTGAATAGGGTGATTAAATGCTAATAATAATGTGATGTGAGTCATCCGCAACTACGTCTGGCGACGGTCTGGCGATGACATGCGCCGAACATGCCGGCTGTCGCCCGGAAAAGTCTAGAAGCGGAGATCCAGATTATTCTCGAACCTCGCCGGACTATATACACAGTAGAAACGCCCTTACTGCGAATATACAAAATTATGTGATTGGCTCTTTACGATAGGAGAAGTAAGTGAGGCGCGATTAATCAATTTGACAGACTTCAAAATAACACAAGTGACATTGAGTGACATAAGTGAACGTGACAGCCGACCTATCTTGCGACCAACCAACTTGCATCCCCACTTATATTCTCCCTATTACTATATATTCGCAGTAAGCGCGTTTTTACTGTATATAACGCTCGCTAGTGAGAAGCATTCAAACAGCGACTGTCCTATTACAACATAGTTATAAGTGCGAAATAAATATTGTTATATAAATGTGAAATAAATACTGTTATTATTGACATTAGTTCTTAAGTAAATTTAGTGTTTCTTAATTACCGTTAGTTTTATTTAAAAGAACCCGAAAAACACGTTCTTTGCAATAATAATAGTTATAAAAATTCATGCCTTAAAATGCCCCAACAGCTTAACCCCAAGGACAGGGGGCGTTGGCAGCTCATGAGTTATTATTACGTCCGCGCCTGTGGAGCGACTTAAGATGTTTAACTGACGGAATTCACCATAAACGAGAAGGAAAAGCACAAAAACCCTCTCGGACAGTATTTGATGTCACTCTCTCCTGCATGTCATTTCTTTATATTCGAAGTAGTTAAACCTACTAAGTAAGAACGTCAAAGTAATTTTCTTTTTCATCAAACGTGGACAGCGTAGAATTTGTGCAGTTAGGCCATTAGAGCAGCAGGAAGTTGATTCTGATTTTTCTTCTCTGAGACACTTTTCCAAGTCTCTGGGAATGTTAATAAACAAAATTGCCGCATATGGGCCGAGCAAAATTCTCGTGATACACGAGACATCATTGCATCCCCAAAAAGTTACTGTGTGGTGTCATTGTGATCAGGCGGCGCAATTAGGCCTTGCTTTTTTTTAAACGATGAATGCCAGATTAGTTATTATTATAAATAACGTTGATTTGTTTTTCATTCTAATATTGTAATTATTACATTTATGTCTTGTAGTTGGGATCACCTGTTGGGCTATTAATATACCGTGGTTTTAACAACATTTAATAGCTCAATATTCCACAAACGTAAGCCTTTCAATTTTAACACATCATTTAAAACCTTAAATATTTGAAAAACTGATTTTTGTAACAAGAGATTCAGGATCATTAAAATATTGAATGTACCGTCGACTTTTCAGTCTTGTAATTGAGCTGCTATGAATATTGCTTTTTAAGCTGCCTCTGTTAATTTACACGAAAAGAAATCTTGAAGAAGATACTCATCATATGTCAAATATTACGTTGTATATTAGCAAACAAGAAAACCACAAAATGTATCACATTATTCAATGGCATATTGCTACATTTATTACTATTAGTAATGGAAGAAGAAAAGTACAGAAACCCGTCCGAATAAATAAACATAGCTCCATCCATAAAGCATTCTACTCGCCACTGAACGTCACGCACGATGACTCGCAATAATATGTACATATACGAGTATATATTGTTTTTATTACGTGGTTCTTGTTTAGACTAGACAGATAGAGAAATTCAAAGCGATACCATATCCGGATGATCATACTAATTAGTCTGTGGTTTAAAGCTTCACCGGAAATCGTCTAACATGAATTGTATGTGTATACAGGAAAAGTGTACGGAAGAAGTTGAATCATTTTGCTATTATTATTTATCTCTGTCTAATTATAATATGTAGTAAGAAAATTTACAATGCAATGCGTAAACATTAATTTCGCATTGTAATGGAATTTCCAAAGACCTTACACTAATAAAATCACAACTTATCTTACTAATCGTATTTTTTATTATACATTGAGAAATGCGGGAAATTAACACATAGAAGAAAATTACGACAATGTGGGTATTATGATATTGACCATAAAATATTATTAAACAAATTGAGTGCTTTCGGCTTTAGTCCATCTGCGTTAGAATTTATTGCCTCATGCTTTGTGAACAGAGTTAATTATGTATTTTATAATGGTTTTTACTCTTACCAATTCTTTTCAACATTTGGTGTGTCTCAGGGCTCTAATCTTGGACTTCTTCTTCTTTTTTCTACTTAAAAAAATAGGATAAAGATTACTGTGAACAAATTCTGTGTCGTATCTTACACTCGTAAAGTTAATAAACTGGACTCATCATGTAGTATTAATCGCCAAAAGTTAGAAACAGGAAAAGGAATTCCATTGGTGATCTTGGCGTCAAATTTTTGAGTAGATTGGAGGATGCTTCGGTAATATAGTTTCCAGCTACTCTTGAACGGGTTCACAGAGGATTTCTAAAATTCCTTTCCTTTAGATGTGATGGTAGATATCCAGAAAGAAATATTGACTATAATCGCCTTCTAGACAAGCATAACTTCAAATCCTTAAAATATCGTCGTTTTCATGCGGCGCGGTTTATGTGTAGGTTAATTGATGGTCGAATTGACTCGCCTGAGATATTAAACTGTATAGCTTTGCACGTGCCTCGAATGACGTCAAGATCTAATCCTACTTTTTACCCATCAATAGCTAGAACTAACGCTTTATTAAGAGCTCCAATTAATTGTATGTATCATTGTGCGGATGCTATTTATAGTGCCATTTTTACGGGAGGTGTTTAGATTAAGTTTTTGTTTTAGTTTATTAGTGTACCTACTTACTTATTTTCCTTCATACATTTCTATTTTTCGTTTTTATATAATTTAGTTCCCAAGAAAGAAAGAAACAGTCTTTCTTTCTTTTTCTTCTTTTTACGTATTTGTCCCAGAAAGGAAATTATCTGTTATATAAAATGATAAATACGTATGTCATTTCAACTCTATCTTCGAGAGTTTATGGTTAAATTAGTATATGCAATTTTATAACTTTTAAATTTGTAATCGCACCAGAAAAATATGTAACTAACTTGACTACCATCACTCAATATATCAGTTAAGTTCTTGATTCTTAAGGACAAGTTGATGCCATTCACACCGACATTTTAAGTGCTTTCAATACAGTAGATCATGGCATCTTACTCAAAAGGCTTAATTATTTTGGCA
This sequence comes from Melolontha melolontha, assembly GCA_935421215.2. Taxonomy (NCBI): domain Eukaryota; kingdom Metazoa; phylum Arthropoda; class Insecta; order Coleoptera; family Scarabaeidae; genus Melolontha; species Melolontha melolontha. The sequence goes on along the minus strand of OW285239.1, from coordinate 102,113,159 downwards.
TGGTCTTGAAGGATGTTAGTTATGTACCGATCAGCATTAATATTTCTATTGTTTGACACTACTAAGTCGTGCTACGAGCTGCCAAAGAAATGCCTCCTCCGCCTAAATAAAGAATAAATAAAGATATGGACCGAGTTTAACTACATTTTGGTCCTACAAATTTGGAAATTTTTGAAGAATTACAAAGAAATTTCTTTTTTGATTTTCAGTTAGACAGTTATACGTATTCTTCAGATTCGCATAGCTGGAGCGCTATTCAGCTGTAACCCTGTATACTCTACTGATTTTCGGTATTAACATATGGAACATAAGTTTTGAGAAAAAAATCAATGGTAAAAATCAATTAGTAGTAAAAAGTTTATAAAACATAAACATTGGGAAATTACTATATACTATTGCGTCATACAAAAACTAAATTCACAAAACTGACAAGGGCTCATGGTCCTCAATGGTGCGCAATTTTGGTAGAATACTCCCCATCATTCTCTGGACGACGTTTATATTCACTTCTCGGATTTTCTGGAATATTCTGGCCCGCGTGCTTCATTTTGGGCTTGCCAGCCCTTGTCATAAACTTTCCTGTTCAGTAGTACCCAAAATTCCTCAATGGGGCGTGCCTGGGGTACGTTTGGGGGATTGTCTTCCTTAGGTACATAATTCACGTTATGTTCAGTTAACCAGTTCTGAGTGATTCTAGCATAATGGAATGAAGCCAGATCGGGCCAGAATATTACATCATCATTTGGATGATGACCATTAACGAAATTTATAAATTTAGATAGACATTTGCGAATATAGACATTTGCATCCACAGTTTCACATCTAACTTTCCAAACGTAAGGTCTTAAATTTCCTGCTTGAGAAATAGCGCACCAGACCATAATCTTATCGGCAAATTTCGCTTTTGGTTTGAATTACGTTGTCAGGACAATTTGCAATATTGGACGCGTAAAAACCATCGTTACCCTTTAGTTCCGAATTGGATAAGTGAAATATTTCTCATCGTCTAAAACAATAACTCTGTTGCCAATAAAATGTTGACGCCTTAATGTTCGGCAGCATCTGGGGATTCTCTCTAAGTGGGTTGCGGTGTATTTAGGACACTTCCTTCTTTTCCGATATTCTAATCCATTTTTAGTCAAAATTCTGCAGCAGTCCTATACGAGATTCCAAATCTACAGCCTAAAGTGCGCCTAGACGACTCAACTCTCTCTTGAGCAGATTGGATGAGTCTGTTTACTTCATGTGGGGCCAACACTGGAGGTCGTCCACTTTTCGGTAAATTCATGCATGGCATATCTTCTTCACATTCCTTAATTGTGCGGTAAATGGTTGACAGTCCAATATTTTGGTATAGAAGAATGTTAGCAATTGCGCGTTTAGTAAAGTAGGTACTCGTTCAACTAAATTATATATAGACTTTCGTATTTCAATCTTGTATGACATCTTTCAAAACTATTTATGACAAATCTAACATGTCACCATAGTAACTAACAAACGAGCATCTTTTCTAGCCCAGTGGTAACTAATTTGGACCATTTTTGGTAATAACATTTCTCGTCGAAACTTTTTCTCAAAACTTAGGTTCCATACGTTAGTTGCGTTTTCTATAACAAAGTTTCCCATTTATGAATTGATTCTGTTAAACATTTAGACAAGTCTTTGACTGACTTAATATTTGAAGTATGTTCTGTATAAATTATTAATGGCGGATAACCGTTCATGACTACAAAATTTTTAATCAATTATAAAGTAGATACTTACATAATATTCTTGGGATACTACACGGTTAGGCATGCATTTTCTCAAAGTGAATGAAAATACATTAGATATCTTGAAATGCATCGTTAAATATATTTTGGTACGTTTATATTTACTTGTTAAAATATCACAACACTTATAAAGAGAAAACGAAGATTAAAGAAATCGTAGGCAGCGGAAACGTTGCACCTCTGTTTTAATAAATTGCTACGAACACGTACACATTGACACATGTACGCACACATTTAGGAAAGCATCTACAATATACGTAGGTGGTAAATAAGTATATATATACGGGCATTAATGGATATTCAGCATGGGTAAATATCTTTATCAGATCTTTTACAAGAGATAAACTGATATACGTACAGTTCTTTATTTTTATTTAAATATATGTTATTATATAAAATAAATATTTTAGAAGGAAATATATTTTAATTGTAACGAAAATCCAATTTATGTTAAGATTAAATTAATATGAGATATCACTAAGCACATTATTTTATGTTCACATAAAATGAAATCTTGGATAATTTCTATCATTTATTGGCTACATTTAGCAATTTCTATATGCTACTAGATACTAGAATTGAACATTTTATTAATGAGCTTGATAGCAATAAATCGTTATGAAAGAGTATCGCTAACGTCGCTACAGAAATGACATTATTTTTATTCGAAGAAAAGTAGGACTTAAAATAGAAATAACGCTATTGGTTAAAATCTTCACTTTTTTAATACATAATCGTAAAACGACAATTGTTTCGCCAGCACAGTGGCTTCAGCAGGTACTTATAATTAAAGAGCACGTTACAAACTAAATTAAAGGACTTAAAAAAGGTATATAACCCCTTACCACAATTATTAATCGTATCCTAAATACGTATTTCGACAACTAAGTTGTCATCATCAGTTGGTAAAACCACTAATCAAGGTGTCGCACATGGGGCACAGTAAAGCTAGAACACCGCTTACGCAACAACTACTTTACACGGCGTCCACGTATAGACTCTATAGACTCTAGACTATAGACTCTAGAGAGTCTATACGTGGACGCCGTGTAAAGTAGGTTGTTGCGTAAGCGGTGTTCTAGCTTTACTGTGCCCCATGTGCGACACCTTGGTTAGTGGTTTTACCTACTGATGATGACAACTTAGTTGTCGAAATACGTATTTACGATTAATAATTGTGGTAAGGGGTCTTTTTTAAGTTTTTACTTAACCACAGTCTCCAAAGAAAGACTTTTTAAATTTAAGGATTTAAACATGGATATACTGAATTGGATGACTTACATATTGCTATGAATAGTGGTTTTGAATTTGATAATACTACTATTCACAACAAATCTGTCCAGCTTGGATATTCTGTCGGTTAATTTTCAAGATGAGACTGCTTTTCCCTCAGGGTTCCAATCGGAAAAGTGGAAAACACAATTGAATTAGTAAAAATTTAAGCGCCACTCAAAATTTATTTGAGAAATAGTAATTATGTCTTTAAGTTACTTATGAGCACAAAAGAAAAAAGATAAAATTCAAAAACACACACAGCAAACTTTAAATGAAACTTTAATACAAAAATTAAAAAAATATATTTATGAAGTATAAAGATTAATATTGCGTCATTAAACAATATTATTAAGGTAAAAATATCGCACGGAAATGACCGCAGCGTGCGATAAAACACATCCTTTATGTCAACCGATCAAAATTAAAACTAATAAATTACAAAGATGCTTTTTAATTTCCCCCACAAGAAACAAAATAAACAAACTGAAATGACAGCCCGAACCAAACGTTAACGCTTGTGCAAACACATGAAAAAAATATGCCCTTGATATCCCAAGCGTACAAAATTTTAAAGTTATAGAAAATTTTTTATATTAGAAATTTTAAAAAACGTTCTTTGTCATTTAAATCAAATAACTAAGAATAAAATATAAATATCAAAATTAACACAATGGAAAAAATACAAAATTCAATACATTCAAAATAATGATAATAATAATAATAATAAGATCTTTTAACCCTTGTCCGGGCAAGACATTTTACTAACGTAACCGGGCAGTTCGGGCCTGGTAGGCCCGGTGCTTTTAGTATATGTTTTTACTTATAGAATTAATGAAACAAAGAGTTTATGGGAATTATATATTTAATACCATTTATAAATAACATTAATTACTTACTGATCTTAAATTTTATTCATTTCTTGCAATTATAACACAAAACTTTTGATGAAGAATGTTCGTTACAAATGTTTTGTTTGCACTCATCACAACATTGTCTTTGTTTCCTGTCTTTTGTTTTAGGACACATGTAGCACCTTCTTCTAGAATTTGCTTTAGTTTCAGTTCTTGCTCTCTTTGCCGCTGACTCGCTGACACAGTGTTGGATGGTACGAGGAAGTCCATTCGCCTTCCTTCTTTGAATGTGCGGAAGAACTAGGTTTTCAGATACATCTACTAGAAACAATCTCCTTTTTTGGTGTTTAGCTTTATTCCAATTTGGGTTCAAATTCATCCAAGTAACATATGCTGCAATGCCGCTTACGTCGAGAAGGTTCATAAAAAATGTAAATGACCAACGATTTGTTCTGCGTTTACATGTGTATTTATGAACCAATTGGTCTAACGTGTTCACGCCACATTTTGTGCTGTTATAATACAGAATTATTTCTGGCTTTTTTTTATCGTCATCGTTACAGTTATTAGTATGATGCATCGTTGACAGAGCCAAAACACTTTTGTTTTTCTTTGGAACGTAGGACACTAAAGACGCTTTTTCTGTAAATCCGAAAATGGACGTTTGTTCTTCACGTTTTCTATTGGGCAAAAATTCGGTTGGGATGAAGCGTTTATTTTTCCTTACGGTACCAACGCTCGTCAACCCATTTGTCAATAATGTTTTGCAATTGATAAGTCCGTAAAATAATTGTCGAATGTGACATTTCTGTTTGTATTATAATACGGTTGTACGAGCTGCTCCACTACCTGTGTTGCGAGGCCCTTGGCGATTTGATTTCCTTCCTTTCCAATATAGGGAATACCATTTAGAGGATAGTAGGTTTCAGAGTCACACGCCCACCAGATCTTCATCCCATATTTGTCTGGTTTGGAAGGCATATATTGTCTAAATGGACATCTTCCTCGAAAGGGTACAAGTTATTCGTCCACTGTGATGTTTTCTCCGGGGAGGTAGTGCTTTTTCAGATTGTTATTTACTTTTTCCCAAATAACTCGAATAGGTGCAAGTTTATCGTTCTTCCTTCTTTCGGAACGTGTACCTTTGTCATCAAATAGTATAAATCGCAACAAGCTTTTGAATCGTTTCAATCCCATCGTTACTCGAAAAATTGAAGGGCCATATAATCGACTCCATAGCACATCGTAGCTAGTATCATTAGCACTGAGGTGACCGGCAGTTAGAAGCAAACCAAGAAAAGCGCGAATTTCGATATTATCACATGGTTTCCAGGGAATATCTATCAGCACCCTCTCTGCCTCCTTGTTTGTATGTGAAGCAATTTCGGTAAGTACAGCTTCATCAATAAATAAGAGAAATGCATCAATTGGATCTTCAACAATTTTTCCCGGCGGTAAGATAACTTTATGCATTTGCGATTTTATTATATTGCACGAACGAACCCGTCCTGTCGAAGGAGGCTGGCTGCTCCACACTGAATCATCTTTAGCAACAAATTTGGAAATACTGACAACAGGAGTGTCACACGGTCCCTCACTGCCTTCTTGCACGTCTTCCGTTTCACTAACATTAGAAAGGTGGTCCTCTTCGTCCTCATCTTCGACATCCGACTCAAAATTTACAGGCGCCTGGTCATCGTCCGATGGGTTTTCCAGTATATCTGCGAGTTCGGCGTCCGATAAAAATTTTCTCGACATTGCTGAATGATTATAACACTTTCACTATAATGCATAAACTAAAAGCAATGAACAAAAAATGCTCGTATATATACAAATAGACAGGGAACCCCTATTTTACCTAATATTACTTTCCTCGAAAAATTACGACCTATATACGTCATCAAATGTATTTGCTGCACAAATGACACAAAAATGATCGGAAACACTAATTACGTAAAGAGGATTAGAAAACAAAAACGGAAAATAAAGTTACCATAATTGCCTAAAGTATGGGCCTGCTAAGCCCGGCTTGCCCGTTAATGGGATTTTAAGTATAATCCGTCAATTAACTAACGATTATTCATAATTTAACAAATATTACTTAACAAGAAAACAGTAATTAACATTTCTGAGGAATTCTAAAGAGCATTAAGTCGTACTAAAATTACTCATTAAGATATCGAATTTTTTATCGTCGCTCGGGCCTGGCAGCCCCCCCTTGCCCGGATAAGGGTTAATATAATTTACTTACGTATAAAAAATATATATATATTTTCTCGAGACACTTGAGCTAGAAAGCGTACTAAATTAAACAATTACGAGATCAACAAACTCGTAAATAAAATATCGGTAATGAATTCAAACACCAACCACAAATTAATCAAAAATCACGAAGTTACTTAACAAAGATAAAGATTTATCTTATAATAAACACGTCTTTCTAAACTCAGAGTACACTAGCGTCTGAATAAAGATAGAGCAAAGCCATCGGCTCCGTATAAAAAAATACAGTTATAAAAATCGTCCACAGCAAAGCAAAACGGCGTGCTCCAACTACACTAGTCAAAAATATATATAAGTTCAAAATAAATGTGCATTCATAAATAATAAAACTTTTCAAAATATTTCCGGGGAAAAATCTATAGCAATATGTACAGTTCATAAAGTATTTCTTTTCAGTCCAAAGCCAAATTTAAGGCATAAGAATAACTTAAAACGACTAACGTGTGTAGTATTACAGCGCGTATTTATGTGTATTAGAAAGAGACAAAGTACAATTTACGGTTCACACTTTGAGCAGTACGAACTGCAAAGAAATACTTTATCAACTGTAGATATATATCTTATTAATTATTATGATAGGAGGAAATTATCTAACTGAACTTGCGTCTGAATTGCATTTCGATATATTTGTCTTAAAATACTCAACACTTAAAAGAAAGAAGCGAATATTACGGTGTATGCCATGTTTTAAATCTAATCAATTTTATAGTCCGTTGTACGTCACTTTTATTATTTTTTGAACTCTACACTTTTATTTCCGGAAGAAGCAACAAAGTTGTTGTGAAATATAGAGATAATTAATAAATGAGTTTTTAATTGACAGACCGCTTGCCCGCTTTTAATTTATTTGATCAAATATAGCACGGTCGATAATTTCTTTTAAATTATAAATATATATATATATATATATATATATATATATATATATATATATATATAATGTAGTGGTACAACCAGCTCAGGTATTCCAGCACCTACAATGGAAAGTACAGGTACACAATCAATATAAACACCTGTATAAACAATAAATTGGTGGACGGAATTTGTGAAACTAACATCGAAATGTAAATAAATTAATACGACGATAACTTTAAAATTCATCATTATCTTATTTTGATTTTAACTAACTTTTTATATTTTAATTTCTTTTTTTCATTATTCAAATTATACGCGCGAAACAACAGGTATTTAATTTATCAACATCAGGTTTATATCGACGCTAGATAACCACGCCCACCAATTCAAAATTATATGAACCCCGCTAAAGCAAACTTTACGGTAGAAAACATTACTAAATTTATATTCAAATCATATTTTAGGTTAATGTAAAATATTAAATTAATTTTCCCTTTATGTTAAAATCAAAACATTGTATAAACTCACATTTTAAATTGATGTAATTAAACTAAAATTACGAGATTATTTCGATATAGAAATAAGGCTTTGGAATAAAAAATAAAACGCGATCGGCGTCATCTGATATAAAACTTTCAACATAAATGGCCGTTTTTGAGTGTACTTCCTTAAAATAAATTTTTAAAACATCTTTAAAGTGAAAATCTCCTACCTAGTGTTGAATCATTCGATAACCAAATTAAAGGCCCACCTTTTGAAGAAAAAATCTCAAGAATACCTCAACGCAAACGTGAGATATCGTCCTAAGCATCATTTGAAGCAGAGAGCAGGGCAAGCCAACGATTTACACCACTCAACTCGACGAACTCCGCCAAAGACGGTGAACGAGGCCGTGCTTCCTGGTCTGCCGCATATCCACATATTGAGAAGTATATCAGATCTAGGAGATCAACATCAGGTTCACCTACAACGTTTATTCCAAATTATTTAATTTTAAAAGTTATAATTGCTCAAATTAATCGCTACAAATTATTATTTCATGTATCAAATTCAATTTTAAAGTAAGCATCAATTTAAAGCGTTGAATTTTACAGATATTTAGCTACAAATAAGCTTATACTCACCAAAATAATATAAGATATAAAAACTATTAAATATTTGTTTATTTTATCTCGTACACATAACCTCATCACCATTTCCCACATGTGCACTTATTAATTTCAATTTTTGTCACATCTTGTATAATTTATATAATATTAAATACAGTTTCCTATTTTTATCTCTCAATTTTGTTGTTACAGTTTTCTTATTTTTGTGATATTAAATTTTTATTTATTTATCTAATTCAATCTTTTATTTGTGAAGTGTGATTGTTGTGTTTGAGTGGAGAATACACTGATTGGTTTGTAGCTGCAAATAATACACCTGACCGACCGTGAACCCTGAGATTATTAAAAATTAACTTTTTCACTCAAGCTCTACCGCAATTAGCTAGTTATATTAAAAAGGGTCAGATAGCGTTGATTCGACTAAGGATATTTGTATATTGGCGCCCACATTTTAAATTTAAAATCATTAACCTTTCATTCTTTTAGATTTTCAATTTTTATAATTAATTCATATACTATATTCTTAGTTAAATCCTACTCAGCGCATCGATTGGCACTTTACATTTGACGCCCGAACGTGAAGGCCAAGTATTATCCTGCAGTTATAAAAATAGTACTCAACCAACTTTTACACAGACAGATATTTGTTTAAAAAATTTGTGAACTGTATTAGGTATTTATGTGTATTGTGTTGTGTATCTGATTTGTCCATTGTATAGCTAAATCAATATCACATTTTACGAGGGAACGTCAACTTTAACCGGGATATTCAGGAATAAAAGGTTAGTGAAAGGGAAAATCAACTTGTGGGTATTTATTGTTTTCAATTCTTGCCAATTTATATTAATTTTGTGTGGCATATAACTATTCTGATTAATATCTAAATTCATACTTCTTTAATATCAATTATAATAATTCTTATCAATTTTTCAAAAAAAAAAAATAAATTCTTTCTTAGACTATAACAAATAAATTAACATTAACATGGACACCAGACATCGATCAAAGGCAACAAAAGATAATGTTGATGAGGACAGGTCCGAGCAAGGAGATATTCCAGTAGCTCAAACATCCGGATCTGAAGTGGTAAGTTCTCCAGAGGATAGCCAGGTAATGAAAATGTTAAACGCTCTAATGTTACAAATGAATCAAATGACTAATAAAATAGACACTACCAATAACAAGCTAGATGCTAATAACCTTGACTTAACTAATAAAATAGAAACCACTAATAATGAATTGAAAAATAATAACATTGACATGAATAACAAACTAGATGCTAATAACCTTGACTTAACTAATAAAATAGAAACCACTAATAATGAATTGAAAAATAATAACATTGACATGAATAACAAACTAGATTTTACAAATAATAAATTGGATATAACGACCAAAAACCTAAAACAAGATAACATTGATTTAAAACAAGAATTAAATAACTTGAGTAGTAATTTAATAACTAAATTAGAAACCAACATGCAACACATTAATGAAAAATTCGAACTTAACAACGCCAATATAGACAACAAATTAAGTGCTTTTAAAATCGATCTGGAAGGAAAAATAGCAGAAATCTCCATCGCACAAAAAGTTATGGAGGAAAATGAGTTAAAATATTTAATTAAACTGGACGAAACAGTCAATCTTCAAAATTTGCAGTGGGCAAAGCAATTAGATGCCACCACAACCGAAATATACGATGTAACTCAACAGAAAATTAATACAACTACTACAGAAATACAGAATAATGTAAACAAATTGATTTCGGATAACAACACTTTATTTAACACTAAACTAGCTAACTATAATAAAATAAATGAGGATAGAAATGAACATTTAAAAATAACACTTAATCAAAATATCAACACTCAAATAAATCAAAACAAAGATAACTATAATCAGGAATTAAATAATGTAAAACTAAATTTAGATTCTATAATAGCAACTAACCACGAAAACACCCTAACCAATATAAAACAACTGGAAAATAAAATTAAAAACTATTCAATACCACTAAATTTTATAAATGCAAACAATCATACTTTGAAAATAGAAAACCTTCATCATTTTGACGGGGATATTACTAGAGTACATCCAATGACCTATCTAAATTGTATATTGCGTTATTTGGAAGACATCACAGAAGAGAAACAGAGGATAGAGGTTATTCGAGCAACTCTACGCAACAGTGCGCAGGAATGGTTCCAAAGGATCGAGGATCATTGCTTAACACTTGATCAATTTGTAATTCTTTTCACTCGTAACTATTGGGATGAAACGCAACAGAACAGGGCAAAGATACGTCTGCTTACGGGTAAATATAGATTTGGTCAGGTATCTCGCGAAACGTACGCGTCACGTATCTATAATCAATGCAAACACCTCAATGATATGGAAGAGTCAATGATTGCGCGTCAATTATTAAATCATTTCATCTATACCGATACTCAGGCCATTATCTGTCAAAAGGTAACGGATATGGACTCGCTGATCGAAATATTGCGACGATTAGATGATTTCTCGGAGAATAATCATCAACAACAAATGAACTATCGGAGCATGAATAATCGTAATTACCCGCCAAATAACATACAAACTTCTAATAATAGTCCAACAAATTTACCACCTCCAAGAAACAATTACAATAATAACAGATTTCCAAATACTGCAAGACCGTATAATAATAACAACAATCATAATTTTAACAATAATAATAACAACTATAATAATAATTATAACAATTTTAATACAAACAACAACAGAAATAATCAAAATTACACACAGAACCGACCGAATTTGAACTTCCAGCCAACCAGATACAACAGTAATAATTACCATCAGAATAATAACCGTAATAATGATCACAACCAACATAATTACAACAATAATACTCATTATTCACATCAATCAGGTAGGGAAATAAACCAAATACGCAATCGAGGACGAGGAAATATTAATCATTACCACCGGAGACATAGATCTGTTTCACCGATTCGTACAAACATGGAGGAGGTGTTAAAAAAAACGCCGTTTTCACAAGTAGACCTGTATGCGAACCCAAAACCAGGCCCGTCATCTCAACAGAATTAATGACCAACAACGACTGTAACATACCTTATAAAATTGAAAATATCACCTTTTATCAACACCCAGAAGAATTCATTAACATAGAAGATGCAGGCAACCAATCTACCACAATATACACTTTACATATAGTTAAACTAAAATTTGAAAATATATATTTACATTGTTTAATCGATACAGGGGCTGAAATTACACTTTTAAAGGCAGAAAAAGCTGAAGGTATACGGGGATATGAGCAGAATGTTATTAAAACAAAAGGGACGGACATCTTAGCAGCGAACGGAAAACGTATGGGAATAGTCACAAAACAGTTATGTACTGAAATAATAATAGATAAATCAAAATACATTTTACATTGTTATATTATAGAGAAATTGCAGTATGACTGTATAATAGGGATAGATAACATAAAAGGATTAAAGATGATCCTAGATTTTGATAATGGTATGTTAAATATTGATAATAATAAAGTTATAATTGAGAAACAATTAACAGATGAAGAAGTAAAAAGTTATAATCATTATAAGAAGGAAGTGTTAATGAAGGAAGTTAATAATATAATATTAGATAAAGTACCGTGTTATAGTAGAGCAGATGAATGGAATAATGGAACAGATGGAGAAATAATAGAATTAAATAATAATTATATAGGAATGGAGAGATTAGACGATTTGCAAGGAACGAAGAATAGACACGAGGGAGGAGATGAAGCTGAGGTAAAAATAGAAAACCAAACATTCAAGATTATACATAATTTAGAAGATATTAAAGAATTAATAGAAAATTTAAATATACCATATTCTACAGTCATTCCTGAATTAATAGAAATCCTATACAATAATATTACTTTAATTAACAATGATGTAGTGTTCGCAAAAGGATATCAACATCCCATAAAAATAGATAATGAAGATCCACTAATAAGTAAGAATTACCCCATACCGTATCACTACCAGCATAAAGTTAGCTTAGAATTGGAACGCCTAGAACAGACAGGAATAATAGAGAAGTCTAACACTTATTTTATTAACCCTATAGTAATAGTCCAGAAAAAAGATTTATCACTGCGAATATGTTTAGATGCGAGAGCGCTTAATAAAAGAATAAAACCCGAATTCGAAATGCCCCAGAATATCGATGTGTTATTAACTAAGTGTGGTAACAAGCGGATTTATAGCAAGCTGGACCTTAAAAATGCATTTTGGCTAATAAACCTAGAACCCGAATCAAGAAAATACTGCGGTTTTCTAGTAAATGGTATTGTTTACCAATTTCGTGTATGTCCTTTCGGCTTGAAAACTTCACCAGCCGCTCTTATTAGATTTTTACACAAAATATTAGACAGATACGACGAATTTGCTTTACATTATTTAGACGACATAATTATTTTTTCGGAAAGCATCGAACAACACCTACAACACCTAAACATCATACTAAGCACATTAACATCTCAAGGTATGAAATTGAATTTATCAAAGTGCCAATTTTTTCAACATGAAATAAATTACCTAGGTTATATTATCAATAAAGAAAATATTTTATTAGATCTACTTAAAAAAGGTAAAAAATGGACATGGACTCCGGAATGTGAGGATTGTTTTGTTCAATTAAAACAGAACTTTGTAGAAAATTTAAAACTTCACCATCCAGATTTCTCACTACCATTCATAGTTCGAACCGATGCATCACATAAGACTATTGCAGCAGAGCTCATTCAGTTAAAGGATAACATCGAAATACCCATATATTTTATCTCTAGAACTCTTAAAGCTTGCGAGACCAGATATACGATATCCGAGAAAGAGATGTTAGCTATTGTTTTTGCTTTAACAAAATTAAGATACTATCTAATAGGTAAAACTTTTACTCTAGAGACAGACCATAAAGCTTTGATAAATATCATGAGCTGTAAGTTGAACAATAGCCGAATATATCGATGGACACTGCTTATCCAACAATACGAATTTACAATAGTCTACAAACCAGGTAAAGATATGATCACCGCTGATGCTCTGACAAGACAGGACGGGGATGTGAAAAGAGAGAACATATGCATAAATTTAGTCCAATTACAAAGACAAGGTTTATTTTCTAGACACAAAATTTTAAACATACAATCTGGCCCAGAATTCAATGAAATACACCATCATTTACAAAACATAGGTTCTTACAAAGGTATGTCTATAAAGGATAATTTAATAATCAAGCAAAAAGGTAATAACACATACGAATTGATAGAAGAAGAAACGGGCAATATAAAGGGTAGATATCACATTACAAAATTACAAGATTATTTAGAAGAATAAAATATTACATTAGAATTATATATACAGTCGTTACAATTTTTAAAAAAAAAACTATGATAGGTATGTTACAGATCGAACAACAATACATTATAAAGTATAACACTAATAAAGAAAGATTTAACTAACACAAAAATATTACTAATACATATATACAAACTAAATATAAGAAACCTTATTAAAAGATATATAATAATGCTATTAAAATGTATGGAATATGTAACATTTATAAAGATATAATAAAACATAAAAGAAGTTAATAAACAAAACGAATACAGAAAGTATAATGAATATAAAGACAAATATTATAAAAAGAAACGAGATTTTTAAAATAAATAATCATGATTTACAATTAAAAAAAAAAATTTGAAGTGAATAATAAATAATTTATATATTAGAAAAGAGAATTACATAATAATTATTATTTTGTTCCAAGTTGAATTTGTTTATTTGTTTTTTTTTTAAATATGTTGACACATGATGAGGGAGATAAACAAGTTGATGTTCTTAATTCATTTTCCATATCTGGGAAAAGAAATAACTTCAGTACATTCGTTTTTCTTTTGACGGGGATAATGTAGTGGTACAACCAGCTCAGGTATTCCAGCACCTACAATGGAAAGTACAGGTACACAATCAATATAAACACCTGTATAAACAATAAATTGGTGGACGGAATTTGTGAAACTAACATCGAAATGTAAATAAATTAATACGACGATAACTTTAAAATTCATCATTATCTTATTTTGATTTTAACTAACTTTTTATATTTTAATTTCTTTTTTTCATTATTCAAATTATACGCGCGAAACAACAGGTATTTAATTTATCAACATCAGGTTTATATCGACGCTAGATAACCACGCCCACCAATTCAAAATTATATGAACCCCGCTAAAGCAAACTTTACGGTAGAAAACATTACTAAATTTATATTCAAATCATATTTTAGGTTAATGTAAAATATTAAATTAATTTTCCCTTTATGTTAAAATCAAAACATTGTATAAACTCACATTTTAAATTGATGTAATTAAACTAAAATTACGAGATTATTTCGATATAGAAATAAGGCTTTGGAATAAAAAATAAAACGCGATCGGCGTCATCTGATATAAAACTTTCAACATAAATAGCCGTTTTTGAGTGTACTTCCTTAAAATAAATTTTTAAAACATCTTTAAAGTGAAAATCTCCTACCTAGTGTTGAATCATTCGATAACCAAATTAAAGGCCCACCTTTTGAAGAAAAAATCTCAAGAATACCTCAACGCAAACGTGAGATATCGTCCTAAGCATCATTTGAAGCAGAGAGCAGGGCAAGCCAACGATTTACACCACTCAACTCGACGAACTCCGCCAAAGACGGTGAACGAGGCCGTGCTTCCTGGTCTGCCGCATATCCACATATTGAGAAGTATATCAGATCTAGGAGATCAACATCAGGTTCACCTACAACGTTTATTCCAAATTATTTAATTTTAAAAGTTATAATTGCTCAAATTAATCGCTACAAATTATTATTTCATGTATCAAATTCAATTTTAAAGTAAGCATCAATTTAAAGCGTTGAATTTTACAGATATTTAGCTACAAATAAGCTTATACTCACCAAAATAATATAAGATATAAAAACTATTAAATATTTGTTTATTTTATCTCGTACACATAACCTCATCACCATTTCCCACATGTGCACTTATTAATTTCAATTTTTGTCACATCTTGTATAATTTATATAATATTAAATACAGTTTCCTATTTTTATCTCTCAATTTTGTTGTTACAGTTTTCTTATTTTTGTGATATTAAATTTTTATTTATTTATCTAATTCAATCTTTTATTTGTGAAGTGTGATTGTTGTGTTTGAGTGGAGAATACACTGATTGGTTTGTAGCTGCAAATAATACACCTGACCGACCGTGAACCCTGAGATTATTAAAAATTAACTTTTTCACTCAAGCTCTACCGCAATTAGCTAGTTATATTAAAAAGGGTCAGATAGCGTTGATTCGACTAAGGATATTTGTATATTGGCGCCCACATTTTAAATTTAAAATCATTAACCTTTCATTCTTTTAGATTTTCAATTTTTATAATTAATTCATATACTATATTCTTAGTTAAATCCTACTCAGCGCATCGATTGGCACTTTACAATATATATATATATAAGTAAAAATTAATTAACGGGTGAGCGGTCTGTCAAGTAAAAAAAAACTCCTTTATTTCACTCTATATATTTCATAACGAATTTGTTACTTCCTCAGGAGTGTAATTGAGAGTTAAAATTCAGCAAACAACGACACTAAACATGTTAAAATTAATCAAATTTAAAACATTAAATTAAGATGATGTTGGTTTATCGTCAATCTTTTAAAAACAAATATACATTATATCATGTATATTTGTTATATGTATGTTTTATATATATATATATATATATATATATATATATATATATATATATATATGGTAAACCTAATCAGTAGGCGATTAAAGGTCTGTATATTACTTCAAAATATATGTATTTAAAAAACTCTACATGTTTCGGCTGTGTACGCCTTTATCAAGAGAATACAAAATAGATTCATATTTTGTATTCTCTTGATAAAGGCGTATACAGCCGAAACATGTAGAGTTTTTTAAATACATATATTTTGAAGTAATATACAGACCTTTAATCGCCTACTGATTAGGTTTACCATATCATACCAAGGTCACGAAGTTATTATATATATATATATATATATATATATATATATATATATGGTAAACTTAATAAGTCGCTACATGTTTCGGCAATGATGCCTTTGTCAAGGAAAAATTTTTTTTTTCCCTTGACAAAGGCAAAGGCAAAGGAAGCAACCGGACCTAGTGCCAGAAGTAGAGAACGATAAAATATAATAAATTTCAATTTATTTTATATTATAATAAAAATTATATGTATTAGAAAAACTGTTTGTTTTATTATTTATAATTTAATATTTAAATTTAATTTAATTTATAATTTAACGACTAGCTCGTTCTCTCCTGTATATTATATATATATATTATAATTTTGAATGAGTTATTTCAACTTTATAAATTGAAAATAGTATTTAATAAAGTTAAGGTTTGGTGTGCAATTTTCTATCGTTTTGGTGTAATTGGACAATATTTTATTTAGGGAAGACTTAATCAGCAAATATATTTAAATATTCTGAATTGTTTTTTTGACAAATCGCCATACGAAGCAATAATTTTTTTCATATTTTCAACACGACGGTTGTCCTGCCCTCTCGACTTTGGAAGTTTGTGAGTGGCTGAATGAGCATTTTCAAGAAAAATGGATAGCCAATTCATGAATTTTTTCTTTTGGCTCCGGATAAAGCAAATAGTACATTCGAATAGGATTCCAAATGATGTAGAAGTGCAGAAGAATTACAATAGAGATGCTGTTTGTCTTGGAAAGATAAGACATAATTCAATGTATTTCAGACCAAAATTGAAGAATCTGCAAATTCAATTGATGATCGTACAGATTTAAATAACTTATCAGCAATATACCTTCCCATTATGTAAACACATATAATAACAATATATCACCAAAAATATTTAATGTAAGTAGATTTATTATAATATCTACTCTTACCTGTTTTAATATTTAAATAAATTTTAGTTTTTGAAAAAGATACTATATATCATATTCTATATATATTCTATATATCATACTATATTCTTAACTTATGTAGTTAAACAAACTCCATATACACATATAACGATTTATAAATAACCACATGTTAACTTTTTTTCACAATGTTCCTGATATATTTTTGTACAGGTAAATTGATTGATTGATGTAATGTTTTTTTCTTTTAAAACACTCTATATACATTGTGCTACATAGACCTATTTACAAAAATACACGTCCAAACAGATTTGTTTAAAATAAAATTTAGGTCGTCCTTTAATACTACATTTATCCAATCAAATAAAGTGCAATAAAATTGTAGATATTATGCTTAAGACTGGTATTTATGAATCATAATTACAAAATAGTGTTAGTAATAATGTAATTGGGACGCCGTCGTGCTGTTTCATAAATGAATGGGAGAATTTATTTATTCCATTAATTTTGCAGATTTTACTTGCAGTTTCGTCATACGTCCTGTAATCCTGTTACGCGCCGACTTTAAATACAATTCTATTCGGCAGTTTATCAACGTAACACATACATGGAGTTTAAACTTATTGTATACATGTTTCTCGAAATGGCAATTGACAGCATATGTGTGCACAGTAAAAATATAATGCCATAAATTACGTATTCATGAATACGTAATTAAATCAATCTATTTATTAACACACATAAAGTTAACCAAGTACTAAGACATCATAAAATAACTATCTTAAGTGTTTATGCATGTGTGTTTCCAATTGTGCTGAAAGTTAAATAACAAAGCTATAAAAGTAAATTCTTTTAATTAATATAATATACGAGGAATGTTCTCTTAATGCTACGTCCACAGATATGTGTCTTTTCAACTTCATTGGCTGAGGTAAAACACACTCCCGTTCTTATCTTTGTCAAACGGAAAAAGAGATCATTGGAGAATATATTGTGCATGATTCATCACTCCAATGCTTTGCTACTTAAATAGGCCACTGTTTGCGAGGCTCTGTCAGAGCGCATTATCACTATACTGTATGGCTCTTGGGTCAATTATCATTGGCCAAGTTGTGCTAATGTGTTTCATAATATATTATACAGATAATAGCAATAACATTTATTAATAAAATATCCTACCAAATTTGTGCTTGTACTAAGCCACTGGATGCATCTGGCTAGCTAGTCTCTCAGGTCGTGAGTAGGTTTTTCGAAGGTAGTTGTTAATTAATTTTACACCAGAATAAAAGCAGAACTTCTAGCTTTAGTATAAATAAGTAGCACATACAAAAAGTAAAAATACTCTAAGACTTTCGAGCGTTAACTGAACATTAAGCCAAGTAGCATTTTGGTTACGAAAAATCTCCAGTTTTCTGTGGCATTTTCCCATCTAAAATGTTTTTGCATAAATTGCGTATTTTTTCTCTTAAATTCTAGTATATTCCTCTGGAATGTCATCACCACTAATTTTCTCAACAATAATGATCATAAATAGCATATTTTTCTCTTTTATTGTTGGTTTAACCAAATCTGAAATAATTCGTAGGTTCGAAAACCATAGTTGCCTACGAAAAGTTATACAATTTTTTGTAGGCAACTATGGTTTTTGAAACTTTGAAGCAGAATTTCAGGTTTCGGAAGACGCAAGAAATCGCAATTTAAAATATAATGAAGTAATCTCATAATATCACGATATATTCTTTTTCATTTATTTTAAGACAGCTAACCCCAGCCAGAATTTTAAAAGTTTCATAAAGTTACAATTTTATACCAACCGCAATCGCGCTTAAGTTAGGTTAAACATACTAGTTTTTTCAATCAACAAGATACAAATTTACTGAAAAGATTATTACTATACTATTCTCCCTACTAATTTTAATTATTAATCAAATTTGGCAAACACACACTTTAGGCTCAATAAGCAAAACAGATCACGCAAATAATTTCGCAATAACGCTACAATAATGCGACTTTGACAGTGTGCCATAAAACGGTAAATTATTTTTTATAGAAACATAATGCATCTTCCTATGTTCTGAAGTCTTTCTAACTAGATTATAGCAACAAAAAAATGATCGCAGCATGTTAGTTGACCTATAATACAATACTTCAATTATTTCTTAATAGCAAAACTTAATTCAATCTTTTCGTAGAATTCATTAACTATATTATGCACATTGCCAACGACGATTATGCGATGCTTTTCAACATTAAGAAGAATAAAAACCTCTTCTTCGTCTTAATTTAAGCCTTAAGCTTCTCCTGTATATTTCAACATAGTTTTCACTTGATGTTGATACCCATGAGCCTTTCCAGGGATTAGGAGGTCTGTCCAAAGGTCGTCGTGTTCCAGGAATTCCGTCTATTCCGGTTTTTACTACTTTCATGCTAATGATACGCTTGTTCTAACATCTTCGTCGTTGGCACCTTTATTTTACAACAACTTGACATTTATCTTCTCTATTCCTGTTTCGAATTCTATCTTTTAGTGTGTTAAATATATTTTTTTGTCCATTTATTACCAGCCCTTATATAACATACGTCATTTTGAATCTGAGGCATATTTTATATATTCTGACTTTGACTTCTCTACTCATGAAATAATTACACCAAATGACATCTCTAAACTCACGGGATGTTCCGCATGCTCTCTCTATGGGTTTGGCTTCTGATTTCGTACGTTCTATCTCGACTTAAAGAAACTTCCAGACCTGGGTAATTGATTGTCATGACCTGCTCCATTAGGTTGTCCTCCATTACCAGTTGTCACCGTATTTACATCTTACTGATCATTTAAATTTATTAATTTCCAAACTGTCCAATAAATTCAGTTTTCTGCCTTTCTCTTGTATAAGTAAAATTTGAATATGGCTATTAAATTTATGATTAAATTCTAAGCAGTGGTTGGAAAAGGTAGAATCAGTTTTTTTTTTATCCTTATAACAACTTTCATGTTTTCTTATTCTGGCTTCAAAAGTCCTCGCTGTCTGCCCAATGTAAACTTTTTACATTCCTCACAAGCTAACTTATAAACTAGATATTTAAATTACCTTATTTTAATGATTGTATAATAAATCAATTTGGAGCTGCTAGAGAGTGAGAAATGTATCTCAATTTTAAATTTGTTTTTGCAATTAGCGTTGTTAAGAGACCTATTAAAGCACACAAAATGAGTGCTTTTATAAATCATTAAAGCATGGGGCATTTAGCTGATTCAGTTTTAGTTGGTCATACTACGTCTATAAGTCAGTAGTCATAGTGATAATTTAAAGTTATGATTAAACTGACAATTAATAAATATGTTATTATACGGTAATTATATTTATAATACAATAATAAATATTTTATTATGAAGAGGAACTAACGTTCTTTAATCTAGTTAATTTAAGTCAATCATAGGCAACTAAGTTCAAAAATTAAATTTTATTTTAAACATATGCGGACATTAGGAACTGCTATAAAATTTCCCTAAATTACGAAATTTTTTCTCATTGTCTCTTAAAAAAATTATATATTAGCAAAGCTAATTGCAACAATTAGCATAAAAAACACGTTTCATCGCCACTCGTTTTTAAAACTATTTGGAGGTCTTCCGACTGGTCTCTTTCCAGGTGGTGTTCCGTCTCTGCTTATTCTGGGTAGTCGCTCTTCTGTCATTCTGCTCACATGCTCATTCTATTCGTTTTTCGTTTTTAAATAATTTGATCAAAACTTATACATTGAGTTAATTTTCTATACAAACGTTGGTTCTTCGTCGCGCGCAAAGTAATACCTAAGATGGATTCTAACATTTTCATTTTTTGTGTCTGATATCCTTTCTGACATTTGGGAATCATATTCGACTCGTTCTGTGGTTCCAACGTTTCGGTTGGTGAGTGGCCATCTTCAGAAACGTTTTCCTTTCTCTACTACTTCACTAGGCATGGATTTTTCGGTAGGGATCGATGGTGTTTCGGATTGTGGACGTTCATTTTCAGGAAGTTTTTCTCTTCCTCTATGGGTATTTTGTATTTTCGGGTGGAGATTAACGTGTTGGCTTAGCACGGGGTAGACTGTGATTTTCATACATGTGTCGTTTGTGATTTATTTAATACCGTCCGTCTCTTATGTTTATATACAATGTGGTGTCATTTACTTTATCGTTAATTATTTTATCTTTTGATATTTATATGAAACGAATCTTATTGGGTTCAAGTCTATGATTCTATGATGATGATATGATTTATTAGATAATGCTTTCGATAAGCGTATACATATTTTATATTACATTTAGCGTATTGATTTGAGAAGTACGAGATTACCTTTTAGGATGATTATCGTATATTTTGTATCGTTTTTTTTTTGTTTTCTTCTTGTTGTTGTTATAGGATTTCTCTGTTTATTCACCGAATAGATATCCATCTCTGTCTGCACCTATTTAGAGGTTTTCCGACTGATCTCTTTCCTGGTGGTGTTCAGTCTCTGATTATTTTTGGTAGTCGCTCTTCTATCATTCTACTTACATGCTCATTCAATTCTTTTTCCGTATTTTAGACTATTCGACCACATCTTGTACATTGCATTCGTTTCTTATAGAAGCGTTGGTTCTTCTGTCGCGCGAAAAGTAATACCTAAGATGAATCTTAGCATTTTCATTTCAACTGTCCTCATTCTTCCTTTCATTTTCTTAGTTTCAGCTGGGGTCTCAATGGCATATGGCAACGAACCCACTAGAGCTTTACAGATTTTAACCTTGCTCTCTGTTTGCATGTATTTATTCCTCCATATTGTTTTTTTAAAGCAGCTCGGTATTTTTAATGCTTTTGTTGACTGCATTTGTGCTTCTTTAAACTGATTACGATCACTTGATAACTCCACACCCATATACTTGAAGATCATCGCTTACTCTATTTTCCGTTGCTATTATCATGTTGTATTTTTTGGCAGCTGTATTGAACTTGTGTAATAATCTTTGGAAATTATCTTCACTATCAGCCAATAGCATAGCAAAGTATATTTATATTGTTTCGGCCCATTTGATAAACTTTCATACGTTTAATTTCCTCTATGATTTGGTCCATAACGAGGTTGAATGAAATTGGGCTAATGAATCACCTTGTTTTACGCCTTGGACGACATTTATTTCTTCAGTTAGTATATTGTTGGATTTTATGACAGTTCCATTGTCCGTGTTGATGTGTTTTACTATTTGTATTACCTGTAAAAGATGTAATATAGATAAACAAATACGTAGATACTAAAAATTGTAAACTATTTATTACCAGATCTGTTACAATTATAATATGATATCCCGCTGGCTTCATATTTAATACAGCGGATATTTTTTTCATTTTGCATTTTAACAAACCAAGTGTTAAAATCTTCAAAATTCAAGAATTCTAAATCTTCTCTCTCTTGAATTTGTCTGTGAACATGTTCCAAATGATACCTTAAATCTGATGTAAATCGAAACGATGTGTGACATTGATTATATAAGCATTTGTTCTTATAAAAGTTAAAATCATAACTGATTATATTTCGCAAATCCTTGTTGTGAACATTTTTCAAGTGTTTATTTAAATTACTTTGAGAACTAAATATTTTGTTACAAATCTTGCACATTACATCCATTTTTCAAATAATTTACAGGTAAAAAGGATATAAAACGATAAACTAAACCCACATAATCAACTAGTAACCAAGGTAACTTGTACGAAATAAAAGGTTATGTTAAATACACGTTAGAAAACCATGTGGCAACGTCGCGGAATGGGTTTTAAGATTTAGCCGCTCCTTATTACAAGAAATGTTTCATAAATAATGGTATCTTTACGATTACTAAACATGCATGCTGCTGGGTAGCCCTCACCAAACTCATCAATAACTAAAATTGTAGTCAGTTCGAAATGATCCTTTGTGGCATATTATTATTTCTTATAAAGCAAGTACATCTTTATTCAAAGCCACGAAGCATAAGAACGGGGGGCGGTTAATTTCTGATGCCTTGTCTTGTTATGAATATGGATGGCGTCGGTGGTGCTTCTATTTTTCCTAAACTCCTGTTGTTCTTCTGATATATTCATTAAATTCTCTAGTCGTTTGTGGATTACTCTAGTTAATGTTTTAGCGCGATGACTAACAGAATAATTTTGGGGCTGTTCTTTATCTACTCGTTTGAAGACCGGTATCGTTATACTTGCTTAACTTCCATTCTTAGGTCACTTTACCTTATCTTATTATATTTTTGAATAAGATATGTAGCTGATTCACTAGTTCTCCTCCACCATATTTAATGCGTTCATTTTGTATTCCATCGGACCGGGCGATTTTCTATTCTTAAATCTCTTCATTTCTTCTGTTATTTTTCACTTCAGTGTCGTTTATTGGTATATCTATTCCTGGTGTTTTTGGCGCGAATTTTCATATAGACTTGTGAAGTATGTCTTCCAATCTGCATTCGTGATATTTCTTATTTGCAAGTATTCAACAGTTTCTTCCTTTTGATTTTGTATCATTTTGCAAATCTTTCTCTCTGTTCCATATACAAAATACAGTTTTCGATTGTTTTTATTACCAACTGATATGGATAATGTATTGTCATTTCCTAAACTTTGATAGATTTTGTTGTAACTTATTTAAAATTTTAACTAATTTTCTGTAGGAATTATGAAATTAAAAAATTCGTGGTCCATTTATTTTACTTTTAAATTAAATCATAGTTACCGTCCAAGCAATCGCTTTAGGATTTAATGCCTTTAAATGCTATTTAGTGCTATTTTAAAGTTTCGTTAAAGCGTTAATTAGACTGGCATTTTAAATTTTAGTTATTCTTATTTAAAAACTTTTATTCGCATGTAAGCGAATATAAGCAATCAAACAAACCTGTCCATAATTGCGTTACGTATTTCCTTTTCGAAATATATTTCGATTGCTCTACTTTTTAATATTATTGTTTAAATAATAGGTTCGCTTTAACCTCAATAGAGCCAAATTGTGTCATTATTTTGCCTGTCATCATAATTTAGAGTTGTACAGTATGCGCAACGTATTGCACAAAATTAAATAATATATATATTTTTTTTAAGTAGTAAATAACTTGTTATTCCGAGGTAGTATCTTACTTAACGGCAGATTATTAATTGTGACGGAGGTGAACGTACAAAAAAGTGCAAAGTTCCAAGATGCAAAATCATTTACAATTATTATTCTGCATTTAATTGACCGCAATTTAAGGATTAGAAAAGAAACGATATAGACTGAAGTTGTGTACACACACACATACAATCAAATATATACACACGCACACATACTAGTAAAACATTGTTAATATTTCTGCTACTGTCTTTGTCGTCTAGTATCGTGTGATAGGCGGACGTTTGAATAATTGAATTGCAAAATTCATTCATAAAGTTCATTGTTTGCACTAACAAAATGGATTTGCTGAATCTAATTTTTATAGTAATCGAGACCTAAATTCGAATATATTTATTTACATTCTTTTATTTTCTTCTCGAATGTTTTAAACTTTGTGGCAATAGTAAAATAAGCAAGAATTACTTAATCGATAATAGTTGGTAGCATGTGAAATAATACAATTACTTTATCGGCAATATAATGAATCGGAAAGAGTTCTAATTCACAAATATTGAGTAACACAGCATATGCAAATCGAATTTTGAAATAAAATTAATTACATAATGTTGGTTATCTTCGCGGTTATTTATCACGAATATTAATGGTTGTATTTAATAAAATATCGGGTTTTCGCTTAATATTGAGCCTAACCAGTAGGCGGTGATTTATTGACACAAACTTCATTGTGACATTCTTATTTTATATATTAATAGATCCAAAAAATTTTGTAGCCATTTGGAGTTACAGTCATTAGTAGAGATCAGCAATCAGGGGTACATAACGCCAGCGCCAGAGACGGAGCGGAATTGAATCCCGCTTTAACATTTTTCACGCGCGAATCAAAATACATACAGAGAAACAAGTACTTACCAAGTAAGAGTAAATACATCTCCAGAAGGAATAGTGCAGAGTTTATAAAACATATCACACATCCTGACTATTTACCGTTCAAATCATAATAAGTCACCAATAATTGTTCCATATGCTCATAAGTTAATAATTTTTCTCCCGACCGAGAATAAAGTGTCATCTTATACATCTGACAATTGACATATATTAGACTACTTTATTCTCTAGGGAATAAAATATTCGATTTTCCCTAGGGAATAAAGTGAATACTGTAGTGAATGACTGTTGGTTCATTTATTTAAGTCAAAATTAATTTAACTGTCAGATTGACAAAGCATTTAAATATATCAATCAATTTTATTTTGTAATCGTAATAGTAACATTAGATGAGTTTGCAATATTTATATATGGACAATCATCTGATATCTTAACTTGGCGGTTGCTTACAGTAGTGCTTGTGCAAAAATTATCTCCTTCACTGCCATTAATATTCATTTTTGCACAATAACTTAAACGGACTGCGTTTTTTTTGGAAAAAAATAAGACACAAACAAACTCGTTTTACCTTAGTAACCAGAAACTATGCACATTTTCATGACAAACCAACTTAATTGAATGACATCAGATCAATCTATCAATCAACTGTCAAACTAATAATGAAATAAATTATTACATTTAAGGTCGGGAGAAAAGTTTTGTATGTAATTCGGGAATAAACGTCTATAATCCCTCAACAGAAAATGCCCTCGCTCCCTTCTGTCGCTCAGGCATTACTTACTGTCTCGGGATTAAAACTGTCGTTTATTCCCTTAATACATAAATATCTATTATTTTTCACTTAAGTATTATTTATTCATTCCACTTTGATTACGGTTACCATAAACACGGTCATATCGCCCGTGGGCGTAATAACCGGGCCATATGGCCCATAACACTCGGTAATTTATTTACAGTTTTAAATGTTGGGTGAGTATAAATAAGGCCCGAGAAGAAAGGATGTACATTTTACAGGACTAATAATTTTAATTTTTAAGAAAGTCTAAAGAAAGAAGCAAAACATTAGCATACTTTAATAAAATTAAGAGTATCTAAACATTCACAACTTGAAAACATCAAAGTGTCAACAACTGTCATTTAAAATTCGTAAAACTTAACAGTTGTTTATTTTCAACAATTTCTAAAGAGAGAATCAAATTTTTAACTTTATTTAGCAAAATTAAAAATACAGCTTTCGAAATGTCCTGAAAAATTATGTGCTCCGAAGCTTTCCAAGTTTGTGAAAGTTCTTGGTCGGAAAACATCTCCACTAGTTATTTTGACAAGCGAACAAGGATTTATCTGTTACTGTAAGAGAATTTAATATCATGCTGGATACTCTATTCTTAGAATTAATGCTTTTCTCTATGTATTCTTCTGCTACAGATGTACTTTTCCATTTCCCGTGCATTTTTAGGGTCTCGAACGATGCACCGGCCTCAACATATTAGATGCGTAACGACTGTCAACGACATGACAGTTGACATAAATCTCGGAACTTTTCCAATGTAATTTGAATTTTCCTCATTTTCGCGAAAAATAAAATTTTGTATGAACCACTGGCGTTATGGAAATTATATTGCCCTGGGTCGACATTCATCCCTCGGACCAGAGGCCATCGGGCTGAATTAACGTCGACCTCAGAGAAATATAATACCCATAACGCCATTGGTGCATTAATAACTAGTCTGTCCCCGTAAATCCATTTATACCGTTCAACATCTACCGATAAAAAAGGCGCATATTTAAAGTACATAAAGTTTTTTAGTGATGGCACATCTATCCCCGGTTCGGAAAAATCTACTACTTTACCACAAAACAAGTCAACAATTCGACGTACAGTACGAAATTCTGGATGGTTATTTAGAGCTGGTCCAAATTTTCTTTTTATATTGTCAACAGCAGCTCCAGGTAATCGCGAAAGGAAATCGCCGAAGATTATATACAATATTCAAAAACCATTGACAGAAGTTGATACCCAAATGAAAATCTCGGGAAAGTAAGGCTTGGACCCGTTAATACGGGTATAACAGAAAATCGTGAAGAATTCTGAACTTAGCACTAGTAAAACTGGAAATAAATTGAATATCTCGCACATTCCAGTTTGAACTGGAATGTGCGAGATATTCAATTTATTTCCAGTTTTACTAGTGCTAAGTTCAGAATTTTCATGAATTGAATTTAAAACTGCTTCTTCAATTTCTGGAGTTCTTGTAGTACGATAGGCACCTTTTAATTGATCGTTTGTCCTAATAGTACCTGTAACCTTCTATGTACGTTTGAAAATGTTCGTCTATCTGGTGTAACTCTGTCCGGAAAGCGCTCATGATACAATCGTCCGCTGCCATCAGCCAAACCATACATGTATTGAATGTCGGCCAACTCAAGATTCGTAAAATTAATCACTGTACAGATATTTTAACCAGGAAATTAATTTAACTGTCAAAATTAATAAAAGAACAACATAGACTATTAAGATTCTGCTTTTAGTATAGGAACAATAATTGTTCTTACTGTTCTTTACTGAAAAAGAGGTCAAGTTACGAAGAAAGTCAAGAGACTTTTTGTTACAAAATGAAACACCATTAATAAAATAATTTTTATTTTAAGAAATGGTGTCCCATTATTTTTTCAAACATATTCAGTCCAAATTTCGCTGGAACTCCACTGCTAGAGAAATTAAAATATACCGAATTTAATCAAAATAGTGGTATGAATGTTAGTATAAAAAAAAAATTTTTCTTAGAAGTATAACACCATGTTCTCGGAAAGGGAGTATTTCCAGATTCATGGATATATTAACTCTTTTTTTCTTAAAATAACCTGAAAAATCGGCCCTTTCAATATTGACGTTCAATCATGAAACACATGATATATCTTGCATCCATGTGAGATGTCTCCAGATAATTTATGGACAAGTGAAAAATAGGATAGATACATCTCCACTAGTTACTACCAAATTGAACTCATATATTCTAAAATTATTAAATATAATTAGCAGGTAATGAAAAATCCGTGAAAAGTCACATCTATCCCGGAATGTGTGAATGCATTTCGCTCTTATTGGAGCTTTCAACACACAGTATCCTGAAGACAGGCATGGCTTCCACTTCTATACTTCGCGTATACAGTAAAAACGTGCTAGGTAGGAATATATAGCAATAGGAGAATATAGTGGGGATGTAAGTTGGTTGGTCGCAAGATAGGTCGGCTGTCACGTTCACTTATGTCTGGACTGCGGAAACGGCGCTATCGCATATCAGGTATTATTCATTGGTGCCGACAATGTATAATCGATCAACTTAACATGTATATATGAATGTTATAGCGCCATGGTATTGATAAAAGTTGTCTGTTTGTGCGTCTTTTAATGCAAACAGACGGAGTTGTGAAATATATTTCGCCAGAGCCGTAATAAAGACAATGAAATGTATATACGGAAATTTATTTTTACGAAAATAAATAAAACACTGAAGTTAAATGAATTTAAATTAACTTGAATTGAAATTAATTCCAGATATATATATATATATATATATATATATATATATATACAAAATGCATTCACTTTATACTGTGAAAAAATTCAAAATATTGAAAAAGTATAAACTTGAAATTAATTAAATCAGCTATAATTAAATCAGTAAACAGTAAACATTTTTTATTCACATTAATTATAATTACAATATATTCTAAACCTTGTTCTGTAAAGTGCGTTCTTTTATTAGACAGTATGTCTTTAAATATAGAAATACTTCGCTCAACATCAGAGCTAGTGAGTGGCGCATAGAAATAATAATCTTTAAATGTAATATATCTACCTATTTCCATATATATATATATATATATATATATATATATATATATATATTCCTATATATATATATATACAGGTATGGTAAGGGTTCATCTTAAATGCGGCTTTCCATGTATAACAGGAGAATTCTAGGAGCACGTTGCCATATCGTACAGCTCATGCTACAAGAATTGTGCGCCTGCGTCATTTGCGTTCACAACGCTCCTCCTCCGCTCGTCATTTAACAGTACGTTCTCGCGGAAGAAACATCATTTAAAATAAAACATAACAATGTACTAACATATTTGGAATTTTTAATATAAAAATTGAATAAATTACATCAAATAAATAAAATTAAATTAAAACTTCTTTTCCAACTAAATAAACTTCTTACAACAATCAATACAATACGTAAAAAACAATGTTCTCAAATAGAATACTAAAACGCAAACAAAAAGCATTCTTATAATGCAAATCAAAAGATGTTTCTAAAAGTAAAATAAAATAAAAAGATTCTTCTAGGAAAACCGAATAAAAAAAATTCATAAGGAAAAATTTAAATTAAAGTATGTGTTCGAATAAACTAGCATAAGAATTAATAAATGAAAACAATAATGAAGAAACTGGTAAAATTATAATAAATTTTAAATGGAAAGATATAATTGAAAGGATGAACGCGGGAAGGATGAAGACAATATAATTGACACCAGCGAAGGTACACTCTCAATAAGTGCTGGATTGGTACTGTCGCAAGTGTCGCACGACTAGTTATACTTGTGGTTTGCATATGCATATCGAAAGACTGATGCGTGGTGGGGACTAGCGATAGTGGCAACTGCGCCGAGTTTTTATACATAGGTTTACGTGCCGATTATAAGTGTTGTCTTTCCGAACCTGTATATATATATTATACTTAGTAACTTGTCTTCTTCTTTTTCAAATAAAATTGTGTCTCGAACTTTTTTTTGTTTTTAAATTTATAAATTGAAAAAGAGAACATCATTTGCAATAACGTGGAAGAGTTTTGACAAATAGTGAATTTTATTCGATATACTAATATCAAAATGACGTATGTGGGAAATAGTTTTGAGAAACAATGAAATACATTTGACAAAATAGGAAAACTAAAAGAAAAACAATCTATTAACTATATAGAGTGAAAACGCGTTTACTGCGAATATATAAGATTATGTGATTGGCGCTTTACGATAGGATAAGTAAGTGGGGCGCGATTAGTCAATTTGACAAACTTCAAAATAACACAACTAACATAAGTAGACTGCGGAACAGACGCTATCCTCTAATGAATCATGCAGGCGCAGAGACAGAGTCGGTTTCGCTTAAATAATAAGATTGATGCAATATTTGCTCATAGCCCTGATTTTAATCTCCTGAAAGGCTTTTGTAGTAATGTTTAAAATACGGAAATAGGTAGATATATTAAATTTAAAGATTATTATTTCTATGCGCCACTCACTAGCTCTGATGTTGAGCGAAGTATTTCTATATTTAAAGACATACTGTCTAATAAAAGAACGCACTTTACAGAACAAAGTTTAGAATATATTGTAATTATAATTAATGTGAATAAAAATGTTTACTGTAATGTGATTTAATTATAGCTGATATAATTAATTTCAAGTTTATACTTTTTCAATATTATATATATATAGTAGATTCAATTCACAACGCGATCACCATCTCGATTTTGAAAACATACAGATAATTGATAAAAAACAACACAATGAAAAGGGAAATTAAAGAAATGATTAGTATTAAACGGGAAAAAAATTCAATTAACAACAGAAGTGATATAAAAAATTTAAGCAGTATACACAATAACGTAATTATGTAACGATCTGCAATTTACCATCATAATATATGTTGCTGTTATATATAATTATATATCTTATGTTATTTAAATATATGTACATTTGCTTATCATGCTGACAGTTCCGTGTTTAGATCCCTGACTGGCTGTCCGAGTAGGTTTTCGTGGTTTTCCTTCTCGTTTAAGGCGAATGGCGACAGCTTAACATCTTAAGCCGCTCCACGGGCGCATACATAATAATAACTCATGCCTTGCCATTCCCCGTTTTTGTTGTCTAACTATTTTTAGAATACTAAGGCATGATTTTTTATCATTATTAAACTGGAATGTATCTTTGAATAATTTTATCCATGGCAACTACAAATGTATAAATAAGTATGACATTAATATACTGTCATTTATATTTTAAATTCTTTGAAAACGGCATATATGCCGAAACATGTAAGATTGATTTAAATATATACATTTTGAAGTAAAACCAGACCTTAAATCGCCAACTAATTGAATCTACCATAACATACAAAGGTCACGAAATAATTATCTTTATATATATATATATATGTATATTATGTATGTAACGCAATACTTTTAAAAAACACATACTACAGTCTAGTTCAAAATTTTATTTCTGTTGAGACGATCTCCTAAATGTTTCCATATGTCGAACATACAGCTTCGGAAGCATTATGAATTTGAACATAGTTGTTCTGCATCCGTAGGTTGTCTTCTCTTTATGACAGATTTCCATTGTTTAAACAGCTCTTCAATTGGGTTTAAAAAAGGACTGTACAGCGGCAGAAAGGCTAGTATATATCCATAAGCACTGATCAGTTGTTGAATTTCATCCGTTCTATGAAATCGGACGTTGTCCATGACAAAATATACACTTTGTATATTATCTTCGGCTAAGTGGTCAATCAAAGATGTCAAGAATTCTCCAAAGTGTTCTACATTATAAGGCCTGTCTTGAATGGTGAATAAATATAATGAATTAATACACATTGTAGCAGCAATCGAATAAATACGGGGCTCTTAATTGGGCCTTAACTTTGTTGATCTTCTAGAATTCACTTGAATCCCAAATTCATCAATAAAATATATATTTTCTCTGTGAATGATTATTCTTGTATACAGAACAGCATAATCAAACCTACTTTGGGAAATATCTGTCGCGTCACGCCTTTCTCGCACAAAGGAAACGCGCTTTACCGAATAGTGAAATGCCTTTGTCGCTCTGTCAATGGTCGATATGCTCACCTCTAGTTGTGGATTTTCCTCTAAAAATTTGGTTTTTATTTGTTTTAGTGTTAAAATGCAATCCTCATCCATTAAATTGCAGATTCTTTCATGCTCATCTTGAGTAAATTTATTTGGACGATGCCCAACAAGTCTTTTTTTTCATCTCGTTCGTTATTTTGTCTTATAAATTGTTCTTACAGTGTTCGGTAAAACATTAAATTGTCGTTCTATCTGGACTGGCGAACTACCATCGTTCATTCCTCTGATTTATTAAAGCACGTACATCGTTCGAGATTTTGTTATTTTGCCTTCTTTCAGCAGTCATTCTTACATACATGTAATAACAATGTGATATAGTTTTGACAATTAGGGAAATAGTTTTGACAAAAGGGGAAATAATTTGACATACACAGCACCTTCTTTAATTAAGATGTGAAATAGTTTTGAAGAATAGTGAGATACATTTGACAAAAGAGGAAAACCAAAAGAAAATTACAGTATATTGAACTTACTGCAAATCAAACCAATGAATGTTAAATCTCACTTTACATGTAAATGTCGCCTAATGTGTGTTAATTTCTGCATTTACACATTCCGGGATAGATGTGACTTTTCACGAATATTTTATTATGCTAACAACTAGGAAGGTGGTCTCGACGTGTAGCGTCTGCATACCGGTACAAACTTAATTTTTCGAAATGTAGAAATTAACGCAACACATTAAGTTACATTTACGGGTAAAGTGAGATTTAATACTCATTGGTTCTCATTTGCAGTTTAATATAATTAGCAGTTGTTCAAATTTCTATTACATTTAGTATTTTCATTAACCTTTCACGGTTTTAAAATAATTATATTTGATATTTAGTTGATTTCATATCAAAGAATTTTTATTTTAATTCAATACATTTCTATTTTTCATGCAATTTACTTTGCGCCAAAAATATGTACTTATGGTATATTTTATACTACGCTTTTAATTTTCTCTAATTATTAACTACGCACATTTATTAATAATTACTAACATAAATTAATGTAGTATGAACAATGCTTGTACAATTTATGTGGTATTAGTTGTTTCCTTGACACAATTCTTTGTAAATACACACGAATAATTGAAATATTAAGATTTTTTACTGACCTTGCCGTTAACATCATCCTCTTCAACTTATTACTTATTCTAAAGAGTATATAATGATCTTCTATTATATAATATAATACATCTTTTAGGCATTTAAACATTACGAATTTTCGATACTATTTTTATTCGACTTTCCATTTCATTGTATAAGACTCAAACATACGGTTAGGAGAACATATTATAAAAGTTCAACCATGGCTTGTAGTGTCATATACATATTAAAACAAACAAGACAAAGAAAGGACCCGTTTCAATTTTAAAATGTATATTGTGTCATTAGTTTCGAAATGAAGACCTTGTGGGTTTTCGCTTCTAAAACGTAGGATGCAAAAATATTATTGTTTCTTTTGTTAGCAGGCAAATATATACATAAATATATTTTTAAATAAAGGACTTTATTCTAATTTAGGCAAGGTTGAATGAATACAACCCAATACATACCATATTTAATTCGAGTACACCGAAGCTCTATATACTGATTCTGTAAATAATCACTTACATTTTTCTTTTCTTTGAATTAATGTAACTACTCTCTCCTCTCCCATTCTTGTCAAGTGTCCAAACCATCTTAATTGATTTCGTTGTATATCTTCCTTCAGCGTCCATACTTTAAGTTCTTCCCTTGTTTTGCTATTTCTTACTCTGTCTCTCTTAGTAATTCCCATTATTCCTCTTAAAAACCTCATCTCCATTGCTTGTATTTTGTTTTCCATTCGTTTCGTCAACGTCCAACTTTCGCTTCCGTATATCAATACGGGCTTAAATATAGTTTTGTAACCTGCGGTCTTAGTTTTCCTTGACACTTCTCTTCTTCTCAGGAACGAATTGTTCAAGGAGTAATAAAGTGCTGATGCTGCATCTAACCTGTCATTCAGTTCTGCCTCCATGGTTCCTGTTTTGTGTATTTTCACCCCTAGGTATTTAAATGTTTCTACTTGTTCTATTTTAGTGTCGTCAAGTTTTATTTGTAATTCATCATCTTATTATCATAACTTTGGTTTTCTCTGCGTTTATTTTTAAATTCTTCTTTCGCAACGCCTCTGCCCATATATCTAGATTACGTTCTAGAGAACAGTAAGAAAAGTATGGCAAGCAAGAAGATATCAGAGAAGACCAAGAGGTAGACCTAGGAATTCGTGGGACTGCCAAGTGGAAGACATATTGAGAGCCAAGGGAATGTCAGGGAGAGAGGCGAAAAGAATGGCAATCAACAAGAAAGAATGGGCAAGGATGATATACGGAACGAAATTAGAATAAAATAATAATGATAGATTCTGATAGGCTGCACTTACTGATTTAATGTACTGTAACTTTAAGGAATTGTTTGATTTTTGTATTTAACCTTAACACCTAACGGTAAATAAGGTATTGATAATATATATATATATATATATATATATATATATATAATGTAACTACGGTATGCGTCAAAACATACAGTACTGGATTTCGCACCGTCTGTTTGCTTATTGGCGTAATCATCGTTGTGTTCGTAGAAGCGCAAAGGACATACTGTGTGTGTACTGCGAGTTTAGGGTTGTAAATGGGTCTCACGATGGAGGAAAAAGTGTTTATTGTGGAGCATTATTTTCGCTCGTGCGAAACGGTTATCAGGGTGGGCCGAGTTTGAAGTTGGTCGCGGAACAATTCACGAACAATTTCATAAGGCGGCACCAAGCAACGCAGTTATGCTTTCTATTGTTAAGAAATTTCGTGACACTAGCAGTGTATTGTGCCAACGGAAGGTCTGGTAGGCCAGTAACTGTGAGAACAAATGAGAATCATGGAGGTGTCGTCAATCAGGTTTTGAAGTCACCTGAGCGAATACATCGACGAAAGTCCTTGAAATTTAATCAGCGATACGTCGCATCGCGTCGCTTCGGTGACGTTGTTTAAAGACGTAGGTGGGTTTCCGTACCGAATTCAGGTTGGACAACGATTGACCAAAATACGCATGCCAGGGTTGAATATTGTGGTCGAATTGTGGTTATGGTGTACGAGGATCCAGATTTTTTACGTAATCTGTGGTTCTCTCACGAAAGTCACATTCACTTGGAGGGTTGCATTATTAAGCAAACAACTCGCTTTCTTGGTTTTGAGAGGCCAGACGTTATAGTCCTGAAACCGCTACATAATGACTGTTGCTTTGTGCCCCCACGAGCATTAGTCTTGCGCCTACTAATGTATTACCTTTACTTATGAACTTACCCAATTTAATACAAAGGTATTTTTAATAATATAAAATATTATTAAAAATCTGGTGTGAAGAACACAAATGCAGGTTCACTATTAATATTTTCTGTGAATGTGTCCGAATATATCCTATCCCCAGAGACGTAGATACGTATTTCACCTTTCTACAGGCTCATCGGTACGCCCCTGCTGGAGAAAGGATATTCCCAGACACATTCACAGAAAAGAACCACATCGCCCTATCATACGTATACTATTAATACGTATCTACGTCTCTGGGGATAGGATATATTCGGACACGTTCACAGAAAATATTAATAGTGAACCTGCATTTGTGTTCTTCACACCAGATTTTTAATAATATTTTATATTATTAAAAATACCTTTGTATTATACAAAACTGGTGGGGTTTACCTACTCATGTATGTTTCAATTATTCTGATACATTACCCAATTTACCTCAATACATGATTGCCCCGGATATATTTCGGCTAAGGACCAGCTCAGTTTAGAGGCGAGTGGAGGGAGAGATCTTATATCTAAAAGGGCGCCACCATGTTGTCCCTTTAGCCGCAACAGAGAACACAGACTCTGCCGTAGTAAATTGAATAAATTCCGGTACAAGTATAGATGTTCAATCAAATAAAATAATTCAAATCAAAACAATAACAATGAGGATTTATTGTAATCCAGTAGAACATGAACAGACTAAAGGATAATATATCCAAAATGTCACAATCAAATATATATCTCGCCAATTCACTCGGATATAAAAAAAATTAAAGTTGAATGAATACAAAGCAAACTATAATTAAATAAGATCAAAGCGATGCTGACATTACAATAGTGATAGATATCTAACTAACCAAAAAAAATCTGGTTATTAGTAAAAGACTCGCCCAGTATAATATATTAATAAAATAGTTGAAAATGCAGACAAAAAAAATTTAAAACAGAGGTGAAATTAAATGAAATGCACCTACAAGCATGTGGCTTAGATAAATTAACAAATATTCAGATCACCAGATTTTTGAATTGATTTGACCAATATGTAAAACAATTAATTAATTAAAAATCTTAGTTCTAAGAATTGCATCAGTAATTTATCAAAGATCTTTCATAAACCTTACATCGATATTTACACACTTGTATAAGCAATAGGCCTATATAACACACACAAGTATTTAAACGAATGGCGAAAATTTCACTGGATAAAAGATTATACCAAAATTTATCTATTAAGCTTTGTCCGCACTGTGTATGCAGAGATATTTTACTTATATAAAAAAATAATTATTCAGTAAATTTTACTGATGATAATTACAGAAATTATAATATCAAAATTATTTCTAAATAAATTTTGTTTCCACACAGTATATGTAGAAATAAATCTTACTCAATGATTTTAATAAAATTGACTATTAAATTAGTTATAATTTTTTTCCCACTACGAAAAAAAGCATAATGGCAAATTTATCTTTGCTAAAGTGAATGACATTAAATATTTTTAATATATATATCAGAAAAAAAAGTCATTAGTTAACACAAATTTTTATGATTCCGTGTGACGCTGACGATTGATTCTATCGTTACCAAATATATTCTCGAAGACACTCACCTCGTATAAAACGTATTCGGAGTTACCACATGACCGATGTTCGCCTGACAAAGAATTTACATCTTCATTTATCCGTGTAACTACACGAGAAAATAAAGATAATACTATCTCTCGTTACTTCCTAAAACAAAAGCTAGAAATTCAAACCCGCATTTGCGAACAGTATCACTGTATTATTCTATTCTAACTTATAAGATGTTCTTTATCATCATGGAACAACCACTTAGGCTTTATAACAAGAGCACAATAAATGAGAGCTAAACCCACTCCATGTCCAGTTTTATATGAAGCTGGATCTACGTCATTATAGAAAAAAAACATATTCGAAAGAGTATTCCAATTACCCCACATTTAATTAATTTCCAACAAGAGATCAATCATAAAGGAAGGTTCATGATCAACTTCCACTTCTGAAGACGCTAAACATTAATTAGCTCGTAAAAAGCCATAGATAAATACTAATAACAGGTCGCTGTATATCTAACGAACCTTGGTACCGTTCACCAATAAATAAATAATAGATGACTCTGTAGGCCTACATATCGTATTTTAACAAAATCATTTTTTAATCATTTTTAATGAAATTATTTATATTTTCAAAAATTCCAATAAATTACCAAGTTCCTATAAAAACAATGTCAATGAAAATAAAACCAACTGCCTTACGATATTAAAAGAGAGGCTTAAATTACAATAGGTACAATTAACCGACAAAAGTACGTATATAATCAAGTTAATTATTAGGAATCAAGCAGTACAATAAATATAATTAACTTTTAGGTATTGTACAGTGGAAGAGTAGTTATAATTATAGCAGACCTAGTATAATATACAGTGTTATCCAAAAATAACGAACGAACAAAGTGCAGAATAAGCTAAACTAATTTTTAAGCAACTAAAGTAGTACGATAATAGTAAATATTATATAGCTGAACTAAATTGTACGAGGGTCGAATTTGAAGTATTACGGTGTGCAACGATATGGTATGCAGTGTTAGCATACGGTGTGCTTCGTTCGTATTTCATTGGCGATTATGATAGTGTACCTCTTACTGTCACCCAGGAACGTTATAGGAACATCGTGCTCAGGCTATTTATTCGGAAAAGCAGAAGGATTTGTAGTAGCAGGAATTTCCGGATGGAAAGACAGTGGTTTCAACAGGATGAGGCGACTAGCCACACCGCTCATCAGTCTATTAGTAGTGGTGCAAGAAACTTTTAGAGAACGAATCATATCCCACGGGACTGATTTCAACTACCCATAACATTCCCCTGATCTTACACTACCGGACACCTACCTATGGGGAATGTTAAAGGAGAAAGTGTTCAGCGGTACAGACCCACCCATGACTTGAATGCATTATGTGAGAAGATCGCCCCGTTTCCAGGAATCTGTAGCAACCTCTGTTCTTCACTATGTTTTAAAATCTGCATGACCGTTATAAACAGGGTCTACAGCGCAATGGCGCGCATTTTGAACATGTACACTACAGAAATAAAAATGTACAAGTAATGCATGTGTTGCTCCAGTACTGTATTTTGACGCGAACTGAATAAAGTTACTGACGAGGAGTATACTACAATCTACAATGCTCATAATAAAGCGAATATTGTGAAGTCATTAAATTTTTAACAAAAGAAGGATGCAATAATAATATGCAGCAGAGGAATCGTGTCTTAGTCAACCGATGGAGGTATTAATTGAATCGATTGCAGGTATCGAAGATATTTTAAAGGTTATTTTTTTAAAGTTGAACACAATATTTTATTCTCAAAATTTTATCGCATTTTCTAAAAATATCTTTTATCAATACGTTTTAGGGTTCGAAGAAGCCTGTTTCAAAACCTTTTTCCATGTTTTTGCAGATATGCTGAATTCAATAGTCTAATGTTAGCTATAGGGGCGGTATGTAGATGAATGTTAATACAATATCCTTTTGATAATCGCAGAACTTTTGAAGGACTTTGGGCAAGCACACCATTCCGACATTCAAGATTTATCGAATTACAATTATCTAAGATTATAGTTGCAATATGCTTAATAATATCAAAGAAATTAGATAATAAATATAAATAAATCATTTTTACAAACCTCCTCAATAATCTTTTCTCATATATCTGATAGTATTCAAGTCCCTATTTCATAAAATTTGTTAATTTATAATCATAAATGATTCATTATTTACAACTTACTGACAAAGATATGAAATTTAACTACGTTGAGAGAATAGAGAGGATAAATGAGAACAATATATTCCAGATGAAACAGACATGCAATATACATATCTGTAACTGTACACATGGATAATACACCTCGTATTTTCAGCATTTACTTCTGCTTAAGACACGTGTTTATGCCATTTACTATTAGGCGTCATCAGTTAAGCTAGTGAAGTAATTAAAGCTTAAATCGCCTATAAGGTATTACAAATTTTGTCCTATCAGGTAGCACCATATAATATAGTGACATCTGACGGACGAAAGAGACTATGCCGAAAATGGCAACCCTTCCCTTGACCGGCTATGCCGGTACAGAAGGGAAGAAAATACGTATATAGGTGTAAGTCCATTAACACGATGCCAGATGGCAGTAAATATACAAAAAAGGTTTAAGTATATCAATACGTTAAGCACGTATTACGCATTTGTTACAAATGAAACAGACATGCAATATACATATCTGTAACTGTACACATGGACAATACACCTCGTATTTTCAGCATTTACTTCTGCTTAAGACACGTGTTTCTGCCATTTACTATTAGGGGTCATCAGTTAAGCTAGTGAAGTAATTAAAGCTTAAATAAGGTATAGCAAATTTTGTCGTATCAGGTAGCACCATATAATATAGTGACATCTGACGGACGAAAGAGACTATGCCGAAAATGGCAACCATTCCCTTGACCGGCTATGCCGGTACAGAATGAAAGAAAGTGCTACCTGATAGGACAAAATTTGCTATACCTTATAGGCGATTTAAGCTTTAATTACTTCACTAGCTTAACTGATGACGCCTTATAGTAAATGGCAGAAACACGTGTCTTAAGCAGAAGTAAATGCTGAAAATACGAGGTGTATTGTCCATGTGTACAGTTACAGATATGTATATTGCATGTCTGCTTCATTTGTAACAAATGCGTAATACGTGCTTAACGTATTGATATACTTAAACCTTTTTTGTAAATATATTCCAGGTTAATTCACTTTGTATTACTGTATACCGTTTGGTTTTATAACGATTAAATACTGTCACTTTGATATTACCTAAATTTGTGAATTATAACAGTAGGCACCTAAACTGACGATTTTGTTTGATGAAAACAACCATGTATAAAATAATTCCCAGATAATTCCACTGCATTGATAGCAATACTACTTTTCAAGCGCGTAAACCAGAATTTCAGGTGGTCTACGGGAGTTAATTCCGATACTTCTAGCTATATTTGCGCTAGATATATTATTATTGGACGCACACATTTTTAAAAGGAGCATTCACCAGCCGTTCCAATAAAAAGTTCAGCTTTAAAACGTAAAGCGAGTATCTTAATTTACCAATAAACTGTTGATGAGTTGCAACTTACTCTGTCAGTGACTTTTTAAGTTGATTTTGTGGATGTGATTGGCAGCCAACTCCCATCAAATATGGCTTTAACGAGGAGATTTTCATTTACCACATAAATCAAATTTATCTGGTTTAAATTTTAAAAGTCACACATTACTTGGATATTAGTTCTTGACATTTTTACGGAAATAAACACGGTTGAACTTTTCCGAAATATGTACAACATAAAGTATTTTAAATGCAAGATGTCCCAATAATTAGTCAATACTATGTTCACATTTAAAGGAAAATTAAAATAAACTAATTTTGCATGATTATATCCCCAGACATTCATCTTTATTAATTAGTGTAAATAACATCATGTACATATATTGCTGCCTTCATTTCTTATTATTACATTAGTTTGCTCTACATCGTCAATTATTAAGATAATACCGTCGGCGAATTTAAGTTTGCCGCTGAAACTTACATTCGAAAAATTTCATGCTATCTTGGAGATATATTCCAATGTTATTATAAATAACGTTGAGACTTGGTATCCTAATGAGTTATTATTTAACGCTACTTAAACTCTAGCGTAACTATACATGTATATAAATGTAGGACTGTATCCATATCTACACTGAGAAAAATGTAGCTATTCAGAGAACAAAATATTTGCAGTGAATGTTAGAAACTATTTTTTTTTTGTAAGCTGTTGGTCTACACAATATTTTTGAAACCAGTATGAATATATAGAGTATTGATTTATGAGCGAAAGCAGGCAACTCAAATATTGAAATTTTCTGAAAATTCCAGAACAAACTGCTTTGAGCCTATGGTGATAGCCCAATGGTGTCAAATAAAATAATTTACTATAAAAAGTAATATCGAATACTGTACTAAAGTGTGACTACATTTCATCTTCTTTTGAATAGATTAGATGAAGTAATAAAATAAAACGATTAAAACACTTTAAACCGTTGGACTGTGATGGGCAAATGTAAATATCTGTTAAATTAAAAAATATATTGTAACAAAATTTTAGACACGAAAATTAGGGATGAAGAGCCATCATTTGAAGTATTTTTTAAATATACAGAGTGTTTAAAAAAATATAACGTACTAAAGTAATATGTTTTAAATTGATTTTTTTAAATTTTAGGATTCTTCCCGTTTACATAATTTCGACGAACTATAACAGTTGGGGTCTAAAATATTTCTTATTTATTAGTTGGTAAGGAAAAAAAATAAACTGGTTATACAAACAAAGTTAAACTTAATTTATGAGATTTTCAAAATGGTCGCCACCTACTTCCTAAGCCTGTCTGTAATATCTCTTGTAACCCTCACTATGATGTCTGGTGAAATGCTTTGTATCTCTTCATTAATTCTTTCAGTCAAATCTTGCAAATTTCTTGGTCAAGTAAGATACACTTTCTGTTTTAGATAACCCCACAAGAAGTAATTTAGTGGATTGAGATCGAGAGAATGTGCGAGCCATTCAATTTCGCCTCCCCTTCCAATCAATATGTGAAGAAAAGTTCGATCTAATCGATCTCGAACGATAACTGAAAAGTGAGGGGATGCTTCATCCTGCTGAAACCAGATATTTTGTGGAAGTTGCCAATGCAGGAATTCTCTGGTTATTTAAATGTTCTGAATATATAAAAAGGCCATATTAATCTGTTTCTACAAATATCAGTCCAAACGTTAAGTTGCGTATGTGCTTCTTGTATCCAGTGAGGATTACTCTGTGACCATTACCGACAGTTATGTCTATGAATAGTATCGCTCAAATAAAAGGATGCCTCATCCGAAAATACTATATTATTTACAAAATCGTTATCACGATTACAAATGCTCATCATTGATTCACAAAACTCTGGCCATGTCTTTGCGCCAGCTCGTTTGTAGATAAATGGAAATTTCCCTCTGCAAATATGGCATTAACACCATTTGCAGCAGAATTTGTACGACAAATTCTTTGCAAATTGCAAACACCGCCATTTATGTTGCACCTCCTTAAAGTTTTGGTAACCAACCAGAGAACGCCAAGTTGGCTGTCGATTAGGATTAAAAAGGTTACATACTTCCTGATGAGTTCTTGTCCTTTCACCAAAACTGATCATCATTGATATTTGTATTGTTCCTCTTTCATTTAATTCAACTATTATTGACAAGCAACAATTACTTAATGACACTTTTAAATGCCACGAACTACTAGACCTTGCGATAAAATTTAAAAATTGTAATTTTTACGTTAACTTTTTATTCGATAAAAAAGCAATTTTTCTAATCGCCACAACAAAAGAAGAAATAATATAAATTGAAGTACTTAGATTTCGAATTGTAAAGGTT
Organism: Melolontha melolontha; assembly: GCA_935421215.2. NCBI lineage: Eukaryota > Metazoa > Arthropoda > Insecta > Coleoptera > Scarabaeidae > Melolontha > Melolontha melolontha. Next base: position 102,070,253 of record OW285239.1, on the reverse strand, counting down.
TTTATTTAAACGATTATACCTAAGTATCAAGCAATACCTATGATCATATAAATATTCTAAAAATTCTGATTTTATCGAGGAGAATCTTAAAATGTAAAAAAATACAGGGCAGGCATTCAATTTAAAAAAATATAACTTTAGTACGTTATATTTTTTGAACTCTCTGTATATTAAAAAATTACTTCAAATGATAGCTCTTCATCCCTAACTTCCATGTTTAAAATCTTATTACAATATATTTTTTAATAACGGATGTTTACATGTTTTCGCACAATTGCCCATCACTGTCTATATACATTAAGGATTACACCACAGAAATTATAGGTAGAAATTCTCTGGAATATTTACCCTGTCATAGTAATTGTCACAATAAGTACTATTGTTATATGCTTTAGATAATGTTGGACAGAAAAAAATAAAAAATAAAAAAGTCACCCTTTTTTTAAAATAATTATTTTAAAATAAAATTATTAATGCATTATTATGAAAATAAATTTGTATTTACTTTCTAGAATAACATATTAATTATATTTTACTTCTTTCTTTTATTTCAAACTTTCTACTATTTTGATAAATTCATTTTTAGACCATAGCCATTTTAAGTAAGACACCACTTAGGACAAATTGGATGACATATAATTTTTTTTAGATTTTTTTTTCTACGGAATTTATAATACAATAAATAACTCGCCTGTTGTCGTCTCATGAAAATATTCAAAATTACGAAAAGTAGAGTCTGAAGAGAATATTTCTTAGAATTAGATGGAAAATATTCAGCCATTATTTCCACACTTAAATCACATCTAAAATTTCCGGAAAGTACTAAAGATTGTATAAAAATTGAATTCTGATAATGTGAATGAAATAAAGCTATGAACACATGTAAGGATTATAATTATAAGGCTTGTTTTATTACCTACCGCATTCCAAGTAATCGCATAAAAACGGGGGCATACAAGCATTTTACAATTTTTGCGGTTTTTGTACGCGTACATTTCCTCTTTACGCCATAAATAAATATTGAAATTAACATTCTTCGTGTTAAGCATCACGCGTTCTTCTTGATTTTAAACAGTAAACCTTGCTACATATTTTTCTGTGAGAGTATCCCAGGTCATAAGTTATGGTAAAATAAATAGTGATGAAACTCATTGATTTTTCTGAATAAATTCAAGTTTATTTAAACTTACTAATTAGAACAATAAATTTATTCAATTGGAATTATTTATTAATTAATATTTATTAATTAATAAATAATTCTTTCTCATGGAGGATGCCCGAATCCTTTTTTATGAAAGATGCTCAAATATTCTTGCCGTTTACAAAAGATTATTAATATTTCCATATCATCTGTCTTTCCTAGATTATGGAAGCGAACTAGAATAGTTTCTATTTTTAAAAAATGTCGACAAAACCAATATTTCTAACTATTGTCCTATTGCTATTCTCTCCAATTTCGCTAAAATATATTAACAGTATTTATATAATCGCATATTTTCTAATATCAGCTCTTATATTTCTCCGCGACAACGTTCTTCTCCGGAAGATCTGTGTAACTAACCTAGCAACTTTCACCGATACTATTGACTGTCAGGGTCAGGTCGATTGCATTTATTTTGACTACTCCTGCGTATTTGATACTATGACACTATCGATCATGTAATACTTCTAAATAAACTTTCTTCTTTTGGTGTCTCTTCTTGCCTTCTTAAACTTATGAAATCGTATTTAAACAATAGTATTAATTACGTTTATAATGGTTACTTATCTGATACTTTTATATCTTACTTCTGAGGTTTCCCAAGGCTCCAACGGCCTTTATATTATTCTTACTATTTATGCAAGTCTGCTTACTTGCAAGTCTGCCTTTTAATGCCTTGGGTTATGCTGACGATATTAAAATCTTCAGTGTAGTGCCAAGTGATGCTGATGTCAAATGTTTGAAAGATAGTATTGATTTTATCCTTAATTGATCTATCAGTTGTCATTGAATATAAATAAATGCTTTGTCATGTCCTTTACTAGGAAATTAACACCTACTCTATAGAGGGCCATATGCTTTCGAGAGTTATTTCTGTGAGGGATCATCGAATAGCTTTTGATCACTGCTTAAGCTTAAATATTCACGTGCAAAACATATGCCTTTCAGCAAAACGTTATGTTTTATCTTACGATCTACCATATTTTTTAACAACGTTGATCTCCTCAAAACGTTATATTTTGCGTTTGTTGCGAGTAAGCTTGGATATGGATCTGTTATTTGGTATCCCTTTTACGACGATCATAATGTTGCTGTATAGAGAGTTCAGCGTCGGTTTTTTAAATATCTAAGTTTCAAAACACCAGGCATTTATCCGGATCATAGAATTGACTATTCTCTTTTGCTGGAGTAGCATAACGCTCAGTCATTTTTTTTGATCTTAGGAAGCTACATAGTGCAAGTTTTTTATATAAACTAATTAGTGGTAAGATTGACTGTTCAGAGTTGCTTTTTGGCGTTAACTTTCGTGTTCCACGCATTACTTTCCGTCAACATTCCGCATTTGCATATCGTACTCCTAACATCTTTTGGAAAACCCCATTAACTCACATGGTGCAGAATGCTGAGACAATATACATCGAAATATATACTGGGAGCTGAAGAATTGAAGATGAAGACTTCAGTTTTTCATTTTGCGTTGAACCTGTACTTTGAGTTATTATTTTTATTTTTAATTGAATCGGCCGATACTTGCTGGAAATCCATTATATGTAAATGGGATTTAAGTAAAACACTTATACTAATTTCCAGTATATATTATACTTTATTCTACACTGTGTCCATAAAGTATGGACGCAAGCCCGTAATAACGTTATTGTGCATTATTTGACAAAATGCAAAGATATATCGATTAATGTTTTTTGTTAGCTATATTTAGATGCTACCATTTTGTTTTTTCCGTCGACCTTGAATAAGTTATGACGTCATTGATATTTTTTTTTTAAATGTCAACCGCATTTTTTTTGGTGGATTTTTGAAAGCCTTTACAATTCTTTATTCGATGATGTAAAAATTTTGGTATGTTACATTAGAAAATTTTTGAGTAATCATTTGTGTCCATAAAGTATGGACACAAGCCCGTAGTAACGTTATTGTGCATTATTTGACAAAATGCAAAGATATGTCGATTAATGTTTTTTATTAGCTATATTTAGATACTACAATTTTATTTTTTCCGTCGACCTTGAATAAGTTATGACGTCATTGATATCTGTGCACAGATAGACAATTAAACCAATTTTTTGAACACATAAACAATCTACACCAAAACATTAAGTTCACCATAGAAAAAGAATCAGATCAAAGTATAAACTTCTTGGACCTTACAATTTCTAGACAAAATAATAAACATGTCTTTTCAATATATCACAAACCCTCACACACAGATGTTATCATTCACAATAGTTCCTGTCACCCGGTTAGTCATAAACTAGCATCATTCCATTGTATGATACACAGATTAATATCAGTACCTTTAAATAATGAAAACTTCTTTAAAGAATTAAATATCATTAAACAAATAGCGCAAAATAATGGATATAACCCAAATATAGTAGATACAATTTTAAGAAAAAAGAAATAAAGCAATAGAAAATGTGTACCCAATAATAAAAGATAAACCAAGCAATTACAAATTATTAACATACCTAGGACCGATAAGTGAAAAAATAGGAAAAATTTTACGAAAAACAGATATAAATGTAGCTTATAAAACTAATAATTCTTTAGGGAAATTCATAAAAAATAATAAATCCAAGACAAGCAAAAGTAATAAATCCGGAGTATACAAACTAACATGTAAAGAGTGCCCTAAAACATACATAGGCCAAACTGGTAGGAGCTTTGAGAAAAGAATACAGGAACATTTTAAAAGTTTTATTAACAAAAAGACAGATTCCAATTATGCACTTCATTTGTTGGAAGATAATCATAGTTTCAATAAAGATTTCGAAATTTTACAGTCACAACAAAAAGGATTAAAGTTAAATTTACTGGAATCCTTAGAAATAAATAAACTTAAATATGCAGATATATTGTTAAATGACCAATTAGACCTTAATAATTCCCCACTTTTAAACTGGTTTCATTAAATATTAAGATAGCAATAACTTTAGACGATATATCGGTAAGAGACGATTCTAATGCAGACAAGTGCAACCCATTGAAATAGTTTAGAAAAAAGCCATACATTTGTGAAGAGCGTGTTCAGTAGTAATATAAGATCTGAAGAAGCTACGTCGAAGCGAAACATGTCGTCTATTTATTAATATATATAATAAAGTGTAATATATACTGGAAATTAGTATAAGTGTTTTACTTAAATCCCATTTACATTATTTTTATTGTTATTTTATTATTATTTTTATTTTGAATGAACTTTGGTTTGTTTATTGTTCTACTGTAATTGAGGTGACCTGTTGGGTAATAAACGATATTGTTATTATTATTGGATTGGGTACTATGAAATTGTATTTGGTCCAAAAATCTAAAATAATTCTCACCTCAGGGAGAGGGGAAGGAGGAAGAGATAGAAGGTGGGTTGATAGAAAGAGAGACTGATAAGACATAAGACAGATACCATAATAAAATATTTATTGTACTCTCTCGTAAAAACGAAACTTTAAAATGGTGATATGCGTCTAAGCCGTATTATGTATAACATGTGTATCTGATGGATTTGGAACATCTAGCCATGATATTAGTTACCGTTAAATGCTGATGTTGTAATGTATAAATACTAGCAAAAATCTAATGTGTTATTATAGCATACCCTATATTATTTTAGAAAAAATGAATAATTGAGAAAATTGTTATTTAATAGTAATAAATCTTATTAAAGTAAAAGCTCAGTTGCAAAAGCTTCCTAACTTTTATAAAATAAATAGAACTATTACATCATATACTGCATCAAAAGTGATAATGTTGTTTGTTTATCCATAGAAACTCGAACAAAATTTAGAGCTTACATTATATTCTATTTAAAATCTGGTAAAACTTTTACCGAAACCGTAGATGGTTCACGAGTAATATACGACATTTAGGAGCGGCGAGGCTGCTGAAAATCTAACGGGGGAGGTCAGTGGAAGCATTCTCAATCCAAAATTTAGTTCTTTTCGTTATACCCACCTACGATCCATTTTCTTTAAGTATGCAACTCATACATGAACAACAAGGCTAGCCAAAAACTGCAATAATCGAGAACACGTAAAAAATTCACAATGAATCGATCGTAACTAATGAGAGTTATGAAAGTGGAGCTTGGACTATAAAAAATTTGGGTTTTTGATTGAGGGGGATACTTGTTAAAACTTCATGATCTGGAATATCTGAGGTATGTTCATATTTTAAAATTTGTGATATTATTTTTTAGTTTTGAGTAAAAGAAAAACACAGAGTTTTGGATTTGTGTTGTCTATTCAGTATGTTATTGACGGTGGAGTAACCATTATTTAGAGGCTATTGAGTAAATTCTGTTTAGTTCAAGATTGAAACTATCTTGGTTGATATCCTGATAATTTTTGTGTTATAGGATGAAATGAGTGTGCATGTATTGTAGTATATATATATGGAGGCTTATGATATATCGTAAACGAAATTGTATCTTAAATATTTAGTTTTTATCCACCTGATAAAGGCATTGTATGGTGAAACAATATTGTGGTGGTTACAATAAATATTTAAAGCTATAGAGAAAATTTAGGCAAAAAATGAGAGAAATATCATATCAATTAACAAACGATCAAAATTTGCTCCAAATTCAGTACTGTAAAGTCATTAGAATATAAAAAACTGAACTAGTGATGAAGTGTGATACTTTCAATTAGCCTAAAAGAAAACGGTTTCGTGTTATTCCAAGCAGTTGATCAGGACCCACACACATATTCATTAAAGAAATGTAGGAAACAGGAAGAATATCTGTAGGTGCAAATCAATTGCATTTTCGCGAAGTTATGTGAATGAAATAAATGCTTTCTACATGTACAACGCTAATTATTCGAATTTTTTACTGAAAAAAATTCGCCCTTATCACTTATTTGTTCTTAATGCAATTTAAGGCTTTTCCCTACGATTCGAACTTCAGTCCCTTAATATCTCAAGGGTTAAGAGCGTGGGCCGGCGTAGGTTCGAATCCTTCACAAGGGCGAATTTTTTGCAGTAGAAAATTCGAATAATTAGGCGTGGTATACCGTGTGCACAACGTCGTGCGATCGATGGATATATAAGTAATGACTGGCCAACTGCAAGTATATTCGCCTTGCTTGAACACAATGAGCGACTGATAGGAATATTCAATGTGTTAGAGAGAGATTATTTGATTCGTACTTAGATCGTATGTAGAATGTGTTGGATAAAGAAATAGAACGCCCGTACAGTTAGACAGTAGAACAGATTGAATATACTCTCTCAACCCTAACCACATAAACTCGCTATTCGTCTTCGTCTTACTACATTGTGGTAGATCAATCACTCCCCGGCGTTCATACGGTATGTAGAAAGCATTTATTTCAATATCTGTAGTTATCCAACGAAATCAAGGTATAGTACTAAAAGAAGGTATATAAAAAAAAAGGGTCAAGACTGTAATTGTATTAATAAAATAAATATTCATGAATTCAAAATAATATCTCCAATACATAAATATACAAAAAGAATATGTATAAAAATAGAAATAAAAATCATCAAATAAACATAACTAAACAACAAACGACAAAGAATTATTTTAACCAAGAACATAGTTAAAACTATTATAAATAAATTTATTCAGAATATTATTTTCGCTAGAGCGGTTGTTGCTATAAATAAAAAAGATTATATAACTAAGACGTACGACTTTCTGATCGACTCAGATAAGTATGTCTCACTTAACATGAATCCTACAAATTCATATCAATTAGTAATTAAAAACACTCAACCACGTAAATTATACCCATTGATCAAATTACATAAACAAAACTATCCTATCAGACCAGCTGTTTCTTATGTTACCGCACCTTCCGTTAAAATATCTAAAGTGCTTATTGATATCATTATTAACTTAATATAAATTTTAAGCCACAGCATAGTATAAAAAATTAATTGAAATTAATTAATAAAATCAACAATATATATTTTAATACCTCGTAATGCAAAACTTGTATCATTTGACTTTAAAAATTTATTTCCGAGTTACCCCCAAATGAAACCGTTTGTTTAATTGAAAATTTACTTATAGCTAATAGCACTAACCCAGTAATTAGAGCATAAATCTTAGATTTGCTAAATATTGTTCTGAAACAAAATTACTTCCAATTTAATAATTCCATATACAATTGCAATGAAGAACTAATAATGGGTAACCCTTTAAGTCAATTACTATCAGAAATATTAGGGTCCATCATTTTCAATAATCTCCTAAGAAACAATATTTTCTTTTGGCATACGGTTGATAAAGTATTTCTTTGCAATTCGTACAGCCCAAAGTGCGAACCGCAAATTGTACTTCATGTCTTTCTAAGACACGTAAATACGTGCTGTAATACTACTCACGTAAGTCATTTTAAGGTATTCTTATGCCTTAAATTTGGTCATGTGTCTGCAAAGAAATGCTTTATGAACTGTAGATATGTAGACAATATCCTACTTTGTTTTACTGAAACACAGACAATTAAACTTGTTATTGGAATTGGTCAATTCTAATTCTATTCATGAAAATATTGAATTTACCATGGAACCCGATGTCGAGAATACATTTACTATCCTTTTCTAATATTTTAATTTAATATTTTTTCTTTATTGTTAAATATAAGTAAATCTAAGAGATAAAATTCAAACATAACTTTTCGAATTTCCAATTATAAAATATTTAACATTCATTTTCGAGTTTAAACCAATGTATAACATACTTTTATTAGCACATTATAAAAATGCTCCTTAAATTCTAAGAAAGCGATAACCTTTACATTTGCAAATCTATTTATTACCTTATGATCATTAATAATCGGTATCTTTCTCCAAATTTATTTATTACTTTATACATCAGACCGTTTGTTTATTGCCTAGGGGTTTCAATAGACTCTTAATATGTTCACCAATTATTAAATAAATATGTATAATAGGCTCGTGATTCCTAAATGTGTGTGTACCATAAAATCTATTAGTGAACAAAGGCCAGTAGGATATTGATTGTTAAGATCTCCTTCCTTAAACATGTATAATATATTTTACTGCTCTAATAAAGGACATGTATACTTAGGTTTATGACATCTACTAAAACTTAATTGGTAATGATATTTTATTATGTATTTATTAGTCAAGACTAGAATTTTAAGACTCTATCGTAAACCTGTATTATTGTCGTAGGTTTAATTTCCTCGATTTAAATAACCCGTATTTCAATTTCCTGTTATGATGTCAAACAATAGACTAATCAACCAATACGATTTTAATATGTAATAGTTAGGAGTAGTGATGTATTCTTACCTACTTGTAGAACGGAACAGAGTAGATCAGTATCAATCAGAGTCTCATATCAGCAACAAGTGACTCAACAGTATTAACTCAAACATAGTATCAACATCAGTACAAGACACACAGTCTTATTTGTAACATCATGACAGTAATTTTTTAACAAGAGACAGCAGTCTCACCAGAAGTTTATGTTAGTATAAGTGGTTGTAGATCCAAAGTAAATGTATATAATGTAAATAAATATATTTAATAAACAGCGAAGGTTTAAAAAGTAAAGTGTATACAGCCTCACAACCTGTGCACGGTGAATCAACATAGGGGTCGTGATTCTAGTAATTGACGTTGAACCATCCCCAACAATATACCCGAAGAAAACAATAGCATTAATTTTTTAGATCTATTAATAAAATCAACAACAAATTAGATATGCTTTACACACAACTGTATCTGTACAGATGTATATATCCATACACCTTGTATTTTCCAATATTTACTTCTGGCAAAGGCACGTGTTTCAGTAGACTTCGTCAGTTTGGCTAGTGAAGTAGTTTTCATTTCACTAGCCAAACTGACGAAGTCTATTGTGTGACAGAAACACGTGTCTTTGGCGGAAGTGAATGTTGGAAAATACAAGGTGTATGTCCATGTGTACAGATACAGATGTGTGTAATACATATCTGTTTCAGTTGGAACAAATGCGTAATGCGTGTTTAACATGTAGATGTACTCAAATTTCTTTGGAACAAATTAGAGTTTGACATTTACCATAAAGAATGCCATACAGACGTAACTATACATAATTCATCAACACATCTCATACAACACAAATTAGCGGGCTTCCATAGTTTTTTACACCTCATAGATTAATTTATTGTTCACGATCTAAAGAAAATTATGAAAAAGAACTAAATCTAATCAAACAAATTGCAGTCAATAAGACCTATGTAGATACTCTAATTAAAAATATGCTGACAAAGGAAGTATATAACAGAAAACACAGCTATGGTATATCCTGTAATAAAAGACGAGTTTAACATAGCAACATACACTAGCAAACCTAATGAAGATATTTCAAAATACGTATTTGAAAAACATATGCACAGGGTTTTTAAAACAAATAATAATCTATCCAAATACACCAAAAACAATAAAGATAGAACAAATAAATATAGAAAATTTGGAGTCTATAATTTAACGTGTGAATGCGGTACGGTGTATGCTGGTCAAACAAGAAGATCATTTGAAAAACGGATGCTGAATTTAAAAATAAAAAACAAGATTCCACTTTCCTACATTTAGAAAATAAGGAGATAAAGTTAAATTTACTGGAATGCCTAGAAATTCATAAATTAAAACAATCACAAATTTTACTTAATGATTAGTTGAAACTAAATAACTCACCTTTGTTAAATTTTAGTTATTTAAGCATCAAAAGCGCTAAGGGTTTAGTGATGGAAGGCAATAGTGTGGTGGCTGACGGTACTGAAGCCACCAATATTGCCTGAGATCGGTAGCCCTTAACACTTGTGATACTTATTACGTTTTTTTACGGTCCATGCAATAAAAAAATAATTGATTTAAATGATTTTTAAATTGGTTTAATATTAAAGTGACAATTCTGTGACAACTATCACAGACAAAAAATCTCAAAATCCCACTATCGAAAATGAACAAGAGACACTTAATTAACTTAGAAATTTATAAATAGCTTGACAGAAAAATTCATTTGAGTCGTTTGAATAATTATTACCAATCAATTTTCTCATTAGCTGTAGTTTACAATTACAAAACTTTCATATTTGATTATTTACTCCTTTCCGATTGGTAAGTAACACTTCTTACCGATCTAAGTTTGTAAACACGACCTACTATTTTAATTCAACCAGTAAATACGTTAAATTGACTAATCGTGCAAAAATGCATTTAAACCGACCGTTTAGACGATAATAAAAATCCAGGTTTAGGTTATTAAAATTTTTTATAAGTAAACATGTTTTTCAATAATACTAGGGCGTATTGATATATTCTTAGCCTACTATTGAAACAATTTAAAGTTAGGATTTATTTTATTATTCAGCATAGTCTCCTCTTAAATTAATAAACTTAATACAACCATCCTGCAACGCTTTTAACCCTTAAAAAAGAGGATTCTTCTTGGTTCCAGACCAGCCCTCCACAGGTTCTATCACCTCTTCGTTACACAAAAAATTTACTTCCTTTTAAACTTTTTTCAATCGAGGGAACAGATAATAAATAGTCTGAGGTGGGGGGAAATAGGGCGGTTGTTCCAGTAATTCGAACCCTAGATCCCGAATTGTATTCATAGTAATGCGCGATTTGTGCGCAGGGACATTGTCCTGCAAAACAATTCACCTTTCGCTAACATGCCACGTCTCGTTTCCTTAATTTTCTCTCTCAGGGTTGTTAGTATATTAGAATAAGAATCTCCAATGATGGTCTAACCCTTTTTAAGATAATCGCTCATAACACAAGTATACACGGTTTTGGATCTAAGCAACCAAAAGCTGTTTCTATGGTTATTTGGGGCGCTGAATCCGAATCCGCACTCCATTTTTTGATTTTGGTTCTAGTTTTCGAGATATTAAATAAACACAATTTTTACAATTTTTGACAATTAATCTCCATTTTATTCATTAAAAAGTGTTAAATTAGAAATGAAGAGCAGTCGAACTGAGTCGCTTGTACTGTTTTGGATTTGTTTCACGCATTAAAGTCCAACAGTAGTCGCTCATCATGCCCTCGTCCCAAAATCCTTGGTATCGTTTTTCGATTTTCGCCAAATCTTGGTGTCCTCGCTCTCCTTGCTCGTCGCTTGTATCACCCAAGTTTACAGGAAAAAATTCGAGATGGGAATGCAGAAAATGTATTTTGAGGGACATTCGAGCTCCAATCTTGCAATAATTTTGCAACAAACTGTCGATTATCTGCTTGAAATCCGCGGATTTGCGGTTACCGAGAAAGTTGTGAACAACATCTTGAAATGATACTCATGCTGCTGCTTCATTGGGCGTTAAACATTTTGTAAAGTTTCTGTCGGCCATTAATTTTCGAATATCAGGTCCGACAAATATTCTCTCTTTGATTTTGGCGTACGACAACTTGGGAAATAACTTGGTCAAGTACTCAAAAGCCGGTCCTTCACGGTCGAGCGCTTTGACAAAGTTTTTGATGAGGCCAACTTTATGTGCAGAGGTGGCAAGAAAATGTTCTGTGGGTTCACAAGTGGTATAGAAGAGATGTTTTGTTTTCCTGGTTCATAATTAGTACGGCTTGGCCAATCTTTTTTCACATAATGTTGGTCAGTTGCACGGCTATCCCACAGACACAAAAAACAGCAAAATTTGGTAAAACCAGATTGCATCCTCATCAAGAGACCAATAACCTGTAGGAATAGTATATAAATCATTTATTCTTTAAAATTGAATTGAAATTTATTTTCAAACCTTCAAATCGCCACAAATTTTCCATTGATGCTCTTTATATTTTATCTTGGTAAACATTTTACATATTGTATCGAAGCATTCCTTCGTTTGTACTGCATGAGCAATCGGAATTGATGGTTTTATATTTCCATTGTGTATCAGAGCAGCTTTCAGGCTGTATTTTGAACCATCTATGAACAAACGCCATTCATTTACATCGTAAGGTGTATTCATCGCATCAAACAAACCGTTGATGTCTTAGCAGAAGCATATATTCTCCTCTTTTTTGAAAAACGGTAAAAGCGCCTCATTTCTGGTTCTATATACTTTTGTTTGAGTGTCAAGATATTTCCACTCCTGCATCCGTGATGCGAGCAATTCTGATTTTTGTTTCGATAAATTCAAATCACGAACCAAATCATTGAGTTCACTTTGCGAAACTAAATGTTTTTCCTCCATGTTAAAATCGCTTCCACTGTTCGTCGGTGATGAACTACAAGTTTCCATGTAATTTGCACTCGTACCTGGACAAATTGGCAAAGGATCATTGCTCGCACGGGGAACTGGCTTAGACACTGATGATACTTCAGGATATTTATATTTTGATAGTTTTTTTGCATTTACACCGACGACATTCATCAAGCAAAAGTAACAATCATTTACATGATTTTTCGGCTCTCTCCATAACATTGGCAATGAAAATGAAAAACATACTTTTTTACCGCGTGACCACTTGTATAATATTGTGCTACACGCGTTACAAAACAATTTCGGTACCCACGGCTTGTGAGTGTTTGATACAGAGAAACCAAAATAATAAAAATATGCATTTCTGATCACATTAGTAATAACTTTGCCACTTTTTCTGATCATATAACATCCGCAAACATAACAGAAACACTTTGAATCAACTTTACAATTCTGTCTTTGCATTTTCACACGTTTTGGATTAAAAAAAAAACTTTGAAAATACAAATTAAATATTGTTTCTAGCGACGCCAACAGCTGACTGTCATTATGATAGCGCAGTGCTGCCAACATGCGCGAACTCACAAAGTAGAACCAATTTTGAAAAACGAAACCCGGATTTGAATTCAGCACCTCAAATAACGTCAAGATTTGTTCTCATCTGCTCTGATCCAAAAGTTGACCGGAATTTGTAAACTTGTGTAATTATTCCACAGATATCCTAAGAAACTGAAGCAAGAACTTTTCTAGCGAATTTTTTAACTCGAATCTTCTTAAGCCTTAGAGAATCATGATGCTTCCACTCCATCGATTGCTGTTTTGTTTCTATGTCGTAAAAATGGACCCATGTTTCATCCATAGTCACAAGACTCCTTCAAAACGAGCACAGATTGAACGTGATGCTTTCAGTCTTGCTCGTTCGTATTCGGCGTCCAAGCATTTAGGAATCCATTTTACAGAATTTTTTTCATTTCTAAATCGACATGAACTATATAATAGACGCGTTCATATGAAATCTTTAGTGCCTCTAGCTATATGTTTCAGCTCAATTCGACGGTCTTATAATCTCATATCATGAACTGCGTCAATATTTTCGGAGGTGGGCTTTTCCTGGTGGCTTCCCATTTTAAACGCAAAGTTTTCCTCTTTTAAATGACGCAATCCAATTTTTGACAGTCGCATATGATGGGCATTGATCGCCAAGTGTGTTAAGCATATCTTCGTAAATTTCCTTACCATTTAACCTCTTCAAATACTAGTATTTGATGATGCCATGATACTCGAATTTACCGATTGTCATATTACCATTCGACATGCTTTCTTCCGAAATTTGCTGCACAGCAATACTTCAACTTCTTGACGTAAGATTTTACAGTGACACTTTTAAAATGTCACTATTTTTTTGCCATTACAACAAGATTTTGTTTTGTTCAAGGAAAATGGCCTAGGCTAACTAGATATATATTTTAAATTACGGATCTTCATCGAGTAAAAATTGAATAATCCAATAATATGTATGTAAAGCATTTATAGAAAATGTATATTATCTGACCTGTTAAAATAGAAATACAAAATGACTATGTATGTTTAATTAAGCAAATTATAAATAAAGGACGTAGTGATATTTTCAATTCAGTGAACAAAATATGTATATAGTTCAAGTTATTTTATTGTGTATCCAATATAATTATATTTAGATTGTAAGGTTAGACTTTGCTCATATAACTTAGCACAGATTAATTTGCGTAGGAGATTTTGACTAAACTATACTTCATAAGGAATTTTCCGTGGGTTTTACATAGAGGAAATGTGAAAGAGAATGCTTTTGCAATTAATAATACAAATAGATGTATGTATATTTTAATGAAAGTAACATCAGGAGAATAAAAGTAAGAAAATATTTCCTACTTTTTTCATATTATTATGAAGCAATGTATCTATCATATGCAAATATCTTATATCACTAAACTCTTTAAGTTACTTTTTCCTTGCTTTAAATATTTGTCATCTCCCATATTTTTGATTGTAAAGAAAAACCTTGAGAGGTTAACGCAATTTCCAGGCTTTAATTCTAGAAAACTAACACCATAATATGTACATACATACCGATAGAACCACCGGCCATCTGCCTATAGGGAATTGTATGCAGTACACATTTATATGTACATATATGTATCTAGTCCTACCGTTTATCAGAAGCGTTGTCTATGCCGACGCTAGGGATCGACAGTCAACCGCGTCAGTCGTGTCTTGACTGCGGTGGAGTATAGTCATAGTTGGTCGAACTTGCAAAAATACGCAAATTCTTGTTGTCTGCATCTTTAGGGTTTAGAATTATTTAGAGCTCAGTATTTTTTTCTGTTTTTTTACCGATATTCATTTACGTATTTACTATGCCGTTAGTTTATAGTAAAGAAGAAAAAATAAATATTATTAAATGGTATTACTCATCTCAAGGAGGTACGCAAGAAGTGATTGGTCGTTTTGTTTTTTCGTTTTCTGATCGTCCAGTTCCCTGCCGTCGGACGATACTAGATATCATACATCGTTTTGAAAAGTCGGGCTGCATTAATGGATGTTCGAAATGCTATCAGAGTAATTTCCATCCTATTTCGGAGGAAAGAATAGAGAAGGAAGTCAGTGTATGCGCCTTTGTAGAATCTAGTGAGCCCTGCTCTAGCCGCCAAATTTCTGAACAATTAGGTATTCCAAAAACCACAGTTAGGCGTATATTACACAAAAAGAAATATAAGTGTTATAAGGTTAGAAAAAATCAAGAAATATTCCCAGATGACCAGTTTAGACGTCTCGAATTTTGTGAGGCTATTAGAGAAAAATGTGATAATGATGATAATTTTACACGAAATATTTTGTTCACTGACGAATCAACATTTTCCCTTCACAAACGCCATAATCCATCTGCCGTTCGCTACTGGTCTCAGAAAAACAAACATTTGAGCAGGGATGTCACCACTCAATATCCACAGAAACTAAATGTCTGGGCAGGAATCTTAGGGGATCACATCATAGGGCCATTTTTCCTAAACGGAACATTAAATGCGCAGTCATATTTACAATTACTGCAAAATCATATTGTTCCTGCAGTGCGTGACCTTGCTGTAAACTTTAATGATATTTGGTTTCAGCAAGATGGCTGCCCAGCTCATAATGCCAGAATAGTACAAGAATGTCTTTCATTGCATTTTCCACATACCATTAGCACTAGAGGTAATATTTCTTGGCCGCCTAGATCCCCTGACTTAACGCCAAGTGATTTTTTCCTTTGGGGATATTTGAATGAAACCATTTATGTACACCAGAATGAAAGACCCCGCACATTAGATGATTTACGAATGCGAATTACACAACTCTGTAATAGTATTTCACCTGTAACTCTCTCTAATGTACGTAGAGAATTTTACAACAGACTGGGCTACTGTGAGGCAAACAATGGAGGCTTGTTTGAAAGAGATATTTATTAGCCTCTAGAATTCTATTTTATTTTCTCTAGAATTTTTTTTGTTTGACATCAATTATTACTTTTTGAACGTTTTTTAATTTCTCCATGTTGGTTCCTTTTTAGAATTATTTTTCTTATTTTCTCTTGGTTTAGTAATTTGCAATTTAATTTTATTTAACTAGGTACATTCACAATCACTAGTTACTACTTCTTTGGAATCTCAAACCTTCGTTTACATTACAAATCTACTACTAATATTTCTACAACACGAAACATTATGCCGATGATTGATTCTTACAAATATCTACGAAATGTAATGGCAATATCTGTGTCATATTTAAAGATTAAATTTGCTTTATCGACGGATGTGTATTTATTTCTTTTTACGCCACAAATTATTATTGCCGGTACGTAGATATATACGTAGGCGTATATAAATGTGTACTGCATACAATTCCCTATAGGCAGATGGCCGGTGGTTCTATCTGTATATACAATATATACTTTATTCAATTGTTAATGGGAATGAAAAAATAAAAAAGTAATCCACATCTATAAAGACTAAGTTACACTCAATTATTCAAGTATAGACAATTTGTCAATATATACATAAAATCCATACGATAAAATAAGTTTCATTGTAAAAAAAAAACTGTCAAACATGGCAAAAAAACTTATCAAAAAATAATCCCAGATCGTCAGTTTGGTTTCAGTAACAAACAGAGTACAATATAACAAGTTCATCGGCCAGTCAACCGAATCAACAAGGACATGAACGCCAGGAGATATTGCCCTGCAGAATTCCTCGACATCTCACAAGCCTTCGACAAACTATTACACAACGACTTGCAAGTCAAACTAAAGAAACTTCCTCATCCTGCTGAAATCTTATTTGACGGACATAGACTATCTTGTGAAATAGGGCAGTGAATATACCAATCAATTTACATCCCATACACTCAGAGGTCCCTCAAGGTAGCGTAATTGGACCGGTATTATATTTGTATATACCTGTATACAAGTATGTATACAGCGGCTCTACCAACAACAAGAACCGCTACAGTGGCCACATATGCTGATGACACTGCTGTCTTAGCATTCCATACCGATCCACCATCTGCCTCAAGGAACTGTCAACACAACTTGAACAAAATCTAAAACTGGATGAAAACATGGCGAATTAAGGTCAACGAAACAAAGTGCACCCATTTGACATTGAACCGAGAAACATGCCCTCCAATTAGCAACTGTAAGCAGAAGATGCCCAATGTCTCGGCCTGCATCTGGACCGACGTCTCACATGGAAAAAAACATATCCACCAATTGTAAACAACAACTTGGTTTTAAACTAAACCAAATACACTGGAAGCCTGGACGCTAAAGCAAGCTAACAAGCGTCTAGAGGCATTTGAAATGTGGGCATATAGGAGGATCCTGTAGATAAGATGGATAGATAGGGTTTCGAATAGTGAAGTACTTAAAAGAATTGGGAAAGAGAAGGAAATATTGAACGCAATAAAGATAAGAAAACTACAATATCTGGGCCACGAGGGGAAAGATATGCTCTGCTACAGATAATTATTCAGGGTAAGATACAGGGAAGAAGAAATATAGGAAGAAGACGTATTTCCTGGTTAAATAATTTGAGACAGTGGTATAAATACAGCTCCATTGAACTATTCAGAGCCGCAGCATCAAAGATGAGAATAGCCGTGATGATAGCCAACCTTCTGAGAGGAGATGGCACCTGAAGAAGAAGAAGAAGAAATACACTGGCTAATTGGCCATAGGCCCAAGCTATCATTAGACAACAAAATGCTGCTTTGCAAATCTTAAAACCTGTTTGGTCATACGATGGGGCACTGCAAGTAAAACCCTGCAATCCTCAAACGGTTCCAAAATAAAGTCCTGAGAGCCATTCGCCTTACTACTCTCAAACGAGATTATTCAACTCGACATCTCTTTGGAGTGCATCAAAGATGTCATCAATCAGTTCAATGTTCGGTGGAGTAGGCGTGTATTAGTGCATTCTAATGTGCTTGCCAACCAGGTAAATGGGACAGATACTAACGAAGAGCATAGGCTGATACGTCTGCTGCGACCGGACTTGACAAAAGAAACAAGATAAAATAGATCCTAGAACATATTACTTACATAATCAAGTAATCTAGGTTTAGATATATTTAAATGTGATCAAATGTGTTTGCCTGTCATAAATAGTGAGCCACAAAAAAAGTTTTCAGAGTATGCCATGGATTAAATCAGTTATGTCTTAGATAGATTAAGTGATTTAACCTACATGTCGAACTACCAGTAATAGGTTAAATCGTTAAATAAGAGTTGGCAAGTGATATTCATTAAGCTAACCTAATATTTAAGTCTGCGAAAAAATTGAATTCAAGGGAAAAGACGGTTATTTGAAAGTTTTGGTTATTGAAATGTGTAAATTACAATTATTTATTATAAAAAATGTATAATACAAAAGTATTTTTAATAATATAAAATATTATTAAAAATCTGATGTGAAGAATACAAATACAAGTTCAATAGATTCAATAGAAAAATACTTTTGTATTATACAAAACTGGTGAGGTTTTACCCACTCACGTATGTTTCAAATTTTTTAGAGTGTTGTCTGTTTTAAAATGAAAAAATACTGAAATATAAAATTTGAAAACTAATATCAAAAACCAAATCATATTAAACATTATGTATGTAAAATCTCATAATATTCAGAACAAAAATGAATTAATAACTAAAGTAAGCACAGCAATTTATTAATGCAGTATACAAAACAGGCACGTATGACAATGAAGTAATCATTATTTTTTTCTTTTAACCCAAATGTGTTGGTTCTGAAAGGAAACATTTTTTTTTATTGGAGAAATTAATCTTCGTCATCTGTGAAGTCATTCACTGGAGTTTGTCGTGTGGGGTTTTGATGATCCGTTTACCCTATTGTTTAAATCAAAAGGAGAACAAAACAAAATCTATTACGAAACCATATCATTAAATAAGGTGCGTAATATGGCCACCGCCTTCATCTCTATAGCGTAAAGTTTTTCGCTTAACAGAGTTAATAACATTTTCTAGCATCCAAGATGAATTATTAATTTCTACGATCTTGTTAGTGGGTGGTCTTTTGTTCTAGGTCATTAAGATCAAAGACAGGTGTTACAAAAATAGGATTTCTTAAGTACGGCCATGAAGGCAATTGAACGGTGTTAAATCGCAGGAACGAGGTGGCCAAATTGTGTTTGTATTTAAACTAATAATTCCAAAAAATTCTCTCAGAAAACAATGTTTTCATTGGTAGTATGTACACGAACTTCATCTTGTTGGACGTAGCCTTCCTGTAATTCATCATCATGTTACATATTTACAAATGGTATCAAGATTTCCAGTCGGTAACACGCACGCAAGCGGTAGGGGTGTAAATGTAGATCATGGTTAAGGATACGTCTGCAAGTGCTATAAGAAGATCTTATCTCTTGGTGAAAATGTCGCACAGAAAGGTATTTGGTAGAACCAATCTGACCGCTTCAACATTTTCCTTATTTATGTTGTCCGTTAAATACAACAGCAATTATTAAATAGCTAATAAATTGCAAAGATATCTTCCAACCTGTCAATTTGACTAATGATTATTTACAAATGACACTTCGTCAATTCTCTAAGCTCAGACGTGACTTATATGTCTATCTCAGTCGTCCATGGCCTACCTAGAATACAAATTTTGTGGCTCGCTTGATACCAGACGCTTATTGCCTTTGGGCAGATTGCAGTTCTCTCTAGGAGTTATATACTTCTAAATTATAAAATTTTATAATATAGAATTCTTTGATTGCCAAAACATGTAAGCTTATTTTAAATATATACATATTAAAGTATGGTAAAGTGATGGTAAATTGCAGATCGTTAAATTATTAGGTTATAGTTATCATGAATATATGTTGTTATTATATAAATATCTATCATATGTTATTTAAATATATGTACACTGGCTTATCGTGCCGGCAGTTCCGTGTTTAGATCTCTGACTAGGCTATCCGAGTAGGTTTTCGTGGTTTTCCTTCTCGTTCAAGGCGAATGCCGACATCTTAAGTCGCTCCACGGGCGAAGACATAATAATAACTCATGTTTTGCCAATCTCCCATAATTAACGTCTTGCTGTCTGTGTTCTGAGACATGAATAGTTATTATTAAACTTGAACGCATCTCTGAATATTTTAATTTTATCCATGACAACTTCAGATATATAAGTTTGACATTGATATACTGCCATTTATATTTTAAATTTCTTTGAAAAAGGCACTATGTGCCGAAACATGTAAGAGTATTTTAAATATATACATATCAAAGTAAAACAGACCTCAAATCGCCGACTAGTTTAATGTACTATAGCATACAAAGGTCAAGAAATATATATATATATATATATATATATATATATATATATATACAAGTATCCAGTATCGTTAAGTTCAAATTTTAGGAGTGTAAAGTAGACTTCATTTCAAGTAACAAAAACGCAAAACTTGTAAATCCATTTTTATTTGTTTCAAAGTTACAGATCTATGAATGTGATTGTCAGATCATGAAAAAAAATGTAATCCTAAAGTCAATACAAACTGATTTTATTTAAAAAAAGTTATACAATTCAATAACAGCCCTGTGATTGTTAACGTCGCATAATAAAATGTTATCCTATAATAAATAAACACGTGTCGTAGTGCATACAGTAATTTCTTGGAGATCTACAAAAAAGAGTACTGGAAATTGATTTATGATAAAGAAGGTTCTTACTTATTTCGTAAGTGCTGAACCATGAATATCATACAATAAACAAATATTAAGATGACTGTTAACGTTGCATTTAATAAAGGATTATATTACGTTTCAGTTCATACCATAGCTTATTAATGAGTGCACACGTTTTCTTTATTCAAAATGCCTTACCGATTTTCTTCTCAAGAGGATGCGGACACGCATTTTGTGTATGGCTACTGTAACGGCAGTGCACGTCAAGCAGTTATTGAATACCGACATCGGTTTCCCGATAGGCGCATTCCTCATTACAGAACGTTTCTGGAAGTACACAGACAATTTCGGGAATGCGGACTGCGTGATTATCTTTTCGACCGAGGAGTAAATTTGCCAGCAGACTTAGAGGAAGAAGCAGTAGCTATTGTTATAAGGGACCCAACTCTCAGTGTACGTCGAATCGCTAGACAACTAGGAGTACCACGAACGACAGTTTGGCGAATTTTAAAACGTGAGGGCTTATATCCATTACACTATCGCAGGGGACATGGTTTGCTTGAGGTAGACCACTATGCTCGTCTAGTATATTCTACCTGGAAATTAAGACAGTCACGGCTTCATTTTAATTTCTGCAGAACAGTCTTCTGGACAGATGAATCTGCGTTCACGAGAAGTGGTGTTATAAATCTGAGAAACCTGCACAAGTGGTCATCAGAAAATACCAAAGCTATACGCCCATCTAAATTTCAACATGAATTTTGTATTAACGTTTGGGCGGCCCTAATCGATGACTTGTTGATTGGTCATGTCGTTCTTCCTGTGAGGTTAAATGCGTTCAAATTCAATGTTCAATTTCTTATTGACGAACTGCTAGGTCTTTTAGAGTATGTCCCACTGAATGTTCGACGAGACATGTGGTTTCACATGGATGGAGCACCAGCACTTTTCGGAATTGCTGTCCGAAATTCGGTTAACGTCAATTATCCAAGATGGATTGGTCGAGGTGGTCCTGTTGCATGGCCACCCAGATTACCCGATCTTAATCCCCTTGACTTTTATTTATAGGAGTACATGAAAAATTTAGTCTACGCGCAAGTTTCGAACATAAGAGAAGAGTTGTTTAGATCGTATTCACCTGGCTGCCGAGCAAATCCGACAAAACAAGTATGAAATTCGGATAAGTACTCCTTCTGTTGCCTTACGGGTACAAGCCTGCATTCAACAAGGAAGTGGACATTTCGAAAATATTATTAATAACTTTTTTAAATAAAATCAGTTTTTATTGACTTTAGGATTACATTTTTTTCTGACAATCACATTCATAGATCTGTAACTTTGAAAGAAATAAAAATGATTATACAAGATTTGCGTTTTTGTTACTTGAAATGAAGTCTACTTTACACTTCTAAAATTTGAACCGTTATGTTCAAATTTTAGAAGTGGACTGTATATACAAGCTCTCCCGTATCGTTATACGGGAGAGCTTGTATATACAGTCCGGTTACTATAAAATTGTAACATATGGTACACTATATGTATGTATTCATTTAAGTTATATTTTGTCATGTAATTGGAATTTTATTTCTATTGGACATTAAAGAATATTATTATTATTATCATTATAAAAAGTGACTATCAACGGCTTTCCAAAAAGTGGAAGTGTAAATATGCATCTAATGTGTCTTCCAACAGGGACTTCCGAACTTTGAAAGTTGATAACGGTCATCTTGTTGAAGCTACATCTGTCAAATTAGTTGTCATTTATTCAGTCTGTTTTGCCAAATCACCATGGACGGATATAGCATTCAACAACACGTGCAAATAATAAAATTGTTTTATCAAAATGGGTGTTCTGTTCGGGCAACGTACCGCGCGCTTCGCCCATTTTACGGTCGCCATAATCGTCCTACCGAGAGGACTATTCGCAATATGGTGGATAAATTTGAGTCCACTGGTTCAGTAAACGATCGACCAACACCCATACGTCGACGAAACGCAAGATCTGCCGAAAACATCGCCGCTGTCCGTGAAAGTGTGCAGGAGAATCCGAGGCAGTCCATTTCGCGTCGCTCACAAGAACTCGGCCTTTCGCAGACCGCAACTTGGCGAATTTTGCATCGTGACTTGGGCCTGCACCCGTACAAAATTCAACTGACCCAGGAACTGAAGGTAAACGACCATAGACAACGACGTGTGTTCGCTGAATGGGCTCAGGAGCAGTTGGCAACTGACCCTAATTTTCATCGAAAAATCATCTTCAGTGATGAGGCCCATTTCTGGATGAATGGGTACGTGAACAATCAAAATTGTCGAATTTTGGACGATACCAATCCACATGAGATCCAAGAGCGTCCAATGCATCCCGAAAAAGTCACTGTTTGGTGTGGATTTTGAGCTGGCGGCATCATCGGTCCATATTTCTTTGAGAACGACGTTGGCCAGGCCATCACTGTCAACGGCGAGCGTTATAGGTCGATGATTACCAACTTCTTTTGGCCTGAATTGGATGATCTGGACACCAACGACATGTGGTTTCAACAGGACGGCGCTACGTGCCACACAGTTCATGCCACATTGGATATTCTGCACTAGTGATTTGAGGGCATGGTCATCTCACGTGGAGGTGACGTGAACTGGTCACCGAGATCGTGCGATTTGACCCCGTTAGACTTTTTTTTGTGGGGTTTTCTTAAGTCGCAGGTGTATGCGAATAAGCCACAAACCACAGCGGTCCTCAAAGACAACATAACCCATGCCATCGGTCAAATTCAGCCTGAATTATGCGCCAGAGTCATGGAAAATTGGACATTTCGGATGCGCTCCACCCAGAGAAGCCGTGGCGGACATTTGAACGATGTTATATTCCACACATAATGGCATCAATAGGTCTTTCAAACGAATAAGAAATTTTGGTGATATCTCACGCACACTTTGTTTTATTTAAATGTCTTGTATATTATTATTTTGCTATAATTTTAATTTCAGTTACAAGTTATATTATATGCTTATTCTTTAATTTAACTATTTTTACATATTTCAATATCAAAATTAAATTAACTGATACACACTAACAACAAGAAGGAACAATTAGGGTATATATGTTGTCATTACATATAAGTTTTACCAGATTTCTAGGTGTCTAATTTAATTTTTTTCCACTTAGTGTAGATTCATAACTTATTTTTAAACATTTGCAGACTAAACTATTTCACATAAAATGTTTCATTTCTTGATAATTAAAAAGTTACCTTGGAGTTGTTATAAGGAAAGCTGATGTATATTTCTTTCCTATGAAGATAAAGTTTATTAATCACTCTGATCATTATTTTTAAACTTTACTTAGATGATTCCATTACGTATTTAATACAAAATAGAGATGGAGAATAGAGTATGTTAAACATTTGAATCAAATAAATTTTGAAACACTTTTAGAATTAATCATTGACAACATACTGAATCAAAACATCAGAATGTGGGGATGTAGCTCAGTGGTAGAGCGTTCGCTTTGCATGTGAAAGGCCCCGGGTTCGATCCCCGGCATCTCCAATTTTTTATTTTGTTCCTTTTTGTAATTAGTGAGTACCAAAAGGTATTTTAATCTTTTTAGAAGCACATAAACTAATTTATTTACGGTTGTATGCATAATTCTTTCACGAATAATTTAGAGACCCGTACGCAATGCAATGCCTTTAATAGCATTAAACTATAACACCGTCTGGCGCGCTCGCGTAATAAATAAATTTCTCTGAAGACAGGAGAGTTAACGAAATCGTGTCACGGTTTGGCGAAGGTTCAATGTCTCGTTTCATCGAAAGTTGCTTCATTTGTTTATGAACTCAGAGTGTCATCTGTCATCTCGTTCCTTCCACGAATGTAAAGTTAGCTACGGATACACTTTCATCTATAATCAAAATACAAACATTTTACAGCTAAACGTGATGATATAACACGATTTAAAACAGCAACGGAACGAGAGCACAGGTGTTTTGAAATCTGTATGTCGTGTGCTTCTGAGAAGATTAAAAATAATCGCACGGATCAGTGGACGTGCATATAAATACATTTGTTAAAATTAACATGTGTATTTTTTATCTGTGAGTTCTAGAGTAACAGGAGGAGCTCGACAAAATGCATCTCAGCAAATTGCCTCACTTTTCTTTTTTCGTAGTTTTAAAAATATAAAACAGTATGCTTACAATAAACTTGTGAATGCTTTAAAACTTCCATCCTTTTTTAGATGCTGATAAAAGATGTCACCGTCCAGCAGTCGTTAATAATCGTTGCTTTTGTATTTAATTCTTCTTAATCTAAAATTAATAATAATAGCTAGTTCCAGTTCCAGAGCAAAACAAAATTAAAAGAACGAAAGTGATACAGCATATAAAAATAGAAAAATGAAAAAGAAAAAAACTGATAATATGATAATTAATTAAAGATTTCTAAAAGTATATCACCATAGACGATTGAATTGTTCCACCTGTACACGAGAACATAATTTAGCTATCGAGACGACTTTCTCGAGACATGGAAATTCATCTTAGAAAAGTGCAGAACAAACTATTCCATTATTCTCGAATTTCCACATATACCGGGTGTCCTTGAAATAAAAAGACAACGTATGAAAAATGGAAAGATTAAATTATATAGAATATATACCCAAAATTCCCTTTCATAAACGGGAAAAAAAATTACAAAAATATTTAAAAAACTTTTGTCACGCCACTGTACGATGGACGATATCTTAAAATTACACGACAATAACAAAAAGAACAGTTTTATTATTGTTCGTCTCGCTTTAAGTTTCGTTCAGTTGTCGATCATTACGTACGTTCGATACAATTTTTCGATGAAAGATAGGTTAGTACCAAATAAGACGTTAAATACCCGTAAAGTACACATCTTACATGTTCTTTTAATATGCAATTTTTAACGGTTCACAAGAAAGTATACATAAATTTTTAACAGTTGACTTTCGTACCAGATTATCAAACCCTTACTACAACAAAGCTTAGACACAATGTTATTTTCTAGCGCTTTTATAAACATAAACATTTCCGTCTTTAAATTCAATAGCGGCATTCAATTTTTTACTTCTCCTAACAAAAAATACTTACGTAAGCACATGAAATGATGTCAGTTCTAAAAGTCCACAAATTATTTTTAGTATGATTTTTAAAATGGGTTTGTAAAATAATGTAACGCACATCTTAATTTCTAATAATTCACTGAGCATACAGTATGTTATAGTTTTTATTACATCGAGAACTGTTACGTATGTAAACATACGGTGTGTGTGTAACTTAAATAGAGGTACATATTTATTATTTATACACATTTGAATTCATAGGCGGAACATGATACAATTTGCAGGGGGTTTCTAATTTTGGGGTTCGTGTCGTAATTCCCTCACGATATTTTGGATTCATATTCTATACAATTACATTTTCCCATTTTTCATACTTTGTCTTTTTATTTCAAGGACACCTGTATATTGCATATATTTTAACTAGTCCATTCTATTCCAACAGAACTCCTTATGCAATATTTATTTTAGAATAAGTATAATCTCTTCCGAAACAAAGCTATTTCAAAAACTTTTTTTTAGAATCTTTCCAATGTCTGGTAATTAATAGCATAAATACGTGTACCAGATAACAGATCTATACTCCAATTTACTCCTCACAGAAGAATTATGTAAAGAGACTATTGCATTGGAATAGCAAAACTTTGACATTGCGCATTACAAACCCCAGAGATTTATATGCCTGGTAATATAGTTTATCTAACTAATAAAAGAAAGCAGACTGTCAAAATTTAATGACAAAATAAAATCCTTAGCACATTATTTTACACAAGTAATTTATTATAGATGCTATAGGATGAACATATAATTTTCACTTCTCGAGCATACGATGCAATACAAGTCGGGGATGGGACGTTTCGTCGCCGCCGTTTCGGGGCCGCCGATTCGGAGCCGCCGTTTCGTGGTCGGGACGTTTGGGAGCCGAGCCGTTTCGGAGCCGAGCCGTTTCGGAGCCGAGCCGTTTCGGCGCCGAACCGTTTCGGAGCGAGCCGTTTCGCGGCCGAGACGATTCGCAGCCGGGCGGTTCGGAGCGGGGCAAAGTGAATATTTTTTAAATTTTTAAGATCGTATGAAAGTAAGCACTGTTTATCGGCTTATAATCTTAATCAACATGTTAGCAAGAAGAAATGGCTTTAATTTCGGGAATTAAGAAGAATTTTGGGGGTAAATTTTTATTGTTTTAGCAAGTAGCAAGAATAACTTTCTTGGCACAGAGACTCGCTTAACGGACACCACTCAATAACAGACACGAACATGCAAAAATGTGGACTTTTAATATAATGTCATTTACAAAATTACCTACTGATTACCGATAACCATTAAACCGATACTTTTATGATGCTACAAAGCAGGATGTCGTTATAATAATCCGTTTACACAAAAATGAATGGATAATCTGGGAACTTCTAGTATTAAAGGTATTCCTGACATGAAATCTAGAAGGGTGGAATGGAAACATATAGGTTTAGATTTAGATTTATACCTAAAATACCATTTGTGCTCTTCAGACTTTTTTTTTTATTTGCGTTATGATTTATGAATGATACAGAAAGTGTTCGGGAATTTTCAAAAAATTTAATTTAAAAAAAGAAACAAAGAAATTTACAAACAAAAAAAAATACAAAAACTAATGATTATTTTACTATAGTAATATTAGTAAAATTGACATATCGGTATTGTATATTTTTAACATCCAGCATGAGGTTGAAATAGCTACGTACAATTGACATATCGGTATTGTAAATTTTTTACATCCAGCATAATGTTATGCCATAGTTACCAGACTATTTTTGTGAATGTAAAGGACCGTTTAACCGACAGAAACTGATTAAAGTCATTTCTTCTTGCTAACATGTGGATTAAGATTATAAGCCGATAAACAGTGTTTACTTTCATACGATTTTAAAAGTATCAAAAATATTCACTTTGCCCCGCTTCGAACCGCCCGGCTGCGAATCGTCTCGGCCTCGAAAGGGCTCGGCCCCAAAACGGCTCGGCCCCGAAACGGCTTGGCCCCGAAACGGCTCGGCTCCGAACCGGCTCGGCTCCCAAACGTCCCGGCCACGAAACGGCGACTCCGAATCGGCGGCCCCGAAACGGCGGCGACGAAACGTCCTAGACCCATACAAGTCACGTTTAGATGAGAGTTGCCATTATCACACCACTCGCACAAATAAGCTGAATTTCGATACAATTATTCGTCATCAGCAGTGGGTTCAATTCGATAGTATTAAGATTGAGTAGTTGAGATCATCTGCATAAACTACCAAAGGGTAAAAGATGGACGCTAACAAGTCATTTATGAATAAATTAGCAGTGGACCCAAGTTCGAATCTTGGGGCACACCGGGAGCTTGAATGGAAGGTCCAAATTAAAAACCAAAATACTTTCAAAGCGTTAAATTGTAATGGAACTTTCTTCTTATATTATTTATAGTTAATATGTTGAAAGACTTATAGTATTCGATACTGACTTTCACAGACGATTATTTACTCACCTAATAGATTTTACACTCTCTGTTCAAAAAATAACGGAAATGGCTTTAAAAATGGTTAAGAAATCTTGACAAAAATTTTATTTATTCGAAGAATTCTCGACTAGCGAAAATGCAACGATTTTCACCTTCGAGCGAAAAATTTAAATTAAATTACCGAAAAAAGTGCTTTTCTTCGTTAAATATAATTTTGATTATATTCTAGTACTTTGAGATTTCACTAAACTGTTCTCATATTCCTTATGTAATATGTGACTTTAAACTACACCCTCTTTCTCATATATAATCGGAGTACCTTATTAAATATTCCAAATATTATCTTTCAACAAAAATGTCATTATTTGAACGTTCAAGAAAAACGTCAAGTAACTGATTACGATAGTGTTGAGATTGCTTATCATTGATTGTTGAATGTCTTCAATTGATGTATATATTCAGGATAAACATGACGAATATACCTTACTCTTTGTGGATAAAAGCAATGAACATTGCTTTGATTTTTTACTTCTTCAAACGAGATTTTTTGTATTTCTTTCATCTGGCAACCACCATTCAGGACTTTAACTCCTGATTTACAAATCGTATTGAAAATACCACGCCCCATTACTAGTTACAATCGATTTTAAGAAATATTAATCTATACGAGCTTATCTAAATACTTTTACAATACCCAATTCCGTACAGTTTTTGGGCATCCGTTAATCAACGTGGAGCTAACTTAGAATTAAGCTTCCAAAAACCAAATTTGTTCGTTAATAAAATGTAGTTGTGAATCCACGCGCTTTTTCTACAACGCTACAACGTTTATCACTACCCATACTCTGCTGTTGCCAATTCTATGCACTTAGAATGTTTCTATAGCACTTTTACCGTATTTAACTCATAAACTATTGATTCCTTATTCTTTACTTCGATCGAGGTGTACAAATTTTTGTCACTTAAATGCATTATATACAAAAAAGGTTTAAATATATCTATACGTTAATATGCACGTATAACGCTTTTGTTTCATTATGAAACAGACATGTAAAAAAAAATTTACATATCTGTAACTGTATACTTGGACAAAACCTCGTATTTCCCGCATTTACTTCTGCTTAAGACATATGTTTCTGCCATCTATAGGCGTCGCACAGTGCGAAATTTCTTGACTTTACCGGAACTTAATTATTCAAAACAGTAAAACAGTTCTATTTGTTGGTTTTTAAAATTTTTAATAAAAATTAATATGTTTTATTTAAAGTTTTTGAGTTTATTTGTGTTTTTTTGTTATAGAACAATTAAAAAAACATACATATTATAACAACATGTTGAACACCTATTCAGAACTAGACTCATTGCAATCGTCTGAAGACTCGCAATCATTACACGGGCCTGCAAATATTTCTAACAACACTAAAACTTCTGGCGTAACTTCACTATGCTTTGTTTTGGGTGCTTTACGAAGACTAGCGATGTACGGATCCGACGAAATAAGCAGTCGATAAAATAAATCCGTATTTGTGTCAATTCTTGACGTTTTTCTAGTAAAAAGTTCGCGATATCTTCTGCAGTCTTTGTTTCTTGCCTCCTGAGCTTCTTCAGAAAATTGTCCGATCGGAAGAATGCAAGAGGCTATAATATCCTTTCCATGACAAAGGACTTTATGCACACTTACGGGCATTGAGTACCAGAAATATTCTTTCAAATACAATTTCAAAGTTTCTCTTGCATATTCGCCGAACTTTTCTGAATCAATTTTAAGACCACAATTTAGGCACTCTAACAGCACATAAAAACGTTTGATCAATTCTAAGTTATTTCGGCAGACTTTTCGGCATTTCTAAAAATTTCCTCGCGGTATTACCATCGTTTGTGTTTCCGGTCTGCTGTTTTGGCATATCTATAAGCAAGCCAAGCTCCTCTTTGAATTTTTGTTGAATGTATTTTTTCTTCTCTGCAACTTTTTTTTTATTTTCTGCTCCACGAGCTTGCCATGCTTTAATATCAAGTTTGTACGATATATGTAAAATACATTCCAAAAACCTTATCCATGCATGGAGGGGCGATAGTCCAAGGGATAAAAAGGATTCGTTTATATTTTTTTGAGGTATATCGCAGATGTTGTTCATTTCACTAGGTTTAGCCCCACATAAGTAGCATGTTTGTGATGATGCACAGGATGATACAGCATTGCATACTTTACCGTCAATCATACAAAAGATCATATTTGCTGTAACCTGAAATTGCTTGCCCTCTACAAGTATAGTGGTTGGAGTAAGTTGAGATATTTGTTCTTTCACTTTATTTACTTCTGAGGTAATTACACTGACTGTTTCTTTGGTAAAAACGAACTTAATGGGGCGACAGTACCGTGTGGAAGAAGAAGCAGGGTTTTTCCAAATTAGTGACTGATTATCACCATTTACGGAGCACATTTGGATTGGTACCATTGATAAACTAAACATACTATCATCAGAGCTATGTTTGTCCATATACTTTTGACGATAGTTAACTTGTTCCGCCCCATCACAACCCCACTTTACGATAATATTTAGTGCTTTAACGTTGGACAAAGTTCTAAGAGTCTCTTCTAGCCCTGTACAAAGTCTTGCTATGGTATGATTTATAAGCGACTGAACTGATACTTCAGCTGAAACTTCAGTTATTATTATGTCCTTTGGATAGCATAACCTCTTTGCCTCCTTTACAACATAATAAGGTGGATACAAAGTGCAACCGTGATATTTTGCTTGATCCCGAACAATGTTGTATTGATTTGACGATAAGTTTGCATCAATAAGTAGCGCCAGAGCCTGGCCCGGAGTTAATTTTCGTGGGCTGTTTGAAGAAGACATGCGAGCCATTTTGATTTTGCTTCCCCTTTCTGGAGAAGCAGATGCCAGTTCCTTGACAATTGCTGCAGAGTTTCGTTTTCCAGATTGGTATAGCTTTGTTATGGTTGCTTTGGCTAACTCGTCTTGACTACCGGACTTCAAAAGATGATGCACTTTTCTGTTTTGCACTTTAGGATGACAATAACTAATTTTTTTTTAGGTCTGCCTGCATTGGTCCTCGATCCACTGGGCAATGCATCCCTTACAGCATTTGAAAACTTTACATTATTTTCAAGCCAGACAGCATTTTTATTCAGAAATGATGCTAAATTTCGACTGGATTCCCTCCACCTTTTTCGTATTTTACAAACCAGTGCGCGAAGAGTTGCCTTTAAACTGCAAAGAGCATCAGATCTTAACATTGGTAAGCCTATTTTTTCCAAAACAAAACCAATGATGGCATCCGATGTCGGTTCTTCCTTCCACTTTTGGAATATACAGTTATATGAAACTTGCAAAGTCATTCTGCAAAATATCGCAGAAGATCTTTTGAGTTTTCAACAGAGGGAAAAAAAACTTTAAAATGTTGTGCGTTTCAAGCTGGTATTATGTGGTATCACTTTTTAAAATCTCCACTAAAGTTAAAAATGTAAATTTAACTTACTTCTTAAAAATCACTTTTTTCACGAACAAATCACACACGAGCAAGGAAAGATTTTGCAATTAATTAAATGCCAATAATCGACAATTTTCTAATAAAATACATGAAGAAAAAACCATGGCCTACTGATTTGCCATTTGTATGTACCACTCTATTAACTTTAACAACTCGAATAGCTTTCTATAGGCAAAAAGTATGATTGAATAAGTAATGCGAATTTCAGGTGCATTTTGCGGTTCTTTCGCAGGGTAAATCCCCAAACTGAGTATGAGGTTTTAGAGGCGGGGTATTTACCTAACAAAATAATAAATAATCTTATGCATTTTACGTATTTCAAAAATTGAATAAAGTTCCGCTAAACTTCCTAAATTTCGCACTGTGCGTCGTCAGTTAAGCTAGTGAAGCAATGTATACAAATGATACAAATCTTTATAAATAGATCTGTATCTGTATATGCCATTAAGCATAAATCCCTTACTAGATAAAGCAAATTTCATCCTATAAGGTGGCACTTATTTAATAAGTGACATCTGACGGACTTTTTTTCGGCAAAGTCTCTTTCGTCCGTCAGATTTCACTTATTAAATAAGTGCCACCTTATAGGATGAAATTTGCTTTATCTAGTAAGGGATTTATACTTAATGGCATATACAGATACAGATCTATTTATAAAGATTTGTATCATTTGTATACATTGCGTCACTAGCTTAACTGACGACGCCTATAGATAGTAGAAACATATGTCTTAAGCAGAAGTAAATGCTGGAAATACGAGGTTTTGTCCAAGTATACAGTTACAGATACATATGTATTTTTTTTTTTTTACATGTCTGTTTCATAATGAAATAAATGCATTGTATCTTGGCTTTTAGTACACGAAATGTCATGCGTATTTAGAAGAGGTTAATACAATGTCCCATTAATAGATACCGTTTCTAATTTCGTTAAAATAGAGCTATCCTGACTATTTTCGCAATGGAAGATGTGTAACGATATTTCTATTTATTTGAAAATTTGAATGTAATTACAGACAACAGTTTTGATATTAATTCTAAAGTTTTACTTCTCATGTTTATTTTTCCCAGTCGACTATTAATTAGAAATTAATTATATACTTTACCAGGTTAGTTTCGTTGACAGGATATTTTACTTTTAAAACTTACGAGTTTCGATAATCAAACCTTTTAATTTACTAAAATTAAGTTACAGATCGTTTGAATTCCTGGAAAGTAATTTGGATAGTATATTTGCCTATAAATGTAATTTTAGAGAAAATAAATCCAAATTAATTAAAAAATGATTGTTTAAAATATAATTGATAAGAGAATTGGAAGACTATCAACGTTTATTTAATTATAGCAGCCGAATTAATAAAATAATACACACGAAATAAGTATTACGTTTGTTACTGATGAATGACCTCACGACATATAACAATGCACCAATTATTTAACACGTTCTGAATCACGTCAACGTATGATATGTGCATATTATTATGTACTTTGTTCTACTGATAAAAAATCAGTTCTATTGATTTTTTAGAAATTTCATGAAGTCACTGTGGAATTACATTGTGACAAATGTTATGTTCCGGAATTTTGTAACCGATATATGTTCATTGAAAAATTCTTGAAGATTTAATATTCATGCATTGTTTACCATAAATTCGGTTCGGTACCTGTACACATTTTCTTAGTCATCATTCATTAAATAATCACGTATATGCAGTTGTGGTCACCTAAGCCTAGTATAACTGTAATTCTCATAGTTAATAATATTATACCACAACGAATGGAAGTCTTACGCTATAGATATAACTTTAGTTTTTTATTTATTGAAGCATTTAAATAAATAATTGTTAGAATATGAGAGATTCATATTTTTAACTTTTTTATTCATAATTGAATTGATTCGGCTTTTACTTGAAGATCCGTAATTTAAAATAGAAATAAAACTGATAGTTAAAAAATCTTTGCTTTATTAATATTTGTTCGTAAAACGACAATTGTTTCACCAGCACCAGCAGGCTTTATCAAATATACTGACAAAAAGCTAAACAGGGTGTAAATGAAATACCCCGACATACGCAACAAATAGGCATTTATGTGTTCAAGTTCACCAAACATACGGTTCTCATTTCAGTAATGTAAAATGTCTTTGTGTGAAAACTTTTATGACATGTATTCATTCATAAATTTTTTAATGCATCAGCTGCTCTGTTGTCATTTATAAGTAGGTCAATGATCTGACTTTTGTAATATCCCGAAAAATAAACAATATCAAGTTTCTTTAAAGATTTTGAACGGTATAAGGGTTTTGTGATGATATGTAATTTATTTGTCTTAATATTAAATTCACGTCGTGAAATAATAAATTGCATTTGTAATTTTAATTGAATGTTCATATTCTTTTTCCATGTCCAATTGTCATTTAAAAAAGAGGCAAATATAACGCTTCTTTTTTAAATGACAATTTCTTTGCCCTAAAAAGGTCAGATTTGTGTGAAACAGGTAGAATGCTCAAAGCAAGTGTTCAATGTAGCTACCATTTGCGTAAATACAAGCTTCTGACCGATCGGTAAACTGTCGAAGAACACGTTTTAACATGGCCTGGGCTTCACGGATATGTGTCCCATCTTGAAAAATATGTTGCCGAAGATCGTCTTTCACGACCATGGCCTTGACAACTTGGATCCAACGTACCGCGATCTCTCAATATGTACGCGGTTTGTAAAATTAAATAATCTGATGGACCGCCCTTTATAAATACCTCTAGTAGCTCTTACATTTCCACCTGTTTAGACGATATTTGTTAATTCGTGATTTGGATAAGCCATACTTCACGGAAGTTGATAACAAATTAACTTACAGTATATGCATCATCGCATCTATAACTCCTACTATTACGCTTCAGTAGAGGTAGCGCCGCAGTTATAAATGAATACTAAATTTACCAGAGTCGGGTCGAGCCACACACATTTATTAAATATTTTTTTTCTTTGATCTCGTTTGAGATAGAGTTTTCGTGCATTAGCATTTTATGCTTAATATTATTATTAAATATTTAAGTATGTCGCCATATTTCGTTTACACCCTGTATAAAAAAAATTCTCTATGGTATATCCTGTAATAAAGGACAAGCAAAATTTAGATCGCAAACGTACACTTTGAAACCTAATAAAGATATTTCAATGTATTTAAAAAAAAGTTAATATAAACACCGTTTTCAAAACAAATAATAATTTATCTAAATACATTCAAAATAATAAAAATAGAACAGATGAAAATAAGAAATCTCGAGTCTATCTATAAGTTAACGTGAGGGTGTGGAAAGATATATGTTAGTCAAACAGGAAAATCATTTGAAAAACGTATTGCTGAACATTGTTCTTCGTTTAAAAATAGAAAAACAAGATTCCGATTTTGCCAATTATCTACAGTAAAAGGTACGAAAGACTGGCATTCTTTTTAAGCACAAATTTGCCTGCACGCGTTAGAAATTAAGGGGTTTTAACAAACATTACGCAGTAATCAGTTGTTCCCGATTAAATGAAACGACAATAGTTGTAATAACCTTCTGGTGATTGATTTCCTATGTTAAGAACTGGTGGATGTACAACCTTGGATATTTCGTATTTGATCTCATATTGTAATCTGGGGTGATGTTGACGTGTTTAGTTTGTTTCGTGTTTTGTTGCAAACGTCAAGTTGTTTATTTTCCACAGAGTTGTTTGCTTGTAAACATGTCAGGTTCCTACGGAAACAGTGGCTGCAAATATTGCACTGCTTGAGGATTGAAGAAGTTAGACTTACGTAGCTAACAGGCACGGGATATGTCGAAGCACTATACAGCGGCTCACACACGATTTTTGAAGACTGGGCTATACACCCTGCGACCTGGAACAGGTCTCCAAAGAAGGTCTACCGCTCAAAACGACTGTTTCCTTGTCCTAAGAAGTTTATGAAATCGTCATGGGATCGCAATCAGTCTCAGAAATCAGCTGCAAGAGATACGCAATATTAATGTGAGTAAAAGGACCGTTAGAAGGAGGTAGAAAAAGCAAATCTGACTGCACGGAGACCGGCTATAGGACCAGCTGAATTTTCATGTTGTCAATGATTTGACCTGATTTGTGTTTGTGCTGATCTACATCAATATCAGCACGTTCCAACATTTTCACTATCATCCCGGTAGCGGCTTTTAAACTATAGCATGTTGTGTTTATGATCAATGTAAAGCGATTTTTAAAAATTAAATTTTAATATTTCACGGTCCTTGTTTTCAGTCTTCTTTGTTGGATAAGTGAAATTATAGTTTAGTATTATTGAATCACCTTTTATAAACACTATTGCCATGAAAATCTATCTTCTGAAGCAGCACATTAGAAATTACAAAATACCAACTTCCTGTCTACATATTATCGGACTGCATCCTTTTCCCAGATTTTTCCTAATCATTAATTATGATTCTGTTTTATTTTCTCTAGTTTTTGTTTATTTTCAAGTTTTCATAGTTTCATTTTTTTTGTTAATTAAGTATTATTTGAAGATTTATTATTGAGTAAGATGTGTATTCATGCAATGAACAAATTTCTATAAAAGAATAGAAACGCCTCCCGCCCCTCTTCCGAATAAGCGTACTCTTTTAAATGGACATGCTATCAATTTACGTCATAAGATTCGATTGCATCAATAAACCTCTATTAAACTGGATATTCCCGTAGAAGTTCCCAGTATTAGTTATTTCACGAGCTTACGATCGCGACAAATTGGTGGAATTAATGCAAAAGTCAATAATAGTAAACACATGTCCGTAAATTTTTACCAATAGAGTAAATCCGAAGAATTAATTTAACATTTTGTTGCAAACTTTTATAATTCCAACATAATTAGATAATCATGAAGAAACATAATAATAAAGTAATGTAGAACTTGTAGTTCTATATTGCATACCAGCACCGCAAGATCAATGTATGCACCAATAAAAAAATTTTAATTTATTTATAATAATATATATATATATATATATATATATATATATGTATATATATATATATATATATATAATATATAATAAAAATGTAACTAGAAACAAAAAAAGCTAAGTATAAATTGTTCACTGGTTCGCAAACCGATGACCTAACATTATACTTCGATACAATTAAATCGACAATAGGTGACTCAATATGCTAGTCTCAATAGAAAAAATAAAATCATTAGTAATATCTAAAGATCTGAACTGGCAATAGGAGAAAAATTATAGAGCAGGTGATGAGCGTAGGGTATCTGGGAATTGAGGGACTATCAGGGAGTAAGACAACAGGTTATGAGGGAAGCGCGTATATCAGGATACTTGAGAGATACTTTTGTACACACTCGACTGTACAAAACATATCGAAGATATCAAAGGACATATGCATATTCTAGTTTGGTTCGAAGGAAGGAATAGAATAAAATGATCAAAGTATATATATATATTGCTAAATGAAAATGTAAGACCGCGTCAGAAACTTAAAAATTTGAACGTGGAAGAACAAATTATGTAGTATATAGACTGAAAGACAATAAAAAAACATTTCAAACTTTCTAAATTGTAATAGTGTTATTGGAGACTGTATATTGAAAGGAAATATTATTTACGATAAACAATGAAAAAAGTCTAATCCTGCTACAGTTATGAAAGAAGTACCACAGGAGTCTTCAAGGACAGACTCCTTTCTTACCTTTCCTATTTTTTGATATTCATAAGCGATCTAGCCAACGCTTTTGTTAGAAATGACATTTTTTAGTATCCGGATGACACGTTATTGATCATATCGGCTCAACTTTAAGGATTTGTCTGTATTGGGTAGTAAAAATGCACGGGGGATGCTGAACTGGTGTATTAGGAATGGGCTGTTGTTGAACTGCGGGAAAATAAAAATGATTGTTTTTGATTGTCAGAGAACTATTCAAACAGAGTGTGTCTTAGAGTGAATAAAACGTTACCATGCCCCCAGTCTGTAGGCGCTAGTGCTGGGATAATGG
Organism: Melolontha melolontha; assembly: GCA_935421215.2. NCBI lineage: Eukaryota > Metazoa > Arthropoda > Insecta > Coleoptera > Scarabaeidae > Melolontha > Melolontha melolontha. The sequence continues at coordinate 102,032,550 of OW285239.1, read as the reverse complement.
CATAGGTGAATTGTTAATTTCACTTTTCATGACAGTTGTATTGTGTCAAAATTAAGATACGGAGTAATGTTTTAAGGTGTATCAAATAGTTATCTACGAACCAAATGCGTGCAATCATATTTCGCGAATGAGTGACCAGTTTAAAGCGCGAGCCGAAGGCGAGCGCTTTATGGACACGAATTCGCGAAATGTTTCACGCACGAAGTTTGTACAATATTTTTTGTACGAGAACTATAATAATAATACATATTGTTAAATACGTTATCGTTTATGACACACTACTAATCTCTTGATATTAATTTAAAAAATTTTTAGTTGGCAGTATTGATTATTTGAAGTGACATTTAATTTAAAATTATCAAATTCAAAAAATTTCATACAAAATAAAAACTTCACCAACAACATGAATTCTGATAATGAAATGCAATGTACACCGCCTGAAATTCGCGAAGCTGCCAATATTGCAGTGGATAATTTATTACCCATAAAATCAAAAAACATATACAAAAGCACTTATACTAAATTCGTAACTTGGGCTAGATCTAAAAATATACAAAAATACTCCGAAAATTGTTTATTAGTTTATTTTCAAAATTTACAATCAAATAAATCATTATGGTCCACTTATTCTATGTTCAAATCATGCTTAATAATATATGATAATACGGATATATCTAAATATGCAAAACTCATAGCGTATTTAAAACAGATAACGAAGCAACATCAGCCTAAAAAATCAGCAGTATTAACCGAAGAACAAATTACTAAATTTATTGTCGAAGCACCAAATTCTTTGTTCCTACTAATGAAGGTAAAGTCATTTCCATATATTTAAATTCCATACAACACTATATGTATTTATAGGCTGTATTAATATTGGGTATTTCTGGAGCGTGTCGACGTGAAGAACTTTGCAAAATGTCATTGCGAGACATAGAATTTAAATCGAATTTAATTATCGTAACAATTCCAGAAACTAAAACAGGTAACAGCCGTACATTTGCAATCATTAAGCCCGAATGGATTGCATTAATTCGGCAATATGCAAATTTAAGACCGGACAGCCAGCAGCGATTCTTTTTAACATATCGCAATGGCAAGTGTGTTTGTTCACCTGTTGGTCTTAATAAAATTGGCAAAATTCCAATGCGAATAGCTGAGTACCTTCAGCTTGATAGCGCAAGTAACTTCACAGGACACTGTTTTCGAAGGAGTTCAGCGACATTGTTGGCAAACCAAGGAGGTGACTTGCTTTCAATTAAAAGGCATGGTGGATGGAAATCATCTACGGTTGCAGAAGGATATATCGAAAATTCTCTGCATAGTAGAATTCAATTAGCTAAAACAATGACCCCGTTAGAGATATCGACTCCGCCTGCAACTTGTTCGACATCTGAAATACAAGATATATGTAATAATACAATCAACGTTACTCTATCTTCGCAATCAAGATCAATTCAAACAAACCAGTTAATCCGTGGGGTATCAATCTCTGGTTGTCAAAATTGCCCAATCAAAATTTTTAATAATTGTTCCGTTTCAATTTCTGAAAAGAATGAATAATGGTAATTTATATAATATTTGTTGCTGTTCTGACATTGAATTACATACCTTCCAAATATAACAATTTCTATTTCATTTCTTTTTATTTTCATAGAAAAACAACGAACTGGGTAGCATATTATTAAGGTTAGGGGTTTATGATTTTAAAATGTCACTAAATTAATCAAGTTCCAGGAAGTACCAACTTTACTTTTACGCACTCGTGTTTTAAAGTGACTTTTTACGCACGCAAATCAAATCGTGAAATGACAGGTTTTGATAAGCGAGTACAAAAAAGTGTTTTTGCGTATAATACGCATTATGTTCTCCTTAAATTATAGAGACCATTACAGCCAATGCTTTGTTGCCAATGGCATTATGTGCCTTTTCTCCTTATTCCTATAGGAATATGTATGATTATGTGAGTTGTTCTTCTAAGTTTGTTAAAAATTTTGATATAAATCGATCACATATCACCGGGCATGGGGATCATTTGTCGGTACCATTGCATAGCCTAGGCCTTATATGAGGGACAAGCTAAAATTATTGAGAATAAAAAACACGGTTAATATTTTCTATTTTCCCTTCACCAATGATACTCTTATCATTCTTTTTTTTCACTGTTTAAAAGCTTGTCTTCTTTCGGAATACCTTCAAAATAAGCGAAAACTGCGGTATCAATCTCTTCTTCAGACAAAAACCTTCTACTCCGCAAATTGCGTTTAACCTCAAAAATTAGCCAAAAGTCACACATTGTTAAATCAGGTGAGTACGGCGGATGTTCTATTACTTTTATATTTTTTCCAGACAAAAACTGGCGTGTTGAAACTGCCATGTAGGACTATGCATTATCATGGTGGAGCAAAATTTTCTTGTCTGGAACTCTACTGAACATTTCAACTGTAACTGTTTTTTGTTCATCTAGCTTAATTGCGTTTACTTTCTCATGTTGGTGAATCCATACACGACTCTCTTCTCCTCGAAAAAGGGAATATAATTTAAAGTTTCATGGCACGCTCTACTTTTTGGAAGTCAGAAAGGTGATGCGGCACAAAACGACTTACCACTTTTTTAAAGGCAGGTGATCGTGTATGATTGTTTTAACAGCTGAGGATCCAATCTTGAGTTGATTCTCTATTACCGCATAAGTGGCTTTATTGTTCTTTTCAATAATTTTTTTAGCAGTAGCAATTTTTTTGTCTGTAATAACCGTAGAACGCCCTGCTCCTTTTTGATGCTGAACAGAATTCCTTTCGCGTTCAAATTCCTTATACCATTCGTAAATTGTAGCCAAGGTGCTTGTTCACTAAAAACTGAATCTAAACTCTCTTTACACTCATAAGCGCTAAAACCTCTTTTAAAATAATAATAAATTATAATTCGAAAGTGCTCTCTGGTTAATTACATTTTCTTTTATTTTTAAAAAATAAATAGCTGAGTTATAACTAGAGCTGAGGATGTTTGCGGTATAACCATGGTTATACCGCAAACATCCTCAGCTCTAGTTATAACGAACAACGTAACTTCAACAACATAACGTCAAATGACAGATGAAGAGTTGCTCTAAATAAACACTGTATGATTGTTTTTCAGAGTCTACTAGATTTTCTTATTCTGAATAAGTTCAGCTTATCCCTCGTATAAGAGATCTCCGTCATTTATATGCATCAGGGTACATAAAAAGCTACCGGGTTTGCTCAGGAATATAAATACTGTAAAGCTATTTAAATTAGGGACTAAGAAATTGTTTGTGAGATATTGTTTTTATTCCGTTGATGAATACCTTAACTTCTAAAGTTGTAAATTTGTATTGTATTGTACTGATGCACATTTTGGGAATCTTCGACAATCTTTTTCAGGTAATAAATATTATTATAATTTCAACGTTTAGAGCAGGATAAACTGGCACATTTATCGATATTTAAACAGACTGGATTTATACACAATTCATCAATAAATATAAGATTCGTCTGTAGAAGTAGTGAGTCTGGCGGCGAAGTAATACTACTGAGGAGTACTGGCCCCAAATTGAACCCCTGGGGAATGCCAGTCAAAAAAATAGGATATAAATCCGTTGTAATGAACATAATAAGATCGGTTCAGTAGAAAGCATCTGAAAAAGATACAGTTCTCGGTGAGGCACCGAAAGATTATAACTAGGATAGCAGCAGATGGTGGTCGATTGCATCGAACGCAATGAAATTGACTGCGTATGGTTACTGAACAGAAGCTAATTTTAACGTGTCAAGGACAACTAATTTTCGAAAGCAACGCATGTTCTATTATGAGGCAAATAGGACGAATGTGTTATTTAGATATCTGTATGCAGCGCTAATCTTAACATCCAACTGAATATCGAATGCTTCAAATATCAGAATAATTGAAACATACATGAGTAGGTAAACCCCACCAGTTTTGTATGATACAAAGGTATTTTTAATAATATAAAATATTATTAAATCGAATGCTTCAAATATATATATGTATATATATATATATATATATATACAGGCTGTCCCGTAAAAGACGCCAACATTCATAATTCCGTTATTTATTGTCCGGTTTTATTTAAACAAAAAGTAAATTTAATAGCATCAAAAACACTATAAGATAGCAGTGTTTTATTTGTTTCCAATTGTTTTCATTAATGTCAAACGACAGTCAAGTTTTTTATTTTAAATGGCAACATATATATTTTTGGCTATATTCGGATTGGTTCTTTTTTTTCTGAATTCAACGATGTATACATGTTTATTTTTGATAAACGTTTATTGCAAAAAAAAAACTATAAATTTCATCTTTGTCTTCCATTATTTATAAATATTCGAATGTGTCATGAAACACTGGAAATGTAAGTATTATAAATATTATTATAAGAAACAAAACACTTTACAATAAATGTTGAAATTGCCCGCCACCTTGTTCAACACATATCGCCCATCTCCTAATTACTCCAAAGGTCGCATTTAAAAGACAAGCGGCAGGTACTTCTTGACAAGTGTTAATAATTCTTTGTCTTAAAATGTCAACATTTTCTGGAGTTGTTAAATAAACTCGATCTTGTAGATAAGCCCACAACCAAAAATCGAGGGGCGTAAGATCCGGTGAACGCGCAGGCCACTCGGTAGGACCGGACGTTCCTATCCACCTATTTCCAAATTGGGTGTTCAACAAATCAGTATTTACTCTGGCGTTGTGCGCGGGAGCCCCATCTTGTTGAAAAAATATTCTATTTAAATTTGCCAAAGGTAATTCATCTAAAAAGTTTTGGAGATTTTCGTGTAATAAAGTGTAGTATTTTTCTTGATTTAAGCAACCATATATGAAAAATGGCCCAATTAATTGATCACCTAAAATGCCATACCAAACATTTACGTTGAAACGTCTTTGAAAATTATTTTCAATTACAAATCTCGGATTGTCTGCACTCCACTGTCGATGTATGTTTCTATTAAAAATACCGTTGTTGCTAAAAGTGCATTCATCACACCAAATTATCCTTCTGTAAAAATTCGGGTCTTGTTCTAATGCATTTAAATAAAAACGACAAAACTGGATTCTTCGGCCAGGATCATTTTGTTCTAATGCATGAACTTTTCGAGCTATGTACGGTTTAAGTTTGTGTTTTCTTAAAATACCATGAACTGTAGTTTTTGATACCCCAATATTATGTGCAATTTCGCGAATCGAAGTTCGTGAATTTTGCTGTACTGCAAGAAGAACATCTAATTCCTTATCTTCGGAGAATTTCCGTTTTTGTGTTTTTGGTTTGGTAAATGATCCATAATTTCTTAAATTCTTTTCAATTCTCTGAAATATTTTCGAACCTGGAACTTCTCTGTCCGGAAAACGAGCACTGTACCGACGAACTGCTTGAAGGCGATTTTTATTACATTCAAAGAACACTTGTAACATGTCCGTTAATTCATTGTTATTCATTTTTAACGAAAATACGCTTTTTGTTGCGGCAAAACGTTCAAACAGGATAATACAGAAAACTTAATAAAGTCAAACTGACACTTAAGGCACATTGACATAATGCTAGTGGACTGGGCCAAGTCTACTATAATGAAAGATGAAATTTATAAAGTTTTTTTTTATTTTTTATTATTAGGAGATGTGCGATATGTGTTAAACAAGGTGGCGGGCAATTTCAACATTTATTGTGAAGTGTTTTGTTTCTTATAATAATATTTATAATACTTACATTTCAAATGTTTCATGACACATTCGAATATTTATAAATAATGGAAGACAAAGATGAAATTTATAAAGTTTTTTTTTGCAATAAATGTTTATCAAAAATAAACATGTTATACATCGTTGAATTCAGAAAAAAAAATACAATCCGAATATAGCCAAAAATATATATGTTGCCATTTAAAATAAAAAACTTGACATTCGTTTGACATTAATGAAAACAATTTAAATAAAACCGGACAATAAATAACGGAATTATGAATGTTGGCGCTTTTACGGGACAGTCTGTATATATATATATATATATATATATATATATATATATATATATGAATATACCTTAATTAGTAGTTTCTAGGTCCATAAAAATGTCTCTGCATTATATTATTTAATTTTATATGTGCGTACTAATTAATTTATTAATTTATAAGATCTTTCCTTCTCTATCATACTTATCTCTGTATGTTCACTAATTGTTTATTTGTAATTTGTAAGCAATATTAGTGCACTTAGGTGTGCAACTTATTGGCAATAAACACCATTATTCTTATTATTATTAATTGTATTTGAAAAAAATTAAATCTATTGGCACCGACGACTATGAAAGCGGTAGAAAGTTCAAAATAAATAAAAAGTTGGAAGTATAGCCTACCTACCATATCCAAAATACCTTCTAAATAAAATAATTAAAATGACGAAAGATATCTAGCATACTTAAATATGTAAAATATATGTATATGCAAAATATTACACCGTCGTATATGCAAGCACCTTCAATTTCAGGTAATATATAAATATTTAAATTTCAAATTTGTTAAACATGTATGTTGTGCATGTTAAGGCCATTCCAACAAGAGCGGGAAGTCGTGGACAAAATTTGTAAAATAAAACTATTAGCATTAATTTATTACGTTTCAGAAATAGATTCAAAATCTTGAAAAATGGTTTTGAATTAATACTTTTTAATTTATTTATTTTACAATTCTATCTACTAATCCATATTCACACATCCTTCTCACTCATACTATGATGGTAATAGTATATATATACTTCGATTTAATATTTTCCATTATAACTTTGAAATTTAATATAATAAATATTTATACTTACTAAAAATTCATTTGATCCTTGTTAGAATAGTTCTATATTCCAAAATAATTTAAAACATACAACGCTGGAAAAAAAGTATTGGAACACCCTGTATAAACTGAAAGCGTGAATGTAACGCAATGAAAATTGGTATGGAAGTAATACTAAAGTAGTATAACTTACCCTCATCTGGAGAGTGACACAGCCCTGCTAGGGCGGATGCATCAATAGCTAGAGTAACCACAGCAAGCGACGAGGCATGGAGTCAATTAGTTGTCGCCGTATGATAACGGGAGGAATGGCCAACTATGATGCTTGAATTCGCCTCCTTAAGTCCTCAACGTCAGTCGGGAGACGGTTAAGATTCAGATCCGGAAAAGGAGTCGGCCATGGAACCATTCCTATGCGGTGCTCTTCCACAAAGGTCTGTACAATACGCCCGACGTGATGTTGGGCGTTGTTGTGCATGTGCCTGGGTGGAGCCGAACGTAGGGAAGCATAATGGACCGTAGCACCTCATCTGCGTATCGACGACTCGTCATCGTCTACTCTACACGCAGCAGACGTGTACATCCACCATGTATAATCGCACCCCATACCATAATGCCCTGCTGGCGCAAACTGTGGTTGGATACACTGCTCAAGTAGACGCTCACCAGGCCACCTACACCCATCTCTCGAGCAAACGCCCCCGTACAATTCGCGTAGTGAGTACACCTTCTCTTCCTGCTTGCCAAACGGTTCCACGTTGCCCTGAGCGTGCCGTGGTCGGGCAGGGCAGTCCGAAGACAAATCCGTTCTTCCTCATTCCATTCTCGCTATGCCCGTTGCACAGTCCACAACGACAGCTCCAGAAGGAGCGCGATCTCGTGGAAGAATACACCCGCCATGTCCATTTCTTGCTCAAACTCATTCAGGTAACGCATATGGGAATCCATCTTGCATAAAGTACAACTACTTGCTACCTCCTCACACCACAGTAAGAATGTCCGGTTTCTTCCACCCACTTCCTTCGCTGTGCCAAGAGAAGGTTGAATATTTCAGAACCCCTAAATAAGCAATGAAGCAATATAAAAATTCTAAAGTCGCTGCATAAACTCGTCTTGGGGAAACCTTTATGTACTCTTAAATTTATGCGTGTATTTTTGCGCATTTAAAATATATGGGTTGGACCAATGATGGCAAGCAGTGCACTTGAGTAGGTAAAACCTCACCATATTTTGTACAAAAAATTTTAAATAAGATAAAAAATATTAAAAATCGAGTGTGGAGAACACAGTACAAGTTCATATTTGGGTGAAAGTATTTTTCCAGACATGCAGACACATCTGACTAGAGAATTATTAGTATATGCTGCTGAAGAGATTCTTTCGCCATAAATAATACCCTTACTACATTACAAAAGTTATAAGACTGAGCGTAGAAGAACATTCAGCGCCGCTCATTGACTGTCAACATCACGCACGCCGAAACAACCATCGTTGTCTTCGTACTGCACAGTGATTTTTCTTCGTTGCTGGGCAATAAATTGATAAACCTATTTTTAATAATTTTCTTGCTTTTTTAGTTGACTCAAAAATTTAATTTCACGCACGAATAACATGTCTTCCTAGAGACCCTTTTTGATTTCGTATGGTTTGATTTATGATATTAGTGCTATTTACATTATCACAACTTATGATCTGATTGGTTGGAAAGATTATCAGAGAAAATGATATTATAATAGATCTTGAAGCTTCAAATTTAGAATCTAAAAAAACGAACTTTTGAAATAAAGCAAATCTTACGTCAATGATCTGGATGATTATTTTAATGTATTCAAATTTCTTCCAAAAACATTAAAGTAAATCCTTTTTAATCAATCTTTCAATGACGAAATAATATTTTTGCTTGTAACCTAAACACGTAAGCTTTCGCTCGGAATATTATTTATTACTGCAACAAACTAACTTTTAAGTGTTTTGAATCTGATTTTAAACATTTGCTTTTTCTTATTTTAAAAGAACTTGCTAAATGATCTTCCCAAACTGCTAAATATATTGACATACTAAAACATTTGTTTGGTATAAACAAATCCATTTAAGACTTTGCAATTTAACAACTAAAGAAAAATTTGCTTATGGATGGTAGTATTGTTGTAATGACTATCCATGACTAGTGGTTCATGATTTTAGAATGTAAAGAAGAGCGTGTGCGCAGGTGGGTACCTTGTCCCAGAATCACAAATTTTAATAACGTCAATAAGCAGATGATAAAGACACAAGTGACAACAAGCAGGCACGTGCCGCTCAGTATCCTAGGTTTCCATAACTTGAAGAAGATTGGTTTTGCAAGAACTTTTATGCTTGTATTTGAAAATTTTGTGTTCAAAAACTATTGGTTAAAGAATAATGTCTGCAGACATAAGTCGAAAGATTATAATTGGAGATTCAAACAATTTCATTTGGGTTGGTTGCTATTCTAGTAAGAGGTTATTCTATCAAGTGCTCTCGTCAGCAGTTTTATTGCATTTGTTCTTGATTGGTCATCTATATATGAACTCCGTTTGACGATACCGTGACTTTTCGATATAGGGCGCTCATCGTTTTTGACATTTGATAAATCTCACATGCTTCCAAAGCGAATGAATTCGTAGTTTGCAGTGAATATGGAGAAAAAATAACTTCGTGTGTCGATAAAACACTACTTTTTGCGTGTAAAGACATTAAAAAACTGAAGAAAGTAAAAAGTATTACGAAAATTTTGCCTTTTCGCATGGAATTATTAAAAAGTCAAAGTTCTTCCTCTACAGTGACTACAGAGAAAATTAACAAATGCCATGGTGTGATATAAAAGAAATGGCACAGATAATAAACATCTATACTGAACGTGTATTCAATATCTTCCTTAAATATTTGGGACAATTTGGGTATTAAAAAGTTATCGCCAAAATAGGTGCTGTTTTGCATTTACTGTCAGACGACTGCATACAAAATCGCGTGACAACTTCAACGCAATGTTTGAATATGTGCAAACGACATCTAAGTGACTTTTTGCGGATCTATCACTGGACTCCAAAACCCAAAGAAGAGTCGAAACAAGGAACTTTCCTCAGCGAACGAACACCAAATAAGTCAAAAGTAATTACATCTTCCCGGAAGGTTATGGCCGTATTGTTTAGTAGTTCGTATGACAAATTTCCCTTGGAAAGGGAATGATCAGAGGACCGTATTACACTAACATTTAGCGAAGGAAAAGATTATGTTTCGCCGCGATAATGCACCAACTCTTTCTTTACAATTGTAACTGGTAAATTGGTCAAATTACATTTCGAATTCCTGCCCCATCTCTAAAGCTGGAAATTATATGCACACGGAAACTGTATTATGAAAATATGCAGAACTTTTATTAAAATATGATGCAAAAATATGTAAAGTTTAAGTGATAGTTACACAACTAAATTATTGTAAAAATATTAAATGTCAATATAAATTTAGATATACCACAAATATGTACTATATCAATATTTTATTTGAAATTTTACAAATTACATGTATAATAATAATTAGAATAAGTAAGCTAAACAATGTAACTCTTTGTATTTATAATTGCCTTTGTATAGTATTGTAAAAATTTATAATTAAATGCTTGTCTAAAAATGATCTGCGATCCATCAATAATAGCTTGTATGCTGAAAAGCTTCGCTTAACGTCAACTGATGTAATTGGCGCATACTTATATTTGCAGATAATTGACGGACTCATCTCAATAGCTGCATCGTAGTTACTTGCAACACACTCGATATTCTACTAAGTTGATTAAAGCCCTCGTTTTTCTACATAACTTGTGTTAATTTAATTTTTAACCGCTCTTTTATAGTACCTCACATTATAAATTTTATTCTTGAAACTTTGAATGAATTCTACCGATTCACTGTTCAACACCTTCAGTTTCAAGTTTTCATAGTGTTCCACTAATAAAACCATAGTTTGCTTTGATAAAAGCTAACTCTTGGCGCATTTGCGATTTATTTAGTATATCTTTGCAATCTACATTTGCTATCGAGTCGTTTGAAAAAGAGAAAATGAATTCTCTAATCTGTTCAAAGGTATCTGCATAAAATACAGCGGCATCAATCCACATGCCCCATCTTGTATTATGGGTTGTGGTGTCAGTGCCAGACCAGGTAACTTATCTTTGTATTCTTGAATCCTCAGCGGTGCTTTAATAATTTTTTTTGGCAAATTGATCAATGAAATAATATCTGGAAGTGTGTCACGTATTTCTTCTGCTACTGTGTTAACAGCATGACCCAAACATGTTACGTGCACCAAATTCTGGTAAAAAATCTTCAAATTCTGTGCTGACTTTACTATATATATCGCAGCATCCGATAACATCAGTCCATGTCACTTGGAACGGTATTCGGCAAATAAAACCTCGTTACACTATCGTTGATAAATCTTGTTGTAGTTAAGTTACATATTTGTTTTCTCCAATTCTTCTGTACCAATTAAAAAGGATTGGTCGGCGCAATTTTCATTAAATGCCAATCAATATAATGTCCACAACTGTATGTTGTCACATCGACTACAAAACAAATATAATTTTCACCTACTGTTTCCTTAATTTTCATCATAATTTCCTCAAACAATAGATTAATATACTTTTTTTTGTAGTTGAGCGAAAAAATTTTAAACGTTGAGTTATTCAACTTTGAAAGTGTAATGTTTGCACTTAAGAAGGCGTTACACAAGTCATAATGGAAACTATTCTGTTCTATATTTTTACTTGTTGAAGTAAACGATTGATTCAGAGTAGCTTGTGGCGCATTTTTAAATCTCGTGATATGTCTTTTATACAAATCAGTTCCTACATGCCGCGTTAATTATTTTTTTTTGTCGCATCGAATCTACAATAATTAATTGCAGGTATTAAAATATGAAATTATACGTAAACAAATGTAAACTTACAATTTTACCGCAATACTTACAAAACACTCTGCCTACACAAAATTCAGGATAATCTTTTATCTTGATCGACACATGCGAATATGATTTCGACATATCTAAAATAACAAGGTAAAGTTACGTGTGCATATGCTTTCGAGAACTAACTAAACACAACTGCCACATTGACTGACCTATAGATCTACCTCATTGCTCGTAGATTCACTGAAACTTCCCCGACTTGATAAACACAAATCAGGGAATTCCCGCTGTAGGGAAATACTCATGCGGACTTTTAGTGTAATTTTGATATATTATAATTAAATGGTTTTATATATTTTTTACGGTGCACTTTAGAAATAAATTATAAAATATGAACAAATATGCAATTTTATATTAAATATGCTCAAAGCAGTATTTATATGCAAGATATGCAAAACAAAAGTAGTAGCAAATGCTTTCTTTTTACGTGATCCGTACAGATCTGCAAGAATTTTGGTAAACATGTAAATAAAAAATATGCATTTTCATATAATCCCAGCTTTACTCATCTCCTATATTCGCCTGATGTGCCTCTCTGCGATTTTTATTATTCCCAAACCCGAATAAAGTATAAACTGGCGAGATTATCACTGAAACAGAGGCCTATTTTGCAGAGTTTCAAAGATGTTACTTTTTGGAAGAGATAAGAAAGTTGAAATATCGCTGGTCTAATTATATAAAGTAGAAAAATAAAACAATTTTTTGAGCCAACAAAGGTTTTTCATTTAAAAGTCACGTTCTCTGCCGTAAAGAAAGGTGATAAAATATCTGGAATTCACTTGGAGCGACGGCTTACTTGACAAAAAGCATATCCTATGCTTTTTTTTTATTGGATTAATATTAGTGCTGAAGTTTCACGTCATATATTAATCATTTATATAATTTTAGGGAGTAAGACTCCTATACTAAGATTTTTTATTAGTTCCATGGGTGTTAATGTTCATGTCAAATATCCTTGATACATGATAAATGCTTCAGGAAAAATCTGTTACCATCGTTAGTATTCAAAACTCAAAAAAGGTATAAAACCCCTTACCACAATTAATTATCGTATCCTAAATACGTACGACAACTAAGTTGCCATCATCAGAAGGTAAAAACCCCTAATCAAAGTGTCGCACATAGGGCACAGTAAAGCTAACACATATAAACGCGCAACAACTTTACACAGTTTCACTAATACTTTCATTGACAATATTCGTGTTCTTTCATCTAAATATATTCCAAGGAATATTTTTTCTTACATAAATTAGCTGAATAAGTCTGTCCATATTTCTAACGAATTGACCTTTTCGGATTTAAAAGGATTGTCGGTCATTATCTGCTACCTCGTACCGCAAGTACCGAGAAAACTTGCTAATGAGGTAATGAACCGTATTAGGAGAAATTAGATTTTCTTAGTAGAGAAGTAATTACGTTTCGTTTAATATAATCCACTGTTTACAATTTCAATTTTATTATTAAGAAGTAAGCAATTCTAATTTATACCTGTATAACTGTATTATTATAAATATTATTTAATGGGTTCTTAAATATTAACATACCCTTAACTAAATGAACTAATTTGTAAAAATCAAGATATAAGATATATATAAGAAGGTAATAAATCATAAATTGTAGTTGAAAGACAGTTGTCGTAAAGTGCAGATGTTTAGATTTGCCAAAGAAAACATGTGGAGACGATGAAGATTTAATAATGTATGTATTCGCGGGTAGTATTATTTCGCAAAGTGAAAGTGATGCAAGAAATCATTGGTGTACTGAAACACAGCAGATAATCCTGAATGTATACAAAAATTTGAAGAGCCAATTGTTAGAAAATCGAAATTATCGGGTGTGTTACGGGACAGTCCAAAAAATCGTTCAAAATGGTTTAATAAAAAAAAAACAAGGAGTAGCAAGGGAAAATCGAAGAAAATTAGTATGCGCGATTTTGATATTGTGAGAAGAGAAATGTACAGAGGTTCTATAAAAGAAATGAAGTTCCTACATTGCGAAATTTATGCAATTTCTTGAAAGAAACGTTACGTTGTCGCGTGTTATGAAGGAAAACGGCTTTAAATATGATATAGTTAATAAGCGGCGAATAATTATGGAATCGCAAAGATTGCAACTACTACGGGATGCATTTCTGACGAAATGGAATTTAGAGAAGAGAAATGTTTCACTTGCTACTTGGACGACAGCCATGATACTACAAAGAAAGGTTGGGATGATGGTTCGGGAATGTGTTCCATTAATGTTCCTGTTTCAAGAGGGAAAATAATAATTATTCCACATGCGGCATCTGTAGACGGCTGGGTTGGTGATGTGTTACTGTGTGCAAAGAACATAAAATCGTTGTCGTTGGATTATCATGAAGATATGACAAGTTCCTTGTTTGAAGACTGGTTCGTAAATAAGTTACTACCGTCTTTATCTCCAAAAAGTGTGATTGTTATGGATAATTCCAGTCACCACTCATAACAAGTTATTAAAATGCCTAATGGGTCAAGCACAAAATTTGAAACAAAATTTTTAGATGAACATGACCTTTATTTTGAAGCAGATTATTAGAAGAAGCAACTCCTGGAAGTCTTATATACGAAAACGTTTCAATCAATATTTTATTGATAATGCTGCAGCTGAAGCAGGTCATACCGTACTACGTCTACCTCCATATTATTGTATCTTGAACCCCATAGAATTGACTTGGAGTTCACTAAAGCAACACATTCGTCGCAAAAATGCCGCTCCCACACTTACCGAAACAACAATAAAGGCGATCCAAAAAGCTATATTACTAATAACACCGGAAAAATTGGGTACAGCATGTAATCGGTATGGGAGACAAGTATTTATAGTAGGCAAACTCCATACCGAAATTTATTATACATGTAGATGACGATGAGACTAGTGATTCTGATAACTGAAACAGTATTTGAGATATAAATTAATAATAATGTAGGTATACCGATAGGACCAGCTCTCAACGGGCCATACCGAGCAATAAGTGGCAACAGCTAATCCCCTCTACGCGCAATAGCTTACATTACCATACATTGCAGAGTTATGAATTTAGTAAAACTTAAACCGCGCAAGGATATAGTCGTTTGCATATTCGTTCTGTATACGTAATTTGCCCATTTGTTTCAGATATAAAAAGGTCGTTATATCTCCAAGTTATTATTATTGTATTCTTAGCTGCTACGGAAAAGTAATTTTAAGTAATAAAAAAACAATAACGTTTTCTAAAAGATAAAAGTAAAAAAATCAATAATTCTGAAGAATAAATTTTAATTCTAAGAAAGTCACTAAATATAGGATTCGAAAATACCGCCCTCTCTCCCCAAACAATAGCCGAGCCTATTGTAAAACTCCCGCCTCACTCCCTCGAGATTTCTAGGGGTTATTGTCTCGAAAATTCTAAACAGTTGAACTTGCAACTGTTGCAACCTTTACATTTGCACAGCTAGATACGAATGACGGGCAATCTATTGCTCTCGATCATCGGACTTATGTATGCGCACGCGGAGTGGCGTCGTACATACGTTGCCACATCGCATTACGTTCCATACGTATATTGTTCCGTATGCCCGTTGCGGGCTGGACCTATCGGTATATGACGAGTACTTACGGCCGGTATTACCAACGTAATTAAAAGGACATTTATTTTAAATGGCATTTAAAAGTAACGCAGGCGTATTATCAACATGTTTGAACGAAGATTTAGCTCTAAACACGCATTTATACTTAAATGTCCAAATTCGACGACTCAAGAATTAAACGGAGAATTAACGCATGCGTGTTCATGTATACTTGGGACTTGTGTACACTTCTATGTTTGTGATCAGTTTGTGATACATAACCTCGGAAAGTCTGTATACTTACATCCATATAGGTTATAATATTTTCTATTTAATATTAATTTGAATTTATCTACCAATATAACAAAATGCACTCTTCTTCGAGTGATTTCACATCGTCGTCAGATGAAGAGTTAATAGAAATAGTACGTCGGAGAAGACAACCAAAAGTATTCAAACAGAGAAGACAGCCATTCGACGAGTTATCTAATGATGAATTTTTCGAAAGATTTCGATTTACGAAAGAAGGTGTTACTGAAATTCTAGGCTATATTCAAAATGATATAAAATTTCATACCGCAAGAAATCAGTGTGTATCGCCAATGAACCAATTATTGCTAACTTTAAGATTTTATGCGTCTGGTTGTATGCTGATTTCTGTGGGAGATTTTATTGGTGTGACTAAAGCTACAGCCAGTAGAATAATAAAAAAAAGTTTCAACTGCAATTGGTCAGCTCCGAACAGTATTTATTAAAATGTCTGAGACACCTGACCAAATAAGAAACATTCAGGCTGGGTTTTATGCAATAGCAAGATTCCCAAAAGTAATTGGTGCAATTGATTGTACTCACATCAAAATACAATCTCCAGGTAAAATTTCTAGCATAAATCTATAAAATTATTTTTGATTATGTTTAATATTACAGGTGGTCATGATGGAGAAATATATCGTAACCGAAAAGGTTATTTTTCGTACAATGTACAAACAACATGTGACTATAATTTAAAAATCAAACATAGTTGCAAGATGGCCTCGTTTCAGCCACGATCAGACTGTATTTAACTTGTAATTAAAAGAGCATCTGTCGTATGATTGTTTACTAGTAAATATTTCGAATAAATTGATGTAACCATTCAATTATTTCTTTCTATTTTTTTAGTTATTAGCCAACAAGTCTATAACCTTATGCACAACATAAATACAAAAGAACTAGTAACAAACGTTTTATTAATATATCTTTTTATCTGAACAGTATACAAAAAAAAAGTACATTTCATTTTACGTACAACTGAAATTTAATTTTAAAGAAATACATAACATTAGAGATCTGCTCTTAATTTCATATTATGTAACCTCTTCCAATTCCTTTTTCAGGAGAGTAAATCTCACCGACTGTGTTTCTTGCTTTTCCGATAGTTCTTGCTCCAGAACTTAATTTTGGGGAACTTTGTTTTTCACTTCTTCTAATTTTAAATTATATTCTACTTCCAACAATTTTGTTTTAGTTTCGTAAAATTTGGCTTTTGTCTGTAATATTTTTTCGATATCATCTGAATCGCGCTTTCTCTTATGTTTTTTGGACATTTTGCTTGGTGTTGGTCCCGGTGTACAATTTGATCCACTTGTTTGGACCATTGTATCTGCATCACTTGTCTTCATTGTAACACAAACTAGTTCAGATGGTTCATTTGTAATTTCTCCTGGTACATGTACCGTTATCAGATTATCTGTGTTTCCAAGCTTTTTTTCGACACCAGTGCAGCTGAATACAGCCAGTGATTCACTGTCGCAGTCTAATAAATTTATTTCACCTTCGACAGTCTTGCTTGGGAGTATACTTAATACGGTATCCAGAACTACATCCATGACTGTCTGCGAAGGGCCACCACCTGTAGAATATAGCGCCTGTTTCTTTTGTGCAGCATATTTTCTGCTACGAAGTTTTAAATTTTCATATTTTGCACTCAGCTGTTCAAGGGTACGTGTTGTTAACGGATGGGAAATGTTGAACTCCTCTGTAATGTTTTTCCATGTACGAGCCTGTAAATTCAATCATCAGTGATTAAATGATAAAAGACGAATTACGGAAGAATTACCTTCTCTTGATTAGTCACTGCATTTGTTTGTTTATTTTCTAGAATGTCTATATAATTGACCACCAGTGACAAGAGATCTATAGCCTCTTGTTCACTAAAATTTTTTCCACGACCTTTCTTATTATTCATGTTAACACTAAATATTGTTTCACAAAAATAATCTTGAAGAATCTGGAGACTGACGCGTGTTTGGTATTAAAAGCAGCAACACAAACAAAAGCAAATATAGCCACAGACTGTTTAAATGTGCTAAAATCGTTCAATTGTTCTAAAAGTAATGCCAACCTTCCTAAATACCACATTTAAGTAAATGCTGCTTAAATTCATTTCATAATACGGAACCCCTAATTTAAGTGACACTTAATTTAAGTGTCATTTAACTAAAACTACTTTTAATAACAGTTGATAATACCGGCCGTTATAGTATTTTAGTTGATTATAGTGCTAAAGATATATTTACCCTAACAATGTAAGTTTATATGTACATAGATATATATTGTAAATCGAACATCAATCTTTTTATAATACACTTTTAGTATAATAATTTCTGCAAATACGTTCCTGTTAACCACACGTGTTTGGAAGGGATTATAACGGTAGGTCAACATTTCATTTGTGAAGATCCAATGGTACACTGCTCCAATAAATTAACGCACCACTTATTATAAATAAAAAAATATGGATTATTTTATTTCCGATTTTTAATAGTTGGTATTATTTGTAAGCAACATCATTTCTAACCTTAACTTATTTGACATTTGTTGTCATATTTTCAGGGCTTAAGTTAAAAGTGCACACTTAACTTAAGTAAGTTATTTTGGGACATTTAAATTTTGATTTAACTGTTGTATTAAAAGTGTTTACCTTTGTGAAACAATTTATTCGTTTATTTCTTTGACTTGTGTGTTATTATGCAACGTGAAACACGAAACTTAACAAGGGAGGAATGCGCTCAAGCAGTGATTTTACAGGAAGAAGGTTACAGTTACCGCAGAATTGGAGAAAGCTATGGTGTGTCGCATACAACGATATCACGGATAATTGGACGATATAGGGAGACTACAGGTACATGGTTTGGAAATTTGCACGGAAACAGTTCGCAAACGTCTTTGGGAAGATGATTTATTATGTCGTATTCCGGCGCGTTGTCCGATGTTGACTGTACATCACCGTAGAGATCGTCTAAATTTTGCCAGAAATCACGTCAACTGGTTGGAGGACAATTGGACCCAAATTTTGTTTACAGACGAATCCAGGTTTTGTCTGCACAACTGCGACAGACGTATTCGTGTATACCGACGTCCAAATGAACGCTATGCGCAATGCAATATTACAAATACCACGTTATTTGGTGGCGGATCTCTAATGGTTTGGGGGGGTATATCTTTGACAGGTCGCACGGACTTGGTGGTATTAAATAACATAACTTTAAACGCTGATCGCTACATAACAGACATTCTGGAAGATCATGTTGTGCCATTTGCACCTTACATCGGCCCAAATTTCATGCTAATGCATGATAATGCACGGGTACAAACTGCGCGGATAGTCAGAAATTACCTTCAAGAGGTCGGAATCAATACAATCGAATGGCCAGCAAGAAGTGCGGATCTTAACCCTATCGAGCACATCTGGGACATGCTTTCTAGACGGCTGCGAAACTTTCCACACCCGGCCAATAACCTGGAGGAAGTAGGAAGCCGGCTTGTGGAAATATGGGACGGATTGGATCAAAACGATATAAGATAAGGTCGCTTATTTTGAGCATGAATCGTCGCTGTCAGGCTGTTATTCGAAACAGAGGCGGAAATACTCAATATTAAATGTAACTAAATGCTTTTTTTAAAAAATACAAAACTAAGACTTACAGTTTATGTAATTAAATTTCAATTTCCTTGTTTATTTTTTAAGAATTTTTTATGTTGTGTTCACCTTTTTCTACTAATCAAATGACAAGAAATAAAATATATATATATATATTTACTCATTGTAGAATTTTTTTCAAAATTATAATATGGTGCGTTTTTATTGGAGCAGTGTATTTAATAAGTCAAGTCGTTAGAAATATGGACAGACTGTCAGACTATACTAAACTTCAAGAGAGGATTCAACGTTTAGTTCCAAAAGAAATTTTTAAAACCCTAATAAATTTTGGTTAAATTAGAAAAATATCTGTTGTAGTTATGAGTCACTTTAAAACGAGTTATCAAAGAAATAAGTTTGATTATACCATATATTATTTAGAGAGACGTACTTTATAAATTATAAAATTGTATATTTACTGATTTCAAGGTATTAACGCAATCATTCTATTAAATAGTTTGCGTTATATTGCACAAGTTTTTCATTGGCGGTTCTATCGCCCAGCACACCACATATGTATATATGTTTTGATTATTTAACTTAAAAGTAATAAACGTTTGTAGATAAAGTACTTTATGACGAATTCGGTAAAACCATTTAAAGTATATTTATTGACATGACCTGCAGTTAATTTACAGTCATGTTTATGTCATGCACTCTTAAATTTAAAAAAAGTTTCGCACAGTCCTGTGTCGTGATTCATCCAGACGAACTCAAATTTGTTACTTTGTCTGGCTTATTCTTCCAAGAACTTCAAATGCTTCGAGCAGTATGATTTAAGTTCCTCCTTAAGTGTAACGTAACTTGTATAATACATCATAGTACGCTTAGCGGTTTACGAAATGATTCATTCAAAATTTTTTCACTTTACTTAATTTCATTCATAAAACAAGGCGTGTGAGTGTGAGATGAGACGTGCGTTCGAAACATACTAACATGTTTAATAATAAAATAAACACTTGCATGAATGAGATTGTTCAACAGTCTAATTGTTATTTTAATAAAGGATTGATGTCTAATAATCTTGTTTTTAAATTCATTTATTTAAAATTGGGTTTTAAATATCTACGCGACCTATATTAAACTAATAAACAAATTTACTTACGTTGGTGAATAAATGAAAATTTCTTTGAACATATTAAATAACGTAAGAAAGGGCTTGTTAGAAAATTTCCATTAATATTGAATCCTGTTAGGTTAACCTTACTTACTTATTAACTTTATTTACATCCTAGTGACATTTTTTTTAGAAAACGTAATAAATCATAAACACTTGCCTTCTTTTACTACTTTATTTCACTTATTCATTACACTAAGTTTATACACAATTCTTGAAATAAATATATATTAAAATAACGATTTTAAATATTTGAAATTATATCTACATTGATTTTTGAGTTAGAGTTAGGATTTTCAATTTGCTTATGAATGATTTTTACAGATTTTAACGAATTGACTTAAGAAGTAAGACTAAGTTCAATATGTATATCCTTCTATAGTAACAATGATAGAAAAAGGGTACAACTTCTGTACTATGGTTATTATTCCAAAAATATTTTTATGTGTTCTAATTTATGACAACACTTTAGTATGTGCCGCCTGTACTATGTACCGTACTATCAAACAATTCACTACTGATGGAAGTTTTCAACCTAAAAAAGGACCCGTCGAGCAACAGTCACCGGAGAAAATAATGAAGTGGTTCTATTAGCTGAAGTGGCTACTCCTCATGTTAGCACAAGAGAAATAGCCCGCGATTCTTGATAATCTCACACCAGTGCTCGTAAAATGTTAAAATGTCATAAATATCATTTATAACATGTGTCTTTACATCAAGATCTACAGCAGACCGATTTTCATGTGGCCGGTGGGAGAATTTGTACGTGCGTCAAGTAAGGGTCAGTGTTAGATAGAGACAGTATTCGGAAAAATGAAATGCAAACTCTTTGTGCGAGTCGTGCATTGGGACGTAGTAAGGGATAAATTCATAAAATCACATTGTTGAACATGTTTATAATGGTTTGTATTTCACTAAATTAAGGCAAATAGAAGTAAAATAAAACGCATAGTTTCATGTAACATGTTTAATTAAAATGTCTTACCTTACCTACTAGCTAATAGCGTACTAACATCACATTAAGGGGATGACTGAATAAGATTGTCAGCTACACTTAACGGTAGAAAGGCTTAGGATTAAGTAAAACTAATTTGAATAATTAACTGAATTATTGGCAAATAATGTTTATGCTAATCTCTTTCTCATTATAATCACATTGTAAACTTTCTATATGTACAAAAGAACAGTATATTCTTCAACGAGCGTAGGCGAGTGTTGTAATAACATTATTTAATAGTCGCGGAGAAAAGAATATTATTAATACTAATATTATTGGAAATAACAATGAAAATAATAATTACAATAAGAAACAATACATAAATACTCAAAAATAATTATAGGAGAAAACAATAATGAACAATAACTAAGTTTAAAAAAAATTACGGTAAATTATACATATACATAATTATATAAAAATTTATGCAGAATCACTATCACTGACTTCCTCTTCGCTCTCCGATTCAGAGTCTTCACCCAAATTAATAATGAACTGGTCTGTAACTTCGTCTATGAGAGGTTCCGCTTCCAAAAACTTTTGCTCCCACTTTATCGCGTGGTCACAACATTTATTCCATTCAGCAGCACTAAATTCATCAAAAAAGTTATCAAATAACTGTTGAACATATCTAATAGTGAATGATACATTTTTTTGTGCCACATATTGTTTAAGAGATGCCCATACTAACTCAATCGGATTTAAATCTGTGTGGTATGGCGGTAATCGCAAAACACTATGGCCACGTTGTGTTAACATTTCATCTATCTCGAACGTTTTAAATGTTGGCTTATGTACTTTAATAATATTATATAAATCGGGCTTGAGCATGTTATTGTCGAAGTAAATATTTTTAGACCTTAACAAGTCTATCATAACTGATTTCCTGCTATTAGAATTCGGTGGTTTATCTTTTTGGACATTATGATAAGGAGCATTGTCAATTACTAGGAAAAACTTTGGAGGCAGATTTGGAATTAATTTTTCTAACAACCATTTTTTGTAATTTTCATAATTCATCTCGTGATGATAATCTCCCGTTGTGGTATTAGACTTAAAAATCAATTTAGCATTCGGAATGAATCCCGTCTCGCAGCCAGCATGAACAATAATTAGTCTTAGACCTTTTGATATAGGCCTTGCTAATCCTTCATTGGAATTGTCACTCCAACAAGTAGCCACGGTATGAGAACTGTGGATGTAAGTTTCATCCATATATACATAATCGGTCTTTTTTCATTTCTGTAGCTTTGAATGGTACGCAAATAAGACACTCTTAACTGACGAATGTCGTGCTTTTCCATTAACAACTTTCTGTTGGTTTTTGTTTTTCTCCAACGAAAGCCCATATCTTTTACTACTTTCCGAAGAGAATCTATTCCTCCAGTGTATCCTGTTTCTTTAAATTTTCTTAGAATGTTTGGCATTGTAGGCACAATTTTGTCAACAGTAAAGGTATTTAAAATTGTTCTACGCAGCACACCTTTATCTGCATCGTCTAAGTCGGTTTTGGGCTTTTTTTTTTAATTTTTCTTTGGCGATGTAAAAGATGAACCGGCACCTGCGTTTATTTCACTTTTTTCTTTAACAATCCGTCTAATACATCTCTCAGAAACACCCGTTGCGGCAATAACGCGTTCATATAACTGATCCAGTGGAATTTTGAGTACCCGTGAAGTTTTTTCTTCTTGCATATATTTAAATACATTTGAGATCACTTCACGAGTTTGACTGTGTAAAACACATTTATTTAATTTACTTTTAAACTCCATTACTTACTACCTTAATACGGCAATGCACTACTGTGTTTATCGCTTAAAACGATGTAAAACACTGAATGCCAGAGGTTCCCCTACCTATGAATTTCGTGCGCATCTCGAGGGCGGTACTTCTAACCGGCCACATGAAAGTCGGTCTGCTGTACATGTCGTTGATTTCCAAAATCAGGT
Source organism: Melolontha melolontha (assembly GCA_935421215.2). Classification (NCBI taxonomy): domain Eukaryota; kingdom Metazoa; phylum Arthropoda; class Insecta; order Coleoptera; family Scarabaeidae; genus Melolontha; species Melolontha melolontha. The sequence goes on along the minus strand of OW285239.1, from coordinate 102,009,162 downwards.
AACTGTTTGTCAGTGGGCATGTAAACAATTACAACAAAACCCAAATTTTTTTCGTTATGTGTTGTTCTCCGACGAGGCGTCTTTTACAAACCACGGAACGGTTAATCGATGCAATACGCATTACGGAAGTGTTGAAAACCCGCACTAGCTTTCCAAGTTGAACACAAGCGCCTTTGGACTACCAAGGTGTGGTGTGGAATAATTGGGAACAAAGTCATCGGCCCCCACATTATTGAAGGCCACTTGAATGGTGAAATGTACCGAGACATTTTGGAAAATGAACTGCGAGCACTACTTGAAGGCGTTAGCTTAGAAGAGTGCGACAGAATATGTGGTTTCAACATGATGGTTGTATAGCACACTAATCGGTGGTAGCACGAGAAGTACATGATCGTAATTTCAATGGTCGCTGGATCGGTAGAGCTGGCTCAGTAAATTGGCCAGCTAGATCATCAGATCTTACTTCGCCAGATATCTTAAATGCAAAGTATACAATCAAGTACCAACAACACGTGAAAATATGATTAAGCGAGTCAGAAATGCTTGTGCGTGCCGAAATGTTGTCTACACTCATTTGAAATGCGGATCACTAAGTGCATTCAAGTCGAAAGCCATCATTTTGAGCACTTACTTTAATTGAAAGATGATCAGGTGATAGAAAATCTAGCACTCTGATACGTCAGAGGCGAGGAGACTCAGGTTAATCAAGCACCCCAAGGTGGTACTACGCACACGTCGTTATTGTTGGGTTACACTAAAAGTAATTTATCTACCAGCAATTTACATTTCTACAGGACATTTTCCCAGTTATTCGAAGTTTGTGAAATGATGAAAGTTTTTTTAAGACTAATTTTGGTTTTTTGCAAAGAAAACATACTTTTTATTACACACTTATTGCAGAATCGTATACACAGATTCTCAGTGCGAGAAATTGAAAAACATTGAATTTCGTCGAATACAGCGCCATCGATCATGCATTGAAAAGAATGTTTCAGACAAATCCTACGTAGTTTTTCCAGAAGAATTCGAATCTGTAATAAAATATACGTGTTCCTATTTAAGATATCGAAGTTACCCCCGCCCCAACGACATGGAGGGAGAGAGAGGGACTAATATAGCACTAATGTATTTCCTCCATTGAATTATTAAATTTTAAACCTCGACATTTTTTCGTGAACTGCTTATTTTTCGAGTTTCACGTTAAAAAATACACCCGTTATAAAATACAAATAGTATCTAAGATTCTAAATTCTACAATATTACAGATACTGCATCAATAATACATAATATAAAAACGATTACTTACGAAAGCCGTTTTAATCTTCCCGAACTAAGCAATTTTAAATTTTAATGCAATTTCCCATTGAACTTCTTTAAAGTCACATATGCCTTGGTAGCTTGTGTGCCAATTTTCAAAGCATTTGCAACATTATTAATTTGAGTATCTGTCAATTTATGTTGTCGGGCATTGATTTTATATACAAATTAAAAAGTTCCTTACAAAGATACTTGAAGAAATGTTGCCTGTATACGGGAATGATTGCGGTTCCAAGTCAGCTATTTGCGAGTGGTCAAGATTGTTTAAACATGGTCGAGAATCATTAAATGATGATCCCTGTCCAGATCGTCCTAATGATGTGATCATTTCAGATGTTGTTGAAAAGAGCAAGGGTTTGGCACTGGAAAATAAAAAATAAAAGAAGCGATAATTAGCAGGCTTATTAGGTGTTTCGGAAATCACGATCTTTACAATTCTACACGAGTACCTTTGACAGAAGTTAGTGCAAGGTGGGTTCCAGCAATGCTTTCGCCGTTGCAAATGCGTGTCCAGGCAGCAATTCTTGGCGCTTTGTGGGAACGAATCAGACTATCAACCGACTTGTCAATGGATATGAAATTTGACTCCATCTTTACGATCCATATTCGAAACAGGAGTCGATGCAGTGACATGTTAAGGGCTTGAGTCACCCCAATAAGTTTAAAGTCACTTCTTCTGTAGGAACAGTAATGGCAACTATCAAGGAATTTCGCTGATTGATTATCTGAATAAAGGTAGTACGATAAATGGAGAGTATTATGCAAGTTGATGCATCACTCAGAAATTCTATTAAAGTGAAAAGAGACGGAAAGACTCATGCAAACTTGCACCACGACAATACACCAGTGCACAAATCAAAACTTTGCTGTCTACAAATTACAAAGCAAATCATACGAAATTTTTAATTGAAAAATATTGTCTACGTTGGGACTTGAACCCAAGTCTACAGTTTGCCGGACTGTCGCTTTTACCACTTAAGCCACGATAGACCTTGGTTCAAGCTATTTAGAAATGCATTATCAATTGATATATATATATATATATATATATATATATATAAATATAATATTTTCGTGACCTTGGTATGATAAGGTAAACTTAATAAGTCGGCGATTAAAGGTCTGGTTCATTACTTCAAAGTACATATATTTAAAACAACCCTACATGTTTCGGCAATGATGCCTTTGTCAAAGGCATCATTGCCGAAACATGTAGGGTTATTATACATTATAAATATATATACTTTGAAGTAATGAACCAGACCATTAATCGCCGACTTATTAAGTTTACCTTATATATATATATATATATATATATATATATATATATATATATATATGTATGTTGATTAAAAAAACAGAATCCTATTTCATAGAAACCATTCTTTAGAGTAATCTAAGTAGGAAAGCTTATTAAGTACACGCATGGGCTTTTTGATAATTTAAAAAGCCTATCAACCCACGACATTATTGCATACGACATATTCCAGTGAAATATTTAGTAAGCTATTTTTGTAGATTCAAGGCTCACAGAATAGATTAATTTCTTCATTGCAAAATACAGCTAGGCAGTTTTGTATACAATTCACCTATTTGAGAAGTTAAATTTAATTGGGAAACCGGATGTACTCCTTAGAATCTCACTGCTTGCTACGCAATTTTTTTATTTTCGAAATTTACGCGTTTTATTTTATTTAGAATTAATGTCAATTCGTTGGTATTAAACCAATTATTATATTGAATTTATAACTTCATGCTCGTTGGTTTAAGTATAAATGTTGTATCGTCCGCAAACTATATACACTTATTACGGAAGAACCTTGATATAAATTATAAACAAAAGAAGATCCACACTAGATCCCTGAGACCACTGCTCGGGAGCTCGTCACTTAGTTTGTTTATACTTAGCCCGCTGTATACTGTTCGACCAGTAAGATTTCAGAAGAATATAGTAATTCCGCGCCATCTGCAATATTTTAGTTTGTCCAACAATATATCATGTGATATATAGACAATGTCGTTGATCTTACGATGATGCTTAACGATTTTTTGCACATTATAAAATATATATTGCTATTGGCGGTCCGGCAGGAATTGGTTAAGTATCTTACCTTCTTTTCAAATCTGTTAACTGATATATAAATAACTGAGGCACTAACTTAATAAATAAAGCCATGTACGTAATTTGCGACAAAAGTTGAAAAACCCTAGATCTAGGTGACGTAACTGAAACTCAAGAGTAATTTTTTTTTGTTCATGTTGTGAAAAAATGCAATTTTCTTATAAATAATTTAGAACGATGAATTTGTAGGGCTGTCTATGTGGGCTTACTTAATAATAATGCATCGACCATCTTCTTGGAGAAATAGAAATAGTAAATTCTAATTGACTTGCAAAATTCAAGCATAGACGCTTAGGCTTTAGCGATGAATTTCATATTTATTGTGATGTTACAATACACATTGTCGGTGTAACAAAAATGATACAGATAGACCGCCATGTGACATACGATACACTGAATTCAGGCATGCATAGGCATTGATATGAAAAAGCTTTGTGCTTGTTGAATTTCGCACGATTTGACCGAAGTCCAAAAAGCCTCCTCTCAAATGGAACAAAGAAACACATACTTAAGAAAGTATACCAAGATTTTTGTAATAGTACTTACAACATCGCAACTAGTAAAGAAGAAGTCCTAAGAGGTCGAAACTGAATGTCAAAGAGCTATTTGGATGTTCCGAGATGAACTTAAATATTGTTTTCACATTGCTTCTAAAAATGATGGCTATGTTTTTCTTAATTACTGATCATGTGTCTGTTCTTGCTTTGGAAGATCGAAATAGTGTTAATAATGCTGATTTGTAGATAATTTTCTTCCTAGAAATCATTGATGAATTTAGTAAAATCGTAACAATGCCATGAAATATCGAATATTTGCTTCCAGACTTGTTTCAACCGCGTGCAAAATTGTATAAAGGAGACTACTTTTAAAACAATAAAACCACTGATACTGATTTATATATATGTATATATTGTTATGTGTCAGAAATTGCCCCACTATAAATTTGGGCTGACAAATGTTATATATCAGATGTGAATGTACATATATAAATAAATGTAAAATGAATGTTAGTTATAAATGCCCCAAAACGTTGGGCTCTAAATGTTATATTGCAGAAAATGAATGATTATGTTATTCGATGTATATAAAAATTCATTCAAATCGGGCCCATTCAATACTTATCTGTTTTTTTTTTTTCGGCTAGCTTCTTTTTTTCTTCAGGGTTAAAGTAGGTTCACTTCTCTCCACTTTGAATTGATTTACGTAGCTTATTGAATTGGAAATGGAACAATATCTCAAGTATTTTAAAAGAAAAAACCAAAGTAAAATATTGACAATTAACTTTATTAATAATAAAACATCTAGAAAAGTTTGAGAATTTAAATTTACAGTTTCGTGACACACATATAACGTAAGGGAGACACACTCAGCGGTTGGTATTCTTACAGTACAAACAATATGGTGTAAGACAAGTGCAAATAATTGTTGCTTTATTAAAATAGTTTATAAAAGTGAAATAGAATCAAGTTTTAAAATTAAAAGTAGTGGATACTAATATTTAAATAGGTTGAATAAAAACTACAGTGGTAGAATATCGGTGAAAGCAATGTAAATAATTATTTATGGAATAAACAAAGAAAAGTTCTAGAAATGTTCATGAGCAAGTAAAAATGGCGCGTATAATATTTGTAAAATTAGCAAAAACCTGAATCTTCGGATATAACCTCTGTTGATTCCTGCGCCTGTGTTCTGGAGAAGTCTTCACAGCGGGAAACTGGAGAATATTTCTGCTACTGTCCCTCGGGATGACTTGAACTTTTTAAAATCTCCAAGTCCGACGGCGGCTTGAGCGGATGACCGGTCTCGAGCGTTCCAAGATGTTGTTCGATGTACGGTGAAACTTTTAGGCGGGTAGTTTTCGTATCGAAAACTTTAAAAATTCGTAACTCTTGAACTGTTTGGTCGGAAGATGTTAAATTTGGTCTACAGGTAGTTCGTAGGTAGGTGTAACGTTTGGTAGACTTAACAATCTCGAGCACTTAATAATTTCGCCAATTTATTTTAATTACTTCGGAGCACAAAAAAACGTGACCTCTCACTGCAACTACTAATTACCGACGCCAATTTTTTCACTTGTTTCTAATTGCATAACTTGCCGAAAATCGCTCCATTCTTTACTTGCATTATCTTTTTGAATATTATTAAATTAGACATTTTTACAGTGTAAAACAGTTAAAAAAATTACAATTTGATTTATAAAATAACTTTAGTTAGGTAACATATGTTGATGTGTTTACAATCACTCTGTCAATATCGGTTTCTTTTCGGGTTATTGCACCGTTAAAATTGTGGGCGGGGCTTAATTGTTCAAATACATTTGAATATAAATACGTTAAATTTGTTTGAATAAAAACGCGTTAAATATTAATTTGAAATAAAAATGAATATAAACATTACAATAAAAAAATAGAAAAATAAGTTAATTATTTCAAGGCAAATTTGTCGTCAAAATAAAGTATTTATACTTTGAATCAATCTTTCCCCTTCTTGGTATTAAAGTACATAGTAGATATAAACATTACGGTTACATGTATTCTTTATTTCTTTCAGAGGAAAAGCCCTTCTTGTAATGCCTCAATATATATATATATATATATATATATATATATATATATATATACATATTACATAATAAGAGAAGGAATCTTTGCTGTTAGAACAAAGGTATTAACGAAAACTGTTAGGGAATCCAGCAAAAGCAATATCTTTATAAGTTAGTTCTTTATTTTTTCGTTCCAACGAATAGATATTGCTTTCGCTGGATTCCCTAACAGTTTTCGTTAATTCCTATATATATATATATATATATATATATATATATATATATATATATATAAATTATATGTATATAGTAGATTAAATTAGTCGGCGATTTACTTTGATATGTATATATATATAAAACAATCAAAACATGTTTCGACACATAGTGCCATTTTCAAAGAAACTTAAAATATTATATTGGTCCATAATTATTTATTTGTACAAAACAAGAATACAAAATTCCAAATAGTTCAATTATTTTAAAAATATATAAAATGTACATTTTATGTAATAAGAAGAGATACTTAGAAGAGGTAGAGTTTCTGTACAAGTCATTTACAACAAGTAGGAATAACATTAGTGCTAAATGACTGCCCTGAAGCACACCGAAGTAACTACTATTGCTCAGGCCGTTACGATGATATTTGAACAACCTGAGATCTAAAAGATAGTATGATGTAATACAACCACTCCCATAAATTTCGAGTTTGTGGGGCAACAATTGATGATGAACATGGTTGAACGCTTTAGAAAAGTATACGGCATCCATTTGAGAGCTTCATTCCAATGTGGCGCTAATAAAACACGAGAATTGCAATAAGTTCATTTGAGTGCTACGACCAGATACGAAACCATGTTGGTTTAAATCTATCACTTCGAGAAAACTGACAGGGATGATACAGAGATGATAAACACTGATGGCAAAAAGTGACGAGCACACCCTGTATAATCTGAACGTGTCAAGATAAATGCGTAGATTTAGCGGAGCATTAAGGTTTCCTCCGCAGCGAGTTTTGACTTTTTCTATCGCTGCATTTTTTACTGAGTACCTCCGACAGCTGCAATATGTTGTCTCCATGGAGACCGATGCGGGAAGGGAGAAACCGGTTATTGTTAGTGTGGTGGAAGTGGGTAGTTGTAGTCGTACTTTGTGCGTGATGGACGGCCGTTCGCATTATCTGAGTGCGTTCGAGCGGTCATTATCGACAGTGCCGCGGGCATGGCGAGAATGGATGGAGCAAGGACGTACACGTCTTCTTGTGCACAGCGCTTTAGCGCTTTACTCACTACGCGAACTGTACGGGGGCGGGTGCTAGAAAGTGGACTGCGAGCGCGCTGTGCGTTGCAGCGGATTATTTGGCGTTGTGACAGGCATATCCGCCGTTTCTTCAATATTGTCGAAGCAATTTATGAGAACTCAGATAGGGGGTCGTATATTCTTTAATAGAACAAAAACTTCTGAACTACTGCACTAAAATTCACTCGGTACGTTTAGGGGTTTGTTAAATCACTGCCAAAAATGTTTCAGATTGTATATGTGTTCGAAGTTCCCAAAATATACGAAAACTATTTTTGATCCCTTCTTTTCAGAAACAAATGGTAGAATAAGAAAAATAATAGTGGAACTCAAAGAGTAGTGCACAAGTTTTTGGGTAATACTAATGATTATCACTACAAAACCATTGTAGTATGCATGTTTGAGTGCATATAAAGCTCAAGGATGCAAGATGAACCTAAAAGTTTATTTCTTAGACTCCCATCTCTACTATATTCCTGAAAACTTGGGAGCCTTCAGAGAAGAGCAAAGAGTTCACCAGGTGTCCGTGATGCTCAAACGGGAAATAGAAAATGGAAAGCGGAAGCATGTTCGGAGAAGCATCAAAGAGAAGAAGAAAAGGAACACGGAATGTTAAGTACATTTTATGAAGAAATTGTTTGTTTAATTATAAGAAATATTGTTTAGTTCATTGTAAAAAAATGCTGGCTTTTTCATTAGTGTTATGCTTTTTTGCGCAAACACCTTGTATTTTGCAAAATAAGTATACGTGACGGAAGGAAATGGAAATCATTTTTGGATTCAGCAGACATAATATTTACCAGAAACCTTCCATGCAGCTGAAAAAAACTATTTTGTTGCAGACCTGTGTAATCTAAAAATTAACTAATGCAATGCTTACAATTCGATTCTATTTAAAAAGAAGCGGTATCTTGAATACATAAAATGACCTTTTATTTATGTTATTTTCTTTGGAACAATTGCAAATTCCGAGAGTAAAATATCACATATCTCTACGGCTTAAAAATACCTCAATCGGATTTACCTAACCGTATGATTATTTTTGTAATCTCATAAACACTCCTATAAATAATGTTCTGTTAAATATCACATTCGTAATAGTAATTTAATAAACTATCTTAAACGTTGAACAAATTACCTGTTGATGTTAAAAATTATCGCATCTTAACCATATATTATGTATATAATGACAGAAAAACACCTAAATTACTATGTAGAACTTGCGTTTATAGATGGTGGCAATATCGTTACTAATTTCATAAATTCAAGAACATAACAAAATTATCATTGACTACTTCTCTATAATTTACTTCATATTGCAACCTCGTTTCCATTTTCCCAGTCCTTCTTGAAGTCATCTTTGCGTAATGGAAGTGCTATTTGCGGTCAATACAGTGTGATAAAAGTAATTTCTCCTTTTAAGTCATAATTTCACAAGTTTCCGGTTTCCGAAACTTTTTGATTCTAGATAGTTATTTGATGATGGTATTGTTTCATACGAGGAATTTACAAATGCGTTACGTAAGTTCGCGCGACACAACCGTAATTAATGGTCAACTGTATGAATCAATTCTCATAGATGAATAGGAAAACTACTCGTATATTATAATTCCATCATTTGTTTTTCTATTTTATCTTGATACAATTGCACTTTGTTTTACATGGTCCATTTCCACATAATTTATTTTCTTTCCATTTTAGCATTCAATCTGAAACATGTTCATCCCACAAAAAAATTACGATCTTAAATTCTGTTCATCTTTCTACATATTAAAAATTATCCTTTATCTTTGTTTTACTTATCATCTATAAGGATAAGCTGTTTAGCACCTGTAAAATTCATTATACAGGGTGGGGCACGGCAATCGGATGTTTTTGAAATAACAATAAAATCGTCAGTTTTTGCATTAAAAGAAATTTATTGGTAGGATTACATACGCAAGAATTTAGCATTTCATAATTTGCGGAAAATTACTTCAGACATGTGATGTCCGTTTTCGTTTACGCATTGTTGTAGTCGTGCACGAAAATTGACTTCCACTCTTTCCAGCAGGTTTCTAGGAATTATATTAACTTGTTGACGTATCGCTTCCTTCAGTTCTTGTAACGTACGAGGTCTACCCTCGTAAACACGAGACTTGAGGAACCCCCATAGAAAGAAATCACATGTGGACAAGTCGGGAGACCGAGGAGGTCATAAAACATCACCAAATCTCGAAATGAGATGATTAGGAAACAGGGTACGAAGAACAGCAATACACGCTCTGGCGGTGTGTGCCGTGGCTCCATCTTGCTGAAACCATAATTGTAGAGGATCCAAACCTCTTCTTTGCAATTCAGGGATAAAATTCACCATATTAATGTAACGCGCCGATGTTACAGTAACGGTAACATCGTTTTGTTCAAAAAAATAGGGACCGATACCGCCAAACTTCCCCACTGCGCACCAAACTGTAACCTTAGGACTGTGCAGGGGTTTTTGATGCAGCTCTTGAGGATTTTCGGCAGCCCAATACCGACAATTTTGTCTATTGACAGTCCCATTAAGGTGGAAATGGGCTTCATCACTCATTACCGCCAACATGTTTTCGTTCTGCTCATAAAGTGTAAGCATTTGTTGGGCAAAATTCACACGTTGCTGGTAATCCCTTTCATTCAATTCCTGCACAACCGCTATTTTGTATGGATGCAAATGTAATTCACCATGTAAAATCCTTCTTACAGTACGATTACTGATTCGCAGTCCGCCCGAATGAGCCCGAGCAGAGCGGCGTGGGCTTTGCAGTATCGCTTGTCTAACCCTTTCAACGTTCTCTGGAGTGCGCACTGTACGTTGGGATCCGAGCAGTTTTATTTTGAGTATTGAGCCTCGTGTTCGAAGATTATGAAATCAACGTAGGATTGGGTTACGCGTGGGGACAGAGTCATTTCGATTAATATTGAATCTCCGAAGAAATTCACGTTGAACCGTAGTCACTGATTCACCACTTCTAACGAAAGAATTATATGCAAATATGCGCTGTTCTAGCGTCCACGGCTCCATGACAGTAACTGACAGTAAAATGCTTTGAGTCAGGTAAGGTATCCCCACCTGTCAAATGCCCTTTCCTTTTCTAATGGTCGAATATTATGTATTCTAAAAACATCCGGTTCCTGTGCCCCACCCTGTACAAAGAAAGTTCAAATACGAACGAAATTATTCGTTGTCTACTAGCTTAAACGGTACATTACACAATATGAAAGTTACACATAATGAAATGAAACAAAAATGTCTCGTCACTTTTTTGTGATTATGCATTGTTACAATATTTTATTGATTAGTCGCCGTATATATGTGTGTTCTTTGTTAGTATCTTATTTCATCGTTGACGGCGCTGTTGCGTATTAGAGTTTTCCGACGAGGTGGTGGAAAAGGTAGTCTATCTGCTGGTGTCTTTTCACTTTTGCTCTATGACTATCTCACAAGTTGCGCGTGTCGAATAGACGAAGTTGTTTTAATGTGAATTAGCTGTTTCGTTGATGAAATTTTTGGAAAAATTAATCACCCTCGAGGCGGACATGACTTCCCTCTAATCAAGTAATTAAGGTATCGACATTGATTTGTTAATTACACGTTAACTACACACATATATACAGGGTTGGCCATTTAAGGTTGCGGTTTTTGAAGTCATATTAAACATACAAAACATTAATTTAAAAAAATGATTGATTTGTGCAATTAAACAACAAGATCTGCGGTTTAATAAATCAGGTTTTCGAAGTGAGAGCCTCGAGCAACGATAACATTTCGCAGCCTCTTCTCAAATTCTCCACAAACTGTCTGAAGTGTGGCGTACGGTATCGCTTCTATTCGCTGCCGTATTGCCATTTCAAGGTCATCCAGGGTGTCTATACCATAATAAGCAAAATTGGAGACATTGGGGGACAGAAAATCCACATCTAGTAATTGTTCGTCCTCTTCACGGGATATACCGTATCTTTTAATGATCCCCACAGGTAGAAATCGCAAGGATTGAGGTCTGGACTATATGGTGGCCATGTTATCCCTCCGCCTGTAAACTGTTGAGCGCCAAGACCAATGATTATGTTACCGAAATGTTCTTCAAGAATGTTCAAAACTTCTTCCGTGCGATGCGGACGAGCCCCGTCTTGCATAAACCATGCATTTTCCACCATATTTAATCCATGCGCCACGGGAATAAAAGACTCATTAAGCATTTCACAATATTTTTGCGAAGTAACGGTTCCATTGACAATCACGGGACCGATAATTCCTGCCGACGAGATAGCACACCATACAGTCAACCGTCGAGGGTGAAGAGGACGAACAATTGCTAGATGTGGATTTTCTGTCCCCCAATGTCTCCAATTTTGCTTATTCACATAACCGGATACATCGAAATGTGACTCATCCGACGACCACACTCGTTCCAATGACATGCTGCCATTTTCAATGCGTTCGATGATTTCGTTCGCAAAATTGTAGCGTCGCTCCATATCAAACGGTCTCAACGGCTGATCGATCTGGATTTTGTATGCTTTCATCTTTAGATCTTGCTTTAGGATCCGCCTTAGTGTTGTACGGGGTATTTTAAGTTCTTGAGATGCTCTTGAGGTCGATGCTGAAGGTTGAGCTGTAAAGTGCTCCCGTACTCGTTCTATGGTTTCCGGTACCCGGATGGTCTTTTGACGTTCTCTAACAGTTGATCGTTCGTCTGCCGCAGCTGCTGTTGCTTCAAATTTCACTACAATCCTAAGATATTGTCGGATTAGTAGACATGGAAACACGATAACGAATACTTTGTTACTTTTCTAAATTTATCTTTTTTTCCTTACCTTTTTATAGTGTTTTCCGTTGGTGCGTTATTTCTCCCGAATAGAGTACGCAAGTGTCTTGCCGTAGCTGCAAAAGATTCCCCATTTCTATAATAATATTTTATTAATTTCACACGCACTTCCGTTGGATACGACGCCATCTTGAAAACTGACAAGGCAAATTTTTCATAAATTTATTGTAAGCCGCGCTTGGTCCTCTAGTGTAAAAAATATATATTATATTAATTTCTATATATACAAGGGAATAGCGCGATTTTTAAAACCGCAACATTAAATGGCCAACCCGTTATATATATATATATATATATATATATAATTGAAAAGAAATTATCGACCGTGATATATTATCAAAAATTAATTAAAATTCGGGTAAGCGGTCAATTAAATTTAATTGACCGATTACCCGAATTTTAATTAATTTTTGATATATATATATATATATATATATATATATATATATATACAGTGAAATCTCCCCTAACGGACACCTCCCTTAAGCGGACATCTCCTTTATACGGACACATTGTGATAGCCCCGAATTTGTCTTATGGAATTTACAAGTAAATCACATTCTTTTGAACGGACACTCTCTTGAACGGACACGGACAGAAGAATTCAGTCCGTTTCCTTTAAAAAATCTCTCTTGTGCGGACAGCGCACATCAAAGTACATATATGAAATGGGCTGCTAAATCGGTATGCGCAACGGCATTCGCACGCACGCTAGTTAGTAGATAGAGATTTCCCCGAAACTCCGAATTCATACAGTCGTGTGTTTGTGCATATACGTAGCAATAAAAATGGCATCTAAACGAAATTATTTAACACTCAAGGAAAAGATTGAAATAGTGGAAGTATACAAAAGTGAGAAACTTAGTGTTCGTGAGTTAGCTAAACGTTTTGGTATTGGTAAAACACGACGGCTAATATCATAAAAAATAGAGACGATCTATTGAAAGTGTGGCACTCCAATGTTAATGTTAATAAGAAACGATGCTTTACTAACAAAGGAGGTGCAGATGTAGACAGAATGTGCTACGAGTGGTTTATCAAAGCAAGAAGTAAAGGAATTCCTCTGTCAGGTAAAAATTTGGGATACTAAGGTAAGATTTATTTTAATGTTCTCAAATTTAAAGGGCCCATAGTGCAGAGTAAAGCGAAAGAAATTGCTGAGAGTATAGACTATACTGGATTTAACGCATCTTATGGATGGTTAGATAAGTTTCGAAAGCGCCATAATATAAGCTTCAAAGCTATATCTGGTGAGGCAGCTAGTGTTAAGGTGGAAGATGTAGCAACATTTTTAAATAAATTACCGTCAATTTTGAAAAATTATTCACCGAGGGATGTATTCAATGCCGACGAAACCGGGCTGTTTTTTCGTGCTCTTCCTGACAAGACTTTACATTTAAAACAGGAAAAATGCGTTGGCGGTAAATGTTCAAAAGAAAGAGTCACCATCATGCACTGTGTTAACATGCTTGGTGACAAAGAAAAGTTGTTGGTTATAGGTCATGCGGCTAAACCTAGAGCTTTCAAAAATATAAAAGTAACTGAATTGCCTGTTACTTGGAAGGCCAACAGCAAGGCATGGATGACTGGTACTATAATGACGGAATGGTTGAAGGAACTAGACAGCAAAATGCAAAGACAAAAGAGACACATTTTGCTATTTGTTGATAATGCCTGTTCGCATCCAAGGGACATAGAACTGCATAACATTAAATTGGTGTTTTTTACACCTAATTGCACATCTGTATGTCAACCCCTTGACCAGGGTATAATAAAAAATTTTAAAATGCACTATAGGACCATTGTGGTTAAGACTATTTTAGCAAAAATTGAGTGTTCAAATTCAGCTCATGAACTTTGCAAATCAATTAACATTTTAAATGCTATTTACTTTATAAAGAACGCTTGGGACAAAGTATCAAAACAAACGATTCAAAACTGTTTTCAAAAGGCTGGGCTTATTGTTGGAAATCAAAAAACCACGTCCACAGAAGATGAATTTACGGCAGATGATAATGTTCCTCTATCACTATTAGCTGAATTGTGGAAAGTACCACCAGCATTAGGGATTGAAGAATGCAACGTAGAGGCCTTTTTGACCTTCGACGAAAATCTAGTAACAGAAGATACGAATGACATGCCCTCTGTCACAAATCAGTCGTCGGATATTGTGGAACTGGATGGATCGGATGAAGATGTGGAAGAAGTGAGCAACATGAAACTAACGATTTATCAACAAGCCATAGATATGGTAAAACAATTAAAAAAATTTAGTCAAGATCGAGGAGATGCCGCCGTACTAGAGTTTACTCACCACACTAGAATTACACTATCACGACCAAAACATTAAGAAAACTACTCGCCAGGCAACCCTGTTGAATTATTTTACAATGTTGCATTAAATATAAGTAACAAGGAATTATGTATATATGTACAATTCAATTACTTTAAATTTTGTGCTGGTTTACAGAGGTTACATTTATGTTTTATATATTTAATAAAATCACATTGGTTCATTATGAGCTTACTTATTTTAATATTCCCAAAAAATTCACCTACTATTCCCTTAACAGGACACCTCTCTTGAGCGGACAGATTGGAATAGTCCGATAGGTGTCCGGTCAAGGGAGATTTCACTGTATATATATATATATGTATACATGAGATTGATTGGAGCCGCATTTTTAACTGAAAATAGTACACACAAGATAATGACAAATGAAAAAAAATTGTGATAAAAGTTGTAAAGTGACAGAGATATTCACACTTATGTGAGCAACACACGAACACCTCCTAGGGCAACTGTTCGAAGTTACCGCCTCCTGCTTGAATACAGCTTGTGCTTGTCGTATCCATGAATTATAATATGGTCGAATATATTGCCTGCTTATTATGTCTGCAGCATTATGAAGACGTATGGTCAATAATTGAACGTTTTCAATTTCATTATCGTTATTGTGCCATGCCATACATAACATACCATAGATAAAAGCCTATCGGGTTCATGTCGGGTGACCTAGGTGGCCATGCAATAGGCCCACCTCTGCCTATCCATCGGTCACCAAACGTATTATTCAAATGCTCACCACTTCGTAACTGTTATGTGGTGGAGCACCATCATGCCAAAATCACATGTGTCGACGCACGTTGCTCTAGGAAGTATTACTGTGTTGCTCACATAAGTATGTATATCTCTGTTACTTTACAACTTTTGTTACAATTGTTTTTTTCATTTGTCATTATTTTGTGTACTATTTTCAGTTAAAAATAAAGCTCCAATTTTTTATCACCCTGTATATGACTCAGTTTCATCCATTGTTATTTTAACCATCCTTACTAATTTAAGTGGTTTAATCAACATTGCTAATATTTTATATAACTTATTTCTATCGATGGAAATCTTTTAAATAAAATTTTACCAGTTAACGTAAACTAGCCGAAGAAAAGATTTGTCAATAACTGCTCTGAAATAATGTAAAATTATAGTGAGCGATAATAGTTGAAGCAACAGCTTTATTATTGTTATCAATTTCAGTATTAATACAGAAAATTACAAATTTTCGTTCAAAATTGAAAACGCCCTATTGCAAATGAACTGTCTCAGATTTTCAGGTTTATGCACTAAAAGTAGGTGTAATATCTCTAGCCAAAACAATAATGACGAAATATTGAAAAATTAGATCTGTTTCATTTTCAATAAACTAGCCTGTATATGTCGTAAAAACAAATTTCTACCAGGATTTGGTAACTATATATCAATATCTGAAAACATATCCTAATTAGTTTGTGCTTAAATGAAGAGCTTACAGTAAAAGTCAAAATAATTTTTGTCACATACGAATTGCGCGAATTACTCATAGTAAAACGACAAATAAAAGTACCCGCTACAGGAAGATGCACGCATTTTTCCATGTATACTGGATAGTCATTGTCTGTTCCTTCAAACAGGATCATAAAAATAAAATTGCGGAAGAAAACGGTGATCCAGATTTAAAATTAGGTGACTGCTATTATGGAGATTTCAATTCGTTTGAATTTTCATCTTTGTCATCGCTTCAGACATATGTTTCAGAAAAGCTCCATCATCGGCTCCTTTCCATGGGTGACATGGGAGAGCGCTAAAAGAGCCTCTTTTGCCACGACATAGGTGTCCAGTGAGTTGCGGTGGAGTGGGGATGTTTCACTAAAATACACTGTCTCGTCTTGGAACAAACCAGTCAGTGACTTTTGCTATCTTCGAACGTTGAAATTTGTATCGACGCTCGCGCCAATTAAAAAGAATTAGAATCGAATAACTCGAATTTCGACCGTTTGAAATTGAACTGAGTGATCGTTAGCGATTTCGTTTGCCTGCCTCTTTATTCTTATTGTTACGGTTCACGCGAATCAAGTGTGTTATGTGATTCAGATAACTTATGTGTGATATTATTGTTGTTGTATGTGAAAGAAAGTGGTTCTGTTTAAATATTTTTCGTTAGAGAATAACAAAAGAAAACATTCTTTTAACAGAAAATAAATTCAAAGCAGAATGGGTGTCAACAAAATCACAATGCCTGCTCAGCCAAATATTAGGCGAGTCTTTCTTAACAGAAAGGTAAATAATATAATTTAGAATAGAATGAATAACCTAGGAAATAAACTTTAGTAAATAAATTTTTTTATTGTCGATTTCAACAAGTAATACAATTGAACGTTAAAAATTTGAAAATTCAAAATTACAACAGGTTACAAAATGGTCGAAATGTAACCGGAACTATATTTAATTTTTTTTATTATTTACTATCACATGATAATATAATTTTTAATTATATTTTCGACACTAAACTATTATTTCTTTCTTAAATTAGAAAAAGCGTACTTGCGATTTATAATCTTTATTTCTTTTTATATTAATTAGAAATATACAAAAAACTAATAATAGTTAGCGCTATATTTACAGCGTCTTTTTCCTAATATATCTTTTAGTTAATAAAATTAATTAATATAAAATATATATAATCTTGTACAAACAGCTGTTTATTAAAATTGTTATTTTGTCAATAAGCTTATTAACACTAATTACCTGTTACATAACAGGTAAAATACTTTTTAAGTGAAAAGCAATAACCTAGAGTTAAAAACTTTTTAAATTTTCAATTTTAAGCACTTATAGGCACAGTAAATTCAAAATATCGGACCAAAACAATTTGAAGCGTAGCTGCGTAATTGTAAAGTATAAATTACTTTACCCAAAATTAAAAAACAATTTAACTAATTCCTACAATTCAATCACAATAAAAATTGCTACTTTCATTAAAAAACTCAATAACGAACACATATCATTTAAAACAGACAATACTACACAGAATATTATTAAAAACAACAAAGATTAAATAGATAACGAATCAAACTCTGGTATATAAGTTATCATGTGTAAATTGTAATAAGATATACATAGGACAAACGGGGAGGACGTTCAAAATTAGCATAAAAGAACACGAGGGAAGTCATAAAGAAAAGAAAACAGATTAAACTTTCGCAAATCATTGTTTAGATATTAATTATAAATTCAATATAGATTTCAAAATTTTACATATTCAAGATAAAAGTAAAAAACTTAACTTGTTAGAAAACTTAGAAATTCATAGATATAATAATTTAGGATTAGCTTTAAATGGCCGATTAGATTTAAACAACTTCCCTCTGCTAAAAAAATTTCCACCACCGTTTTTTATCAATAAAATTTGTACATAAATATTCAAACTTGAATTTTAAATATTCAGTTTTCCATCCACCTGATGAAGCCATTGTATGGCGAAACAATATTGTAGTGGTTTTACAATAAACAAAATTTTGAAACTAGATGTTTAGTACTTATTTCTTATCGTTATACTGAAGTTTAAACAAGTAACTCCTTCGTCGATCAACGACAAATTACTTTGTTCACTTAATCACTCTCATTAAGCTAAAGCTTTATCAATACATATTAATCAGGTTTAACCAAACAATAATATTTTGGAACAAAAACTAGTCTAATTCCCAACTACTTGTAATTAAGTACTGATATTTTGCGATATTGTCCGCTCATTTATACGAGGAATGTCTTTTTAGTGTTAGGTATAGCCATAAAAACAAGCAGTGGATCAACTCAAGGGTGTTTTATTGCTTTTCAAAATATTTTTCACAGAAATTGATGACTTCTCATTCGCTCAAACCAATTATTAAAGCAGTTATTCCAGCCTTCAGTTGGGACAGTTAAAGTTGCCGTTTAGAATGCATCTACTTCTTCCGGCGACTGAAATGTCGACCACGCATTCCAATTCTTGATCTTTAGAAGCGTAAAAAAATCGTTGGGTCTTAGGTTGGGACTATTTAATAATAGCTGTTCCAAAAACTCCCGCATTGTCATGATGTAGAATGATTCGCCGATGTGGGTTGGTTTCTCGGAGCACGGCGATTATTTCTGGCAAACAAACGCTTGTGTACCAATCCGTAACAAGCCTAATTAATTAACCGTTCTTGGATCTTGCAAAGGAATTGTAACTGCATCACCTGTTTTTGAGACAAATCATGCAACCATCTTTTTCGACAAACATTTTGAACGGATAACTTTTGTCGGATTCTCTTCATCTTGAAACACGCAAACAGCGGACTGACGTTTATGTTCGGGTTCATAGGAATACATCGATTATTCATCTCCACTCACGATACTATAAACGTTTTTTGAGTTTCCGTTATTGAACCGGCTCAAAGTTTTTTGACACCAATTAACGCGAGCCGACTTTTGCTCTTTGTTTAAAAGATGCGGCCTTCAACGTGAAACTAACTTTCTCACACCCAGTTCATCATGTAAGATCGTTTGGATTGTGGTCTTTGCAACACCCATGGATGTCTCAGTTTCACGATATGTCACATGGCGGCGCACAGAATCGATGTTTTGCTGGGTGTCTGGGTGCTATTCTTGACGGACCTGTCTTGGGATCGTCGCTAACATTGGTGCGTTCACGTAGGAATTCAAAGTATCAACGTGAAATTGTCGACTGATGTGTTGCTTCATCTTCAAAAACAGAAACCAGCCCAGCAAGACATTGTTGTTCAGTTAATCCTCTCCGAAGGTTGTAAAAAATTATTGCGCAAAAATTTTCTTGACTCAATTCCATTTTTCGGCCAACTTATGAACTTTAAAAATTCACTATGACTAAATCACTTGCCTATCTTGATGAAACTTTAGATTTCGGTTAACGGAAGATTAAGGTCAAGTTTGACTACATTGAGGCTATATCCCTCGTATTTAATGTAAGCAAATATAGTCTATTTAACTTGTACAATTTTTATGTTAAAAATTTGAACATATATATATGTATATATCAATTTCTAAAACGAGTCCCCATAAAGTATTAAACGCTTTTAATATCTTTAAAAATATTGGACTTAATTAGTTATTTATACATTATGTTCTATGTTTTAATACTTGATTTCGTATTAATTTGGTGAAGCATTATCCACACACATAAGTTTCCTTTGATCTATCTAATCATGCAAACATTTATGTAATTTCGTTACAGGCCAAGATGAAAATTAAACTAAACATCATTTATGTCGGGTAAATGGCATGGAAATATATATCTTTTGGCTAAATGTAACTTGAAAGATTGAACATACCTATCAACAATAATGCATTAGAGCAAGTCATTATCTTTAACTAATTTGGACGTGTAGAAAAAGGATCTATAAACCAGTTCAAAATGATTAAATACAATATCAACGCAAAATGATCTGACTACGATATCATCACTGAGAGAATACTTTTAAAAATATTCCTAAAAAGCCTAAAAGCAGTAGTACAAATATTTAGTGCCATTTTAAGAATAGAACCTTTCTTATGTCAGTGACAAATGACAATTAATCATAATGATTAACAAACCAAGTAAAAACACAATTGATACATTCTACCTCCCAAGTAGTCTCTTGCCAATATTAAAGGGCCTGGAAAAAATATAATTAAACGACTAACTGTAATCATAGATCAAGATGGAATACCTAACCACCAATTCGGATTTAGCATGCACTACAAAACAAACCCAATGCACCACAAAAAATCAATGACCTGAAAAAAAAAGATACAGCTCGGATATCTTCGAACGACATAAGACAAGCTTGTTATGCAATCCTAAACACATAATCCCACCATCGTTCAACCCTTTCTCTCTCCTAAAATCTGAAAGTTTGCACCAAACTTTTATTCCATTAATCCCAAGTTACTTCAGGAAAGTATTCTGAGACCCACACACAGTATTCACTATATATAGCAGACCTATCCCAAGCTAATTAAATGATGATAGGGAATATACGCTACCGATACAATTTCAGCCCCACAAAATGACCCCTCTCTGCAACCAAAAATTTACAAACTCATTTAAACCAGTTTCAACAATGGTTAAAACAATAAAAATTGAAAGTTTATGGAAATAATAGAAATCGACACACGATTTCTTTACTCTGTAAAGTAACCTGCCCCGGCTTACATTCAATGGAAATTAAATATCACAAAGTAGGGTAGCCAAATACCTGAGTCGCCATTTGGTCAGGAGATTAACTTGAAGTGCACCCATCTTCATCTTGGAAGAAAGTCGGAACTGTCAATGGAGCGGTCAAGTGAATTGTTGTTATATAAAACTATTTTAAAGTCGATTTAGACTTACAGAAATTCCTCAGGAGTACAGCCAGTACCTTCAAACATAAGGATACTGTGACGTTCCTAGGATAAGTTTCTCAGACCAATAGCAAATGCCTCTTAGCACATAAGATACATGGCCTGCTGACTCAAATACATCAACAGTTAGCGAAGCAACTGTAAACTTTAGCTTTAAATATAGAAACAAATTATTAGTACATTCAAATTAACTAACAGCCACACTAGAATCAAGATTATAACGATATAAATAATTCTGTCTAAAAATCCGATTCTAGTGAAAATGATCGTCCGCGACATTCTACATATTATGTGTAGCTCTAATTTTGGCTCTTAATGAAGCTCAACATAAGTGTCACTTACAGTATCTAAAAAGGGTGACTGTACAAATAAAGGTGATATAAAAACATCTTAGATATATTGTACATATAAATTATGCGCTATCGTCTACAAACGTTTCTAAAACGAGAACACGAAGAAAACCAATTCAAATTCAAAATAATCATTGCAGTACTAACGTTAGTGTGAAGTAATTAGTTAGGAGCATGCAGTGGCGGCTCTTGATGACGTACGATGTGCGCTGCTGCACGGATGAGACTGCTTCGTTTAAGCTTTCATATATACAGAGAAGCAAGTAACCGTACCGAAATCTTCCGAAATAGTTCGAAGTAGTCTCATCCGTGCAGCAGCGCACATCGTACGTCATCAAGAGCCGCCACTCGGAGCATGGCATGATGAGGCAAGGCCGGGCTCGCCCTTTGCAGATCTGAGCGTCTCAGTTTTACTAATTTCACAGTAATTTGGAACATAAAGTAGAAAAGCCCCAAATGTCTGAGGAGATAATGAATGAAAATCGTAGTGCACAAAGATGAGGTTTAAAAAAGACGAAAAATTGTGTATGGTACATTGAAAATTATCGGAACCTGTAACGCAACAATACCTGATTACTTAAGCAGTGTTATTTTGTGGTTTTTTAATATATAATTTATGGAAGTGTAGGTTTGACGGAAAAAATACCACATTTTTAATTTAAGATTGTTATTTTCGTATTTCCGTTCATACTTTTGCTTAATATGAATATACCAAAACTAAATTCGAAGTAATGTATTTAATAAATGTAGCAATATATGTTTTAAATTTGAGTATCTATGAAATGTAGACATTTTAGCTTTGTTCCAACAGAAATTAGAAACAAATCAGAGAAGAATTTTAACTATACTCGTTACAAATATTTCATTTTGGAGTATACATTTTGCAATTAATTCTGTCTAGAAGAAAAGTCATATTTTCGTACGTTTCTTTTAAGTGGATTGCGTGGCCAACGAGAATGAATGGATAAACGTTTCCTATGTGAAGAAGGACAGCTTTCAAACACAATTTCGAAGCATCGATAATAGCTCTTTATATACCCAAATAGATATCTATCAAGGACATGTTCAGGCATGACAAAATACATGAACTACACACATTGGTGTGTAGGAAAACCAAACTGTTATTGAATTACCAAACATTCTTTCTGCACTTTTATAAAGGGTTTTCCATTAGAAGCGCTCGTTTTTTGTAACGCAATAAAACAAATTGTGAGAATGATAGTGATCTATTTTTATTTGTATTATAAAGTACATGTGTTAACATTATGTTTTAAAAATTATATCAGGTAAATGTCCTCCGCGGCTTTTCCTGGTTTGTTGAATCCTGGATACCCTATTTGTGATGACTTTATCACATAAAAGTGGCTCAATTTCAGCGATAACGCGCCTAATGTTGACCTTTAATGCGGCAACCGTCCGCGGTTTGTCAGCATAGACTTTGGATTTTACAAAGCCCCAGAGAAAAAAATCCAGTGGCGTTAGGTCGCAGGATCTGGGCGGCCAATTAACGTCACCATTTCGCGATACAACAAAACCATTAAATTTCTCATGCAATGCCGCTGTCTATGATCGTTGGGCTTTAGTTCTTGGGTTAATTGCACTTTATAAGGGTGAAGCCCTAAGTCCTTATGCAGGATTCGCCAAGTTTTTGAGCCCGACGCGGAATGGACTGTTGCGAATTCTCATGCACACTTTCCCGAACTGCAGCAATATTTTCAAGGGATCTTGCGTTTCGCTCACGTACAGACACTTTCTGATCTGCTACAGACCCAGTTGTTTCGAATTTGTTTATTAAACGGAGAATTTTGGATTCTGCAGGACGATCGTTGACACCATAAATTGCACGGAGTGCGCGAAACGTTTGCCGAATAGAACATTGGTTTTGATAATAATTTTTAACAATTTCGACGCGTTGCTCAGTCGTGTAACGCTCCATAATAAAATGCAGAGACTAACTGAATACGGCTGTCAAAGATAGCATCTGTGTGACTATCGACTACGTCATGCGCAGTTGCCAAACATCGAGCGTTACTATTGGAAAACCCTTTACAAAACAAGCTTGAGTTATTGTAAATTTGTAATATATAATCGTGAGTTCTAACGTTATAACATTTCTTTAAATAAAAAAAAAAAACTTGCAAACGGTGGTATTAACAAGTAAAGTAGTTTTCTAAATAACAGAAATTTTGTTGAAAAATAAAAAGTAAACTTACTTCTTCCAAAAATAATATTCCAAACACAATTGTTATTGAGTATAAATTAAATAAATCAATTGTTTAACAATACGTGGATTGCTACATTTCTCTTTTATTATGTATAGTCATAAATTTGAAATACTATTATTGTCTTGTAATTTTTAAATACATGGTATGTAATACTTTATATGCCTTTCTGTCGTAAAATTATAAATACACATTAAATAGAGATTGAAGGATGATTTTTAAGTTTGCATTGTTTGCAACATAAGAATATTATAATTTAAATTCTCTGTTTATAACTCTT
Organism: Melolontha melolontha; assembly: GCA_935421215.2. Lineage (NCBI taxonomy): Eukaryota > Metazoa > Arthropoda > Insecta > Coleoptera > Scarabaeidae > Melolontha > Melolontha melolontha. Next base: position 101,985,494 of record OW285239.1, on the reverse strand, counting down.
GTAAATAACGTTACTGTTACTAAATAGATGTAGGTAAATCTAGGCAGGTATAAAGGCTCTATAACTATAGAGTTTTGTACTCTACGGTATTTACCTGAGGTAATATTTCATCATTTACTATTTGAAATCCGGTATGTAAGTCATTAAATTGAAAATCCTCTCTGCAGAAATGGACTATAATCTTTATTAATGCTGCCGTTACGTCATTTGTCATCCTTAGATTATAATATAAATTTCATTTATCACTAGCAGTTAATAATTAGTTCTATTATTGGGTATTTACAATTTCTTTCGATAATCAATTTCGTGACTGATATCTATAGAAATATTGAATTGCTACTATAAAGGTATTTTGAATAATAGGAATAACTAAATATATTTACAATTTGCAAAAAGAATAATTAGCGAAACCAATTTGAAACATACTTGAGTGGATAAAACCTCACCATTTTTTGTAAAACAAAACCATTTTTAATAATATGAAAATAGATATTAAAAATAAGGTGTGGCGAACACAATACATGTTAATATTTATACAATCAAGTCACAATAATAGCATGCAGTAAGGGAGCTTTTGTAGTGAATTTTTTCTTATAACAGCATCATGCACTGGTGAGTCTATAGTCTGGTGAGTCTATAGTTAAACGAAACATGTTTGCGCAACCGATCCCTAAGGGGGCGGCGATTGCTATCTTTATTTTAATTGCAATAAAAATGAATAACAATTTCGACATAAAAAAAACTTCAAAACTCTTAAATACAAACCTAATTATCGTATGAAACATATTATTAATTATTTTAGAATTCTTAGATATTAATTTTCTAAAAAATATAGTTCGCGTATTTTCCTTATTCTTACAAAAGTCCTATTTTCCTGAAAATATAGTGGAGTCGCGAATATCTTCGTGTATCTTAGAAGAGGTAATCGTAACTTGGAAAGGGCTTCAATCTTGTATTTTTGTCCATGTCTCACCTTTTGCCAGTTATTCTCGATTTCTGTAATTCAATATCTCATTCAAACTTCTTTGCGCTCCTCGTTTTTTCTTGTACCTAATATTTATTTCTTTGCTACTACTGCTCTAAGTGTTTTTGTATCATCCATACGTTTGAGATGTCCTAATTACTATAGTCGCCTTAGCTTTATTACATCCTCAATTGTTTGTTGTGTGGGATCGGCCTGAAGGGAGATTTGGTCATGACTGGAAAGGAAACGTAAAAAGCAGGAGGCCCAGAAAGGTAAATTCCATACTAAAACACTTAGTATACATAAAAGAGCTAAATGCTGAGTTCTCAGTTAACCTAAATAGATGGAACAAAAAATAAATTAAGATTATCACCGACTTGATAAACTGAGACTCTCCTTGACAAAAGCATATACCTACGCATCCCTTTGGTTAGCGAACCCTGGTGTAGGAGATGTGGAAAGCAGGAGAAAATTAACCTTCACGTAATATGTATTTATGAGAAACTAAAGAGACTAGGGCCGAAACATTTTGAGATGGTTCTATTGGAGCCTATCTGTATACTCTAATTTCCCCTGAGTAGAATAGTAGCTTTTATGGAGAACACAAAACTTATGACGTCCAACCTAAAGACTTATATTTAGTAGCACTATTTACTCTGATAAATTTTATCTTTGTCTTTGTTTTTATGAATTTTCTAACAAACTTTCATATTCCTTTTGCGATCTATTCCTTATACCTATCTATGTATCAAAACTATACACCGTTGTTTTTTCGTTTGTCACAGTTTAACGAAACCTTTCCATTTTATCTCTATTATCAACTACAAGAAAATGTATATGTCTATCTTTAAATCTTACAATTTTTGTCTGATATATTTGTATCCGTAGGTTATCTAGTCTTATATGATACTGTTTGTTTATTAATTTCACGTATAAATTGCTCAGTTACAAGTCATACTTTATCTCCGCTAATCTTTCTTACGTCCTTCCAATTCTCCATGCCATTTTTCTTCTTTAGTTTTTCTGAATTCTTGCTAATAGCCACCTCACTGCATTCATTCGCATTTGGTAGACAAACTCCTAAATTAATTTTCATTAGTATCTTTGCTACAGCCTAATTGTGTACTTTTTTTTATTAAATATTTACTGAAGTTAGTCATAATTCGGTTAACTTTTAGTTTCTTTTCAAGCTTATAATTCTACGTTGCAAATTGCTAAGAAACTCCTGTGGACTATTTTTATTTTATGTTATTAATAATAACATAATAACTTATTATGTTATTCATTGAATTTAACTCTTAACTCAAATGTAAACGCATATAACACAAGAAATCTGTCAAAATTTCAATAATCTTTTAACTGGGTTTATTTTGGAATGAAAACCAATATTTTATGCCTTTCTTTCTATTGTATTTATTCACATATTAAAGATAATGTGTGTATGTGGTAAATAACATTAAATTAACCTTTAGAGCTGATTGCATTAATTGACTTCATTATTTTGTTTTGCCAAGATAATTTTCTATTTTAGATGGCTTTACAAGAGTACTTGCCAAGTTTTCTTTCCAAATTTTAAGTTAAATCATATGATTTGCGAATTTTTTGTATTACTTTTTAAATTTCCTCAAATAAATTATAAAAGTCGTTGGATTTGTTTAGTATTTCGCAAATTTCGCAAAAATAAAGTACCTCGTCGTAAAAGCTTTAAATACAAAATGAAATTTTCGAAAGCATACATATTTTTAACGTATTGTTTACACGAAAGAATTTATTTTGAATATTAAATGAAAATACCTGGGGTTTTTCTTTTTAACAAGCTGTTTGTTTGGATTAGAACAAATGTTTCCTGTTATTGTCTTTGTAAACATCCCAAGTCTTCGGCGTCAAACATTCGCCTCCAGCGGTAATTTCTGCCATAAATGGTCACATATTGATTATTCAAAGACGTGTGTTATGTACGCCGCTGGCGTCATGTATTGAATTATTGTGTAAACGGAAGTTACGTCTTTGGTAGTTCACATAAGTAATTGTTTCTATAAAATACTATACTACGTATAGTAATTTTAGTTCGCTTAAAGACAATTTTCTCTAAAACTTAATTTACTTTTCTTTCATTGAAAAAAGAAATTGAACTGCACTAATATAATAAGTAATTTCATACATTAAATTAAAATTCTCACCTGTAAAGGGATATTATTTAGAAATATCGGATTTATGGGCATACCATTACGGAATGTTTATACAAAACATCTAATGTTATTCTGTTTCGGCGAAATATATGAGTACATTATTAGTCCTACCACAGAATAACCAAAAAGAAAGCGACACTTGTTGTCGTCATCTTTGATATTTGAGGTCTGAAATCAAGAAGCTTGAAACCATTTTGTGAAGAGTGTGTTGCCAAAACTTTGTTTACAAACAAGTTGATTTGTTTCGTAGTTATTTTTGACAATTATATTGTTTCACGTTTTCATTTGATCATCAAGTACGTATGGTTTTTTTTGTCTCTGATTTCTACACAATGATGCTGCAGACCCACGTTTTCTGGCCAATATTCTTTTTACGAATGAAGCCGTGTTCACACGAAATGGAGTTGTTAATTTTCACAATACGCATGTTTGAGCCGACGAAAATCCCCATGCTGTAATGGAATCAGACACGTTTTTCATTAAACATTTGGATGGGTATTGTAGGCGACATGTTTCTAGGTGCTGTTGTTTTACCAAACCGATTAACAGGCGCTGTTTACCTAAACTTTCTGCAGCACACAATATGTCATCTTTTGGACGACACTTTTAACGCACAAGTATGAATTTTAATAATTTACTTAAATCTATTTAAAATTTTATTTCAATGTTATTTGAAAAATAAAGATCAGTTTCTATAACGATTTCTTTATTTTTTTATGACGTTTCTGAAGTATATTTTAAATGCACAATAAGTAATACATACTATAATATTTCATTGTTTTTGCACATGCTCATTCGTTACGTTCCATAACTAAGTTTGGATATATTAATTCTTTCTGTGTACCATGCTAATTTTACTTTCAATAATGTATTCTTTTGAAATTAAAACTAATTTAAATACAAGTACATTAGTTTCTTCTTGTAAATTATACTACTATTTTATAAGATTGTTTTCACTAGTTTTACATTTCTGATACTTTCCGATATATTCCTTTATAACACCTTTTCAAATTATGCCGGCTAATGCGAAATGTAGGTATTTCGCTGAATTGCAAAATGTGAATGACCTTTTAACAGAGTATTTTTTCTACTAATAGAACAATAAAATGTGTTATTATTACTTAGGCAACATTACTAACACATTTTCAGCAATCTCAATATACTAACGTTTGTAGCTTTATTATAGGTATTTTTAATAGTTGTGAGAATTATTTTCAACAATATATTCAATAGCAGCAACCTAATTAATTACTCTGGTAAAAATAAGAGTGCTTAATTTTAATATTTACGTTAAAAGTCACTTGTTTCGAAACAGAGTAAATAATAGTCAGAAAAGTAGTATTTTTTGTGGACATAATAAAACACTTTCAAAAATAAACAGTAGATTGTAATTTTAAGTCTGTTTTACAGTCAAAATTAATATTTCTTGCGCAAGTCGTAACTAAATTTTCCAGGCGAATTCTCTAGAATTTTTGTTACCTCGCTAATATAATGTGTTACAATATAATATATGATATAAAGTTTGTAACGAGCCATCGAAAAAATTCATAATTGGAGTAGACTGTGAAATTGGGTTTGGTACTTTAACTACTTCCACATAATGACACATTACTTGATGCTTGACAGTTTCATTGTAAAAAAAGGTTATGGCATTGAAATGATACTACAACAAAAAAGAAAACAAATAATTTATTTAATATCGAAATCATAATCAAAATTTACATATAGCTACAGAAGTTGTTGAAAATGTTGTCCATTTACATCTAAACAAATTTAATTTTCTTAATAAGAGTTTTGAAAAATTTGACACCAACTTATAGTTTCAATGTCAAATAACAAATGTCATTATGTGGAAGTGGTTAAAGTACCAACCCTATTTCACAGTCTACTCCAATTATGAATTTTTTCGATGGCTCGTTACTATTTACAGGAGAGATTAAATATTACTATAAGCACAGGATATTATGCACAGGGAAAAATATAACTATTATATTCTTTTAACAAGAATAAAACAAAAAGTAAAAGTACCATTTCCACCATAGATAACATTATAAATGGTCACATACTCGTATATATCAGCGTATAAGGAATTTCGAACCAGCCGAGTTAAAGGAGCCCGACAAGGAGCACACATTTGTGTGAAATCCAGGAGCCCGAAGAGACTCCATAGAGCGCATATTACGAGTTGGAACTGTAAAATACTAGGTACTACCCAGAAATTCACGGAATGTAAAAGAAAAGACGCAATAAATTGTTCCTACAGCTTCTTCACTACCATCTCATTCAAAGAACTCTCCTTCCTTGATGGATACATCGATCCTAGCGACTTGTCCAACACTGCTTGCGATTCCATCTGCATCCCCTCAATCGTCTCAAAGCGGCGCCCCTTGGGCTTCAGTTTCAACTTCGGAAACAGGAAGAAGTGCCAGAGGGCAAGATCTGGGAAGTAGGGTGGATGGGGTAGTAGTACTGTCTTCGTTGAGTTTAGAAACTGACGCACAACAAGTGATGTGCGAGTGGTGCATTGTCGTGTTGTATTGTCGTATTGTTCCGCCACTTGGCAGGCCGCTTGCGTCTAAAGTTTTCTCTTAGTCGCCGAAGAACATCGCAATAAAATTGTGCCTTAACTGTTTCGCCTGGTGAAAGAAATTCTTTGTGCACGAGAAACAAATCAAGATCGACTTTCTTCGAACTTGCCGTGCTTTCTTCGGTATGACTGCTGCTCTGTTTCGGGATCATGCCGTGCATCCATGATTCGTCGCCAGTAAGGGCTCTGGTACTGAAGTTCGCATCCCTTTCGGCAATTTCTTTCAACTCAATGCACACATAAACACGGTGCCGTTTTTGTTTAATGCTGAGTAATCTTGGTGCAAACTTCGCAGCAATACACCGCATGTTGCAAATGTCATGGATTGTTCACCTTCGGTCTTGCAGGATAGCATCACGCACTTTTACCGCATTTTGTGGCGTGTTTTCCGTGTGGCGTGTTCATCATCATCAATGACACTCGTTAATTTTTGAAATGGTTGTACCATTCATAAGTTTCCGTCTGGCCTAAAGCATCCTCACTAAACGCTTGTTTAAGCATTTTCAGAGTTTTCGCTGCCGTTTTACCAAGTCTGAAATAGAATTTAATGCACGTTCTTTGCTTTTTCACATCAGAAATTGTAGTATTGCAGATTAAATAACTTTAATACCACCTAGCAAAGTACCGTGTGGCAGACTAGCTTAGTATAGACATGCCTTACACCAACTAGCGCTATACAGCTATACTACCATCCCTTCAAGCGCCACATTCAAATTCCATAAATTTCTTGGTAGCACGAAAGGGCAAATCAGGAGAATCAATACGATGTTGCAAACTATTTAACAGAAATTTAGCGCTATAACGTTCTCTCCGTTGTTTGAAAGAGACCAAGTTGAATCTCTCCAGCAGTTGATTATAATCCGCGCCTTTTCCCGAATAAATAGTGTCGATTTTATACGATAATAACTTTAAAAATAGTTTTTGTATATGTGCAATCCTCAAGTCAAGGTAAATATTGAGGCATATTCGAGTTTGCTTTTTTAGATGTTTGTAATATAGTGTATTAGATTGAATCAATGTGTTCAGAAAATAATAAGCCTTTCTCAGAACCAAACCACAGTCAATATAATATTGATATATAGTAGGATTAAATGCTTTTGAATATGTAACCACTATACATTTTAGTGTTTAGTTGAGACCAAATCATTGGCCCTTTTGTATATTTTTATATCATTTGTATAGACCAACACTTAACAATCCAAAGATGTTATTAAATCACTTACAAACAAGATAATGAGTAGTAGGCCCTAATTGGAACCTAGGCCTACAAAGTTTCTTTGATAATACTTTACAAATCTACTAAAGTAATTTGAGTTTTAGATTTCATAATGTTCTCAACATCCCCTCACAGATTTTCTACAGGATTCAGGTTAATATGCCTGTCTTACTTCCTGCATGAATTATTTTAGTATCTGCGCAATATACTTATTGCGAATTTTAAGTATAGATTTTGCACTACACAACGATATTCAAGCACATTGTTTTTATAGCATAGAAGAGGTTAAATTTGTTATTAAATAGATCGTCGTACGTGGGACGTTGCCAGACCAGACTCAAGTTGGTTCTAATACATACTTGCCTTCGCCTATCTGTAATATAGCCCATTCAGGGTCGGTTGTACAATGTTAGTTTAAACATGAGCTTAACAAAACGAAGCTTAATATTTAAGCGCGGTTTAATCAGAAATGCGTTGTAGAAATAAGGTTTAAGCGGAGTTTAAGTAAACCATACATATCGAAGGTTGGCACCGCAAAAGTAGGGATTTCTGTGCAAAATTTTTGTTTGATGTTGGTAATCGGCTGTTGTTAACGTACCAGTTTGCGCTAATCAGTGGAGGCCTCAATAAAATTACAACTTTTAAACTACAGAAGTATTTAAAATATCTAATAAAAATATACAATATGTCCACGGATCGAGGTTCAAAGAGGGAAAACTTCTTTATTTTGCATTTTACAACAAAAATGTATTCTTCATAAAAGTTTTTGCATGTCCCGAAACGGCCAAGTCAGTAGATTTTAATTTCATAAACTCAAAAACAAAAATGATATAACTAATAACTATTTTACTCAATCCATTCAACGCACAATTCTAGCCGTCGGCGCAATTCCCTATAACTTCTTCGAATTTCTTCGAGAGTTAAAGAAGTCACAGCGTCTCTAATCCTCTCCTTTAAATCTTCTACGTTCGGAGGAATATTATTTGCATAAACTATTTGCTTCAAACGACCCCAAAGATAAAAATCAGCCATTGTTAAATCAGGGCTCCTTGGTGGCCATAACACGGGACCATTTCGACCTATCCAATTCTGTCCAAATTGCTGATTTAACCATTCGACAACAATCCTAGCATAATGAGCCGGACAACCATCTTGTTGGAAATAACACCTTGCGAGGTAATTAATCGGTAGATCGTCCAAACGTTCATGAACAAAATTTTGCAGCATATCCAAGTACGTATGCTGATTGACAGTATTATCAAAAAAATATGGTCCAATGATACCATGGTAAGAAATTGCACACCACACATTAACTTTTGCCGAATATTGTCGATTGTGTGGGATGCGAAAATTCGGATTGTAATCACTCCAATATCTCACATGTTGAGATGCAACAGTACCATTAGTAGAAAACGTGGCCTCATCAGAAAAAATAATATTTCTGTAAAAGTATTGATTACCCATGATTTGAGCGCCCATCCACAGACAAAAATACAAACGTTTCGCAGGATCTCCGGCTTCTAATGCATGATTAAAAATGGGCTTGTAGGGATGGAACTTCCTTTGTTTCAAAATTTTTTGAATGAGCGATTTACTAATTCCCAGATGGACTGATCTGCGCCGCAAAGAAAGTTTGGTATAGTTCCGTACTGAATCCATTACAAGAAGAGTGGCGGCGTCGTCTCCATCGCGTGCTATTTTGCTTTTCTTTACATCCAGTATGGAACCAGTGGATAGGAATTTTTTTACCAATGCTCGTGTACCTCTATTTGAGATGTAAATATCCGGGAACTCTTGATTAAATTCTTCGACAACTCGACGGATCGCTTTATTACCTTTGCCATAGCATTGAATTAGGTAAATTCGTTGGTCTTTTGACAACATTTTCAACGATTATGGTTGATTTTTCTATGTGACAGTTAATTAGATAAATAAATATCGGTAATTACCATGACAACGCAACTTAATTTCTGGGACTTTAAAAAATTTTCAAATAAAACGACCAATTTCTCGATTTTTATCTTAAACTAAAAGAAAATTTGAAAAGGTTAAAGCTGACTTGGTCGTTTCGGGACAGGCAAAAACTTTTATCAATAATACATTTTTCTTGTAAAATGCAAAATAAAGAAGTTTTCCCTCTTTGAACCTCGATCCGTGGACATACTGAATATAATTAAAATATTTTAATTTGTTTCCTTAGAATTTTCTTATACATTATCTACCCCACAAAGCTAATATCAGAAACTAAACTTTATAAATGTAATTTACATGCAAAAAAAAAATTGCAGGCGAAATTATTACTTGTAAATGATGGTATCCTAATTTATTATCATGGGCCACCTTTATAAAATAGTATCAGAATAATTGAAACATACATGAGTGGAAAACCCCACCAGTTTTGTATAATACAAAAGTATTTTTAATAATACAAAATATTATTAAAAATCTGGTGTGAAGAACACAAATACAGGTTCACTATTAATATTTTTTATTAATATTAATAGTGAACCTGTATTTGTGTTCTTCACACCAGATTTTTAATAATATTTTGTATTATTAAAAATACCTTTGTATTATACAAAACTGGTGGGGTTTCCCACTCATGTGTGTTTCAATTATTCTGATACATTACACATGCGGTTAGTCCGTAGTATGAGTGAAGACACAAAGAAAATGCAGTTTCTAGAGAGACGGCTGTGCCATCTTTGGAAGGACGTCGTTGGTTCACATTGGTTATGTGGACGGAGCGAGGTACTTCGGCTGTTTGATAACAGGCAGCGCTGAATTTACTTCTGCGCTCGGTCTGGATAATTTGTGTGATATGACGATGTGGTTCTTTTTTGTGAATGTCTCTGAAGATATCCTTTCTCCGGCTGGGGCGTACCGATGAGCCTGTAGAAAGGCGAAATACGTATCTGCGTCTCTGGGGATGGATATGTTCGGACACGTTCACAAAAAATATTAATAGTGAACCTGTATTTGTGTTCTTCACACCAGATTTTTAATAATATTTTGTATTATTAAAAATACCTTTGTGTTTTATAAAATAGTACAGTATATTTGTCTTTTTCAACAGCATAGTAGATTTTATTGTAAATAAAAGGAAAATCAAATTATTTAATATTTATTTTCGTACGCTATTAACAATATATAGGTATACATATAGCAACACAAACATAATATAAATAATATTAAATAAGTACTCCCTTATCTTATAAGGCCAATATCAACATTTCCAAAATGTATTGCTAGTTACCCGGTGACTTGGTCGTTCTCTATATGACTATATAATTAAATAATTAATTTTTTAATATATAATGTCAGTGAATTTTTTTCTTCAAATTATCTAAATAGGTTATGTATGTAACTCACTTAACTCTCTTAAGCTCTCATTAAACCCAGAACGTCGGGGGCTTGGCTAAACCAGAGAAATATTCGAGCTTAAACTCTAAACCTTGTATGCAAGGCACACTGTCACTAAACTTACACTAGGTACCGCTAGAGGTTAAGCCGTTCCTAAACTCGAATTGTACAACCGGCCCTCAGAAAGAAAAATGTTATAACATAATATATTTTGGCGGCTATTATCTAATTCAAATAGCTTTCTTATTGCAATATGTGGACCCTTATTAAATTGCTTAAGTTGCTGTGCGAAAGTATTTTTTCGCCTTAACCTGATAATGCGTCGTTGTTTTGCTACGTCTGGGTATTTGTTATTTTAAGTAATTACCGGAGAAGCTTTCGATGAATCTCAGTTTTATAAAGCGGAATACGCATAAATTAAAAAACATAAAAACAAATCATTTTGCTTTCTCGTATATTAGATCTAGACTGGAATTTGCTTCTTTGGCATTATGTTAGAAAACACTTAGTTTAGAACGTACCAAACAAATTCTTAAAGTGTTCACCTATTAAATGGTATAATAATCTTTTCCTCGGTTATGGCAATTACAGGAAATTGCTATGCTTTGCATATTATTTAAGGTTTTTAATAACTACTTGCATGATGTTAAATTGTTGTCATTGATTCGTTTGTATGTTCCCTTCTATAGCATACGGTCGCGTCCGTCTATGCATATAGACTAGAATTTTTGGTCACCAGTTAATAAAATCTCAAAACCTTTTAATACTTACTTTTATTCTATTGAAGTATGTATTTGGTATAGGATTCAAACACGTTTTCTGAAATTTATCAGATCTATGTTGTTTTATTCATTATTGCTGCATTTTAATCACTTTGATTCGATCCTCCACTCTTATTAATTAATTAATATTAACCACATTTATTATTTTGAAAGTTTTGTTACTTGCTGTCAATTCAAGGTAAGACCAGTTAAATACACTGCATTAAAACAGACACAGTATGAGGAACAATTATTAATATTATAAACTGGGTTAATATAAATCGTACTAGTCATCATCAGAATTTGGTATATTTTTAAATTTGTATAAACTAGAATTTAGGGTGACTCGCTTTCTTGGGTAAATTCGTTATACTTTTTAATGAAAATACGGAAGAAGAAAAACTACATCGCTTAATTCCAAGATTTTCATTTCCACTTCTTTAAGAATAATACTTTGAAATTTTACAAGCGTATATTCATTGAAATTAGAACTTGGCAACTTCCCCATATTTATGTAGTAAGTGCCATTTGTCCAAAGTAAATTTATTGAAGATAGGAGGAAACTGTTTGTATATATAGATGACTCCAGACTTAACTTGAGTTAATGTGTAAATGGGAGAAATGTATTTTGAGCCATTTCCAAGTTATAACGTTAACTATAGATATCTTGACGGAGAGTTACTTTTACATCGGCTTTTATGCTTTTTCTGTTGCAAACAATTTATAGAAGTTAACTTTTACATTTTATTAGACAAATTCTGTTCATAAAGAAGCATGTTTGAAGTCTGTTATGTCTTGTTATGTAGCCAAATGTCATTTTAAATTGACCTGCATTTGAGTAAAATACACTTGATTGACAGTTATTCCCGCAATTGAAGAGAAGTTGCTGGAATTTTAATATGTATATGTATTTGTTAGAAAAATTGCGTATTTTGTTCTCAATTGTGACTTTTGTACCTCAGCACTTAATTTTGCAAAGGTTTGTCATAAGTCAATAGTGCTAGCGATGTCATTAAAAAGTTATTGAATAGACTATAAAATAGCCAAGTGAGACCTTTAATTACAACAGTAATAATAATAATAACTAATAAAATAATATGTATAATAATAGCAAAAATCAAAATACGAAACAAAAGAAAAAACATGAACATGATAAAGTAAAGCAGTGCTTAAAATTTAGGTTCATGGTTCATAGTACTTACATGGTAAATTAAATATTACTTTACGAAAGATATTTAAACAATTAGCTTAATATTTAGAGACAATTTATTGTAAATTTTTTATAGCTGCTTAAAGGCTCTTATGCCCCCCTCGTAGTGATGTACAATTCAAAAGTATATATTGTAATTTTTCACAGAAGCTGTAAATATTGAGTAAATTTTATCCGGATTTTATTACTAAGAAATAAACACTGGGTATTTTACGAAACATTTTTTATTGAGTACATATTTTAAAGTGCACTAATAATTACAAAAAATGTAGGTACAATAAAATAAAACAATCAAATATAATATAGGTAATAAAATTTATAATACGTAGATATTAAATAACAAAAAAAGTAATTACCAAGAGTATCTCAGCGTGCCTTATTTCTTGCATATCTAAGCTATTTAATAAATCTGATTCAAAAGAAGTGATAGCTAAATTTTGTTGTTAAAGACGTTCTTGAGACATTGATGATTTTAAATAGTTCTTAATAAGTTTCATAAGTATCTTCAGAGAAGTGGTGCTGTAGTAGTGTTTGGAAATGCTTGATTTAAATTGTTTTTACTAATATAATTTAATGTCTCGTTTGGAGATGACGTAATCTCTGGGTCAAAATTTTATAAAAACAGTAATTCTTGCAATAATTCAATAATTTTTATAAACATTTTATTATAATTACTAGAGAACGGACATTCTTACCACATGTGACATGACTTTATTGTTATTGTTTTCGCGGCGAGAGCAGGTGTCCGAGTAAGTCAAACACAAAATCTTCATTGTATAACCCCGGGATGTTCTGAGCGAAGTTTATAAACATTTTCAAGAAGTTTATAAACATTTCCAATTGTCGATTGCGTCTAATGGAATATTTTCTCCGAATACAATAGCGGGCTTGTGCATTGTTAACGCTGCGGACCAGATGGCCGGGTAAGTCTAACAAATACTTCATTGAATTACGCCGAGTCATGTGGTAAGAATGTCCGTTCCCTAATAATTACATACCGTATGGAACTGGGGTGAGAGAACGGTGGGGAGGTAAACGATACCCCACCAGTACACTAGATAAGAGAGAAGGGACGATTATAGCGCCAGGCGTGTCTGTGTCCAGCCTGATCAGATACGTTGACGATAGATGTGCAGAGTAATTATTAATTATACGTAGAACATCGATTGTAATGGCAAAGTATACACAACCAGAAAAAAAATATTTAACTCAAATGTTTATTCTTTATCATACCATAGAATTGCGTTTTTATTTTGTTACATTAGGAAACTTTTTATTTTTTTCGATGTAGCAGTTGTGCATGAGTATTTTTTCACTTGATATCCATATTACAGGTTTATGCAATTTACTAATAGGTACACATAATTTTTTCTTTTCTTTGATGGAATTATGCGTCCGTTTTCTCAAAATATTTTTAATTTTATTTAGTTACGTTAGCAGTTTTAATTTTTTTTCATTTGTTTATATTTTCCTTGATGTAGCGTTTGTACATCACAAGAATTTAAATATGTATGCAATCACAGGTTTGTGCTATTTATAAATACACAGATTTTTCTTTCGTTTTGGTGGAATTATGCGATTATTTTCTCTATTTTAATTTTTTTTCTATTGTACAGCATTTGTGCATTTCTATCATTATAATCTGCGGTACAAGACCTCTCATCTTTGAAATACGTTGCGTATACACATACACAATACGTATGTATATACCACACCTACTCCTGATGTATCATTGCTTATCCAATCACACGTATGTGTATACCACACTTATATCTGACCTATCCTTATGCTGACCTATGCTTATCCAGCCAAATGCTACACTATACATTCAATAAACATATCGGAAAAGTAAAGCGGCGGGGACGCATCTTGCGCAGCAGTGTCGTTTTCTTACCTCGTTTACACACGGTATATTACTACTATTACATACAGTATAGTATAGTATATTAGCTTGACAATCGAAAAAATAGCAGTCTTATAACTTACGACATTCGTGCTTTAATAAGAAACAAATACCTGATGACCGAAATAAAATAAGTTATTTTATAAGAAAATTATTATTTTTTATATACAATAAAATTAAAAAAAATATATATTACAAAATCATAGGCCGTCGTCAAAGGCAAGGGTAGTCAGTGTGCCCCCAACTTACGGCGCCCTTGCCAGCGTTGCGCCGTGGGCACCGCCCGACCTCGCCGTTATGGACGGCGCGGCCTGCATATTTCTATACTTCTGAAAGAGTTTCAATAGCAACAGTAGTAGCCGCTCTGAAGATGTTTCTTGTAACGGTGGACCTACCGTCGCGGAAGCCTACAAGCTAGATTAGTTAGGATTTTATTTTATTTTTACGTTCATGGCGCGCAATATCTTCACAAACGATTCAATATTAAAAATTTTGGATTGTATAGCAATCCATAGTGTTTCAGCTTTCTGAGATACGTACTAAGCAACGATCCATGGCAGAATGTTTAATGCTGAAATTTACGGACATGACCTCGAAAGCAAGCGGCAATCAATGGAATATCGTCATCCTGTTTCTCCACTTGTACGAAAATCCAAATGAGCTCCATCCCAGAAAATGGCTGGCAGAAAGTCATGCCCGCCATTTTCTGGGATGCAACGGGAGTCATTCATATTGAATATTTGCTGAAGAGAACGATTAATTCAATAAGATATCGCAGAAGTGAGCCGCCATTTGAGTGAGTCCTGATTTGGCACCTTCGGATTTCTTGTTGTTTTCAAAGTTGAAGAAGGTGTTCAAATGTCAACACTTTCACCAGACACTTCGGACAGTTCGGGCTGCTGTTCGCAATTGGATCAACAGTAAAGTAAAATAAAGTGGACCGAATGAAAAAATCGTTTCAGCGTTTGGAGAAATGTGTTGCACCAAATGATGACTGTAGAAAAATGATTATGTACATTGATAGTACAATAATTTACTTCATTTTGAGTCTGGTTTAATTATTCTTTTTCTTATATTATAGAGTTGGAGGCTTTATACATATCCATCTTCATATGTTGATAGGATAATATTTGTTGAAGCGGCTTTGCCTTATTTGGATTATGACATACGGACCAGATACAATGTTATGAGTATCTGGTCCGTATGTCGTAATCCAAACTGAAATTGAGGAATTAAAATATGTATAAATGAGAAAGAAGTTGTTATATTGCCATTCTAAGAAAAAAAATTATGTGTATGGAAATTTCAGCACAACAATAGGAACAATGTGCGTGCAAAAAGTTTAAAGAAGATATTTACATCTGGTTATCCAGGTTAAATGGAAAGTTTGAAGGAAGTCTAAACGTTATGTAACTTCTCACATTTAAAACTTTACATTTTAATAAACACCTAACAATAATTATCACTTTGGTCAATCAAAAAGCAAAAAAAATATTTATAACATTAATTTAAACAAGCGTGTTCTTATTATACATAATTGCACCATTGACATATCCATCTGAACGAAATACAAGAGAACGCACAGACTGGAAAAGTATGTCAAGCAGCAGTAACAAATACGGCATAATTCTCACATGTGTCTTCTATTAGTCGATGTTTATGTAATAGTAAATGAGTATACGTTCTTCTCTCTCACTCGATCTGTGTGATGTCGTGGTAATGGCTGAGGAATTCGAGAAATCTTGACCTCTTTAGAGATTATACACCACCACACACATACACAAATGCAAAGCAACACGGCTTTCTTTGTTCTTACGATGATCGCGGCACCCTTTCAACTTTAAAAAGTCAATAAATATGGAGCCGTTGTTGTTGCCTTTAATTTATTTTTTTCTCTCGTACAAACGGCGTACGAACGCGCGCGCGTTCGGAATTCTGTTTGTGTATTTGTTTATTGATAGAGAGAACGCTTTCTTTAGAACGCAAGTGGATTATTAAGTTTCTTTTGTTGCGACGTTGAACGGTACACGTATGCAAATGGAAGTTTCTTTAATTTATTTTCCTGGAACTGCTTAGTCTGCGATTTTTGCCTAATCTGGCCAAATAAGTAGCACACGAAAAAAAATATTTAGTTTCACCGTGCTCGAATTTCAAACACAATTTCCCTTACTATTGTTGTATCAGCAAAAACAATGTGAACTATGAACAATGCAGAAGTAAATATACAGAATTTTCTAGAGGATTTGAATTTCTGTATTTTGAATTCCTAAAACATATACAGGAAAAGACGAGCCACTTTAAGTAATTCTTTTGCAATAGAAGGTGAATTAGTGTTTTGTCACGATATACCCGACCGAATGGCAGAACTTAGCTTACCATATATACCAGATAAATGACGGCTATAGATTCGTCTAAAATGAGTGTGGAAGAAGCTGTTCTACTTTTTAATTGTGACGAACGCCCGCCCATAAATGCTCATAGGTCACTCAGCAAATATGAAAGAGACATATGAAAACCTCAAGTCACTACTTAGGGCCGGTTGTACAAAACACGTTCAACGCTGAACGTAACTCATCGATAGTTCAACCATGTGTTGAACTATTAATGAACTACGTTCAGCGTCTTTTGTACAACCAGCCCTTAGGTGTATAAAGTATAAAGTACGAAGATCACAAATTGAACATATTACTGTGGACAAAAAGGTAATGACAAAAAGATAATAATTTAATAAAACACACAGTAAATATTTTATTCTCTTTCAAACTAACGTTTCTTCGAAACATTTATTATACCCAGCTTCCGGTATAGCCTCCAAAGCGGCCAGCGAATTCTCTTGGATGACTTCTATCGACTCAAAACGATGGCCACGAAGTGGCAATTTCAATCGACAAAATCAAAAAAGTCACACGGAGCCGTATCTGGCGAATACAGTGCTTGCGGAACGACATTCACTTGATTTTTTATGAAAAACCGACGAATAATGATGGCGGTATGTGCATTATCATAATGCGAAAACCATGAATTGCTTTGCCATAATTGTGGTCGTTTTTTACGCAGTTACTGACGTAAACTACGCAAAAGGCCTAAAGAGTATACTTTGTCAACTGTTTGGCCAATTCAAAGGAACTCTTTGTGGACAACGCCACGGTAGTTGAAGAAAACAGTCAACATGATCTTTATTTTTGACTTGCTCTGACGTGGTTTTTTTGGTTTCGGTTCACCTGCAGCATGATATTTACTCAATTGCTGATTTGTTTCCGGATCATAACCATAGATCCAAGTCTCATCGCCAGTAATTATGCATTACAAATCATCATTAATCATAGAAAGCATCTCTTCAGCCCGTTGTTTTTCAAACAAATTCAATGATTTTGGAACAAGACGAGAATACACACGAGACAAGCTAAAATCGTCCTTTAAAATCGTTTGTATTGATCCTTTTAATATACCAACAATGTCTACAAAGTCTCTTTGAGTCAATCTGCGATTGGAAAGTACAAGCTCCTTGATTTGATTGATGTTATCATCAGTAGTCAACGAGGTTCGCCTTCGACTACTTCACGACCCTCAGAAAATAATTTGTACAACTTAAAAACTGATCTTGATAGACACGGGCCACTGTAACATTTTTAATGTGTCCGTACAAGACGTTTCATTTTTTCCACAAAATTTAATGTTAATTCTTCGTTCACTAAATCTATTCATATTAAAAAAATTGCCGCAACAAATTTTTCGCAATTATAAAAGACGCTGTAATTTCTAAACTAACAAAACAAATGTCATGAGATTTTTGACAGCTGGTCACAACAATCGTGTCAACCTACCAAATAATATACACACCGATATTAATAGCACGCTTATTTAAAAAAAAATACAGTCAAGTTACTTTTTGTCTGCATATTTAAAAGTGGTAGTTATTGACAGGGCTGCAATTAGGATATACAAAATACTGCGGATTTTTGTGTGAGTGTGTCAGAGATTAATATTATAAAATTAAATATTGGCCTCTACGCAAAAAAGTGTTAAAAATGTGGCCCGAAAAGCATTAGTTCAGAAAGAAAAAATATTTTTACCGCTACTTCACATTAAGCTAAGCCTCACTAAAAATGTTGTTAAAGCACTAAATACAGAGTGAGATGTTTGCTTATATTTAAAACAGAAGTTTTCATATATAAGTGAGGCAAAGGTCAAAGAGGGAATTTTTGTTGGACCGCAAATTAGAGAACTGTTTCGAGATGCCAACTTTAAGACAATTTTATACGAGTGAAGGATAAACGTGGAATGCATTTGAAATCATTCGCACCTATTTTCTTCGAGACAATAAAGCAGAGAACTACCAGGAACACGTGAAAAAACTACTCTTGACCTACTACATTATGGGATGCAACATGTCGCTAAAATTCCATTTTTCCTATTCTCAATTGAATTTCTTTCCTGCACATTTGGGGAGCAGTATCAGACTAGTATGGAGAGAGATTTCACCAAGATACTTCGTCGATCGAAAAAACGTATACCGGAAAATGGAGCTCTGTTGTTGTTGTTGGTCGACTATTGTTGAAATATAATACGAGAAAATCCCGGTGGATTTTATAAAAGAAAGATGACAGGTAAATATTCAGAAAATTAACTTAAAATGTGTTTATTGTTAATAAAATGTATGAAACGTGTTTGAGGCAAATAAATTGCTTAGAAATGGCGTTTACACTGAGTTTTATTAATATCACAATATTTTTACCTTCCTTAACATTGGTACCTGATATCGAAATTCTGAGGCCAGAGCTGGATTCAGCATACCAAAGTACACAAGAAACCGCCAAAGGTATTCCAGGGATGAAAGAAAAGTTTTGAAATGTTCGACTGTGTAATTACCGCATTAGTAAAATATACTTAAATTTAGTTTAAAGACCAATAAATTTAAAAATAAGTATAAGTAGGAGTAAAATTTCGCAAATTCTTGTTTATTTACTATTCTACCATTAAACATCATTACTGTATAATAATTCATTGTTTAAATCGTATTTTTAACATAAAATTTTCAGGATATAACTGCGATTATCGATTTACTGCGAATGCAAATGCCATTGCACATATGTATGGGTTTTGAGATATGGGTAACTGCAGGAAATTGAAACCAGTCGCTAACAGTCATGGCGCCAGTATTATTGTTTGCTTTTAAATATTCATAATTATCGATATTTACAGAACTCTCGACATTATAGACTAGCATAAATTTAAGTTAATAGCCATTTATAGAGACTATAAATTTTAAAAATTCTTTTGAATTCTCGTCAGTATATTAACAAATCACAATAAAGAATTACACATATTTTTTTTTATTATTTAATCGTGTTCAATATTTTTATTTTTATTATATGATCTATGAAAATAGATATTATTAGAAAACATTATCTTACTTTTTACTGCTATCCAACTAACAGTAATTATGAGTAGCGATTTTCCTTAGAATTAGGGGAACACTGGTTATACTCTTTTTACATTAACATCAGTAACTGAAGACGAAGTACTTAGAAGTACTGAAGTATAATGACAAAATTACCCCAAAGAAATATGATCATGATTTAATTCCAAGCTTTATCCAACATGATACAAGATTTGCCCTCGTAAAACCGCTGACTTTTATTATTAACTGGGCAATTTTAACTGCTGCCTTCCTGACCATCTGAAAGAGAGGTAAGATGAGCCCAGTATTTAAAAAAGGTGATGATGCTAATATTGATAACTACAGACCAATATCAATATCGTCGAATTTTTCTAAAATATTCGAAAGTATAATTTGTTCTTGTCTGTACCATATCACCAAGTCCTGCATTTCCCCATTACCACACGAACAGTAACAACAGTTGTGATTATTATGTTTATTAGTGAGCAGCTTGATACTAGTGGGCAAGTTGACGTGTTATAAACGGACTTTAAAAGTGCTTTTGATGTAATTAATAATAGAATTTTACTTACTAAGCTGTCTGTGTTTAAGTCCTTCCCTTTGTTTTTATAACGGGTATAAACCCTTTGAGTTCTCGCCTCTATCTGGAGTCCCACAAGGTTCACATTTAGGTTTTTATTTGTTTATTTATCTTGTTTCTAAACGATCTATTACCATTTTTGTCTTGTTCGCCACTACTTGCCTATGCAGATTATCTAGAAATATATTCATCAATCAGAACTTTGAATCATGTGTTACATTTGCATTGGAATTTGAACATTCTCTCTCAATAGTTCTCTACTTATAAATTTAGATTGAACATCGACAAATGCTGCTATGTTTTTTTTTTACATAAAAAAGTTAATTTTATTAACTCCAGTTATTTTATAAATGATTCAATTCTTAATAAAGTCGACAGCATAAAGAATTTTGGTGTTTTTTCGATTGTCATTTAACTTTTGTGCCCCATATCAATAACATGTGTGTCGCTGCTTCAAACACACTTTTGTTCGACGTCTTTGTTCATAACTATGTTATAGTTTTGTCCTTAGCAAATTAGAATATGCGTTTCCTGTTTGGTCACCTCATTATATTTATCTTCATTTGTCCATTAAAAAGATACAACGTCGCTTTTTTAAGTATTTGCCATTCAAAATCGATGACGTCTATCCAGAGCATAATGTTGACTACAATTTACTACTAAGACTACTAAGAAGAAGAGATTTGTGTGGAAAACTGTTCGTGGTATCATTGATTGCCCTCATTTACTTTCTCCTATCAACTATCGTGTTCCCTGTATAGCCTCCCGTTTTTCTCCTATCTTTGCCTTACCTTTCTCAGAACCAACTTGTTACATTGGCTTTTCGCTAACGACGATGTACCGCATTGCTGATATATTCTAAGACAGCTTCTTCAATACATGGCATAAAGAAAAACATTTACTTTGCTTATTTTATAAAGCTCTAAATATTCTTATAATATGTATTATTTCTTCACATTGATACAATGTTAGTTGTGTAGAGTAACCAAGAGAAAAAGAGGCGAAAGACATAACAGGTGTTCATTTGAAAAGTCAATCTAGGTTACTTTGAATAAGGCGCAAATATATTTATGTGTTTATGTGTGTGAATATGTGTTTGTTGTTCCGTAAACGTAAATATAAATGACATTTGATAATGTCAATCACAAATATCAGTTAGTGCATAAAATAATCGTGCGTCGATTCTGGTTTAAATAAATTGCTTCTCAGTTTTAAAATAGCTTTCACTTTAGAACATAATTTTTTTTTAGTCCAGGCTTATTTTCGAAGTGGTAATAAAATTGATGGTTTATGGGTTTATTCAGTTCAAGATTGCATGGTAGAATTTCAAGTTGAGTTTCCGCATTTTGTAATAGATTATATACAATTTAAGAATATTTTGGATGGAACTTTAAAATTTTTTCTGAAACTGGTAGTCTTTTAAGTAAATCAGGCAGCGGAGCAGTTAAGAAACGTACACCTCAAGTTGTCAATCGTGTTGAAGAAATAATGGAAAATGAACCACAAACATCTGTTCGACATTTGAGTCAACAAATAAACCTTTCTGTTGGTACAACTCACAAGTTATTAAAAAAAGGTATGCAACTTTATCCATACCGTGTCACAGCAGTACAAGAATTGTTAGAAATTGATTACCCACGTAGACTACAGTTTTGTAATTGGTTTGTAAGTATGAACAATAATGGAGAACTTTCGCAAAGAGTCATCTTTACTGATGAAGCATGGTTTTATAAAACGGGATACCTAAATTCACAAAATACAAGAATTTGGAGTAGTGAAAATTCACATGTAATTAATGAAGAATCGCTACATCAAGAGAAAATTGGTGTTTGGGCAGCGATAAGCCAAAGGCGAATCATTGGACCAATATTTTTTCAGGGAACGTTAACTGCTCAAAGGTACCGTACGGAAATTTTACAACCATTTGTCAATCAGTTGCATGATGATGAACTTCAAAATGCATATTTCCAACAAGACGGAGCACCTTGTCACTGTACTGCAGAATCTTTGGATTATTTAAGAGAATTTTTTGATGAGCGTATAATTAGTCGAAATACTGAAATTGCCTGGCCTGCAGGTTCATGCGATTTAACAGCTTGCGACTTCTTTTTGTGGCCTTATCTAAAAAATAACATATTTCGAACACCTATATTGAATTTGAATGATATGCTACAGAGAATCGAACAGAAATGCATGGAAATTAATAACAATCCAGTAATATTGCAGAATATCATCAGAATATCATCAGAAATTTTGAACGGAGGATTTTAAAGTGCATTGATCTTGAAGGACAACATTTTCAACATTTGTTATAGTTTTCAATAAATACCTATTATTTGTTATTTATTTGTATATATGAAACTGTCAAAATATATGACTTCGTAGGTTAAGTAGTAAATTTTAATTTACGACATACTTCAAAATGTTCTCAGTAAATCACGTGCTACTAGATTGACTTTTCAAATGAACACTTGTTATATGAGTCATGCTTTCATACAAAAAATCGCGATCCAATGTTCACATAGTCACGAGAGAATGATTTTTATTTATTGGAGGCCGGTCCTGCCGAATGTAAATGAACGGGCGGCAATACGGCATCTTTAATTCATCAGTAATTCTCTTTATCGATGAATTATATTGTTTTATCGGTATTTGTCAGTACCACCACAAATTGTTTTATGGCGATTTGTGTTTTATTCTAAACATAATAATTTCACTTTTAAAACAAGTCCAACGTTCAAACTACATTATTAGTTTTAATCACATTATAATTAATGCGCATAGGTTTGTCGACATATTCGACGTAAAGCTATTGTTGATATCCACAAAAAGAAACGCGGCTGAGTATGTTTTGGAAGAAAACAACATTCACTATCTATGAATAGGACCTTATTCTTAAGAATATTATCCGGAAACTTATCGATTTTTTTGCAGGTCAAAGAATTTGAATTACATCTGCATTTTCGTTTGTTTATTCTATAAACAAAGATATGGACCGACTTTAGCTACATTTTGGCCCTAAAAATTTGGAAAGTTTTGATGGCAACATATACTTTTAATTACGTTCAATTTGCATTCGGTTCTATATTTAAAATTTGATGGAAGAAGTTTAAATTTTAGGAACAAAAATTGGTTCAGGATCCTTTTTCTTCAATAATTTTATTGATATTTTGCAGCATCTTTTTCAAGCACAGACAGTAAATCATTAAAATGAATTTAATAAATTTTAAAATTACTTTATCTTGGAGAGTTGCTTAAATATTTATTTACTATATACTTTTCAATTTTCCTCTCTCTTCTGGTTCTGTTCACGTTGGAACGTAGAAAACAAATATGTAGTTGCCTACTTCATAAACTACAACAAAATAATCAAAAGAACAATAACCTATTTAAACTAAATGATTTAGTTTTTACAGACCAATAATACATTAATTAATATTAGATGTTGTTCTTTTCCGATAAAACATGTATTTTTATTTTATGGACGTTGTCTTTTGCAAAGTTATTTTTAACGTACCTAAATTATAGTAATATAATTTATACTTGAAAATATACATATATTGGGCAATTTTGAATGTTTTTAATGATATAATGAAGCAACTAAATATTTTAAACTACTATCTATTTTCTCAATTTGCATAATTGATTAATTATGTAAGGTGTTGAAATATACAATTAACCTTGTATAGTTAAGATTTTAATAGCAAAAGCAACACATTATTTACACTCCCGCTCACGGAAATACAGGCACTTAACAAAATGTTACAAAATACTTTGCAGCAGCAAGTGTTCATTTTTTAGGTGCTAACTCTGCTAATATATCTTTTATGGAGTTTATTTATAATGCATACACACATACTGCTATGCACTTTACTTAAAATTAAGTGCATACAACATACAAATGAAAGAATCAAATGTGGAATATCATATAATAAAGACGCATGTAAGCCACATGTGCTCATGTGATGTTTACACAAACAATATAATTTGTAAAATCTACCCAATGTATACTTATTAAATAAACTTATAATCTGAAGCATAATCTAAGAATTAAATAAAAATTATATTTATATTCATACAGTCTTCCATAATCTAAGAAACCATAAGAACCCAAATAGTTTGTATTTATGTTATCGTAAAAGTTTTTTAATATCAAATTTTGCTAGCAAGAAGAGTTAAAGTAAGACATTTCATATACAGATAAATATATTTTATTTATGTGATATTTTACAAATAAGTGTCATTCGTTCGTTTTAATGGACAAGAAAATGGGAGTACTTATCCAAGATAATACCTCCAACTAAGACAGACGTATGATTAGATAGTAATAAACAGCTTACATCTATTAAAGAGAAAGAAAGAATTATGGTAACTGAAGACATATTTAACCCATTTACGGCCAAGTTGTATATTAAACGAAAACTTTACAAAAAAGTATTGTTTATTACTAAAAACATATTTAAAAAAAAACGATTTGATACATATCAGCTCGAAAAAAAAATTGCGTATATGAAAAAAAAGATGGTGCACGCACGCACCGTTGGCCGAACACATGTTCATATTTTCTTGTGGTAATCTTCAAAACATTGTAAATGTAGATGTGTTTTGCACTTTACACAAATGTAAATTGTGTGACTTTTGCATAGTTTGCAACGACGTCTAGCTTTATCGGCATGCATCGAGATTACATGACCAATGTTATCAAGACGAACTTCATCAGCAATGGAGCTTCCAACTGCTTGATTAATTTTCCTGTTTCGATTGTCATCTTCTGCCTTCATCAAGCGTACTGCAATGTAAGATTTGAATGCCAGTTGCGTCATTTGGGTTTCATTCGCTATGTTGTATATTTTCCAGGCGTTAACAATAGTGCTGTCTAGCAAATTTATAAATAACGGCCACCACCACTTTTTGTCACGCACATTTATTCTATAGTTAGAAACGCCATTGCCGTGCAAATCCACGCCGCCCATATATTTATTATATTGTGCGATCATATTTGGCTGAGAAATCATCACTTCCTTTCGCTCTTTTCGGTCGTATCTTTTAACAGTGCATAAAGGTCGTAGTGTAAAAGTATTACTAATAATAGTCACCACTGAATTATCGTTCCACCTGTTCAAAGATATGTTGGTTTCTTCGTCAAATACAGAATCAAAACTTCCTCGTTGTTTCATCGTCAGAATCAATAGGACCTTCATTAGTGGTATCATTATGATTTTGTATCTCAAATAAACCAGAAATTTCTTGCTCATTTGGACGAACCTGTTCAATTACAACATTATCATCAATATCTTCCTCATCGGTCAATTCATCAACTTCCGGCGGAATATACCCTACATCAATATTATCTAAAAATATTCACCTTTCTATGTTATGGGGTACACTACCTACAAATTTTACGTACCATTTCTATTTTCTAACTCATTTACTATTTCGTCTAAGGCGGCCTCCAATTCCCGTTGAGTTAGGTAAACCGGCATTTTTTTTGTTTACCGTAAGTCTATTTGCGTCTATATACTGCAAAGGAACGTTAAAGACTGAATGCATCTGGTTATGAATCTAAAACATAAACAAGTCTAAACTTGTATTTTCTTGAAAAATGCATGCGCAATACGCATTCAGCCAATGGTGCGTTTACGCACCAAGTAATCTACTGTCATTTTTTCTAAACAAACTAATAACAAACATTTAAACTAATGTTTTAGTATTATAGTATTGACATTTAGAATTTAGAATGTATACTCTAAAAACTTAAAATAAAAACTAACAACAATTTATAGAAATTTACTTCGGGGATTGGTGAAAACTGAAAATTGTCTATTTTTAATAATTGCTATCTCAATAAGTTATAGTCTTAGAAAAAAATAGATTGATGCTAAATTTAACTCAATATATTAGTTTAGTTATCATACAAAATTAAAAATCTGCATCTAAACAATTAGCGAAAAAAAAAAATTGTAATCAGTGGTGCGTAAACGCACCACTGGCCGTAAATGGGTTAAATATCAAAGGAACAGAACACCTAAGTATTAGATACCAAATTGAAAATAAGATAAATGTCAAATACATAGTTTAAATCAATAGGAAAAATGAACCATGGTGTTAAATAAAAACTATACATACCATTTTTAATAATGCAATATATTGAAAACAAAAATTTAAAAGTTGTTTATCATAAATATTGGTTATGTTTGAACCAACAGATTATTAGCTTAGATACACACCAACACACAAAAAATTAAAATTTAGGTCTCTACCATATCCTGTTTGCAAATATAAATTGATAATAAGACTATCAAACAGTAAAAGTTAAAATAGGATTGATGAAAAATCAAAAAAGGAATATTAATAAACATTACCATAACATCTATGAATAAAATAAGTTGAATAGGTATTCAATTAAAAATTACATAGTAACAAAATTCAACTATGACAAAAGAAACGAAGGAATGGAATGGGCGAATCGGGCGAATTCGGAACACGAAGAGGCTTCTTAAGTAAGCCGGAAATCAAATCACACTCAATTTCTATTCAAAAACTTAATATCAGCTCTTCTAAATCCAATACAAATTTTGAAGTTTGTGATAACGTTCGAACGTTATTGCCAAATAAATGATAATCCGTTTTTGTTTTACACATTCTTTGAAAAGTAATAATTAATTTCATTCAAATTTATAAGTTAAATTAAAATAAAATTTTTAATTTAATTTTTTTAAATTTGTTTTGAAAAACATATAAAAGGAATATGTATGAAATGAAATTTGAAATGCTGTACGAAGAATGAAGGCTAGTGAAACATTTAGACATAATTTTTTTGAAGTCATAAAACGTAAATATTTTCGTAAAAGTATTACACTGATGATTTGGTTTATAATTTAAATTTTAAATTCACGTTTTTGGATATATGGGAGATATCTGGACATACTGCGTAGGGGTCTATATCCACAAATGTATTCAGAAAATGACACATTTTTTACATTTATACCATTAATAATTATCTCTAAACAATATTTTATTACAACAGTCATCATTTAAACCGTTGGAACGGATTACATAATCTTGAAGGGTATGCATTAGTGATGTGTCGATCCGGATGGATTCGTTCCAAAGGAACGAATCCATCCGTGGAACGAATCCGAAATTGTAACTGTATGTCGTTCCTTTACTTCGTTCCATCGAGATCATTCAATCTATAACCACGATAGAATGGCACGTCGTCAAGCAATTGTCGGTCTTTTCACATACTTGCTTACTAAGATATAAATTATGAATGTATATATTGTCCATGCATCTTTCATAATGTAAACAAATCATTAATACATGAGCATGAGGTAACATGAGTCTCTCTATTGATGTTTATTTTAACTTTTGGCTCTTATCTACTCCATCAATTATCGCTTGTTTCAATAATATATATATTCGATGTTAATAAGAACCTAAAGTTTCTTATTTATTTTATTGGCCGTATAAGAGCCGCCTTAATTGAAAAGAAAAATGCAAACCGCAGTGAGCCTATTGCAATAGAAAAAGTGTAGATACAGCAGACGATAACATATGGGGTAACTTTGGTAATGAGATTTCGGAAATGAAAACAACTTTAAACCCTACTGCAGAAGCAATTAGTGAAATTGATAAATATGTTCAAGAATCCTTATTAACTAGGAATCAAAATCCTCTTAAATGGTGGGAAGACAGGGAAAATGTTTATATAAATTTATATACCTTTATGAAAAAATGATATTTTTAAATTATAACCATAACTTGTATTAATGTAATTTTTGTACACCAGTACTATAGGTTTAACATGATCAGTTATGAAAATAGGGGCCGATAATTCCGTTTCCAGAAACTGCACACCATATGGTCATGAAGTGGTGTTTTAATGAATTCCTCAGGAGGACTAAACTCAATGCCTCTAAAATTCTGCCTGTTAATATGTCCAGAAAGTGAAACATGGGACTCATCTGAAAACCAGACATTAGTCAAGAACTCATCATCTTCATAAATGTAAGCCAGGATCCGAGCACAGTAAACTAAACGTTGTGTTTTATCATTTTGGTTCAGTTTATGGCACTTTTGAATTTTGTAAGAGAAACCAATAACCTTGACCATTAAACACACAGATTCTCTTTTTATATATATCTAGTTTTAAGGCAGTTCTTCGTATGATTCTTTTCGGTGATCGTAAGATTTTCGTTTACTTGCTTTTCTTCCTGACTTGTTTTTCGTTATATGTTATCATTGCCAGTAGTTTTGAATTTGTTAACAACAAACAAAATAACTCTGTTTGATGGTTTAGGCTTTAGAAACATCTGCTCACATTGAGATCCAACTCATTTAATGCGGGGTCCATTATTTCTGCCAAACTCGTTTTCTCTTCGGCTGTGAGCATCTTATTCACAGACAGTGTTTTCTACCCAAACAGATAACAGGTTAATGTTTATTTAAAATAAGTTTGACAGAAGGGTCATTTTCATAACAACTATGAACACTGTTACAATTTCGGTATTGTATATTTACGGTCAAAGTGTACAAAAACAAGGAAACTGACACTGATATATATTCTATAACTTATTACAAACCGCGGCTTTGCAGGTTAATGGGTGTAGTTGCCGTGCTAATAATAATGAAATTATTCTATAATAAAATAATTGTGGTGCTGGCGAAGCTTCATCAAAGGTCCAGGACGTGTGTGATAATGGTTAATTAAATAAATATACTAACGAGCCATCGAAAAAAATCATAATTGGAGTGACTGTGAAATTGGGTTGGTACTTTAACCACTTCCACATAATGACACATTACTTGATGCTTGACAGTTTCATTTGGTTTCATTGTAAAAAAAGGTTATGGCATTGAAATGATACTACAACAAAAAAGAAAACATAATTTATTTAATATCGAAATCATAATCAAAATTTACATATAGCTACAGAAGTTGTTGAAAATGTTGTCCATTTACATCTAAACACAAACAATTTTCTTAACAAGAGTTTTGAAAAATTTGACACAAACTTATAGTTTCAATGTCAAATAATAAATGTCATTATGTGGAAGTGGTTAAAGTATCAACCCAATTTCACAGTCTACTCCAATTATGAATTTTTTCGATGGCTCGTTACAACTTGCTTACTAAATAAAACACAGGAGCGTTGTCCTTAAAGTTTGTATTTATATTTACATAAGAAGAAATTGAACTTGGTATATTTAAAAGTAATTAAACAAAAGTAATATATACACGAGGAGCGGTCAATAAGTAATTGAAAACTAACACAAAATACACTGAAAACGAACGTTAAATTGAGCAGTAAATCAAGGGTTAATTGAATACGATTAATATAAAATAATCTGTATCGAACAATACAGAGTTACCTTTGAGTGGCGAAGATGGTTGGCCACGTGGTCTGCGAAGATATACTCGGACAAGTATATGTAGAGCGATGTTCGGCCGGAGGAACAAGAAATCAATTAAATAAATCAATGTGAATTAATATGGATTCGCTTAAAAGAATAATATATATTGAACAATACTAAATGGCCTTCTAATTGCAGAGATGTAAGGGGGCACGTGTATCGTGCCAGTACTTGACCAGTACGGCGGGTATGATGTGGATCTTACGAGAGTTCTAACGAGAAGAAGACTGATAGTTTGGGTCGATAGAGCACTGGTTTAGAAAAAGGTCTGTTTTATGACCTAAGTCGAAGAGAGGGTTGATATCTTGAATAATAATTAATAAAAAGCACGACCTGCAGAGGTATTCTATCGATGGCATAAATATTATTAAAATATTCCTTGTGAAATAAGCTTTCTAATGATATGAAACACCATAGGAGATGTAAGTTCACAAAAAATATTAATAGTGAACCTGTGTTTGTGTTCTTCACACCAGATTTTTAATAATATTTTATATTATTAAAAATACCTTTGTATTATTCTATAACTCGTCAAGGCCGCACAGGAATTTTCCAAATTATATCTGAAAAGTATTCGACCAAGGTTGGAAACTTAGAAGTGCCTCTTGCTGTACAACAAACTTCTAGAAGTACTACAATGCAATATTTTAAATTATTATTGTTATGCTATTTATTACAAGCAGACTTATCCTTTTGTTCAAGCAATTTCACAGAATTTTGTACTAAATTCGGCTTAAATACGTTTTCAGTTCTGCACTTTTATTGGTAATATGTAATACGTTAATAAAGAACACTAAAGAGGTCCTAATCTATGCGAAATAATATAAATAAGAATATCACTAAAATTATTAATTTCTTATTTTATATGAATATATTCACTGTAGTTCAGTGAATATATTCACTGGACTAGTCGTCCAGCTTACCTTTTTTTATACTTAACTAAGTAAATATCAGAATGTTCCTGAGCAAAAGTGTGTTTGTATAAATAACGGTAAAGATCATTACCATAAAATATCTCTTTTAAACTAGCAATTTAATTTGCATATGTTTTCGTTAAAAAGCCTTTTATTAAATTCAAACATTTACCGATTTCAAGGCAAAATTAAAAATGTATAAATCCAAGAAAATTTTAGATATTTAAAATTAATTATAAACCCTCGAAATTATATAATTGCGTTTTACAATAATAGAAACAAATATTATTGCAAAAGTTTATAATATGATCTCAAAATAACCTTTCCAATCCGAAATTAACACAAGCACACATTGCAAAACAGATTTTTCCTTAAAGGGCCAAGGAAATTAAAAGGATATTTTGCTATTAGACCACGGGATAGTTTATTTAAAAAGAATTTTATATGTTTTCTCAATAGACGTGTAGGTTAGTAATTACGATTATATTTAATTAGAACGATCTTTGGTTTTGAAAGTGTTATTGTGCCACAATTTACTGTGTGAAGTCTTCTTATTTCAGAAAAATAAATTAAATAAAAAGTAATTTAAGAGTATGGAAGTTCGATGTCTTTCTGGCGTCCACAATTAAGCCTAATTAGTGTTACAATTTAAATAAAAAATGCAGGCACGAAATATAAATTAGTAGGAAATAGACATCATTTTAAATTTAATTTATGCTTGACAACTAGATACATGTCTACATACCAATAAGGAGACGAATAGTGTGGGTATGTCCAGACAATGTTGAAATGTGAATTAGCATAAAATATATCATTCTTTAATTTGGAGGAGGCAGGATATTGAAACACTTATAAGGAAGATATAATTTAACCAAGCAAGGCAATCAACAATTCCTTAAATTATACATCCCACGCATTTAATTTCTTTTTTTTGTTTCAGGGACATTTTTTAATTATATCTAGTCAACTAAATTAGTAAGTTAATTTTATGGTGTACTAAATAGAATATTTTTACTCTCCGCGTGCTTAGAGATTATTTTTCTTAATTAAATAACCTTTATGTAAGTATTTTTAAAATAATTAGGTACTTCAAAAGATATTTTTATATCTTCATGTTATTTTTCTATCTTTTGTTTTTAATATATACAATTTAAAGGATTATTTTATATCTTAATTATTTACTTGTAAACAAATACTAATTAGGAGACTACGGTACTAAGTTACTAAGCCCGTTTCATGCATGACTAGATTACATGTGTGCTAGACAAGCGCCATATTTTCTCGGCCTGGCAGGCTTATACATATTCAAACGTGTTCAAAGTGGATTTTGTTATAGATGGACATTTTTTTTTGCTATACGAGCAATGGATATCAATCTGCAATCAAGTAACGTCACTAGTGCATGAAAAGGTCTTGGTTAACAAAAATAGAGCATCGGGCAATCATTAATTTTTTTACAAAGGAGAGGGAACTGCGCCTAATCAAATTAAACAACATTTTGAAACATGATGATTTTTTTCCCCTTAATATACCACTGTAATATGTGAGGAAATTATCAACAATGACCAACATTTTTGAAACATTTTTACAATCTTAAATTTAGTACCTCCCTCTACTAAATTTAAGATGGTAAAAATGTTTCCACCACCATTTTTTCTCAATAATTTGTACATAAATGTTCAAACTTGTATTTTAAATATTCAGTATTTCACCTGATGAAGCCATTGTATGGCGAAACAATATTGTAGTGGATTTACAATATAATTTTTGAAACTAGAAGTTTATTATGTACTTGTTTCTTATCGTTATTGATGCTTAGTATAGTAGATTGTTAGAAACAGTGGGTTTATTTAGTAGTTTATGTAAAAATAATAACAATATTTATTTATTTATGAAGTTTCAACAAGTATCGCCTTCGTCAATTAACTATTTATTTATATGCGCAAATTAATTAGAGGACAATAATTGAAATAAAATAACCATTTATTTAACCCATATATGCAAAACATAAACGCAAATATAAGGTAACATTGAAAAATCTACAATGCATAGTACCACGCGATAGAAGACCATAAAGTACTAAAAAAAATTTAATTTCTTCCCATGACAGATCTGTTAACCCAATTATTCTAATATTTTATAAACATTTGACATACTACTAATTAAAAAAAAATAATCATAACATACTTCACTAGAAAATTTATTTCTCTTCAATAGCATGTAGTCCATTCTTTGAATAATGTTTAATGGGACATTTTCTAATAAATTTTTCAGTTCATTTTCCAATAAATATCGATAGAGCTGGCCTGTCAATTGATTGGGAATCGAAATGGACCAATTAGGTAATTGTCGATTATATCCGCCAACACATTAATAGAAAACCCATACTCGTAATTCCGCATTACGGATTGATGAGGGTTTTCATCACCCCAATAGTGCATGTTATGTAGGTTCCAAACACCTTCGCGACTAAAACCTGCTTCATCGGTGAACAACATTAATGATTGAAAATTTTGCCCTTGATTTAGCAACACTCGCAATATTGTACACGGGGTAAATAATCCAATAGGTGATAAACTTTTTGGAAATGAAACGGGTGAAGGAGCTGTTCTTTGAGGATTTGTCACGGTTAACATTCCATACAGCTGAACTTATTTCTCTGGTGCCTATTCTCGGATTATTTTATACTATTTGCAAAACAGCTTCTTCATTTTCAACAGTACCATGGGTTCTGGTGACTCCACCATTAACTTTTGATTTTTGAAACGGCCTTCTTCTCCCAAACGTCTATGCTCGTCAATAAATGTTCTAACATTAGAAATATGTCTTAATGGATGTCTCTCTCGATAGATACGCTGAGCTTCCGAAGAATTTGATCGAGCTTCACCATAACACATAATCATGTCCCTGTATGTTTCAAAAGTAAAGAGAACCATTTTCAAAACCAATTTTAGAAAACGATAAAAAGCAAAACCAAACACAAACGTAATCAGGAACACGACAAACTTAAAATAAATTAATGCAATATTAATTTGACAGGTGTCATAATTACATAGCCAACTATGATAATCTAATAATACTCGAAACTACAATACAGTAATTTTGGTTCAATAATGTCGTCACAATCGGACGAAATTTAAAAAAAAGAAAAATTTCAAACAAACTTTTAAGATCTTGAAAACAAAAGGCGATCGGACATTAGTGTATGTATTTTAGTGGTTTATGGTCTTCTATCGCGTGGTACTATGCATTGTAGTTTTTCCAATGGCACCTTGTATAAGAATTAAAGATCGGTTACTATAATTATCATGTACGGTATGTACGTTCTATTAATGGCCATACATATGTAAATAAATGTTTTACTAAAAATAGACTTTGAAAAGAGTAGAACTATTAAATATAACTGAATAATTAAATATTTGTATGTATAAATTTTCTGATTTTTCTATTTTATACGCACTAAAACTCGTAAAATGATATAACATGGACGATGTTTCTACTACACTTTAGATACACGAAAAATACAGTAAAAGATCCAGTGCTTAACTTCACGTTGCCGACATTGTGCGTAAACAAGTATAAGTTATTTTAGGAACGTTAATTGCGTGTATGTGCCGTTCTGGCGGGAATATTTATAAACTCAACAACTATACCGGAACTCTCAGAATTCCAGAGGAAGTTCTATGCGCCATTGTAGTAATATAAATAAATAAATCGTGAATGGCGGACGGGGTTATAAAAACGCCAAGGAAACTGCAAATTTGAAATATTTCTTACTCATCTAGGCCTTACATTCTGTTTATAATGGAAATAAACCCGATCTCGTACAATAGACACCATATACGGGGTTGGCCATTTCATGCGGCGGTTTTAAAAATCGCGCTATTCACTTGTATAAATAGTAATCAGTATAATGTTTGTCCTATATTGTAGCAGACCCGCTACGGTTGCCCAATAAGTATGAAAATTTGCAACATCAATTTTCAAGATGGCCCATTTTTACCATTAATTAAATTTAATGATAAAAATTGGGAATCCATGGACATAGCCACCCTCTAGTTCTGACCTAAATTCTTGCGACTTTTACTTGTGAGGATCATGAAAAGATACAGTTTATGGTGATTCTCCACAAACCTTGAATGACTTTGAAATGGCAATACGACGGCGAACAGAAGCAATTCCGCAGACCACACTTCTGAAAGTTTCGGGAAAATTTGAAAAAGGACTGCGACATGTCTTTGTTTGTAGAGGCTCTCACTTCGTAAACCTGATTTATTAAACCGCAGATATTGTTTAATTGCAGAAATAAATCCTTTTTGTAATTTAATGTTTTGTATTTTTAACATAAATTCACAAACCGCCACTTTAAATGGCCAACTCTCTATATATATATATATATATATATATATATATATATATATATATATATGTATATATATATATATGTATATATATATATATGTATATATGTACATATATATGTATATACATATATATGTATGAAAAATTTTGTGAAAAACTTATCTGCGCGGAATGTGCATATATCGATATTTCACTGTTTTTTACAGATCATCAGTGCACCTTACCGAAGACAGACATGATATTCACTTCTATACTACGTGTATATATACGAACTGTAATGAACTTCATGTGTATGAGAATTAATAATTATTAAATCTCATTTTACATGCGATTGTCGCTATAATTTGTTGCATTTAATTCTACAATTAAATGCAACAAATTATAGCGACAATCGCATGTAAAATGAGATTTAATAATTATTAATTCTCATACACATGAAGTTCATTACAGTTCGTATATATACACGTAGTATAGAAGTGCATATCATGTCTGTCTTCGGTAAGGTGCACTGATGATCTGTAAAAAACAGTGAAATATCGATATATGCACATTCCGCGCAGATAAGTTTTTCACAAAATTTTTCATTTGTACTGACAACTTATACAGTTGATGTCGCGGCTTGTTGCGTCTACAATCTAGGGCAAAAGAGATTTGCCGAATTGTAGAATTAAATGCAACAAATTATAGCGACAATCGCATGTAAAATGGGATTTAATAATTATTAATTCTCATACACATGAAGTTCAATATATATGTATATATATATATAATATTTTTGTGACCTTGGTATGATATGGTAAATTCAATCAGTCAGCGATTAAAGGTCTGGTTTACTTCAAAGTATATATATTTAAAACAACCCTACATGTTTCGGCAATGATGCCTTTATCAAGGATATTAAATATTTGTATTCTGTCATTTACATATATCCTTGATAAAGGCATCATTGCCGAAACATGTAGGGTTGTTTTAAATATATATACTATGAAGTAAACCAGACCTTTAATCGCCGACTGATTGAATTTACCATATGTATATATATATATATATATATATATATATATATATATATATATATATATATTGTGGTGGTTCCCAAAGTCCGGAACTGGAAGAAACAACAATTAATTACATAGACATAAGCTTTTAAACAAATAAAAGAAACCGGACCATGCACATGCAATGTAAATTATTATTATGGAAACCTATTTTATCAGCCCGTATTTAGTTTGAATTTGAATTAGTTTTACCGCGAAAGTCACCCATTATGTACTATAGCCATATGACATTAATAACCATTTTAAAATATAATTTAAGATATACATAATTAATAATGTAATTTTTCCTACTAGGATTTTTCCTATCCTACTTCGGATATAAAAACAACTTATTTATGCAAATAATCCATAGCATAACAATCGAGATTAATAAAAACATCCGAACAGAGAAAAGAAAATCTCTAGAGTGAAAAATTAACGACGATATAGAAAAGCACGCTAAAAATTCTCCGAAAATTAATATTAAAATTCAAATGGTATAATCAATATTTACTCACCTGAAAACACCATAGGTATTAGTAGAAAGTGTTTATTCAACGATTAACATACCTCGCACAATCAAGTTTTGCAGTATTGCCGTTCAAGATCCCTGATCTATCCCTATCTGATACCAATTCCAGAGTACATACCATACCACAGGAAGACAAGTAATTACCTAATTAAAATTTATATTTTATATCTAAAAATACGAACATAACCCAACTTTACAATTTATACAATTTAACTTATATTTAGCTTAGAAATATCAATTGTATAACCTCACCTTGCTACTGAATGGTCGTTCCAAGTATAACCGAAGGTAGGTAGAATTCTATAAAATATCATTTATCTTCGTATATTTAAAACACCATTAAATTCTCATCTTAGAATATATTTCTATCTAGTAATTGATCACTTAATTATCTCAAAAACAACCTTCATTATACAACAATATATTTAAAAGGTTTGAAAAGGACGATACCATACAGCTGCATAAAATGTACATTCTTAATTAATATTATTTCATTTACTTTTCAATATTTTTTCTGTCTAAAACCTAACGGGCCAGAATAAATTAGTTATTATTACTATTAGAACTATAAAAGAAACGAAATTTGTACATATTTTCTAAAGAAAAATTTAAAAAAATGAAAATTTGTTGACCAGTGTAATTACCAAATAATTAAAGCAAATCGAACAAACTACACACCGCAATCAACCGCAAAACAAATTTCGTTTCTTTTAGAAATGTGGCCATTCTAGATTTTTTCAGTGGTCCACTCGAATAAATATCCTAAGTGGTAACAAACATCGATGGGGGATCTTGTGAGGAATTCTATTGTAAGTGTCTTCACCCTTTGATGAAGAAGCTTTTACTTTCCCTAGGAAACGTCATGTATTTAACGGTGCCAGATTCTATTAATAACTGATTTATTTATTATTTTATGTCTTTGAACTAATAACCACGTATATTTAATATTAATTAAACGTATAGAAATGAAGTACATTTCTTCCATCAAGAAGGATAAAGTATATCAAGTCATGTCAAGTCCAGTCAAATATCTCCGCTTCAAACGAATTGGAGATATTTTATATCCAGAGTATTTTAATAAAAATACTCTGGAAAGCAACTTGAAAATCTATAATTATGTAAAAATCAAGACTTTTAGAACTATCATGGAAGGATATACAAGTTTATATAACCTTGATACCTTGTACACTGTTTTTAGTTATTTGCGTGGTTTCAAGAGATGATATTCTATTATCTACTATTTTTGACGAATCTCGTATCTACATAACCTTGTAACCTAATTAACAGTTATTTAAAGGAATGTAGGATGCCTCCAATACATGCATATATAGGATAACCACAGACATTACCACTTCCTTTACATGTTGATAAGAGGCTGACGGAAACGAATTCATATATTTTGATCTGTCGCCGTTGCTAATGATAACAATCTCGTAGGTTATATAATGATAGAGTATTTGATTGCGGTGCCTTTCGGAATGATTGCATTATATGTATACCCTTTTAATGCATCGTATTATAGCAAAAAAAATAAATGGTAAACCCACCCACCAAAATTTCGCAACTAAAATACGAAATTGTAGAAATACTAGACCACTACATACGTTAATTTATAATAACACTTTACTTATCAAATGTCTACCCACAATGAAGACGTAAATTATATGTTATATGAGTGTACAGATATACATATATCTACAGACATGCTAATTGCGAAATTATTCTAAAAACACTGTTAATGCGCGATTGTCAAATTTTAGTCATCATTTTCGATTTTCAGTTATTCGTCCTATTCTACTTTTGTATTTCTTCTTTTACCTTAATAATAATAGCAGTTTTTGTAAATTAAGAAATTAATTTTACTTAGTAGTACATATGTATAACAATTTTTAATTTTAATTATTTTTTGCTGAATAATTAATAAACATAATTATGAAGAGCGTAATGCTCGAAAAACCAAATAGCAACACCCACACTCTCACAATGATTGGAAATCACTGTTCCTTGATAGCTTAGTGGGTAAAGTAATGGTCCGGCAAGCCATGGACGTGGGTTCGAATCCTGCTTCAGGGCAAACTTTTTCTATAAAAATTCGATTAATTAGCGTCGTAAAATGTAAAAAACAAAATTTACATTCACATTACTTCTCTACAATTTATTAAAGATTTATATAAATAGTTCAATTTATTCTAGGTTTTGCCATATTATGTAAATTATATTAAATCGCTCCAGGAAGATTTCAAATTTCTTATGGTACATTTCATGAGCAATCATTTATGTATTTGAAAACCAAATTGTGTTAATTAAATTTTATGTATCTTACATTAGTAGATAGTTCAATTTCACAACATCGATAATTATTATACCGCATACAGTCAAGTCATAAAAGACAGCATGGAAGAAAATTTAGCGCCATTCATTGACATTATTCCATGCTGTCCTTTATAACTTGACTGTATGAGGTAAGGTAGTCGACGTTGTGAAATTTGTCTATCGGGAATCATGCACTTATGAGTCCATAGTAGGACGAAACATGTGGCTGCGTATCTGGGTGACAATTCTTACGCAAATATCTACTTATGTTCTCAATTCTTTTTATTAATATTTTTGATACATATTAAAAAATGATTTTATCAATATACAAATAAGTGTTTTCAATTTTTTTTTGCCAATTTAAACAATACATTTGCCAATCGCCTCTGTATTTAACGTTAAGCTGTTGGGGAATGCTAATAAAAAATTAAAAGGCAACGTATAAAAAAATGGAAAGATCTAATTTTATAGAATATGAATCCAAAAAAAAACCCTGAAAATGTGCCGCCAATAAATTCAAAATATTCAGAATGTAAATATTTACCTGTATTGAAGTTATACACTCACCGTGTGCTTAAAATACTAACAGCTGTCATTACGAGAATCCATCGCTACAAACAACGCTAAAATTTACATTTAGTATTGACATAGTCTTCACTGTGGCTAGGTGCACTCGCAATGGCGAAGCAGGACAAAATAGTCTTACGGCAAAAAATTCGTACACAGAACGTTTATTCGATGTCTTCCTTCGACTGACGCAATTGCGTGAGCCGTGTATCGACTTCGGGATACAGGATCAGTAATTCCACGTTTCGAAGGTCGCCCTCAAAGATCACGTAGAGTGCAACAAGCAGAACCTTAGCACGGGAAGTAAGTGTGTCTCAAACTACGGTGCATCAAATTTTAAAAACTAATCTACTTCATCCGTATCATATCCAGCGTGTGTAAAGGTTGGCGCAATTAGATTTTCCTGTCGAGTTTCCTTCTGCGAGTGGTTCATCAGCCAGATCTTACATCAGTTGTTCTATCGACACGCTAATTAAAGCTACCGATTAACGATTTTTGTTTTATTATTAACATAATAAAATTGTGAAACTTAATGTTCAAACTATTTAACTATAATTGCAAATATTCAATTTAAAGCTATTATTCCACAAAAAAACATAACAATAAAAAGACCATATGTGAGGCTGACTATATTGTAGAAATATTTTGCCAAAAAAACATTCACTATTCTTATGAATAATGATAACGTCTAACAATTTTGGTAAATATAGGATAAATGAAGATATGGACCGACTTTAACTACATTTTGTAGTTAAATTATGAATTACACAAATAAATTTATACGTATTATTCAGTTTCGCATAGCTTAGGCGCTATTCAACGATAACCCTGTGTATATATTACTCTATATTTGCTTCACCTTTCTCTATATTAAATACTTGGCTAATATGTACTTTCGTCTTAAACAAATTACCCTTTATTAAAAACCCAGAGCTAACACTTATCTGTGTAACTTTACAACTGTCTAGCCACAAGTAAAATACTAATTATTCTGAACGGTATATTTTTTGGAATGTTTTATCTCGAATCCATTTATATAGCAACATCTCGTTTTATAACCTCTTTTTAAAAAACATAATAATGAGATAAAATCGAGGCCATGCAAAGGCGAAATAACCATTACGCCCATATATTGAGGATCAACCGAAGATGTGAATGGAATTACTTTTTCGACAATTCCGTTGTCACCTGATGTACACAATGGATACTTCTGAGTCAATAAAAATGTTTTCTCTGTAAATACATTTACAATGACAATGAGAAATATTCACGCAGCATGTAACGATGACATTGATAGATAGTGCTTATATCAAAAGAGAAAAGTTTATAACTTCAAACGCATCATCTGGATGACGACGACCTACCTAAACACTCATTTTAAATATTAAATTTTGTAACACAACCACTCACTTTAAGAATATAAATTGACATTGTTTTACAAATTTACGTATGTATATTTCGTATTAAGCCATTAATTTTGTAACGTCACTGTCACAATAAACATTCACACTACAAGCAATGAAAGTTTTAGATACTTCTGACATTTTATCTTACGCATCATTCATTTATTTAAAAAAAAGTCATACAATAAATCAAGAATGTACCATTTAGCTTGTTAAAATAAACCTAAACAGTAGTTTATAATAAATAAATTTTCATGTCGCTTAATCGAATTTGAACAGCAGTTAGCTTCCTTTACGAAACGACAAAAAATGCATCCTGAGTTTAGGGAAAAATTAATTTTGCCATTGTTATTGCCTCAAAAATTTCTTAAACTTCCCACATAAATTTATTAAAATACACATATTCATCTTATTTTTAAATAAAAATTTCAACTGTATGCTTCAGTTTTATTTATTTTAATTTTCTTCAGATAGCTAACTGGATATATCACAGATTTTATACAAGATCGTTATGCGCTAGGCCCAAACAGACATTTTTGTTGAGTAACAGATTTTGCGAATTTTAATTGTCAATGTTTTTTAAAAGTGTGCGTTCTACCTTTTAATTATCAAACAAATTTTTATACAATCTATATAATATCTTGCACATAAATCTTGACATGTTCAATCAGAATTTCGCGAAAGCTTTACGAGCGGTTTTTTTGACAAATTTACTAATCTAATTAAATTCACCCAGAATTATAAAATTTTTCTATACACTTAAGTTTGTAAAGCATTATTTTAGTACGAGGGTTGTGATTTATATTTTGCATATAGAGCTGGAATAATGTGTTTTCCTGGCCTGATTTTGTTTCCGATCCTCGTATATTTTTAACTCATTTCGCTGTTACATATATATTTTTCCGTATGTCAGAACTACTCTGTAGACTGCTTTGAATACTTTTATCTTGGTGTTTCGTGATATTTCTTTTTTCATAATGAAGTTCTTATTCATTGCGTAATATAATTTGGTTACCTTTTCAATTCTTTCATTAATTTCTGACTCATTTTTCTTAGTGTTTTCTATCAGGACACCTAAATAATGAAACTCATTTACTCTTGCTGAATAGATATTCCTTCAATTAGGATATTTAGTTGTTCTTCACCTGTGGTCATTACTTTTGTTTTATTTTTATTTATGCTCATTCCTTTTTCCTTAAGTGTTTCGTTCCATATATCTATACTTTCTTGCAGGTTGTTTCGATTTTCAGCTATTAGTACTATATCACCTGCGAATGCTGCCTCAGCTATTTGTATCCTCTCTAGATTCCTGTACCCAATTTTACTTTTGTTTCGTCTGCATTGAGCATTGTCTTATTATATCGTCCATAAATACAGTGAACAGTACGGGACTTAATCCTCCGCCCTGCCTTAACCCATCTTGAGATACAAATCCCTCGGATCTCATGTTCCGCCTTATTATATAATTTGTGTTGTTCTTATATAACCTTTCCATATTTCACTTCTTGGTGCTCTATCAAAAAGGCTTTTTCTAAATCAATAAATACGAAATATGCCTTTTTCCCTTGTTGCAATCTTTTGTTAACTATTTGTTTTAGTGTAAATATATGATCTTGCGTGCTCCTTCCGGATCTGAATCCACTTTGCGATTCCGATAGTGATGCTTCGATTAACGGCCTTAGCCTGTTGTTAATTAACTGCTTATATATTTTGACGACTGTGCTTAGTAACATTATAGCTCTGTAGTTATTACAATCTCTATGATTTATCTTTTTGTATACCGGCGTTATTAGTGCCACTTCCCAATCTTCTGGTATATTTTCGTATTTCCACGCCATATTAATGATCCCCAAAAGTATCTTTGTTCCTACTTCACCAATGTTCTTAATCATTTCTGCCACTATTTTGTCATATCCAGGAGCTTTTCAATT
This sequence comes from Melolontha melolontha, assembly GCA_935421215.2. Taxonomy (NCBI): domain Eukaryota; kingdom Metazoa; phylum Arthropoda; class Insecta; order Coleoptera; family Scarabaeidae; genus Melolontha; species Melolontha melolontha. The sequence continues at coordinate 101,942,844 of OW285239.1, read as the reverse complement.
TTTCAATTCGTCAGTCAATTCATCTAGAGTAAATTCTATATCCTCATCTGCTATATTTCCACTTTCTATAACAGTCTCCTCATTTTTGTGTCCTTTGCTGCAGAGTAACTCCTCAAAGTATTCCTTCCATCTGTACATTACCTCTCTCTCATATTTCTTGCTGTTTATTGTATATGCTTCCATCATCTATTGATTGATATTGCTTTTCTGTCCGATTTCAAAACTTTATAGAATAGTTTCTGATTGCCATTGCTATCTCTCCATTCTATCGCCAAATTCTTTCCATTTAATTACTTTTGCTTTTAACACTAATTCTTTTACTCGTTTCCGTTGCCCTTGGTGCATTATGTATTATACTGTTTTCTTATTTGCTAAGTACTTTCTCCACAATTTATTTTTATTTTTAATTTCCTCTTTTATATCGTTCGTCCACAAAGCAGTTTGCTTCCTTGTGTTACATATTTTGTATACTCCGCATATTTCACGGGCAGCTTCTACAACTATATGTTTGAACATATCTGACAATATCTGGCATGATCTGACAATACACATTCATAGATCTGTAACTTTGAAACAAATAAAAATGTATATACAAGTTTTGCGTTTTTGTTACTTGAAATGAAGTCACTTTACACTCCTAAAATTTGAACATAACGATATGGGACACTTGTATACGCGAAATATTGAAGTGAACGGCATATCTCTCTCCAGGATACTGTGTGTTGACGAGCTCCAATAAGAGCGAAATGCATCCACACATTCCAGGATAGATGACACGTCGCAGCCTTTCTTCAAATTCTCCACAAACTGCGTGAAATGTGGTCTGTGAAATTTCTTCTAGTCGCCGCCGTAATTACCATTTCAAGATCATTCAGGGTTTGTGGAGAATAAACCGTATCTGTTTTATGGTGTTCCATAGGTGTGTTAGTCCTCCCAAATAGAATACGGAAGTGTCTTGTCGTAACTGCAAACGATTCCCCATTTTGATAATAAAAATTTAATTAATTCCACACGCACTTCCGTTGTATACGACGCCATCTTGAAAACTAATGTTGCAAATCATCACACACTTATTCGGCAACCGCAGTAGGTCTGCTACTATACAGGATAAAAATTATACTGTACTATTTATACAAGTGAATAGCGCGATTTTTAAAACACATAAAATGGCTAACCCCGTATAATTAAATTTAATTCTCATATCATTTACAAAGAAATATACAAATCCTTGTATAATTTTTGAAATAACACACAAAACATTTTGCTTTGACTACTAATTATGAAAATATCAAAAAATTATTTTATTTTTAAATAATTAGTTTTGAGTCGAACAAAAACAATAAGAATTACTTTTATACATAGTTACAATTCATAAATCATAAATGTTATTGCATGAGTTTAGCTTAGGACGTCTATAAAAAGTCAAGCATCATCAGCTATTTCTAATCTGTGCACCTTTTGTAAATTGATATGCCCTTGTATTATAAACTTGTGCTCGAGATTATTGGCTTGCTCGACGTGATAGACGTGCGATAAGAGAAGTTCACCAACGGCGCAAAACTCCGGCAAAACGCTGACTTCGTCGCGATCAGTGGCCACCAGTCAACCGAGACTTAGTGATTATTTGAAAAATACGTAATTGTAATTGGATACAACTTTCAGGTGCTGACTTCTAGGAACCATATAACTATTTATATGTGTATGTGCAAACCGTGCTATTTTGAAGAAAAGAAAGAGCAAAAGTCGTATCCAAAAAGTAAACATATCGAGTAACTTTAAACATAAAGGCAACAATAATAAATATATACAATACTATATCCTTTCTTTAACTCATTTTTAGAATAAAATAGGCGAACATTTTATGTTATATAATTAATATAATATTTCTTTTGTTTCAGGTAAGTCCGCTAAAATGACATCCATTTGTTCATGCTGAGAAAATCAAGGTATTGTTCTTAAATATACTTATAACTAGAGAACGGACACGCTTTCCACGCAGTGCAGTACTGGCGAAAGGCTGTATTTCTAAAATATTTAATTTTATTTATATAATTGGAAAACCAACGGGTGGTGATCTGTAAAATTACGAAATCCATATGTATTTGTTGAAAAGTTGTATTTTTAAAGTTTTTAATTTTACTTCTATTATTGGAACATTATTTGTTCATTTTGTCGTTCAAGTTGAGTAAAGGAGTATTAATATTGACTAGCAATAGTTTCTCAAGGTTTTCTTCTGTCAATTTTGTTCTCTTTGAATTAAGTACATCCTTATAAATAGAAAACGTCCTTTCTACATCGCAACTGGTTATAGGTGCATACTGGAAATATTATTTTATTTCTTCATATTTAGCCTTTAGATTTTGTGAAATTGTCTCCATACATAATTGCTGCAATGTAATTAAATCTGGATTTCTATTAAGAATTGCTTCAAATTTTTGCCGAAGGCCACATCCGAAGTCACTTGGAATACTTTTCAAATTATTAACAGCCACATCTAATGTGGTTAATCCGTCATTTAATTTGAGATATCGATTTTCAAAATAAGTGATTAGTTTTGGCAATTTTCCAAAATGTTCGTGAAGAAAGTACAACTGATTTTTTAAATTTGGGATTTGTGTGAGCTCTTTGCACTCACCAATACTTCTAGCATCTTCCTTTAGCAGTGTTACGAAATGTTTTAGACTATCGAAATTCTCAGCATAATAACTAGTAGCTTCCAGCCATGTTCCCCATCTAGTTATTACTGAAGTGGGAGGTAGTGACAGAGATGGAAATTTTTCGCTGAAAAAGAGCTACTCTCAATGGTGCTTTTCTGAAAACTTTTTTAAAAGCTGATACAAGTCTATCAACTTCCGGAAAAGTGTCTCTGATATATTCACAGATTCTGTGGAGAGCATGTGCTACACAAGTAATATGCAGCATATTAGGATATGTTTTCTTCAATAGTCTGCCTGTTTTTAATATATACGCAGCACTATCACTGACAAATAAAAGTATTTTTTCTTTGTACGTGGCGTCCGAATGAAGCATTTTTTGCATATTCTCCTTAATGGTTTCAGCAACTGTTTCCGCATCAACTCTATTTATAACACTTGTTGCTATTACATATGAGTTATAGGGAATAGTTGGATGTAGTACACCAGCTACAACATTTACCACACAGCGTCCTAACATATCCACCGTTTCGTCGGCGCTTATCCATATGTATTGATTTAAAAGATGGCTTCTAATGCGTTCTACTGTTCTCGTATAGCACCTAGAAACATAATATTTGCGTAAAGTTGATTCATCAGGAACATTTCGACCAGTATATTTTTTCAGATATATTTTTAAAGTGGGATTGCTAAGTTTATTTAATGGAATATTAGCTGCCATAAAAGTTTTACAGAGTTCAGATGTGTTTGCGATCCTAAGTGACGAATTTTTGACGATATTTTACGGATTTTGTAATAAATTTCGGAATCACTGACAATGGACATACAATCAGTATGACCGTCAATCCAACTCGCCATTGTTTTACAATGCCGATCTCGACATTCTTCCATATCATGTCTGAAAAAGTAACTTAAACAATGCTCTAGATCTAAATAAATGAAAACTAAAAATGTGTGCGTAAGTTATTGAAACTGAACGAAATTCAATGCACACTCTTACGTCGAAATAATTGGTAGAAATAGATTCAATCAAACGATATTAAACAGGATCTATCACAAAAATTACGATGTAATTAACAGTTAAAACTATGAAAACAAGAAACTTACTCACAGCACTTTATTTATCTTACGAAATATAAACTAATAAATAAAATACATACATTATAAAAACTCCACTTCTATCTACGCTCATGAAAACACTTTAAAAAGCACTATATTCTGGGAATACAATAGCTGGCTTGTCCATTGTTATCGCGGCGAGACCAGGTGACCGAGTAAGTCAAACAAATACTTCATTGAATTACGCCGGGATGTACTGAGCGACGTTATACACAATTCCAATTGCCGATTGCGTTTTATGAAAATTGCGTCCGTTCTCTACTTATAACTGATAACATGAACCTACATCTTCCGCGTTTTAACCTAAAAAAACCCTTTAATGGTACAGTAGCAAAAATCAATATTTGTATACCATATAATCCTGACATTTTTTTACTTCCTATTGGTTTTAATAAAGGAAAGATTTGATTAAAAAATGGATCAAAATTAAGTGTAAATTACCATAAACACGGTCATATCGCCTGTGGGCATAATAACCGTGCAATATGGCCGATAACGCCCGGTAATTTATTCACAATTTTTAATGTTGTATGAGTATAAATAAGACCCGAGAAGAAATTATTTACATTTTGCAGAACTAATAATTTTAGTTTTTAACAAGGGGTCAAGAAAGATACAAAACTTTAGCATTCTTTAATAAAATTAAGATTATCTAAACATTGACAACTTTGAAACTTCAAAGTGTCAACAACTTTCATTTAAAATACGTAAAACTTAATAGCTCTTTATTTTCAACAATTTCTAAAGAAAGAATCAAATTTTTAACATTATTTAGCAAAATTAAAAATACAGTTTTGTATGTGATCCGAAACTTTCCAAGTTTGTGAAAGTTCTTGGTGGGAAAACATCTCCACTAGTTACTTTGACAAGCCAACAAGGATTTATCTGATACTGTAACAGAATTTAATATCATGCTGGGTACTCTATTCTTAGAAGAAATGCTTTATTCTATGTATCCTTCTGCTACAGATATACTTTTCCATTTCCCATACATTTTTAGGGTCTTGAACGATGCGCCGGCCTCAATATATTAGATGCATAACGGCTGTGTCAACGACATGACAGTTGACAGAAATATCGGAACTTTTTCAATGTAATTTAAATTTTCCTCTTTTTTGTGAAAAATAAAATCTTGTATGAACCACTGGCGTTATGGCAATTATATTGCCCTTGGTCTACATTCATCCCTCGAGCCAGAGGCCCTCGGGCTGAATTAACGTCAACTTCACAGCAATATAGTACCCATAATGCCCTTGGTGCATAAATAACTATTATTATTCAACATAGTCTTCTCTTAAATTAATACACTTCATACAGCGCCCTGCAAAGATTTTAACCCTTCTAAACAAAAAGATTCTTCTTGGTTTGCAAATCAGCCGATCACAGCTTCTATCACTTCTTCATTACACAAAAATTGATGTCCTTTTAAACTTTAAGGGGGCTAAGTTTGGGGAATAGGACGGGTGTTCCAATAATTCAAACTTTAGATCTCGAATTGTATTCATGATAATGCGCGATTTCTCTGCAGAGGCATTGTCCTGCAAAAACAACACACCTTTCGCTAACATGCCACGCCTTGTTTTCTTAATTTTCTCTCTCAGACACGGTTCAAAAGATCCAGATTTCCTTCAAAACGGGCACAGATTGACCGTGATGCTTTCACTCTTGCACGTTTGTGTTCGGCGTTCAAGCATTTAGGAATCCATTTTGCAGAAATTTTTTTCTAATATTATGGAGTGCGTCAATATTTTACGAGGTGGACACAGAAATCGGTCTTCCTGGTCGTTTCTCATCTTCAATGGAAAGTTTCCCTCTTTTGAATGACGCAATCCAATTTTTGACAGTCGCATATGATTGGCATTGATTGCCAAGTGTGTCAAGCATACTTCGTAAATTTTCCTACCACTTAACCTCTTCAAGTAATAGTATTTGATAATGCTTCGACGCTCCAATTTATAGATTTTCACATTTGCATTCAAAAATACCTGTGTCGCGTACTTTTAGGCCAAATAATCAATTAAAAGGTGCTCATCGCACTACGAGAATCCCAGAAATTGAAGAAGCAATTTTAAATAGACTGTAGTTAAGTAAAAACTCTAAAAAAGTATAAAACCCCTTACCACAATCAATAATCGTATCCTAAATACGTATTTAGACAACTAAGTTGTCATCATCACAAGGCAAAACTACTAACATGGGCCCCATGTTCAATACGTATCTATCAATTGTTTTTGGAGAATATTGCGCAAAATCCCATGTTGCACTGTAAAATAAGGTTCACAGATGAAGCTATATTCTCAAGAAGCGCTATCAGAAATTTCCACAATAATCATGTTTGGGAAGGAAACCCGCATGCAATCGTTGAATCTAACCATCAAGAGCAATTTTCGGTAAATGCCTGGGACTAATTAGGACTTTCTTTCTGCCACAAAGTATAAATGGTTTTAACTCGTGTCGGTTTCTAGAGGATGATTTGCCAATATTGCTTGAAGAAGTGCCAATTTTAGTTAGAAATAGTATGTGGGTCATACATGATGCTGCACCAGCTCATTTCAGTCTACAAGCAAGAGAATATTATATCGTATATTTCATAACAGATGGGTAGGTTGTGGTGGATCTCAACCATGGCTTCCGAGGTCCCCAGATTTAAATAGTTTGGACTTTTCCTTATGGGGGCATCTTAAAACTTTGGTTTACAAGAATTGAAAAATCGCATAAAAGCTTCCTGTGATTTTTATTTTAAGAAAAAGCAGTGGCGTACCATTACGATTTTTTTCTAAGAAGCTTAACACTGTTTCTGGGAAAGGGAGTATTTTCGGGCTGATATTTATATATTTTTTTCCTAAAAATAACCTTAGGAAGCGCTCCTTTCAAAATTGACATTTGACATATTGACAATTTCGTCAACAAGTTGCAGTTTTCTTGCGCTTTTTACAGATATTGAAATCCACATCATAATAGATGCTGGATTTCCTTTTTAACAATTTAAATAGTATGATTCACGGTTTCGTGCAAGTATACTCAACTTCGACCATTATCCACATAACTTTAGAAAACAGTATTCGTCATTAAAATGTGCGTATATATCACTATTAAGAATTCCAATTTTGATGTTTGGTCGATTTCGATGTCTGTCTTTAAAACTGGTTGCGATAATTATTTCTCGGTGTAAGCTGGTGCATTATCATGGTAAAACAATACTTCTCGCAATTTGGCCATTCTTCTTTATTTCTGCAATGAAATGGTCAAATAAATTAATGTAATGCGATCCTGTGATTATTCTTCGCTTTTAAAAATTATCAATATAGATTATGCCGTGTAAATTACTAAAATATCGTAGGTATAACCTTTCGGAAAGATACAATTACTTTTGCCTTTTGCTGTTATTTCGGCTATTTTTTTAACGTGCAGTGATGGATCCATGTTTTATCTACACTTATACAACAGCACAAAAACTCACTTGGATTGCCCTTCTACTTTTTGAATTCGGTATCAATAACTTACTTATTGAAGTTATTGACACCCAAATATTCTTGCAACATATTGAATACACATTCAGTAGAGATGTTTTACATGAGCTACGAGATTGATTAATTCACATGATCGTACAGAAACAAAGGAATAATTTAAATAAACGAAACTTTATTTTTCTACATAATCTCCTCTTAATTCGATACAGTTGGTCCATTTGTGTTCAAGCTTCTTTATCTTGACTCAGAAGTGATTTTCTTCTAACCATGCAAACTAATCGTCCACTGTTGAAATTAGTTCTTTCTTTGTTCTGAATTTTTTACCTCCGAGAAAACCTTTTAATTTAGGGAATAGATGAAAGTCAGATGGTGCTAGGTCTGGCGGTACTAATTCGAACCTTAATGCTTCAATTTTCTTTACAGCAACCGTACTGGAATACACAGGTGCATTATCATCATTCCTGGATGCTTAGAGCTGTCTTCAAACAATTTAGAAGATCTTGCCATTTTGAAGATAGTCTATCAACAATATTCCTTTTGTATCTCGAAATACCGATTACCTTTCCCTCTGATAAAACTTGTCTTGGCCTTCTTTGGAGTTGGTTCTCCAGGTTTGGTGCACATATTCGATTGTTGTTTAGATTCGGGTGTATAATAATGAACCTATGTTTCGTCACAAGTAACAAATAGGCGCAAAAAATCTGTTGTGTTGTGTATAAAAATTTCTAAAATATTCATCGATGTTTGACAGCGAACACCCGTTCCTTTGAAATGCCTACTACCTTTGCTATTTATAACGCTTTTAATCGTCGGTCACTTTCTGGACTTGTTGCTTTTTTCGGCCATCCATTACGGGGATCATCTATTAAGCTTTTCCCCATTTTCTGATGGTTGTATACGAAAGACAATCCTCACTCACCTAGTGTATCTCGTATATTATGATGTATTTCGGTAAAGGACATGCCTTCTTTTAACAGATATTTAATGACTGCACCACGATGTTCGAAATTATCCATTTACACTTAATTAGTAGCAGGGTAAAATTAAAACAATTGCCCACGAAACACGTTTTGTCACAAATTTATCAAACACTAACAGTAAACTGACAAGGCATCGGTTGTCAATGTGATGTTTATTTTTTTTTTATTGCACGGCCTACTCTAGGCGATCGCGCGAATAAATCAACCCACCCACGTAGTTCACCCACTTTCAGTCGATGATCTTTCACACCATATTATTACGGACTTCAGTTATTTCTTCAGCTGTCGCTGTAATCGTAGAGCCTGGGCGCTCGGTATCATCTGTGTTCATATTACCACAACGAAATGTAGCAAACCACCTTTGAACTGTTTCATGCGAAGGGGCGGAGTCCTTATTTTTTTTCCAGGCCATAATATTCTAACGCATTCCTTCTTTCCATATTAACAATAGGAACTTATTCGCTTTAGTAATGTGTGAAACAACTATTCGATACATGTATTTACGTGAAATTTTGTACCTTTGTTAGAGTTAGCATATGTAAAGACGTATTAATCTTGTTGATCCTAGCGCCCTCTATCAAAAGTTGTGGTACTGTGAAACGAACTATGTAAAAATAGAGGAGTTCCGTTATTTTTTAAATTTTGATATAAATTACATCATTTAAAATTTTAATGGGTAGGTCACCTGAAGTAGGACGGGACGGAGTTGTTAACAATTACTGTTTATTTTCTAAATTGTAAATATGTCTCTATATCAACAAATTAGTTATTGAAGCAAAGTTAAAATGTGTCATATTTTAAAATTTATATTGGTGATAATGTTTAAAATTTATTCATGGCTAGTGCTTGCTATTGTTGAAATTTATTTTTAGGTATTTATTGGTTAACATGCTGATTTAGTTCTTCAATATCTTGCTGCATTGTAGCTACGTAGGTATATAAATATTTTTATTTTTGTTGATATTTTGTATTTATTTACATAATTGGAAAAACACGTTTGTTCTGATACAATATATTTGACGTTACAAAGAAAATAAATTAAAACTGGTGATTTGCGCATACATACCACTTTTTAATTTTTACGTAGTGAATTCGCGTCGCATAAGTTTACTGTTTACTACGTGTAAGCCAATAAAATATGTGGGAATTATTAATAAAAAGAAATATGATAAACAGTATGATAATAATGTTTTTATGTTCAAAACTGCAAACACGATTATTTTTTAGACTTTAGAAAATATTTTCGGATAAAGTCTAGCATGGAAGGCTTGCATAAATTCTGCGGAACACAAAAATACGACTTACACATGGTTTTAATACCAAAATCAACTTTTAATGGAGATGCATCTAAACACACATTCAGACGCACATTTCTTAATTTTTTTTTTGCCCGTAGATACATGAACCGATCTAAATATTTATTATCATTTCATTATTAATTTGAAATGTTTAAGTTGAGCTATTTCAACATACGAGAATGCATGTAGATATTCCACGTTTCTTTCGTTTAATCTTATTTAAATGCACTTCTAAAAACTTGATATATGTACAAACCCCGTGGAAGCGAAATAACTCAACGCCGACACATATATGTATCTGTACACATAACGGGTGTTCAGAAACATTCGAAGTCAAGTGGGCTCTGAACAAAAAATCGTATATCTTTACTTAAGTATCTGATTTGTAATAATTATTAAATGTCAACTGTTGTCTGTCAAAAATCAATCTATCTCAGACATGAGTCTAAAGACGGCAGACTATGTGCCCCACACTGTTAAATTTAATAATACACATAAGGTGTATTAGATAAAAATGTAGATTTTACAAAATTAGGGCAACTTTTTACCAATACTGAAGATCCATTGTACAGATACAAAGAGCACTTTAACTATGCAAATATAACCTCTCTCAACGTCGAACAATCCTTCTCAGTATATAAACATATATACATATATATTATTAAATTTGACAGTGTGGGCACATAGTCTGCCGTCTTTACATGACTTCATATTTTCAAGGACTACTTTGACTTCGAATGTTTCTGAACACCCGTTAGATTAGCATAACTAGTCGAGAGGAAATCGCTATTATCGGCGTAGTATCTTTTGCCTGTCAAATGTCACGAGATTATCTGGTGTCACCTGATGGATGATTTGCAACTCCCTCCGAAGGCGAGCCGTTACATGTTACTTCATTAGCCAGACTCCTGACGTCATATGCCAGAAACACATGTGTCTTTGGCTGAAGTGAACATCGTTAAAATACGAGATGTATGTCCATGTGTGTCTATAGGTATGTGTATGCCATATTTTTATCATTTGTATCAAAATTAGAAATTAAATAGCCAAACATTTTTCTTATGTGTAACGGTAGAAAATTGAAAACTAACTAGTAGTATATTACAATTACATTTATTTTAATAAATATGATTTAAAAAATGAAAATAAGAAATATTTTGTCAAAATAAATAAAAAATTCAATATTCCCTTGAAGCAACTTATAGTTAGTTGCTAACTAAAAGAATTCGATAACCGCCTCTGGTGAAATGATTTACACTCCGGATGCAACGGAAACGCGTGGGGGGGGGTGATATGGTTACAAAATATTAAAATTAGAGGGCGATACAAGTACGCGTTGAATGAATTTAAACTCGCAAATGGAAAGTAATATACCGAGGCACGACTATAAGAATATAAGACAAAAATAAGAAATTACGAATGTAACAGTATTTCAACATGGTTCTTTAAAATCCCTTCTCCTTCTGATTCTTTGAGTTGAACGCCAGTAAGTCCAGGCACTTGAGCACACTGCTGTATGTACTACCCCCAATAGATCTCTCAGTTCTACTCTGTTAGTCTTATGTCCTCGATAAAATCCACTATCCTCCTCAGGGGAAATTTGAGTACTCTCGTAGGATCCAATAAATCGTCTGAGTCCCTTCAGCTCCTCACAAGTGCATATTACGTCAAGGCTAGTTTTCTCCTGTTTTTTTCGCATCTCCTACATCAGAACTCACTAATCAAGTACATGCTATACAGATGAACAGACAATGTCCGATTATTAAGCCGGTAATCATTTTAATTGTCGAGCCAGTAATAATTTTAATTAATTTCTTTTTTTATTATTTATTAAGAATTGATTAAAGACGCGAGCTAAATGGTTGTGATGTCACGAATTAGGTTGGCCCAAACCCTAGCGCCCAGCTCCCCTAGTGGTGTCTTAGTATAGAGTTGACCTTTCGTTAGCCTCCATTTCTTTTTATGTTGTCTTTCTAGCCAAAACCATATCTCCTAGCGGAATTTTTGGCGATTCCACATGGAGGTGTTGATCCTATGAATCCCTTAATTGCTAATTAATGAATTTGTTGCTTTCGGTCGAGATAGGTACTAGGACGAAATATTTAAATTTTTGCCCTGGACGAGTTATGAAATAGGTATAGGAATTAACCGTGTATAATTATAATCGGACGAGTTAGATATCGCCCACGTAAAAAATACTAGTTTGAAGGTGATACCTAAGCAAAATAAAAATTTATTTTGAAAAAGTCAAGAAAAATGGCCTTTTTCAACTTTGCGTTAACATTTTTGCGAAAGTTAAAGGCGCGTGGAAAGCTTGCACAAAAACATAGACGTAAAATAGGTAGTAAAAATTTAATTAATCCAAAAAAGGCCTTAATCCAGGAAGCTTAATATAAGTAGGTACTAGCAATGTAATTATTAGTCACGTGCACATTTCTTTTGTACAATTTTAAATGTTCTTTACGTGACTAGTGAATTAACTTAACATTTATTATATGCTGCCTTTAATAATTTAATTTCAAATTCTAATGAAATATTATTAATTATATCCATACAGATATGTATATTATACGTTTATTCTTTGGAGTGCCGCTAAATATACCACGTTAAAAAAAATAAGCAACTGGTTAAGTATCATTTATTTCATAAAAATATTTAATTATTCCATGATAATTACAGTATACGTATGTATCAATTAAATTATTAAACAGTATTTTTTATTATGCATGACTACCAAGAATAACTAGGTATGATTTCAATCATATCGCATAAATGATGTTTTATGTGTGTGTATATTTACGTAAATATAATCACTGAACTAAAAACGTACGTGCGCTGCAAAGCAATTAGAATTTTTTCAACAACACCGATATGATATGTTAACGTTTCGTTCGTTGTTGGATGAAGTCCAAGCATTTCTTTTATCAGTGAGTCGTGGCAGTCATTACGAAAAGTTATATTTTTAAAGGAAATAACTTTTGGTTTGGAATGTTGTGATAAGTTCTACAGACAAGTTCATTTTGTTCCTTCTTGTACTTACTTGAACGTAGATAACGTAAATATTTTTTTAGATTCATTTTATTATTTCTTATACAAATCAAGTACAAAATACAATGGAATATTAAAAGATGGAGCTAATTATTTACGAAACTAAAGTCTAGATATTGAAGAGGAATTAGTATTGCCAAACACGAATGATATTAAAACACCGCATCAATAAAAAAAAAGCTATAAGAATAGAAAACTTGCTGGATAACTTCCATTTCAATTATTTTACTTTGCATGATTATTTTAATGTTAATGTTTTAATGTTCATTACTAGGAATTCAGGTACATTTCAGGAGGAATCTTAAATAAATAATGTAATTCAAAATTGGACACAGTAATAGAGACGGAAATACAATAATACGTAACAAGCTGTACATTAGCGTCTATAGACATAATCGGACGCGTTGGTCGGCGGTGACTCATCCCCGAGTGCCAACGCTTTCTCAAAAACCGATAGAGCTAGAGCCGTTTTGATACCGAATTTGACATTTTAGTGTGCCACCGGTGAGCATCAAAGTGTCCCTAAAAGTGTCATAAGGTAACGGGTGTGTCTTACGCTTTCTTGAGAACCAGATTACGGTATTTCACTACCCTCCTAGCAGCTAGAGTCGTTTTGATGTCATACACCCCCCCCCCTCCGTATCATGACGAATCCCAAGATGCTTGCGTAAATAGTCTCCATACTGAAAAACCCTATTGCTTACGGTTCCTTAGTGTTTGGATTTCGCGCGGGTTGTGGGCGTAGTCCCGTGATAAGGTAAATAGTGGAGGGGACAAAGTGTGAATTTAAACCTCTGCGTTAAATATTATGGGATTTTGGTCTAGAACTCTCTTAGTTATACTACCCAACCCACAATATTCTATAACTAATGCCATGAATATTGTTACATGATCTTTGTCAATTCCTTTCCAAATTATCTGGCGCAGCTGCTGTTAATGTAAAAAAAAATTAGTGCAGTTTTAAACAACAATCCAGGATTACGTTCTGAATGCCGAATTGTTGACTGGTTTGATGCTAAAAAAGTAGATTTTTTCGAAACGGGGATAAATGTGCCGTCACAGTAGTCATTACATACTATTAGTTTACTGTTTGCTGAAAGATAAACGTGCAAATACACACGAAAACTGTTTTCAAGAAAATAAACAATCAAAATTTACATTAGAACTATGTGAAGTAGAGTAGACTTCGAAACCGCCATCCACAGTGCCATCGAAGAAATATGGCCAGAAATAAAAATAATGGGTTGTCGTTTTCATCTGGCACAATCATGATGGAGAGAGATTTAAAAGATTTAAAACGTGGTTTAACACATGGTTATAAAAATAAGAGTTCTGAAATCGGGCAATGGCTGCGCTGTTGCTTTCGTCTTATGTTTTTAGATCCTGTGGATGTTAGGAAGTGCTATGTGTTTGATCTACTAAAAGTAAAGCCAGCAGATCAAAGGTGTAGAAATTTTGGGAACTATTTAGTGTATAGATACGTACATATCGGACGAGTCCTTGTTCCCATCAAAAATATGAAGCGCAACTAAACCAAACGACAAATGTTTGCAACTCGTATTGGGCCCATTTAAATAAAAGTTTTTACATTGTGCATCCCCATATTTATCTATTTTCGATATACCTCTTTAATACCTTAATAATGTCTGTACCATCTTCCAAATTATATTTAATTTTAAGAATAATCACCTATTTGATGCTTTCTGCCAAGTTGAGCATAAAAATGACGTTTTTTCTATAATTAAATGTAACAAATTATTAAAAGTATTTTTGTCAGTTAATTAGCACATTGTACTTATCATTTTTTTTGTTTATATTTTCATAATAAAGACGATTAAAACTTGTCGAAAGGTTAGAAATATTTAACGAGTGTACATTTTTCATTTAGTTTTTTTGACTGTTAATGTCGATCACCGCTTCGTTCTAATATAATATATAATATTCTAATTAGTGCCATTCCGTTTATAGTTTCAAACCGGTTTTTTATACTTATGTAAGTGCGTACATGGTTTTACAACAAATATATAATTACACACAAATCTAACATACAAGTATCATGCCTACTCATTACAACTCAATCAACTGAAAATTAACATTTGATTTTACTTTATTAATCGGGACACACAATTGATAGAAAATCAGGAGGAATAGTTGATTGTGATATTCTGAACTGGAAACGAACATGTACTAAGCAATAATTATTTATCCTTCCCAAAAATTAAGTAAAAAACTTATATTCCCAATTTATTTTGCTTTCAAAATTATACACTAACGACGGTATAGTTTTCTAATCTCATCCTGATTAAATCAGAGACTGACTGATTCTGTAAAAACTAATTGAAAATAAACACAATGCAACTTTAGTCCTAGTTATATATTTCGGCAACTAAGTTATTATCAGCACCAGAAAAAAGTATTACACTCGGAGCATTAGTACACGTTAATCCGAGAGTGATATGGGAGTGATGTACAACAACTTATTTGTCAAAATATGTTTCCAGGTTTAAGGCTACATTTTGGTAAATATTAATTTCCATTAACCTTCCATGTAGTACAATTTATCCAGTTCTTCAAAATAAGATATTCTTACTCGAATAACTTCATTACTTAATGTAAATCTCGCTAACCATTTCTCCATATTCGGAAACAATATACTGAAGAGGCTAAATCTGAGTATGTCAAAGTGCTTCATATTGTAATTTCTTCAATTTCTCTGTAATCATTACAGAAAAGTTAACTGGAACATTGTCTAGGTGAAAAAGAATACACTCATTTTTTCTTTATTTTCCATTTAAACTATTTGGAATGTTACATATAATTTACCAGTTTTGCCCTTCTCCAGAAAGTTAATAAAAATTTAAAAAAATTAATAAAATCACAAGCATACAAAAAAAGAGTTAAGACTTCGACAGGCGGTTCAGAATGCTCGGCATCGATCATGCTCATAAAGTCACTTCTAAAATTAGTAAAGCACCTGTAAACAGTTATAATTAATGGAACAAACCCACCATAATGTTTATCAAGTTTGTCCTTAGTTTCCTGTGCCGTTTTGTCCTCAAAAAGTAATGTCACTTTGTCACTTCGCCCCTTTTCCGCAAACAAAATTCTCAATCGACACTCAAACTTGGTGTGTTTCCTACGAGAGATGCCGAAAACTGAAAAATTAATTCGTTATTGCACTATAGGTATCTTCTCCGGTTTTACACGAACTTATCTAATCCCCTCTCATATATAAACAGGAAACACCTGATTTAAACGTAAACCCATTCTCGTTAAAACTATGTGATATAAAGATCTACATTGAAAATAAAAAATAAGTTATACTATTGTAATAAGAGAGATAGCAGGTTTAATAAAATATTTGTTACTGCTGAAATTCATTTTCTGTCGGTCCTTTTTCGAATTTCTTAAAACTATAACTCCTTAAACTAATTGATGAATCACCTTTTTAATTAAATCTGTAAGCACGCTGTTAGAAATATCATTGCTATCAAACGGAATACTGCTTCTTCTGTCCAATTCAATGATTCCAAAATATTTTTCACGACTAAATAATTCGTAACCTTTACTACGTTTTCATTCGAAAAAACCTTGCGATTTTCAATTCAAATAAATTAAATACTTTTTTGTAACATGTTTAATGCAATGTGTAGCTTGAATTTAAGCAGGTTGGAAACCATTACTGATTCATTCCATAAGATACCCTTAGTAGTGTAATTCGAACTTTATGGAGGCCAATTATTAAAAACTTTCCTTCTTTATAACTTTCTTATTTTATGTATGTACATTGATTATGGATATTTAGATTATTAATATCAATCGAGAAGTATTTAATTTTATTTAAATTTTGGTCTAAATATTCTTCTTCAACTGAAAACTTAAAAAAACAGTTTAATTCGTCAACTAAAAGAGCATCGTATGAAATCGCTTCGCTCCACTATCCTTTCGCAACCGAAATTTTTAAAATATCATATGTTGTACAGATAACAGAGAAAAATGTCAAAAATAATTTCCATCATTAATCAAATATGTACACATGTACTTATTTATGTACATGTGTCCAATTTCGTTAAAGCTTCTTGACCTTCCTACTTAACCTAAATTAAAGAAAAGATATATAACAAAGTTAATAACCGTACGATCCATATATTAAATGAAGTGAAAGAAAATCTAATAAAAAAAATATTACTTGTCCATTAGCAATCGTAAATACCAATAAAAGATCTATTTACACTATACATAAATTCTTTCATAAAAAGTAAATAAATTAACTAAGTATAACACTCTAATGGCAATACTTATACTATCCAAACATATTCCATAAAATACTTTTAAGCTCTTTTGCTATACATATTTCAAATTTGACCTGCATTTGATTTTTTTCTGGACATAATGGAAGAGATACTGCAAATCCATTTTATATTCATTGAAATACGCATGCTACCTAACACGGTAAACAAGTATAACTTAATTGTGCCAATACTGTTAGTTGAATTAACAATGCCGCGCAACAATGTGTCAAATTCTGTTGCACAACGTATAATTATTAAATTTCTTTTCAACAAAGGTGTAAAAGCGACTGATATTCAGTATCGGCTTCATAAACAATTTGGAGAAGAGTGTTTATCACTCAGAAAAGTCTTTGAGTGGTGTAAATCCTTCCAGGATGGTTATGAAAGCGTGACGAACTTTCCTCATGCTGTCCGTCTAGCGTCTACCATGAATCATCTTGGGAGCATTCAAAAAGTTGACCAGCTAATCTGTAGCAATATAGACAAATATCTGCGAAGAAAATTGCCTAGGTTTGTTGGCTAGTGTTGGTAGTGTTCACACTATTATCCAAGACAAGCTTAAATTTAGTAATGTTAGCGCCAGGTGGATTCGGAAACCACTTTCAATGGAACAACGGCTTGAGGTTTGCGGACTTCGCTACGAGTATAAAGACGATGACTTTTTTTTACGTATCATAACAATTGATGAGACCTGGGTACACCATTATATCCCAGCAAGCAAGAATGTGAGTATGGTATGGCATCACTCAAGTCCACTTCTGCCAAAAATATTCAGAACACAGAACACACTCGGATGACAAAGTGATGGCGATTGTAGTCTGGGACGTTATTGGACCAATTTACGTCAACTTTCTTGACGAAAGAAAAACGATTAATTAAGATTATTACAGTAAGGTTCTATGGTTCAGCTGGCTATACGAACAAAAAGGCACAGTCTCTTAAGCAAAGGCGTTATTCTCCTACACAATAGCGTTCGCCCACATACAACCCATCTAACGAACAATATATTGGTTGATATGGGTTGAAAAGGACTGCCTCGCACCCCAATATAGCGCCGATTTGGCTCCGAATAACTCTTTGCGTCACTTAAACAGTTCTTGGGAGGCAAGCGATTTGCCTCTAATGAGGAAGTGAAGGATGCTATGAAAAATTGGCTACGTCGTTAACCAAAATATTTTTTTCGGCAGTATTACAGAAGCAATTGGACCGATGGGACAAATGTATTTTAAAAGGGGGTTGTTACTTAGAAAAATGATGTATCGTATCATCATTTATTAAGTTCATTTAATGTTAAACATTTATTGATAATTATTGAGACCATAATATTTCAAGATCTCAACATTATCTCGGTTACTCATCATACATTAGATACAAACTCATATTAGATACAAAATCATAATACAAAATTATTTTTGAAGATGAATATCTATTTTTTCGCAATTACTAAATGTGGAAAATATGTCATTCATGTATGCGGTTGTCAGATCTTCATTTTTTTAGCATTTGCGTAAAGTGAACATTCAATTGATTCATCAGTATTTGACACATTGCTTATTGAAACGTTAGTAAATCTAAAAATCGTTCCTACACTTGTCACTATCTCAAAAATCAATAACAATTCATAATAAAATTGTTGATTTATTTTCGTCTTTGATGTTACGATAAAGCTTTGATTATAACTAGAATATTAGCGATTTAAACCATCTCTGCCTAGTCACTTAATAACGTCCTCAATTATTATAAATCGCATAATATTCTCGTTACAATAATAGCTATAATTTGTAGTTTGTACCGACCAGAATAAAATAAAACGCAGGTCAAATTTGATTCACCCTCGTATAACCAAAGAATTTCACATATGTACATTTATTATGATTTTAATTGTAGGGTCAATAATGTCTATATGTTTAAATAAGCATCATGAAATAATATGTAATTTTTGTTGATAAGTAACGGCAATTTTCTGATTTTATTAATAAAGACCCATGAAATTTATATAAAATAGACTGCTATTTATGAGTATCAAGTAAATCTCGTACTAAACTTTGTCTGTTTTCCACCATATATATATAGAATCATAATAATTAATAGTAGACAAAATCAAGTTTCATATGGCAGAATTTACATAGTTCAGTTACAATATCACTCGATTAATTGTAAGACATGCAGTAATATATGATTCGTAAGGTAATTCGAATCCAAATGCAGATTTAAATTGTTGAGCGCTGCTGAAAGACTAATCATCAATAACACACTTATCGTTTTTTTAGCATTTGAGCAATATCTAATGTCCAAAATACCTGCATGAGCCACTGTTCGATTTCATACAAACGAAAAAAGTTTGATACAATTCGTTAAATATGAACGAAAGAATTATAGTGAAAAAGTAAATACTTGTTAGATATAGACAGAGAATACAACAGACTAAAGTATCGAACCCTGTGGAATTGTAAATTTCTACAATAATCGAATGGCACTTTATTTAAATCGACATATGGCTATATCTACTATCTATCTATCTAATTTTTTGGGTTGGACGCCAATAAGTCCAGGCACCTGAGCACAATGCTCTTTGTACCACTCCCAATATATCTCCCAGTTCCAATCTTTAAGTCTTGTGTTTACGATAAGAGCCACTACAATTCTCTTCAGAGGAAATTCAAGTACCCTTGTAGGATCCAACAGATCTCTTCCGAAATGTTTCTGTCCAAGACCCTTCAGTTCCTCACACGTGCATATTACATGAAGACTAGTTTCCTGCTGTTTTTCACATCTCCTATACCAGGGCTCGCTAACTAAACCTATGCTGTACAGATGCTTCCTTAACGCACAATGTTCGGTTGTCAAAGCAGTAATAGTTTTAATTTATTTTTTTATTACTACGAATTAGGTTGTCTGAAAGCCTAGCGTCCAATTCCGCTAGTAGTATTTTAGTATGGAGTTGACCTTCCGTTAGTCTCCATTTCTTTTTGTTTTTATTTCTGGAATCTCATCAGTCTCCATTGCCAAAAGTCTAAGGAGACTCCTCAGGTTCTGGATTCTCTTCAGACTCCATCTTTTTGAGTTTATTTTGTTTTATATCTCGGTTCATTCTGTTCGCGAGTACGGAAGAAATATGAAGTCAATGCCTGCAGATCTTCAATTATGGTCACAAGGCGTAAATACAAGAGAGTGCTGCCTGGTGCCCTAGAGGAACGTTCGAGACCACATATAAGTGGCTATTCAACTTTTATCGCGTTACTTACACCATAGCTGTCCGCGGTGACAGCTTACCCTAAGGATTAGACGGTTTTAGGCCTACCCATCCCACTTATGACTGCCACTAATCAGGTTCCCCAAGAGACACCTGACCGTTCCCTTATTCGCTACCTAGGGATGCGCCTGGTAGGTAGCTTAACCCCCGCGGAAGAGGTCCGCGAACCAGAATGTGGCTATATATAAAACGAAATTTATTAGTAATATATAGGATCAATTGACAAAGGCTTACAAATCTAGTTTATTGCAGCGTAAACTTATTCACATTTATTATACATGCATACAAATTTAAAAAAAGCGATATTTTTTGCTTAAAAATAATAAATAACTTGATATTGCCGTTGATTACTACATGTCAAATACACTTACTCTAACTCTAAGAGCGTTTTATACTCTTTTTGTCAGGTATTTGAACTTCCGCGAATTAAAATATACATCAACTTTCGTTTTAATTAATGCGAGTAAAATCGAAGATATAAATGTTCATATAAAAAACCAACATAAAAGGACTTCCTGTATAATTAGAAGTACATATGTATATATGTTTGTGTGTATGTATAGAATGTACAGATATTGCAGACAGGAGCCTTACGGTTGTAACATGAAACGTCGCTTACAATTAATAATAATAAAACATCGGCTCCAGACTACAGATAGGTTAATTGCTCTTTCCGCCATCTGTTCGAATCAACACGAACTGTTGGACTCAATAAATAAGGCGTCTAAATAAATCATTATTTTAATTATTTTTAAATATTTATTATTTAATTCCATAGAATTAGGTAAATTAAAATTTCCAAATGTTTGTTATACTAAAATTTTATTTAAATATCATTGAACTGAACTGCACAAATTTTAAAAGGATATGGATTTTCTTGATAGTTTAAATAGTTATTCATTAAGTACTAGGCAAAATAATCTTCGCTGGTAAGTTCGTGTTACGGACTCCGATTCGATATATTACCCAAAAATTTTGTTGTGCAATTCATGTAAATGTTAATCCAAACGGAGTAAATTAATTGTGCACACGTTGAATTCTATAGGTAAAGTATATTCTAATCTTTTAATATTTGCAAAAAAAATATAATGTATCACTAGTAAGTACATATAGTACTTTTCACAATCTATGAAAATGATTTTGTACTGTGCAAATACTTTAATAAGGCACCATGTGGTGAAGGCCTAGCCAAATACAAACGCTGATTATAAGATCGGCATGGAAGGTACGAGCGTTTATTTTCATAAAATAGAAACTGGGTAAATTTTATTTTATATAATAATTTGTTTAAATAATAACTATAATTAAATTAAACATAAAGTACATAAAAATTTAAAAAAACAAAGCCAATATAGATAGATATTGTTTTATTGGTTGGAAATCAAAACCGAAATAATAATTCATATAGATATACATACATGCTTTAATCTTCTCCGAAATCCTCAGCACTCCATTCATCACTATGACTTAAATGAATTATAAATTCTTAATTAGTAATACATATATTTTGGTAGTATTAATTTTCTATACTAGCTGTATGCGGAATATATTGTCTCCAGTCTTCTGGTGTGATATTCCGAGCAGCTTCCCGAATAAGATTTAACGTACCTAATTTCGCTAAATTTTGGATTAACGTTATTGCGACGAACATATTTCTTCAGTTGACTCCAGATTACCTCTATCATGTTATCCACATGATATTGCTTTCCAAATGTCTTTGTATGTAATACTTCTAACAATTGTGCTTTTGTATAACTGTCTTCGTAATATAAATCGTTTAATTCCAAAAATCGTGCTATTTCTGGTTTCGTGCTGCTCAGTCCTGATATTTTACTAGCCTGCCGTGAATGATATGGAGCGTTGTCTATAACAATAACACTTCTCGCTGGCAAGACAGGCAATAATTTCTTCTGGAAACACTCTTCAAATAATTTTGATGTCATGCTTTCGTTGTAGTCAAGATGAAATTATTTGATATTTTTGCTAATAACAACATTTCACCAACCCATCCATTTTCCGAACTCAAATCATCTCAGTAAAGTCCTCAAAACTTCATTGTCGTTTAAAGTTTCGAATCGACCTTGTATAGTTTGTTCATGTGGTGTAACTGTCTACCAAAACCTTGTTTCTATTACGAGGTGCGGTTACCGCGCTATTTCAAATTTTAACTTCATATGAAAATATATGTTAATCACTAATAATCATCATAAGAAAAAGACCAACCATTGCTAAAGCTGGACAAAGCGAAAGGAAAATGACCTTATGTATGTTACCTGTTGTACGTCTAACGATCTAAGCAAATATATATTTTTTTCCACAAACAAAATTTCTGTAAAATACCGCTTTTGAACTGAATGCTTCTATTGTTTTGTAATATATTAACATTAGGACAGGTAGTCTGAATTAAATGTCCTTAGATCACGAGGAGGAATATTAATATATGACAATACAATAGTCAGACACAATCATGTATACTTCATTTGTTTAGATTTACTCGTTACAAATATACGATTTTTCACAAATATCGCAAAATATTGCACAGTATTTCTGTACAAAAGGAAAAACTACAATTTAATATACACCTACATAATATATTTAAACTGAAAATATTTAATTCATATACGCAACATATTTTAATTAAAAAAGTACGAGACTGCAAAACAAAAGGGCTTTTCGATTTGGCATTATAACAAACGGTACTAATACAGACATCTATACACATATTCCAATGAACAGTCTACAGAAACCGCCAAGAATGTAACTCAACTTTTATTGCGACAAGATAATTGACCTAATTCAATGTCTTTGTTCTGTCGAGCCGAAAGATAAATGTCCGTCGTGACTGAATTTAAAATAAACATTTTGCAACATCAACAAACAGCTGGGACGAAATATTATTTGTTTCCCAGTCACAACAGATTTCGATCTTTCACAGCGCCCAACATAAACCGTTTTATTATTACTATTGCAGTTGTGTGAGGATACTTCAAACACCTTCCGAGAAGTAACTCTTCCAAAATCGGCGAGAGGATATCCCACACAATTTTATATAAGTACAAACATCTACATATACACGTCTTGGTTTTTTCGCATATACCAAACTTGAAACAGGATTTTTTTCTTTAAAGCAAAACCAGTCGTTCGTGGCACATGTGGGTATAATGGAAACGAAGACAAACTTTATACATCCTGTGTGTGAAATTTCACTAATCAAATATTCTAGTACTTTATATTTGAAATTTTATTACCTATTCTTAGATACACAGCTTAATTAATAATATAAATTAGTGCAATTCCTATTTGATTACTTTTCAGTGAATACTGTTTATTTAAGTTCTAGAAACATATTAAAATAAAATTATTAACTTTAACACAATATTAATAAAAACGAAAATGATAATATCTAGAACATGGGTTTTTTTCTGGATTCCTATTACGTAAGAATTTAGCAATTCTTTTCATTGCATTAAGGAAATAAATTAATTAAAAACTAGTTTGCCCTGTAATTAAGATGATAACTTTAGAAACATGCTAATGGGCTACATAATGCTACGAACTCGAGTGTTATTTACACCAGGTTGAGAGGCAGATAATAACTAAGATCAAAGCATTCGAGATGTATCACATAATGCTCAGTATTCTGAGTCAATTGAGTTTCTAGCGAAATCAGACTAAACGTATAGACAAAACTAGCAATGTCTTTATCACAATTAGAGCCGAAAAGCTGCATATTTCGGTCATATTTTGCAAAATGAAAAGCATGCATTATCGTAACTAATAATGTTGGGTAAAATTGCTAATCGGAGAGGTACGCGTCGAAAAACTTACATTGTGCGACAGCACACAAGAAACGGTATATTACAAAGAAGAAGACATCCATAATCTCGTTAAATTTATTTATATTATCACCAGGGCTGCTCACTTTGATTACATTCCATAGGCGCCGATTTGATAAATATGTTACTGCGCAAATAATACTATAATCGACACGCACCAAATCTGATTAGTGACTGCTTACCATAATGCTTTTTAATAGTGTGTATTTGTGTATATATTTAATAGTTAATGAACAGGATGAACACTATTTTCGTGTTTATCCTGCTCATTTCTATTAAAAAGCATTATGGTATTTTCCGTATTTTCGGTAGCAGTAATCCAGTAACTGTTATTCGAAAGTAACAGTGATCAACATCTAATAAAACTTAAGGAGGAGAAGTAATAATTCATATCACTGCTTGACCATCCCCATGGGAATGAGAATCCAAATAATTCTAACGATTTATTGCATTCGATTGGCGATTCGATCGTCATTTCGAAAAGACATATTATGTGACTCGAGAACACATGATTATATCTGGTGCGTTGTTAATCTGGTAGTTGATTTGTATTTCAGTAAGATAACAACTCTTAACACAGAATTTTTCGAACGAAAGAAACGAAGTCAACAATAATATGATCTGGTCAACGATGGCCAGTTTTACAAAAACATTTATGAAAGTATCACTATGCTAAGTATAAACTAATACAAAACTACAATAAATCGGAAGAGAAAAGGTTACTGAGACTACACAAAACGTTTTGATTTATTTATTTATTAATTCAAAAAAAAAACAGAGATACATATAGGAAAGCCCAATACAGTATCGTACAATAGATGTAAATACACATTTCATTTATTTCACATTAGCTTAAAATTGCGAGAAAAGCCTACATACATTACAGTGGCGGCTTGTGACAATGTCGAGCGGTAGGGTCTAGCTCCCCTCCTCTCATTTAGTAGAAAGGTTTGAATCAGCTGAATTCTTTAAATAACTTATTACCAGTTAAAAACACCGGCAGGAAAATTATTTTAATATAGCCAAATCGAAAAGTCATTTGAAAATAAAAAATTCATTAAGTACTTATCGAAGGTACATATTCTACCTGATTGATACTTAAACTGACTTGTTGAAGCCTAAATAGCTCGCATACAAAAGGATACTTAAATGTTAAGTTCAATAATAATAGATACCTAAGGAACCATTACAATTATCAAGTTTTAAATTATAAGTTGTTGATTCTATTCATTTCAGTAACACAAAATGACATGCACTCACTAAAATGAAGCACAAAAACAACACAGTATTGAAAATCATGAGCGTAAAAAGTAATATTCGTGGGCTCGTCAATACTGAGTGCAGGTTAGATCGAACTGAGCCAGGAAAATCGGACCCTAACGCTTCATAGGAATTGTCGATTCTTTGAACACTCCATTTACGTGTCAGCTTCCCGCAGGCGTCCACAAACTGAATGAAAAGCAAAGCTGATTTTTATATCTTTTGTTTTAAGTTTCCAACACGGGGGTACAAAACTAGCTAACAGCGTAATAAATTACATTTTTGAACGCTAGTGTACGTATAAAAGATGTATATGTCAAATTAATCAACATAGTTCTTTTACTTTTTACTTTTGCAATGAACATTTTACTTTAAAATGCTTGATTCGAAAACGACTTAAATAAACATGTTAATGAAACGATGCGAAAAGACTTCCTGTATTACATATAAAGTGAGTTAATATTCATGGTGTGAAATGCTAATGGCCGAATAAAGAATTTCCGTACACCTGTACGTTTCGGCAGTGGTTTTAAATTACGAGGTTACATCGCATTAATTATGAAGTGTAATTGCGCGTAAATAGGAATGTAAGTATAATATGCAAGGAAATATTTTCATAGTACGCATAAATGAGCAATATTTCCTTTTCGCGTTTTGAAATTATACACAATTATATATCGATAATAAAAAAATCTTACATATCCTAAATAAAATGCATCAACTAACACGCTTAGTTAATGTTGACCAACGCGGTGATAATATTATCTCCTAAAAGTAGCAGCCATTAAATGATTACTACTTTGTCTTTAATGGTGAGTGAGTCGTTTGGTTAGTTTTAAACCAATATTTAACTTTTAAGTCAGTGAAATGAATTTTAAATGCCAATATCGATTTTGGCCGCAACAACATTAAAAAGAAATATTTACCTACTTTACAAAAATACGTAGAAAATTTAGCACCTACCTAATGCAAGTTGCGAAGATTATTATATGTTAACATTTAAAACTATAACAAAATCGTAAGTATTCGAACATCGAATATCACATCAGTTTTCGTACACTTCGTTATTAAATTGTAAAATAAACGTGAAACGAATTCATTAAACCCCTTTCATTGTATCTATCATGTATTTCTGAATAAAATTTCATGTGCATTTACAAAGACGAGTCGTAGAAGTAAGCACATGTCTTGTGAAATGCATGAGCTAATAATAGTTACTAACTACACAGACTATACAAAGAAAAGAAATCCTTAGACCAAATAGCCAAAGTACTAATAAACCGCATTTTAGAGTGCAACTAAACAAATAGAAATATCCGGAACAGTTGAAACTGCACCTAGAAGTGGGCGTTCAAAGGATCTAAATGAGCGCGATAAAAGAACTATTACATGTGCAGTGAATTTAAATTTGCAAATTTGAAAGAAAGCGGATGCAGAAATTTAAGTAAAAAAGGAAAAGGCCAGGTATAACAAACGAGTGCCAATTAAAGAACACCTCCTTTGCGAGCGATGGCTATAATTTGTACAAAAATATCAGTAAAAACAAAGTAAAAACAAATTTAAGAAGAAAAAGTATTTATATACAAATGAGAGAGAATTTATATGTATATTATTTGTTGTGACGGGAGAGAAAAATTATCGAAAAAACATGAAGTGCAAAAAATCGTTGCCTACAGTAAAGCACAAGGGCGACTCAGTGTTGGTGTTTAGATCTATTGAGGATAGTTTATTGTTGACTGACCAGGCTATGAATCAGTAAGTATATTTACATACGAGGGAAATACAAAAATTAATACTCGTTTACTCATACAGATGGCGCTATTGATTCAATTAGCAGGCGCGACTCGTGATGACGTACTCTAGAGACACGTACAATGATGCGAGTGTCTCGTGTGTTTTCGGTGTTTACTAAGAAAACGCTACAGTTACTACACGAGAATACACTAAGCACTCGCATCATTCTACGTGCCCCAACAGTACGTCATCACAGCCAATTAGCAAAGTAAAAGCGACCCAGGTGTCAACAGTGTCATCGTAGCTTTGCGGAGAGAAAGAGTTCGTGTTCCTCCGGTGCGTGGTATGAGTTTTGTGACCGTTTACAATGGCCGAATACGAATTGCGATCCGTGATCCGTTTTTTGAATGCGAAGACGTCCGCCCAAACAAAATTCATCACAGGATTACTGAAGTGTAACGGTACGGGAACAATGGATGAGTCATCTGTCACGCGCTGGGTTCGAAATTTCAAAAAGAGAGATAATGGGCACGATGAAGAGCGGTCAGGTCGCCCTTTTCTTATCACCGACGATCTGAAAAAACGTGTCGATGATTTCATCATGGAAAATTAGCGCGTAAAACTTAATGAAATGAGTAAGCAATGTCCTCATGGTCATGAGATCGTGGCGGACCATATGAATTACAGAAAAATTTACTCAAGATGGGTGCCCAGAACGCTTACCGACGAGCACAAGAGCAATTGCGTGGATTCAGCGTTGTCGTTTTTGACTCGTTACGAGCAACAGGGCGATGCATTCCTTGACCAAATTATAACTGGGCATGAAACCTGAGTGTGCCATTTCACACCCGAGACCAAACACAAGTCCACGGAGTGGCATCATCCAGGATCACCAACAAGGCCGCGCACACGAAAAAGGTTATGACCTCAGTGTTCTGGAACCGATAATATCGATTGTTGGTTGATTTTATGCCCCAAGTGATGACCATCAATGCGGACGCATACTGTGAAACACTTCAAAAGCTGCGTAGGCCCATTCACAACAAGAGGCGAGGAATGCTGACACGTGGCATCGTTCTCCTGCATTACAATGCCCGTCTCCGCATGACTCGAAAGGCTCGAACAGGCTCGATAGGCCTCCTCTACAGCCTTCATAGATTCGAAGAAAAAACAATTATTAAAACAGCAATGAAAACATGGACTGTAAATAGATCTAGGGAAAGGTGGAAGAACTTCCCAGATCAAAGGCATGCAAAATAGTTCTTTAGAGAACATTCACCCAAGTTTACAACGGACTTACTGAATAGAAACAGAAGATATTTGAATTTTCACTGTGAATGTAAAATCACTGTTAAAATCATCTGTAGAGCTGAAGAAAGAATTATCGCATTTATTTAAACAAATCCTCTCATTCATCCGCTCTGGCAACCACTAAATTTATCGAATTAGAATACGAATTGCTGCTTCACCTACCGTATTCACTAGATCTGACTCCGAGTAATTTTTTCTCGTTCGCAAACTTGAAAAAGTAGCATAGTGGAAAGAAATCCGGGCCTAAGGACTTTTTTTAAAAAAATTGGAAAGTCGCTGAGCTAAGTATGTAGAATGGGACGGAAATAATGTTGAAAAATAAAGTATTAATCAAAGTATTTCTTTGAAATACCACTTTCCCATTAAAAATCACCCACGTATATAAAGTGCCCATGACAAACAAATGGATTCATATCTAGCTATCAAAAGTTAAAGAAGTCCTATTATGATGTTTAGGAGAGTTCGACAAAGCAATAAATATAATATCATCGAAACTTTATATCTTTGGAAACCTCTTCAAACAAATGAACTGGGTCAATATGAGTGTGTACATTATTGCACGCCCAACCACCTGTGGCAGACGACAATATCATATAATTATTATTTATTATAATAACGCAGAACAGTAATCTAATTCCTATCCTGCATAATGAAAAGACAAGAAACTCAACTACAATTTTTTTTCTCTTTCTCTAATTCGTAGAGTTCTATATCAATTTTTTAATTGAAAAAATTCCCTTAACTTACATCAATCAAACCAGAGAGGACTAAAACAATTAATATTATTCATCATTAAGATATTATGAATTAATAAAATATCTTTAATAAGGAATAAGTAATTTATTTTCATAAAAAAACGCTGTCAAGTTACTTTTATGCGTATTTACACCTGTTAATTTAGCACGCATATACTCGTACATGTAAACAGTTACGAAATAGCATTTAATTTAAATATTTTGTAAAGTATGTTAACAAGATACTTATCGCTTTCTTAAGACAACTACAGAAACTTGCTCTAGATAGTTAGTAAAAATAATAAACATTAAATTAACAATTATTACTAGGAATTGCATGTTATTATCAAATATACACTTTTATTCAAAAGTTTATCTTCAAAATCTTTTCTACAAATATATACCTAAATATAAACAATATTAAACATATTTAGACATTTCTATGATTCTAAAGTGTAAAGTAAAGTGTTTTCTATTTAACTTAATTAGATCTTGGGCACCAACTTTTGTGCACTAAAATCAGATTTGAAGACTGCTCTGTAAATCGTATCGTATGTAAATTATAATTTATATTTTTTTCCATTTTCCATCGATTCATTTTTTGATGTAAAAATCCATTGGACCATTCGTTACACTTCCCTTTTAGCATTAGATTACATACATTATGACACAAAATAAAATATACCGATACTTAAATAAATTTTAATTATTAGTATGTTTGGGATGTTCTCCTTTGAAGTCAATTTTCGTATCTGTCCCGCAAGTTTCTGAAGATGCCTCTGATAGCAGAAAGTGGTACTTGAGCCAACACTTGCCGAACTTGGTTTTTCAATTCCTCAATATCCTGGGCCACTGGATCCTGGTAGATCTTCTGTTTGAGGATTCTCCACAAAAAGACATCAGGAGGTGTAAGATTTGGCGAGTTTGAGGGAAACAGATAATCCGTTTCCCCGGAGATGAGGAACAGGAACAAGAACAGCATTTGTTGAAATTGTCGACAAAATTCCAGCCGATTTAATTTCTCCTGTGGCGAGAGTTGATGAACAATTTGAATTTTGTATTTGTATAAATTTAGATCTTTGTACATTAATCTACGCAATGTGGTATTCGATAGATTTAGTACCTGAGACAGTCTTCTTGTTGAACGAGTAGAGCTGTGCTCTACAGCTCGTCTTACACGATCTAAGTTTTCCGGTTTACGCACGGTAACGGAAAGAACCAACAAAACGATTACTACCGACACTGCCAGTTTGTTGAAATTTTTGAAACGATGCCAAAATAGTCTTTTCAGTAGGAACATTGTCTTACCATTGCACGTTAAATTCCAGTCGAAATATATGTTGTGTTGTAATAATTTATTTTATTTCGATGTAAGGCGTTACGGCAAACTAACGTTGTGCTATCGGCTAATTCTCCATGACTACTAAAATGGCAGCTCATAAAATCCCACAAAAGCGCAACGTCATTGATGATAGTTTGAAGAGCGCGCTAAAACCAAGTACATTTATATATATAAGTCACAAATATTTGTTATCAGGATTTACATATGTATTTAGATAAAATCGCAATACCTTGAATATCCACATCCTTGAAAACGAAAGTGATCTTAAATTATTGAACGACAGTGTACATGTACCAAACGTGCGTTAAAAAATTTCTAATGGGAATAGAACGTGTTACCATAAGCGTAGTTCTATGGAGTTCATAAACGTTTTGTCCTCCAATTCTTCGGCATTTTACTGAATTGACATAAATTCCAAGATCCGGTCTGAGTTCAGTGACTAGGTCAAGATTATAGTATACATGAATATACATGTATGTATACCCAGCTGCATGGGTAACAATATTTATATTATGTATTAGGAAAATTACGAAATATTAGACTTAATGATATGAATTAAGCGAATTAATAGGCTTCGCTATAATTTACATACAGGATACTAGTCACGTTCGCCAGTTTTATACCTGTATACATATATAATGATAATATCAATGTATATTATGTAACGTGACGAAAATGATTACTGTTTCGCAATTAATTAATATAAATTTCTTTTTATTAGTGGTAAAATAATCCGAAGCCCACTACCATTTGTTTAATTAATGCATAATATACGTTAAATTTTAAACGCTTGAGTATTTTAAAAATCAAAAAATTCATTTAAGGAAAGCTGATGAGTCTGCATAAGATGAAACACGCATACTTTATTATTTAACAATCAGTTTCGTATATCTTTCGATCTAATTTTCATATACAATTCTTTCAAAACTGATCTACTACATTCACTTATTGAATAATGAAAAGTTGCCATAAATTTATTATATATTATATTTAATACCGGCGCGCGCGGATGGTGGGAGGTATATGTCTACGGAATGTGTGACAAGTTTCAACGCGATCGGCGCAGTTTCCGCTAAGGTACGTGCGATTGCGTAATGTGGTAATTGTCGCATAATAATGGATAAAAATATGAGTAAATAAATTTTGTATTAAGTTCGGAAGAACTGCTACTAAAACATATGGAATGATTCAACAAGCATTCGGTGAACAATCCATGAACCGAAAACAAACTTTTGACTGGTTTGCGCATTTTAAAACCGGTAGAACATCCATTAATGACAACGAACTGAATAATTGGGTATGCGCCGCATTGCCGGGATATTTGTTTAGAAACTTCTTACCTACGATCAAAAACAGAAACGAATTGTCATTTGCACTGAGCTTAAATAACTGCGGACAATGAAAAATTTTTGCCAAGAGTGATAACTGGCAACTGAAGCTGTATTTACGGTTACGATCCAGAAACTAAACAATCAAGTCAGCGAAAGAGTTCGAAGATATGCCGACAAGTGAAAAGCAATGTGAAGAACATGCTCATTGTTTAGATTAACATGAAAGGCATAGTGCACAGAAAATTAATTCCAGCTGTTCAGATGGTTAATGCCCCAAACTGTGGCGAACAGGAAATTGAGACAAAAGCATTAGCAACTACCATTCTCCTTGCCTCTCCCACTATTCGCCAGATTTGGCTGACGTTTTGATAGCATTGAAGAAATTCAAGAGGAATCACAAGCAATACTTTACTCGATGTAGATCTCGGTTTCCGGGTTGGAACCACGTCAAGTTAGGCGTAATTGCCAACGTTTCGTCCACTGTTTCAAGGGACATCTTCACGGCTGTACGTAGATGTTCGTCGTTTCGCAGTAGCCTGAAGAATGCTATGACACGAACATCTACGTACAGCCCTGAAGATGTCCCTTGAAACAGTGGACGAAACGTTGGCAATTACGCCTAACTCGACGCGGTTCCAACCCGGAAACCGAGATCTACATCTAGAGAACGACCGCGGAAACCTACACCTACATTTAATACTTTACTCATTCACAGAAACCGACTTCCTGAATATCTTCCAGAACTGGAAAAAAAACGCTGGAACTGGTGCATAGCTACGCAAGGAAGGTACTTCGAAGATGACAGCAAGCGCCAGAAATTATGTTAAAAGTTATGTTTCGAATTTTGTAACATCAGTCCATAAACATCTGGATCGCACCTCGTATTAGGTTGAGTCATAACTCGTTAAACTCGATAAGTCTGAACCCGTTAACTTTCCTCATCATTTTACATGAGAAGGTGAAGAAGGTAAATAGAGTTCATACTGATTCATTTTTCGAAAAATTATAAACATTTTTATCATGTTACAATTATATATGAATTAATTGTAGTTATTGACTTGTAGTTATTATAGTAGTGTTGGGAAACAACTCCATAATTGGTTATTTAGTTTAAATTTATCATATAATTGGATTTTTGAAGTATAAAGGTTATTATTGTTATTGGCCAGAAAGTACATAACTGGTTTGCCAAATCACATTCTGAAGATACATCGTTCGAAGATGAACCATCAAATAGACATTGATGATGAAGCTTTGAAATCATTGATGGCTCGCAATCCACGGCACAGTACCCGGAAAAATCAGAGAAACAAATCATAATCCCCCATTTACTGCCATTTAGAGAAGATATGTAAAGTTAGTAAGTTGTATGATTGGGTGCCATGGGAAAAGAACAAAATCGATAGTTGGAAAAATTGGTCACATACGATAATGTTCACAACCGAGCCAAGTGCTGAACTACAAAAAAGCAAAATATTGTTGTGTATGATTGGATCATCGTGGTTTTATTTATTTTTAGCCAAAATGAAAACTTAATGCAGATTTATACATCCATCAACTGTCGCGTGTTTTTTAAAGTTTAATCAGAAAATGCCCTGCTCTCGTCAATAGGAAAAATATTGGTCTTCTCCACGACAACACACTCAACGAGAGTAACACAAATTTGAGAGCATGACTGGCTGTTCTACCCTCTCGTAATTCCTCCGAATACTCATCTGACCCCGCACCATTCAATTATTACCTATTTAAATCACTGCAAATTAATTGGAAGGGCGATTTCTCTAATGGTAATCACGTTTGACAGTGTAAAAACTTCTTAAATAAAAAGCAACCGAATTTTACGTCGGTATCTGCTAAATGGCAATAAGTAATTGCAAATAATAGCGAATATGTCATAGATTAAAGCATAATTATTTGTTTTATTGATAAATCAAATAGTTTTTCTATTCATTCGAAAATTCCTTATGATACATTGATATACTAATTCTAAATTCTTGTCTGTTAATTCAATAGTTAATAAAATTTATCTTGCATTTTACAAATTTAAAAAAACTTATAACTACATTAATATTCGCGTAGAATACTCATCTGACCCCGCACCATTCAATTATTACCTATTTAAATCACTGCAAATTAATTGGAAGGGCGATTTCTCTAATGGTAATCACGTTTGACAGTGTAAAAACTTCTTAAATAAAAAGCAACCGAATTTTACGTCGGTATCTGCTAAATGGCAATAAGTAATTGCAAATAATAGCGAATATGTCATAGATTAAAGCATAATTATTTGTTTTATTGATAAATCAAATAGTTTTTCTATTCATTCGAAAATTCCTTATGATACATTGATATACTAATTCTAAATTCTTGTCTGTTAATTCAATAGTTAATAAAATTTATCTTGCATTTTACAAATTTAAAAAAACTTATAACTACATTAATATTCGCGTAGAATACGAATATTAATGTGGTAAGTGGTTTATACCTTCTTTTAAATTTTTACTTAGCCACAATATCCAAAGAAAGACCTTCACATTTTACAACTTAAAATTTGTATTATTTGATACTTAAAAAATTTATTTTCAATTAACTCTTAAGGAATCACATGGAATTTTTAAACCTTGCGTATTCGCTTTTTAGTTTTTTTAGGTTATTTTTACCTATTTTAGCTACTAGTACGAAAGTAAAATTAAAATAAGTGAATATAACAAAAACATTTTTAATAATATCGAAATATTATTAAAAATCAGTTATGGAGAACACAATACAAGTTAATATACAAAAACTCCCTTACAACATACAATAAAGTCACAGTGACTTGTAGTAAGGGAGTTTTTGTAGTGAATTTTGCCTTTCCCAACACCATGCACTGATGAGTCTATAGCAAAACGAAACACGTATCTGCATGTCTGGTAAACAATTTTCACACAAATATTAACTTGTGTTGTATTCTTCGCACTCGATTTTTAATATTTCGATATTATTGAAAATATTTTTGTTTTATACAAAAAAATGGTAAGGTTTTACCCAGTAGTATAAGTATGTTTCAAATTGTTTTTGCTACGTGAATAAGTTTGTTAATAATAAAAAAGTCTGAAAGAATATTACTAAATGATAATTCTATAACACTGTATTTTTAAAAGCAAGTGTCCGGTTTTAGCTTTTAAGATCGTGATTTTCTCGTGACGCTAAGCTTCCAAAATACGTATAATGGCCCCAAGAGAATTTGAGAACGTGTTAGAAAAAGCATTTAATCATTTTTAACTGAATTTTCCAACCCTAAATTGTAATTTGTAGTAAATATTTAATAGGTTTTTATTACATAAAAATTAGTTAAATATTAACAGATAATTAATAATCGACGAAGGAGATACTTGTTGAAACTTCATTATATAGATATAATAAAACACAGTTGTATAGTTTCAAAATAATATATATGCACTACATATGTTTCACCACACTGTGGCTTCATCAGGTGGATGAATATACTAATTCAAAATATTAATTAGATCTTATATATATCAATACAAAGTACAGAACTAATCTTATTCTAAGAGGGGGTGGACATGTATGAGTTTTAAGTTTAGTAGGGGGGAGTTATTTATGTCTAGTTGGTCATTTAAAATTATACCTAATTTATTATATTTGTTAATTTCTAAACTTTCTAACATATTAAGTTTTTTACTTTTATCTAGAACATGCAAAGTTTTAAAATTAGTATTGAATTTGTGATTATGTTCTAGGCAATGATTGGCAAAAGTTGAGTCTGTCTTCTTGTCTCTGTGGCTTCTTTCATGTTCCTTCATTCTAATATCAAATGTCATTTGACATTTGATATTAGAATGAAGGAACATGAAAGAAGCCACAGAGACAAGAAGACAGACTCAACTTTTGCCAATCATTGCCTAGAACATAATCACAAATTCAATACTAATTTTAAAACTTTGCATGTTCTAGATAAAAGTAAAAAACTTAATATGTTAGAAAGTTTAGAAATTAACAAATATAATAAATTAGGTATAATTTTAAATGACCAACTAGACATAAATAACTCCCCCCTACTAAACTTAAAACTCATACATGTCCACCCCCTCTTAGAATAAGATTAGTTCTGTACTTTGTATTGATATATATAAGATCTAATTAATATTTTGAATTAGTATATTCATCCACCTGATGAAGCCACAGTGTGGTGAAACATATGTAGTGCATATATATTATTTTGAAACTATACAACTGTGTTTTATTATATCTATTAACAGATAATGTTATTGCAGCTGAATGAAATTATTATGTTTCGAAATCGATAGGTAATAACGAGTTTTGTAAGAACAAGGTTTATCAGTCTATCTTCATAATCTTAATGTTTATGTCGTCCTTACATCAAAATAAAGTGTATATTTACCGGAATTTATGTTACACCAAACATATCTGTTTATTTAAATGTTAACTTCATAATTATTCAATAAAAACATCTTTTCAATGCCAAATTTTTCGTAGTTTAAGCGATTGTTAATATCTTGAAATACAGGGGCTCGAGCGATTGATGACGCCTATAGGCGTCTGCCTTGTATTCGCAATAGGTTTGTTTCTGTAAGCGATCCGTGAGTTTCGAACAATTTGATACATGTGGGCACTGCATAAGTGGCACATACCTACATATGCAATTAATATGTATCTGTCAATGCACAACAGAACGAATGTAATAAACGGTTTGGTAAGCGGCAGCAACTACTGCTGAAATAAAAGTAATGCTGACAAGCGAATTGCGTATCGAATTTTGAATAAAAATAATTTCCAAAGAACAAAACTCAAAACTATGTATTTTATGTGAAAGATTGAAAGTGTAAAACATTACTATGAACAACTAAAATTTGTTCAAGGTGTTCCTGTGTTAAATTAGTTCTTTTAGATGTTAAAACGTCTTTAAAAATAGAGTGTCCGTTCCACATTACAACTGGTGATGGGTGCTTCCACCATACTTCAAATGTATAGATTTTTTAATCGACTCTGAGCAGAATTGTTATAATATATTCAAATCTGGATTTCTACTAAATATGGCATCAACTTTTTGTTTCAGCTTCGAGAAATATCTTTTTAAATGAGGAATCTAACTTATCAACATTTGGAAAATGACCCCTGATGTATTCACATACTCTGTGTAGTGCATGTGCTGCACAGGTAACGTGTAGCATATTGGGATAAGATTGCTTTAATAACGTCCCTGTTTTTAATATATAAGCTGCGGCATCAGTCAAAAGTAGTAGCATCCTGTCTTTATAGTTATCCGATGAATATTATATGAATATTATGAATACATTGATCAATTACTTCTGCAACTGTTTCACTAATTATGACTCAATATTTTAGTTGCAATTAAGTGTGGTTGGTATGAAGTCGTGGGATGAAGAATACCAAACTACATGTAACACATATCGTTCCATTACATCCGTTGTTTCGTCGGCACTTACCCAAAGATTTGACCAGATAAGTTGGTTCGTATTTTTTCAATGGTTCTCAAATAAAATTTTGGTAAGTGGTATTTACGTAAAGTAGATTCATCTGGTATATGATGATCAGTATATTTTGTAAGAAATCTCTTGAAGACTGGATTGTTAAGCTTTTTGAATGGGATATTGGGCGCCATGAAAGCTTCACACAGTTCTTCGTTAATCGTCCTGCCAGAAAAGTTTTTAGTTTCGGGGATGGATGGTTGTCCGAAGAAGCTAGATCTGGCGAATACGCAGGATGCGGAAGCAGTTGAAATCGTAGCTCGGCCAATTTTTGCTGAGCGCCAAGACTTGAATGCACGGGGGCATTGTCATGGTGAAACAACACCTTTTTCTTGGCCATTGCCGGGCGTTTCTGTTATTGCCGCCTTTAATCTGTCTAAAAGTGATGCATAGTATTCTCCGGTAATGGTTCTTCCCTTTTCAAGGTAGTCAATTAGGAGAATTCCCTTTGCATCCCAAAAAACTGACGCCATGACCTTTCCAGCGGATGGAACGCATTTCGCTTTTTTCGGAGCCGATTCGCCACGGGCAATCCATTGTTTCGACTGCTGGTTCCGGGATATAGTGGTGTATCCAAGTTTCGTCCATTGTCACAAAACGGCGAAAAAACTCAACTACATTCTTCTGAAATACTTGCAAATTGTCGGCAGATATTCGCATGCGAATTCGCTTTTGCTCTTGAGTGAGTAAACGCGGCACCCATCTTGCGCACAGTTTTTGCATGTGCAATTCTTTATGCAAAACGAAGTGAACTCGCTCAGTTGAGATGCCTGTGGCTTCCGCTAACTCGTGCACTTTCACTCGTCTATCGGCTAAAATCAAATTATGGACTTTACCGATGATTTCGGGTGTCACAGCTGATGTCGGGGCTCCAGGACGTGGTGCATCTTTAAAATGCTTCTTCTGCCACACTTAAACTCATTTACCCAAAGTCGAACACGCTCATAAGAAGGACATTAGTCACCCAATGTAGGTGAAATTCTCTGATGAATCTCCTTATCTGTTTTCCCTTCCAGATAAAAGAATTGAATCACGCCACGAATTCCAACTTTATCCATTTTTCGCTATTTCTCGACACACTTCTATTTAAGTAACTGTCAAACAACGAGTTACTGTCAGAATGACTTAAGACCAGAGAATATTAACTCATAGGAATGACACTTTATGACTACATATACAGATTACAATTGCGCCCTCTATTAGTGTGTGAACCAAGTTGATTGTCAAACCACCCTCGTATATGCATGTATAACAGCATGTAAACAACAGAATTCACTTTGGAAATTAGCGGATATAACGAAATAATATATAAATGTACATCCCGTCTTACACGCCACTGTAAAATAAAATTTATGAATGAATAGACACAATAACGACGGAAATAACAATATCAGCTCCACGAATACAATCGAGCAAACAAATAGTGGGGCTGTTATAACATGCATACTATACCTGACACCGCCACAACGTTTTATCGGGGCAACTGATCATTCAATCGCTTCAGTCCGCTCTCTGACAATAACAGACGAAACCTACTAGATTAAAGACTGATAGAACAACAACGATTTTCTGGTAGCTCTTCTATCTGATTTGTAATGAGAATAAGTCACATATGTGTGTAGTTCTTTCCATAATGCACATGTATTATATATCTATATAATTATATAAAATTATATAATTTAATACTAAATATTTATATACAAATAAAATGAATATACGAAAAGTCTTCGTAGTTATCAGAATCGTCATAGAAAGTGCTATCAGTTTCGCGCTAAACTACGCTAAAAGTAGATAAAGTTCGGTCCATTTGCACATTTGCGTTTCGACCTTCCAAAACGGCAGGTATCGCTATGTGCAGGTACTAGTCGGTAATAGACATTACAGTTTTAATCCTTTAGTCGGGTTGTTATATTGTGGCAAGAGCTATAGTGTACCAAAACATGGAATTAGTAGATACATTTTACTAATACCATGTACACTACACATAACTCCTTCCAATTCGTACTTCACCTATGACAAATAAAATAGCATTTATATTGTTAGATGTGAACTTTTAATGACATGTAAAATGTAACCAGCTTTATAATTATTTAATAATTATAGAATATTAATTCTAAATTATAAATATCTATCGTCTACATATCTGTAACCCAAAGTATAGATAGATCTTCCAGAACGCGGGGAATGACGCACTGTCACGATAAGGTTATTAGTAACATATTTAGGAAAAATATATAATTAACACTTTGTTAAGGACAATCCGTTCTCGTCAAGAAGAACATAAATATTAGTTTAATGACAATTAGAAGCAGATTACGAGAACACAATACCGTTTATCGAAGGGCAATTATAAAACCATAACTGTCCGATAAACATCTACAGGAAAATTACAGATTGGTTCGACGTTGTGTTTGCAAGTCAATTATCTTTCTGAGCCTGGTCATTTGGAAGGAAGACATGGTCAACGGATAAAGAACGTATTATGCAGCGCACTGTAAAACATCCTGTAAAGATTGATGTCCGGAGTTGTTTTAACACGCCGAGTTTCAAAACTTGTGCTTATTTACCAGTATTGTAAGCACGGAAGCAAATATAAAATTGTGCTAACATCGATAAAAGTGTGGTTTTTAAATATAACAGTGTAGATTAGTTCCTACACTCAGACAACGACCTAAAACATCAAAACAGACGGTGTAGGAAGTGGAAGTGGAAGGCTACAAGTGCCATTGAATCAATGGATTGGCATTCGCAGTCCCCAGACGCCAACCGAATTAAAAATCTTTGGATTCTTATGAAGCAAAAACTCGTCCGGAAATGTGTATATAATTATAGTATTGTATTGCGAGATAATTTCTAAATTATCTAGCAATATAATGAAGATATGGCGTTCATTACCTACGAATTATGTGGAAAATTTTGTCGCAGGTATGGGAAATCGCTATGAGACTATTCCTAAAAATAATGAACATTGGACGCCATATTAAATACTAGCGTATTAGCATATACCGGGCTCCTTTTTATATCATTACACATACATTTTCCCATGTGTAATTCTAAAAAAAGAATAGTCAATGCATTAGTGGCATAGTAGGCAACCAGTTATGCACCAGTGAAACATTTACCTACAAACAATAGCTTAATTCTTAAATCAATTTACCATGAAGAGAAATCAAATATTTCTGAATTTTTATTCATACATTAACCGCACACAAAAAATAGATGTGCAGTTAACCGAATGAATAGTGCTATTCAACAACTGCGTGATGTACTTACAGATATAGACTATTTATATCGTCCGTCGTAATGACATCCATTTCAGCCCGATGTGTCCGGTCTCTAGTAATGATAAAAAAAAAGAACACCGTATAAAATATACTTCGTAACAATATACGAAAGCGGATTGATTAATTCGCGCAATCGTACAGAAACAAAGAAACAATTTAAATAAACAAACTTTATTTTTCTACATAATCTCCCATAATTTCGATACATTTGGTTCATCTGTGTTTGAGCTTCTTTATTCCGTCTCGAAAATGATTTTCCTTTAAACCTGCATCCACTGTTGAAGTTAGCTCTTCATTCGTGCTGAATTTTTTGCCTGCGAGAAAATATTTCAATTTAGGGAATAGATCAAAGTCGGATAGTTGTAGGTTTGGCGAATATAGGCGGTGAGGTACTAATTTGAATCTTAATTCTTTAATTTCTTTGCAGCAACCGTACTGGAATGCACAAATGCATGATCATGGTGAAAGAGCACTTTCTTCTTAGTCATTCCTGAACGCTTTTCAGCGATAGCTGTCTTCAAACGATCTAGAAGATTTTCGAAAAAACTGTCTTGGCCTTTTTTGTAGTTGATTCTTGGCGTTTTATCCACATCTTCGACTATTGTTTAGATTCAAGTATATAATAATGAACGCAAATCGACGCAAAACATCTGTTGTGTTGCGTTTCAAAATTTCTAAATTATTCATCGATATGACAGCGAACACGTCTTTGTTCCATCGTCAGTAAACAAGGAACTCATCATACCGAAAGCTTTCTCATATCAAGTTCGTGCAAAATATAAAGCACGTTCCTTTGAAATGCCCACTGCCTCTGCTATTTCTAACGCTTTCAATCGTTGGTCATCTAGCAACAAATCATGGACCTTACTTAGCATTTCTGGACTTGTAGCTGTTTTCGACAGTCCACTGCGGAGATGCTCTTCTAAGCTGCTCCTGCTACGCTTAAATTCATTTCCCCATTTTCTGGCGGTTATATCCGAAGAAAAACAACCTTCACTCAGCGTATTTCGCTCATCATCATAGATATCTGCCAAACGAGATGCCTTTCTTTAAAAGATACTTAATCATTGCACGATGTTCAAATGCATCCATTTGCACTTAATTAGTAGCGGTAAAATTTAAAAAAATGCCTACGAAACACGCTTTGTCACAAATTTATCAAATACTAACAGTAAACTAACGAGGCAAAATGTGATGTTTATTTTTTATTTCACGGCCTACTCGCTAATAAGCCCTCGTAGCTATTCTTTCTATTATTCTTATTATGCGTTTTTTATAGTACAGACTGTTTTTTATACAAAGCGAATTCAGTTTACCGACATTAAATTAAATAAAAAAATTACTTCTATATTTAGTTTAGATAAAACATTATTGAAAATGTGAGAAAACATTATTACGAATTTAAAAAGTAATAAACTTCCCTGTTGAGTCAGCTTTGTACATCCATCTATCCATGTATTTTATGCAATAAATAATTAACACAGTTCATTTCGGGGACTTTCTAAACTGAAA
This sequence comes from Melolontha melolontha, assembly GCA_935421215.2. NCBI lineage: Eukaryota > Metazoa > Arthropoda > Insecta > Coleoptera > Scarabaeidae > Melolontha > Melolontha melolontha. Next base: position 101,900,873 of record OW285239.1, on the reverse strand, counting down.
GAGATAACTAAATGCCAGAACAAATTATTCATTGATAATTACGAAATTCTTATGGATATATCGCTCAGAGTAACACAATACTTGTTTTACAACTTTTATAAAACGTTACGCATAAATTGATTACAATTATGTTAATTACATTGTAAAGTAAAACAAATAATAACTTAAAATAAATGCATAATAAAATAATTTGATAGAAATCTACTTTACGAAAAACTTAATTCGTATTGATATTACGTTAGTTACTAGATACTGCTATTAGATGGCGTGTAAAATTATTATTTACAATAATATTGAAATCATTCAATATTGCAATATAAGGTGTGGGCCAAAATTTTGTTTTTCAGAGTTAGCCACGTGCTAGTCATTCCGCTCCATGCTACTATGTTGATGAACAAATTTTCCTATTTTTTACATGTTTTATTTACTTTATTGCTTATACAAATAAAAAAATTGTGAAAGAAATCAAACTAAATATAAATTCTATAACCTCCGCACTATCATTGAAATAATCAATAAATGTATGTCTGCAAGAAGTATTTCGTGTATCGTACCGAGACGTAAACGCTAAGGATGTTATGGGTAGATCATTTCCAAAGATAAGTATAATATAGCGTTGAATATCTAGTCCTTGCATGGATTTCTGTGCCTCATCGCTTAACAATTTCCATTATATTTCTACTCACTGGTACACCACCACCTTTTCAGCGATTCACCTGTTTTGCTAATTGCACAAAACCGAGAGTAGATATACTGAAATGATCATTCGGGACAGCTTCATCCGCAAATTCCTTTAGATATCTTTGCATAATTCTCTTACATTTACTATTTAATTTTTTCCATTTCTTAAATAAAGTTCAATTATAGAGGCGAACAATGCTCACGCAATGTAAGATAAAACCTTAACTATCTGTTATACGTAACGTGTGTTCATTAGAAAAGTCAATCTAGGTTACTTTGAAATTTTGATAGAAGAAGACGCATATATATTAGTATGTATTTGTTGTTCCGTAAACGTAAATCCAAATGACATTTGATAATGTCAATCACATTTGTTATTTATTTGTATGTATGAAACTGTCAAAATATACGACATACGACTTCGACATACGACTTCGTAGGTGAAGTAGTAAATTTTAATTTACGACATACTTCAAAATGTTCTCAGTAAATCACATGCTACTAGATTGACTTTTCAAATGAACAACCGTTATAATGTGTGAGCAAAAAAAAAAGGTTTTCAGAGTATGCCATGAATAAAATCACGTGTGTCTTAATTTGATTCAACTTAAAGCTACCTGTCACTTTGTTTAATTTAATTATAATATCAGCAGATGTAATATTTCGCATTACAAAATAAATAATAAACATTTTTTAAAGCTAAATATGATTTATTATTATGATAAACAAAAAAAAAATAGAATGGCAAAATAAATGGAAAAATGTGTTATATTGCCACCACCCAGATCTCTGCAGAGAATAATTCTTTTTTAAACGAACTAAGAATTGCTGGTGTATTATTAATTTCTTCAATCTCGTTAGTGATTCTTAATTTTAAATCGTCAAGATCAACAAACAGCAGGTGTTACAAAAATCGAATTCATTAAATGTGGCCATAAAAAGAAATCACATGGTGTTAAGTCACAAAATCGTGGTGGCCAGATAGTATCCGTATTCAAGCTAATGATGCGAACTCCAAAGAATTCCTGCATGAAAGCAATGTTTGCATTGGTAGTTTGTGCACGAGCTCCATATAGTTGAAAATACCCTTCCTGCAGCGCATCATCGTGTAACATATTAACAAATGGAGGTAAAATTTCTAACTGGTACCGTTCACCATTGATTGTTCCTAAAAGGTTTAAAAAATGACATTATTGTACCAATATAGTGTTTTAGAAATCTAATCGAAAACCATTTTTAACATACCTTCAAAAAATATAGGTGCAATAATCCTTCTCGGGCTAACAGCTACCTAAAATCAATTTTATTTTGCGAATGTAATGGAGTCTCTACAAAAAAGTGGATTATCTGTACTCCACATTCTCATATTTTGAGAGATGACATACCCAGAGAGGTGGAACCATGATTTATCTGTAAACATAACTTTCGACAATGCTTCATAATTGTTATTTAATTGTTCAATAAATCGTAGGCAAAATCCTTGTCTTCGTGGCCTATCAACAGAATGTATCTCAAGTGAGATTTAATTCTCGCTGTTTGTGGACGTTCTTCGACTACTTGCCTTACCGCTTCGACAGTAATTTCATTTCTGACCACTGGTCTACCACTTCCCATTTTATGATTAACACTTCCTGTTTTTATAAATTAATTCACAAAACGACGAATGTAAACACAGAAATGGTCATATGGGACTGCCTCATTTATAAATTCGTTTAAAAAATCTTCGTAGGCATCTCTTAGAGAATAAGTCCATTCACCATCGATTTTTCTGCCATTTCTTAAAACCTCAACCATAGATCCCCTTTGCTGTTTAGTAAATACATAAGCCATTGTTTAAAGATAAAATTTGTAAGAATAATCGAAGATATTTGCAAATTGTCAATTTAATCGTTGAGTGACAGATGACATTTCATAAACTAGGTATAAATTATACTTCCCACATGACTGCTATAATTATATTTCTCGTTCATAGTCTCCTTGAAAAACTTTTTTGGCTCACATTTTATAATTGCTCCACTTCTAACGAACCATCGAAAAAATTCATAATTGGAGTAGACTGTGAAATTGGGTTGGTACTTTAGCCACTTCCACATAATGACACATTTCTTGATGCTTGACAGTTTCATTTGGTTTCATTGTAAAAAAAGGTTACGGCATTGAAATGATACTACAACAAAAAAGAAAACAAATAATTTATTTAATATCGAAATCATAATCAAAATTTACATATAGCTAAAGAAGTTGTTGAAAATGTTGGCCATTTACATCTAAACAAATTTAATCTTCTTAATAAGAGTTTTGAAAAATTTGACACAAACTTATAGTTTCAATGTCAAATAATAAATGTCATTATGTGGAAGTGGCTAAAGTACCAACCCAATTTCACAGTCTACTCGAATTATGAATTTTTTCGATGGCTCGTTACTACTAAGCACCAATCATATCGACTAAGTATTTTCGAGAGACTGTTGTTTGCCTATACATATATCATTTTTCTATTTTGCGTTCGTAATGAACTCATTATGAAACCCAAAACAGTATCGAAATAAACTTCATTATGGTTCGCTTTTTTTCATTTTTCAGTATTGGCATTGGAGTACAAGATACATGTATTAGTTTCTAAGTCACTCAGTTTATATTTTGAAATAAAATATCACGGAATGATAACGAAAATTAATAAATAATATAATTTCAATTTATTAATGTAAGAAATGCAAAATAGAAAAAATACTTTAAAAAACTCGTTTCACAAGGCCTTTTACCATTTTGTTGCACATGAAATCGTGCAACATAATGATGCCTTATCAAACCTGTGTTTTAATATACTATTTTATTGTTCATTTAGTTCTACAAAACCCATTATATATTAATAAATTTCCAAAAATACAAATATTCTCCACTTGTTAATTTGACTTATAAATGACAGTTATCAGTTCATTTCTCTACATACGAACTCAGATATAACTGCTTTATCTGTCTTTCTCGTTCAGTCTACTCTGAGAAAAATTGTGGCTCAGTCGTTACATATCATCTTAAAAAATACCTTTCAGTTTCTAAAAGCATAGAGGCTTCATAAGAAAGTTTTATTTTATAAATAATTTAGTCATATGCAACAGACGGATTTAGGAGAGACGGGACAATTGTGGGTGTTTGTTGTGGGTGACGACTTCAGATTACATTTAAAAATATTACAATAAAAACGGAAAGAAATAATAATAATCCATACCTTTATATCCTCCAATAGTTTAATGCCAAATATAGAGGGCACCAGCAGATCAGAGTTGCTTTTATGCTTGCGCCACAATTATGCTTGTCCTCATTCACCTTAAACGAGAATAAAAACCATGTAATATATATAAAACTTTCTAAGCATTGTGAAGGCAATATATGACAAAGTCGCCCTATCAAAGCAACATAACTACCGTAATATTATACGCGCTGTTAACTGACAAACGAACTATTTACAACGCTTACAATTTCTCTATAGTCGAGCATGGCATACAAACGTACAAACTTGTGATACGTCTTTACTATCTCATTTAACACTACAGTCGTAAAAAATAAAGTGCATAAAATGTAGACACACTGCTTAAAACCGACGATTCATATTTATAAATAGATTGATTGATTGAAGTTATTCTGAATATGGTTTTATACTTTTCCTAGAACGTAGGCTATTCATGATTTATTAATGCTCGCTCATGCTTAGTTAAATGGTTAGTGATGAAACTAGTTCACCAGATTACTTTTGGTATGTCTCCAATCTGACTAATGATTAGAGCTGGCATTGCAAACGGTCGGTCAGTAGCGCGGGCTTCGAAAAACTGCGAGGGAATTAGCAGATCATAAATTTAAATAAGGACAGCCTTACAAGAAAAGTTTTCTGTATGCAGATGCACAAAGTGGATAATAGCCTCTAAATATTTGCAGCATTCGATATGTTTCAAAAGCTTCTTCTTGTAAGTGTGAGGAATAATTATTCTTATATGCAGAGTCGAAATCTAACGATGTCATAATTAAAATAATCTTCGTAAATATTTAATGGATCTGTCACCAATGGATCTATCACCAGAAATTTGTTTTAATCTGGTACGAGGGTTGTCTTTTATATTTTGCATATAGAGCTGGAATAAAACAGTAGATAGCTTTTAAAGATTTTATTGTTTTTCGAAGTATTCTCCACGAAGATTAATGCACTTTACATGGCTCTAATTTGGCAACTAATTTTGGAAGCAGTTATTCCACTTGTTTATTGGTACAGTCAAAATTGCATTTTTGAGAGCATCGACTGCTCCTTGTGACGAGTGGAATCTTTGACCACGCAGTTCATCCCCGATTTTCGGAAAGGTAAAGAAATCGTTGAGACTTAGGTCGGGACTGATGGTCTAACAATTCGATTCAAAATTCAATTGTCTTGTGAACTGTATGCGAACTTGCATTGTCTTGGTGGAGGATGATTCGTCGTTGTGGGTTGGTTTCTCGGAGCTCAGGGATGGCTTACAACAAACAAATAGTTGTATACCAATTGGCAGTAACAGTTCTTTGATCTTGTAGAGAAATTGCTGCTACATGATCTGCTTTCAAGACAAATGTCGGGACCATCTTTTTGGAGACACTTCGATAACAGATGACTTTTGTCGACTTTTCTTCACCTTGGAACACCTAAACAAAGACGACTTTATTTTCGGCGTTTATTTTCTGGCTCGTATGAGTTCATCACCACTGACGCTGTACTGATATATGTTACTGATGTTGTGATGTACACTGATGTTGTACACGTTTTTAGAGTTTTCTGCGTTGAAGCGGTTTAGATTTTTTGACACCAATTCACCCTAGTTATTTTCTGTTCTTCGGTCAGCAGGAAAGTAATTTTTTTGCACACAATTCTACATGCAAAATTTCGGCATGTCACACGTCGATCTTCGTTGATGAGCTTGCGCACAGCAACGCCTTTTTCCTGACTGACTACCGTTTTTGGCACACCTGCTCTCGGATCGTCTCTAATACTTATCCGTCCACGTTTGGATTCTCCATACCAACGAGAAATTGTTGACTGATGTGGTGCTTCATTACTGAAAATAGAAACCAACAGTTTTGAGATAATTGTTTTCGAAAATTATTGCCCGAAAATTTGCACACTTTAATTCAATTTTTTTATTAACTCGTCAACTTTGACAGTTCATTGTAGTTACAACACTACACGTATCGTACTGTGAAGTTAACTAAAGATGGAGTTTAATTTTTGGTACTGACATTTGATTGGCACCCTCTATGTTCCAGTATGCAAAACATAAAGGGCATCCTTCGTATAAGTCGTTGTAGATCCAAAAATAAATACAGCCTTACAACCTGTGCACGGTGAAGCAAACATTGGGGTCGTGATTGTAGTAACCGGGGTTAAAGCATCACCGCCAGAAACCGAACGCGTCGCAAACATTTGATCACACGAGCCGAACAGCCTCCAACAAATTGCATGCTTATAAAAAGAGACAAAAGTGAATTAGGTACTCGCTGTCATTATGGTTTCTTATAAATAAAAAAGAATAGTGAAATAATTTATTTTTAATATCGGTTTATTAATTATATTTTTTTTCCTGTTCCATAACCTTCCAAATTATACAGACGATATTTTTGTTTACACATCTAATATTAAAGCCACGTATAAAATTTTAAAACATACATGTATAATAATTAATTATCGCTCAATAATTTAAATATTTACGCAACAAATTTAATAATTAATGTTATACCGTCAATTTTTCATACCTGTATGTTTAGTCATCTTTCAACAAGGCAACAAAACCAATTTATACATATGATTGTATACATAAATATTAAATTAACTCATCTTAAATGCGTGACATATGTTAAATATCTTATATTTAAAATAAATAACTAAAACAAACTGTAAAAGAACAGGCTTTATTAATAAAATAATATTACATCATCGGAGTAAAATGGTAGAAATGATACGATAAGTGTTATTTATATGACGCATATGTGTAAGTAAATTTTTATATTTAAATATAGGTATGTATATAAATGTCTAGTGTTTTGACGAGATTTAATTTTCACAACCAAATTTGATGTGGTTCTAGCAACTAATATCAAAATATACTGTAATTAAAATTGACTACAAAAACAAACAATATTTTATTTACCCTTTACGCAACTGAAATTTATTATTTAAACTTGATACCCATATGAATCAGAACTGGAAAACAGTTGCATACTTGCATACCTGGAAAAAGCTTTCGATAAAGTAAAAAAAAGAAAATTTAAATGATTTAACACAAAATAGTCCTTACAAAAAAGCTTTATTATTACGTCCGCGCCCGTTAAACGAGAACGAAAATTACGAAAACCTCGGATAGCAAGCCCAGGGGTTGATCCCGGCACCTCCAGCACAATAAGTTAGCGACTTTCAACTGCATTATCGCCCATATTTTGTATTGACTTCTGTTAATTTAGGCAATTTTAACACAAAGAATTAAAAAATTCTTTGTTGTTTAAAACTCTACTCAAAAAATGAAAGCCAGAATTTTTCACACAATTTTATAGCAAATACTTTTTCATTAGTCGGAAAACAGTATTATATTTCTATAATCATAACTACTTGCTACATTTAAAGCTCTCATTAAAATCGCATTAAATAAATAAATAATAAAAATAAATTAGACATCTACCTTCTTTGAAATGTAATATATAACAACCTTTCATGTCCAAAAGATTTAAAAATCCAATTACAGGATAATATAAACAAAATAAATGCATTTTTTTCCAATAATATTATTATAATGACTAGACTGTGGAACAGACGCTATCCTCTAATGAGTCATGCAAGCGCAGAGGCAGAGCCGGTTTCGCTTAATAAAAAGATTGATGCAATATTCGCTCGTAGCCCTGATTGTAATGTCTGAAAGGCTTTTGTAGTAATGTTCAAAATACGGAAATCGGTAGATATATTCATTTAAAGATTATTATTTATGCGCCACTCACTAGCTCTGATGTTGAGCGAAATTTTTCAATATTTAAAGACATACTGTCCAATAAAAGAACGCACTTTACAGAACAAAGTTTAGAATATATTGTAATAATTAATATGAATAAAAAATGTTTACTGTGGTGTGACAGAGCATTCACTTTAATTATAGGTTATATAATTAAATCAAGATTATACTTTTCCAATATTTTAAATTTTTTCACTGTATGAAGAAAAAGCATTTTGTATATATATATAACTATAGATATATATATATATATATATATATCTTGATTAATTTCAATTCAAGTTAATTTAAATTCATTTAACTTCAGTGTTTTATTTATTTTCCTAAAAATAAATTTCCGTATATTCATTTCATTGGTTTTATTACGACTCTGGCGAAATATATTTCACACTTCGTCTGTTTGCATTGAAAGACGTACAAACAGACAACTTTTATCAATATAACATTCATATATTAATTATTATTAATAATAATATTAATGACGATTAAATAATTACAGCTAATCCACACAAAACTATTTAAAAATTGCAAGGAAAATTTCTATATTATCTACTATCAGTGAACGACTATATTTATAAAAAAAGCTATGTTTTATTTTTCAACATATGATCCACTAACGGTTACACACTTATCGCAGCGTTTTTCTAATAAACCTATACCTTAAATAAAAAATATTTTAGTAAGTCTTCAAAAAAACTTTACCGCTTCTTTCAGGTACTCAACTGAAAAAAAACGTCTATGCTCATGCTTTTTTAATATAGGAAAGAGATAATAATCACTCGGTGCCAAGTCCAGGCTGTAGGGTGGATATGTTTCATCTCTGTAAAGCTATAGTTGTTAATTATTTCTCGGACTAGCGATCCTTGTGAACACTGAAATTATCATAGAGCAACATAATTTTGTGAGTACAGATTTGTAGTCTTTTTACTGTATGATAGTTTTCAAATTGCGGATTGTTTCTTTATATACGAATTCTCCTGTAATTGTAGAGCTTCTCTTCATGTGTTCAATTAATAGGATTCTTTCGGTGTTCCAAAACAACATCGCCATCAATTTTCCACAGGAAATTTGCGTCTTTGCCTTTTTTTTTAGTTGGGATCCCTTGTGTATCTACTCCATGGATTCCCATTTTGTCGGTGGGCTCCAGTGATACACCCACGTTTCATCACCTGTTATAATTTTCGGAAAAAGGTTTCTATCGTCATCAAAGCCCTCAAGCTTTCCTCATAAATTTGTTGCCAATACGATTTTTGTTAGGAAGTAAGCAATATAATGATCCATCGTGCCGACACTTTGTTCATTCTTAAATCATCATGTAAAATTTACACTTCAATAGCAATAATTGGCTCCTTGTTTCGATCTGCTAAGACCGTTTCCTCGACTTTCCTGATATTTTCCTTAGTTCTTGCTTCGATACTCCTTCCACATCTTGGATCATCTTGAATTGATTCAGTACCCCATCGAAATTCCTTAGACCAAAATTTTGCTATAAAATATGACGGCGCATCATATGAAAACTGGAAATATTAAATTATGTATATAGAAGGTATAGGTACCCAAAATATTTTCCGAAAATTCTCTCTCATAAGTGAGAAAGAAATGACACAGATATTTAACAAAATTTGTCACGCCACTGTGTGATGGAATATATTATAAAAGACGATACCTTAAAATTAAACGCCAATAACCAAAAAAAATAGTTTTGCGATTGTCCGCGATTGAAGCTTCGTTCACTTGTCGATCGTTACATACGTTTGAATATTTTTCGATTAAAAATAGAGGGTTACCAAATAGGGCCTTAAATGCCCGTAGAGGTCGTTCTTTTAATACATAATCTTTAAAAATTTACACAAATTTTTAATAGCTGACTTTCGTACCAGGTTGTCGGACCCTTACAATAACAAAACTTAGACGCAATGTTATTTTCTAGCGTTTTTATAAACATAAACGTTGCCGCCTTTAAATTTAATAGCGGCTATCTATTTCTTACTTCTAACAAAAAAAAAAACATTCTCATAATAGACATGAAATTATATCAGTTCTAAGAGTCCACAAATTTATTTTTTTAATATCATTTTTAAAATGGGTTTGTAAATTAATGTAACACACAATAATTCGGATGTTATAGTTTTTATAACATCGACAGCTGTTACGTACGTAAACATACGGTGTGTGTGAAACTTCAATAGAGGCACATATTTATTATTTATACACATTCTGAATTCACAAGACATGGTACAATTTTCAAGGGGTTTTTAATTTTGGTATTCGCGTAATAATATCGTATGATCAAAAAGTCTTTGGATCGCTATTGCCGTGGAATTTACGAGATATCTATGAAATTATTTATTTCAATTAGTTTTGACATTTACTTGACAACTTTTAAGTCAGCTGGCTATAAAATATACATAAAATGCAACTAATTACCATAACCTAAAATCTATTTTATTTGTGACTTATGTGTACTTCAAACTACAGAAGTAAATAATTCTATAGATGGTTTTTACACTCCATGGCTATCGCGATCAAAAGACTTTTTGATCATATGTTATTTTAAGTTCATATTCTATATAACTTAATTTTTTTATTTTTCATATGTTGTTTTTCTTTTTCAATGCCAGGCTGTATAATATTGGGTTTTGTTCGGAGTGTATAATAGTATAAACGCAAAATACCTGTTTTGGCCAACTGTTTCATTACAAAATATTATTTACTGAAATCAATTTTTAGGACTTTTTACTTAAACGAATTATGATTAATAAGAAAAAACCTGGTGTAAAATCCCACGCATGCATTATTATAACAAAGAATGTGAATTTAACTTTGATTATCAAAGTTGTGAATTCATTCATGTTCATATTTACATCTACTTTTGTGTTTACACACATTGTTTCGCAGCAAGTAGAATGTGTATGCTCATATATGGAATTCCAATACCGTTTACAAATTTACAGTTACTCATCATTGTAAATAAAGAACGTAAATATATCAAAAATATACTTTTCCTATAGCAGCAAATGTATGTACTAATAAGCGATATGTATTCATTTTTGTAGTCTCATCTTATCAGTCTTCATCATACGTCAAGAGTGTTGCAATTGTCCTGATGTTATGAGTATGACGCAAGTATGCAAATCGTTTGTGTACGCGTCTGATCTAATTTAGATGAATAAGGAGGTAAAAACTCATAGCCTTATGATTAGTGTACAACGAAATGTCATGCTTTTTTATTTGATTGCATTTAGTAATAGCAATTTCCTGTTTTCCTGTTATTTGAAATAATATATGACTTCTTCCTAAGTATTATCTCAGTATTTAATAATTGTCAAGGAATTTAATTCACAAACATATGCTTACTTTTTTCTAATAATTATTTTCTCCTACATAAAAAATTCTTTCTGAATCAGTCTCTAGCTCTAGTGTGTTATTTTATGATAATTATTATTGAAGACGTGACAAATGTGATTAAAGTTACTTAATGAAAGTTCACTATATGTTCGTTGAATATAATGTACAGTATGTTGCAGATGTAAGGGAAATTTTCTAATTACGCCAAATTTTGACGTTAGAATTTTAAATTAGAACTCGATGCATATTTTTGGCAGTTTTTATTAGGTACTCATACATATTTAATAAATATATTGATCAAATAAGTTTTATAAAATATTTTTTTACAATTAGCGTTGCAAGAGACCTATAATGAGTGCTTTTATAAATCTAAGAAATAAGTAATTAAACTTCTAGTATCAAAAATTCTTTTATTGTAAATACCACTACAATATTGTTTCGCCATACAATGGCTTCATCAGGTGGATGAAATACTGATTTTAGTACACTGATCAGTATTTCATCCACCTGATGAAGCCATTGTATGGCGAAACAATATTGTAGTGGTATTTACAATAAAAGAATTTTTGAAACTAGAAGTTTAATTACTTATTTCTTAGCGTTATAATGAAGTTTCAACAAGTATCTCCTTCGTCAATTAGCTTTTATAAATCATCAAAGCATGAAACATTTAGCGGATTCAATTCTAAGTTGGTCACACTACGTCTATAAGTCGGTAGTCATAGTAATAATTTAAGGTTATTATTAAGCTGACAATTTATAAACATTTTATTATTCGGTAATTATATTTACAATACAATAACAAATCTTTTATTATGAAGACAAACTAACGTTCTTTGATTTTAGTTAATTTAAATCAACCATAGGCAACTAAATTAAAAAATTTGAATTTTATTCTAAACATACGCTGACGTTACCAACCTCCATAAAATTTCCCTAAATTATCAACTTTTTTTCTCATTTTCTCTTAAAAAAAATAGATTAACAAAGCTAATTGCAAAAAATAGCATAAAAAACACGTTTCCTAAGACATTAAAGCACTTATTCATTAAAACTTGAGACTTCGCCACTCGTTTTTTAAACTTGGATTCGTGCTTTAAAACGTGTCTTATGAAACCTGTTTTTTAATATACTATTACAATGTAATAGATCACCTTTTGTAAAAATTACGATATAGTGTCCAAAAGTTCGCGAAATTTCAATAACACGCATAAGACACACAAATACACACAAATACACACAATGTCAAAGGAAGCATTTGTGGTCAAAACACAGTTTCTTTTTAGCGTTTCGGTTGTTTAAATTATACGTTAAAAAAATTAATAATAAAATAAAAAGCTATTACTTTTTCCACAACATTTTCTAGTTTAACTACATTTTCAAGTGCTATAAAGTAAAATTATTGTTCTTGATTAACGTGAACTATACTTATCAAATAATTCATTTTCTTTTTGCCTTGAAATTGTGTTTAAAAATTGTTTCCTTTTTGTCTGGTGTGGTAGGTTATACACTACTGCTCAGAAGTATTTGGACACCTTGTTTTTTCACACTAAGTGTAACGAGCGATCAAGACAATTTGTAATCAAGTCATTCATAAATCCGAAATTGTATGTCATTACTTGAACTGAAATTACATTACAAACGTCAAGTCAAATGTCAGTCAACTATATAACAAAGCAACGGTTACAATCGGAAAAGACATACAGACTCAAATTCATGAATAACTCGATTACAACTATCGTGATCGCTCGTTATTATATTGAAGAAATACATTTTATTACCACTAAATAATTCTCAGAAACGCACTTTAAATTATTTAATCAATTAATCAATATTTAATCCTTCGTAAAATGATTTGGGTTTATAAATTTCTGGAATCTAGTTAATGATCATTTAACGATGCTGCTAGAAACAAGTTTTAGGATCAAAAGTCACTACTACGATAAAAAAATGACCGTAATTGAGACGTTTTAGTTCGTTTCCATATTCATACTAGCACCATGGATATGGATATGGATTGGATATGTGGTGTAAGTTACAAGAGGCATGGACACAAATGGCATCGGAAACATTGGCTAAATCGATTATGCGCTGCTGTTATAAAAAAAGTAGGTATTTAAATGAGACCAAAATTTAAAAATAGTAAATATTTTATATATATTTTCCCATTTTTATTTGTATTTTTAATTATTTCTGCTAATACAATGATTTTATGAGGGTGGTTAAATACTTTTGAGCGGTAGTGTATATGTAGACCGAATCGCCTAAAGAAACTCTAAACCAGAATAACTATTCAATGTCTTGTAAATTTATATTCTCTACTGATTTATTTATAATATATTCCTATCTATTACTCTATTCACAATTTTCATAGTAATCTTTGAAAAAAAAAATCTTATTTTACTAACAAATAAAAACTTTCAAACGGTTAATTTGGAAAAGTCGCTACTATTTAAGGAAATAGAAGAAAGATTCTCTTATTATCTAATTCTGCTGTATATTCTTATGTTAAACATGTTAGACAGAATCGAATCTACAGGAAATTAACACGAAATCTACTAATTTTTGTTCTTATCTGCTATATGAAAATGGGACTACAATGCGGAATTTAAGTTTTAGGAGTCAATGGTCACACTAGTTTCCTTTTCATTCATTTACTAGTGACCATATGTAACTGAGTAATTAGAATGTTCCGCCATTTGGAAATTATTAATCTGAAACCGCTTAAATTTTGGCACTGCAATTTAATCTTGAACCGTTACACAGTTTGTAAACGCATGCGTATTGTGAAAATTCATTTATGCTGCTATTCGCTTTCCTTGCGTTTATTATTGAGTATTTCCAGTACCCATCTTCACACAATTAGCGATAATGTAATTTTGGGGTTGCAATTTCATCTAAAAAAAATCGTAGAACGGTCGATCGAAAATAAATAGCCAATTCAGGTGTTGTAAATCTTCTGTTTCCACAAATTTTCTCATAAACGTGTTGAAAGCAAACTCTCAATGACTAATGACAGTCTCCCTATTAAAATACGAAAATATAGATGTATATACTAAAGCATATCTAAATACGTACATATAGATATACACAACGAATAATAATTCGTATTGGAGACATCAATGTACGAATACATGTTTCGGCCTTTAATTGCCTCATCAGCTTATAACGGAAGTAACCATGCCAAAGCTGTCTCGCTCCATATGCCAAACTTGTACGGCAAATGTCCATGAGGAAAACATCTCATGATACTGATACCCAAGAGGGTCACGCTGACGACGATTTCTGTAGTTGAACCTACCAGAAAGAAACTATGCGTTAAAATGTGTAATCCACTACCCGTTCTCTAGATGCGGCGGCACCATAGGCGTGGTTACTTCCGTCGTACGCTGATGAGGACAAGGAAACTCCGAAACACGTATCCGTACATTGAAGTCTCCAATGTGAATTGATATGCGTTATGTATATGCATGTGTACATATATGTTTCAGCATGTACGAGTATGTATTATCGTATGTAGTTACACACTTTGTGTTAATGAACATTAAATGTTAAAAAACATAAATAAACGTTAGGCTGTCTACATCATCTTCTCATCATCCCTTCACCCATTATATTTTGATAATAAAGTTCACAAATTTGTCGAAAAATTTCTGCAGGCCGAACATTTCTGGCATTAAAAATTGAATCACTAACCATATGTCTCAACGGGACGGATTTTGTATAACTTTATTTATTTTAATGCAACGTGGAAAGCCAAACGCCAACAACGTAATTAATAATTTGACGTTCACGGTCTTTCTATTATATCAAGATTTACATTCCTAGTATCATGGCTTCCAATATAGGAATGAAGTTGTTTACAGCACTAGTCCATCCTCTTAAAAGATGCCCATGATAAGAACTTCGTTTGTGGATATGCGATGTATTTACTTATACAACCCTCGATTTTCGATTTAATTGTAGTTGTAATTTTAACAAAAAGTTCCTTGAATTAATAAAAACATATTTATAGAATAACGTTTCGAGAAATTGAAACAATTTATAATTTAATTTATATTTAAACCAGAGTTATGCTAAAAATATTGTTGATTTATATTTAGATTTTAAAAATATTGAAGGCATATATATTTTTTTGGAACGTAAATGTAATAAATATGACCGTTTTGTAATCAGGTGTTAATTTACGTCACTTCTACGACGCTTTAAAAAAAATAATATTTATACCAGCGTATGAATTGTTATTTTTATAGATTTTTATAGCGAATTATGAATCTTTACATATTTTCAGAAAATAGATTTAATTTAAAAAAAGAAATAATCGTAAATAAGATAGTTACAAGGAATATAAAACAAAGAAAAATATATTATTTTTAGCGAACTTTTATGCGACTGGTCTTAAAAGTTTTTTTTATTATGTGAATCACACACAAAATAAATTTCATTCATAATTATAAATAAAAAGTTTATTTACAACAGACAATTTCTTAACATGTAGACAAACTTATATAGAACAATTACCTCTCTGCTAAGTGCAAAAAATTAGGCTTTCTGTATAAATTTGATAACAAAAGGAGTGTAAATCTGAATTTGTTACTCTCCAAAAAACTGCATTTATCACTTTTGGCTGCTAATAATTTGCCAGATAATAACGGTGACTATAAATGATTGCAAATTTATTTTTAAAATTTAAATATTGTAACAATTGTTCTTAAAATTGATTGTTTGAATGTACCTATATTATGGACTTTAAAAAATAAATCAAATTATTAAAATAGCGCAACACAGAGTCAAATAAGTAAATCACACCGGAGATATTAATAAGTATATGTTTTTTAAAAAGTTAATCTTCACGCCATATATATTGAAAAAAACCTGTTCAAATAGAAACTGACAAAGAAAGTCTCATTATTTTAGCCTAAAGAATATATGAATTTGTGAATTTTTTGTAACACCCTGTATATGAAAAAAATTAAAGTATATAAAATAAACATTGTAAATGCGTATGCTTTTTTATTGATTAAAAATCTAAAAATGAGTTATTAAGTAGTTAAAATGTGTTGGTATTTTGTATTAGAGTATTGTATTTAAAAAGTTTTAGATAGCTCTCAATTTCCTAGTTTCATTTGTTTAATTGCATTACTCACATTTTTATTAGAAATTATTAATGCTAGACATGCAAAATACATTTACTGCCAAAAATACATGAATTAATAGTATACAGAAGTACGTTTCTTCGCAGAAGGTTATTAATGGAAAGACATTCAAATAATTAAAGATAATGTCATCCCACAGATTCATTTTTAACTTCACCTTAAAGACATTATTGCAAAACGGTACACGTTAATTCTCTTAACTCGAAACACATTTACACCTTACGTATTTGGAGTTGTTTGTTCGTGTTCATTCCTGTTAAACTTTTTCTCAGACGACCTTAACTAGCAGGACGGACTTCTCTTCGCCCGAAATGTCGCGTTGGACGTAGGCGTACATATCTCAATACCAGGAAGGGATGCTGTTATTGCTGCATATCGCACCACATAAGTATGTAGATGCATTGTGATTATGCAAATGAAGTTGCAGTCTGAAAGCGATTTTAATGTGCAATAAATATTGATGACTGGCTCCCGGCTAGATAGTTTCACTAATTGACGCGATTTAAATATTTTTAAAAGTTTCACACTGACAGCGGTTTCTTTTCTGTTTGGCCTTGGTGTGGAAATAGATAAATTACCTATGTTTATGTTGATTATCTTCTATTATTCCAATGCAATATGAAATAAATTTATTATATAAACTGTAATTACACACATCTTTATTCTTTTAAACAAGTATTATGACAATTTAACGGAATGCAAAAATAACAGTGCTGATTTATGTCTTAAGCGTGTTTGAAAATGCAAAGATTCTATTATATATACGAGGTGCTACCCAGAATTTTCCGGAATTTGAATATGGCGCGCGCCGGGATGGTAGTACAGCTCTACAGCGCTAGATGGTGTGCGCTACGTCTCTGCCAAGTCAGCCTGTGAAACGGTATTTTGCCAGGTGGTGAAAAACAGTTTTGGTGGTTATATTTGTTGAGTTATTCTGCAACACTGAAATGTCTGATGTGAAAGAGCATAGAACGTGCATCAAATTCTGTTTGAAACTCTTAAAATGCTTAAACAAGCGTTTGATGAAGATTCTTTAGGCCAGACGCAAACTTATGGGTACAACCGTTTTAAAAATAGACGTGTGTCGTTTGATGATGATGATGAGGATACCGGTTGTCCATCGACAGAAAACATGACACAGAATGTGGCAAAAGTGGGTGATGGTATCCTGCAAGATCAAAGACACACGTTAAGACGAGGGTGGGTCAATAAGTCCTTGAAAATTGAGGTAAGGAACACTATTCGGCAAAAAACGTTTTATTTTTCAACATAGTCTCATTTCAGCTCGATACAGTTGACTCAACGTTTTTGACTTCAATTTTTAAATTCCCTCCAAATAATACGATTTCTTTCATCGATTACCTCTATTCGACCCAAATCTCTTGTCGCCGAGCCGTTTCTTATGTTTGGAAACAGGAAATAATCGCAAGGGGCCAAATCTGAAGAATATGCTGGACGAGGGAGCAATTCGTAACCTAATTCATGCAATTTTGACATTGCGACTGCGGATTTCTGCGCCGGTGCATTGTCCTGGTGGAAAAGAACTTTTTTCTTCGCCAAATGCGGTCGTTTTGCTTCAAATCGGAGTCTAATCGATCCTATAGGTCTGCATAATATGCGCCGGCGATCATTTTACCCTTTTCAAGATAATCGATGTGTGCGCATCCCAAAAAACTGTCGCCATAACCTTGTTGGCCGACAGACCCACCTTGGCTTTCTTTGGCTTTGATTCACCACGTTCACTGTCTCCACTGTTCCTTGGTCTCTGGTGTGTTGTGACGATTCCATGTTTTGTATGCGGTTACGAATTTATTCCTATTTATTAATTAATAAAAAATTGTTTTCTCGAAACTACAAAACTAAAGCTTTGAATTTTATTCCTCAAATACAACATGTCCCAACTTAAGATGTTTAACTTCATGGAATAAATCAATATTACATAATATTATGGATTGAAAAAAATGAGTCACACAGAAACATAGCGGATCCTATTTCATATTATAAGGTCAATGCTAGTAGAATATTATTCACCATTAATACGCGAAGTATTATGTTGTACATCAGTAATTTTGATATTGCTACACATACATACTTATTTATACGTATTTGAAAATATATTTTAAGAATTTTATGTTTATGAATTACTGAAATCGAAATTAGACATTTTTTCATATAAAGCAAGGTATTTGTGTCAGAGGTTTTATGATTCGGTTCAAAATGACTAGTTTTAATTTCGAAATGTTATCTTGATGATGCAATAAACGATACAGGAACTAGCAATACCCTTACATAATTATAAAAATTAATCGAATTCGTTAAATTGTTGTTCAATGAATCACTGGACTCTCAAACCTGTACTTGTTAGAATGTACATTACTACATACATAAAAATAAAAAATAATATAACAGTTAGGGCCGACCAGATGTGCCACATTTTCTCACTACAGACAATACTTGTGTAAATTCATAGATTTATTTAGAAACGTAAAATAATACCAACCTTCTTGATTTTATATATATGTATATATATTTTTTTAATTTAGTTTGTAACTGTAAGTACCAGAGGAAGCCACTATGCTGGCGAAACAATTGTCGTGTTACGATTAAATATTAAAAAGTGAAGATTTGAACCGTAGTTTTATTTCTATTTTAATTATGGATCTTCATCAAGTAAATGACGAATCAATTCAATTACTACATAGATACTTCCTTGCTAACAAAACATTATACGGGCGTAAAAAGCTACCAAAAAATTATTTCCAATGCCTAGAATTACCTTTCAGCAGTTTTGAAACGAAATAGCATAAACAACCTGACGATCTTATTTTTAAGATAATCCGACTTTGGTTTTAAAATGTAAAATTATTAAAGAATGTGGAATTATCACCGTTATCAATTCGATATATCTCGAACGATGATAGCTTGAGCGCCTAATATTGATTGATTGCATTAGTTAAAGAAGTAACAATGTTCATGAGATCATGAGGAAAGTTGGCGTGTATGTGCTTGATTATATTATTTAAACATAAACTGATATCAAACATGATAGTTCTTACAAGTGAAAGAGAAAAAACGAATATCTAACTAATTTATTTATTTCTATCCACTGCTCCCATTGCAAAATATATGGGGGTCATAATGAAACTTGTAGGTATAAATCAATATGTTGGTATCAGCGACACAGCGTAGAGCAAAGTGGCGAAAACAGTTGCTGTTGCAAATAATTTATAGTCGTTTTGCAAAGATGACATTTAATAAGGGTCTCAATATTGAACCCGGACAATCACCTGTATCACTATATTTATAGTTAACTCTCACATATTGATGTCTCGTCTCCAGATATGAAACCTATAGTTGAAATCCCCAGTTTCAGCCAGCAACAACAGTAGCAGCCCTGAAGATGTCTTTTGCAACAGTGGACGAAACGTCAGCCAAAAAAGGAAGCAGTGTCAAAGACGCGGTCCGAGCCAGGAATCTCTGAAGCATGTATAATTTTCAGTTTAGATATCAAAAGTTTGTAGTCCACTGAATTAAATGTGCTAGTTAAATTTATACTTAATTTAGCGAGTAATTGTATCCAATACATTAACAATTTTATTAGGGAACTCGCTTAAATCCGGTTGAGTACATTTGGACCGAAAGAACTAAGAAACTTATTTTGCAAGAAAGAATCAAAACTGATCACCTATCAACATTTTCAAAAAATGTGATAATAAAGTAATAGGCCTATAATTATTAAAATCGTTAGGATCTCCTTTTTAACTGACCAAAAAGGAGTATATGTCATGCATATTTTTTATGTTTGCTCGCCCATAATTATTCAACGGGTTAAGCGGTTTTTAGGAATTCTGAACGCGTTTGACAGAGGGTATATCCAATATGGTGCCATTTTATTGCATGCCGGGACTGGCCTGGTGCAAACAAAAGAACACCTTTTACCTTTTGGTTTGCTTACATAGTAACATCGACATCTTTACTATTCTAATATTTCTTTTAAATTATACATGTGTTTATCCAACTAAACTCAGCCGATGAGTACTTGCATTTGAAAGAAACTTGCAGACGTCACTCGTTATCACTGATACAATAACTCCCGTAGTTGGAGCTATATAAGCATTTTGTGGCATATTCTTGGCTTTCTCGAGCTGCTTAAATGTATTTGTCAAGTTACTGGATGAGCCATTTATTTTAAAAACTTGATTGAAGTGTGTTTAAGTACTTAGTGTGAGATTACGAGGGGGTATTGATATCCAGTTAGCCTAGGCCATTTTCCTTGAACAAAACAAAATCTTGTTATAATGGCAAGAAATAATGACATTTTAAAAGTGTCACTATAGAAATCTTACGTCAGGAAGTTGAAGTATTGCTGTGCAATAAATAAATTTTGAAAGAAAGCACGTCGAATGCAAATGTGAAAATCGATAAATTGGAATATCGAAGCATCATCAAGTATTTGAAGAGGTTAACTGCTAAGGAAATTTACGAAGATATGCTAATACATTTGGCCATCAATGTCCATCATATGCGACTGTCAAAAATTGGAATGTGTCATTCAAAAGACGAAAACTTTGCGCTGAACATGAGAAGCGATCAGGAAAACCCATCCCCAAAAATATTAACGTAGTTCATGACATGATATTATCAGACCGTCGAATTGGGCTAAAACATATAGCTGAGGCACTAGGATTTCATATGAACGCATCCATCATATAGTTCACGTCGATTTAGATATGAAAAAAAATTCTGCAAAATGGATTCCTAAATGCGCCGAACATAAACGAGCAAGAGTGAAAACATCACAGTCAATCTGTGCCCGTTTTGAAGGAGATCCAGATTTTTTGAACCATCTTAGTAACTATGGATGAAACATGGGTCCATTTGCACGACCCAGAAATAAAATAGCAAGCGATGGAGTCGAAGCAGCATCGTTCTTCAAGGCCTAAGAAGTTTCGAGTTCAAAAATCCTTTAGGATATTCGTGGAATAATTATGATCGATTACCTAAAAAAAAGGTCTGACCATCACTGGAGATTCTTATTCTAAATTACTAACTACCTTGAAAGAGAAAATTAAGAAAACAAGACGTGGCATGTTAACGAAAGGTGTGTTGTTTTTCCAGGACAATGCCCCTGCGTACAAATTACGCATTATCATGAATACAAGCTATGGAGGGCTGGTTTACAGACCAAGAAGAATCTGTTTTTTTTTTAGTGGAGCTAAAGGGTTGCAGGATCCATGTGTTAAGTGTATTAATTTAAGAGGAGACTATGTTGAATAATAAAATATTAAAATAGCAGGCTAAGAATATATCAATACCCCCTCGTAGTTCATTTTATATTGATAATTTTTTTTGGCTTTAAATTTGGCGCAAAACTCCCAAAAGTTTAGTTTGATCCGTTCTATGTAATAAACAGAGAGCGGACAGAAGCGATTGAATGACCAATTACACTGATAAAACGTCGGCGCTTTCAGGCATAATATGCATGTTATCACAGCCCCACTATTTGCTTGCCCGATTGCATTCGTCAAGCAGATGTTGTTATTTCCGTCGTCATTGTGTCTTTTTATTCTTAAATTCTATATTACAGTAGGGTGTAAGACGGAATATACATTTATATATTATTTTGTTATATCCGCTAATTTCTAAAGTGTATTCTCGTGTTTACAGAGATCTGTTCTTGAGATAGTATATTTTCCATTCTCTTTTATAAGGGTTTGTTTCTGGTTTCGTTTCTCAGTATTATTTGGTTATAAACTTTTAGTCTTTTAAAAAATCCCTTTTATATTGTTATATTGTAAATTTATCCTATAATTTTTTATAAATATTTTGTGACGTGGAACGGACATTTTCTATTTTTAAAGACTTTTTAACATCTAAAAGAACTAATTTAATACAGGAACACCTTGAACAAATTTTGTTGTTCATAGTAATGTTTTACACTTTCAATGTTTCACAGAAAAGCTTGAGCTTTGTTCTTTGTAAATTATTTTTATTCAAAATTCAATACGCAATTCGCTTGTTTTTTACTTTACTTTTGTTTCAGCAGTAGTTGCTGCCGGTTACCAAACCGTTTACTACATTCGCTCTGTTGTGCATTGACATAGGTATACATATTAACTGCATATGTAGGTATATGCCACTTATGCATGTTGCCACACTTATCAAATTGTTTGAAACTCACGGATCGCTTACAGAAACAAACCTATTGCGAATATAAAGGCAGACGCCTATGGACTATGAATCATCAATCGCTCGAGTCCGCTCTCTAAATAATGAAATAAAATAAGAAAATAGATTATTTTTTCCTTTCTATTGCTTCCGGCCTTTTCTTTGAAAGTCGGTTTTACTTTACTACAAACTTTTGTTATTTATATACTGCACGAAGAACATCTACTTTGCATTTGATTCAAAATATTGCATAGAAATAATTTAAATTAAAATTATGTAATTTAAAATTAAAATTTCTGGAACCAAAAATTAAATACACTACCTTAAGTTAAACAATAAACAAACTTAACGTTTTTTATATCGATACAATACAATGCCTAAATTAGATTATTCTTTGTGAGTTAAGTAATTTAGGCAATTCCTCTCTCAGCAACAGCCGATATACGATGTTATTTTATCAATAGGTACGATACTTTTAAGGAAGATTAAAAACAATATTTATGTTTCACTTGGTGTTATTTTGAACGCAACTAAGGTAAAGTGATCATGATCAATTTATCAATTACACAACATTATAAATCATACATATCTTTACTCACGAAAACCGCGTAAAAATATAATAACTGGTAAGGTAATTATATAAAACATTCAGTCATTACTTAAGTATGTAAGGTATTACATTAAACACGTCAACATTTAAGAGTAATACTTGTTAAATACAATAATTACATAAATACTTACAATTTTTTTAAATCCTAACAATATCTACCTGCAATTATAGAATATTTTTCTGTTAATTTTCAAGGTCGATGCGTTGTGTACATAATTTAGCTATTATTATATTATTTAATATTATAAATATAGCTAACTAATAGGCATAAATGTCATAAATAAGAGTAGTAGGCAAGAATATTCAAAAATATTCACAGGATTAACATTCAGCAGACAAATAATACATATTAAATTCGTTCCGCAATTCCAAGAATATTATGATTCACTTCAGGAACTTGTCGTGGAAAAGAGAGAAGCAAAGTCAGAATCAACGAAGACAGAAAGAGACCTGTCCGTGAGTCATCCATTGATAAAGATATCTAAAATTAGAATATTCTACATGTGTCTGTGTAATTGTGATAATAGTTACAAATGTATACACACTGGGAGCACACACGGTTCAAGTGTACTTCTCTTATGTCAACTTATGCAAAGTTTATTTATAAGTCTGCGATAATATTACTACTGTATGTTTTTTTTTTGTTGGTTCCGTTAATTAGATTCGCGAACGGCACACATAATCAATTCTTCGAAGTTAATAATTTTGTTGCAAATTTCGAAATGACGTAATTTACTATTTGTATTTTTGACGTTAGTATGTAATGAAATGTTAAACTATTTGTTGCTTTTATCGTACGTTTTTTTAATTAAAACAATAAATAAAAACGAAGGACAGTATCCGCCTGAATGTATTTGTTTTGACATAAGATATATTTGAACATCTATAGCGTATTGCCAAAAAGATTCCGTTGGTCAGGTATTTTGAATTTGCATACGTAAATATGTAACTTGATGGTAAAGAAAACCTTTCAATTGGCAAAACCTTCAAAATCAAAATTCATCAATGATTTGTTTTATAAAAAATAAAAAACAAAATAACTTAAATTTTAAAATAGTCCCAAACACATTCCATTAAATCTACTTTATCGAAGTCGACATGTAAAACAGAAGAACATGATAAGAAGAAAGAAGAAAGCTAGAAAATGACAGAGAATTAAAAATAAAGACATCTCATATATATATTGTTATTTATAAATTATAATTCAAGCTACGTGTATATTGCGGTGATCTGAGAATGAAAAGATATAAATTAGAATAAGGGAAAAACATATTGAAATGCTGCGGTATATGGACGCAACATGTGAAAATTAATGTCCAAGTATTAATAAATTAATATCGCGATAATTTCTAATATTCTAAGCTTAATTATATTTATTCCAAAATTTACTTTTCATTTTTTTAGCATTCACTTTAGTCATTTAATTCATTAACGCGATAATAAAAAGATATTTAATTTATTTACATTCAAATTTGTATCGACATTAGTTTAGACACGCCCACTTTTTAAAATAGAAAAGCTGTTTGTATTTAAACCATAAACATAACCTACCATCTAAAACACATTCTTGTATATTTGTAAATTCAAATATTAATTTTATAATCTTATTTAAATCATCGTTACATTTAAAATTCTATTAAAATAATAATATTTGTCAAGGTGAAAATCAAGATTATTTTGCATTTAAAAAGGCTTTGATAAAACAAAAGACTACAAGGCGGTCGGTCTAGAGAATTTGATTGTGTTGCATCAAAAATATTTTCGTCCGTTTTAAAATTCGCATAAATACAGTTAAAATAGTAATTTGAAGTCAAATTTGTCAATTTGTGTTTTTATTTATTCGTGCGCAGGGAAATCAAATTTATTAATATTGTTAATGTAATTTACATAGTTATACATGAGTGTTATTATCCACGATGATCCTGGGATAAGTAAATTGAATATTCTGTATCCAGTCCATGCTCTCCACGACATCTCTTTTATTGGGGATACTGCTACCAATCACCTGTTAGATCCAGTGATAAAATCATATTTATAAATTTAAAAGCCGCCCAACTCATTTATTTATCTATCAGCTTAACTAATTGTATTCACACACATTCAATTCTATTCTCTACCCACTACGAGCGCGTAATAATAATATAATATATATATATATATATATATATACAGGGTTATCGCTGAATAGCGCCCCAGCTATGCGAATCTGAAGAGTACGTATAAATGTCTAACTGAAACTCAAAAAAGAAATCTCTTTGTAATCCATCACAATAGCAACTTTTTATATTTGGATATCAAAGCATTTATGCACAAGCATTTAAACACATATGGTGCTTTTATTACGAAATTTTTTTGTGGATATCAATAATAAGCCTTTATGTCGAATATGTCCATAAACCTATGCCGCATGAATTAAAATGTGATTAAAATTAAAGTTTAAACGTTCTTTTAATCGTAAAATTGTTGTTTATAATAAAAAAAAATCGTCACAAAACAAAAAACTTTATGTAGCGTGTCCTTGGCGTGTCTAATGGAATAGATACCTAGTTTAAACCAAAACGCACTTGATTTCTAACTTGTTTGTTCTGGTATGGATTCTCTACAGCCCATCTATGTTCATTATTTCTATTGAACACTCCAGAATTAGTAAATTTACATCCATCTGTCCACATTATGAAGTTCAGATAATTTCCATTTAAATTGATTTGTTATCTGAGCCAGGTGCACTAAGCTAATCGCCGTTCCAAATCTCCAGGTAACAGCCCCTGAGACATATGCATTTTCCAGGTTTTGTCCTTATATTGATTTAATATTTTCCAAACCTTACTCTGGGGTAAATGCAATTCAACTGCTCTTTCATTTGTTGACTTTCTCGGATGTGCAATAATCTAATTTTTTGAAATACATAGAGCTGTGCATAGAAAAACTATTTTGTAAATAAACCTGTTCTAATATTCTATTAGCATCCTCTTCGTTAATCCTGTTTTCGTAATTGTATCGTGTATCGTTTTTCAAAAGAACCGTATTCAACCAAATTTCGTTTTAATCTGCAAAAATGGGTGTAATGCGGCTGCCGCCATTCCGGGAATTCTTGAAGATAAGCTTCACTGGTACGCACAGAATTTCTGCGATGTATGAAATAGAGTCTCAATTGGCCAGAAATTGCATGTTTTTTTCTAACCAATTGTTTTAATTCTTTTCGAAAAATAAATTCTTCAGTTTTCTTTTTATTTATTATGTATTTTGATGCGAAATAAGTGACAATGTCAAGAAATATCCTCACGCTAATGTTATAAATATACGTAGCAATCATAACAGCCATTTTAAAATCGAGGTCCATATTTAATTTTTTTAGTTGAGGCCGATTGTAAAGTAAAGAAACGTTTTACTGAAAAATGGTGACACCGCTGGATGCAGCAGAAAAAGGTAGCGCTTTTGGCTTTTCAATTCGTTGCATATGAAACAAGTGATTGAAGAAAGAAGGAAATGTGCAAATTTGATTTTTCCAAACAATCTCAAAAACCAAAAATGATAATGCAAATTTCTTTGTGGTATATTAATCCCCATTAATTCTTGCAACTTTGCCCCAATTTAACCTTCTTTGTATCTTACAGTTTACGAGATCTCAATAGTTAGCATCGAATCTAAAATATATGTATACATATATATATGCACATTTCCTCTATTAAAGGAAAATTACGAAAGCACTTATTTTCAGTAATTTGTTTTGTAATCTAGTATCGATAATTAGAAGATAATCAATCACAAATAATGATAACAATATCCAAGCAATCCTTGATAATCACGTCGCCATACATTCTACCAACTCCACCTAGGTTATTTTATTCTATTTGCTAATATGTCTGAATTAAGTCAAGTATGAAATTCTACCAAATAAAACCACCTATCTCTTTTGAATGCATGTATCTTTTCTTCGTTATACTTTTGCTATTATTTCACAATTGTTTCGTCAACTTTGTGAAATTTTGACCAAAAATAGTTTAAATAAAGTTGAGGAAAATGTTTTTCTGTAATATGTAAATTATAAAAAAATTCTTTAGTTAGTCTCTTTCCTTTTTTATTCTGTTCGAGTTGGTTTCTTTTATTAACTCTTTATGTATTTAGGCAAATAAAAACTTAATTTAAACAACACACACGTATGAATTATTTTACGTATTAATAAGTTTAAAAAAAATATTTTCTTTGAACATTTTGTTGACTTATTCTGGACCTAGTACGGTAACACGAATCGTTATACCCTTTTTATGTGTTTACTCGGTATGTAAGGAATTTTAAGTAGTAGGTCTATCTCCGTCATTTCTTCCAATATCTCTCTCCTCGTACCTGGTCTTTCCCACTCATGTCAATGTGATGATGCTTCGTCACAACGACGTTTAAACGTTGAACTTCCGTTTAGCCGGAAAAGTGAGAATGAGTCACCGATGAAGCAGGCGGCGTTACAACTTGTTGCTTTTGTTTTTCCGTGACGTAACGGTGCGCGCGACCAATTGGATAATTTCTGGTGCATCTTTGATCATGCGATTATTATATACGATGCATAACATGAGAACGACTATTAATGAACCCATGAATTGTAAAGTAGATGATTCATGAACTACGAATGCACGCGCATATCAAAAAACGATGGCCATTATGTCGACTTATCAACCATAAAGATATTTTAAGGCAAGTTCAATGAAAAGCGAGAAGTAATTTTAAATTATGTGTAATTACTTAACTGAACTTAGATTTACGAACGTTAACTATTTAATAACAGGTATTATTCAATTTTCAGATTAACTAGAAGTGTTTCTGATTAAGAATGACCTAAAAACTAGTTTCTTTGCTTCTAGAATGGGCACACAAAAAAATTATTTAGCTTTAATATTATTTACAAAAAAATCCGGCAAAAAATAGTTCTTGCCATTAAATTATACTTAAAAGGATTGACACGAACTAAGGATATATCAATAATACATGGTATCTTAAATATAATATCGAATTGTATTAATAAATTACTTTCCTGTTACATGTTGCCCAAATATTTATAATTTAAGCGGATTGTGATGATACTAAAAACATAATTCTTGTCGTTCTGTTGCAGTCCCTAACATTTAATAGACCAGTCACCTTTCGAATACCAAAAGTAACAATCTATCAAAATAACGGTTACCTACATAAAGATTACTCGAATCACGCAGACAAAACTACATGGGATATTAGTTTCATTCGTTAAAAAAAAATTAACAGTTCTCTTTACGTGAAGGTGAAATAAAGAAACCAATAGAACACATAATATACATATTAATTATCCTATGGTACTGACAAGTAAAAGAAGAACGGTAAAAACTCAAATTAATAAGACCTTGTACAAAAACAAAAAAGCCAAAGTTCATGAGATAAAAATGACAGATTCGAGAGTATCTGTTTGTATAAAAAGTATAAACATAATTTGAAATTAATACAGCTAAAGAAAAGTGCGAAAACAGATTCAATTTTTTTTTACATTGACGATGTGATTGAAAGAGAGGTTAAATAGCCCTAAACGATGAGAAATTGCTTATGGACGAATCTTTTTATTTGATTTATGTGCAAGAGTCCATTGTAAAGCCATTCAAAAATATTTTATTTCGCATTTTGTGTTGGCAAATAAGGACAAAATAACTTTCTCCTTATAATTAATGAACCGCTAATTTAATTAAACTTTTTAAGAAACGTTTTTCAGATCTAAAATGTTAAATTTCAAAATTTTTATCAAATCGTTATCTAAATATAATCAATCTATAGAAAAAATAGCATACTCTAATAACAACATAAAGGGATCTTTCAAAGTGAGCGCCTTTTTTTAAAAATAAATAAAAACCATAGTTTTTTATTGATAATTGTAGCAGGCGCGGTTCTTGGTGACGTATTATAGGGGCACGTACAATGATGCGAGTGCTTCGTGTATTCTCGTGTACTAACTAGCGTTTTCTTAGTAAACACCGAAAACACATGAGACACTCGCATAATTGTACGAGGGTGGTTGACAATTAACTTGGTTCACACACTAATAGAGAGCGCAAATGTAATCTGTATATGTAGTCATAAAGTGTCATTCCTATGAGTTCATATTCTCTGGTCTTAAGTCATTCTGACAGTAACTCGTTGTTTGACAGTTACTTAAATAGAAGTGTTTCGAGAAATAGCGAAAAATGGATAAAGTTGGAATTCGTGGTGTGATTCAATTCTTTTATCTGGAAGGGAAAGCAGCGGAGGAGATTCATGAGAGAATTTCACCTACATTGGGTGACTCATGTCGTTATGAATGTGTTCGACTTTGGGTAAATGAGTTTAAGCGTGGCAGAACAAGCATTAAAGATGCACCACGTCCTGGAGCCCCGAAATAAAGTCCATGATTTGATTTTAGCCGATAGACGAGTGAAAGTGCGCGAGTTAGCGGAAGCCACAGGCATCTCAACTGAGCGAGTTCACTTCGTTTTGCATAAAGAATTACACATGCAAAAACTGTGCGCAAGATGGGTGCCGCGTTTACTCACTCAAGAGCAAAAGCTAATTCGCATGCGAATATCTGCCGACAATTTGCAAGTATTTCAGAAGAATGTAGTTGAGTTTTTTCGCTGTCTTGTGACAATGGACGAAACTTGGATACACCAGTATATCACGGAAACTAAACAGCAGTCGAAACAATGGATTGCCCGTGGCGAATCGGCTCCAAAAAAAGCGAAATGCGTTCCATCCGCTGGAAAGGTCATGGCGTCAGTTTTTTTGGGAAACAAAGGGAATTCTCCTAATTGACTACCTTGAAAATGGAAGAACCATTACCGGAGAATTCAAACCGGAGAATAAATCACTTAGATCGATTAAAGGCGGCAATAACAGAGAAACGCCCGGGAATGGCCAAGAGAAAGGTGTTGCTTCACCATGACAATGCCCCCGTGCATTCATGTCGTGTCGCTCAGCAAAAATTGGCCGAGCTACGATTTCAACTGCTTCCGCATCCTGCGTATTCGCCAGATCTAGCTCCTTCGGACTACCATCTATTCTCGAAACTAAAAACTTTTCTGGCAGGACAAAAGTTTGAGTCTAATGAAGATGTCATACAGAAAGTAAACCAGTATTTTGAAAGCATCGAAGCAATTCATTTCGTGAAGGAATTGCGAAGCTGGAGAAACGTTGGGGCAAGTGCGTTGAACTACGAGGGGGGGTCGATAAACAAAATTACGTTGCAAAACTCAAATTGTTTTCTTTCATAGCAAACCAAGTTAATTGTCACCCCACCCTCGTACATGCCCCTACAATACGTCATCACGAGCCGCGCCTGAATTGTAGTATCAGTTGTGACATTCATACACGAAAAATATCTGACAAGTGACTACCTCTTGCTGCTTCATGGCTGTTTACTCTTTTGTTAAAATTTTCTATTACATTTCGAGATAATTGAGGCTCTATTTCACCAATGACACGAATAATTTCATTCTTTAGTTCAGGATTGTGATTTGTTCTTGGCTAGACCTGGCTTTTTGCGTAACACCAAAGAAAATAGTCCAACAGTATTAGATCACATGATCTTTGTGGCCAATTAACATCACCATTTCTTGAAATAATTCTTCTAGGAAATTTTTGTCTTAATAAAGCAATTGTTTCATTAGCAAAATGAGGTGTTGCACAGTTTTGTTGAAACCATCTATCCTCTAGATCAATATCATTCAGTTCAGGCCTCAAAAATTCAGTTAACATCTCACGATATCGAACACCATTCACTGCTACAATATCATCAGCAAAATTTTGAAAGAAATATGGTCCACCTGACCATAATGCACACCAGACAGTGATTC
Organism: Melolontha melolontha; assembly: GCA_935421215.2. Classification (NCBI taxonomy): domain Eukaryota; kingdom Metazoa; phylum Arthropoda; class Insecta; order Coleoptera; family Scarabaeidae; genus Melolontha; species Melolontha melolontha. The sequence continues at coordinate 101,870,062 of OW285239.1, read as the reverse complement.
GTTGAGGATGTAAAAGTCTTTCATGAAAGATTTCCTTCGCGCCAAATTCGACAATTTTGTTTGTTAACAAAACCACCAATTTCAAAATGTGCTTCATCAGAAAAGATGATTTTTTGTGTAAAATCATCTGGTTGTTCCTTAATCCAACTAACGAATGCACGACGTTTTGCATGGCCCATTGGCTTTAGTTCCTGTGTTATTTGAGACTTATATGCCTTTAAAGCTAAATCCTTTCGTAAAATACACCATGACTAATGGACATTTCAGGTGCTTCAGCAACACTTTCACGAATCAAATCAATATGCTCTTGTGAAAGACCAGTACGACTTTCTTTTTTTTTGATCTTCCACCGAACCGGTCTCCAATTTTCTAATAATTCGAATAGTTCTTGAAATTTTGAAATTTGAAATTTTCTAATAATTCGAATAGTTCTTTCAGATGGCCGATCATGTAAACTATAAAATTCACGTAATTTTCTAAAAACATTTTCACAGAACAATCGGCGTTCTGTGAAAAATAAAATAATTTCAACAATTTGAACCCATTGTTGTATCTTGTAAGAAAGCATTTTTATAAATGTCATACATCATACTTCGTAAATGTCAATATACTCAGACGAATTCAGTGAGCCATATCTAACCATATCTATTCTATATTTTATTTATTTTTAAAATTAGGCGCTCAATTTGAAACACCCATTACAATTATTGAACCGTACGTGTTCACACAGGCGCCAGGTTCGAACGGACGTCTAATAGTAAGCAAACTTGGGCATAAATATTTTTTAAATTTTTTCTCTAAGGTTGAAAACGACGACTCCCTTCTTTAGTTAGTACATTAGACACTCTATTTACACCTTAAGAAGATAAATCTGTTTTTATACAAAATGATAATGATTATTACTCTCGTTATCAGATTTTGCGGTTCCATATATGTTGTATAATAAATCTTTTTAACCATTAGTAACCACAGTTTATCTGGCCGCAATTTCATTTGTTGAAATAATCATATAATCTTAAAGATCTATATTTTATCATGCTAGTAGCACCTATAATTTGAAATTCACAGATAACGACAACGAGACCATTTTATAATTTTGGCATTATGCCGATTGTCATTTTTCTCAATATTATTTCCCTAAGGAAATTATTATAATTAAAATTCACACAATTCGTGTGACAAAAGAAACTTGGAACCAAATGCAAAAAATATGTATTGGCTAATTATAAATTCCAAGTCGTCTTTGTAAAACGAGTTTATATTGTACGAGTATAAGCAAATACTTAAGCCTGTCTGGACCTACGTCATCTAGTTATGGAGTTGTGCAACTCAGAAAAATATCGAGATTATGCAAAGTTTCCAAAATAAAGTACTAAGGAATATCGTGGATGCTCCTAGGTACGTCAAAAAACGGTAATCTTTATCGAGATCCGAAAGTGGACACTGCTGCACAAACCATAGCCAAATAATTTTCATATCGAGGTTATTCAGCTCCTTGGCAACATTGAGACAGTAAGAAAGCTCGAGAACACCTAGGCTTTTGAGTTAGTAAAATAAACGCGACAAAAACTTTAATTAATTACAAAAGTAAGCATACTATTAACTGAGATCTTAAAAATTAATAAAGTTTTAAAAGTAGGAATTAAAGTCAGACAAAAATTATTCATTGACATACATAGATAATATAATTATAGTAAATATCCAGTCCCTCGAAAGTTATTTTCAAAAAAAAATATTTACAGAAACTTTAAATTTAGTTAGCCAAATTATGGAACATATGCAAATAATATGTTTTGTCATAAAACGTAATTTATTATATTGTATATAAGTTAGATAAGTAAATCTAAGATAAAGAATTAAACTATAACATTTTCAATTTTATAAATATTCAACATGCATTTTCAAGTTTAAACCACTGCATAACATAATTTTATTAGCATATTCAAATTATAAAACTTTGCTTAGGTTCAAAGAATCCTTTACATTGCATTTGCAAATTTACTTATTAGCTACTTTATCATTTAGACCGCTTCTTTTATTGCCGAGGGTCATTAGTGAACGCATTCAAGAGACGATGTTTAATCTGACCACCCATTGTTAACTAAATAGTTTTACGTTTCATAAATATGTATATGCAATAAAATTCCATTTCTAAATAATGGAATTCAGCCGGAACTACATACTTAAGATTTATAACACCAACCAATACTCAATTAGTAAGATAAGACCCTATCGTAAACCTGTGGCATTGTTTCCCGTAAGTACCATTTCTACAAATTAATCGAACAGAAAGTTTCCCGTTATAACGTCCAACAATACAATGTGTATCCAATACGTGGATTTTAACTATGTAATGGTATATTTTTACCTACTTTTAACAGAGTATCAACTCAACCACAGTACAGAACAGAACATTCTCTTCATAACATTCATATCACACAATGTATCCATCAGAGTCTCACACTAGCAACAAGAAACTCAAAATTATCATATTAACAACAAGACATACAGTCTCATATTACAGTCAAGAACTTAAATTTTAAGTTTACAGTAAGTGTTTCATTTTTGGGATTACCTTAATAAATTAGGTTTAAGTGTTTTATGTTAAATAAATAAAATATTCAGAAAACACACCAAGTTTCAATATAATTGCCATCCACCAAAATAAATAATCAGCGTATACGGAAATAACGCCCCGTGGGCGTAAACAGTTTGCCGAGTAACCAGAAGCAGACAGTTATCGCAGACCTGAAGATGGCAAATGTGATTTTGCCGAAACGTCGTCCAGAAACCAGCACCGGTCTTTACGAAGACCAAACAGTGGAAACGCGGAAGAAACCCCGGAATCCAGTTATAACACATACTACTACCCGCGGAAACATAAAAGAAACCATATATATATATATATATATATATATATATATATATATATATATATATATATATATATATATATATATATATATATATAATATTTTCGTGACCTTGGTATTATATGGTAAACTTAATCAGTCGGCGATTAAAGGTCTGGTTTATTACTTCAAAGTATATATATTTTGAATATATATACTTTGAAGTAATAAACCAGACCTTTAATCGCCGACTGATTAAGCTTACCATATATATATATATATAGGTGTCCTTGAAATACAGAAACAACGTTTAAAAATGGAAAGATGTAATTATATAGAATATAAATCCAAAATATTCAATTACGCCGCGAACTCCAAAATTAAAAACCCTCTGAAAATTGTATCATGCTCCGCCTGTGAATTCAAAATATTCAGAATGCGTATAAATAATAAATACCTCTATTGGACTTACACACACTTACTTACTTACACACACACATTAAATAAATATTTTGTACGAGGCTATTGACCTTAGCATACAACAATTTTATAGTTTTTATAACATTAACATTGTTGTATGCTAAGGTCAATAGCCTCGTACAAAATATTTATACATTCAAGTGAATTATTAAAAATTTCATGTCTATTACGTGAATGTTTTTTTTTTGTTAGGAGAAGTAGATATTGAATTTACACGTTGCATTGTTTATGTTTATAAAAGCTCTTGAAGATGACCTTGTTTAGACTGCTTTGTATGCTAATGATTCGAGAAAAGTCAGCTTTTAAAAATTTAAAGCGACGCCGACAATAGCAAAACTACTATTTTTGTTATTGTCCGTCAACTTTAAGATCTCGTCTGCGATAGTATTTATGATATAGTCAGTCGCATAGTGGCGCGACAAAAATTTTTTTAATAACCTTATCATTTGTTTTTCTCGCTTATGAGAGGAAATTTTGGGAAAATATTTTGAATATATATTATATATCGTCTTTCCATTTTCATATGTTGTCGCTTTATTTCAAGAACACCCGGTATATGTATGCATATAACTGGTATTGTTGCTTGTTTATTGTAAGAAATAAAATAAATATTTTTTTCATATTCACAAGTTTTCTTATAATACAATTATTTTATCTAGCAAAAGTTGAAAATCCATGTATTTATTGTCACATATGCGTTAATTTTAAAATAATAACCTTCATTACAAACATTAACCTATTTACAGGATAATAATTAGCATAATTAATACACTAGAACCAAAATTAATATCTATAAAACAATAATAATAAAATTTATGCCACGGAAACGATGATACTAATGCAAAGAGACCAAAATAGATTAAGGGTATTAGAAACGAAAATTATGAGAACTATGTTGGAGCCAACCAAACTGAGTGAAAATGAAATGAAAAGAAGAATGAAGCATGAAATAGAAATTGAATTAAGAGGCGAAGATATAGTAAAATTTATAAAATGAGTGAGAGAAAAGACCGTGTTTGGGGGATGGGACCTAGAAATAACTACAAACAACAATGGAATCGAAACCAGGAAATAAAAGACGGATTGGTAGACCAAGGACAAGAAGACAGAATGAAGTAAAGGTATAAAAGGACTCAAAACAACCAATAGGAAAGAAAAGACCAGAAGGATCAAAAAGGTATGGAATAGCATAGCAGAAAGAATGGTAACGCCACACGTAACCAGCTGAAAAAAAGGGGAATAATCCGCCTTCTATGAACAGATCTAGATCCAGGCTGTCGCAATTTCGCATCATTGGACCAGAGATGCCTTCCTTAATATGTTAGATCTAATCATCGTCAACGGAAACATGGCAGACGAATGTGTACAGTAAGACGGCACAAGAAATTCAATCTATAATCGTAGATACGATGCATCCATGAAGTTGTTGGACAAGTATCCAAATAAGGGTAGCACTCGCTTCCTTCCTCCTACTAGTGATAGAGCGAAAATCATGTTTATCGAGCAAAGAGTTATAAACCATGCCACATACAATATAAATTGCATCGCACTTAAAACTTAGGCATTTAATAAAACGGTTTTGAATCCTTTCAAAGGCCATCTGTTGGTAGGCGTAAAACGGATACAATACAACTGCACCATACTAAAATCTGCTCCGCTGATTTTTATAGAACAGACACTGTAAAATCACAGGGTTGCTGAATTCACGTCACATTCGTATCAAAAAGCCTAAAGACTTCGAGGCAACTTACAAGCAGTCCTTTATTTCAGATCTTAGGAATCTCCAGTGTGTCCGAGCTATATGGAAAATGAAGTGCGTACGCAATCCTGGAATATGTCATAATGGGACATTTGTCAATATTTAAATAGATGTTTTTATTACACCATTTATGCACCGGTTCCAAATTGTTATCGAGCTCGTAACAATCTTCTATATTCGTAACTTTCATATAGATTTTCAAATCATTCTCATACTAGTGATAGAGCGAAAACCATGTTTATCGAGCAAAGAGTTATAAACCATGCCACATACAATATAAATTGCATCGCACTTAAAACTTAGGTATTTAAGAAAACGGTTTTGAATCCTTTCAAAAGCCATCTGTTGGTAGACGTAAAACGGATACAATACAACTGCACCATACTCCAGTCTGCTCCGCTGATTTTTATAGAACAGACACTGTAAAATCACAGGGTTGCTGAATTCACGTCACATTCGTATCAAGAATCCTAAAGACTTCCAGGCAACTTACAAGCAGTCCTTTATTTCAGATCTACTAGGAATCTCCAGTGTGTCTGAGCTATATGGAAAATGAAGTGGGTACGCAATCCTGGAATATGTCATAATTTGTCAATATTTAAATAGATGTTTTTATTACACCATTTATGCACCGGTTCCAAATTGTTATCCAGCTCGTAACATTCTTCTATATTCGCAACTTTCATATAGATTTTCAAATCATACTCGCAAGCTAAAACTCCGCAATCTACTGAACAGAGTGCCATTAAGAAATATATTAAATAATTTATTAATTTTTTAAATTAATTAAATACTTTATGAATATACTCCAATTAACTGTCTTTGTATACTGCCATATATAAAATTAAATAATCTATAAAATTTAATAATTCCTCTGCGTGGGTGCTTAAAGACTTCGTTACGGTGTCAAATGCTATAATTTCGAGAGTTCAAGGGTTAAAACATATACAATAGACGTATTATATATGATATTGGGTTCAGTCAAATATCCTTATTTCTCGAAAACAGGAAGTGAAAGAAATTAAGGTTGATGAATGAACCACTCTAATTATCAAATTAATTAAACGCTTTGGTACAGATGGTGTTCATTAATTCTTCACGAGGATTTAATTCTATTTAACTTATAGAAGGAATGTTATAATAATTACAACGTTCCCCAAATTAAAAGGAAGTTACACAATAATAGTGCTTTCTTTATTCGCCACAATTACATGTAACTACGTTGTGCGCCATTAAAATTTACATAACATTTTGTTGTACGGTAATAAATTTGAATCGATTTCCTTGTACAATCCTTGAAAATCGAAATGTATTAATTTTTCATTTGCAAATTCGACTTGGAGGAAAACATTTCAATGTCATTGCTTGATTCTTTCTTGACGTTTTAAAAATGAAGTAATTTTGTTAAATAACCATGAGATTACGTAAATACATACGCGCCTCTAATCTAAAACTATTATACGTTCGTTACACTATTGGTATAATTAAATAAAATCGCGTAATTAAGAACTCTATTCCATTCTAGTGAGATGTTATTAAAAGAAGGAAAGTAATATCTCATATAATAGTAGTACTTTAAATTAATATTGGAACATCACATTCAACGTAAATTTTAGTAGCCTTAGACTAAATTTGATTTTTGTGTAATCCAACACTAGTTGAAAGTATGTATTTATAAATTTAAAGATGGCAGACTATGTGCCCACACTGTAAAATTTAATATAATATAATAAATTTAATATATATATATATATATATGAAAAATTTTGTGAAAAACTTATCTGCGCGGAATGTGCATATATCGATATTTCACTGTTTTTTACAGATCATCAGTGCACCTTACCGAAGACAGACATGATATTCACTTCTATACTACGTGTATATATACGAACTGTAATGAACTTCATGTGTATGAGAACTAATAATTATTAAATCTCATTTTACATGCGATTGTCGCTATAATTTGTTGCATTTAATTCTACAATCCGGCAAATCACTTTTGCTCTAGATTGTGGACGCAACAAGCCGCGACATCAACTGTACAAGTTGTCAGTACAAATGAAAAATTTTGTGAAAAACTTATCTGAGCGGAATGTGCATATATCGATATTTCACTGTTTTTTACAGATCATCAGTGCACCTTACCGAAGACAGACATGATATTCACTTCTATACTACGTGTATATATACGAACTGTAATGAACTTCATGTGTATGAGAACTAATAATTATTAAATCTCATTTTACATGCGATTGTCGCTATAATTTGTTGCATTTAATTCTACAATCCGGCAAATCACTTTTGCCCTAGATTGTAGACGCAACAAGCCGCGACATCAACTGTACAAGTTGTTAGTACAAATGAAAAATTTTGTGAAAAACTTATCTGCGCGGAATGTGCATATATCGATATTTCACTGTTTTTTACAGATCATCAGTGCACCTTACCGAAGACAGACATGATATTCACTTCTATACTACGTGTATATATACGAACTGTAATGAACTTCATGTGTATGAGAACTAATAATTATTAAATCTCATTTTACATGCGATTGTCGCTATAATTTGTTGCATTTAATTCTACAATCCGGCAAATCACTTTTGCCCTAGATTGTAGACGCAACAAGCCGCGACATCAACTGTACAAGTTGTCAGTACAAATGAAAAATTTTGTGAAAAACTTATCTGCGCGGAATGTGCATATATCGATATTTCACTGTTTTTTACAGATCATCAGTGCACCTTACCGAAGACAGACATGATATTCACTTCTATACTACGTGTATATATACGAACTGTAATGAACTTCATGTGTATGAGAACTAATAATTATTAAATCTCATTTTACATGCGATTGTCGCTATAATTTGTTGCATTTAATTCTACAATCCGGCAAATCACTTTTGCCCTAGATTGTAGACGCAACAAGCAGCGACATCAACTGTACAAGTTGTCAGTACAAATGAAAAATTTTGTGAAAAACTTATGAAACGCTTATGTGTCGGACCTGCTGTCAGCATGAAATGTGAAGCGTCTAAAAAAATGTGATTCCCTGGATTTGCCAAACAGATTTAAGTCATTAGATTAGCATTAATACTTTATTAATCATCTAACAATCTTTTGATAAATACCTAATGGGAGTGAGTCAGTATGTCTCTCGTCGTGTTGTGTAATATTAACCAATTCACATTACAATTTATCTTAGGATAGATTGTAATATTTAATAAGTTCAATAAAAGAAAATAAATAGGAAAATTTATTTGGAAATCTAAAAAAATTCAGAAATTATTTGGGTTAGAGTAACACATTTAGAATCTAAATTAAAATGTACATCAATAATATTAAAATATTATTTAAGTATCTTTTCATTGAGGTGAACTAAAAAAAGCAAAGAAAAATATTTGTTTGAGTGAGATATTTATTATTTTGAATCTTTTTTTTTTAATAAGTTAGCCTTGATATTCGGAATGGTTTCTTTAATTTAAGCAACCTCCTATTTGCTTCGTTTTTAACTGATGATCATCTTCTAGTAAATTACTCAAAGAACTGCTTAGATTACAACTTAATCCCAGTTAAACTTCTGATGTTTCTCCGGCTCGATAGTTCTCTATTAATTTGCCAAGGTTAACTCTTTATGGTTGATAATAATATATCGGTTACTTCAAAATCTTTATGTCCATTTCTGTGAATGTTCTGCAGCTGTTGATTGCTCGATTCTTTTTGTTCGTGCGTGATTTTTGTGCCCCTTTATGCTCTATTCAACAATGTTTTATGTATAACTAACGTAGTTCTTCCTCTATCCACATATTAAGCGATATACTCATTCCTTGTTCATTCTGGAAAGATTTTCGCGTTTCCGAAGAAGTTACATTTTATTAACGTTGTTGTCCTAAATCTTATTTGGAGATTTTTCTGAATATCCTTCATATTTTCTCGATTATACTGAAAATGTATGGTGAAACATCTCGGTGATTCTTTTTCCTCTGGTTGCGTCTTAATTCTTGACCATCTTATAACTTGGATCTTAATTTTATTTTATCTACTCTTCTCTAGTCCTTAAGATGTCTTCTGTTAAATGCACATGGTTGTTAATAAGTGTTGCTGTAAATTGGCATAATGTCTATCCGATCTTCTTCTTGTATGTCGAATGTTGTAATTTTTATGACATATGTGGTATAGGTACTACATCATGGAAGCCAAAACAATTTAGTATAACCCGCCACTTATTTTTAGACTCGAAGGTACGACTGGACCGTGTCGGACTCAAATATTTCTTAGCCTGGTTGAGCTTCTTTAAAATAAGTATCATCTCCTCGGCCCAGCTAGTAGAAGAAGAAATTTTGCTTTTGGTAATACGATGGCATTTATTTGAAAGATAACTGGAAAGATCTTTTATTCTACAAATAAAGTTTTATTTTTTGCTTAGCTTGGCCTGAGTAATTCCCATAATGCAAAATATTTGATACCAAATTTAATTTAAAATGATTACTTGCGTAAAATGCATTAAATTATAAAAAGACAGCAGACTATGTGCCCACACTGTTAAATTTAATAAATACTACACATAAGGTGTATTAGATAAAAATGTAGATTTTACAAAATTAGGGCAACTTTTACCAATACTGAAGATCCATTGTACAGATACAAAGAGCGCTTTAACTATGCAAATATAACATTTCTCAACGTCGAACAATCCTTTTCAGTATATAAACATATATATATATATATATATATATATATATATATATATATATAGTGTTTAAAGAATTTTGTTTTTCTTTTTTATTTTATTGGCCGTGTTTTAATATTAAAAATAATAGATTTTTATTGGTTTTAGCGACCTTTTATTGAATTTAGATGTTTGTTTGCGACGTTTCGACTTTTATCAATTCAGTCTTTTTCAAGCATCTGGAAACAAGAATCATTACAATGAACATGAGAACTGTGTTTGTTTTGTGTGATATAACAATTGAATTAACCATTTTAAATTTAACATTATATTAAGAAATGAATTACGGATTAGGTTAGTGTTTTACGTTGAAAATTAAATAACATTAAATTAAAATAGCTTAGAATGGTAGGGGGACATTTATGTGATTAATATCTGTATGAATTAATTGGAGACTTAACAAATATTAACAAATTTTAAGTTTAAAATTAGATTAAAGATGATTACAAATTGAGTTAACATTTAACGTTGAAACTTACATAAAATAAAAATAAGAATGGCTAAAATGAACAGAACAATGTATTGTAATTCAACTTTCCTGTTCATTTTAGCCATTCTTATTTTTATTTTATGTAAGTTTCAACGTTAAATGTTAACTCAATTTGTAATCATCTTTAATCTAATTTTAAACTTAAAATTTGTTAATATTTGTTAAGTCTCCAATTAATTCATACAGATATTAATCACATAAATGTCCCCCTACCATTCTAAGCTATTTTAATTTAATGTTATTTAATTTTCAACGTAAAACACTAACCTAATCCGTAATTCATTTCTTAATATAATGTTAAATTTAAAATGGTTAATTCAATTGTTATATCACACAAAACAAACACAGTTCTCATGTTCATTGTAATGATTCTTGTTTCCAGATGCTTGAAAAAGACTGAATTGATAAAAGTCGAAACGTCGCAAACAAACATCTAAATTCAATAAAAGGTCGCTAAAACCAATAAAAATCTATTATTTTTAATATATATATATATATATATATATATATATATATATATATATTGAACTTCATGTGTATGAGAACTAATAATTATTAAATCTCATTTTACATGCGATTGTCGCTATAATTTGTTGCATTTAATTCTACAATCCGGCAAATCACTTTTGCCCTAGATTGTAGACGCAACAAGCAGCGACATCAACTGTACAAGTTGTCAGTACAAATGAAAAATTTTGTGAAAAACTTATCTGCGCGGAATGTGCATATATCGATATTTCACTGTTTTTTACAGATCATCAGTGCACCTTACCGAAGACAGACATGATATTCACTTCTATACTACGTGTATATATACGAACTGTAATGAACTTCATGCAACTAAATGCAACAAATTATAGCGACAATCGCATGTAAAATGAGATTTAATAATTATTAGTTCTCATACACATGAAGTTCATTACAGTTCGTATATATACACGTAGTATAGAAGTGAATATCATGTCTGTCTTCGGTAAGGTGCACTGATGATCTGTAAAAAACAGTGAAATATCGATATATGCACATTCCGCGCAGATAAGTTTTTCACAAAATTTTTCATTTGTACTGACAACTTGTACAGTTGATGTCGCTGCTTGTTGCGTCTACAATCTAGGGCAAAAGTGATTTGCCGGATTGTAGAATTAAATGCAACAAATTATAGCGACAATCGCATGTAAAATGAGATTTAATAATTATTAGTTCTCATACACATGAAGTTCAATATATATATATATATATATATATATATATATATATATATATATATATATATATATATATATATATATTAAAAATAATAGATTTTTATTGGTTTTAGCGACCTTTTATTGAATTTAGATGTTTGTTTGCGACGTTTCGACTTTTATCAATTCAGTCTTTTTCAAGCATCTGGAAACAAGAATCATTACAATGAACATGAGAACTGTGTTTGTTTTGTGTGATATAACAATTGAATTAACCATTTTAAATTTAACATTATATTAAGAAATGAATTACGGATTAGGTTAGTGTTTTACGTTGAAAATTAAATAACATTAAATTAAAATAGCTTAGAATGGTAGGGGGACATTTATGTGATTAATATCTGTATGAATTAATTGGAGACTTAACAAATATTAACAAATTTTAAGTTTAAAATTAGATTAAAGATGATTACAAATTGAGTTAACATTTAACGTTGAAACTTACATAAAATAAAAATAAGAATGGCTAAAATGAACAGGAAAGTTGAATTACAATACATTGTTCTGTTCATTTTAGCCATTCTTATTTTTATTTTATGTAAGTTTCAACGTTAAATGTTAACTCAATTTGTAATCATCTTTAATCTAATTTTAAACTTAAAATTTGTTAATATTTGTTAAGTCTCCAATTAATTCATACAGATATTAATCACATAAATGTCCCCCTACCATTCTAAGCTATTTTAATTTAATGTTATTTAATTTTCAACGTAAAACACTAACCTAATCCGTAATTCATTTCTTAATATAATGTTAAATTTAAAATGGTTAATTCAATTGTTATATCACACAAAACAAACACAGTTCTCATGTTCATTGTAATGATTCTTGTTTCCAGATGCTTGAAAAAGACTGAATTGATAAAAGTCGAAACGTCGCAAACAAACATCTAAATTCAATAAAAGGTCGCTAAAACCAATAAAAATCTATTATTTTTAATATTAAAACACGGCCAATAAAATAAAAAAGAAAAACAAAATTCTTTAAACACTATATATATATATATATATATATATATATATATATATATATATGTTTATATACTGAAAAGGATTGTTCGACGTTGAGAAATGTTATATTTGCATAGTTAAAGCGCTCTTTGTATCTGTACAATGGATCTTCAGTATTGGTAAAAGTTGCCCTAATTTTGTAAAATCTACATTTTTATCTAATACACCTTATGTGTAGTATTTATTAAATTTAACAGTGTGGGCACATAGTCTGCTGTCTTTTTATAATTTAATGCATTTTACGCAAGTAATCATTTTAAATTAAATTTGGTATCAAATATTTTGCATTATGGGAATTACTCAGGCCAAGCTAAGCAAAAAATAAAACTTTATTTGTAGAATAAAAGATCTTTCCAGTTATCTTTCAAATAAATGCCATCGTATTACCAAAAGCAAAATTTCTTCTTCTACTAGCTGGGCCGAGGAGATGATACTTATTTTAAAGAAGCTCAACCAGGCTAAGAAATATTTGAGTCCGACACGGTCCAGTCGTACCTTCGAGTCTAAAAATAAGTGGCGGGTTATACTAAATTGTTTTGGCTTCCATGATGTAGTACCTATACCACATATGTCATAAAAATTACAACATTCGACATACAAGAAGAAGATCGGATAGACATTATGCCAATTTACAGCAACACTTATTAACAACCATGTGCATTTAACAGAAGACATCTTAAGGACTAGAGAAGAGTAGATAAAATAAAATTAAGATCCAAGTTATAAGATGGTCAAGAATTAAGACGCAACCAGAGGAAAAAGAATCACCGAGATGTTTCACCATACATTTTCAGTATAATCGAGAAAATATGAAGGATATTCAGAAAAATCTCCAAATAAGATTTAGGACAACAACGTTAATAAAATGTAACTTCTTCGGAAACGCGAAAATCTTTCCAGAATGAACAAGGAATGAGTATATCGCTTAATATGTGGATAGAGGAAGAACTACGTTAGTTATACATAAAACATTGTTGAATAGAGCATAAAGGGGCACAAAAATCACGCACGAACAAAAAGAATCGAGCAATCAACAGCTGCAGAACATTCACAGAAATGGACATAAAGATTTTGAAGTAACCGATATATTATTATCAACCATAAAGAGTTAACCTTGGCAAATTAATAGAGAACTATCGAGCCGGAGAAACATCAGAAGTTTAACTGGGATTAAGTTGTAATCTAAGCAGTTCTTTGAGTAATTTACTAGAAGATGATCATCAGTTAAAAACGAAGCAAATAGGAGGTTGCTTAAATTAAAGAAACCATTCCGAATATCAAGGCTAACTTATTAAAAAAAAAAGATTCAAAATAATAAATATCTCACTCAAACAAATATTTTTCTTTGCTTTTTTTAGTTCACCTCAATGAAAAGATACTTAAATAATATTTTAATATTATTGATGTACATTTTAATTTAGATTCTAAATGTGTTACTCTAACCCAAATAATTTCTGAATTTTTTTAGATTTCCAAATAAATTTTCCTATTTATTTTCTTTTATTGAACTTATTAAATATTACAATCTATCCTAAGATAAATTGTAATGTGAATTGGTTAATATTACACAACACGACGAGAGACATACTGACTCACTCCCATTAGGTATTTATCAAAAGATTGTTAGATGATTAATAAAGTATTAATGCTAATCTAATGACTTAAATCTGTTTGGCAAATCCAGGGAATCACATTTTTTTAGACGCTTCACATTTCATGCTGACAGCAGGTCCGACACATAAGCGTTCGAATGGTTTTCAATGTCTTGTTGATATTTGATACTGAAGCGCATTATTTCTTGGTAAACAGTTCCGTTTTTTAACTGTCTTTGGATCACGTCGTTAGGATAATATTTTGGAATCCTGATGGGTAATTGTTTTTAAAATTTTCTATGTTCGAAAAGCTAGTGGCATCCCAAAGCTGAATACCATATGTCCAGATAGGTTTTAACACTATTTTTTATAATAGTAATTTATTGTCTAAGGACAATTGCGACTTCGGTCCTAGTAACCAATAAAGCTATGAATATTTTAAATCTAGCTCTTTGCATTTGGCTAGTTTATGAGGCTATCCATGTTAACTGTTGATCCAAATGCATACCCAGATATTTTGTATGATTTGACTGGAGGATTTGTTAATCGTGATAAGTAACAGAAGGACAGGAACTTCTGTTTAAGGTGAAGGTTATCTGGACTGACTTTTGCTCGTTAATTCTAATGCGCCCTAGTTTAGACCATTTTTCTAGTTTGTTTAAGTGGTCTTGCAAGTTTCTCGAGGCTACTTTTGGAACTATATGTGTATATAAAAGGACAGTATCGTCTGTAAATATTGTCAAAACTTATATAGTTATTTAAGCATACAAAATGATTGTTTACTGGTTGAATAGTGAGGGAGAAGGTACTAGTAGAAGGCAATTGGTGGCTTCGGTACCCTCAGCCATCAATTCGTCCTGAGACCGGTAGCCCTTAACGCTTATGATGCTTATTACGTTTTTTGTACGATCCATGCAATAACCAAATTAATAGATTTAAATGATTTTTAAATTTAATTTGGTTTAATATCAAAGTGACAATTCTGTGACAACTATCACGGACAAAAGGATTTCAAAATCCCACTATCGAAAATGACAAAGGCACTTGATTAATTTGGAGATTTATAAATAGTGGTAGCCATATTTGACAGAAAAATTCATTTGATTCGTTTGAATGATTATTGTCTATCAATTTTTTCATTAGCTGTTCTTTATAATTTAGTAAAATGCATTCAAGTGACGATTCCGATCTTGAGGATGCGTGGCAGATAGGATGTTCGACTGTTATACCAGAGAAATCGAGGAAACGGTATGAAAATGCTTTCCAAGTTTTCAAAACGTGGTGTAATGAGAAGAATTATGAACATATTAGGGAAAAGATGGCATTGGCTTATTTTATAAGAAGAAATAAAAAGCTTAAATCACCAGGGAGTGTATGGGCGGAATTCTCCATGTTGAAATTGTAATTGTCCTTAAGGATGGAATTGATATTTTAAAATTAAGAACATTAATAACCGTAGCTGATTCGTTGGTGAATAAATTAGAATTTTCACGAAGAATTTTACATGAACATACACCCGAGGAATCTAGTTTCATACGACTACAGAAAATATTGTTGTAGAGAAGAAGACAGAAACAATTCCACACTAAATGCACCCGAAGATTCTACCTTTTCTGGAACCATAAGAAGTTTATTTATCAAATGCCCTGATTGCACTTTTAATATTGTAGTTAAAAATTATTTTAAATAAAATTACAAAACTTTCATATTTAATTACTTACTGCCTTGCTAAGTGCTACAGATCTGAGATTTGTAAACACAACCTACTATTCTTTTAATCCAACCAGTAAATACTTTAAATTAACTGATCATGCAAAAAAAGTATAAAACCCCTAATCACAATTAATACTCGTACCCTAATTACGTATTTCGGATTAGAATACGAGTACGTATACGTCCACGGCTTGTAAAGTGTTTCGTGATTCATTGTGTTAGCTTTATTATGCCCCATGTTCAATACTATGATTATTAATTTTGCCTACTGAGGATGACAATTTAGTTGTCGAAATACGTATTTAGGATACGAGTACTAATTGTGGTAAGGAGTTTTATACCTTTTTTAAGTTTTTACTTAACCACAGAGTTGTCAAAACTGTAAAAGGAGTAATGGACATGTCGACAGTGTTTAAAAGATACTGTAATGGACCCATGGCACTTCCTTGTGGAACTCCTGAGTTGATTTGCTGTAAACTACGTATAAGCTTCCTGGTATCTTATGCCTTTCAAGTAAAACTCAGTATCTGATAGTAGTTGTATGAAAGATGCAGGTTCGGTTTGTACAAGAATCCAGTATGCCAAACCCCTTCAAAGGTCTGCGAGACATCCAGAAATGCCGCAGAACAGTCTTATTTTAAATACAGAATTTTTTAAAATAGTTGATGTAGGCTGCGGCAAAATCAAAAATCGCATAAAATTCTAACATGATTGATGTGATACGTGTTCAATTTCTTTGATATTAATGAGAATAATTATTGAGAGTGCAGTCACGGAAGATTTAACAGTATGAACAAGAAAATCTTAATTATTACAACAGTCGCACTGCGAAACCCAGTAAAAAGGGTATTATTATTGTTATTGAAATTGCTCGTTAATGTCTGTAGTTTCAAAAATTCGAACACCCTTTTAGAAAGTTTTTATAATCTTAACATTAAGTGCAATATTGCACAAGTTTATTTCAAGTTGAAATATCTTTTTTGCATTCAATGAGTAATAATATATGCCCAATATGTTAATTATATGTAGGTGGCAATTTAATGCTGATCATTACAATCAGAAAATTCTACTAATAAAACTATCATACACATAAGAAATGTACAATATCTAAAAACATAAAAAGAACTTACATACGATGTGGGTGTAATTGCATACAAACTCTAATAAAATATTCACTTTTCTGTAATAATTGACATGTTCGTAACATCGTTTTAAATTGTTGTGGTAAACTTGGATAAAGATTCGTTTCCCATTTATTTTTATGGCTGGTTGATGTGCATGCTGGTAATACGATAAGTAGGAAAGTCATAAAATAAAATTCTAACTAATTAAGCTGCATCTGTTCTTGATATTTATGATAATTTGACTTCTTATGCACTGGTAATTATGGATCCATAAACATTATTGCAGCAAACGTTGTTATTATGTTACAATTTTATATGCACTAATTATCTCTTTCGTCTTCTTCATCTTCTCTAATGATAATTCAGAAAAACAATTGCGTGGTGACAACCGATCGGACGCCTTTTCATCATTAAATTTTATTACGTCGGGCGTTCGTAGTAATGCCGCGATGGTATCTCCGCAAACGCCATTCATTTGCTTGTCGCGCGCTTCGATCCGTGGGTGAACGCGATCGGAACGGCCTTGTATAAACAACACATGACTGTCTGATTTCAGTCAGTCACGGTTTGCTTGATGTTGTTTTACAGTACACACAACATACATAACACACTTGATTATTGATAATGCGACCGCGGCTTGTAATCCACATGCTCGGAAATGTTGAAAGATCAAGGCGTATTGTGAGTTTCCAGTGTTTTCGAAACTGACTGCATTTTATTTGTGCATCCAAAGAAACCAAACCGAACCGGCGAAAGTGCTTTTGTTTAGTATTAATCGAAATCTTAATGTGATCCACTTAACCAATTTTTCGTTGTGGACAGCAGTTGAAGTCCAAGGTAAATAAGAACCACATATTGAAATAACTAAATTCATGGATGTTTTTTATTTTTATATTGTTTTCTGAGAATGAAATCCATATATATATATATATATATATATATATATATATATATATATATATATATATATATATATATACATACATTGAAATGTATTCATTCATTTTAAATGACATAGCTTAAGATGCTTTTATCTAAGGACGGCAGCTGCTGATAATGCGACAAAAATATATAAAAGATAGCGCTCACAATTGACAGGCTTGTTTTCGCTATCTAAATGTATGTATACATAAGGCAGTGCTAAAATATTTGTGAGAAATTTATGCTATAACAACATTCGTGTAGATTTTATAACTCTGAACCTGTTTCAATTATCGTTAAGATATAAATCATACATTTATGGCATTTCTTTAATTGATCAATTCAGAAATTATTCCGCGAACTCTCATGTTATTATAAATCGAGAAAAACATATTTTTTTACATGCTAAAATAGATTAAATAATGCAGCTATGTATTAATTAAGTAAATTAAAATTTTGAGTCTTATTTTTAGCATTCAAGTAATCCAATTATGTATAACTGTCTATCGATCTAGACATAATATTCTAAAAATATAAAATAAATAAATTGTTAATCTCTATGCAAAAAAAATAATACCGAAAGTTTTGTTTCAATTTCTATTTACATACAAATGTAAATTCGATCGTCCTCCGATTTTTTAAAATAAGTTTTATTGCATTGATAGTCAATGAACGAAACTATATTTAAATAAAACATTTTTCTCGATATTCAAATTAAAAACAAAAAACGATCTTCCATCTATTTTCATCAAGTATCACACACGTAACTACTTAAGAAACAGAAAAATAATTAAGAAATTGTGACAAAAATCAATTTTATTTTTCGAAATATTTCCTTTCAGCAGAAGTGCACATGTTCAAGAAGTGCATTGAATGATATTTTTATGTCGCTGATTTGAACGTACTCGGCTGATGCAGAAAATCAGATGAATAAGGACGATTTAGAACCAAAAAGAATTGATTTTTGGTCAAAAAATGAGCTACAATTCACAAACAATAAAAAGTTACATTATTTCACAATAATTGGAAATGTTAATTTTTTTCGATTCTACAGGTATTGTGCATCTTGATTATGCCCTTCATGGGCATACAGTCAATCCGGTATACTATAAAAGTGTCGTTGGGCGTTTACGCGAAAATCTGCGTAAGCAAAGACCTGCACTCTGACGAAACTATAATTAGATTTTACAGCACGATAGCGCACCGGCTCATTATGCGTTCTCAATTAGGCAATTTTCGGCAAAATTCTTATGCTCCGGATCCAAACCCTGCCGACTTCTACTTATTTCCTAAATTGAAAACTTTGCTTAAAGGAAATCAATATGACTCAATTGAAAACGTCCAGGCAAATACAGAGAAGGTTCTTAACATCCTAAAGAAAAAAAATTTCAGGAACGGTTCCAAAAGTGGAATACCCGTTGTAGTCTGCGTTCAGTGAGAAAATGACTACTTGGAAGGAGAATCATCGCAATAGCCTGTACGTACTGCCATTTTGAAATTATAAGCCCAGTCTTAAAACTTTCCAATCATACCTCGTATATCGTACACGTGAAGCTGAAAACTTACGTAAACTTTTCCATACAGCTCGAACAAACTTACTAGTAATATATTTATACAGCATCTATTTAGAGAGGATGCGTTTAATAGCAGTCCTTCAATCTATGTACTTCGCCAGCTTTGTCGTGGTTTGGCATATTAACATGGAATGGTCTCGTCTAAATAAATACTTTTACCTGTGAAACCTTTATAGTTGAAATACAAAATTTGTAGTGATGATATGATTAAGTGAATGATTTAACTGGATTATCTCTAAAACATTTTTTGAAAAATATCAAAATAGTAGTGGATTAGGAAACTAAAGAAGTCGAAAAACAAGATGTTAGTATAAACATATTTTTTCTTAAAAAATATGTTAATAACTAATTGCAAGTAAAAAAGCCTTTAGACGTAAGATATACGTTGCTGTGTTTCCAAAAATTATTTAAAAAAACAATTTCTTTTTTTGTCGTTCATTCTACGAGGAGGGATTGATATATAACCTCTCCAACAGTTACATTGTGTAAGTAGTGGAGATAGAAACAAGTTCTAGCCTGCAAAAGGTAATTACGAGTATCTTATCTTAAGAAAGGTATAAAACCCCTTACCACAATTCATAATCGTATCCTAAATACGTATTTCGACAACTAACTTGTCATTATCCATAGGTAAAACCACTAATCAAAGTATTGAATATGGGGCACAGTAAAACTAACAGATACGAGGGTGGATCAACGCAAGTTTTTCACAAATTTTTTTTAATTTTTCAACGTAATCACCTTTTAGTACAATACACTTTTCCCAACGTTTCTGCCATTTCTTTAACCCCTCCAAAAAATACGATTTGTCAAACTCTGCAAAATACGCTTCTGTCTCGACGATAACCTCCTCGTTTGAGCTGAATCTTTTTCCCCCGAGCCACGTTTTCATGTTGGGGAACAGAAAGAAGTCGCAGGGAGCCAAGTCAGGCGAGTACGGTGGGTGCGGCAGCAATTCGTAATGCAGTTCATGCAACTTTGCCGCGACAATTCTGGATGAATGTGCTGGTGCATTATCGTGGTGAAACAGCACTTTTTTCTTAGCCAAATGGGGCCGTGTCTCCTTCAATTTTATATCGAATCGGTCCAATAATTCACTGTAGTACTGCCTCGTGACCGTTCTTCCTTTCTGCAAAAAGTCCATGAGGATTATTCCGTTGGAATCCCAAAAAATCGTGGCCATGACCTTTCCGGCCGATGGGACCGTCTTTGCATTCTTCGGA
The DNA here is from genome assembly GCA_935421215.2 of Melolontha melolontha. Classification (NCBI taxonomy): domain Eukaryota; kingdom Metazoa; phylum Arthropoda; class Insecta; order Coleoptera; family Scarabaeidae; genus Melolontha; species Melolontha melolontha. The sequence continues at coordinate 101,849,349 of OW285239.1, read as the reverse complement.
GCAGATTCACCCCGAAAAATCCATTGTTTTGGCTGTCGCTTGGATTCTGGCGTATAATAATGGATCCAGGTTTCATCAACGGTGACGACTCGACGCAAAAACTCCTGCGAATTTCTCTTAAAGAGGTCCAAACACTGCTTCGACATTGACAACCGTATCCGCTTGTTGTCCACCGTAAGCAATCGCGGCACCCATCGGGCCGACACCTTTCTCACCGATAACCTATCATGTAAAATATTAATTGCCGTTCCGTACGACACGTCTACGGCCTCTGCTACTTCGCGCACTTTCGTTCGGCGATCAGCGAGAATCATGTCGTAGACCTTTTCAACGATTTCCTCGGTAACCACGTCTGCCGGGTGGCCTGGGCGCTCCTCATCAAAAACAGATGTACGACCACGTTTAAATTCGTTGAACCAATATCTTACGGTTGTCATAGATGGTGAAGGGTCCCCATAGACAGCATCCAACTTCGCTTTTATTTCTTCACATGTTTTTCCATCCAAAAATAGAAAGCGAATTACGGATCGATATTGCTCTTTTTCCATTTTATCGAGAAACACGAAACACGTGTGATACAACTGGCTGCCAAATAAAAACTAACCTATGAATCAGTCTGAAATTTATTATGGTGTTGTCTGACAGATGGCAGTACACGACGGTAATACCAGCTTCCCTCAGCAGCGCCACCTGTCTTCAAACACGGGTACTTACTGATCTTCCCTCGTAGAATCGCGCACAACTTTACACAGCATTCACGTATACATTGAATTTAAAACAAATGCACAAACTAAAATTACGTCAACTTCGCCCTCTTAAAGAAAACGGATGTTTATTCTCAACATGTGTTTGTTCTCACACCCTCAACTTTTTCTACGTCTTTTCAAAGAATAAAAGCAGACAACTGTATGAGATAGGACTAAAATCCATGGAGTTCAACGTATTAATTTTGTTTTTAACGATATCAATGCTTTCGTATGCATCATATCTCCGGGGTTGTTGATATTCTTGACAAGCTTTAACCTTTTTACCGAAAAGCAACTTGGGGACCTTGTTCTTTAACAACTGTATTAATGTTTTTCGTGATTGGATCGTATGCAAACACATGTACTTTTTCTCCTGGTTACGTTGGAATGCCAAACTTGTGGATTAGTGTTGTCTTTTTTAAATTCGTTTTTCTAATTAATTTATTAATTATTTCTATGTCAAAGCCATTATACCTCGCGATATTTTTAATGAAATCTAGTTCTATTTCGTATCTCTCTTTTGTTAACGGAAAGTTTAGTAACCGATTGACTAAAAAATTAAAAGAAACTGTCTTATGTTGAAAACTATGATTTGAATCAGTGTTGGTGAATCTACTGACATTGGTTTCTTTCCGGAATAAAATTCACTAAAGAATCGTATCCGTAGAGTAAGGCGGGAAACTATGAATTTTATCTTGCACCGCGACAACGCCAGACCGCATTGCAGCAACGAAATAATGAAGACAATAACGAGTCTGAAATTCGCATTTGTTTCGCACCTACTGTACTGTCCTGATTTGGCACCTTTAAATTTCTGTTTGTTCCCAAAGTTGAAGGAGGTATTGAAAGGGCAACATTTCCCATCAGACATTGAAGTTCGGGCTGCTGTTCGCAATTGGATCTATAGTAAACAAGAAAGTTTTTTAATGGACGGAATTAAAGAATTGATTCAGCGTTTGGAGAAGCACTAAATTGTGATTATGTGGAAGAAGAGAGATTGATAGTACAATAAATTTACTTCATTGTGAGATTGGTTTCATAATTTTATCTTTTTTATAGAATTGGAGACCTTATATATCGATCGGCCCTCGTAGCTTGAATCTTAATTTTTCCCGTGCTTTAGAATTAATTATACTCAGATGCTACACCTATATTTTCCATACTGCTAAAGTTAGAGAAAACAACATTAAGAAAATATTAAAGTATTCTTATGCAGAAATATCTGTTGCTACCCACTTTTCTAGTTTAATATTCAAAATACACTTAATAGTCATAACATAAAATTTTTATAGCTTTATATTTGCATTGGTTTGAAACAATGCATCATAATATCGCAATCATATGAATGTAACTAGTAATTATTTATATATACAAATCTGTTGTTTATAAGTACCGCAATGTTTACATAATATAATTATTTACTGGTTCCAGACAAATAACTAATATTTTATGGTAGTATTACTCTAAAATATTTATTCTATAAAGGAGCCAATAAATGTATTCAAATTCATATAAATTATTCTCGAACTTGTATTGAATTTTATAATCAAATATTGTTAAAGGATCTACTAAAAATCATACTTATAGAGGCTTATTTCCCGGAAGTATACAACTTAGGATAACTAACGTTTTAACTGAATTGAGTGTGCATTAATATCTGGATGCATTGAACACAAAGCACACAAAAATAAATAAACTTTTACATATACTTCCAAATTAATTCGAATAAAACAGCTTTGACAGCTTTATATATGGTAATAAAGCTTTATATGAGGTAATAAATCTACGAAATTATATGACTCTATTCTTTGTTTCTGAGCAATTAGATAAAGTGTTCTTTTTTGTGAATTTTATATGAAAAGTATTTTCTCTACTTAATTATTCAAAAACTACTTCGCAGGCTTTGTGCCATATGTCATATATTTTGATAACAAAATAATTTGGAACATATATGAGTAGATAACACCTCACCAAATTTTGTATGAAACAAAAATATTTTTAATAATATGAATATTATCAAAAATCGGGTGTGAAGAACACAATACAAGTTCATAGTGACAGTATCGCTCCAGGTTCTTTCTACGGAATCATCGGTATGCCCCTGCTGGAGAGAGACGTTTACAAAACAAATATTTCAAATTATTTTGCTAAATACGTAGAAGCCTACTTAACAATAGGTTTCTAAAGCATGGGCGAAGTTAGCAATTTACTCCCCATAACAGTGATGTTGACAATTTATGAAATAACTCTCCCGTAACTATCCGTAACATTAATTACGTTACCATCCCATGTAAGGAAGGGCTGACCTATTATTATGGAAAATATGACAAGTTTTAATTTCTTTATTAAAAAGTCAAAACAAGAATTCAGATATTTATCTTTAGTTAACTTGATTAATATATTTTGAAAAAGCAACTGTAGTTTTATCCATACTTAATGAAAGGTCGTATTGAATTGTTCAGAATTCAATCTCGTAAGAATCTTTTTTGGTTCCATTTAATAAGGTATTACTACTTATTAAAACAGGGAGGAGAAATATTGTATTAAAATTTTCAGATATCAATATGCATATCATGTAAAAGTAGATCTTCCTCTCGGCAAAACCTTTCGACATAACTAATTTGGTGAATTTAAGAATATTACCATTGCAATTAATTTTTACTATCCTTTTTCTTGTAAATATATGAAATAACAACTTGTTACAATTAGTGTGAAGAATTTTTATATATGCATATGTACATATCTCTCTCTACATTAATTAAAAATAAAAACATTTCATTCAGAATGCTAAACAGGTTTTAAATAAACTGGAAAAAAATAAACAGAAATTGTAATTACAGATGTAACTTCGTTTTAAAACAGTAGCTGCATGGGAATGAATGCATGATTAATCGAGAAATCTTACGAACTTACTTAAACATTAAAATGTATGAATATACAGGATATAAATGTAAATAGAGACAATGACACCTTGATTATACCAAATCTACTACACATTTGCAAAGGAAGTACAAGTATTTCTAATAAAATTTATGCATCATGTGCATTTCTTAATTTAAACAAGAACAATAAATTTACCGGTATAAAAATTGAATTGATAATTTCGAATCTTCCGACACTCTGTGTATATAAATGATAAGATAAGAATTTCACTATCAGTACAGACGAACACCTTAAGTTGTACGGACGTGTCGTTGCAAAAAAAAGTGTCTTATGAATCGAAGAAATGTGTTAGTGAAGATCCGGATCGCACAGCTCCTTTTTCATAAAAAATACGACATAAAATATAGTTAATAGTTAATCAAAGGACACCAGGAAATATCAAAAATGAATTACAGAAAGCTTTACGATGAGAAAAGGCAATTTTTGTTGTCGGTGAGTAGGATTAATTTGATTGATTTCCGACTAACAAGTAAACTGATGTTGTTAGGTTCTAATAAGAAAAGATTATTGACCTAGAATAAGATAAGACAATATATTACGAGAGTTCAGTTCTTTTTCTCCGAAATTTCTTATTGTTATCAGTTAGAATTCTTTATCTACTATTAACATACAATATAAGTATGCTTCTTAACCAACAAAGTATTGAAATAAGTTTAAACTGTCTTCTAAATTATACGCAATCATTCTTTCTCAAGTAGATAAAATACTTTTTGAAGTTTACCGCGATTACTTTAATAATCTAATGATAAAGTATTTCTTGCAATATCTAAATTTAAAATTAATTGCATATATGTATTAATTTTTTGATCAATTGCGTATTTTAGAATTTTCTGTTAACATACCTGTTAGTAATTTGTACAAAGATAATTAATTATACTTCCTGCATATCTTTTCTGGCTATCTCTGCAAGAAATTAAATATAAAACAACTTTTAGTGCAGATCACCAGCTGATTCGAAAAAGATCTGTTTTAAATTTAATTGTATAATTATTTTCCAAAAAAGGTAACTACGATAATTAAGGATCTTTAGTAGAGATAACAGTCCAAGGTAATAGAAGTTTGATATTCAATTTTTTTCGTCATTAACATTTGAAAGTTGAAAGTTAACATTGCATGTTTCAGTTACCCTATTTAATTACTACAGCCAGCCGTATATACTGCAGATATTATAGTAATAGTAGCAAGTCGTAAAAATTAAGCGTAGGATATAAATTAGCAATAGACGGCTTCAACATTCATTACGAATTTCTACTAGAAACAAAAGTGAACCTTTGAATAAAAACATAAACGCTGCAAACATAATGTGTGAGCTGTAAAAAAAAGTTTCTCAGAGCATGCTATGAATAAAATCACTTGCCTTAACCTTGTCTTAACCTGTCATTTTGTTTAATTTAATGATAGTTCCAAGTAAATAATCTATTTTAAAAATATATTTTTCAATTTAATGATATCAGCAGATGTAATATTTCTCAACAAAATAAATAATAAACATTTTTAAAGCTAAATATAAGCAAAATAAAAGCAAAATGATATTAATAGCTCTGCAGAGAGTATTTTTTTTAAGCGAACTATAACGTTTTAAAGAATTTCTAGTGTATTTCTTCAATCTTGTTAGTTTTAAATCGCCAATATCATCAACTGGCGTTTAAGAAATCGAGTTCTTTAAATGTGGCCTTAAAAAGACATCACATAGTATTAAGTCACAAGATCGTGGTGGCCAGATAGTATCTATATTCAAGCTAATGATACGATTTCAAAAAAATTCCTGTCTGATAGCAATGTTTGCATTGGTAGTATGTGCACGAGCTTCATCTTGCTGAAAATAGCCTTCTTCTAGCTCATCATCGTGTACCATATAGCCAAAATTTCGAACTGGTACCGTTCAGCATTTATTGTTTCTGAAAACTTAAAAAAATTACATTATTCTGCAAACATAGTGTTTCCAATAATCCTTCTCTGACTAATAGCTGCCCAAACTCCAATTTTTTGCGAATGTAATGGATTCTATAAAAAAGTGTGGATTATCTGTACTCCACATTCTCATATTTTGAGAGTCGATATACTCGGTGGAAGGTGGAGAGGTGGAACCGCGATTCTTCTGTATACATAACATTCGACAATGCTTCATCGTTGTTGTTGCATTATTCAATAAATCGTTGGCAAAATTCTTGTTTTCGTGACTTATCAACAAGAAGTATCTTATGTGTTGCTTGTATACGGTAAGAACGCATATTTAGATCATTTTTAAGGATACGTGGATAGGTACCGTAAGAAAGATTTAATTCTTGCGTGGACGTTCTTTGACTACTCGTCTTACAGCTTCGACAGTAATTTAATCGCTTAAATAAATTTCAACCATATATCTCCCTTTGCTGCTCATTAAATATATAAGCCATTGTTTAATAATAAATTTGTAAGAATAATCGAAGATAATCGCAGATTATCAATTTAATCATTGAGTAACAGATGACACTTCATAAACTAGATATGAATTATATTCCGACATGGCTGCTATAGTTATCTTTCTCCTTCATAGTGTTAATGTTAATAATAATTACATAATAATACTAGTAGAATACTTATTTAATTTTGCTTCTATCTGGTTGATACTGAATCAATTTTATTCAAAAATTTCGGATTTCGAGAGTTATAACGTGTATACATTTTCTATAAAAGTTTATTAGCAAATACGTGTTTATGTGTAATTATAGTTTGAAGATAAATATTCTAAACTAGTACTTGTATCTTCCCTGACGTTTTTCTTTTATCAAGTCACGTAATTTGGGAATTAAATTGGCATAATAAGAACATGTAATTGTGGCCTCCTTCCGCAGGAAATCTATTAAAATTACGCCTTCAGCATTCCAAAATACGGATAGCATGACCTTTCCTGCTGAAGGTTGCACCTTTAATATTTTCGGCGGTGGTGAACCTCAATGTGTCCACTCCTTACTCTTGTATTTTGGTTTCTACATCATAATGATGGATCTAGGATCCATCCATTGTCACTAATCTTGCAAGAAAATTTTCTTTGTCGTGTCTATACCGCGTTAAAAGATAACTACAAATGTCTTTTCGAGTGTGCATCTATAAACATTCGTGGTACCCATCTTGCAGACAATTCTTTCATGTGCAGTTCGGCTGTAATTATACTATATACCACATGGTATGAGAGATCAGTATCTTCAACTATTTGTCTAATAGTCACAGCCGATCATGCAGCACGAGGTTATGGACCTTTTTATCAGTTTCTTGAGTAGTGGCGGTTGTAGGCGCTCCACTGCATGTTCGTCTATACACCACTGTCTACCACATTTAAACCCACGACACCACCTTTTAACGATGTCATATGATACTGCAGATTTCCTTAATATATCCACCAAATTTTGATAAATTTTAGTTGGAGGTTACCTCTTTTAAACGCAAGTATTTAATCACCGCTAGTTGCTCAATACGACCCATTTTGATACTGAAATCTGTAGGCACAGTTCAGACTTGGAAGTTTCTAAGGTTAGTCTATACACAACAAGCTACAATGCGACATGAAGATAAACGATTTGGTTTATAAATGGGTTAGGGGCGGAGCAAAGGGATTTTCGGTTTTCCAGATTTAATTCATTGCATGTTCTCAAGTATTATAGGGATGAAGTCTTCATTCTTTATTTTTGATAGTGTACAAGGATAACAATAATACGTAACAGGTAAGCTAAGCAAAATAATATTACATGCACCATAGTGGCTAACAATGAAACACAGATTCATTGTTATGGTGGACCTATCTTCTACAGCATGTCTATATGACTTTTTAATAAGTAAGCTTTTCGCTTTGATACTTTTATGGAGCCACTTTTTATATTTATAGCTTCTATTTATCTTCTGAGGTCACCGGTCATCGTTACATTTCCTTTATCCTGGTCTTGCGTTTATCAAACACATATGTGTATTTATAATCTTTTTATATTTATCGTATTTTGACTGGTATTTCCTAGGAATATTTTGTTGCCCAGTAAACGTCTATATTATTGATGAAATTGTTTTACTATTTAAAATGAAAATCAGGTTACTAATTACTACAAAATAAATTATACATATTTTTTTCCTCTAGTAATTTATAACATAATTTTCATTATAAAAGGAAACTGATATAGCAGACCATCATTAATGTTTTGAAGATTTATCAATACATCTTAAGTAATTAATTACGGAAAAAATAAATGTTTTTTATTTGTAATGGATAATTTCATTGGAGTATTACTTAGCACTTATTTTATAAATAGAAAAAAATGTACCTTTTAAAAATTAAAAACATTAATAATTAACCGACTTAAAATTTTTAAAATAATAATAATAAAACTGAGCGTAGTTTTATTGTATTCGTATTATTTTATTTGTGAGAAAAACATAGATTTAAAAGCATGCATGATATGCAGTGATTAAAAGAGAAGGTTACACATGATGTAGCCTTACTAAAACAGAAACTAATAAGATTTGTGTGTCGTTAGGTAATGATGCAAATAATAACTAAAACAACAGTTTATTGGACGAATATAAATAAATTTATGTGGTTTATTTCTTCATGACGACCTTATTTACAATTCACTTATGTATGAATGCTGACATTTTACGTGTGTCTCTATAAATTAAGTCGTAAAAAGGCATTGGCAATGAATCTAAGGATATGTTCGCATACTTAGTTATCTTTCTCCTTCATAGTCTACTTGAAAAACCTTTTTTGACTCATATATTATATCTAGCAAACATTATAAGGATGCTTAGTAAAAAATAATCCGAATTCTAATTAAGCTTGAAATTTATGACATTTTATAAACTACTAATTTATTTACTCATGATTTCAAGGGAGCCACAAAATTTGGATCCTAGGTAGGCCATGAACGGCTCAGATAGACATATAAGTCACGTCTAAGCTTAGAGAATTGACGAAGTGTCATTTGTAAGTAATAAGTCAAATTGACAAATTACGATTTAACCTATTACTAATAGTACGACATGTAGGTTAGATCACTTAATCAATCTAAGACATAACTGATTTAATCCATGGGATACTCTGAAAACTTTTTTTGTGGCTCACTTAATACAAATATAAGTAAATAATATTAATCTTGAACTTGGCAATATCAACGACTTTACTTTCGCCAAAATCAAGTCTTTGAAATTATGAAACAAAAAATATTCAAATTTGTTTCAGATGAATATATCTACGTCCTCATTTCAATTTTAGATCTGTAGACTAGTTGAACTTCACCCTTTAATTCTCCCTGTAATTGTATATGAAGCCACAAATCGAGGCCATACTTATATTTAAAATATTTGAAACACACTAATAATAAATTTAACTGGATAAACCTAGTATGTATAGTAGCGATCAAGTCTTCTATAATAAATATTCTCTCAAGATCATTTGTATCTCTGTAACGCTTATTTCTCAAAACTATGTGGTTCTAATTGCTAAAAATTATAATTAAAACGAGTATATTTAAACAGCATGCATGAGCGGCGAACGAAGTATAATAATAATAATAATAATAATAATAATATAAAATATATTTCGTATTATTATATATTCACATTGTATTGCTGTATTTATTGTGTAACCTTGGTATATCTCACGATGTATGCGTTTTTGACAATGCAACGCCTGATACAAGGGCTATTTACATTTTTATATAGGGGGGACCGGGTCAAATGGTGGCCTGCTATTGGCTGGAGACAATAAGCCAATCGCATGCGTCGCATCGCAGCTATATAAGCTGTGCCGGTCTCTGTCCTAGACACAAACATACACCTACACACAATAACACAAAACATTCACAACTCCGGGTAATGAAATTGGAGTGGAAATGGAGGCAACTTCGACCACCAAACAAAATTAAAAGGACTCATATACTGTCCTAGCATTTTTCAAGTTACTGCGAATCGACGAACATCTACGTACAGCTCTGAAGATGTCCCTTGCAACAGTGGACGAAATGTTGGCAATTACGCCAGACTCGACGCGGTTCCAACCCGGAAGCCGAGATCAACAATTCATTTTTTTAAATATTACAATTAATTAATATTATCATGAGTCAATGTTTATCTGATTAAATCGGAGACTGCAGCTAATATAAAAGTTAATTAAAAATAAACCATTACCACAATGTAGCTTTAATCTTAATTAATAGATACTTATTTCGACAACTAAGTTGTTATCAGCACCATTAGCGAAATATATATTTCTTTTTTAACAACCAAATTTATTTACGATCTGCACAGGATAATACAAAAAGGACATTGTGTGTTTGAAATTTTTGACATATAGGAAACTGTCCATTAACAGGTTCCTGAACAGTATAACTAGAAAAGAAATTTTTATTGGTGCTTCTAGAAGAAAGTATACTTTTTCAACTGCTAATGATTGCAACTTGTGGTAAAATTAAGTTATTGAGGATTAAGACTATATTGTCGCTAGGGTTTATTTTAGATAGCTTTAGAGCAAATTTTCAGGTAATTTAAAGGATTTTTTTCCTCTATTGTTATTTTACTCCACGGTATATTACTAATACTTAACTATATACATTTAAGTATTTACATTGAACCGAAGTATTTAATACACCCCTACTAATAGCATGCACATTACTACATTAAAAATATTTATTATACGTATTCAAAAATAATTATTATCTTGTCTATAATAGTTTATTCCAATTTGATCGTACTATTAACATCTCTTTAATCGGAATGCATTCTCTTCTATGTAAAAGTATCCACAATTAGAAATTACTTGCAAAACTTGAATAAATAAAAATAAATGTTGTACAATATTAAAATATTTTATTTATAGCGTATTTCGTTTGTTTGCGTATTTTCGGAAAAAAAATACTTAAAAATTACTCATAATTGATAGATTCCTGTTCACATCGCATCTACAGTTTTTTTCTAACAGTAGCTACACGATAATAATTACGTTACCAAACAAGTTTTTAGGTAAAATATAAAACAAATTATATTATGATGTTAAATATACAAGAATTTAAAAGTCATCTAAATAAAAAATGGTAATAACTTGTGTAAGTAGTGTTCAGAAGGTTCTAATACTTGTTTTGTGGATATAATTAGAACATTGTAGAAGACGAAATAGACAAATTTTTTAGAATAATTAGAATGACGTAAATGTAAATAGATATATATCATTTTTGGTCACTAATAGTCAGAGCAACAAAGTCACACATTATTAGTTGCTTCTTGTTTTTTAGCTACGAAAAGAAAGAAAATGTAAATATTACACATATATTACTTACATTAATTGAAAACGTGTAATTACTACGCATTAGATTGTATTTTCAAATAATACTTTATAAATTTTCTAAATAAATTGCAAAATCAATAAATAGTCCAAGTCAGTCGTCAACATTTGTACCAACCGCTTCAAATCGTAATAACAATTTCGTTAGGTAGGAAATAAAACTCAGCGTATAGAACGTGTTAAATCTATAAAATAATAATTCCGAATTGTTTTTACATAGTTCCTTCCTCCAAATCAATATTTAATTAATTCGGTGACAAACGGGGAGTAGTCAATGTTATGCCGATTATTTTTGTGGTGGTGCTATGAATGTCAACGGCGCTGGGATAAGAATTTGACGAGTGCTTGCACGAGCTAAATTCGAAAGTGCCATTGACATGAGTGACACCACCGCAAAAATGATATGACTACGAATCGTATTCGGAGGACTATTTAAATCCTTCAAACACGTTTTACGTAACTTAAATAATTTATCAATCGAGCTATTCATGATTGCGTTACTGTAACAATTAATAATATTCGATAAGTGTCACAAGTTTCAGAAAGCGTCCCACATAAATTTCCCTAATAAGTTTGTTAAAACTGTTAAAAATCGTTTTAAACTACGATGGAAAGCGAGTTGAGAAGATTTGGCGAGAAAGATTGATGCAGAGATCACAAGAAATGTACCCGAAAATACAAAAGATCTCGTGACTCAGTTTGAATAAAGTTTAAATAAAGATTTTCATTTGTTTAAAATATTCGCTTCCATAACTAGTACAATATTCGATGCAATTTTTACTAGTCCAATAACCGCTGCAATTTTTTTGTAACCATGGAAATGTCTAAAATTAAGTTTTTTCATTGGTTAATGAACATTACAGATAAATTAAATAGTCAAAAATATTTTTTCATAATAACACAAATATTGAATATTACATGACATAAAATATTCATAATTTGTGTCTTTAAAAAAAATATAAGAAACACTTTTATGAACTGTAAATATTGTGCCTTTAAAAACGTTCCTCATTAGAGACGGCCATGCTTTTTAATAATGGTTGATGACAGTGCACCTAATCTATCATAAACGTATAATTTTGAATGAGCATGGCTGTCTCTAATGAGGAAAGTTTTTGAAGGCACGTTATTCATACCTCATAAGTTATGAGGTTTTTCATAGTTATGAGTCATAAGTTATGAGTCATAACTAGAGCTGAGGATGTTTGCGGTACGGCAGGACCGTATGTAGTGCATCCCCACATTTAACTATTTATCTAAATATTCTCTGAAATGATTTGCCGGATCTCATAAATTAATAGAGTGATATTTTAGTATGCACTGGATATTGTTATTATACAAAATCATAATAGCCATTTGTATTTATGGATCATAAATTATAATACGCATGTATTTGTATTTGGTTGTGAATTCAATTTAAACTTAAAACGAATCGTAATATTTTAATGACAAGCCGTCCGTTAGAAGTTATAAGTTATAACTTCTAACTTCATTCACCTAGTTCAAGTAGGTAGTATATATAAAATATATGCAAAATATGTGCTGCCAGGCTTTGAAAGGCTGTGTGACAAGATTTTAATAAATCGAGGTTTCTTTTGTTTTCGTAGCTTTTATTGCATTTGGTTATAAAAATAATATAATAAATAGTAATAAACACAGCTTCTAATCTAGTAATATATTATCAGAATGTGTTTTTCTGGATTTTAGTTAAATTTACACCTTGTTTTAGAATATTGTGAATGAACACTTTACAATTGACTACTTACAACATGGAAATTCAATGAAACTAAAACTTCAACACTAATAAAAGGCCTTTGTTGTTTATAATAATAGTTCTTAACGACAGTAATAAAATTTTCTAAGAATAGGGGCTTTACTTCAGCTCCAAAATGTCCATTTTCGATCAATTATGGAAGTTATTCGTAGAGTTGCACACTTTGTCTCGAATGCATGTATTGTAAGGACGGCTTGTCGTTAAAATATTACGATTCGTTTTAAGTTTAAATTGAATTCACAACCAAATACAAATACATGCGTATTATTATTTATGATCCATAAATGCAAATGGCTATTATGATTTTGTATAATAACAATATCCAGTGCATACTAAAATATCACTCTATTAATTTATGAGATCCGGCAAATCATTTCAGAGAATATTTAGATAAATAGTTCAATGTGGGGATGCACTACATACGGTCCTGCCGTACCGCAAACATCCTCAGCTCTAGTCATAACTATGAAAATGTAAATCTAAAAATTAAACAAAAATTGTTTCGAACTTATACATAATGTTCCTTTTCGTATTGATGCCACATTTCGTACGCTTGTATATAACGATTAATCACTTTAATTTGATGTAACCAACAGTTGTCAATGATTAGTGAAGATGTCAACTGATCAACTAAAAATTCAAACGTGATGTTACGTTCCCTCCTTACTACATATTCGATAAAATACTAAATAATTGAGTATTCTCGTTCAATGGAGCTATATTATTCCGTAAAATGCAATATCTATCACCGCAAATAAATGGTACGCGACCACCAAGAATTGAGGGCGAAAATAATGGCATAGATTCTGACTTTGTGTTATACAGACAAATCCACATACAATATAACATTCCATAATTATTAATTGAATATGTAAGTATATATACATCAATAAATAAACGAGAGAAGTTATAGGCTTACTATATTTTTAATTAATTTACTTGTCCTCGTCGTTTACTATCCTTTACGAATGTATAGCAAGCGCCAACTAAGTTGGCGCGAGAAGGGGGTGGGCAGAAGCCGTTTTTAAAAACGTCCACCCCCTCTACTCATGTAATTTGTCATTGATGTTTGACGGAACATAATGTCTTTGCTAGGGGATCATAAAGTGATACACGCTCAGAGGTTAGAATTATCTGACATTTAATGTAAAACCAAATACAAATCTCCCCACTACTTTTAATCCTGCGCGAACTTACCCCTCCTCGCGCCAACTTAATTGGCGTTTGCTATACTTACATTAATAGTTTGAAATACAGATTTTTAATAAATGCGTCCGAATGAAAACCAAATAAAAAAGGAAACCGATTTCATTTTGTTTAAAAAAAGTTTGTAATTATTACGTTCATATAAATTTGTACTGTGCCTTGAATAAAATTTCTATTTAGAGTATTTAGAGTAGTATATTAGTTTAAGATAATGTTCCGAAATTTAAAAATTTTACTTAAATATCATTAATAAATGATATTTAAATAAAATTTTGTCAGTTGTCATCTTAAGTGAATTCATTAAAATTTGTATTTTCAAGTAAAGTATTTATTATTATTTTAAAATTACAACATAATGTTTTGCTGTATGTCCCCACGAGCACTAGACTTGCACCGACGAATACTATCCTAAATCTACCCAACTTACCTTCAACTTTATGGTTGCCCCGGAGATCTTATGGCTAAAGGGCTAACTAAGTTATACAGGCGAGTTGAGGGGAGGTTCTTACATAAATAAGGGCGCCACCATGTTTTCCATTAGCCAACAAATTCTGCCGTAGTAAGTGGATAAATTAGTAATACTAACCAAGTTGACAATAAAATAAAAAAACCCAGAGTTCATAACAATAACAACTATATTTATTAATTAAGAAACCTCATTAACATCTTAGAACAACGAATAAAATAATTTAATATGCTATACCAGAGGGGTATATGTATGGAACAAAACAAAAAAACTATTCCACAGTTGGAGTACTATTGATCAAAATTAATTATCGTACCCAAAACTATATGGTATTGCATCGGTGATTCATTAAAGCTTTAATCAACTTTACACAGGTTCGATACACACAGTATATGCAATACGTACTTAGGTGGTACACACAAATAGAAATTAATAGTTCAATAAATAATTAACCGTCAATGTATTCGTATAATTGGATACTCCAATCAGATAGTAATCAAAACAGGTTCAGCCTGTATATGCAAAAATGTGTTTAAGATATATAAAAAAATGTAACTAGGATGTTATTCTATAGTTGTGAATGATTACCAAATAAATGGAAAAGATATTTATTTAAACAAAATTTAGATATTAAAATTACATCGGAATCCGTTACTGATTAAAAAAAATACTAAATTTAATTTACTCTAATTTCTTTACTTTACAATCTGATATGCGATGATACTATTTAAAAAAAGATACTACTAAAATTTGAACTAGAAAACTGGTTACGCGATTAATATATGAAAATGAACTTAGTTAAATTTTTCAGTGAGACAAGAGAACAAAAAAAATATAATGGTGAGTAGAACACCATGTTTTAGAACGCCATGCGTTCCTTCAAAAACACTATTAATATTGTTTTCCGGGACTCTGTCACAAAAATGTTACTCTCTACACACTACCTGGAGTGAAAGGTGATCCTTAGATTCGATTACGCTGATTTCCTGTGTCCGGGTGATTAGATGACTGCGGATGAATCAACCTCTCTAATTGGTAGATTTCACCTACGGAATTCACAGCATAACCAGTCTAACGCAATTTCGCCTGTATTGCCGTTATTAGCAGATACTAACAGCCCTAAATAAATGGGAAAAAGAAAAAGAATAAGTGGAAGATTCCCGAGTAATATAACAAAATAGAGAACAATGCCGTGATATAATTACAGCCGTCCCCTTATCTCAGAACTCACCTGAAGCAAACACGTGGGCGTAAAACTTTCAAATCCGGGGAACAAAACCCTCGACTAAATTATCACTACACTATTGAATTTATATGAAACAAGCCAATTTGTCAAAGCCTGCCTTCAGTAGAACAGATAACACTGTATCAATTCAAATTGACTTCCCAGTTTTACACTCGTCGACTTACTTCAAAGCGGGACTAACAAGAAGAGAGCGCCAAGAATGATTGTACTTTAATTTAAGTAGAATAAACTGATACGTCATTGTTAACAAAAAAGGTACTACCCCCATACGGGATATTGAAATAAAAGATTGATAATTACTCGGATATCATGACATGATTAAAAAGCAAATGAGGAAGTCCCAACTAAAAATTCATTAATTAATTCGGATTAATTAAGGGTTTAGCAACGATTAAAATTATACCAAACGTTACAGCGATCTAGAACAAATAGCTTAAGAGAGTCTTGCCTAGATGGCTCGCCAAGCAAACCAAAAATGTAAAGACTTAAATTAATTGAAAAATGGTTATACGACAAGTTAAACGATCCTAATATGTTTACAAAATTCTAATAAAAAATATAACGATGTCCTGTTTACCTAAAATTGCCCAAAAGGAACGATAATGAAATATAAATTCAAATGTACGAACGATGACTCGCATAATATTTCAAGATGTCTAATTTGCGTATGAGTAGATCCAATGCTCCGGATTAAAAATAAACACATTAAATAAACGACTCCGGAGAAAAACGGTTATAGTGACATCCAAGATATTTTAACATACAAACGTTACATGAAGATATTAGAGTTTGAAATAGCCTATGATATTCGATAATTAGCAATTAAAGTAAATAAATTATATTAAAGGATACAAAAAGGTTTAAGTATATCAATACGTTAAGCACGTATTACGCATTTGTTACAAATGAAACAGACAAAAGGTTTGTGTATATTTGCATGTCTGTTTCATTTGTAACAAATGCGTAATACTTGCTTAACGCATTGATATACTTACACCTTTTTTGTATATTTGCTGCCATCTGGCATCGTGTTAATGGACTTACATCTATATACGTATTTTCTTCCCTTCTGTACCGGCATAGCCGGTCAAGGGAAGGGTTGCCATTTTCGGCATAGTCTCTTTCGTCCGCCAGATGTCACTAGATTATATGGTGCTACCTGATAGGACAAAATTTGCTATACCTTATAGGCGATTTAAGCTTTATTTACCTCACTAGCTTAACTGATGATGCCTAATAGTAGATGGCAGAAGCACGTGTCTTAAGCAGAAGTAAATGCTGGAAAATACGAGGTGTATTGTCCATGTGTACAGTTACAGATGTGTATATTTGTATGTCTGTTTCATTTGTATATTAAAGGATAATATTGAATTTTGAAATAGCCTATGATGACTTAAATAAATGATTAAAAATGCCTAAACGGTGTAAAGATCATTTTTAAAACAGTTTATATTGTTGAAAGTTATTTTTGAACCGGGAGATTAGAAAATAATGAATGGATTTATGTAATTATTGTATGCAGGGTACGAAACATGTGAGATTTCCAAGAAAATCATCGGTGTAAAACACAAATAATAACGAGCCTAAGTTCGAACCCTGAGGAATGCCTCATATAGAGCTAAATCCATTTAATTTAAAACCATTTTACATAATTAAATCACTCTATTTGTTAAATATGATTGCATGGATTAATGTCTCTTATAATTAATATTCTATATAATTATTGAATTATAGTTACACTATGAAAAAAAATTTAATAACTTATTTATTTAATTGTACTTGAGGGTGAAATATTTATTGATTTAATTAGAAATGCAGCCGAATTAATAACCTGTATTGCAAATTAAGATCGACAATAAAGCCTCTACAAACACAAAATACTTTGTTAATTTAGTTCCATTGATATTATTTTATCTGAACTTGTATCAAGGAGAAAACACATGATATGTACCCAAACGAAAATTATCTAATATTTCCGTGACCTTGCGGATTAAAATTAATGAACACATATTTTCGTTGATACACTCATATCTGAATAATGCTAATAATTATGTCCGAATCATTTTCAATAATATTAGTCGCTTAATCAACGTGAAATAAGAAAAAAAAGTGGGATGAATCATATTTCTGCTTAACCCCGTAATAACTATGTATGTCTACATATACCGAGTTTCAATAACATCACTGTTAAAAATATAATACACACAAAATTCATTCACAACTCTCTGTGTAGATGCTAATCTACATAACGTATATGGTATTATCGCGCGAAACGAATTACAACGAACTTGTCAAAGATGCAGTGATCCTCAATAATGCCAGCTGACTGACCCATTCGATATTATTATTAGTGATGTGATGTCATGTTTCATGATCTCAAAGCCGGAGAGATGATGTTTGGTTAACATGCTCCATGAAGAAGCGTATAATAACGTAATAAAGTTCGTTGCGTAACCGGAACGTAACCGATGACGTATCAGAAGCTGCATACTTTTTACATGTGTAATACAATACAATTTTGTATGCAAGGAATCACACTAAGTATATACGGTTTTTATACGTTGCAATGCGTGGGTGAATTTTCACACATGATTATTTTACAACGGAAAATCATCGGGAAGCGTATAATAACGTAATAAATTTCGTTGCGTAACCGGAACGTAACCGATGACGTATCAGAAGCTGCATACTTTTTACATGTGTAATACAATACAATTTTGTATGCAGGGCATTGCAGGGAATCACACTAAGTATATACGGTTTTTATACGTTGCAATGCGTGAGTGAATTTTCACGCATGATTATTTTACAACGGATAATCATCGGGAATCCGTTGATTAAGAACAGATGATTAACCATAATATTTTTATGTGTGCTCTGCGGTTACGATAATCATATGAAAAAAAAAGTAATTTAACACTCTTTTTCAATTAACAATTAAATGTGACACACAGAGTTTTATCACTTCCGTAAAATATTCGGAAATAATTATTAGAAAATAGCTTTTTATTCTGAGTATTTTTTCATATTTTCAAGAAAATTAAGTTGTAACTCAACACACAATTGGTTGAGAAATTCCGAAAGCACTTTGTTCTATAAAAAGTCTAGCAATAAGTAAATCCCATCGAGAAATCATATAGTGTTACTACTGAGGACACCAGGAAAGCAAGTCTTAGCAATAAACCAAAATAAATTTTATAACCTTAAAAATACGTAATAATTTTATGGCTTCAAATATTCATTATAAATAACTACAATATGTATTCTTTTGCCATGCTAATGTATTGTAATGGTTTACAATAAATGCTTGAAACGATAAAGTTGTTACTAGTTCTTTAACGATGTAATGAAGTTCTCCCCTCAAATATCCCCTTCGTGAATTAATAATAAATTTTATACTTAAATTTGACTAGTTAATTAACGCAAAAAATTTGAATTGAAAATAAAAATAGAAACTGATGGCCCTTACAATTTCTTGCGGAGTTTGGAATTTGGTAGGGAGCCTGCTCCTATTTTTTTAACACGGTTTCGAGAAGAATTTTAACTACAAATTTAATTTGACAATTAAATAAACTTTCCAATTACTGACGAGATATCTATAGGCAACAATTATTGTTTCTAATTTGATAAAACACATAGTTATAATGAATAAAGCTGACTTGTGTGAGAATAATATACAATTGATTAATTCTTTTTTTTTATTTAATTAATTTAATTATTTTTAAAGCAAAGACTTTTTTTTTTTTAAAGCAAAGACTAATCCTTTTAATTACATTATTAGAATTAGGAAGTAAAGAAAGAAGACACTATTAAACTTGGCAACCAATTGTAAGCAATTCACAGAATACAGAATATCTACAATAATCGCACAAATCGCACAACTTATTCAGATGTAAATTATAAATGTAGTACATATTTAATCATTTTACTATAATGGGTTCTTTTTTATTATTACACATACATCGCCCTATGTGTAGAGCTAAAAAAAATAAAAGTCAATGCATTAGTGGCATAGTAGGCAACCAGTTATACAGCAGTGACGTATTTTTCCAATTGTCAAGTATATCTGATATTTCATTCATACTTAAATCTTAAATTAAATACATTTTATTGAAAAATAGATAATTTAAAACAGTTAATTATCTCAACAAGCGCACACCTTGTGCGAAGACAATTTTAAATATTTTTA
Organism: Melolontha melolontha; assembly: GCA_935421215.2. Taxonomy (NCBI): domain Eukaryota; kingdom Metazoa; phylum Arthropoda; class Insecta; order Coleoptera; family Scarabaeidae; genus Melolontha; species Melolontha melolontha. The sequence goes on along the minus strand of OW285239.1, from coordinate 101,829,476 downwards.
ACAAATTCAAAGATGATGGTTGTTAATGCAGAGGATTTGTTGGAAGACCTGGAGACTAAAACCAAATATAGTACACTGGCTGTACACGGCAGTAGTAAGACTAACGATTACCTATGAAGCAGTTGACTGGTGGAGGAAAACAGAGCGGACATCGTCGTTGGAGCTCCTCACGACTCTCCAGCGACAGGCTCTGTTGGGAATCACGGGAGCTATGAACAGCAGGGGAACCGTCTCCATGGAGGCCATATGGGTCTCCCTCCGCTGGCACTATTTGTAAAGGCGGAGGCAATGGCTGCGATCCTGAGGCTGAAGGCCAATGACGTATGATGCCCTGATAAGGTTGTAGGGAGCCATACAGATATCATAGGAACTATACTGAAAGGGCCGATATTTCAAATGCCGGCGGACAGTATGGCACCTGAGATTATGTTTAAGCTAAGCTGAACATATTTATACCGACCAGCAAACGGCAAAAAGTCGCTCGGGCGATTGTGTTGCCGGCACCTGGTACACTGATGGATCACAATCTAGTCAGGGGGTAGGTGCAGGCATACGCGGAATGTGCCCTAGAGGAAGATATCGATATGTTTTGGGAAACATACGCCGGTTTTCCAGGCCGAATTGTTTGCAGTCGCAGCCTGCGCCGAGCTGCGCAAACAAAAATATTAACATAATGACTGATAGTCAGGCAGCTATTAAAGTCATTCTGAATCCATCTACCAGGTCTAAGCTGGTGAAATATTGTAAACAGATCCTCAATAAACTGGCACAAGACAGTACTATGCCGCTGACATGGATGCCAGGGCATGAGGGAATTATAGGTAATGAGATAGCTGACGAACTGGCCAAAGAAGGTACTAATAGGAACTTCATAGGACCAGAACCTGTATGTGGGGAATCGCTAAGGATTCCGCTAAAAGGGAGATCTGGTTATGGCTAGAAAGAGAACATAAAAAGAAATGTAGGTTAACAGAAGGTCAACTCCATACCAAAACACTATTAAGGGAGCTGGACAGAAGGTTTTCAGCCAACCTAATTCGTAGTAACAAAAAACAAATTAAAATAATTACCGGCTTAATAACCGGACATTGTCCTTTAAGAAAGCATCTGTACAGCATGGGCTTGGTTAGCGAGCCCTGGTATAGGACATGCGAAAATCAGGAGGAAACAAGCCTTCATGTAATATGCACTTGTGAGGAACTGAAGGAACTCAGACAGAAATATTTCGGGAGAGATCTATTGGATCCTGCGAGTGTACTTGAGGAGGATAGTGGCTCTTATCGAGGACACAAGACTAACAGAGTGGAACTGAGAGATCTATTGGGGATAGTACAAAGAGCAGTGTGCTCAAGTGCCTGGACGTGCTGACCTGGCGTCCAATTCAAAACAGAAGAAGAAGAAGATCTGTAACAAACCTTTGGCTATCGTTTGTAATTACTTACAACAAAACTATTCGTTCGTTGTAGTTTTATCACTGCAATATTCAACTCTTTTATTATTTTTTTATTTAACGTTTGATTCCAAAGTTCAGTAGGGGGGGGGGGGCTTATTGTACCCAATACAGAAGGGAAGTACATACTTGGTAAAAAAATTAATAAATCTCAAAGTTGACACTTAAAATTAATTTGTGACAAAATGACAAAATCACTCTTTTCCTTTTCATTAATTCCTAATCTCCCTCTAAAGTTGTGACATCTGCGATTTAAATTTGATTTGATTTTAATTTCTAACAACAGGCGAAATAAAAATAGTATTACGAATCAATTGCCGAATATTTTTCACTATGTTACTGAATCAAAGATTACTTATTTTGAATTGATACAGCTTAATATCTATAGAAGGAACGCGTTAAGTCCAATTATACGTCATTGATGACGTTTACACGTTGTCATAAATGTATTGGAGAAACTAAAGAAGCTAGTTTGTTAAACAATATTTGAAAGCTTTTATTTCATTAATTTAAATACAAAATGTTATAAATTGATGATAATATTGGCAAATAAACACACAAATAATTCATGGCAAATAAACACACAATTTCCGTTTCAATACTAAATGTTTCTTGTATATATTTCTAACAGGGTAATAGTTACTTGCGGTGTTGAAAGATAAAATATCTGCCAAATAAGCCTACTTTTGTGTACATTTTTTCCGTTTATTTTGTTTGTTTAAAAACAGTTCCTTTTAGAACTACATTGTGTTTATTATCTCATTTCGTTATTTGGATATAATGCCGAAAGGTTTCTGTAAACATTATTGACCTTTTTATAGTTGACATCTTATAATCTTACAATTGACATCTCGCCGGCAACATATATATATATATATATATATATATATATATATATATATATATATATATATATATATATATATATATATATAGGACGTGTCGTCGTGGATCTAGTATAACGTACAATTGGATATAATGTGTTGTGTCTATATCTTATTAGAAATTAGCATGTGGATACGAGTTAATTAACGTTGTATCAATCTTGGCTATATACTATAAACCGGCTCGTACTACAATAACCACGAAAATGAGTATAAAGGAAGTATTATAAATGTGAATAATATATACAAATTTTGTTTAACCACCAACTTAAACATTAAATACGAAAATAGATTTATGTTATGTATTATGTTGCAATTGGAATCGTCAGTTATCACAGGTAATGAAATATTATTTAATTTCAAACAATTGATAGCAAAAAGTTGGTTATCAATTCATATTCGGAAACTTTTTATCAACATTCTATGAGATGTTCCTCTACTTCCCTAAAAACAATGCTCTTCAAAACATTACATTACTAGTGACTTGCACAATCTTTGCGTAGCAATTAATTATACAGCATCAGACACAAGTGGAGCAAAACAACATCCGCCAATTTGTGGTTCACTTGTATTTATCGCGAAAGACGGCAAATAAAGACATTCTTTAATGTCTCCGCGCTGGCGTCCGTCGTTAAACTTAATTTCTGCATCGCGTCTCGTGCCCGCATTGATGAAAGTGTTTTGTTTCAGATGGCGAGTGACATGCACACTGCGGATACACTGAATGGAAACGACCTTACCATGAACATCAAAACTATACCTAGGGTCATTACCACCACCACATCGCAGGTATTTTGAAAAAAATATCTACACGAATAATAAATAATCCGAATTTACCATCTTTTATTTCCATTTACACAAACAAGATAATTGCACTTATGACGGATACTGTACGTAGAAATTCATCTACTCAAATTGATTGCTTATTACATGTTTGTGTTCATGAAAGTGAAAAGGTATCAATGGATTTATGATTTTGTAATTAACGGCGAAGCAAACAAAATAAAGCTCGTTAAACATTTTTTTTAATTAAAAAGTGATTACAGAACGTATCTTTACAGCTTATTATTAGAATGAGTATGGGGTAGGACTGCAGTCGTATTCTGTCTTTCATGTATAAAATATTTTTTATATACAGTTATTTTCTTAATTAACAAAAATGTTTATCAAAACACTTTTTTTATATTCTTTAATACAGTAGCGTACATAAGTGTTGGACTAGATCTTTGTTTTACTTAATGTGTTAATAAAACAACTATATTAAATATAATATAAAATGAAAAAATAAATATTTATAGACACACGAATTTAAGTTACGTACACAAGAGCGTTTGGACGAAAAAGAAAAAACAAGTTTCATTTTAATTTTTAACAGCTTACGACTTAACGGTTCAAGTGATAAGTATGCAAGACCGTCGGACAACAGGAGTCAAAGTCCTGTTGATCAAGGGGACTGACGTGTGACGGTTTGTTTTTTTTTCAGGGGCGGATGTAGTTTCGACACTAAGCAGGTAGTTCATACATATTCTATCGGTAAGTTCGACACTGAGTTTTATGGTCATGTCTAGTCCTACATGCATTTTCGGCACTACACAATAATCCCCTTACTGCAAGTTTTGAAAGTGAATAAAATAAAATACAAAATTTGAAAAACATAAAATATAATTGAAAACTGATACATTTTTAAAATTAAATACGATATGTAGATCTCGGTCTCCCGGTTGGAACCGCGTCGAGTTAGGCGTAATTGCCTACGTTTCGTCCACTGTTTCAAGGGACATCTTCAGGGCTGTACGTATATCTTCGTCGTTTCGCAGTAGCTTTAAGAATGCTATGACAGAGACCGGCACAACTTATATAGAGGGGGCCGGGTCAGACGGTGGCCTGCTATTGGCTGGGGACAATGAGCCAATGGCATGCGTCGTATGGGCGTGGTAATTCTTAGTAGAGTTCAGTAGAGTTTGCCACATCGGATGTAACGTATAGCCATCGTCTCTATTGAGATTGCGGGAATGTTTGTAAATTTCAATAAATTCACGGATTTTCCTAGGGAAATAATGCGATTCACGGGACAGAAGCTTGACATCTTTGAATAGAATTTGATGACCGGAGTTGAACTTGTGTTCTGCCAGCGCTGAACCGGCTATATGTAACAGTCTAGTACAACGTTCATGTTCGGACACACGCACACCGACTGGCCGCTTGGCTCACTTGGTTTTTACAAATAATTGATTAAAAAAAAAGGAAAGTAATCAAATAAAATTATAATTGTATTGTCATGCGAAAAGGAATCAGTTGCCCTGAATACCCGAAAGGAAATTAACTATTTTATACTTGGTGTCGAAACTACACACAGGATTAACAATATCTTTCTCTTAGTCACGCAATGAAGGGATTTGGTGTCGAAACTATACCCGCCGTTTTTCAGGATCGGTATCTTCTTCAGTTACCCTTAAATGTTGAGGAAGTGAAAATCTAATCAACATTTCTACCCTCTTATGGCAAAGAGGTGTAGTAACACAGCAATGGAATATTTTATACACACTATATACATATACCCTAAGCGGTCTTGATAAGCTTTCGGCTTAACACATTGGGCCGCAGGACAGACACCACAAAAAAAAGATTGGATAATCCTTTGTTGATAAAAAAAAAAATTATATAAGCACAGCTATGGCACAGATACAAATAATTTTTTGTCAACCATTTTTAATGAATTTTGAGAATGAATTAACTTTTGTTGTTATATATAATAGTATTTTAAATTATTCCTACAAATACTTCAAGTCCAAAGGTGAGGATATTCCAAATGATATTGTATACGATCCATTCCTTTATTACCTTTTCCATATATTTCAGATCAGAAAAAGTTATTTCGTATTCCAAATTTTTCGGAAGACTGTTTAACATTATTGTTCCTAATTTTAATATTTTGTGTATTGTATTATCTACAGCATGTAACTAACTCCTCATCTCATGTTTGATTCCCGCAGACTTCTTTGATATTATTTAGCGAATTCTTGCAAGCCATGCGTATGGCTCTTTTCTTGCTGTATGGCCGTGATATTAGGATTTTCTAAATACTCTTTTTACATCATTTTCAACTCTCTGGAATTTCAAAAACAAGAGTAACCTCCCTTACTTTCTTCCTTCTTTAATAATAGCTACTTTTTCGGAAATTAAACTTCTTCGGTAAATTATTATGGCATTATTTGCAATAGTATCATATATTACAATAGAACTGCTAGGGTATTTTTTGTGGTGTGTGTATAGTGGCTTAATGTCGTAAGCTGAAAGCTTGCTACTTTTTCGGAAATTAAACTTCTTCGGTAAATTATTATGGCATTATTTGCAATGGTATCATATATTACAATAGAACTGCTAGGGTATTTTTTGTGGTGTGTGTATAGTGGCTTAATGTCGTAAGCTGAAAGCTTGGTAAGACTCGCAAGACAGCTTAGAGCGTATATGGTTTGTGTAAAGTGTTCTAGAGCTTTGTTTACACTTCCTCGCCGTTAGTTTGATTTTCATTATCTCAATATTTAAGGCTAGCGGAAGAGAATACCGAACCCGAAAGAAACAAGCGACCTATCACGCGCCGGTCCCGAGATCCTAACCCTCGACCAATGGGACTCTAATTCCTGTTGTTCAACTCTCTTGCCACTGCGCTGTTCAATCCTACTATTAATTTAGGTATTTCCCGTAAGATATTTCTTGATTATATAAATTATACTTTCACGTGTGGATAACGTAGTTTCTTTTCTAGACATTGTAAACAGATTATTCAATAGCTTGAGAGACTATAACGTTTTCTACTAGGGAAAAATGTCAATATCCCGAAAAAAAAAACGAACGACCTCTCATGCACCGGTCCCGGGATTCCAACCTTCGACCAACGGGACTCTCACTCCCGTTTAACGCGTTTATCACTGAGCCGTTCATATCTATTATTAATTTAGCTATTTCGCGTAAGATTTTTCTTGATTATATTAATGATTCTTTCACGTGCGGATAACGTAATTTCTTTCCTAGACATTATCAACAGATTATTCAATACAGTTGATAAAGTATTTCTTTGCAGCTCGTACTGCTCAACGTGCGAACCGCAAATTGTACTTTATCTCCCTCTCACTTTTCGTCCAATCACTTTTATTCGTTTTACTTTATTATATAAGAAATATAAATGCATGTTTATCTTAATAAATCATATTTTATTAATTCAACGAATAAAATAAAAAATTTGTCTAAAAACTTATATTAGAGCTATTGTATTCAGGGGTATTCAAAAAGAAGGAGCAAATTTTAAATATCTATTTTCAAACAAACTGCAATAATAAAAAGGAAAGTCAAAAGTTTTAAAAATTCACTGGAAGTTGCATTCAATACACACAGCAATAATGTTTGTTATTTGCGATGCCATTGCATTCTTTTAACAGGCAGCCATCACTTTATAAGCCAATTTATAAGTAACATCCAAATTAATTAACTATGGTCGTAGCACGCTAGGTGAAAATGTTTAGGATATCCGAAATGCATTCTTATAAAGCACTAAGAAATTCACAATATACACATGCATCAAACTTAGAACTTCTCAAACAATGAAATGATATCTTCTAAAAAAGCGTCTTTTGTCTGAAGCAATATAATTTGAGCCCTTGCACTCTTGCTTACTTAACAAAAGATTTAAATTTAGCGCTGCAGTTCTGCAGTATATGGATGACTACATTTTTTTCCAAACGACTATTTCTTGAGAAGAATACACATTTTATCTCTCTAGTAAGATTGACGATGAACTTTATTAATGTTAGAGTGTGGAATACTGAAAATTCTTCTCTAGTTGATCGAATATGTTCCATTTTTGTAGTAAAGTACATAAATCTGTCTTTTTCGTAAGAAACCGTGATTGAAAGTTTATATTTAGAGATGTTACACAACCTCATTTTCACGCATACTGTTATCTTGAATAACACCATTTCCTGGGTAATAAATACTGATGAGTTGAAAGAGATGGACATCAGTATCCTGTCTTTTTTTTCTGTAAAGATGCATAAAGAAGGTGTCTTTTCAAGATCTGAGATATTTAGTTGCTAAGTTGTTAATTTAATAATTGACGACAACTTAATTTGCATGCGACTACCATTTAGGCGCCTATAGCATAACATATAGTCCTCTTACTGGATGCCTAAAACTTTTAACATTCCTGTATAGTTTGCAGAATGTATTTCTATCATAAATTCAAAATTTGTACATTGTTCTTGAACAAGTCTGTACAAGATGACCAAATATTGAGGTGCATAAATCAAAAGAGAAACAAAGAAAGATGACTCTTGACTATTTTTACATTTTGAAACAAGAGGCTGAATATTCTTCGTAATTATTTTTAATGTTAACTCTTATAATTAAAACACAGTTATGGGAGAGTATCTCGTATATGAATTAGATTTATATATTATCAGTTAGTGATATTATCGAATAAAGTGTTATAACATGAAGTTTCCCAATGTTATAAACACACATTTCTTTACATGTAAATAGTTTTAAATTACTTCTATATTATTACAAGTAATTAAGATTACTTACCAATTATGACCGGCATCTTTCATAAAAAATCCAATGCCACAATCACGCACATGCATAAACTACATAAACAAATATTGCACCCTTTTAATAAAACTACGGCAAGCAACAATAATAAATCTACTAAATCTAATAAACATAACCGAACACGACGAATGTATCAAGAGAACTGCATAAACTAATATAAATTCTATGTGAAAATACACAGAAATAATTTTTTGCTACCATTGTTTAGCACGGCAGTTGAGTTTTTATATTATTCGCTTTTTGTAAATAGAATTGGTTAAATAAGCAACTTGAAATAGATTTTTAAAATGCAGATATCTGAATTTAAGGTGTAATTATATTTATGCTAAATTATTTCAAATATTTTGCATCTAAATTTCATTAATTTTCAAATAAATACATTCTAATTCTATGATAATTGAAATGAGGTATCCATAAATTGTTTTTAATTATTATCATCTCAATAATAAAAAATATTGCATAGTTTTTTTCTACATCAAAGTTAGTGAATAATTTATAAAGAAAAAATTACAATATTTCACGCCGGAGATAATTAAAAAAAAGATTTGTACATAAATAAGTGTTTTAAAGTAACGTGCCTTCAAAAACTTTCTTCATTAGAGACGGCCATGCTTATTCAAAATTACACGATTGTGACAGATTACGTGCACTGCACCAACCATTATCAAAAAGCATGGCCGTCTCTAATGAGGAAAGCTTTTGAAGTCACGTTACTTAGTCCTCTCAAATTATTAGGAACTCTTAATAGTTATACTTATTATGCCAGAAATAGGACAAATTGATTTTGATGAGATGTTTGGACAATCCACGGTGTTCGCATACGGCACAACCCCACTGGTCGTAAATCCCTATAGATATTGTTATTTACTTGATCAGAAAAAAGTATAAAGTCACTACTTTTTACTTTTTTTTTTTAATTCGCCCGCTATGAATATTGATGTGTATATTTGGTAGGTTGGTAGGACTGTTGTGAACAGCTGACAGAAATCCTATCACATTTGCTTTGTTAGTTTAGAAATCCCTTGTGTTGTTTCTTATACTCGATGTACTGGCCCTACAATATTTGATTATTCTGCTAAATCGGAGTTGGGGACAAGAAAGTCGGACGTTCATGATCTGGGCATACTTTTTGACTCGCAACTCACATTTTCTTAACACGTTTCGGGGATCTGCGCCTCAGCGTCAAAATATTTGGGTTTTCTTATTAGGTCGTGTAGAAACTTTAACAACATTGCTTTAATTAAGAATTTATATTATGCCTTGGTACGATGCAGGCTGGAGTATGCCTCTTTAGTGTGGTTTCCTTATTACACCTACCAACAAATTTCCGTTGAGAGAATCCAGAAGAGGTTTCTGAAATACCTGAACGAGGAACGGACTACAATAGTCTCTTGGAGTACCATAGTATACAACACTATCTTGTCGTCGGGAGAGGTATAGTGCTAAATTCTTACTAAATCTTTTTTCAAACGAAATTGATTGCCCAACGAAAATAGCCTGTATCGACTTCAACATACCCACTTCTAACACTCGCAAATGCATTACTTTTAGGTTACCCAGAGCGAAAACCAATGTACTTTTAAAGTAACCGGTGTATATTATGTGTAAGACTTTTGACAAACTTTATAATGATGTTTAAATTAGTTCTTGCTTATTTTTATTTTTACATACACATAAATTTGATTAATTTATCATATTGGTTATATGTTTTCTTTTTTTTATATAATTTTAAGTACTATGTTGTAACGCTAAGAATTAAGTAATTAAACTTCTAGTTTCAAAAATTCTTTTATTGTAAATACCACTACAATATTGTTTCGCCATATAATGGCTTCATCAGGTGGATGAAATACTGAATATGTACAATACAAGTTTGAATATTTATGTGAAAATTATTGGGGAAATGGTGGTGGAAAAATTTTTACAATCTTAAATTTAGTAGAGGGGAGTTGTTTAAATCTAGTTGGTCATTTAAAGCTAATCCTAAACTATTGTATCTATTAATTTCTAAGTTTTCTAACAGGTTAAGTTTTTTACTTTTTTCTTGAATGTGTAAAATTTTGAAATCTATATTAAATCTATGATTGATATCTATACAATGACTTGCGAAAGTTGAATCTGTTTTCTTTTCTTTATGGCTTCTCTCGTGTTCTTTCATCCTAATTTTTGAAACTAGAAGTTTAATTACTTATTTCTTAGCGTTATAATGAAGTTTCAACAAGTATCTCCTTCGTCAATTAACTACTATGTTGTACATGTTTTTATGTAATGTTAATCTACACCACAAATTATTTAATCCTATATTGTCCTGTTAGTAGCAACCGCTGTTGAACGAATAAAGATTGTTATTATTATTATTATTATTATTAAAATTACAGCGTCTTTTGTAATTGTGAAAAAATTTTTTGCGGCGATTTTTTAATGTAGATAAATCTATTGAACAAAGAATTAACAGTAAATTTTGTGTAAAAAACGAAATTTCTTGTATGGACACATTAAAAATATTACGGTGATCAGTGTTTATTAAGATCACAAGTTTTTATTAAATGGTACAAATTATTTGGTGAGAGTGATGAAGTAGTTGAAAATGAACTTCGCATTCAGGGAAGCCATCAATCTCAACTACTGATGAAAACATCGACAAAATCAAGGAACTTGTATTTCCAACCGTCAATTGACTCAAAGAGATCTTGTAGACATTGTTGGTATATAAAAGGATTAATACAAACAATTTTAAAGGACGATTCGAGCTTGTCTCGTGTCTTGTCGTCTTGTTCCAAAATCATTGAACTTGTTTGAAAAACAACGTCGTGTTGAAGTGGCTGAAGAGATGCTTTCTATGACTGGTGATGATCTGAAATGCATAATTACAGCAACAATTACTCAACAATTGAGTGAATGTTTTTTTTTACTACCGTGGTGTTGTCCACTAAGAGTTCCTACCAACTGGCCAAACAGTTGACAAACAATACTACTTAGGCCTTTTGCGTCGTTTACATGAGTCAATTCATAAAATACGACCACGATTATGGCGAAATAATGAATGGTTTTTGCATAATGATAATGTACCATCACATACTGCTATCACTATTCGTCAGTTTTTCATAAAAAATCAAGTGAATGTCGTTCCGCAAGCACCGTATTCGCCAGATATGGCTCCGGTGACTTTTTATATTTCCCCGATTGAAATTACCACTTCCTGTACATCTTTTCGAGTCAATAGAAGCCATCCAAGAGAATTCGTTGGCCGCTTTAGAGGCTATATCGGAAGATTGGAAGAAACATTGGAATAAATGTATTCGAGTGGGAGGTGATTAGTTTGAAATAGACACAATAAATTTGGATGAATAAAATATTTTCTGTATGTATATTTAATCAGTCTATTTACTTTTTGTCTAGAGTAATACATAAAGAATATTTTGTCACACGATAAACTAAAAACACTTCCCAAACATCCAAAGCGCGCACCAGAATTTAACTGCAGTTGATGTGATTTACAGGCTTATTTCCTCCAACAGATTACTATTTCTTTAAACATCAGAATTTCTTGATGAACAAGATGTAGGTGCTGTTGGAATGTTCATCAACTTCAGAGGTTCAAATTTTTTTTATGGAATTTATGCCCTTGTCAGGTATTGACATAAGTGTATTTTCGAGCAATTGCAAATTATTTTGATCAATGAAATCTTCTTTTCTAGAAATTAAATAATTTTAAGTTTAACTCTTTGAACTTCGACATTTTATGGACACCAACCTTATACTAATACAATGCTCCGAAAAGCCAATATATTACATAAATAAAATTTAAATTTGTATTAATATTTTTTTAAATTTCAAAACGAGTAATTTTTTCAATTTCTAAAAAAGATTCTGCTATTTTTTTTAATATTCCTGTAATAAAATGACTTCGTTATATTTACAGAAACTTTTCTAGTTTTTATTAATATCTCTGAACCAAATAATAAAATATTATTAAGCTGCAATACTATCATTTAGAGAGTAAGTATGACATATACATATAAAAAATAAACAATTTCGCGCTTAGAAAATTCTTTTATATAAAATAATTCTTGAACGTTGCCTGTACACAGGTATTTATCGATCAGATTATTTACAACAAAATGATTAAAACTCTGATAACATATTTAGCTGCTAATAGGTAAACAAATATCAGGCGGCTACCACATGCGATTCCAAAAAAATACATATATTAAACAAAATACATTATCAACATAAAAAAAATATTTACGGAAGTATGTAATTAGTTTTTTGATACAGTATTTTCAAAATTTATAGACATTAAATTGGCGTGGCCACAGATATTTTTCTATATGCAAAAACGCAATAGCACCCACATACACAGTGAAAAGTTCCAAAGCTGAGGTTATAAAAAAAATAGAATTTTAGGATTTTAAGTTTAATTTTATTTGGGCTTCAATAGGATGACTTATTTTTCAAGTTCGTTTCTGTTTTTTCTGGTCCTAATCTCCCACTCACCAGTTTGGTTCCCGTACATGAAAAAATGAGCTGAATGAAATTTGGCCTAAATAGGATAAGGGGAAGGGGTGCCCTCAAAAAATCGAAAAATCACATAAATACCGGTTTTTTTTAACAGAAAAATATTATAGCACTGAAGTAGTGATTAATTGTAAATTAATTATGTCCAACTTAGTTTTTGATATTCTTGCTATTAACTTTAATAAAACATTTTATAAACCAAAGTATAAAATTCGTAACAAATATAACGAAAAAATTACTTTTTCTTTTAAAAATCCTTACTCTTGGATAAAGTCTCTTCTATGCCCTGGAAATTTATGGCGATACTGTTAATTTTTGTTAATAATTTATTGTAATCCCCCATGAGCTTGATGCCTCTTTCAGCCAGATCGTTCCGATTTTCAGTTTATTCATCAGCTGTAGAACGTTGACGAAATCTTCATTTTCTGTCTAGTGTTAGTTGTCTAGTGTTGCTAGAAACAAACTTCTCAATCCCATGTTGATCATTTCCAGTATTTGATCAATTCCTATTTGAACCCAATTAATATTTTCTTTTAATGCTACTGCCTCATGTTCAATGCATTGACCGGTTTCATTTTTTATTCAGAAGGCAAATTAGGATCGAAAAATAAGGTGACAGATTCAGAAGACATGTACCACAAATGATTTTTTAGTTTTTCTAAAGCTACACGTGATATATCAGCATATATAACCCGATATTTATAAAGCTTTGAAAACTCCCTAAAATCCAAATACGGCGCTTTTGTTGCAGGAGTACAAAACCACGCTTCAACATACACGCTGACAAGAAAAATACAAATGTCATAAATTACGTTCTCTTCTTGTGATGGCAATTAAAATTTATAATGTAATATAAACATTTTCAAGCAATAAATAGCTTTCGCCATCCACTTTGCATAATGGATAACCCCTGGAGCACGGATAGATACTCCACGAGACGGTGCTCCAAGAAAGATCTCAGTTAGATCTAAGAATTATTTGTAACCCTCTCCAAGGCTGTTGCTTTCTTGAAGTATCTCCAATAAAATCGAGGATTGGAGATACCTGAACCTGATCCAAGTATTTTATGACCCCTTCGTGCTCAATTCCAGGTTGGAATTTATTAACATCAATTCCAGGCCAAACAACGTTCCTCAAAAACGCTTCTAAGAATGATTCCGTATATGTGATGCCTACAAGCTAAATGCAAAGGTTCTTTTTCTAAAAAGTTTTCAATTAAAACACACGCACGTTTAAAAGTGCCTATATTTGTGGGCTGCTGTGTCGATAACTATTGCTTTAACATAGGATTTAAGGCCCCAATCAGCGAGAGCTTTGTAGCTGTTGCCTGCTCTTTCCAGTTCCAGATTGCAATCAAAGTTACTCAATACCACCATTTGATTGAATCACAGGAAACCTCTCGACCGTTTCTTTACCTGTTAATGCTGGAAGTAATTTGCCATCCCAATGCACTGGAGCAGCCTTCAATTTGGTATCCCTAAATTGGTTCTTAGCCTTTTTTCGCGAAGTTTCACTCGGAAATTGTGAATAAAAGACCTTTTGGCAATGAAATCTTCGTCATCTTGACCTAAGACTTCGGTAGTATCTATTAGGATCTAAACTGCCTCCCTCTCGCTGACCTTGCATTATCTTACATTTATGATCTCACTTTTATCCAAGGCTGCAGCAAGCTTTCAGTCATTACTGCTTGATATCTGGATGTACTAGATAATATTTGGAAGTAATGCACTGCGACCTATGTGTCTATTGTACGTACTAATGCACAGCGGTGAACTGGTGTACATAATATACAATGCATTCAATTAATACGACTAAACTAAACAAATTAGTATCTACCTATATTAGTAAATGAATTAATTTGTCACATAGAAATAATATTTTGCGAAGTCCAGTAAAAAATTTGATTATTTCCTTTTTCTATGGATTTTCCGATTTTAAAGGCCCAAGGCCCACCTGTTCCTCTTACCCGACTGAGCCCAAATTTCACACAGCTTATTTTTGAACAGAATGGAACCAAACGAGAGGGTAACCCAAGAAAAATTATCAAAACTTTAAAAAAATCCATATAGAAGCCACCCTAGGCCTTCAACGTAGTTTTTTCCTCTTTAAATGCATACTTTATAATGAAACCATAATAACTGAGAACTATTATAATAGTTGCTTTCCAGAATCGCTTTCAGTTTACGTGTTACGTTCGCTTGAATTGTTGGTACATCTTCAAAAAGTTATCTTTTTAGAGTTATAGGAAATAAAAACAGACCTGAACTAGATCTAAGGAACACGGTAGGTGGTAGGTCACCGGGACCTGACACTTGGCCAAGAACTCTAAGACAATTTTGTAAAATTGTAACGGTATAGATAAGTGCATTGTCATGAAGGAGCGACCAGCTACTAGAAATACAAATTGATGGTGAATTAATACTGAAAAATCGAAAAATGCGATGAGCATTTTCTTCACGATTGCTTCTAGGATTCCGAGTTGTAACCCCGTACTTGACACTGCTTCCTTCTTGGCCGTGGACGTTTCGTCCACTGCTGCAAAGAACATCTTCAAGGCTGCTACTATATTTCTCGTTGCTACACTGAAAATTCTCTTCACTTTTACTTTATGTTAACGAACTTTCATTTGTTTTGGTTTATCAGGGATCAACCATTAAGTATCACGGTGCGTAATGGTACATCTTCTCTATTCGCAGTTTTCATTATTTCTGTCGCAGTTTTGTCAAGTTTCAAACAAAATTGTATACTCGCTCGTTGTTCGATCGTGAAATTGGAACTTCACCATCGATGCACGCAAATCAAAACACTTTTCATACATACTTTGTATTTATTACACTAAAATTAACAATTAAATATTTTTTAACTTCAATTTGCCACAACAACTGTGCACTAGTTTCAGCTACACGACTTCATCAGCCAAAACTGACAAGAAAAGAATAACAGAAAATAAATCACAATTTTAACTTTAAAATTTCGAAATTTGATCAAATTTAAGAGTAAACTTATAATATTTTCATTTTAGTGACTCTTTATTGTTCTTGTTTTTGACAAATTTGGATGACGACAGCATGTGGCTGATATTAATAGGAGTTAAATATATCCTGTATCCACACAGAAGTGGACGTTTCAGTGTTATTTTAACATACAATTAAGATACATAATGGGCTTTAAATGTTTTCATTTGCCGTCAGTTCTACGTGTTATAATTAATTATTGTTTCATAACTGCTAAATGTAAGAGTATTCTCTCGATTAGCGGCAGTCAACACGCGGCTCAAGCAATAACTTATGGCCCGCAAGCCTGTCCCTCGGACAAAAAATCTTAACCATATCTTCAATTAATGACACAAAACTTAAATCACTCTGTATATGTTGTTCATAAAGCTTTAATCCGTAGCGTGGTAGGAATAGTTATTTTTTTAATTTGACCCAGTAGTTTAAAGGTTTGACCATTGTCGGCTCTAGTTTGTTCTAAATTTTATGACTAAGAAAAAACATTAATATTTATTTATAAAAGAATCTTTAAAAATGATTTATTAATAAATTAGAATTGATATTATGATGACCAATTCGATAAGTCTAGTTGATAAAAATATCAACTCTGTCTAGACAGAAAATTTGGATAAGTTTCAAGTATTTGAGTCATCTAGCATTTGTTTTTAAATATTTTGACAGATACGTTCATAACATAAATTACTGATATTTAAAATTTTATGATCATGGAGAATCATAACCAAATATTACATTTTATGAATTGTAACTTTATGAATTGACTGGACAAAAGGTTTCTAAACGCATTTTCTGTTTTTGTCCCTTGCACCTCTTAAAGCAGTGATATATAGAAGTATATACAATATCTTAATATTATTATTGATTGAATTACTTAATTAGTGAGCCTAACGAAAGAGAACAGCATTAACAAAATATTTATTTTTCAAGTTGATAATCCTTCAAAACTATCAAAATTACCATTCATTTCGATCATAAAGACACCTGAAAAACGATCAAAATTACCATTCATTTCGATCATAAAGACACTTGTCAGGTTCTTATTTTTAAAGTACAAAACAAACTATGAAATCAACGCTTAGCTAAAATCTGTTGAAGGGCACCTTCAATCTTCATCGATTGCAACAAACCGGTGAACATCTGAGTTTAATCGCAGCCGAACCAGAATATTTTATGAACAAAGCAGTGGACACCCAAAAGACGTGTGTATTACAGATATTACACTGGGGTGCAAAATTAACAGGACACTTGTTTTTTCAAAATATTTTTGACCCACCAAAATAAAATCCATTATAAAAGAGCAAAATCTAAGCAAAAAAAAAAAGAAATAAACTACTTTGGAAACAAAATAAAACTGCTGTAAATTGGAAATAAAAGAATGTTAATTTGATGATACCGAAATAAAAAGAAAGCTCAACAGTTTGTAGTCCCACCACGAGCTCTAATTACGGTCATTCGATCAGGCATGCTCCTGATCAAAGCGGCAAATTCCTCTTGACGAATGTGGTGCCATTCCGCAGTTAGAACTTCTTTTAATCTCCAACGTCGGAAACTATGCATGGTTGCAGTGAACACGTCATCACAACATGTCTCATGCATGTTCCATGGGATTCAAATCAGGGCTTCGTGGTGGCCATGGCAACAACGCAATGCCCACTTCTTTTAAATAAGCCTGCGGGATCCTTGCAGTGTGCGGACGGGCATTTATCTTGCATTAAACAAAAATTTTCACCAACAGATGGCGCAAAAGACATTACATGTTCCTCTAAAAACATTGGTGAATGAAGCGGTCTGCAGTAATTACCCCGCCCTGGATCCTCACAAGCTCTGTATTACCAATCGAAATGCCCGCCCACATCATTATACTCTTGGCGACAAGCAAGCCTCAGCAAAACACTCGCCTGTCTTTCTCTACACACTATCGCGACAAGCTGCTATCTGAACTCATCAGTAAAAAGCACAGAGGACTATTTATTCTTCAAGACCTCAATCAGCATGTTTCCGTGCAAATTGCAAACGCTGTCGCCGATGCCCTGCGGCTAAACATGTCTTGTTGCAGGTCTTCTGGACCCAGCCCGCCGTAATTTTAAAAAGCACAGAGGACTATTTATTCTTCAAGACCTCAATCAGCATGTTTCCGTGCAAATTGCAAACGCTGTCGCCGATGCCCTGCGGCTAAACATGTCTTGTTGCAGGTCTTCTGGACCCAGCCCACCGTAATTTAAGAGTCTGCTAACTTTACATGCAGTGAGATTTGTTTCTTTTTAATATTGCAGGGTTTACAGGAGCCAACTAATTAAAAAATTGCTTAGTTATAAACAAATAAAATTTTTAAAATTAATTTATACTTGGAAGGTGTATATTAGGTGTAGATGAACCAAGAATAGAATGACCTGGAGTAGCTGTTTGTGCTGAAAGCACTATTGCAATAGAAGAACTAATTAAGGAAAATAGGAATATCAGCTATAGATTTATTCAACAAGAAACAGGCATTGGATCATCTGCATAAGGTGTAATTTTACACATCTGCGTGTTTGCTCCACCATGACAACGCATACAGCAGCAAAAACAACAAGTTCTTAAGAGTCTACGTAATCACTCATGCACCATAAAGTCCAGATCTTGCGTTTAACGATTTTTCTATGTTACCGTTGGTTAA
Organism: Melolontha melolontha; assembly: GCA_935421215.2. Taxonomy (NCBI): domain Eukaryota; kingdom Metazoa; phylum Arthropoda; class Insecta; order Coleoptera; family Scarabaeidae; genus Melolontha; species Melolontha melolontha. The sequence goes on along the minus strand of OW285239.1, from coordinate 101,811,353 downwards.
AAGTTTGAAGCGTTGTAAGAGATTTCCTGACGCTAATGCAGTTGTTGATAAATTTTGGGGGCATTTGAAAGACTTATCAAAAGACATAGTTTTCTGCTTATTTTTAAAAACAATAAAATTATTTTCGTTTTTTTCAACCCTTGTATGAATATTTTATTACGAAACTAACACTCTGGAAATGGAATCATTACAAAACCAAACACACATTTTAGAAATACAAAATGTAATTTCTCGATGATTTATTCAAACGTTGAACAAAACTCCCTAAGAATGAGTAAGATTAGTAAAAAATAATCAGGGAATGCAGTCATAAATGTAAACATTTATACAATTAATTAATATTAGTTGTCTCTACATGAAGTTCCATGAGCAATTTTTAGGTTTTTGTCTTCATGTATATTGATCTAACAAAAAATCGAAGAAAATAATAATTAAAGTAATTAATATGGAACAATCAAGAACAAGTGCAGTATGATGATTATACTATTTGGTGATATACCAATATTGTATTTAAATTACCTTCTTGTTTATTCGAGCAAGCACTATTTACTATTGATTCATAAACAATGTATTTCTAATAAAAAATAAATATGGTGGAGATTTAACTTATACATTGACTTAATTAATCGACGAATATTAATTAATTAATGAACAAAGTATTTCACCAATTTCTAAATGTTGACGTAACTTCTAAAATCCATTTCTCTTAGTGAAGTAATAGAATATGTTCATTCAACGAAAAAATCCTTGACTTAACAGTTTCTTTTTTCTGTGGCCATTTTAATGGCTACCATCGTACACGAAAAATAGATTAAATTAATTTTATTGCAAGTGAAGTGAAAAAATGTTGGAAAAGTAAAACAAAGTAAGTACATATATATAGTTAACTTATTCTTATAAAAATTTAGCACGTAACTGAATGAGAAAATATTCACAATATGCATTTCTTAGTTCTTCAATATAACCTATATTATAATTAACTAGCAAATCAGTAAGACATTTTGCAGTAATTAAGTATTCCAAATTAATAAGAATTAATAATGTATATCACATATCTAGAGCACTCAAAGTTGCTAATTAATTTAAACACAGATAGATGACTGGAGTGCAGTTATTTTACTATTATTGTTAATAAAAAAAAAGTGTACTATATATAGATTAATTTAGGCTAACAGTAAAATTTGAAGCGGCATTCATTTAAAGGAATCATCGCCAATTATACGGCTATTATACTGATTTGTTAAACGAAAATGTGCGTTCCAATTATCGCCAAGCATAAATCCATCAATTGCCGACTTTATCTCGTGCAAATATGATAATTTTGTGATTAGTAAATATATACATATATTAGTCATACAAGAATATACATATATTATATGTGCACTTACCGTTATTAAATATGTACATAAATATCTCTTTTTATATTCAAAAATAAAAATCTTAACAATTACTAGGCAAATGTGAAAAATAGTGAAAATACATGCAATAAAATTGAGCTCATTGTCGGTTTTATAATACATATTTCCTTAAAAGAGATTTTATCTAATAGTCTCATGACCACAATCACCCTAGCTAAAAGAACTTTTACTTTAAATTAGTAATGTTGGTCATACTAAAAATTCAAACTGATTGAAATACGCGCGTCAGATCCAGAATATAACAGGTTTGTTTTGGCTCCTAAAAATGAAAATGTTTTAGAACTGGGTAGGACAAGATGCGCAAACGCAAAAAATCCATTATTATTCAAAACTATTTAGGAAATGTATATTAACCAGAACACAAAAAACTTATTTTACCGCCATCTTTTGTTAAATATTTAAAATTATTCAAGGGAACAGTAACCCATCTTGATAGAGTGCTTTTTGCTTCTGATCTTGATATTTGGGTTTCATTCGCGTTTGATAAGTTTTTTCTTATTTTTCATTTTTGTTTTATATACTCTAAGTAATACTTTACAATGTCAATACAAAATACAATTCGTTTTTAGGATGATGCTTTAAAAACTTACTTGCATATATTGTTTGTAAAACTAATTCATCATATTCGGAGCTCGAAGAGGATGAACTTGATAAAAAATAAATTTAATATATCCATATACATACATAACAATACATATACAATTCAATTTAACTTTGAAGTATTCAGAAGCGTTACGTTAAGAATTTAGAAAATAAACAAAACAGGCTGTTGTAGCTAAAACGCATGCGCATGCAAAACTGTTCGTAGTAGTCCAAGAAAGTTCCAGCTTCGAAGTAGGAACACTAACGGACGATTTTTAATAATCCAGGATTATTTTCAAGTGAAACTTTTAAGAGTCGAACGTCCCAGGATTCTTTTTTTTTTTTTGAGAACCAAAACAAACCTAACCTAATATTTTGGAGCGTCATATAACGTTTTGATGGGACTTGCTATAGGTTTAGTGGTTTTCAACAAATTCGTCTAAATATTATTTTAATTATTACATATACCGTGTGCACAACGTCATGCGATCGATGGATATATAAGTAATGACTGGCCAACTGCAAGTATATTCGCCTTGCTTGAACACAATGAGCGACTGATAGGAATATTCAATGTGTTAGAGAGAGATTATTTGATTCGTACTTAGATCGTATGTAGAATGTGTTGGATAAAGAAATGGAACGCCCGTACAGTTAGACAGTAGAACAGATTGAATATACTCTCTCAACCCTAACCACATAAACTCGCTATTCGTCTTCGTCTTACTACATTGTGGTAGATCAATCACTCCCCGGCGTTCATACGGTACTAAAGTAGTATTTTTAGAGGGAAAAATCGATGAAATCAATTTATTTCGTAGTTCCTTTATATTTTAGCATAAAGCATAATAAATAATTAAACGCCTAGCAAAAGAATCCGTTGTTTGAATTATTCTAAAGAAAAACTTCTTGTAATTGATGAAAATAAAACAACAGGTAAAATTTCATGTAATGAAAATGTTAATTTAGTTAGTACTGTATTTTTTTGTTTATATCAATTTGTGGTATAATTTATATTTGAAAATAATTTATAAATAAAAAATATATTTATTTACATTTGCATTATGATTTTACATATACAAACTGTTGGAGTGGTATGTAATTACTAATTGGAATTGCTTTTCTGCCTCATTATCAAAATTATGCACATCTGCCATACTCCATTCTAAAGATAAATACTCCATTCTTTCTGCATATCTAATGTTAAATTATGCAATACAGCGGCAGCAAATATAACTGTCATTACTATAGACGGCAGACTATGTGCCCCAGCAGTGGGTTGCGTGGAGTGTTTAGCAGAATAACAGTGCGCTTACTTAAAAATAAATATATCGAATCCCTATACAAAACGTTAAGAAAAAACATAAATAACTTACCCAACATGTTTACATTGTTGCAAAAAAATGCGGATGTGCTTGATGAAAAAACTGCACCATAATATATGTTTCTGTATTAGTCTCGGAAAGGTTCGTACGTAGCGACGTATATATATGTTTATATACAGAGAAGGATTGTTCGACGTTGAGAGATGTTATATTTGCATAGTTAAAGCGCTCTTTGTATCTGTACAACGGATCTTCAGTATTGGTAAAAAGTTGCCCTAATTTTGTAAAATCTACATTTTTATCTAATACACTGTTAAATTTTTCACGGACACAATCACTTTTTTAATATGCAGCACTAGTTTTACGTGGTCAATAATTGCTAATGAGTCCGATAAGGACAGCGCAGTGTTCTGTAAATTTTTTATTGCGTCCAGTATTGGAACGTAACTGTCGTAAATAATTTTTAAATTTGCTGCAACTTGAGGATTGTTAAATTGAACCTGGCTGAGCCGTATTGCAGCTGCTTCTTTGGCATCTAGTTGTAAAATCACTGATTTAATTTTTTCAAAATGTTTATAATAATAAAATGCTGCTTCTAACGAAGTACCCCATCGTATAAGAATTGGTTGCGGCGGCTCGGGTATATCAGGACACAGCGAATGAAATAGCCGAATCCGTTTCGGAGATTTAAGAAAAACCGCTTTCGTTTGTCCTATCAGTTGATACACATCAGGATAAGTTGTACGTATAGTGTTTGTTACAAGGTGTAAAGCGTGAAACAAACATGTGACATGCAGCAGGTTTGGTTGAATCGTTTTGAGTAAGTTTGCCGTGGAACACACAACCTTGGCAGCATCGGTAACTAACATAACACTTGCTTCGGTAAAATCTCAAATTTGTGTAGTGTTTCTATTAATACATCATATATCGCTCTGGCAGTACACTCTTGCATTCGTTTACAGGTTAGTAAATAAGGAGGAGAAGGTCCTTGGGGAGTCAGCGTCCGTACTAGAATGGCTAGGATGGACTGTTTTTTAATATCTGTAGTTTCGTCTATTGTTAACCACAGGAATTTTTTTTTACCGTATTTTTCGTACAATTTACAATTCTCTCACGCACTGACGGTACATAATTCCGTAGCGTACTTCTTGCTGGTAATTTCCACTTAGGATTGTATTTCTTCCAAAACTGACGAAACATTGGGTGTTCCACTTTCTGCATTGGTATATTGGTCGCAATTAACATCATTGTTGAATCACACACAAATTTATTATATGATCTGCGTCCACTATTATTCGATTTATGTTTGTAACTATTTATATGTCTTTGGCACTGACTTGCTTTCCAAGTTAATAAAGTTGTTTCACAAACTAAACATTTCACTACGGTACCGTCATATATTATATCGGGAAACCGATGTAAAAATTTCTTTACTACGTTAGCATGCAACCGAGTCGATGCATTGTTTCTACGCACTCCCGACATTTTCAACACGATTGTGTTAACAATGTATCGCTTACAACGTCTCAACGGCAACTGAATTGATCTTCGTACGCCCCTACTCGATCCCTCCACGTCACGCTACTGTTCGGGCACATAGTCTGACGTCTTTAGTCATTACTGTATACCGTAATCGAAAAATATTAATTTCTGGTACGAAAGTAGAAGAGGAAAAGAGCGCGACAGAGAAAAGTAAAGAAAGAGAAATGGCGAGGTTGCCAATGAATGTATGCAAGTACGAAGTGGGGTACGATAAAGTTCAGTCAGATTATAGCTATAACTAGTCAGTAAGTCTATTGCTTCAGATGGTTGTAGAACGCATCTTAGAAATACGTATAAAATTTGCCACGAATATTTACGGAAAAATATTTATTTCATGGTGTATTACTTTTATGAGGATGTACAGCAAAGCTTATATTTCCCGCGTATAAATAAAATGGAGTTAAATATTAATTCTAAATTATGTAAAAAAAAAATAAATGTAACTCTTATGAAAAGAAAATAAATTAACTCTTCTCCGATAATAATAAAAAATAAATATTCTAAATTAAAGCTTCACATAATCTACCACATTGTTCTTGGCAGTATGCCAATTTATAATAAAATTCTTGGCGGACATTATTCATATGTCCCTATAGAAAGAACCGGCAATTGTATTATTTAAAATACCAGCCCATACATTTAATTTTTGTGGATATCGGGTATGTACAGATACATTCAGGTGTCTATTGGCATAATACCATTTTATGATTTGTGTCTTTTCTTGAGTTGTAAAAACATGCATGTTTAAATCGACTATTAATATACGCACGTAAAGAAATAAGTGTTCTACACCCGCTAAGTGTTTGTTAGGGAATAGGGCATGTTAAATGGGCATGTGTGTCCCACCACTTTTCTTCTCCCTCCACTGCTTGAAAGCAGGCAACGTTGGATATAACAAGCATATACTATTTACGCAAACATAAATTAAAATTTGTCGACTACGGTATATGTATATTTAAACGAATCGACAAGGAAGTATGAAATTCATTCTATTTATAGTGTATGCAGAAATATACCATTGACTATGCGGCGAATAGCTTAAGCCAATCCAAGTACCTGGAATTTCGGCTGTAGGTAGTCGACATACACATAACCACACCCAGAATTATATTCAAACATACATATTACCACTATTTTATAAAATTTAAGGCTACAAAAATAGGGATATTGAATATATAATTTGATATTCACTGAACATTTCAAAAATATTCGTGGAATTTTATTATGTGCAGGTACACTCTGCATTAGAATTTTATTACTTGAAGTATTTAATATGAGGACCTCATGCTGCGTTAATTACGGTGCAATGAATAGCATTTAAATTTTACTTGAAAGTGAACAGTATATTTTTGACTACACTATACTAATATTTGCGGTTACAAATTACCACAATTGCAGCCCGCGTGTTATTTGTAGGTTAAATGGTCATTTCAATCAGATAAATGGGAATTTGTCTTCCTTTAGCTAATACTCGATTTAAAATAAGCTTTTAAGCTAAATTGTAATTATAAGATGAAATATTTCACTAAAAGCGTTTTTAATTATTATTATTTAATATATTATGAAACCGGCCGTTAGACAATCTTTGACAAAACACACTTTTTTCCCCGTACTCAATAAATTTTTGCATCTATGAAAATCATTCTCAGCACATTTTCTCCAATCACTCCACATCAGGTTATTTACTTCTTTTTTAAATACGTCAACCGCTTCTTTAACAAATGTAAAACTTATCTTTTAGACCTGGAAACAAAAAAAAATAGTTAAGTAATAATAAATCCTAGTCCGGATTCTACGACGAATGAATCATGTTTTGCGCATTCAAATACTCAATCGTTCAAACATCAGTGTGAGCTTGAGCGTTGCCATCTTGCAAGATGATCGTTTCTCTTAGACTGTTTTCGCGGATACTTTGGAGAACTAAAGGCAAGCAAACTGTAATGTACTTTTATGATCGTCTTGTTCTAGAAACATATCCATTAATTCCAAAAAATGTGACAGCCGTCTTTTTTTCGGATTTTTTCTCGAACAATCGTTAACTCATTTTCAAAGATTCGATATGTTGATTGTTGCTTTTTGCGAAATTATAGTAGAATAGCTAAGTTTCATCATCTGAGATGATATTATATACTCCCATATCGTACGGGAGTAAAGCTTACGTACCTTCAAATGTTTAATATGGTATTAATTGCCTTCACATGAATACTCCTTACAGTAACATGCAGGACCTGTTCAATCACACCTCAAAGAAGACCAATATTATTTTCAGTAACAGTGGATTTTGACTTAGAAATTAGAAACTTATAAACGTAAGGAAGGTCGACCATGTTAACATTAATTGTACCACCATTTTACGGTAACTAGTAAACATGACTTGTCACCAAATACCCATTTGATTTCCTCAGAATATTCCTTGTGATTTGAACTACATTTGAATAATTAGAGTTCCATAAACCATTGTTGAATTGTATAAATTCTTGTGCAAATTATTACTCTTTATACTTTTAAAATACTCAAGTATATTTTTCAATTCTCACTATCATTCAGCTTGTAAATAACTATAGATGCTCAGCGAAGAGGGAACAGCCGTAGTATAGTAAGACTAATAATTTGTAAAAGAATTTTCAATTAGTAAAACAACAAAATTCTTTGCAATACAACCTTGTTATTTATAATAGTAAACGCTTAAGAATTTACACGGTTATCAGAATATGAATTTTAATTTAAATCTTAGAGAAGTATTTATTAGGTATATACAACTTTATCAATTAAACTTCTAAGCTGTATTTCATCTTCGATATTGTAGTTTGCCTAATTTTTGCATTCATCTATTAAATTCGTCTCAGGCTCTTAAAGCAAATATAGAAATTGAGGGTTTGATCCTGATACGCTGGTTCTCTTCGAGAATCGTTTACTTATCAGTTATAATAATACTACGCATTCATTGGAATAAGGAACCAATGATTAGGATAACCTAATATTTTTTTGGCGGTGGAAGGAAGTCGTTAGTGGTAGAAATATTTTCAAATCTTAACACAAAGTAATCCCTGGTCACAATATTTTTTAAAACTTACACTCCAAAATTGCTCTATTAATTTCCCCGTAATAGTCTTCTAGTATCCGTAGGTCAGCCAAGCTGACGAAGCCACGTTTATAGTCTCCATGGATAATAATTAGTCACTTGATTATCATCAATTTTTTAATTTAAAAAGAGTTAAGAATATAAAACTATTCAACATTTTCTTTAGTTAATGTAAGCTAGAATAGTAAGCACAGTTAGTGCTACATCTTACAATAGAATATCCGTATCATCAGTTTTCTTCTTGTATTGTCGGTGCTCAAGTAAAATTGGTTTACTTCACTACCGTTTGTACGTGCATCATCTGTCGATCAGCGTGTTTGATATTTTCGTTACGCGTTTAAATTTAAAAAATACTTTGGCAACACTATCCCCATAATCAGTATATAGCTTCATGACTTCGGCCATGTTTTAAAAGCCTACCAATAACATTACTGACTGTAAGTTTGACAGTCGTTTAAAGTAAAAAAGGGATTTCGTGTGTTTAATAAACATTATTGTTTACGTTGAAAAGCCATTAAAGAAACTCAAGAAAAGTTACATAAATATTATAATAAATTTATAAGTGGTTCGTTCCCAGTGGTGCTGCTTTCAAAAGTGATCATATGAACACAGAAGACACTCTGAACGTCTGGGACCTTATTTACAGTAACTTCAAATCGACCACTGAATAAAAGTATGTGAAATAGGTAATACCGTGAACATCTCAACCGTACAGGTACATAATATTTGGCATCCACATTTAAATATGAAAAAGCTTGGGTACCGTGTTTGCTTGCTATGGAGTAAATGCGAACTCGTGTTATAATTTTAAATGACTGTATGGTTAAGTTAAAACAAAATCCAACAGAATTTTTTCATCAATATGAAACCTGGATGCATCACTATACTCCAGAGACTAAAACATCGTGAAAACAATGGGTTTATTCTGATAAATCTTCTCTAAAGAAGGCAAAAATAGTTTTTTCGATAAATAAGATTATGGCCACTATTTTATGAAATTCCAAAGGATTATTCTTTATTTATTAACTATTTATAAAAAAAAGTATAATAACCGGTCCATATTATGATAATGTATTGTGACACGTTTGAATGCCGAACTGAAGATATAACGACCTCATGGATTCAGAAAAAGGTTGTGTTCCATCAGGATAACGTGTCTTCCCAAACTTGAAAAAATGGGTTGGTGGAAAGAAATTCAAGACGAAAGCTGCAACGAATGCATATTTTGACGAGCTTCTAAAAGATTACTTCTAAGTGCCTTAAAAAATTTGAAAAGTCGCTAGACTAAGTAGAATTGGGTGGGAATTACGTTGAAAGTAAAATACATTTTTTACGCTCGAATAAATAATTCCTTGAAGTCACTCCCGTCAAATCACCCTCGTATGATGTTATGATACATGATATATACAAACCAAAAACTAATTGGTTAGGGTTCAAACTAATACACAAAGTTTATGGAAATATAATGTAATATGCTTCTAACCGTGATCTATTTTCAATAAATTATTTAGAAGAATTCATGATCATTTGCTTTTGTCAAAAAAAGTGATTAATACAATAATTAAATCATTTACAAAATGAAGAAATTTAATACACATTGTCTTAGAACACTTGTAACGTAAATATGCCTTACACAAATCTAGATACTCTCTTTAGAAGAAATATTAAAAATATAAAGAAAACTTACTTAACTTAATAAATACGACTATAAGCAAAATTAGTTTCAATTATTGTCAAATAAATAACATGGTGGCAGTCTCTCGAAATTTCATTCAAATTCAATCGAGTCTATTAGGGTGCAATATTAGAACTACACTTTTTAATTAAAGAAATTAAATATATCAATGAACAAACATATTAAAGTCTTTTAATTTAAAAATAAGCGCGTAATATTGTAAATAAGAAAAGTTGAAAAGAAAAACAGATAATTTCTAATTTTGAATGTTTGGCGAAACATGCGAGATAAGCACTCACACTCATTGGAATTTTGAAGTCGATTACTGTAGAAATATACATTATGGCCATTTCTTCCAGTGCATGTAAATATTTTGTTCATGAATCTTTTATTTTTCATCTTTATTATGCTTCGTCTTTGAAAATTATAAACAAAAAAATACCTAAATACCCAACTAAAACCCAAAATCATCAGTTAAAATAAAAATCTGGAAAATCCAGTAAATTCGTTCATATATATATATATATATATATATATATATATATATATATATATATATATATATATATGTAATTATTACATATGTGTATCCGCTTCTTACTCATGTATTAGCAAACGTGAATATTCTTCGAGTTTGTAATTCGAAAATAAATTCGTGATTAACTTTCATTCAAAGCGACATTTAAGAGAAAAAATAAATGTGCAGAATTAAAAAAAAGGACAAGCTTCATTTACTATTATAAATATCTGGGTAAAAAGCGTAGGCTATGAACATTCACGTGTTTCAATAAAAACAAAAACAAAACATCTACATATTCTCTTTATAAACTGGGCCACGTAAACATTTTCTAACACTCGCTGCGATAACTTCTATCGCTTTAAATCTCTAGCAGTGTTTATTGCTACAACTATTTTCGTTGTTTAAATTTATCTAAAACATTTTCCACCAAATATAAACAAATTTTTTAACCTGTTTCGCGGAAGGAGTAAAGAAAATTCGGTCACAGTTGGACGTAGTCCAGACGATCTCTAGAAACGTTTAAAAATAGTCAAGAATCATCACCATATTCTCATCACACAATGATGCCTAAAATACGGACGCTGTCTCATATACATGTGGTGTGTTTTTAAAGCAGTTGCATGCCAATTCCCAATCCAGTACGACAACGAGCCGAGTAGCGAAATCATCCTCCGTATCGACCAGTTCGCAACGCCTTCACGTCACCACTTCCTCAACTTCCGATAGTAAAGTGACGTCTGTCAAATCGGATTTGGACGAACTGAAGAGTAATTTTAAGGAAATGAAAAGTCTCAGATTCAACTCTCTAGAAACATTGGTGGACGGTGACGACATGACTGTGGATAATACAACGCAACCCCTTGTCACATTTCCCGATGACACCCCGGTACCATCGGAGATGAATTCACCCACAAACATGTTGGACACCGTAAAATTTGAACAAAAAACGGTTAACAATTTTAAGACTTCAAAGGTAAGTTATCTTATTTTTTTTTCTGATTGCTAAGAATATTGTTAACCTCAAAAATCGATAAAGTTACTTCAAAAATAATAAAGAAATTGTTTATCTATTCCTTAGACTAATGCAGGAATATTACCTTAAAAAATATACATAAAACAACTAGATAAACAGTTTTCTTTCTCTAAAAAAATATGAATTACAGTATATACAATGTATTTCATAAAAAGGTTGATTAAAAGAATCAAAAGTTAATTTACTATGCCACCATGAACATTTAATAGGCAGAATTGGATATTTAGAATAATGCGTCAAAAGTGTTTTAACTTATAAGAAACGTGTTCTATTTTTTTTTATTGATTTTTTTGTTTTTGTATCCTTCCAAACTGAAAATGTTTAAAATGCTTGGGTTATCTTTTTCTAAAAATTTTGGCATTAGTTTCTCATAATAGTTCAAAATAAAAACAAAGCTTAGGAATTTTCTAATATTAAAATATGTATCGATGTTGCAGACACTTGGTGAAACATTTTAATAACTGACAGATTAAATGTTGAGAATAAAACACATATGGGCTATATTTCACTAATTTTATTAGAATAACTCTTAACAAATGTTTAGGTTGTTATGCCATTATCAAAGACATATCTTTAAATCTAACTTAATTGGTGATAACTTTTATGGGTGGGTGGAAGTGTAGTTAATTGATATTTACAATAGTGTCTATGAAGGGCGTATTAGAGAAATCTACCTGTGAATTAGTAACTAACAAATTATGCTTTTGATTTCTAAAATTTCTAACAAATCTAATCTTTTGCTTTTTACTAAATTATGTATTAACTTAAAGCTATTAATAACTGGCAAGTGGTTATGTTCTATAATGTTCAGAGGAACCTGTGTTTTTGAAACTATATTGAATAGATCTTGTGTGCACCGCAATTCGTTCTTTTAATACTTCTACCGCTTTGCCCTATATATATATATATATATATATATATATATATATATATATATATATATATATATAATATTTCCGAGACCTTGGTATGATAAGGTAAACTTAATAAGTCGGCGATTAAAGGTCTGGTTCATTACTTCAAAGAATATATATTTAAAACAACCCTACATGTTTCGGCAATGATGCCTTTGTCAAGGGAATACAAAATATAAATGCTCCATTATATCCATTTATATTTTGTATTCCCTTGACAAAGGCATCATTGCCGAAACATGTAGGGTTGTTTTAAATATATATACTTTGAAGTAATGAGCCAGACCTTTAATCGCCGACTTTACCTTATATATATATATATATATATATATATATATATATATATATAAGGTAAACTTAATAAGTCGGCGATTAAAGGTCTGGTTTATTACTTCAAAGTATATATATTTAAAACAACCCTACATGTTTCGGCAATGATGCCTTTGTCAAGGATATAAAAAATATAAATTTATATACATATATTTATATTTTTTATATCCTTGACAAAGGCATCATTGCCGAAACATGTAGGGTTGTTTTAAATATATATACATACTTTGAAGTAATAAACCAGACCTTTAATCGCCGACTTATTAAGTTTACCTTATCATACCAAGGCCACGAAAATATTATATATATATATATATAGATATATATATATATAGATATAGATATATATACATATATACAGCGTGTCCTTGAAATAAAGAGACAACGTATGATAAATTGAAAGATGTAATTATATAGAACATACATTTAAAAGATTGTGAGTCAATTACGACGCGAACCCCGAAGTTAGAAAACCCTGAAAATTGTATTACGTGACACCCATGAGTTCAAAATATTCAGAATGTGTATAAATAATAAATACCTCACACACCTATATGATACACCGTAGATTTACAAACGTAACAGCGGAATGAGATGGAGAATAACAAAACTATTCTTTTTGTTAATGTCGGTCAACTTTAAGATATTGTCTTTCATAATATAGTCGATCGCAAAGTGGCGTGACAAAATTTTTTTAAATATAATTTTTTTTTCGCTTGTGAAAGGAAATTTTGGCAAAATATTTTGGATTTATTTTCTATATAATTACATCTTTCCATTTTTCATACTATGTCTTTTTATTTCAAAGACACCCGATATAGCTTCACAATCATTACATTTAATGGTATATACGCCTGATTTATCTAATTTATATTTTATTTTATTAACCCATATTATTTTAATGCCTACTTTTCTTAATATTTTATTTAATTTATCTGAGATATAATCGAATGCCACATAGTTTTGTCTATTTTTTTAAATTTCTGGGTATAAAAATTTTTTGATATTATTTTGGGATTATATCCTTTATTTTCTATCATTTGAGTAGTGTTCATTTTTTTCTTAAAGTCCTCAGTATTTAATGGTGTGTGTGTGTGTTGCTCGTTCTATGTATGTAACTATGGAATGTTGATATATTTATTTTAATAACTGAAAATAAAAATGTAGAAATTTTAGAAATAAAAAAAGCACAGAAACATAATTTGTTAGTTACTAATACACAGGTAGATTTCTTTAATACCCCCTTCATAGACACTATTGTAAATGTCAATTAACCACCCACCCACCCATAAGAACGTTAGGTATATAAGTCTGACACTTACATCCATTAAGTTAGATTTACAAATATCTCTTTGATAAAGGCATAACATAAAATTAGTGAAATACGTGTTTTATTCTCAACATTTAATCTAAGTCAATTAAAATACTTATTTTACTAAATGCTACTATATGAGATTCAATGCAATTTAAATCCGATATTGTTTGTTCAAAGTTCCACGACTATAACACTAAATTTAATAATAATTAACTAAATTTTCGACACGTAACAATTACACTGTTGTTTTTATTAAATATCTTTTAAATTAAGTTTGGGTTGTGAATGGAGCCATTACATTACGGGTTCGATCCCTGCTATAGTCTGAATATTGATACGGCGAACCCTGTAACAATTTTCTAGGGCCTTGTATCATTTAAAGTATTACTCCTAATTAAAAGAAAATTTGAGTTTCCATCATCTTAAGAACTTTATTGTCTGTGTTCCAGAACCTCTTTATTATATTGCAATTGTATTTATCACATTAGATGAACCATTTTGAATACACTTTGGAAGCTACATATTTTATACAGCACAGTATTTTTCAATTTTTAATGTCTTTAAAAGTGGATTTGATAAATGGCATGTTAGTCAAACCTATCTTTATTATCGAAAAAATATTAATTTTATATTGAATAAGAAAATTCATGCTTGCTTATAAATGAAGGTTTTAATTTTATTATCTGGCACATTAAAAAAAACTATTTTAATTTTCTGTAGCTTTCTTAAGTACTTTGTAATTTCATATTTTTTATATTAAGAAAAATTATTACTTTTTTAAAATATGTTTTGCTTCATAATTTTTATGGCGAAATTTTTTAATGGGAATTTCAAAATTCATAGATAAATTCATAGAAGACAAAATAACTAGAATTAAATTTAGGATTTGATTTTTTCACCTATTTTTATTATAGTTCAATACATATATCTTAATATTTTGAAGTACAGTGTTCTCCAAACAATATTTTAACTTAGACAGCATTTATGCTATAAGCAGTTCATTTACTTATAATTATCTATATTAAATAATGGCATATTAAAGAGCGAATGCTGTAAGATAGGGCAAGTGCGATAAATGTCTTATGACACAAGTTCTTTTTGCTATTACTTCTAATTTGCCTCTTTTATGAATTATTTTACGTAAATAATAGTAATTTAAAATTTTTGGAGCTTTCGTGGTGATTGGTAATACACTTGAAGTCAAGTTTGTCAATGTTCTATAATATCGTATGATCAAAAAGTCTTTGGATCGCTGTTGCCGTGGAATTTACGATATCTATGAAATTATTTATTTCAATTAATTTTGACATTTACTTGATAACTTTCAAGTCAGCTAGTTATAAAATATGTATACATAAAATGCAACTAATTACCATAACCTAAAATCTACTTATGTGACTTATGTATACTTCAAAGTACAGAAGTAAATAATTCTATAGATGTTTTTTACACATCATGGCTATCGCGATCCAAAGACTTTTTGCTCATATATTATTTTGTATTTATTAAATTTAAAGCTAAATAAATCATAATATTTCATGTACTCCCCCACCTGAACTTGGAGAAATTGCTGAAAACACTAAATAAATAATTTACACTTCCCATTAAATCTCGTATCATCAATTATGAAAGCAGTTTATGAAACTTGAAAAATTGTGCAAAGAAAATCTTTAGGCTGTAGGAGAAAATGTTAAAAATGTCTACTTTCACTTGCAACATTTCAAATATAAACCGTCTACTTTATGAAAAATTCACTTGTGATTATTGGCTATGTTAGCATTTGACGATTCGACTTCACATTTTTTGAGGTTTGAATTTTCAACCGACCACTCTTGAAACACAAAACTGCGCCAAATTAAAAGTACATTTATAGATTACAAGCACATATCTCTTTTAAATGTTTTGTTTTTAAATAAAATATAATTGTTATTAACTTCATTTAGTAGTAGCTAAAGACATAAAAATGGATGTAATTGTTTATAGTGACAAAACATTTCTTAACAATTTATGTCTAAAATTTTTATTTTTTTACACTTGAAAAATTATGACGTAGCTATAACGAAATATAAATATATTGAAAACACTTCCCATAATATACTAAAATAGAACGACCTTGCTTTCTGAATACGTAGTCTTTCCATGTAAACTTAAAAGCGCGTCGAATTTTAAAATTATACCAGATTGAAGCTATCTAGAGTGTATATACGTGGCTTATTTTATTACTTCAATACGAGTCCAGTGGCAACAGGTACATACTTATATACTATCTATTTCTTTCTATAATTATAGATAAACCAGCGAATTTTTGCCAAGTTTGTCAAGAAAACCATGAATGAGATTCCTAAGCGTTGGTTCTATAAAACTGGACTACCTTCCTATATTTTTATGCACTATTTATTACGTAGAACCTATGGACAATTTATTAGATACATCCTGATTTTAAAATAATAAAATAAATTACTTATTTGGTAATTATTAAAATGCAGCTAGATTTATATTTATATAGCTAATATTATATATATATAGCTCATATTCATATTTTGTAATTAAAATTTTCAAATAATAAAACTACATAAATCTGACGTATTTCACCTACGAGGATTGTCCGGAAACTACGTGGCCTAACACAGAGATGACGTGGATTTACAGGAATCTTCTTTATCATTCTTTAGAATCATTCTTTAATAAGTTGAAAATGACAGTACAAGGCGATCTGTCAATTAATCTGTTTTGACAGTACACCAAAGTGAACGTCTCGTGTGATTTTGTAATAATAGAAAAAAAACTGAGTTAAGAGCAGTGATAAAGTACTTTCATTTGAAAGGCTTAACATAAACCGAAAACAAAGCGGAGCTAGATTCAACACTATAAGAATCCGCTCCTTCGTTTTCAATTGTTAAAAACTGTTATTGTTCCGGATATGATTGAAAAAGTCCACCGTATTGATCGTCGAGTAAAAGTGCGCGAGATAGCAGACATTGTAGATTGTAGGTATCCCAAATGACAGTGTGCACAGAATTTTAACTGAAGAATTGGAAATGAAAAAATATTCGGCGCGTTGGGTGCCGCGGTTACTCACACTGGAGCAAAAACTGAATCGTTTGAGTTTCTCGCGACCTGTTTTGCACAGTTTCGCCGCAATCAGTACGCCGTTTCATTACCGTCGATGAACACTTCCGAAACCAAAGAACAATCCAAACAATGGGTCTAAAAAAGTTTCTCCTCCATCAAAGAAGACAAAAACGGTTTTGTCAGTAGGAAAGAATATGGCAACTATTTTTTTAGATTGTCATGGAATTATCTTGGTCGACTACTTAGAAAAGGGAAAAACAATAAGTTGGGAGTATTATGCGATGTTGCAACAATTAAGCGACAAAATCAAAGAGAAACGGCCACATTTGGCAAAGAAGAAAGTTTCTACTCCATCAGGATATCGCACCTCTCACAAGTCTACGATTGCAATGGCAAAAATTCATGAAATGGGATTTGAATTAGTGCCTTATTCGCCTTTTTCCCCAGACTTGGTTCCCAGCGATTATCATGTGTTACCAAACCTCAAAAAATGGCTCGGCGGTAAGAGATTTTCGACTAATTCCGAGGTAGTCGCTGCTGTAAATAGCTATTTCGAGGACTTTGATTCATAGACCTACAATAAAGGCATTACTAATTTGGAATATGTTGGAATAAGTGTGTTGAGCGAGCAGGAGACTATATTCAAAAATAAAATTTTATAAAAATGCGTTTTCTTTGTTGAGCGACGTAGTTTCCGAACCACCCTCGTAGTAGGTCCATATTTTTAATATTTTATTAAGCCGCTATTGATTGCTATTGTAGTCCCGATTATCTTAGGCATACTTGTTATTAATACCAACTTGTATTGTCTCTTGCATATGCCGATGATGATTCCAAATTTCAATGATCTCAATAAGATTAGTTTTTGTGATAACCATTTTCTTTGCAATTACTCTGTTATAAAATTGGTTACATTCTTTTATTAGAACGATATTGAGGTTCTTTACAAAGTTGCTGAAATATAGAAAAAATTCTAGCCAAGTATAGATAAATTTGATACCCATATCTTATGGATAAATTTTAGATTACAATACTGTTATAAGAGCTACAGATAGACATGAGCATAAGGTAAAAGAGATAATGACATTGTTGAAAACCAAAAACTTAAACAAATTCAACAAGCAAATCGAAACTTTCAAAGTGTCATTGATTAACACCAATAATTCGGTATAAAAACACCAAATCAAAAATAGTTGAAATACTATGTCCCAGTATAAAATGATGTATATAGAATGCACGCTATTAATTAGACTTATTATTATATACAGACAACGTATGAAAAATGGATGCAATTATATAGAATATAAATCTAAGATATTGTCAATTACGACACGAACCCCAAAATTAAAAACTCCCTAAAAATAAAATTATGTGCCGTCTGTGGATGAGTGTCCATAAAAAAACCTCGATGGAATTTACATGCAAGTATACGCTGAAATGTTTATATTTATAAAACTCCATGGGATAACATTCTTCAGGCGGCTGTCGATTTTATAAAAACTAGACAATGAAGCAAGCGTCTTTGTCTACTTAGGGTTGAGTAACCTCAATACGATTACGTATACGAATATATCAGCTGTGAATAATTTATATAAACTCTTTCTTTATTTTTAAATGTAACCACGGTTGGTTCTGAAAAGAACCGACTTGTAAATAGGTGAAATAGGTAAAGCTTAAATGACATGTTCGATGTGTCCGCCTTCAGGGTGGAGGCACGCCACCATGCGACATGAATAATTATCACGAACCCGATCAAGGGGTGCCTCGTGTTTAATACGCTCGCTGTGTTGCATCACAAATTTGTGGAAAATATAAAATAACAATATGGATTCAGAATGTCTATGAAAAAATATTTACACGCAAAAACACGCTGCAATGTTTATATTTATAAAAAATCTTGAAGATAACATTGTTTAGACTGCTTTATATGCTAAGGGTTCGAATCAGTTGTTAAAAATTTAAAGTGGGCCCGACAATAACAAAGCTACTATTTTTATTATTGTCTGTTAGCGTTAAGATATCGTCTCCGATAGTATTTATGATATAGTCGGTCGCACAGTGGCGTGACAAATTTTTTTTTCTCGCTATGAGGGAATTTTGGGAAAACATTTTAAATATATATTCTATATAATTACATCTTTCCATTTTTTATACGTCGTCTCTTTATTTCAAGGATACCTGGTATATCACGATTTGAATGTATGTAATTCCTTATGAACTTCTTTACAGTGTCTATGAATTATTTGTCAAAAAACCAACTGTCATCATTAAAATATAGTTGAATTAAACTGGAAAAGTTATAAGTTAATACAAGTATGTTATAAACATTTAGCCATTTATTCATATTCTACGGGTTTTTTTTCCACATTAAACTTATCAATTTCATAACAGAAGATAATTTTAGTTTACGTGCATGTTTGTGAGCATTTCAATTAATTTCTGAAACGGTTTATCGTTCGGTTCTTTGAGAGACAATGTGCTTTTGGCTTTTATTGCCTTAGTTATTCAAACAACTTCTTGATCTTTGTGTAAATATTAGTTTCTTAAATTAATTATCTTTTCAATCCTCATATATTCATCTTTTTTTGCGATTTTTTATTTCAATCTTTAATATAAAATTTTTTTCCGTAATGTACTTATTTTATTCGCATAGAATTCAATTTTATTGTAAAAAATTAGGTCTATACATAAATGCCTAAACGGTAAATTTAAGAGCGCTAGCGACATTTGAACCATAAAAATTACTTTGATATTTTAAAGTTTATCTTCTTTGTCAAAATCCTTTGCTTTTTACTGTAAGATATATGAAATTTACTTCTCTTTGATCCATGTCTTCAAAATCTTCTGATCTGTTTATTGTTTTCTTTTCTTGCATATTCTTCCATTATCAGTATCTTCGAAAATAGGAAAAAATGTTTGACAAGCAATCTGTAACCAGGTTGTTTGTCAGCCTTTGTCATCTTTTAAATTTTCACAGCCTCTACGACTTTTAGTGAAAACAAAAGGTGTCTGGGTCCATTACAATACCAGGCAAACGGTTTTTCGTTTATTTTGCCACAATTTCTTATAATTAAGTTAATAAATTGTTAAAAATAAATGGTGTGCTTAATAAGTTTGCCAGAAACTGATTTATCAGAATATTCACCTCAATAAAGCGAAACTATGTCAAATTATAATATTGATATTGTAGTAATTGTTAATTATTATAAGAAATAATGAAAATACCACTACAAACCACAATAATTATCATTCAAAGTATAGGAATGGCACTGAATAAATGATTCAGTATATTAAAAAAATTTCATATGCGCAATTTTTAAGTAGACACAATGTATAGAGAAAGTGAATTTATTTGTTTTGATAATAAAAGAACAAGAAAGCAAAACTTTCGAATTTAAAATAACATAAACAATTAAAGATGACTTTATAAGTGTAATGTCGTTGTGATACAAGAATTCGATACATACAAAATGGAAATAATAGAAAGTGACAGAACAATATTGATGGTTTTTGAAACCTCACTTGTTTAATAAATTAATAACGTAAATTACCCAGTTTGACTTAATCACGCTAACAGTTAACATAGAGAAAACAACGAAAATCACATCATTTTGTTAATATCGCGCCATATTTCGAAAATGTTTCGTTATAGTGTAATAAAGCGTTTTGAAGACTTTTCTATTACAAAAACAAACCATTGACAATGAGACTGACTGCATGCGGTCGTCCGCTTACAGTCCTCGCAGCAACAATAGCTACAACTGTAAAAGAGCGGATTCGACCAAATCAATTCAAGAAACAGTAATTTCTAAAGAACTCGATATTTCAATCACATCAACTTTGTGCCTTGTTAGGGAAGTTCCCTCATAAAGCGTTACCGATACGTTACAAGTCAGCTTACTGAGAAATGGAACTAAAATATGTAAAATATTTAAAATATCCTCTCTATGAATGGAAAAACTGTCACAATGGAAGTAAAATTCAGTAAGCAAAATTATAAAAGATATACTAGAAGGATAGAATTCGGAGAGTGTATCGTAACTAACATCCTGCTTCAGCGAAAAATTAATTGGTAGTACCTTATGGAGGTGTAACGCCTCTTCGGTTTTCCGAAAATGGGATTCAAACCGAAACTAAAGTTTATCGGAAAAGTGGTGTTAGAGTATATTATTAAACCGCTTACACTAGTCTTTGTAAAAACCAAAGGTGGGTTTTATCAAGACTGAGCTTCGACCTATAAATCTATAGCGAGACAAGATTAGCTAAGAAGTAAGGTAAAGGATATTATTGCGGTGAAAAAATACCTTTCGGTTAGCCCAGATTTATATCCGCTTGACAATCAACTGCAAATCGATTTGAAAAGCATAGCTTGAAAAACTCCTCAAAAAATTTTTAATTATTTGAAGAGAATCGACAGCATCAGTGAAAATATCAATGGATAAACTGTATCCCGCGGTATAGGACGTTTGAAAGTTTCTTATTTTAGCCAAATTCAATAGTAACAGTAAAAGAACTTATGGTGGGATTATGTATAATTCTAAAACTGTATGGGCCGCTACTGAATGTTTCGAATAAACGACCCATATAAATGTACCGCATAAATGCCAAATGTATCTTGTACCTTTTTTATACTAACTAAGAAAGTTTGTAAAACATATATTCATAAACGTTATATTATATACCATTGTAATTTAGTCAAATATTTGAAGTAACGTGCTTTCAAAAACTTTCCTCATTAGAGACGACCATGCTTTTTTTAATGGTTGGTGACAGTGCACGTATTCTGTCACAAACGTATAATTTTGATAGTTTGGTTATGTCATGTAAATGTGTGAAATAATTAGTAAATTAGATTTTCAAAAAATTTTTATTATAATAGTCAAAATTAAAAGAAAATAATACTAAAGCAGATGTTACTAAAGCAGGAAATGTTGACCATTATTTTGAAGACAAAGTTGAACTCTTCATGCTTTCAAAGCCAATTATTAGGATTTCTTGGGTTATGTCAGCACAAGAATTCACAATAACGTTACGAAGCTCTTGTTGAAAATGGTATTCTTTAAATATGAAAAAATAAAATAGTCTAAAATTGTAAAATCTGGAGATCTTGGAGGAAAATTAATAATTCTTGTATCGAAAAATTCTTGTAAAAAAGCTATTGTTTCTCGAGATTTATACGCTGGCGCATTATCTTGCTGAAAATATCCTTCCGTAAGGTCATCTTCATGAAGTTCATTATTAAACAGCTCTAATAATTCATTTCGATATCTTTCAGCAGTTATAGTTTGATTAAAAAATATAGGCCCAATAATTCGTCTTCTTGAAACCGCTAGTCAGATGCCTGCCTATTTTTTTGTGGATGTAGCATAGTATCCACAAATTTATGAGGGTTTTCTGCAAACCAAACTCTCATATTTTGCTCGTTTAAATATTCTGAAAGATGGAATCAAGCCTCATTTGAAAAGAAGCATTTGTCGAGAATGTCATTATTATTTATATGTTTCAAAAACCATAGACAAAAGACGAAACTACTTAAATTTTATATACAAACAACTTTAAGTACTTTTTAAAAAACTTTTAAAAAATAGTATGACATGTTCTCACTGACAAATGAACTTGTTGTGAGCAGTGCTATAGTAACGTTGAATAATAAATAGTTTATGTTGTAACTCTAACATTATAATAAAATAATTTAAAAAACATAAGCGTTTATAATTTGAATTTATGTATGACAACTGTCAGAATTTGAAGTTTTTTAAAGCTTCGCATGTCCACCAATCTGTGATTACTTAATTACTTAAAAAACAGCCTACTATAATGAGAAAAGTTTTTGAAAGAATGTTATATTTTGTTATCATAGAAATACGTGAAGAATAAAGAATATTACAAAATATTTGACAACTGTGTATATTTTGAATGATTTATTTTTCTGATATTTTTTATCTACATATTCACTTTTTTAACAAAATTAAAAACAAATTTAAAAATAGTAAAAGAGGTCACCTTTATTTTTTTATGCACTTTCACAATGAATAGTTTTTCATTTAGGACAAAAGTAAAACAAAGTATAGCAAGCGCCAATTAAGTTGACGCGAGGAGGGGGTACGCAGAAGCCGTTTTTAAAAACGTCCACCCCCACTACTCAAGTAATTGTCATAATACATTTGTCATTGATGTTTGACGGAACATAATGTCTTTGCTAAGAGATCATAAAGTGATACACGCTCAGAGGTTAGAATTATCTGACATTTATGTAAAACCAAATACAAGTCTCCCCACTACTTTTAATCCTGCGCGAACTTACCCCTCCTCGCACCAACTTAATTGGCGTTTGCTATACTCATATAATCTCAAATAATTACGTGCTTACTGAATGTATGTCAGTCATCCTCAAGCAAATCTTTTTGATAAGCCCGTAGAAATACATATTTCGAGATTTATGTTTAAATGCACTTTGTACATTCTTGAGCAACTATGTACCTACTATTTGTTTACAAAGTATGCATTTTAAAATCGATTAGTTTGTTTGTTTTCTCTGATTCTTGCCTTTATCGAACCTCAAATTTAAAACCGATTTAAATAAGTCTATGTAGCTACCATTAAATTATTTATAATTAATATTAAGTGAAAAGAAAACTAATACGATGTTAGAGTCTCAAACGAAACCTTACAATATTGCTTTTCATCTTTGAAGGTTATTAAAGATGGCTTCAGCGCCGAAAAAAAGACTGCAAATTGCGCCGAATCGAAAAAGGTTCAGGCCGGTGATGTTTCTTACGAAGAAAATAGTGCTGCAGCTTCATCACACGCAAGACTGGAAGTTGACGGAATCTCAGCTGAAAAATCACAACTACAAGCAATGGTGAGTTAAAGAAATTCATAGTTTTTAAGACAGTATATACATACTTCTCAAAATGACGTTTAAGTAAAAATATCTATATATAATGTGTTTAATAAGTAACAAAAAATAATTTTATTAAAATTAAGTTTAATTTATAGTTAAAAAGCTCCAAAAATTTACCCACTAAATCATTATGAGCATTGTATTATTTAGTTATCCAATGGCTACACTTGTAGTAATTTCTTCAACATTTTTAAGAAATGGAAAGCATGGCTAAAGAAGTAAATTGTATTGTAGTTTTCTTATTATATTATTATTGGTATTACGGGTGATATCGAACAAATATTATCAATTACCGCTAATTCTAAAAAGTTTTTAATTAAAATTGGATTTTTAAGTGATGGCCTAAGCCAATATAATTTTTTACTACATTCATGTCCTCCATTTTTCCTTTCATGTAAATTTATGACAACAAAGATAGTTGGACGCAGTATAAACTTAAGCAATAGGATTACTTCTTGTCGGCACCTTTGATCTTTTGTTATAAAACCATAATACGCGCATTTTGCCACGCATGTTATCTTTCGCTCTTAGGCTAAGCGTAATGAATATCAGACTGTTTCACTTTTTGAAAAAGCCGTCTAGTTTTTGTGCGACCGAAGGGCAAAAGTCGACACGCGTTAATTCGTGCCGAAAAACTTTGAACCGGTTCAATAACTGAAACTCAAAAAACGTCTACAGCATCTTGAGTGGCGATTAATCATGGATTTATTCCTTTAAACCCGAAAATAAACCTCAGTCCGCTGTTTGGGTGTTCCAAGAGGAAAGAATTCGATAACAGTTATCCGTTCGCAAAGTGTGTCGAAAAAGATGATCGCAATGTTTATTTCAAAATCAGATCATGCAGTTACAATTCCTTTGCAAGATCGAAGAGCATTTAATGCGGATTGGTATATAACCGTTTGTTTGCCAGAAATAACCGCCGTGCTCCAAGGAACCAACCCACAACGGCGAATTATCCTGCATCATGACAATGTGAGTTAGCACACTGCTTGAAAGACAATTGAGTTTTTAGAACAGCGTGCTTTTAATTTATGAAAAGCGAATGCCTGACACCTTCGCTTATGCTGTGCTAATTTCGGAGAGGTGCCACAATGCGTCCTGCAAAATCCTAATGTGGCGAATTCTATTTTTCCGGTAAACATACTGAACACCTATCCCGCAAACGACGGCTGAAGAAGGCACGCCTAGTTGGAGATGACAAAAGATGGATATATAACATGGACAATATTAGAATGTTCAACGCAAAAGAATTGAATCACTTTATTAGACTATTATGCAGAATAAATTATGTTACTTTGCTTAGAAAAGTATTGAAAATAAAAAGTCCTAGAATATACGAAGAATATAAAACAAACTTCTTAAATCTTAAAGCTAATTATTTCAGCTATCTGTATTAATGGTCAAATGTAATTGAAAATAAAATTTCCAACAATCTATCACAATGTACAGAACAATTCAATTTATGTATGCTATGAAATATATTTAAATTTCTAATAGCTTGCTAAAACTTAAACACACTAATCATGTGCAATTCACTTTTCGTATTCAGCATGAGAGCTTACTAATAGCAGAGAATGCTGGCATTACTGCTCTGGATACTGCTCAACAAGTTGACAAGAAAATAAAATTCACAAAGAACAATTATATTAAAATACTTCATAGCGATTTTATATTTTAGTACGTATATAGTAGCCATGAAGCGAACAAGTTGAAACATGTCCGTTTATGTAAAACTAAAAATTATTGATCGCGTAACTGTTTCTTTAAAAAAAATGCAATAATAATTAATAATTAACATAGAAAAGTAACAAAATCACCTGTTGTTGCAATTAGAAAATGAAATTTTTTAAAATTAAATACCAAACTTAATTGTGTGATTTTAACAAATATTTTATTATACTCGTAGTAACAATTGTTTCACCAACACCATAGCTTTTTCAAAGTAAAGACAGGCATTGTCGGTCGGCTTAAACTGGCGTAGGAGAGCGAGGAGTTTGAGTAATTCAGAGCTACTGTCAGCTCAAGTTATGCATTTCGCATTTCTCACTTTAGTATATGAACAGCTATCTCAATGCGTAGACGTATTTACGAATACACGTATGTGTAATTCGAACGCAGAGCATTGAAAATGTCGAAAATTCATAAAAATGCATCAACTCGCCCGTTTGCTAACAGGGTACGCAGATTTTAGCAATTCCCAGACTTAAGATATAATGGTAAAATAGTGAGATGCTTAGTTTGTGAGAAGAGTTTATTATGTTGAAATCCACGTTTGTAGAAATCATGTGAATAGCGCACAAATTAAAAAAAAACAGAGAGAGATCATATAATGAATTTCTTTGTGATTTAAATATGTTAAGTGCAGTGCATGTAATATACCGGTTGAAAAAATCGGACAAAGAATGTTTCGTCAGTTTTAGAACAAACGCAATTCTACGTGGAAACTACCAAGTCCGAGGACGTTACGTAGGTATTTACCGACGGTGCGCGAAAAATGGATAATTATGTAAAAATCGTAGTTAAAAATAAACGACTGGACTCGCTATAGATGAAACTACAGATATAAAAAAAATTCCATTGTATCGATCCTTGTATGGACAATGACCTAGCAAGGGCCGTCACACCTTTATTTGTTAGTCTGTAAATGACTGCAAGAATGTACTGCAAAAACACTTCATAATGTATTACTTGGAACACTACACAACTTTGAAATTTTACCGAAGCAAGTATTAATGATGGTACAGATGCTGCCGCAGTTATGCATGGCATGGGACGATTATTCAAAGAAGTTCAACCAAACATACTACACGTTATATGTCTGTCTAATCTCCAAAACGTATTCGGTTCTTTCATTCATAATGTCCGGACATCCTGCAACCGCCGCTGCAAAATCTTACACGATGGCGTACATGGTTAAATGCAGCATTTTATTATTTTAAAAATTTTGATGAGGTAAGTTGGTGATTTTACAACTAAACCCTAAAGAAGCAGCTGCTAAAAGGTTCAGTGAAGTGGACTTTCAAAATCTTCAAGTTGCAGCAGATTTAAAAATTATTTGCGAGAATTAGTTTCCAGTAGTGGACACAATAAAAAAATTACAAGAAACTTGAAATTGTTGCCTACGTAAAAATTTAAGTGATGAAAAAAGTGTTTGCTAGAGATAAATTTAGTACTGTATTACGTAAAAATGTTGATTTTACTAGATTAAGACAACTTTTTAACAACAGTGTTGCGAAAAATCCGTTGTACAACTTTTAAAGACCACTTTAACTACGCGAATATTACATCGCTAGCTGTGGAATGATCTTTTTCTGCGTATAAGCAGATACACACACTGCAAAGAACAAATCTCATGGAGACTCCTGTAGAAACGCATGCTATGCTGCAGGTGTTCACTCACGCACATCCGGATTTTTTCTAAGCATCGAAGCATATTGGGCAAGTTGTTTAGTATATTTTATCTGCATTATCAATAATTCTACGATAATTTTTTCCTAAATAACGTGCAGTTTTATTTTGGTAAACCCCACGCAGTGACGCCAATGCTGGGAGACCTAAGCGCCTGTCTCTCTTAAATACTTATTAGTCTGAAGAAGTTGGTGAAACAATTGCTACTAAAATATTTGTGAAAATCACACAATTGTATTTCGTATTTAATTTTACAATGGATTTTCATCAAGTAAAAGCCACATCAGTTAATTATGACATTTTTTAAATATTTTAAACACACTCATCTTCTGTTTACTTATATTGTAGAATATACGGCACACCTGGATAAAGGTGTGTTGTGTTTTGCCGATGCGATTATGCGGATGACCTGAATAACATTGTCTGACAGGTCAAGGATTTTATAATTAACTTTTAACGTATATACAAAGAAATATATCTGAATTGCTTTACTTTTTTGAATGGTCTCTGGATATAAAAAAATAAATAATAAAATAGTAACTTGGATAAAAATCTAATAATTAAGAATTCGCGTGAGAGACTTAATATTTTACATTTTGCCCTCGGTTAGATATGAAATAATCGAACAGGAAGGCGTATTTGCGAAGCCGAAAATTCGCAGAAGTAATTACTTAAGTTTTCTGAAAATAATGCTTGTTTGTATTTACACTTTGACGCGTCACGCGAAGCTATAAATTCTCTATAGATTAAAATTGTGCATAAGGAAAACATCTAATTTTCTGACCACGGAAAACTAGAAAAATATAAGTTGAGGTATATACATAAATATAAATTACACAGCTACACGTATTTTTTATCCAAAATATTACAATATTGTCTAGATGCCAAAAAGAGTCTCAAGAACAACTACAATCATTAAAGGTAACAAGATTTTGCAGCATCCAAACGCTACAATTTTGTCAACTGTATAACAAATTATCATTGACTATAGTTGAACCGAGGTTACCATTATTTATTTTTGAGAACGTTTGGAACGAACCCAATTGTTCAAGCATTAAGACTCTTGTATTGTTTTAAAATTACATTCTTATTTCAGCAACTATTACGCATCACTTTTCTTTGATATGTATTTGCCTAGAGAATAAATATTAAAGAACTTAAATACCTGTAAATATTCTTTCTACACTTTACGACGCAATTAACTTAAATACCTGTTAATTTCCTATATTCGAGAAAGAAAAACGCCATGGAATCATTTATTTACTAAATGGTCAATATTGCATGAAAATTTTACTATTAAAATAGCTTGTTATTTCGAGTATTTTAAATACTGCGAGAAGAAAGTTCTTTTGAAGTGAAAAATACAAAATACGTGAATCTATATTATCCGATAAAGATATATCGAACATAAACAAATTATTAATAACTAAAATAACAAACTTCGATTACTCCATTCAAGATTTCTGAAAATTGTTTATCTATTTGAGAGACAAGAGCATCTAACACGTATTTTAATAACGAGTTATACAGGGTGGCCCAAAATGACCGAAGGGGTTTGAGTTCATTATAACTTCTTATTTAAGACATAATTATTAATTTTTTTAAATTTTAAATACAGTATATTAATGGAGAATATTTTTAATTTAATTATGAAGAATTATATCTCGCAAATGGTGGCCATTTTCTGCTTCGCATATTCGTGATCTTTCCAAAACATTTTCCATAACCTTTCGCATAACTTCAGGTGTTATGTTGTTGATTTCATCGCGTATATTATTTTTTAATTGCTGTATGATTCGAGGCTTATTAATATAGACTTTTCCTTTCAAATAACCCCAAGGGAAACAGTCTGAAGCTGTTAAATCCGGTGAACGCGGAAGCCAATTAAACTTGCTAGTACGGAAAATAATTCGTTCACCAAAGATGTCGCGTAAAAGAGCAATTGTGTCCCCCGCAGTGTGCGCTGTGGCTCCATCCTGTTGGAACCATACTTGCGGATGGTTTTCCACGGCTGGCCTTAAAAAATTTTCCAACATTGTCCGATATCTAACACCAGTGATGAAAACGGCGACACCGTGTTCATTTTCAAAAAAATATGGGCCAATTATCCTTTCCGACGAAACACCGCACCAAACGGTACACTTAAGTAGGTGTAATTCTCGCTGTTGAACTACTCTTGGATTTTCCGTAACCCATATCCTGCAGTTTTGCCTATTAACGAACCCATTTAATTGGAAATGGGCTTCGTCGCTTATAATTAAATTATGAATAAAATCATGATTTTCTTCTGCTTTTTGACGAAAATAAATTGCATAATCAAGTCGTTGCTGGTCATCTGTCGGTTTAAATTGTTGGACAAGCTGAATTTTATATGGAAACATTCTTATTGTATGCAAAATTCTTTGCAGCGACCCTCTTGAGAGGCCAAGTTGTGTCGAACGTCTCCTGGTTGATGTTTCTCCATCTTCCCGAATACTCTCCTGTACCCGTTCAATATTGTCATCCGTGTGCACCGTTCGTCGTCTGCCGGCACCAGGAAGGTTCCTTTCCTTACTGCCCCTTGCTCTCGAAAATTTGCAACCCGGCGGTTTATTGTTGACTCTGAGGGTCCAACCCGCACATTAAAATAACGACGATATGCACGCTGAGTCAAAACAATGGATCGTTGATTTGAGAAATAAAGTTCAACGATTTTGGCACGTTGTTCAATTGTGTACTGTTCCATTTTAAATTCCCCAAGTTTTCTTTACAATATACTGAAAACAAAAAAGAACAAAAAATTATAATAAAAAAGTTATAAGGAATTAAAACCCCTTCGGTCATTTTGGGCCAGCCTGTATATACAATAATTGCTACAACTGACCAAAGATACTAAAAGTTTTTACGTAGATTCCTGAAGGTCGTGAATAGAATAAATATCTATGATTCAGTAGTTTTTAAAATTCTAAAAATTGATCATTTAACCATACCAATACAAACACATAACAAATTATATATGAAAAAATTTGAAGTGGTTGTTTGTATTATAGTTTTTCAAGTTTGTTTCTTCAAATGAATTTTCAAACTTGTTAATATTTTGATGGTATATTGGTTTTTCAAATAATTTGTTTGATATTTTTTGACCCACGCTTCCATTACTAGTACTAATCATTTCTTTCTCTAAGGAATTTTCAGATTTTGATAAATTATAGGATCTGGATTAAAATTATAATGTAGGATCGCACTATTTTTTACAAAATCCCTTTCGATGAATATTTAATGACGTTTCTAAAACTAAAATCTTTTAGAGGGACCAAAATGAATCAAATCAACGATAAATTATTTGTCCTTAATGTTACTTTTTTCTTACAAAGAAACTTATGCGGCAAATGTCTTTATATGCAATATGTCTAGTTCGTTTCCTTGTTAAATTATACACGTTAATCTTCAAAACTTAGATATCTAAGTTTTTTTTTTAAGTATCTAACGCTTTCCACTAATCATACAAGGCCAAATACGGACTATTCAAATATGCTTGAAAAAAGTATTTAATCGTAATTCTTCTAATGAGGTACGACTTCATCTCTACAGTTGAACTTTTGTCACAAATATTACTGTATAATTTTTTTTTTATTTCTGTCGCCTTTTCAGGACTCGAAGTATATATAATAAATACATGGTAATAAAATATGAGGGTATCTTGCAGAAATTAGATAAAACGCTTCCCTTTTAGCTTTAGTCAAATAGAGAAAATCTCTGAATATTTAATGTCTATTGAAATAAAATTAAATATATCCACACCTCTTTTTGTATGTTTTGCCCATCGATAATATATACTGAAATTAAAATACTAACATTTTTCAAAATAAAGATAAAGAACTATGAATAACAAACAAGGACTTATTTTCAGACGTAGGTAAATTGTCTCCCGGGTTATAGTAGTTTATTACTCGGACATTGGTAAATTATCTCTATACATTCCAGGTACCTACTAATTATATATAATTATTAGATCTGCACGCAAATGCCGCTTATAAAGTAATAGGAGTAATGAATATCCTTAATTGGTTTACGCTGGCTAATTAAAGATGGTAATGACATAGTATTAATATGGACGCATACGAGTTGCGCCAAAACACCGAATTAATCTTAGAAATAAAATTTTAGGGATTATCCGACCCCCAATGAACAAATTTCATTAACTAGGTCCTTAAATATTTTGCATACGAGTTGCGCCACATTATACGGGTTACGCCAAAGATACACCTCGAGGGTTCAAGGTGAAAATAAAGTAGATATAACATACTTTTAAAGTTTAATACAATTTATTTATGTTATTCTTACACTTTGAAACTCTAAAATAATTACCAGTAATTATAATTAAAACAAACTGAAATATATTAATTGATGTTGCAGACACTTGGAGACTTTGTGAAACATAATAAAATTTGTGAAATATAGCCAAGTGTGTTATTCCTGCAAAGTACATCAATAATGAAATATATATATATATATATATATATATATATATATATATATATATGTATATTACACCTACATCAATATTATATTATACAGAGCTGAGCAAAAATTTATGTGAAACGCATTTGATAAAATCTATTTTACTAATTGTCTTATGCACATATACTTCATCGATTTTGCTTTATATATGCTTGCTTGTTTTTTATGTCAGTTCTAATTTTCTTCGCAAACTTATTTGCTGTATTAATTTTAACGTGTAAATTTACAAAGCATTTCTACAAAATTTATAATGTTCGGATGTGAATTATAAAAGAAATTGTCAGTTTGGAATGATATGACTCACATAGTATTCACTTCCATGATAACTAACTAACTTGACGATAAATCAATATCGTCTATAAATATGCAGAAATATTTAAGCAAAATATTTACAGATCTAATGTCATCTTAAAGTACTAGCCTTTAAAGGCTTACTTTTACCTGGAACATTTACCACCCTCGAGGTGTATCTTTGGCGCAACCCGTATACGGATTTAATAAGGATTACTAATCCCTAGAAACTGTGGCGCAACTCGTATGCACCGATTAATATATAAACGGCAAAATGCCCTTTTTAATTACTTATGAAATAAAAATTTAAAAGCCATATTACTTAATTTCCACTTTATTGGGGTTAACATTCCATTACAATTGCTTCGACAAACAGTGTCTTCCTCGGATGGAGTTGTATTGCAAACTAAACCTAAAGGATGATAAATTTAAACTTTAATGAATTATTATAATAAAAAATAAGTATACTTAGAAAGATGGTTCAATAATATATTTGAGAGACGAAGCCCATAATTTTAATTATAACTTTAAAAATTTTACACAGAAAATCAATCGCAAAAATTAAATTTACTTGCAGCCATGGAAATTTTGAATTATAAATATACCGACCTTTCACTTAATAATCATATGGATTTCGGCAATTCTCCTTTATTAGGCCTATTTTACAACTGATTCTTTATTTTATTTTGATTTTCCAGTTTTTATGATGTCTGTACTCGTTAAAGTGTGGTCCCTTTGTGTAATAATGTTTACATCTTGAATAGAAAGTGCCCATTATTAAACCATCCTTCTAAGTATAATTATTTTTTATTATAATAATTCATTAAAGTTTAAATTTGTCAACATCCTTTAGGTTTAGTTTGCAATACAACTCCATCCGAAGAAGACACCGTGTGTCGAAGCAGTTGCAATGGGATTTTACCTCAATAAAGTGGAAAGTAAGTAATATTACTTTTTCATTTTTATTATGAATTTCCATCAAGTAAAGGCTACTTTTTATTTTTATTTCTCACATATCCGTGCTGGTAAAAGTTGCAAAAATAAGTTCAGATGAGAAAGTGTTTAGTGAGAGAGGAAAACAGTTACTGGTAGTACATGGGTATAAATTTTCTTTTCAAAAAATGTTGAATAATGGAACTAAACGACGGTGATGTGCTTAAATAAAACCCATTGGGAGGCGTTCTTCAAAAGTGACTGTGTCGATAGTCATGTAAAAAATATCCAATGCACCTAATCATAAAAAAGTTGAGCAATTCCTGCTCAACAGACAGACTGTTAGTAACAAACTCAAAAGAAAAGCTACGGAGGAGCTATGCACCAGACCTAGCAAAATTAAAGAGGTATGTGGTGGGTATTTGGGAGACAATCTACCGCTGTCCTTCTTTAGAGCAGACAGAACCAGACAATTTCTTTACTCCGATATTTTCACCCCCGAAGTAAATACATACTTGTGTAAGAAAATTCGCAGAAATAATATCTCCTAGAAAAATTAAGTATATTAGAAACACGGTATAATTGTAAGGCGCAATATACATACGAACGCAAATTGATATATAAGGCCTCCAATAACACCACATTGTGTGAATAGGGGTGCTAGAAACAAGTTTTAACTTGGAAACGGTAATTTCTGGTACGTCGTCTTAGCATGCAAAGTTTAATTTTTCTGTGTGCCGTCGCTAAGTAACAGTATCATTTATCATGACTCATGAGTTCGATTTCTGAGATGCGTGCCAAACAACGATCCGCGATAGAATTTTTAACGATAAAAGGTTGCGCGCCCATCGAAATTTAAAGTGATTAAAGTAGACATATGAAGATAATTAGATATGAAAAATAATATCCGTCAAGTGACCGCTACGGGATGTCCGGCAAGTCCTGTATCTGTTCTTCATATGGGCAATAATATTTTCACATAAACTAGCTTCTATGCGTCCAATCTCATCGATAATGTTATTTTCAAGATCTGCAATTGTTTGCGGATTGTTCGCATACACTTTTTCTTTCAAAAACCCCCACAAAAAAATCTATCAGTGTTAGATCACAAAATCTTGATGGTCAGTTGATGTCCATATGTGGAAATTACATGTCCACAGAAACGTTCGTGCAGCAATTTAATCTTCGCAGCGGCTGTATGGCACTAGCACCGCCCTGTTGAAACCAGTTGTTGTCTACATTCATGGCGTACAATTCTGGTCATAAAAAACTTGTTATCATATTGAGCTAAACGGTTTTTGTTGACGGTGACAGCATTACCAGTCTCGTTTTCAAAGAAGTACCACCCAATCACAAAAACCGCACTAGACAGAAACTATTTCATTTGTTTTGAATTGGCCGTTGCCAATGCAATTGCGCCAATTCTGCTTGTTTACGAAGTCACTAAGCTGAAAATGTGCTTCAGTGCCCGAAGATAACAGAATCGAAAAAATCATCGGATTGATTGACCGCCCAATTAGTGTAAATGCGACGTAAATTATGATCAGGTGGCTTCAAGTCTTGGACTAGCTACACTTTTTAAGCCTTTAAATGTAAATCCTTACGTAAAATGTTATGTAGTGCTTGCCGATGATGCCCAGTTCCTGAACACGTTGACGAACGGATGTTTTTGGCCTCGCAGCAACACTCTCACTAACAGATGCAATGTTTTCTTGTGAACGCCCCTAGGTGCATACATTTTACTTCTTCGATCTTGCATACCACCACTTTCTTGAAATTTCTTAATAATTTTTCGAATCGCCTCGTTTGAAGGACATTTTCTCACACCGTATTCTATATGATATTTACTACTCACTTTTGAATAAATTTCACCTAAGTTTAAATAGTTTTCTCACCCTCTATAATAATAAACACAAACTGATAGAACATTAGAGTAAACGAAATTAGATCTGAAAACTATAATGTCTATGTGTCTGCGATAATTTCTAAAAACTGTTAAGTTTTAACTGTAAGAAATAATACTTATTTGCTTCATTTGGGAACGATTATTATCACTATTGTTTTCGTATAAAAACTTTGTAAAAGGGCAAACACTGTAATACTTTGAATAAAATTAATTGAATGCATAGTAAAATTTTGATAAAACATTAAAAAAGAAAAGTGTAGGTAGAAATTAACTAGTAAACGGACTACAACATATATGGATTATTTTGAAGAGTCTAATATCGATTGTGGACTAGTAGGCGCCTCCTATAGTACAGTATTCGCCGAGTAGTCGGTCCTTTTCAGTGGTTACCAGGGCCACGCCATGGTTTGCCATATCGCAAGATTAGTGCTCAGTGTAACCACAAATCGTAAAACATGTTTTGCGATACGCCAAATAAACTATTCCACACTGACCAACAAATTCGAGTCCGATTATAAAACAAAACTTCTTAGCAGCACCGGAAATATCAATATTGAGGCGGTACGTTACGTGCTTATTTCATGGTAATGTTCGCTATTTGCAGTATTCTAGGTGGAGCTTTTAGCACAAGTGCACGCACTTTAATTCTTTGTGTCTATACACCGCCAGGTATACATATACATACATATTATCTGCCAGCACTTTCGGCAAATTGCTTGCTGTTTCTAAGTAATTAATATTCTGTTGTACATCATAAGTGTTATTGCGCTGTTGATTAAGTAAGTAATCGTTTAATCTTACCGGGTAATCTAATAACCTACCATTATTAAAGGGTGATTGCTTTAGTAATTAGCGTGAAAGTTATGTGTTGACCCTTAATGTAAATGTTAGGTCAACCTATTAAAACAAATATACAACCTTAATAATTGATAATATCTTGCTTATGCTTATATAACCAAACTTAATAAATTATTCATTTGAATATAGTGATACCTTTTCTTATACCAAGAAGCATTTCAAATAAATGGTGTTATACCCGGTGTCCTTGAAATAAAAAGACAACGTATGAAAAATGGAAAGATTAAATTATAGAATATATATAGAATATATACCAAAATATAATATAATATAAAATCCCTCTCATAAGGGAGAAAAAAAAATGACAAGGATATTTTAAAAATTTTTGTTGCGTTACTGTCTGATGGACTATATTATAAAAGACGATATCTTAAAGTTAACCTACAATAACAAAAAGAATAAAATTTGTTAATGTCCATATAGCTTTAAGTTTCGTTTAATTGTCGATGGTTACGTACGATTGATGCAATTTACATTTACGTCTTCGATTAAAGATAGATCGCTACCAAATAGGACATTAAATGAGCACACATTTTGCATGTTATTTTAATACATCTACTTTAAAAGATGCACTTTCAAGGATAAATTTTTAACGCTGACTTTACGTATTAGGTTGTCGAACACTTGACATGTTCATGCATAATGGTATCTTATAACGTTTTTATAAATATGTATAAACATTGCACTATGTGTTTACAATAGCGATCTCTTTATATCCATATTTATATTCTATATTTGCTTCTTCTCGTTACAAAAAAAAACATTCACAATACACATTTTTTTTTAATTTTAAAAATTTACTTGATTGTATAAACAGCCGAGTTTGATTTAAGTTTGATTGACCTTAGCCTGCAACATGTAATAGTTTTTATAGTATCGGCAGCTGTTACATATGTAAACATAAGCATAATACAATTTTCAGGGGCTTTTTAATTTTGGAGTTCGCGTCGTAATTGACTAACAATATTTTGAATTCATTTTATATATGATTACATCTTTCCATTCTTCATACGTTGTCTTTTTAATTCAAGGACAGCCTGTATATACTTTGTAATATTAAATTTCTCTATCGACGTGTTAATAAAGTAACCAATTTTTGGATTATTAAAAAACACAAAAGGTTTGTATGTTTTGTACTTGTCAAAATCACTCTTAAGATGCTTACTTCGTGTGTACATTTCCGTCTCTTTGTTTCCACAACAGTGAAAATTTAGTAAAGACATTAGGACTCTCAACATCTAATCTACGATATTGCACTGACTAACTGACGTTTATTTGACCATTGCCAATCGAGAAGAATATATTTTACATTATTTTATCTGTAAACTGCTTCTTAACCACAAATTAATATTCGTCTAAAATTTAGGCCTTAACACTAAATAATTTATAGATATACAATATTGGTAAAGTCATTTTCACGAAGCCAGTATTTCTTTAATAGTCATTAGTAGAGACCGGATTATATGCATAATATGATTTTTTGAATTGCCCTATTTTATTCAGAAAACATTAAGTAAACCTAGAAAATTCATAATTTTGTTGTTAAAAGGTATACCAAGATGATAATTATGTTAAAGAGTTTGTTCGATTCCAAATAGATTAAATTTGATAATTGAACGGAATGGCAGTATGACGAAGTATTAAATATGTTCTCTTCTCAATTTTTATTTATTTTAGTGTTTTGTTCAGATTTGTTTTACTTTATCTTATAATTTCATAATAGTTGCATAAGTTTTGTATTTTCAATAAAAGTTTCCAATTTAATGATGTTTCAATTAAAAGTATTGATAATAATAACTTCTTAATAATACTATCTTATACTATAATTTATTAATATTTGCATTTTGTTGGTATGCTGAAAGTTGAAAGCAATTACTGATTACAACTAAAATACTCAATCATATCGCATGACATTTGTCATTTACGTAATCTAAAAATATCTGTCAAAGTTAAATTACTAACCTTTATTGATAAAGGTTTCTTCGCTTTCTTAGCAACTTATACAACTAAAATATTACAAAAATTAATCATAAGGCTTGTAGTCAATTTTATTGCACAGAACTGTACATTTATTTAGCTATAACGAAATTTTATACATATTTATAGATATTTACATACAGAAACAGGATATAAACGAAAATACAACAAATATTTCCGCGGGGTAAACCCATATTAAGAAGACAATAAGCATCAAATACTAACGGAGAAAGTTAAAATGTGTGAAATTAAATTAGTAGCATTTTTAGTAGAGCATAATTTTCCAATATCAACAATGGACCACTTAACACTGTTATTAAAAAATACTATTGACGATAGCGAAATAATAAAAAATATTAACTCTGGTAGGAGTAAGACATCAGATATAATTTTTAAAGTGCTCCAATGCCGAAAGTTTTGACAATATTATAAGTGGTTTGAAAAAATATAAATGTCGAAAATATAATTGATGATATTATTACTAATAATTAATAATTACAATGTTTAAATAAATTTATATTTTTGTAATAAATATATTCTTTTACCGCAAATATAACTTAATTTAGTACTAAGATCTATTACCTAAAAACATCAATTTTATTACCGCACAAAAAATTGAGGTGGCAACATTGATCTGAATATTAAATGCAAAACAATACTTGCAAGTGCAAGGTTACATGTCTATCACGGCACAAAAGCCAAAGAACAAGGCAAAGTTCGGTTTTAATTCTAAATATTACTTAGCACGTGTTAGGTAAAGGATCGTCGGCAAAATTTCAAATTATGATTCTCATGCCAAAAGAGATTACTATCACCATGAGAGAATGATTTTAGTTTGAAACATAAATCTTATAATAATCTTCCATGTTTAAAATTGTTAATTTCAAGCATTTAGTAGTCTGAATTAAATTAATTAAAAATTAAGTATTTTTATTTAATGTGAAATGTTTTTCTTCCTTATGAATATATTTATCCAGTAGAAATATGGCTAGTAAATATATTAATGAATATTGTAAACAAATCATCAAAAATTTTCTATTTAAATAATACAACTTGTACGCCTACGAATTGTGTTGTTAGATGGCAGACCCAACCACTTGTTAGTAAAATGCTATTTGGGGCCACGACTTGCGCGCACGAAAGTTATTTTGAATGAAATTAGCCATATAAATTCTACCGCTATTACGAACTAATCAAATTCTAACTCTCTATCTCATACGTGTTCTCGTAGATATACAAAATATGCGTATGATGTTTACACCTAAACACCATAAGCGCCATAACTTAATGTGCGTTAATACATATATACATAACATACCGGACATCAAAGATCAACGGCTGAACGCGCATATAAACGGTCATCGTTGAATAAAATGGCCGTATGCCAAGATTTTAAATTGTGTGCGTATTTTTATCATACGCTTGACTCGCGATGTTCGTGCATAGAGAGCGGGAGCTTCAGTTTTCCGTTCAAAACACAGACACAAACAGTGTTATCTTAGACCTGTCGTCACTGTCACCGTTCGTTAGGACAACTTGAACTTGTGCGCTTGAATTGACTTTCCCGCGCTAATGTAAACACGCGGAATATTTCAACATTTTTAATAAGAACATTTGTTATTGTTGTTCAAGGGTAAAGAAACATGTGGAAACTTACATAAACGCACACAGTCACACTTACAAAACACATTTCTACAGCGGAAACAAATCAAATATGTCCGCTCCGTGGCCGGTAAATAGGGGCGCTTTCAAGTGCTTGGGACAGTCGGACACTCCTATCGATAAAATCAAGAGAAAACGCAATCTTCCAATCGCCAAACTTCGAGTGTCACTGGTATGAACGATTGTGAGATAAATATGTTTTATACATGAGAAAATGTAATTATAATTAACATATAAATGTGAATTCGACCAAAATCCTTAAAACATAATTTGTACCTACTTGTAAAATAAATATGAAATGTATAATTTGGCGGGCAACATAATTGTTTCTATTTCTATGTCTTATTGCAATGTTAGAGAAATGTATCTTTCATCCATGTATTTAAAGACGACTTCATATTTAAAAATACCACAGTGTATCCACTAAAAATATATTAAACGTAATTGTTGGAATCTTCTAACGATAGCAGTAAATAATATAGTTTTAAATATTATATTTATAACCCATTTACTATAAAAACACGTGTATAATCCAAATTCTCAAGCAATATTTCATTTAATTATGGTAAAAACTGATTTCTCTCAAAATGTTCAATTAATCTTTAGAATTTGAGTTAATTAAACCTATTGATAAACACAAATAATGATTATTGAGAATGTGTACATCTATACTTATTTTCTATGATAAGACTACTGAGACTAAACAATCAGTACCAAAAAAAAAACTATACTAGGCCATGAAGAAAACCTTAAAAGAATAAAACATCAATTGAACAAAATCCAATATATTGCTTTACTCCTTAAAAAGAATAATTTAACCTATTGAAATAGATTCTGCGATATATTTAGTCAAAGTGGTAAGTTACACGAAATTATTGCGATAAGAGTTGTGCAGATACTTAATAGAATTTATGAAAACAATTTATATGTTTCGCACACAAAGAACAGTATGAATCGGACATAGAAAGCAGAAGTGATTAAAGAAACAAGATGCGGCACAAATATGAATGGGATCTTTAAAGTATTAACTACCAAAGACCTAGCATGGCTGAAGAAATCATAAGTAATTATTATTAGAGAATAATAAAACCATTGCTAGACAATGATCTGTGGTGCTATAAGAGACATACATTATGTATGGGCGATTAATTCTTTTGTTTCGTTTGTCATTTTAGCTACAGAAAAACAATGGATTATCATAGTCGCTTTTTCATCTTCAAAACAAATAAACACATTGACTTACTGGTCTATTTTATGGTTATTTATTTCCTTACAATTTTGAATAACCAAATTATCTCTATTGTCGAATGTGTCGATGTGTAAAATTGCTTGCATTCTTCTTAGAACGGCGCTGGGGTTCTTTGCAAAGTTGTTGACATATGGAAAAGCTAGCCAAGTATAGATAAATTTGGTACTCATTCCCTATGGGTAAATTTTAGAATACAATACTATTATAAAAGCTACAGATAGACGTGAGTACCTATAAGGTAAAAGAGATAATGACATTGTCGAAAATAAAAACGTAAACAAATTCAACAGCTGATCGGAAATTATAGTTTGGAAGTGTCACTGATTGACACCAATAATTCGGTATACAAACATTAAATCAAAAATAGTTGAAACACTATGTTCCAGTATAAAATTATGTATATAGAATACACACTATTAATTAGACTTATTGTGTTATATAGTTGTGGAGCATAGTGAGGGAAAATTAAGAAATTAAGGAAATTGTTAAAAGAATATACTGTGAATTACATTACTTAATAGAGATTAAAAATGGGTAGAACATATTTATTGTACAAAAATCAACATGATACGCAAAAAAATTAACAAAGTTGAAACTGTTTGCATCTGAGAGCAGAGGCAGACAGGCTAAGAAAAAGATGCAATTCTGAAATTACGGAGACTGCAAAAGAAAATAATTGAGGAGGCCAAGATCTAGCGATAAAAGAAGAAGAAAGGTGGCCTTTTCAGATATTCTTATTTATTTATTCTTGGGCATCCATATGGCAATATTATCTTGGGCATTTGTGCAAGTACGTTTAAATTCAATCAAATAATTTACATATTACATGATTAATATTTATTCATTTAACTTTTCATCTCTTAAAAAAATGTATACACTTTTTGAGCTTTTTATATTTCAACATTTAATAGCTACATAATTCTTAATATAAATAATATAATAATAATAATAATACCAAAATTGATTTTATAAGGTCGAATGTATTACTTGTAGTAAGTATGTATTACTATATTTTAGAGACCAGCTCTACGTCCAATCAGTGAAGTGAAATTTTAAATTATAAATATTTAATATATAAGTAAAGGTTCACCAATTATTATTCTGCCACTGTTGTACAATTTATACAATAAAAGTTTTAAAATGATTGTTTTTTCTGGAATACAAAAGTTAATCTTAATCATAAATCAACTGTGTTGGTAATGTAATAATTCTACATTAAACTTACACTACTCTAAACGTATTGTAAAAGGGATAATTAATTTAGTCAAGGTTTTCATTTGCTTCTTTCTGTTTGTATTATATCTTGGTCGACTTTCATTATTAATATTCACATACTTGGAATTAAAATAATAAATAAATTTTTAGAGAGCACAGAAACGAAAATTTTAAATAACCTTGAGTATAAATAAATTTGCGTCAAGTTTCTTTACGTATTGTATAATATGGACTTACGAACTATAGTTAACTACCATTCTATAGACAATGAAGTTGCAAAAAAGACTTGAATAGTGAGTATAGTAAATTTTGACGTTTAATAAAATAGCTAGGCATTTTGAAATATATTTACTTACTTCGCAAAGTTTTTTTTAATGTGGCGTTTTAGTGTATTCATAATAAGGATAAGGTAAATTACATTTTTATTAAAACAATAGTTTAAAAACGTTTAAAAGTAACAAAAAAATCGTTTAATTGTTTATGCTATTGCTATTAACTTTAGCAATACCTAAATTATTAAAAAGTGT
Organism: Melolontha melolontha; assembly: GCA_935421215.2. Classification (NCBI taxonomy): domain Eukaryota; kingdom Metazoa; phylum Arthropoda; class Insecta; order Coleoptera; family Scarabaeidae; genus Melolontha; species Melolontha melolontha. The sequence goes on along the minus strand of OW285239.1, from coordinate 101,769,115 downwards.
TAATACTATTGTTTCTAGTTACCCTTGAATATTTCCTAAATTGGTTTTACGAACATAATGTGTAAATACTGCATATACAGAATTATATTAAAACATACATACATATTAAAACTCGACGTCATCAGCAGTAGCAGCCCCTTTTAAATGTTGGCAAAAAGAAATCTATGACAAACATGTAGTTCTAGCTAGGAAATCGAGAAGTAACCACATGACCGCGGAACTCTCCAAGGCAAACCACATTATACAATGTAAATATGCTTTCTAGATATTACGACACTAATTTATTCGAATTTTTTTTATAGAAAAAAATTCGCCCTTAAGTGGCATTCGAACCCACGTACATGGCTTGCCGGATCATCGCTCTAGACCATTAAGCTATTAAAGGCAGTGAATTCGAATCTTTGTGGGGTTGCCTTGAGTTACATCAAGGAAACAGATGATATATATCTTGCCCGTAGTAGGCCGTGTGCAAATTTGTTGCATTTTTCGCGAAGTAATGTAAATGTAAATATGCTTTCTACATATTACAACGCTAATTTATTCAAATTTTTTTTTATAGAAAAAAAAATTTCACACGGCCTACTACGGACAAGATATATATCATCTGTTTCCATGATGTAACTCAAGGCATCCCCACAATGATTCGAACTCACTGCCTTTAATAGCTTAGTGGTCTAGGCGATGATCCGGCAAGCCATGCACGTGGGTTCGATTCCCACTTAAGGGCGATTTTTTTTTATTTATAATTCGAATAAATTAGCGTCGTAATATGTAGAAAGCATATTTACATTTACATTACTTCGCGAAAAATGCAACAAATTTGCACATTATATACAATGTGTGTAAAGTCTGTCCATCATTACAATGATTCGACCTTTTAAGATTTAAAAGGATTATTGGAGGCCATCCGCTGGCGACACGAGGTAGCGGATAGTGCCGTACCGAGAAAGCTTCTGAATGAGGTAATGAACAGTATTAGGAGAAATCCGATTTTCTTAAGTGATGGTGGTAAAACGAGTATTGAAAATTCCGGAGAAGATTAATGCATATATGTATATCTATATAAATTATTATTTGTATATTATCGAAACGTAAGGAACCTTATTGTTAGTTCTAATAGAATAAAAACTAATACTTAATACTTCTTTGGTTTCTGTGCCGATATTATAATCACCGTTTGTTTGCATATCCCTAAACCTTCACCTCAGGGTGCCTAATTAAAGTATTTAAGTACACAGAAAATTATTTTCTTGTGATTTGAAGTCAGATCTATGGACAGACTATGCGAACGGAGTTACTGAGAATGTGTTTAGTACTAGATAGATCACTGATTACGTTTTTTATATATATTATGTGTAATATCTAAAACAAAAATGTGTATAATTACAAATTGGAAATAAGTACAATATATAAATTAATATTTTAAACCTCGCTAAATAAGCAACTAAAATTTTTCGCAGACTGGTTTTCTTTAAAATCTTATATACTTATTCGGAAATGAACTATCCTAGCTTTTAACATATCTAAATTTGTTTCTTTTGCTCTTTACAGGAAAATAGGTCATTAAAAGCCGGCGACATTAGTCAGCAGGAATCAAAGAATCTAGCTCATACAAACATGAAATTAACTACAGATACGTTTAGTCAAGAGAAAACACAAAGTGAGACACAACAAAGAAAACAAATGGTGACATCAAGCGGTATATACAACGAACAACACAGTTCCTCCTCACAATCGAATATTATGTATACGTCCACCTCAAAGGGTATTCACACGTCAGCAACCTCAATGTTACAATCCTCACAGGTTGGTAATCTTTAGAAGTTTTATTAATCGTAAAATATTCTAGTAGCCAAATTTAATGGCACATTATATCAGATCTGAATTTTTGTATGTCGTTAGTCATACATTATTAATTTACAGATCCCTGAACAAGTTTTATTACTTTGAAATTTTGCCAAGTAGCACAACATACAAGCACGCATTTTTTTCTAAAATATTTCTTTGTTTTTTATATATACAAATTGCAAAAATGAAATTGAAATAAAAATTATTGAAAAATTATTTTTTATTTAGTGACATTGATCTATTTTAAAAAACAACTGTATTTCCTCTATAAATGTATTTTACTTAATTTTTATTTAAAAAATGATATAAATTTCAAAACATTTTAAAAATAGACAAACAGTTTTTATTCCAAAATTTTATAACGATACAATGAAATAAATGGAAATTTTTTTTTATGTAACATCTATGACTTTTAACGACTTTAACGACTATGATCTTAATTGCGAAAATATTCAGTTCCAGCTAAATGGTAATGCAGTAAAACAAGAAGACGATCTAATAAACATGTCCGTTGAAGATTTAGATCAGTTATCTCAAAGCTCCAATCAACAAGATGTCGACCGTGCTATAGTTAAATACAAAAACTACTTTGATACTTCCATTAAGTGTTTACAACAAAAAGATTTAGGTCCAAAAGCCTGTAATCTCCTCAATAAAATGAACGATGTTATACGTAAAGCTTGGGCTGTACCAACACATGGACACGAACTAGGTTATTCCCTATGTATAGGTCTTAAGAACTCCGGAGGTCTTGATCTTTTAATGGAAAATTGCACTAAGGGAGACAACGATCTGAAATTTTCTAGCGCGAAATTATTGGAGCAATGCTTAACAACTGAAAACAGAGCCTATGTTGTGGAAAATGGACTGGATAAAGTTGTTAAAGTAGCATGTGTGTGCACAAAGAATTCAAATTCTTACGATCACTCTAGGATAGGTACGGGAATATTAGAACATCTCTTCAAGCACAGTGAAGAGACATGTAGCGATGTAGTAAGATTAGGTGGACTTGATGCTTTATTGTTCGAGTGTAGAAAAAGTGACGTAGAAACCCTCAGACATTGCGCAGGAGCATTAGCTAATTTGAGTTTGTACGGTGGTGCTGAAAACCAAGAAGCTATGATTAAAAGAAAGGTAAATTAGGTTTTAGATTTTCTGTTATAAAATTAACCATAAATATTTGTGAGCTAGACATAATTTTATTATAATTTTTAGGTTCCAATGTGGTTATTCCCACTGGCATTCCACAACGATGACAATATTAAATACTACGCCTGCCTCGCTATAACAGTTTTGGTAGCAAACGCAGAAATTGAAGCAGAAGTTCTACAATCTGGGACTTTAGAATTAGTCGAACCTTTCGTAACCTCACATAATCCCTCTGAATTTGCGAAGTCAAATCTGGCACACGCACATGGACAAAGTAAAACATGGTTGAGGCACTTAGTTCCGGTTTTGAGTTCGAAAAGAGAAGAAGCTAGAAATTTGGCAGCATTCCATTTCTGCATGGAAGCGGGTATTAAAAAACAACAAGGAAATTCAAATATATTCGCCGAAATTGGAGCTATTGAATCACTAAAACGAGTGGCGAGTTGTCCAAACGCGGTAGCTTCCAAATATGCAGCTCAAGCCTTACGACTAATTGGCGAAGAAGTCCCACATAAATTGAGTCAGCAGGTTCCCCTTTGGTCAATTGAAGACGTAGAAGAATGGGTAAAGCAAATTGGATTTGGTGATATATCAAAAAACTTTTCCGATAGTAGGGTAGATGGTGATTTACTATTACAATTAACTGAAGAGAACTTAATTGACGATATTGGTTTAACAAATGGAATTAAAAGGCGAAGGTATAGATTATATAAATTTAGAAATACTCAAAATCATTTATTTTAATACGCATTAAGTTGTTTAGAAACTTGTCCATTTCATTTCATTTTTTAATTTTGTTTTAGATTTACTAGAGAACTTCGAAAATTGAAAAAAATGGCCGACTACAGTTCCAGGGATGCTGCAAATATCAACCATTTCCTACAAAATCTTGGCCCCGAATTTAGTATTTACACGTATGGTATGTTAAATGCTGGCGTAGAATCGAAAGACTCTTTACGACGACTCTCTGAAGATCAGCTTCTTCAAGAATGTGGAATTGTCAACTCGATACACAGGACAAGGATAATGGATGGAATCAAATATCTCGAAAAAAATTTCAATAACCTGAATGACGAAAATATGGATAAGTCCCTAGATGTTTTTGTAAGTTACCGAAGATCAAACGGATCACAATTAGCTAGTCTGTTGAAAGTACATCTACAATTACGAGGATTCACTGTCTTTATCGACGTAGAACGACTAGAGGCTGGGAAATTCGACAATAACCTTTTACAAAGTATACAGAAAGCCAAACACTTCCTGCTAGTTCTCACACCTAATGCACTAGAAAGGTGTGTTGGAGACTCAGAAAGAAAAGATTGGGTTCATAGAGAAATAGTAGCGGCTTTACAGGCACAATGCAACATTATCCCTATTATTGATAACTTCCAGTGGCCCGAAGCGGAAGAACTTCCAGAAGATATGAGACAAGTATGTCACTTCAACGGTGTCAGATGGATTCACGACTATCAAGATGCCTGCGTGGACAAATTAGAAAGGTAATTTATTTTTTTAATATTTATGTAATATTTCCATATTGTGAGTAAAGGTACTAATATATTGTTTGGTTTCTAATAGGTTCATGCGCGGTGAACTTAATAATCGTACAGAACCTCTAAGCCGTGTGGGCCTTCAAAAGAGCGAACTGACACCAGGAACACCTGCGAATCCAGTCCTTGTGAGAGCGCCCCCAAGTTATCAGCGCATGCACAGCAACGATTCTTCAAAAGGATCCGATAAAGATGTAAATGGTAATTCGGGACTATCACGAGATTGACTAGATGGTCCCCAAGCCTCGGTAGCACCCTCACCTCTGCCTAGGTAGGCCCGTTGTTGCATCATATGTTTTTGCAAAGGTATTACTAATATTTCTATTAACATTTCTTTTTGCATGACTTGGTTGTGTGTAGTTGTGAATTGTTTTTAGTTGCGAATTGCACAGTTGTACCATCATTGTACTAAAAAAATTTAGTAAATTTTGTTAAGAATATTGTAGTTAAATACAGCTTATGTGGAATGACAACCACAAATGGTGAAGTTATTATTTGCTGAATCGAAGAATGCATGTTCTATAAAAATAAAAAGCAGTCTAGGTTGCCATAATTTTTTTTGGAGTTTTTGAGCTTTATTGCATTGTAATATCTATAACAGTATTTTATCATAATATCCCTTTGTCAAAATCGATGAACCTAAAATATACAAAAATATTACAAAACTAATTAAAAATTTTAGACTTACTACTACATTTAATAACTACTACAAAACAATATTCGTTTTCAGATTCTACAAGGCCTCCAGTCCGCAAAGAAATTGGATAATGACTTCAAGGAAGTATGGCCTACCTCCTCAATATCCACCTATTGGCCGAAGAGGCTCCAACACTCCAGCGTCGCCTATGACAGCTATCTCTAGTTCCCAATTGACTCAGAACCGATCTCGTAGTTTAGATGGCCTGCTAGATTCTGAGCCCTCGCTAAAAACACAAGACTTGACTGCAGAACCACCTGCACTTTCTTCGACTCCAGCACCAATTCAATGTATTCCGTCCGAAAATGTTCAACAAGTGGAAAAGTGCTGCTCATCCGACATGGAATTAAATGAATCACCTGAATCTAATGTCGAGACTGAGACTGCCACGAAATCTCTACCGACCATCGTAACACCGTCGCAACAGTGTAGTGGAGAAGGTGAAATTTCAGTGCGTACAAATAATGGCAGCTTTAACAGTGGCAGTAACAGTAAAGAACTTCAACAAAGTTCTGAAAATAGTTTAGAGGTACCCAATGAGACTGCATGTGATATTAATAAATCGTCAACCCTTAGTTTGTATAGTAATTCGAGTGATTCTAAAAGAAAACGTAATTTTATGGACAAGTGCGTGAATAAAGTCAGATCTCTTATTAAAAAATAACATTTTTAAGTGTTTTACGCATACAGGATGAATATGTACTGATGCACAAAAATCTTTTATTTATTTATAGAAAGTATTAAGTATTTCCCACGGTTTATAGAAGTATACTGTTTTTATTAAAGGCCGTTAACAGATTTTATTTCGCAATAATATTTAATTGAATTTGTCCTAGTCCCACTACATGTTTATTTAAATTATATGTCAGTATGTTTAGTCTTAATTTATTGTAATAGGTTTCTTTTGCAGAATCGAATACTATATTTTAATGATTTTAACGTAATCGTCCAAATAAAAATCTACTTTATCGACTGTGGTCTGAATCAAAATATACGAATAAATTCCTAAATTCACCCTGTATGCTTTTATATTTCAATGAAAGTATTCGTTGTTCGTAATTCTGTAGAACGTCTATGCTTAAATACATGTAATAGCTAGTGGCTAATTTATTATAGAAAAACAAAGTACCTTGATTTGAACGTGCCTGTAAATGCTATTACATTTTCTATGTTATTTGTTCTTCGTTATGAAGAAGGACGTAACGAATTAATTTTAGGCAACTAAAGTCAGTACAAATATGTGCTTTTTTATTTTAATATACACACATATATAAATATATACAGAAAACGTAAGTGTGATGAAACGCAGCCTTATTACTGTTATTATAATTAACGTGATTTTAAGGATTTATAAATTGTAAATAAAAATGATATAATTATAATTATTCATTGTGAAAAAAGGTAATTTATATTATAAATATTATATATTTTACGTACTTTAACTTTTTATTTTCCGTCATTGCTGATTTTAACTCTTGCTTAAACAATTCTATATATATTTTTCATAATTTGTTTAAGTAAACGTATTACTAACTTCATAATTGTACTCGATCCTGTAATGATAAAATGTTACAGAAATTGAGTTTTATGAAGCATAGTGTTGTAGCCATGACGATTGAAGGATCAATGGCAGTTTTTATTTATAAAAATTTATTATATTGATACTGTTTTTTAAATATTCATTTGAAAAAAAAAATCTAAATCGACAGTGATGTGAATGACAAAATATTTATCATTTTAGTATTATATTTTTCTTATTGTTTTCGTCTCTTTTTTTATTCATGTTATATTTTAAAATATATTTTATTAAAAGAGCATTTTGTTTTTTTAAAACTTCTACCTTTACATAAAAAAGTGGAAAATTATAATAATTATAGAATCCAACAAAAAATGTGGAAAAGAGGTACATAAATAGAAAATGGTAATTGAGCATCCTAACACACATTACGAGGAAGGCTCGAAATGTTAGCCTAACACAAATATAGTACAAGTATTGTATATAATAAACCATCACTAAAATCACTAACTCTTAGTCCCTATAAAAATATCTTCATGGTAAGTATTGCCGAATTGTCTATTCCCTAGGTGTTAGTAGAGAATCCAACTTGTGCTCATGTAGTAGATTTGTATGGCTTGTATTCCTTGCTGGATACGAGCCGTCTGTTCTGTAGGAGAGGTACTTTAAAATTCGCCTCTGAACTCTCTTTAATTGAATTTGGTGAGAGACGTAAGGTGGATGCCATATTATCGAAGCGTATTCTAATTTACTGCGTACCAATGACACGTAAATACACTTAATAGTTTCGAGATTGGTCAAAAGTTTGGAGTTACGCATGACAAATCCAAGAGTTTTCGAAGCCGATTTACATATGCTAGCAACGTGTTCATCAAAGCTAAATAAACTATCGAATAGAACTCCTAGGTCGTTTATTGATTTCTTGCATACCAATACGTGATCGTTTATGTTGTATAATATATCACATGCCTTCGCCTCGAATACCTAATAACACAGCATCTTCCAAGTTGTTTATAGTTTTGTACACTTTGAGATCATCTGCATATGCGAGTGCAGAACATGAAAATAATTGGAATAGATCATTAACCAAAATTAAGAATAAAAGAGGACCCAAATTGGATCCTTGAGGTACTCCTGAATGTTGGGATAAATTCTAACGATTGATAACCATTGTCGTGTACGCAATTAACTCTACCCGATAAGTATGAGCCAATGAACGACACTAAAACCGATTTCACTCAATTTTCATCAAAGGATGTTATGGTCTATAGTATCAAAGGCTTTCGATACATCTGTGTAAATGCCTGTTCGCAGAAAACATCTTTCCGGGGCACAAAGAAAGAAATTTAAAAAAATAAGGCTCCCCTTTTCCCAAAAAGAACCTCAGAGAGAACCTAAGCCAACAAGGGCCGTTAAGCGAACAGTGTCGGCTAGGGGCACTCCTGAGGATAAAGTAACTAAGCGCACGAAGTTTTCTGCTTCGGGCGTGAGTTACAAAGCAGCTCTTAAAGGTATTAAGGCTGCAATAGTTCCTAAGGACTACCTGGTCAGCTTAGTGACTGAGGGAAATGTAGGAGCTATACAAGGGGCACCGATGATGGTCATAGATAGGGTGCAGAAGGGGCCGAGGTTTGAATCCTCCCGTCTTATGGACGGCTACTACGGAGTAATCTGTGTAGATGAAGACTCGCACAACACTACGAGAGATTACTTGGAAAAGGAAACTGTTTGGAAACTCGTGAAGAGCGAGGAGCTGCCAGGAGTTTTAGCGTTTCTGCCAGAGACTAAAAAAGAGGATCTGACAGTGGGCTTGAAAAGACTCGAGACGCAAAATCCAGGGCTTAAAGTGGACCGATGGATTACCCTCAGCTCCAGGTCTTCCGATGAGGGCCTACATGTGGGCCTTCGGATTGACAAGGAGTCTGAGGAAACGTTGGTGAGGACTGATTGGAGACCTTACTATCGCTTTCAGAGGGCTAGCTTTGTAACCCTCGAAACAAAGAAAGACCAGAAACCAGTGATGCTGGATGAGGGTATTCTAGGAGAACCTCAGGCATCAACCTAGGGTCAAAATGTTGAAGATTCTCCAAATAAATCTTCAACATAAGAAAACAGCTGCAGCGGCACTTTGTCAAAGGACGCTTGCTGAAGATATCGATATCCTCCTCATCCAAGAGCCATTGATAAGTAGAGGTAAGGTGGGAGGACTACATATTATGGGAAGGGAGCTGTTGGTTGGCGCCCCAGACACTAAAATTAGAACTTGTATCTGTTTCAGAGACGACCTGGACGTGATGCCTATCATGGAGCTATGCAGTGGGGACATGACGGCAGCCAGGATCAGACTGAGTGTCGATGGGGGGATATTGGAGACGACAATTGCGTCTCTATACCTACCCATTGACTCTCCAGAGCTACCAGGGCCTGATCTCGAGGCCTAAGGGGGTGGCATGTATCCAACAAGCCGTCGCTCTCTGATCATGCGTATATCCGCCTTAAAGGTTGATGCCTGAGGTTCTCCTAAAGTACCCTCATCCAGCATCACCGGTTTCTGGTCTTTCTTTGTTTCGAGGGTTAGCAGGGTGGCAGCTCCTCGCTCTTCACGAGTTTCCAAACAGTTTCCTTTTCCAAGTAATCTCTCGTAGTGTTGTACGAGTCTTCATCTGCACAGATGACTCCATAGTAGCCGTCCATAAGACGGCAGGATTATAACCTCGGCGCCTTCTGCACCCTATCTGTGACCATCATCAGGGCCTCTTGTATAGCTCCTACATTTCCCTCAGTCACTAAGCTGACCGGGTAGTCCTTAGGAACTATTGCAGCCTTAATACCTTTAAGAGCTGCTTTGTAGCTCACGCCCGAAGCAGAAAACTTCGTGCGCTTAGTTACTTTATCCTCAGGAGTGCCCCTAGCCGACACGGTTCGCTTAACGGCCACTGTTGGCTTAGGTTCTCTCTGAGGTTCCTTTTGAGAAAGGGGGAGCCTTATTTTAGTCGTATCCACTCCCTGTTTCCTCATCTTCTTTAATTTCTTTCTTTGTGCCCCGGAAAGATGTTTTCTTTCCTTGGGTGCACCCTCTGTTTTTGCAACGTTCTCAGTTTCAGTCCGTTGCGTTTCAGTTTTCCCAGACTATACAGGAATCCCAAGAGAACAGACTGAGGCTCTTACAAGGAAGACCTGTTAGCTGCAACCCGAAATATCCCTGTTAGAATAGGGAATGTGTAAGAGCTAGAGTTGGCTGTTAAATTGTTGCAACGGACCATTCTTTCCTGCTATGAAAATAACTGTTCCCTTAGGGAGCGCCGTATAGCTATACGGGCTGCATGGTGGAATGCAGAGTTAACCAATTTAAGGAAAGAAACTCGCCGGTCATTTAATAGGGCGAAGAAAACAGGTAATTGGGAAGCTTACAAGGCTCTCCACAATGATAAAATCAAATACTGGAGAAAATTCTATGAGGACATCGAAGGTGCTCCTGACATGGCCAGAATTAACAGAATTCTCAAAAAAGATCCTTCCAACGCAATTAGATCTATACAAAAATCGGACGGGAGGTGTACCAGTACCGTGGAAGAGACTTTAGAGTATCTTCTGGGGGTACACTTTCCAGGTTCGGAGCGTATGGATGTTTGTGATACCAATCAAGTTGTCACCTCTTGGAGGGCGACTAGGAATGATTGGGAGATATCAAACGAGATCTTCAAGCCCCATTTAATTAGATGGACGATAGGATCGTTGGAACCATATAAATCCGCAGGACCAAACGGAGTGTTTCCCAAACTCCTTCAAGAGGGAATTGGGGAAATTATGGGTCCTCTATTGGAGATATTCAGGTCTAGCCATGCTATGGGTTATATCCATAGGGCATGGAGAGAAACTAGGGTAGTGTTTATTCCGACGCCCGGAAAAGGAACATATACCCACCCTAAATCATTTAGACCAATTAGTCTTACCTCTTTTATGTTGAAGACTATGGAAAAAATTATATATTTAAATATTAAAGAAGGGGCTCTAGATAGATCTCCTCTACACTCACTGCAATGGGCATACCAGATGGGAAAATCAGGTGAGGGTGCCCTGCATAGCCTGGTGAGAGGGCTCGAAAAGAGCCTACACTACAAGGAAATTCCACTTGCAGTTTTCTTAGACATAGAGGGAGCTTTCCATAACATCTCGACGTCTTCTATTATTCGATCTTTAAGAGATCGAAAAATAAAAAGCACCACATGCAACTGGGTTCATAACATGCTGCGTAGCAGAGTAGTTCATGCCCAAATGCAAAACAAAACGATCTCCATGAGGACAACAAAAGGGTGTCCTCAAGAAGGCGTATTGTCACCGCTACTATAGAGTCTAGTAGTGGATAATCACCTCAGGACATTAAATGACCAGGGAATATGGACGCAGGGGTTGTCATAGTGTCCCAGGAGAAATTCCTGGGGACAGCATCATGCGAAATGCTCTGCGAATTATGGAAAGATGGTGCCTTGAGGAGGGATTAACTGTCAATCCTCAAAAAACAAGTTGGTAGCCTTTACCAACATGAGAAAACTAAATGATCTGGGTAGCGTAAAGCTGTTTGGACAAGAGTTAGAACTAACCAATGAAGTGAAGTAGCTAGGCATAACACTTGATGCGAAACTGAATTGGAGCAGACACCTAGTCAAAGTGGCGGACAGGGCGGCGCAGCTCTTCTGGAGATGCAGAAGAGCTGTTGGAGAGACCTGGGGACTAATACCCAATGTGGTATACTGGTTGTACACAGTAGTAATAAGACCAACGATTACCTATGGAGCAGTTGTATGGTGGAAGAGGACGGAGCGGACGTCGTTGGTGGGGCTCCTAACAACTCTCCAGCGACAGGCTCTGTTGGGAATCACAGGAGCTATGAACAGCACGGGAACCGCTTCCATGGAGGCCATCGTGGGTCTCCCTCCGCTGGAACTATTTGTAAAGGCGAAGGCAATGGCTGCGATACTGAGGCTGAACGCCAACGACGTATGGTGTCCTAATAAGGTTGTAGGGAGCCATACAGATATCACAGGAACTATTCTGGAAGAGCCGATATTTCAAATGCCGGCGGACAGTATGGCACCTGAAATTATGGTTACAGCTAAGCTGAACATACTTATACCGCCCAGGGAACAGGCAAAAAGTCGCTCCATCGATTGTGGTGCCGGCACCTGGTACACTGATGGATCACAATCTAGTCAGGGGGCAGGTGCAGGCATATGCGGAATGTACCCATCGATATGTTTGGGGAAACATACTACGGTTTTCCAGGCCGAATTGTTTGCAGTCGCAGCCTGCGCCGACGAAATTCGGGAAGCCGGCTGCGCAAACAAAAAAAATTAACATAATGAATAATAGTCAGGCGGCTATTAAAGCCATTATGAACCCATCTACTAGGTCTAAGCTGGTGAAATATTGTATACAGGTCCCCAATAAACTGGTATAAGACAATACAGTGTCGCTGATACGGGTGCTAGGACATGAGGGAATTAAAGGCAATGAGATAGCCGACAAACTGGCCAAAGAAGGTACTAATAGGAACTTCATAGAACCAGCACCTGTATGTGGAATCACTAAGGATTCCGCTAAAAGGGAGAACTGGTTATGGCTAGAAAAAGAACATAAAAATAAATGGAGGTTAACTTCAAGTGTACTCAAACTTTCCCTGAGGAGGATAGTGGCTTTTATCGAGGACACAAGTCTAACAGAGTGGAACTGAGAGATCTATTGGGGATAGTACAAAGAGTAGTGTGCTCAAGTGCCTGGACGTGCTGGCGTCCAACCCAAAACAGAAGAAGAAGATCTGTGTAAATGACATCTACTTGTTTTAAATCGTCAATGGCAATGCATATATCATGAGAGATACATGCTAAATTAGTTACAGACGATCTTCCTGGGACAAAGCCATGCTGAAGAGGTGATACTTTTGATTTAAATTTGTTACACTCTACATTGTACAGAATATGCTCGAAAACCTAAGCAAAATTACAAAGTATTGATATTGGCCTATAATTACGCACATCAGTAATGTCTCCACTCCTAAATACTGGAGTAACTCTAGTTCGCTTCCAATATGATGGGAAGGTATTCTTTCAATGCATCATTCTGCAATCCCTTATCACAAATAAAGGTAGCTGATCATCGCCAGCTGTGCCCGAGTTGTTTAATTTTAACATACTATTGATTACATCGGTCTCAGATACCTATGTATCCCACATCAACAATATCATACGGGAAAACTGTATTGCAATTTCCATCAAAAGAGGTAGAACTAGGTAAGTAAGCGCTGGAGAACATCTTGGCGAAAGCCTTAACAATGTCATCAGGACCATTAAAATGGAAAGTGCGATCACGCATTATCGCAGGAATTCTGGAATTCAATTTCTTCTGATTTATGAAATTCCAAAACAGTTCTGGGTGCGTTTGAAGATTAAATTCCGCATTTTTTATATAGGCTTAATACGACACAGAAATTTTATTTTTTATAAGTCTTCTGAGGCGATAGAATTCATCATAAAAGCAAACGCGCTTAGTACGGATCCATTTCCGATGATAAAACTCCTTAGTCTTCAAATTACGTTTCACTTCAACAGTAAACCAAGGTAGACTTATTGACCTATTGAACATATTGTAGGGCTTAGTATAGAATGCGTCGACACACAAATCAACATCCTCGTAGCCATCCAACTCAATCCATTTTGCAGAATAGATGTCATTACAAAGTTTTATATAATCAGCTCTATGAAAATTATAACGCTGGTTGCCGTTAGAAGGAAATGGCTTTTGCTTTATAATAGAAGACAATGTTAAGGTTATAAATAGAGAAGGGTGATGAACATCTTCAGATACCAGTGGTATACAATCCCGTTATATCACAATGTTGAATTCAATATTGCCAAATACAAGATCCAACAACCTATGATTATTATTATTCAAAACATTATTATATTGACGAAGATTTATTGCAGCACAGAAATTATTAATAATATTTGTTTTCAGAAAATTGACGGAGGATGCATAATAATCTGGAAGAAGTCACCAATTAATACAACTGGAAAGTCCAATAGCAGTAACTACAGGTTCTCGAAAAATACCGAACACCGAACTCTACGATACTCCAAAATGCCTGGTTACATCTAACAGCGATCCTACAGACCGTCCCTCTGCATAACACAGGATATCCAGCTTTATGTGTTGTGGTAACGCGTGATTGGTCTGTTTTTATTTTGTTAAAAATATTTAAAATTGTTTTCGCACAAGATAAAGGCCTGTTAGGATAATTAACGGAAAACTTGTCTCTGACCGTTCTTAAACTATTATTCTTCTGGTACCACATTTAACATTGCATGAAAATGTAGCAATTTCATCTTTATTGTATTTATTCATGTTTTAAATAAATTATCTATTTTTCAATAAAATGTATTTAATTTAAGATTCATGTATGAACAAAACTTCATAAATATTTGACATTAAAAAATATTTTTCACCTCTCCATGGCAAACTAATTTAAGAATTAAGCAATAGGAAATACTTCACTGGTGTGTAACTGGTTACGTACTATGCCACTAATGCCTTAACAATTCTTTTTTATAATTACACAGGGAAATGTATGTGTAATGATAAAAAACGAACCCGGTATATACACCGTGTCCAAAGTTATCGGTGCACTATTGCTATCTCCGTTATTTTTGGAGCTACGGTTTTGGTTATATTAGCAAATTACTAGTATTTTACCGCTGATTCGTATGCAGTTCATGAAAAACAATTGAATTACGCATTTCTGAGAAATTTGGAATTTTTTTTTTTTTTTAATGGAACACTTGTATATATTTGTACATATTTCGAAAGAGTATAATATCTTGAACAAAAAATATCAAATACATAACTAACTTTAACTAAAAACAAACAAATGGGAACCGTTTAAAGCTTAAGAAATTTGTTAACATTTAACTTTATATCGGTCATGGAAAATAACAACAAAATATAATGTTCACGGTACAAAAAAATATCGTACACAATAATCAAATAAGTGTGATTTTGTATTACCTATTCAACATTTTGCCTTACTTGATAAATGTTCAGAGACATTGTCTTGCTGTTCAATGCATTTTTCGGCTCCCACGATAACGCTTTGAGTAGTTTTTCTAAGTTTTTGAGTTCCACAACATTTCGATATCGCCGCTTGTATGCCTCATCCTTTACAAAACCCCAAAAATGAAAATCTAGAGGTGTCAAGTCAGAAGAACGCGCAAGCCAACGAAACGTGCGTAGGTTCATATCTACTTTTGATTAAACGTTTCGTTTAACAAATTGTAAGTGTTAACGTAATTATGAAGAGGTATCCTATCCTGCTGAAAATAAATACTGAGCCTATCAAGCACTGGCATATCATCTAAGAGACCATCAACTCTCAGAGGATTTTCTACTCCAGTAATGCTGATTTTTCTTATTGCATATAGCTGAATTAGAAAAGTTAGATTCGTCAGACCATAGAATGTAATTTAAATTATCTGTACGTTGATTATAAAAATTTCTCAACCAATTAAAGAAAACTAACCTTCTGTCTGCATCGCCGAGAAGTAAAGTCTGAACTTTGTGGTGTTTGTACGGACGCAACTTATGTTTTATAGAATACCGTGCACTGTACTCTTTTTTAAATCTAATTCTCTGGTACAACTTCGAATGGATTTTTCTAGATTGGTTTCAAAATAAGCTAACACATTTCCGTTTCTTCGTCTATTATAAAATCCCTTTTCCTTCGTATCTTCAATGTTTCTTCGTTCCTTCGAAATTTTCCATACAATCTTAGAAAATAAAACTGATTTGGTGATTGACGATTCACATATTGCTATGAATTGTGATTTTAATTTGCTTATTGACTTATGTTCACAATCCACAGTAGCTCCTCCGAACTAGACTCAGATGGGTGGGCACCTTCCTTGAGCTTCTTAATCGTCAGGGTTATTCTCACGAATATCGTGGTATTTAGTTTTGTATACGTCACGTCACAAAAACTATTATCTGAGAGATTCCAGATAGGTCAATTTATTCAAATTACAAGTTTAAAAGACTTGTAATAACCCGTAATTGAATTTTAATAACATCAAAACACTTCAAAAATACCAAACGAAGTTATCCAAACTACATTAAACAAAATTAAGTTCTGTTCAATATTAATAAAAAAAAAGACCTCCTATCTGTTAAAGGACTATCAAATCTCTAAAGCATGATGAAGCCACAGGAAACCGCAAGACATCCCTACCTAACATAAAAATAAATCAAAATAACAATAATATATATATCTGTATTATTATGACTTCCTGCTTGGCGCGGACTTCGAACATCAAAATAGGCCCGTGCAATCTACAGGCATGGACAAAAATACATATTACAATAAATTGTTATAAAATTTTTAATTTTAAAAGTTATCTCCCTGGAATAAAATTTTACAAATAAATACAATAATTTTCCTATCTGTTTTTTGTTTCTTCTGCAGGGAAAAATTCACGACAATATGTGTTTTGATAGTAACGAAGCGCATTTCTTGTCATGTTATCGACAATTTCAATGGGCTTACTATTTGTTTTACCTTGAAGTGAAAGAAGCCTACTATTAATGTTTCCTTGACATCAAGTAAAATTCAACATAACTACTTTATTATTCGTTTGAGGGCAATAGCGTATGAAGCTTTTATATCATAAATAGGGACCGGAAAACATCGGGTTGAAATGACGTCGTCATTAAGACGGACGATATAAATAGTCTACAACATCTGTAAGTACATCACGCGGTTATTGAATGCACTATTGATCTGGCTAGCGCGCACATCTGTTTTCATCGACAATTGCCACGTTTTTTGTTGGATATTTACAGTTAAATTTCTGTTTTCATGAGCGTAGATAGAAGAGGGGTTCTTATGATTTATTTTACTTATTAGTTTATATTTCGTAAGATAAATAAACTGCTGTGACTTAGTTTCCTGTTTTAACTGTTAATTACATGGTAATTTTTGTGATAGATCCTGTTTAATATCGTTTGATTGAATCTACTTCTCCCAATTATTTCGACGTAAGTGTGCATTGAATTTCGTTCAGTTTCAATAACTTACGTATACCTTTTTAATTTTCATTTATTTAGATCTAGAGCATTGTTTAAGTTACTTTTTCAGATATGATATGGAAGAACGTCGAGAACGAGATTGTATATCCATTGTCAGTGATTCCGAAATTTATTTCAAAATCTGTAAAATATCGTTAAAAAATTCCATGAAATCACACGTACAACGTCACTTAACATCGCAAACGCATGCACAGAAATTGGAACCGTTGGAATATGACAATTTTAACGAAGAACTCTGTGAAACTTTTATGGCGGCTAATATTCCATTAAATAAACTTAACAATCCCACTTCAAAAATATTTCTCCAAAAATATACTGGTCGAAATGTTCCTGATGTATCCACCTTACGCAAATATTATGTTTCTAAGTGCTCCACGAAAGCAGTGAACGCATTAGAAACCATCTTTCAAATCAGTACCTATAGATAAGTGCCTGTAATGTGGGGCCTTATGCCCTAAGGCAGGGTCGCCATGTAATGTCCTATGTGGCTGGAGGATCGCCATGTAATGTGCGCCGTTTGTGCAACACATTGTTGTGCAGGTTCGTGGCAGGGTGAATAATCAAACAATACAAGTACGAAGTTTGTTTAACATACTATAATTAATTAACACTTAAAAATGGTTAACAGTCGTATTTACAAAGATATATACATAATAATTATATCAACTAAGACAGGGGTAGAAAGGGGTACTATGACGTATCCACAGTTCGTACCACAGACTAGTTGCGACTATCCCCTCTCTACTTAATCTATTACCTTATATACATAAGAAGATCTTTGTGTTACTTACAAGTTGTTCTAGATGCAAGTGTATAACCCTGGTGCATAGCCTTGTGTATGTAGTAAATATGAAGTAAGGCCGTGTTTATATAATACACTAACGTTTCGTATTAAAGTCGAGGCTATCGCCTTGCTAAAGTGTTACATGCACATGACCATGTACTGAGTTATTACATGCCGATGAAACTGTCGATATATTAGGACGCTGTGTGGAGGTAAATGTTGTAGCTGGTGTACTACATCCAACTATTCCATATAACGCATATGTAATAGCAACAAAAGTTTAAATACAGTTGATGCGGAAACAGTAGCCAAAACCATTTACGAGAATATGCATCAAATGCTTCATTCGGACGACAGGTACAAGAGGTGAGAGTAGCTCTTTACAGGGAAAAACTGCCATCTTTGTCACTACCTCTCTCTCCAGTAATAACTAGATGGGGCACATGGAGCTACTAGTTTTTATGCAGAGAATTTCGATAATTTACAAAATTTCGTTGCATGTTTAAATGACGATGCTCGGAGTATTTCTGAGTGTAAGAAACTAACACAAATTCCACATTTAAAAAATCAGTTGTACTTTGCAAACACTTTGGAAATTCAACAAAACTAATTGCTTATTTTGAAAATCAAAATCCCAAATTAAAAGATGGATTAACCACATTAGATGTGGCTATTAATAATTTAAAAAATATTCCAAGTGACTTCGGATGTGGCCTTCGGCAAAAGTTTGACACAGTTTTTAATAGAAATCCAGATTTAATAACATTGCGGCAATTGTGTATGGGGACAATTTCTCAAAATCTAACTGCCAAATACGCTGAAATAAAAGAATATTTCCAGTATGCACCTATAACCAGTTGCGATGTAGAAAGGACGTTTTCTATTTACAAGGATGTATTTCATCCAAAGAGAACAAATTTTACAGAAGAGAACCTTAAGAAAGTATTGCTAGTAAATATATAATATATATATATATATATATATATATATATATATATATATATATATATATATATAATTAGAGCTGAGGATGTTTGCGGTACGGCAGGACCGTATGTAGTGCATCCCCACCAGCGTATAAACACGATGCAGCGAAACACTTTAGTTAGTCGTGAACTGGCAACGTGATCGTGTGTTGTCTTGAGCTCTATTTAATAAGTATGACGGACGCGCCCATTGTATAACGACGTGAAGAAATTTATCCGAGACTTTCCCGATTTGTATTATAATGGAGCAAAAGTGGTTTGTAAATTATGCGATAAACAGTTACTTTGCTGGGACAAATACGACTGTAAAAGACATGTTGAAAGTGTACACCACAAAGACAAAAAAAATAATGTGCTGTCTAAAACGCAATTCATTTTCGATTTATTGACAATGCTACTCGTCTGCGATGTGCCAGTTCACCTGCTAGATAAAAAAGCCTTTCACGACTTTTGGAATAAATACAATTCCAACAAAAAGCTACCGTCACGGAGAACGTTACTCACCTATTTACCAATTGTGCGTGAGGACATTGAAAACAGAATGAAAGCAGTAGTAAATGATAAACAGTTATGGGTATGTGTCGACGAAACGACAGATCGAAAAAAACATTCTATTGTGAATATTATAGTGCGTGTACTAGATCCTGTCAAATCAACATTTCCCATTTTATTAGCCAGCAAAAGATTGGAAAAGTGCACTAGCGAAGTAATTACGAAGGTAGTGCTCGATACGCTACAAAAATTTCAAGTTTCAACTAATCAACTCCTGATGTTTATGAGCGATGGTGCTGCGACAATGCGTTCTGTAGGCCGTTCTCTTAAAGCAGATTGTGAGAGACTTTTGCATGTAACATGTAAAGTTCATGCTTTACACCTTGTGGCACAAACTATTCGGCAATGTTATCCAGAGGTGGATGCATTAATAGCAACCACAAAAAAAGTGTTTCTAAAATCTCCCAAACGAATTCGAGAGTTTCACAGTCGGTGCCCTGGTATTCCCGAACCACCAGAGCCAATCCTTACACGTTGGGGAAGTTGGTTAAAGGCGGCATTTTATTATGCCAAGTATTTCCAACAAATAAAATCTGTGGTTCTACAATTCAATCCTGCCGAAGCTGTAGCCATTAAGGAAAGCCAGAGACTCTTTCAAAACCCTTCCCTTGATGCAGATTTACAAACTATTTATAACAATCATATAGGATTGTTTAACGCAATCGAGAAATTTCAAAATACTGCATTATCGTTAGCGGAGTCACTGCAAATACTGGACGATGTACACGCCCAGCTATGCGCAGTAAATGACAACAAAAATGTTAATGTAATAGAAAAGTTCGAGAGTGTGATAAACAATGATTTTGATTTTACCAGATTAAAACAAATTAGTAATGGTGCAAGTGTAGATTCGGTTTCTATCTATAAAGATTATTTTAATTGTGCGTGTGTTACATCCGTAGATGTCGAGCGGTCTTTCTCAAAATATAAAAAAATTTATTCATCACGGCGTACATCGCTCACCGCTACAAATATGGAAACGTATCTAATGCTACAAACTTACTGCAAGTCTTATCCACTTGGCGCTATGCTATAATAATCGTAAATAAGGTAAGTGTGTTATTTATATACAGTACACATAACTGACATACCTAAGTGATATAAATAGCGAATGCATGTAAAGCAATAAAATCACGCATGCATCACCGATCGAAACAAGGTCATTATATTCGTGCGTTTAACTGAATACTATCCTGGCACACCGCAAACATCCCCAGCTCTATATATAATATTCCTTTACTCAACTTGAACTACAAAATGAACAAATAAAAATGTATTTCGTATTTTGTAGCCGTATATATACCCGTTTTATTATTATAAGTATAATTATATAAATAAAATTAAAAACTTTAAAAATACAAATGTTCAATAGTACGCTCGTGGGCGATGAGTCAACAACCTCTCGTGTCCGGTCTCTTATCATAAATAAAGTTATCTTTCAAAATATGTACAAATATACCGGGTGTTTCATTAAAAAACAAAATCTTAGAAATTCTTAGAAATACGTAACTCAGTTGTTTTTTCATGAACTGCATGTTAATCAGTGTTAAAAATACTACTAATTTGCTAATTTGACCAAAACCGTAGCTCCAAAACTAACGGAAATAGCAATAGTGCACCAATAACATTGGACACGGTATGTACTTGCTTTATAGAAGCATAAACATTTTCCATCACATATTTCATTACCTAATTTGTTACCTCATGAAGAGCCACATAGCTTATTCAATGAAAACAAAGCAATATTTAGAATATTAGAACCAGGACAGATTAGCTTAGTGAGAATTTATATTAGGAAGATAAATCGTCTTAAGACGTATTATAAGTAAAGAAACAATGATACCACAAAAATTTGAAGTATATATTTTGCCAACTCGATACGCTCACATATATTTTTTGAGTAATAGATAGACATTATCAATGGGCAATTAGGGAAAAGGCTCCAGCTTTTAAATTAAATTGATTACTTCAAGGTAAGTCATTTAAATAAACATGCGGAAACGTGCATGAATAATAAGATTAATAAGAATTATTTCCAAATTTCAAACAGAAAATAACGGTTAAACACTTAACCTACTAGAAAATTTAATAATAAAGTTATAAAAAAAAATTAGGCTCTCAAGTACACTTGAACAAATACCTTAATTTATCATTGTGACATTTGGGCCTCCCACTTCACTATGTAGTGCGCATTTATCAACCACCTAATGAAGCCAATGTTTAGTAAAACAATTGCAGCGCGTTAAAATTAAAAATTATTTGAAACTTGTAACTACTTATTTAATCTATATTTAAAATTGAATTTTATTATATCTAATTTAAATGTATGTATTTTTAAACAATATAAATTACATCATGCACTGACGAATCTACAGCAAGATGAAACACGTGTCTGTATGTCTGGAAAGCAATTTTCACACAAATATTATAATATAATATTGTGATGACTCAACCGATGACGCGTCGCGCGTCATACCTCTGGCGCTTTCTCGATGCAGATAGAGCGCTCGAGAAAAATATTCACATTCATATATAAGCCGTCGAGGAAGGGATGACGACCATTCAATACCAGAGCCTCGCGGAGTGAACATAAATATAAATACATAAATGTGCTTATTGTTAGTAATTAGTTTTTATATTGTTATTCGTTTTATTATTAACTAGCAATGCCCCGCGGTTTCACCCACGTAGAATATGGTTTGATTATTGTCGGCACTTTTATTAACTTTTAAAATGTAAGAAAGTAGTTATAGTGGCATAACTACAGTAGACATATGGTATCGCGGACTTTTTTGTAGATATTAATACGTTCTATAATACTGTAGAACATTTTTTTGTTCTATCAACAATAGTTTCCGCAGCGTACGCGATGACAGATTTTTTGTGACTAATTTTTTCACACCTTGGGTTACATTTTTATTGGGGATCCCAATAAAATGATCATTTTTTGAAAATGTAATATAGCCTATGGCACTCAGTGAAAATGCAGCTTTCTAATGTTGAAAGAATTTTTGAAATCGGTCCAGTAGTTTTTGTGTGAAAACATTATAAACATACATACAAAAACACAAATGTTTCCTCTTTATAATATTAGTTTAGATATAGTGTTAAGACACACACAAGTTATCGTTAGTTTTATTTAAGAACCCGAAAAGACAAACGTTATATATAATATATTCACACTGAAGTATGTTTAAAATTATTTCGTAAGGTCAATTAGCTCTTAAAAGGCGTGAAAAAAGTAAATAGAAAAACGCTAATAACAACTAGATGCAAACATAAGAAAATAAGTTCTGCTTTTTACGAACTAGTATTTACAATGGTACCTTTTAATTTTAAACACGATAAAAAAAGATTGTGTTATAGGCAACCAAGTTTACTGACTTCAACACTTTTTTTAAATATAAGTTTTCTTAATTGAAATGTAGAATAATGCATTTGTTACAAATCAACAAATGTATATATAAACAATAATACGGAGAGGGCGTAATGTTTTAAAGTTTAAGATATCTTTAAATACACATCATGAGCACATATCTCTGCATTGTTTCCAGAGAGTTGTTAATATATGTACAGTATATTTCAAATTAAATGCGAAAACTACGAAATATTTATGAGCAGCCAACATCGCACTGTTGTAATGTTGGTGATCGCCTCTCTTCATACCTAGTGATACATAATCCGTAATTCTCTGTTAATATATTTAACGTGACTACATTTTCCTTTAATTTTTAATTATTTTGTAATTTTTGAAATTCTAAATGTATAAAATGTGTTGATAAATAATAAATTAATTTAAAAAAAAAGGTAGAGTCAATGTCTATAATAACTGAACGTATTCTTTAAAAATTGTCATCGGGGAATCGATCGCGTATCTGTCGAAGAGCCTTATATAGATAGGGTATATAAGTGCATTTGTATACTGGAGAAGTTGCGGTATATATTATACATATACGTGTATTTTTGTAAGACCATGGGTAATACGTTTTATGTATTCCTTAATGAGGGCCAGCGCTCAAACGTTGATGTAAATAAACATATGTTGGATTCATAACTATATACAAAACATCTGTTTCTGTGTATTTTTTAGGAAGGTGACAACATAATATTTCAATTTTTTTTTTTTATAAATACTATGCGATTTTCTGTATGATGTTTTAAAAACATTTTAAAAGCTTCTTGTAATATTAAAGTAAGTTCTAAAATTACTTAATATTTCAATAAACATGTTTGACATAATAAAGAAATTCATTTTTATTTGTAATTTAACCAAATTTACTTTTGTCCATATGGAATTAGTAATTTGGTTATTATTTCATTATAAAAAATATCTATAAATCTTGATAATGTTCATTCGTATGACTAAAAATATGTATGCGGACGACAATGTATTCTGCGTATATAAGATATACCATTTTTTATAGTGATAAGGTTTATAAAGAAGAGAAGTAAATAAAAAAACGCAACTATTCTTATAAATACTAACATAACAAAAAAAATAAAAAAAATAACAAAATATTGAGGAATTAAATTGGAACAAACAATAAATTCAAAATAATATTGTAAATGCAAATATTTTTCAATTAAGAACAATATGCTCTGAAATTTAAATGAGAATAAAAAATCTTTTTTGAAGAAACCAATTTCCACATACTGTTGAACAATTTTAAAATAAATGCTTAAATGAGTTTCACCCAAAAAAGAAGCAACCAAAATGTTTAAATAATCTATGAATAAAAGTACATAAACAGACTATTATTATATGATTAAATATTTTAGTACATACTATATTAGGTATGGCTCTTAAGAAAACAGCGATTAAAAGAAATAAATTTAAAATTATTAACAAATTATTTGCGAAAATAATACGCGTTGCCTTCCGGCTCTAAAACTATATTTTAATATTTGGTCCAACGAACATTATTATCAATAGTTGATTGCAGTCGCCTTTCCATGGAATTTACGAGGTTTTCACAAATTTACGTAAACCTGTAATGCTCCCAAATTGTGCTGGCATGCAAATAAATTTCTCATGCATTTCTTATGCGAATGTTTCCCCGGAAGTCATTCCATCGCCGCACAATGTCTGCCCAAAGATTTTCAATGTGGTTAAAGTCCAGGGATCTAGCAGGCCAATTCGTCACTATGAATTGAGGGTGGTTGTCAAACCATTCTCTAACAATTATAACAGTATGCACCGGACAATTGTCATGCACATACATTACAGCTGCGTCCCCATAAACTGCCTGTACGCTCGGTAGCATGCTATTTTCTAATAATTGCACATACACCTTTGCATCCATTCGTGGGTCTACGCGTACAGGTTCTCCGGGACCTGCTACAGACATCCACCCCCACATGTTAAGGGATATTCGGCCGCTCCTCTTCTTTTTGAGTACATTCCGCTATTGGTATCTCGAATTCGGCAACCTGTACAAAGGTTTCCGAGACCCAATTTCGGAAGAGAACACCTTTTCGTCCGTCAAAATCGTGTTGTCCCAATATCGTCCTATGTTTGCTTGTGCGAACTGCAATCTGCGTTCCACATGAACCGGAGTTAAATCGATTTTCTGTGCTGGACGTCTGCATTTGTATCCGCTGTCCTTGAGTCTCCTCCCAAGTGCTGGGCGGCTGCAATTGAAATTATTTAACTCGATAACCATTTGCATGGAAGAAAACGGTTGTTGAGAAACGTAGTTTATCGCGTTATTCAAGACATTTTCATCCAGTACTCGTTTCCTTCCACATCTAAGCCGTTTATTGAAGAATTGAATTGCTTCTTCTTCTCATTTCTTTTTCCATCTATAGACCTGCGAGACCCGTGAAATAAAATTAAACGAATACATAGTTCGTGAAGACGATTTTAGGACAATCTTAAGAGGAATATTTACATTAACATTATAATGTTAAAGAATCTAATTTAAAACGTATTTTGAACATAATTATTAAATACATTTTTTAAAAACTTTATAAACAAAATTAAAATATTTTTATTGTAGTAATTCCCCTTAAGGAACATTTTTTTTATATATACGGAGTCAAATACAGCTTCCTTATCCTAATAGAATCCCTAAGTAGCTCTTCCTAAGCTGTTTATGGAACACATTGAGTTAAGGAATAAATCAAATGAAGATACCTTTTTTCAAATCTATGATTTTTGTAATATGGGTTTCTTCGAATTATATATACATAAATTAATCATTTTCATAAAACAAAATCAAAATCGATTTATTCGCTTATAATTATTTTATTGTTGAATCGAATAAAACTATTTAACAATAAGCATGGTAGACTGATGATTTTAAACGTTAAAAAAAAAAACTTTATTGATTACTTTATTCAATTTTTTTTTTACAATTTGAAAATTATTAAATATTGTTTGAGAGTGATTTATGGCTCATAAAAAATTGTATCAATATATTATATTGCAACGAAATATTTATTTTTTACTGTTACACCGTTCAATCTGTATAATAATAAAACTGATAAATGTCTTTAAGTTAGCCAATATACAAACTAAAAGACCACATTCATACTGAAGAGTGTAGGATAATATTGTGAATTATAATGTTCGCCTCAAAGTGTAAAATGCTATGTGAAAGTGTGTATGTATATACATTTTTAATGGTTTTGTTTTCCCCATTTCAAGAGATGGGTTAGTAATATAAACAAAACCAGATGTAAAGGGACGAGTAGAATTACGCGCCTGAATGAGGCGAAAATTAGAATTCACATGGAAAGGGGGCTGCAATCTACTATTGATAATTATGGTCGTTGAAGCTATTATTAAAGTTAAGTTTTAGGGCCGAGAAAGCTACGTTTTTTTTTTCGGCCAAAAATTGTTTATAATTTTGAATTTTTTTTGGTCGATTATTATAAATACTTATATTAGCAATATTAATGTCTCACTATTAGTCAAAATTAATTTTAGAGCCGTACCTAACATAGTAGTAAAATATTTATTAATAAAATAATTAGGGTTTGCTATATTTTCTGTGACCACGCGCGAATTACGTGCACATGTATTAATAACACATTGAAAGCAATATTATAAAAAGAGTGGACCAATTCGGAGCGAAAGTAGAGGCGTAACCAACGAATTGGTTCCCGTATGCTTAACATTATCAATATCTAGAGAAATACTATCGCGACCGAACCTGTTAATATCTTAGATACAAAACAAATGTAAGACGGTTTTTCTAGATTATGAAACGTTCTCGATGATACGTAAAAAAAAAAATTTTAAAATGTATGTAATTCGAAGAATATAAATAAATATTACCGTCTTATGCGTTTTCCGTGTCTTGAAAATCTGGAGAAGCGCGATGAAATATTGTTGACGGAAGGTGCGTCTCCAAAGTTATTTCTCGAAAACGCGTCCGCCATTAGGAAAATATGTGCTTGTATAAAGAAAACGATCGCTACACATCTAGTGATGTGATGTTTGCATAATTGAATTAATCTTTGAAACAACTTAATACATCTGTAGACGAACCATCATAAATTTGTCTAAGTCTGGCAAAATAATAATATTTATCTAAAACACTTTCAAACTTACAAAAAATACACTCATTTGTTGTGTCTTCTTTCGAACATAGCTGTGCGTGTGTATCTCTCACAACTAGCACTGATTCCTGTAACGATAGCGAAGAATTTTGTAGGTTTTCTAATGCTTGCACTATTCCGAAGTAATAGTTGTCAATAGTTTGCAAATCACATTTAACCTGACTATTTTGAATTTTTAGTCCGACTTAAAAGGTCACAAATACGCAAACAATCAGACAGCTTTAAAAAACACACCAGATGACACAAAAACATAACTTTGATTTTGAAAATACCTAAATAATAACAAAGCACAAAAATAAAAAGGATAGGGAGGTCTTAGAAATGATCCATATTTTCAAAAACAGCAGAACAATCTACGACCATAACGAGATTGATGGACTTTCTAAACTCTATTATCCACTAATTAAACAATAGAAGACAACTAATCCCACCCACACGCACCAAAATTTATTATTTTTTTTTTGTTTTCCGTTGTAAATATATATATACTAAGATTCCCTAATACATGGCTTGATCATGCTAATTTAAAAAAAAAAAAAAAAAAAATCATTTATCCAACAAAGACATTTAGTTACACAAAATATTCGGAATGACGCGATCGACCCTGGAAAGGTGTCGGGCAGGTCCGACCATACAAGTACACAAGTATGTGTTTTGAAACGTAATAAATCGGTGAGTTTAATATCATTTAATTTTCCTTACTTTATTAGTATTTTAATTTTAATTTCTTATTCATTCATACAAATGTATAATTATTGTCTTACCTTTCGTTGTATTAATTTTTTGTTTCTATTCATTTAAGAATTACTTAATAATAAAAAGAGTCGAAACGTCGTAGAGAAAAATCTTGAAATTCATGAAAGGTCGCTAAACAAATGAAAACGTCAATTATTTTAAATATTAAGACACGGGCAATAAAATAAATAAGATATTTAATTCGTATTAACATTAAATAAATAAATACCTATATATATATATATATATATATATATATATATATATATATATATATATATATATTGATGTGAGTCTCCTTTCTTCTTTAATAAATTCTTTTACTAATAATATTTCGGTTTCAAGAATGTTATATCTACAATATTCAGATTTGTGAATTATTACTTTAACGTTAGAATTTTGTAATAAATTCATAATTGGTATTTGAAATCATGATGCCGTTGAATATTTTATGTAATATTTAATCTATTTGCTAATTATCAAAATTAACTCTAATTTATTTTCAAGAGGACTTGAGATTTCTAAAAAACCAACTATGTTTTATCTTACTTTTGAACATATATCTGCAAATTATGTTATTTGTTTGGCTTCTTTGAACTTCATTTTCATAATTTGTAATTTAGATTACGTGGTTGAATTTGAATATTATATTATATTTAGTATTATTTTAGAAACCTTTGTATTAATTACTTAAAATATCAGATTGATACTATTACTAAAGTTCTGATGTGAGTCTTGACGGCGAAAACAATAGGCATTGAATAAAATTGTTTTGGATGGATTGGAAAGATTTTTACCTTCACGACATAAATATTGTTTTTTAATTAATATTCCCTTTATAGTCCTCATATAAATTGTTTATGGGAATATATTTATCAAGCAGAAGAAGTGTAATAAAATACAGTTGACACATGAACCATATAAGGAGAATTTTAATATACATACGATTGCGGAAGAATGGATTTATGTTAATGCAACGCTCATAAAGAAGAATTCATATTTCTTTTCAATTATTTTGGAGAAGAACACCACTTCAGGATTTTATATTGAACATAACCCGGTGGTATACCCTGCAAGATTGGATCATAAATTTATCAGCGCCTAGGAAATTATCCAGCCATTTCAATCAAGAAACTGACAACCAACTATGATGTTCCAGTTGGAAATATTCCTGTGAATCTCGTCCAAAGAACCTGTTGAAATTGTTATCTTCAAAATTTAACGCATCCATCAGGTATTTAAGTGAAAATTGTAAAATATGTGTTTGTAATAGATATAACATTTCTTGCAATCACTTTTCTATATATCATTTAATCACGTCATCTCAAGTGTCATATCATTTAGCTTTTAAATGTCAGATTTGGTAGTTTTATTTTAAAATCTTGGAACTTGTTTAATTTAGATATAGACATAGGATTAGGTTTTCTATTATTTGAATAGGCAATACATCTCTTTAAAATTTTTTTAATTATCTTGTGATAATCTAAATAATATTATTAAATATATTGATATACATAACTTTACCTTTTACGTTTTATTTTATGTATGTTTAAGTGTTTGTCTGTGTATCGAGAACTTACTTCGAGACCCTTGAGTTTAAGTAGTTTTCTGTTATTCTTTTTCATTTATAACCTAACTATCTTATTTTTCTTGAGCTAGCCATTCTGTTATTACATTGAATTTTCTCATTCCTTATTATAGTAACGCATTCCGCGTTACTACAATATATATATATATATATATACATATATATATATATATATATATATATATATATATATATATAATTTGATACATTACATTATTATAGTTTTTCAGCTTTTATATGAAATATTTACAAATATCGCTCCGGCTTGGTCCACCATATTTATAATATTGCTTTGAATGGGTTACTTATACATGTGCATGTGATTGCCGCGTGGTCACGGAAAAGATAGCAACCTTAATAATAATAGTCTGTTTACGTACTTTTATTCTTAGATTATTTCAACTTTTTTGTAGCTTATTTTTTATGTGAAACCCTATTAAAACTTTTTTTAAAAAATTATTTCACAGTACGTGGAAATATTATTGATTCGTTTGATATAAAAAAAAATTTTTGATTTCTATTTCACAGCATATTGTTTTTAATCAAATAAAATAGCCTGTACAAAATTTTTTTTTTGTTTAATATTTATTGTCCATTAAAATAAAGTTCCACAATATTTTGTTATTATTGTTGTTTTTTTTTTGTTTGGTTATTATTATATGTAATATATTTGCCTATTTGCATTTTATTATTTACTTCTTTTGTTTATAAACCTTATCAATAATAAAAATAGTATATATTATATACGCAAACTAAATTGTCGTCCGCATACTTCTTTGTAGTCATACGAATGAAAAGTATCAAGATAGATAGAGATTTTTTATAATAAAGGAAAACCTATTTACTAAATCCATATGGACAAAAGTAAATTTTGTAAAATGACAAATCGAAATGAATTTCTTTATTATGTCAAACATGTTTATTGAAATATTAAGTAATTTAAGAACTTACTTTACTATTACAAGAAGCCTTTAAAAAGTTTGTAAAACATAAAAAAAAGAAATCGCATAGTATTTATTTAAAAAAATAATTGATATATAATGTTGTCACCTTCCAAAAAAATACACACAAAAAGAGGTTTTGTATATAGTTATGAATCCACCATATGTTTATCTCCATCAACGTTAGAGCGCTGGTCGTCATTACGGAATACATAATACGTACTACCAATGATGCATAGATATATGCCGCAACTACTCAAGTATACACATGCACTTATATACCCTATCTTAGGCTTTGCGAAAGAGACGCTCGATCGATTCCCCGATGACAATTTTTAAAGAATACGTTCAGTTATTATAGACATTGACTCTACCTTTTTTTTAAATTAATTTATTATTTATCAACACTTTTTATATATTTAGAATTTTAAAAATTTCAAAATAATTAAAAAAATTAATGAAAATGTAGTCACGTTAAATATATTAACAGAGAATTACGGATTATGTATCACTAGGTATGAAGAGGGGCGATCACCAACATTACAACAGTGCGATGTTGGCTGCTCATAAATATTTCGTAGTTTTCGCATTTAATTTGAAATATACTGTACATTTAAAATTTAAAGTGTATTTAAATATTCAATTTATATGAGAATTACCTACTTAATACACTATTAGATTACTTAATACTGTATAAACATGTAAATGGATAAGTTGAACTACAGAAATATATTCAATATAGCAAACGCCAATTAAGTTGGCGCGAGGAGGGGTAAGTTCGCGCAGGATTAGAAGTAGTGGGGGGATTTGTATGTATTTGGTTTTACATCAAATGTCAGATAATTCTAACCTCTGAGCGTGTATCACTTTATGATCCCCTAGCAAAGACATTATGTTCCGTCAAACGTCAATGACAAATGTATTCTGACAACTACTTGAGTAGTGGGGGTGGACGTTTTTGAAAACGGCTTCTGCGCACCCCCTCCTCGCGCCAACTTAATTGGCGCTTGCTATACCTATGTAATAATTTATTCTTATTACTTTACTACATATTAAATATTTCTATGAAATTCAATTTTTAAATTTTCAATGTTTTATACAATACAAATTAAATACAACACAAATCTACAAAATTCTTCATTAGCATTTTAATAAATATTGTATATATTTGCTGATCTACATCGAATTACTAACTTGAGAGTTTACTGCCTATGAATTGGATGTGCAGTAGGTATTATATTTGCTTAACCCAATACCAGCCATTGCCCCATTTATGGGACGTGACTTTGAATCAACATAACAATACTAAAACAATAGAAATCTGTATTGTAATTTGGGCTGTGGTTTGGGTCCTATACGCGTAATCGACTTTTATCGCCAGATGGCGATAAAATACAACAAGTAAGGTTAGAAAGTGGTTAGAAGTTTTACGCTTTCAAGCTCACGTGCATCGGAAGAAATACAAGTACATAACAACTGTAAATGCAATCAAAACAATATAATTGCTCTTGATCAATAGTCTTCTCGAGTTACAGTATGTGATTCAACTGAAATTTGATGTTATATTTTCTGGTATTTATAGTGTATATGTTGTTTATGTTAGCGTCCCAATATTAGGACATTGGTTGATATCAGTATCAACAGGTTTGTGTAGGTCTCCAGAGATAGTAAAATACGCGTGAAGGATATTCATAAAATTATCAAAATAAAACAAGTATGAACTCTGCAAAGTACAACGGTGCGAAATGTCTAACTACAACAGAAGTTGAGGAAATTTTACAGGATCCAGCGTTTTGGGAAGACATGAATAATAACGACGTTGATGGCGAAGATATTCAAATCGCAATCATTCCACCACAGCCAGATGAAGTGACTGATACGGAGAATTTCGACGAAAATAATCTACAAGGAGAAGAAGTACAAGATGTTGCAGGTACTCTAGAGCTATTGATACCTAATATCCGCGACGAATCTGAATTCAGCAGCGATGATGAACCACTTGCCGTGAAAAAGCGTAGAGTATCTAAAACGAAAGAAAAAAGAGCATCTGAATTTGATAAGAAAAATAACTCAAACTTTGGAAAAACAGCAAAACACCGCACTGGGTAGATGAAATAAAATACACTGACGCAAACGGTGCATCGGAAAATGATTTCGAAAATGTCACATCACTGTTACATGGAAAAACTGTTGTGGATATTTTTGAGCAATTTTTTACCGAATATGTAATAGATTACATAGTACAGCAAAGCATATTGTACGCCTGGCAAAAAAACGATCAAGACTTTTCACTCACGGCTGAAGAGTTGCGAGTTTTCATTGGCGTTCTATTGTTCAGTGGCTATCACAAGTTGCCTCAGGAGGACATGTATTAGCAACAATCTCCTGATGCTGGTGTACCTTTAGTATATAACGCACTGCCGAGAAGACGATTCAAAGAAATAAAGAAATATATTCATTTAGCTAATAACATGCTTTTAGATAAAGAGGATAAAATGTACAAACTACGACCGTATTTTGAGATGCTCAAGCAAAACTTTTTGAAATTCGGTGTGTTTCAATCCCAATTATCTATAGATGAAATGATGGTGCGGTATTACGGGCGACATTCCGCAAAAATGTATATGCGCGGAAAGCCAATAAAATTTGGCTATAAAGTCTGGTGCTTGTGTAGTTCTAATGGTTATTTACACAATTTTGAGACATATTGTCGCAAAAGCGAAAACGTGGAAGGACCGTTGGGTGTTCGGGTAATTACAAATCTTATCTCTTCAATACCAGCCGAAGAGTATGAAAAACACGAATTATTTTTTGATAATTTTTTCACAAGTCATGAAATAATGTGCAATCTAAGAGCACTGAAAATGAAAGCAACGGGAACAATTCGAGAAAACCGTACTCAAAAATGCCCATTGATTTCAAACAAAACAATGGAAAAAGAGAAGGAACGAGGTTATTTCGATTATAAATTCGACCGATCAAATGAAGTGCTTATTCTAAAATGGAATGACAATAGAGCCGTTTCACTTGCCACTAATTATAGTTGCGTTCAACCTTTAGGGCAAACCAAACGTTATTCCCGTAAGGACAGAAAGCAAATTCCAATACCGAAGGTCATACAGGAATATAACTCGCACATGAGTGGAGTGGATACGTTAGATAAACAAGTTTCACTTTATAGGATTAGAATTCGTTCCAAAAAATGGTGGTGGCCTTTATTCACCCAACTTTTAGATATAAGCATTGTAAACAGTTGGAGACTCTATCAAGTAACAAATCCTGAAGACATGATATCGCTTCCAGACGTACGTCGAAGAATAGTGTTGGCTTATATTTCCAAAACAACTTCTTCTACCCCCAAAAGGACGGGGCCACAAACATCTAAGTTGCTAGGTGGAAGAGTGAGCTGTGACGTAAGATTCGACGGTAAAAGTAATTTGATAACGCCAATTACGACACAACGCAGGTGCGCCTTCTGTAGTAAAAAAACAATGAGACTTTGTGACAAATGCGATGTACCTCTACATAATAGATGTTTTGCTCCATTCCATACAAAATAAATGTATTATTTTCAATATTACTGCAATATTACACTATTATTGTTTTCAATCAATTAAACTTTCTGTATTATTTATTATGAGCTCTACTGTTTCCTAAATGCCTCATTTCCAGCCAATGTCCCAAAAATGGGACGTACTATATTTTTGTAAGTGTGAATATTTTTTCGAAAAAAACCATCACAATATCTTAATTTGTAAGCATTTAGTTGGTATTGGATGAAAAAAATTGAAAATTTACACCAATCGAATTATGGCTAGTAATGGGTTAAAATTTCATATTTACTTATATAAAAATATAGGTATTACTTATCTCTATTTTGGATAATCTATTTGTGTATGCGTATTTTGAATATTATATAAAATACTTACAAACATTTTATTAAAAAGCCAAACAATTAATTAAAAACGTAAGATATTAATACATTACTTACCATTTTTATAATTTCACGAATACCAAAAACAAAATTGGAATTTCTTAATTATTAACCCTTAATAACTTGGGTCATGGTAAATGATCAACATTGTAGTAAATCGCAAATCAGTACAATATCTTTATAACAGTAACATCTTTTTTTAAAAGCGCGTTGATTTGTTTTTGTTGTACTAATACTCTCGTAAGCAAAAAAAACACGGGACACTATTTCTGCGGGGGTTTAACTTGTGACTAACTTAAGTGGCTACCTTTACTCAGACTACTAAGTCAGGAATTGTCAAAAATGAGTGCTTCATTGACATTTATTAAACATTTAAAAAAATATAAATAAATTACTAAAAATGATAGAGAAATAATATAATTAAAATAATTAGAATTTCGTCATTCCACTGTTATTATTTATAACTGCATCAAATCTTGTAGACATTGAAGCGACAATATTTCGTACAACATTTATAGGAATTTGATGCCTAGCAAAATTCTTGTTGGGTAGCAGCCGTATCTCATTAATCCCCATACATTTTCAATAGGATTTAGAATGTAGGGCGGGATACCTCAAGTTTAAATTTCATTCTCTTGTAATCATTGTGTTACAAGATGAGACAGGAAATTGTGTTGTTCTTATAGCTTCCTTCAATGTTTTGAAAGGGTTGTGCGTAATCTCAGCAACTAATGTTTCGTCTTCTTGCAGATTCGAAATTTTGTTACGTCCGGAACTTATTTTCCCATTTAAATTATCCTTTTCCCTTCATTTTGTGTATATTCTTGCGGCTGAATTTTTACCAATATTAAATTGAACCGGTACAGTTATTAATGATTTTCCAAACTATAATGGTAACAAGTCTGGCTTATCAGTTTTCGAAAAATGTGGCATTTTCAATTTTGAATTAGCAACTATGATAGATAATTTGACGTACAGTTTGAAAATTAATCAAATATAGTTAAAATTACAACGCTAAAAAATAAAGGAAATTGACAACGATTTTGACACTGTCCCGATTTTTTTGCTCACAACAGTATGTATTGTAGTATGTAGTAGTATGAATGTGCGACTAACTAATTAATCTAATTATATACATATTGTAATAAATAATATTCATTTATATCAATTATTATCAGACTTTTATTCCATATTTAAACTTGGTATATGCTACGTGTATAAAAAAAAAACTGTTAAAATAAATACCGCATCTCAAAGGCAATAAACCAAAAAAATTAATTTAAAAGAATAAAGAATAGTTTGTTGCAGATAATTGTAGTTTTTGCCTATATAAGTCCACAATTCTTTTTCAAAATGTTAGCCATTGGTTTAATTTTTCAAAAATTTAGTTTTAATTTAGTTTAAATGTTCGTACTTACCTATTATTCACATCATGATTAAGATAAGGATTTTTTATATTAAAATTACTTTTCGTAAGCAAGTTTTTAATTAAAGTCTAGCGTGTGTTAATATACCAAATGTGAAATGTACTTATGAATGCTACCTATACGTCAAAGTGATTATGTGATTGGATATCAATAAACATGCCGAATAATATAATTATTAATTATTTTTGTTAGTAGTACAGTAAAAGAATTAGCAAGTTCATATTTAAAATTAATAATTCGTAATAGGCATAGTATGCGTATAGGTAATAATAATAACAGTAATATAGGAACTAACCTCTAAAAAATGCAACCACCTAATATTCCGGATCAATTTGAATTACCTCCAGAGTTGTGTGTAAAGCCATCAGCCTTGGTTGGGTTATCAGGTTTAGATACCTTAAACAATGCAATACATAAAGCAGTATGGGATACATTTACAAGCAATCGGAGAATAGAAAGGGC
Source organism: Melolontha melolontha (assembly GCA_935421215.2). Classification (NCBI taxonomy): domain Eukaryota; kingdom Metazoa; phylum Arthropoda; class Insecta; order Coleoptera; family Scarabaeidae; genus Melolontha; species Melolontha melolontha. The sequence goes on along the minus strand of OW285239.1, from coordinate 101,733,249 downwards.
ACATGTTTCATTTAAATTAATAGATAATGCATATGAATTTCCACTTGTTAAACCAAAGCGAAATTCTTACGAATGGTACATACCTAAAGGTATCTTAAAGAAAAACTGGATGAATAAACATCTAAACGAAGTCCCTGCTGTTATTGCTATATTTTATGATTTAGATTGGAATGATATACAATGGAACGAAAAAGTAATCGAATGTGCTTCTAGAGTTCAGTCCATGAGGTTAACATACATACAAAGATGTCTTATCATTATATATTTTCATATTTTTTTAGGGCTGCATTAGATGGAAGAAGTACACGTGTTGTTGTAGTTTTAATACAAAGTTCACCTATGCCTGCAGGTGAAGATATGATTGCTTCTGAAAAAGCAATGGCTTTGTGTGCTAGCTGTGAATTGAATGCCAAATCATTATTAGTATTACCACATGTAGATCATCTACAAGGTTATGCTGTGAGATTAGAAAATGCATTTTATGATTTAGCCCAGAATTATTACCATGTAGAGGCTCGAAATATAAAATCACACAGAGATCATTTAAACAAAACTACCCATCAGTATTTGTTTGTAAGACATCAATTCAAAATGGGCTTCTTGAATGAATTAAAGCAAGATATCCACACAGCACACAAGTAATATATTGATTAATTTCTTATAAATTTTGTATTATTGTTTTGTTTTCAGACATTACACCCATGCCTATAATAATTTGTTAGAAATAAGAATTGTAGATACAAATGCAAATGAAATAAGAACTATTGCAGGCTTTATAAATTATAAACTATGTCATTTAATGTTTGCATTGAACTTACCAAGAGATGCAATATCACAATTTCGGGCCCATGTAGATAGATTTAAAATGAGAATAGGTTTCAAAGAGCTGGCATTTGAACATTATGCTTGGTTATCTAAACAGTAAGTAGTGAGCAAGAATATTTGCCAATAATATTTCAATATATATATTAGGACATTTTCATTGTAAGATTGCATACCTATATATCTGAAAATGCAATGATCAGTTTATTTATGCATTAATTTTCGTAAGGTAGTTATCAAAAAGGCTGACTGGGAGCTGAGCAACCTCCTTAATAGCATGAAATTTAATATGTTTTAGTTATTTTTAATTATTAATGCAAAGTAAGGCTAAGAATACGTATACGAAATATTTTTCAAAATTAATTATTGGGACTTTTACAGAACCTTTAAAGAAAGAAATTTATTCTAATAAATTTATTGGGGGAACGGTGCTGTTAACCTAAAATTAAATAAAATAGGTTATCTATACAGCCCAACACATAATTAATAAAATGTTGTATAAATTGAGTATATATCAATTGCAAAACAAACATTACTTTCATTTATTATTAACCACAAATATACTTAAATGTACTGTTTATATTTTGCGTTCGTAATGAAATTATGTAATCCAAAACAGTATATTACAGTATATTAGTGTTGTCATTTGATTTTAAAAATTTAGTACATTTGACAGAAATGGTATACTTATATAGAAAAGAAAAATGCTACACAAACAACGTATATTGTATAAAATTGACAACAAAATATATTAGTTTCTATATCACTCATGTTTATATTTTTAAATAAAATATCAAATGTTAAAGAAGATTAATAAATAGTATTTCGCAGATAGCAATATTTGAACTTGAAAATGTCAAGTATCAATGTGTCCAACTGCATACTTTATATAAAAATAAAATTCTGAACTTTTAAATTAAATAATTTAAATTTATTAATGTAAAACATGCAAAATAGAAAAAATAGTATAAAAAACTCGTTTCATGAGTTTTCTAAATTGAACTGGTGTGGCAAAATGGTGCTTTACGAAACTATACTATTTCAAAATATGTTTTCCTCGCAACGTTTTCCTTAGTCAAGTCACCTGTACATTCTTAAGAATATGTAACTAATAATAACCTAACTATTTTACATATACCTACAGTAAAAATATATCTTAAGGTTCAAATGAATTCAAATTGGGGTCATATAAATTAAACTTGAAGTAAAAGAAAATATTTTATAATATTTTAGAAGAACCAAGAAAAAATATTCTTGTCTTGCTATATTACAGTGGCGGCCCGTGAGTTATGAAAGAGGGTGGGCACAAAAAAAAAACAGTTTGTATGTTTCCGTCAAAACCTTTTTAGGTTATTGTCTGTTATGAACACTAAAAGTGGCAAAACACCACCTACGTCACACATGTCATCGCGCTCATAAATTACTGAAAGTTCGCGTTTCAATTTTACACTGTCCAACATAGGATAACATTTCACAGTTTCAATAAAATTTTTTTGTGGAAATGACTTAAAATTTTGAGAATCAAATAATTTTTCTGCACTTATGTGATCCCTAAAATCAAATCGGTCGCTAATTTGGCTTAAAACAGCGTCACATACTTCCTTTGCAATAACAGCTCTGTTATCTCCAGCTGTCGTTTTTTGTCTTTTCCTTGCAGGTTCTTCATTATTGCGTTTTTGATTGTCATTGTCAGTAGAATTTCTAATGTGAATAATTTGCTGTTGGAATTGTTCAATTGCTTTTTGCAGTTGAGCACTGTCAATCCCGCGCATTTGAGTTTGATTAAATAATATTTCAACAGGATGAAATGAAATATTTTCAACCATTAGAGAAATTTCGGGCAATTCAAATGTTTCAATAAGCCACTTACTTCACTAATAGTAACTGAATCTATCCCATCTTCGTCAATAATTTTGTCTAAACATTATTTGAAAGAATCCTGATATTCAAATAATGTGTTTACAATTCGACTTTTGAAAATCCAGCGTGTAGGGGCAGCGTGTGGTAATCTACGTTTGACTATTTGATCAAGAATTACCGTTCGTTTTGGCGATCGAAAAAAAAACTTGAAAATGACTGCAAAGTTGCAAAGAAAATTTTTACATTTTTATTGCACTGTGCCGCTCGTTCAATAATTAAATTAAATTGATGCGCGTAACAGTGAATATAATGTGCATGTGGAAATGTTCTTTTGATAATAGCTTGGACACCATTTGTCTTACCACTCATCACGGACGCCCCATCGTAACTTTGAGCGATAAGTTTATTGTTATCAGACCCAGAAGGAGAATTTAAAATAGTATGCAATTCATTCAGCAATGTTTTTGCTAATACATCAGCATTATGTCCACCCGGCTTAAAAAAATACCAAAACCGTTCAAAAATTGGTCCATAAAACACGTATCGAATAATAACAACCATTTGCTGATTATTAGAGGTGCCTGTAGTTTCATCGGTCTCCAAAGCAATGAAATTTGCAGATTTGATTTCGTTTAATGCTGCTTGTAAATTTGCCGCATTGCATCTAGCAATTCGTTCTGAATAGTTTTCGAGGAGCCTTTGAACACTTGTGAAGCTTTCATGTATTGCAAGCACAGTGTCTAATTCAGCTGCAAAGTTGATTAAGCCTACATAAGTACCTGGATTTTTCGACGTCAATGTCTCATCATGGTCTCGTAACGCCAATTCAAAAGCTCCGCAAAATTTTATACACATAATTAACCGGCGCAAAATATGATTATTTTCACATCTCCGTTGTACTTAATTTTATGTCGCAAATAAGCACTGTCTAACTGTTCACACGTATGTCCACTTTGCCTAGAACACTAAAATCCACGCATGCATTCATGTGAGAAACGGAATTTTCGTGTTTCTTTGCCCTGTCTGCGATATGCTTTAAATCATTCAACCCTTGTTTATTCCACGCACTAATCTCTTTCTGAAAAATTAAGCAGATAAAACAAAATAGTTTATTTGTTAGTGAACATCCGCAAATCCACTCATATTTTTCATATACATATATTTTTATTGAATACTCTATTGTAAGTTCGAGTTTCATTTGATGAAGTGTAGTTTATTTGAAGATCAGGAAAAGGCCTTCCTTTCTTCTTAATGTGTTTTTCCTCAAATGATAGCGGGTTTTTTAAAAGACTTTGCACACAGTTAACTTCCATCATTAATAATAAACGTCACTTCAAGCCTTTGAAATTATACACGTGCGTTACGCCGGAGCGTACGTGCGTTACGCTCCGGAAACAATACAGTGACAATGCATGTAAAGACGTTAGTTAACTGGAGTCGAGCTATTTTGTGCCTCAAACCGACGGCATAAGCGCATATGGCGAAGTTAAACGGAGCCGGCCGATTCATACTCGGAATAGGTACATTTGAAATCGTGCCCCGGAACATAGTTTTGAGCGTTGGCATATGCGCTAGTGTCTATGGTGCGGAAGGAAACTTTGATACCATCGTTATAAAAATACGTAAAAAATAATGGACTGAATTACATGCAAATTTCTTTCTGTTTATCTTGGTGGTTGGGTGGGCACGTGCCCTTGTGCCATTTAGTACCAGCCGCCACTGCTATATTATAATGTAGTATTAAATGGATTAGAATCATCCAAAAAGCTTTCTTCAACTGTTGAGATTACCCTTTCTCATTAATCAGTCTATTAGCTTTAATATCTAACAAATTCTAGTCATACTTTATATAGGTTCTATATTTACTGTATTGATAACATTGTATTATTTTTCCAAAAGGTTTAGTACATTTGGTGATATTTTTGATGAAGCTGTGAAATTAGGATTACCGGCCGTTCAAACTCAACATCCTGGTTTATATTATCAGCAAGCTGCTCAGTTCTCAATACTCAGACGGCAAGCATGTCAAGAGTTGTGCAGTGTAAGTACTAATAGTTCTATAGTAGAATCTGCAATATCACAAACATTTGAAGATTTTTTCTAATGTATTTGATAAATTAAAAATTTCCGGAGTAGTTTACTATCATCCCAATATTTTTTAGAAAATGAATTAGAAGCTATGTTTAAAATGTGGAAGTTAGAGTATGATAATTTCATGTCAAAAACGGTGCAATCAAAGAAAATGCTGGAAACCATATATGTTCAAATGTACGCACATATGCTATTGATATTTTATTCACACTTTATCGTAACTAACTTAAACACTTACTTAAGGATCTCATTCTTTTCAATTTTCTTAGTAGCGCTACGTTGTTTAGAACATTATGTTAATATTACTTTGTCTGATATCTGTATACCGTACATCCATACAGTTTTCACTACCTACTACCTGCTTGAATAGTTGAAACTTGTTATGTAGAAACAATGTTGAGATTCTCGCAATCAACCAACGCAATGTTTTGTAACAACATAATTTGAAACATACTTGAGTAGGTAAACCCACCAATTTTGTATAATACAAAAGTATTTTTAATAATATATAATATTATTAAAAATGGGGTGTGAAGAACACAATACAAGTTCATATGTATTTTTGAATGTATCTTCTCCAAAGACGTAGATACGTATTTCACATTTCTACATGATTCTCAATACACCCCTGTTGGAGAAGAGACACATTCAAAAAAAACATAACTACCTAGCTATCTTGCAGATATTATTAAGACAGAGCGTGAAGGAATATTCAGCGCTGTCTCTATAATAATCACTGAACTAACCGGGTGTTCCTTATAGTCGGTAACCACCGTATCTATAAAAAACTGTATTATCGTGTCTTCACTACTTGTCGGCGTAAACCGAATACGTATATAACAACATAATTTGAAACATACTTGAGTAGGTAAACCTACCAATTTTGTATAATACAAAAGTATTTTTAATAATATATAATATTATTAAAAATGGGGTGTGAAGAACACAATACAAGTTCATATGTATTTTTGAATGTATCTTCTCCAAAGACGTAGATACGTATTTCACATTTCTACATGATTCTCAATACGCCCCTGTTGGAGAAGAGACACATTCAAAAAAACATAACTACCTAGCTATCTTGCAGATATTATTAAGACAGGGCGTGAAGGAATATTCAGCGCTGTCTCTATAATACGAATTTGTGAATTTTTGGTAAACCATATATTGATGGAGGGTGGGAATTAAAAATGCGAAGTTTGTTTTTAGTGTTGAAATCTATTAGGTTTAGTCTATGCCATTTATTTATTAAGTTATTATTTTCTTTTTGAGTTTTCTCTGTTGGATTATTTCTTTTTTATAGGTGAATTTATCGTCTAATAGTTTTTCTATTTTTTGCTCATATTCCTCTTTAAGAATGATCACTGTTTTATTTGATTTATATGCCCTCCATCAATATATGGTTTACCAAAAATAATATCCATTTAAGACCAATAGTATCTCACATACAAGCCCCTACTTATAATTTAGCAAAATTCCTAGGTGATAGCATATCTAAGATGTTAGGAAAAACTGAATATCATACCAAAGACTCATGGCACATATTTTCAGTACAAAAATTTCAAAATTTCATCAAGAAACAAAAAGTACCAACTAATCACAAAATTATATCACTTGATGTAGAATCTTTATATACTAACATTCCTACAGATCTAGCTATAAACATAATAGAATCTAAATGGGATGAAATTAGTCCACACACATCACTAAATAAAAACGAATTTATTAGAGGTATACACTTCTGTCTCAACAACACATATTTTGAGTACAAAAATGATTTTTATAGTCAAACATTTGGTATTGCCATGGGCTCTCCTTTAGCTGTTCCTATTGCAAATCTGGTAATGGAACATTTGGAACAAAACGTTATCAGTTCATTAGACTTCCACCCCATTTTCTTCAAAAGATATGTTGATGATATCATAGCATGTGTTCCCACTAATAAAATAAACTATATTTTAAATAAATTCAACAATTTTCACAACAAATTAAAATTCACTATTGAAGAAGAAATTAATAACAGTATTAATTTTCTTGATATTTCTTTAAGCTATGATAAACAGGGTACTATTTATACAAATTGGTATAATAAACCCACAGCTTCTTTTCGATATATGAATTACTACTCAAATGCTCCCACAGTATTCAATAAAATGATTATAAATAATCTGACTGATAGAGCAGTAAAACTATCACATACTCAATACAGAAAAGATAACATCAAGAAAATTAAAACAATCTTAACAGATAATAATTATCCACCACAACTTATAGACCAAACAATTAAAAAAAGAATAAACCAAATATACAACACTGCAGACACCAATAACAATTTAAACACTGACACAACATATATCACGATTCCATATGTTCCACAATTATCAGAAAAAATTAAATACACTTTAAAAAAATATGATATAGCTACAAATATAAACTTAGTAATACTAATAAACATTTATTTTCAAAACTTAAACCTAAAATAGAAAAAAATCGAGAAACACATGTCATCTATAAAATACCATGTCGCGATTGCGATAGTTACTACATAGGCCAAACTAAACAACATTTACACAAAAGAATACAAGCCCACAAATACTCTAAAACAGACAAAACTGCTTTATCTACACACAAACTACAACGCGATCACCATTTCGATTTTGAAAACACACAGATAATTGATAAAGAACAACACACAATGAAAAGGGAAATTAAAGAAATTATTAGTCTTAAACAGGAAAAAAAATCAATTAACAACAGAAGTGATATAAAAAATTTAAGCAGTATATACTATAACTTAATTATGTAACGATCTGCAATTTACCATCATAATATATGTTGCTGTTATATAATTATATATCTTAAGTTATTTTAAATATCTATACATTTGCTTATCATGCTGACAGTTCCGTGTTTTGATTCCTGTCTGGCTGTCCGAGTAGGTTTTCGTGGTTTTCCTTCTCGTTTAAGGCGAATGCCGACAGCTTTACATCTTAAGACGCTCCACGGGCGCATACATAATAATAACTCATGTCTTGCGTTTCCCTGTTTTTGTTGTCTATCTATTTTAGAATACTAAGGCATGATTTATTATTATTCAATTGGAATGTATCTTTGAATAATTTTATCCATAGCAACTACAAATGTATGACACTAATATACTGTCATTTATATTTTATATTCCTTGAAAAAGGCATCATTTGCCGAAACATGTAGGATTGTTTTAAATATATATATTTTGAAGTAAAACCAGACCTTAAATCGCCAACAAATTGAATTTACCGTAACATACAAAGGTCACGAAATAATTATCTTTATATATATATATATATATATATATATATATATATATATATATATATATGGTAAATCTAATCAGTAGGCGATTAAAGGTCTGTATATTACTTCAAAATATATGTATTTAAAAAACTCTACATGTTTCGGCTGTGTACGCCTTTATCAAGAGAATACAAAATATTTTGTATTCTCTTGATAAAGGCGTACACAGCCGAAACATGTAGAGTTTTTTTAAATACATATATTTTGAAGTAATATACAGACCTTCAATCGCCTACTGATTAGATTTACCATATCATACCAAGGTCACGAAGTTATATTTATATATATATATATACAGGGTGAGTCGTGAGGAATCGACCAAACCGTAGGAGTGTATTCTACAGGTGAAAGTAATGTAAAAAAACTAAAATGTTGCTATCCGATTTTTATTTGTTTTCGAGTTATAGCGTAATTAAAAATAAACAAAATTTCATACATTGAAGTTTTTGTATTTTATTGGTATTATCGTTCTTTATAATATATTTTCAAAAATACCGCCATTCATTTCAAAACATTTTTTACATCGTCTACCAAGGGCGCTGGTTGCGTTCCTGATTGCGTCAGGTTGATGTTTGATATTGTCAGCAGCATTCATAATCCGTTGAATTAGTGCATCACGAGTGTCCACTTTTACTTGATACACTTCATTTTTTAACCAGCCCCATAAACAATAATCGAGTGGCGTGAGGTCTGGAGACCTAGGAAGCCAACCAATGTGACTACCACGTCCAATCCAACTCCCTGGAAACCTTTCAGCCAAATGTTGCCTGACTGCACGAGCGTAATGTGCAGGCGCTGCATCGTGCTGGTAGAAGATTTGGATTCTGATGTTTATGGGAACATCCTCTAGCAGTCCGTGCAGTTCATTTTCTAAAAAATGTAAATAGGTGTCTCCCGTGAGGCGATTCTCAAAAATGTAAGGACCAATTAAAAAACCATCGGTCATACCACACCACACGTTTACCGAAAATTTATGTTGAAAGTTACTTTCGACTGTTGCGTGTGGATTTTCGTCTGACCATACATGCTGGTTATGACAATTATTAATACCGTCACGGGTGAATGTCGCTTCATCCGTAAACAGTATACGCGATACAAAACGAGGATTATCATTTATCCGTCGACAAAATTCCATACGTCTACGATTATCATCTCGTTGTAGGTGCTGTACTCTTTGTACATGGTACGGACGTAAGCCATGCTCGTGTAGTGTTTTTATCATCCTTGTTTGTGGAATGCCCAATTGAATACTAATTCTCCGTGAGCTGGTAGTTGCGTCTTCTTCTACTACATCCAGAATATCTTCTACTTCTTGTAATTGTTGTCGACTGCCTCGTTCAGATATTATGTTTACACTGGGAAGCTTTCCGGTCGCGCACAATGTGTTGAATACACTAATAAATACAGTTTTATTAGGATGTCTGTGATGTGGAAACCGTTGACGATATTCATTAGCAGCAGCTGTAGCATTCCCATCACAAAATCCATAAACAAACACCATATTAGCATATTCTAAATTAGAATAAGTGTGTGGCATTTTAGTTTGTTACACTATAGTCGTACAAACGTCAAGTCAATGTCACAATACCCGAACACAATGTTATAATTTACTCCAAGGTATAGGGAACATTTTTTATGATGGCAGCGCCCTCACTATATCAACGATGAACTAGAGGTAGTGACATTAGACGCATTAGGCATACAAACCACTCTACACTATTTCTCGACTGCTTTCAATGTCACTACCGCTAGTTCGGAAAACCACCAACAGGTAGCGCTTCAGCTAGGAAGACTTCCCTATAATGAATTGCTACCGGGGTTTCACTGTTTTTATGAATGCATACATAAATATGGTATACTAAATCTACATTTTTAATTACGCTATAACTCGAAAACAAATAAAAATCGGATAACAACAGTTGAGATTTTTTACATTACTTTCACCAGTAGAATACACTCCTTGAGTTTGGTCGATTCCTCACGACTCACCCTGTATATGTGTGTGTGTGTTTAGATAATTTCTTAGCCGTTTATTAAATACAACAGTTGATAAATTATTGGAGTTTTTCGGCTTTTATATGAAATATTTACAAATATCAAATTAGTATGTATGTGATTGCAAAATAAGTGGGGATGTAAACATTGCTGTCTACAAATTACAAAGCAAATCATACGAAATTTTTAATTGAAAAATATTGTCTACGTTGGGACTTGAACCCAAGTCTACAGTTTGCCGGACTGTCGCTTTTACCACTTAAGCCACGATAGACATTGGTTCAAGTTATTTAGAAATGCATTATAAAGTAACAGTGTTAATGAATCAGATGTCAGTTATTGAATGTAGATGTCAAGTTGAAAGCAGAAGTCAGTTTTGAAAGCAGACATCTGCTATCAAAACTGACATCAGCTTTCAAAACTGACTTCTGCTTCCAACTTGACATCTACATTCAACAACTGACATCTTATTCATTAACACTGATATTTCATAATGCATTTCTAAATAGCTTGAACCAACATGCTGAGCCAAAGATGAAGTTTTTGGTGTTCGTCTCTTCTTACGATTACCCTTCTGTTTGTTTGACCGATGTACGTCTTCTCACAATTAAGGCATGGAATTTCATATACTCCCTGGATTTCTAAATGTATTATTGTTTTTGGATTCCGAAGGACTATGCTGATATTTCTGTCGGCCTTGAATGTGGTTTCAATGTTGTGTCTTCGTAGGACTCTGGATATTCTGTCGGTGGTACCTTTGACATAGGGTAGAAGCAAACTGCTTTGCGACCTGGCATTTCTACAACGTTGCCGAGAGGAGGATATCATTCCACAAACATTGAAACTGAAGTTCAACAAAAACACGAAACAAACCAAGAACATTCTGAAGAAAGCAAGCCTGGCTCTACTGAGGGAATCTATCTACGATGTCAGAAAAATGTTGGATGATACCAATAAACAATTACTCCAACTACACCTGAACTTAAGTAACACCATCCACCCGATAATTTGGAGAGTACTGGACCAGCTCAGTAAATTCCGTTCGGATACAAAAACCAGCCTGACAACAGCGAAACAAATAAAGAAGTTCAACTGTCTGCAAGCAGAATATAACCCCATAAATACCAGAGAGGAGAAGAAACCACTAAAAGTTGTATACAACCTATCCACCCACAAATTGAATGCAGTATCACAAAAGGTATTGGGGAAGGGCTTTAACTACGCAATAGCTCCTGGCCGTATACCAGTAGAAGAGATCATTTGTGGGGTAGAGGCAACTATATCTGGGATTGATAAGAATACGGCCGAAGCAATCCGCCAAGATCTATCGCAAATACTACGGATAGCCAAACCACCAACGAAGAACTTATTGCACGAAGAATTACTGGCACTTAAACAATTAAGGAACAACGAAGACATTATTATACTACCAGCGGACAAAGGAAATGCTACGGTGGTAACGAACACAACCGACTACGACACCAAGATAAAAACTCTCTTAGAAAATCCGGCATACCAACCAATCACTACGGATCTAACAACATACCTAGAGAAAACAACTAAAACTAAAATCAAGGAGAGTTCCATCGACAAGGAAATCCAAACACAACTCATTCCAAGGGAGAAGTCATCGAGATGTCCAAAACTCTACGGCTTACCAAAAGACCACAAGGAAGGTGCACCATTAAGACCCATAGTCAGCTCCATTGAGTCACCTCTTCAACAGTTGGCAAGATACCTAGCCCAACAACTACAACCACATGCCGAAGAAGCCGAGTCTTACGTCAAGAACGCAAGCCACTTCATCGAGATATTGAAGAAAGAGAAAGTGGAAACAGATTGGCTATTAGTAAGCTTCGACGTAGTGTCACTGTTTACCAATATACCAGTAACCGAAACTCCAGGGACCATCGAAAGAAAATACCAACCTCCACCATACATAATGAACCTGGTGAAACACTGCCTGGCAAACACCTACTTTATCTACAGCGTTCAACGTTACAAACAAATAGAAGGCGCTCCACTGTCACCAGTAATAGTGAACCTCTTCATAGAAGACTTGGAGAAAGCAGCACTAAGCACGGCCACCCATAAACCCAAATTTTGGCTACGATATGTTGACGACACGTTCGTGATTTGGACACATGGAGAAGATCACCTCAAGAGCTTCCTGGAACATCTGAATAGTATCCATCCAAAAATAAAATTTACAATGGAAGTAGAATCAAACAACCAACTACCATTCCTCGACGTTTTGGTTAAGAAGAAAGAAAATGGAGAATTAAGCCATACAGTGTACCGGAAATCAACACATACAGATCGGTACCTCAACGCACAGTCTCACCACCACCCAGCTCAGTTGCAAGCAGTAGTGAAGAGCCTAGTAACAAGATCACAGAGATTAGCAGATAAAGTTAACGTCATTCATGAAATGAATAAACTCCACAATGCACTCCAGCAGAATGGCTTTAGCAATCGGGCAATCAACAAAGCATTAAAACCTAAACGAGCCACATCACAAGAGGAAAAAGAGGAATCAATAGCCAAAACCTACTTACCCTATGTCAAAGATACCACTGACAGAATATCCAGAGTCCTACGAAGACACAACATTGAAACCACATTCAAGGCCGACAGAAAAATCAGCATAGTTCTTCGGAATCCAAAAACAAGAATACCTTTAGAAATCCAGGGAGTATATGAAATTCCTTGCCTTAATTGTGAGAAGACGTACATCGGCCAAACAAACAGAAGGGTAAACGTAAGAAGAGACGATCACCAAAACTCCGTAAGAAAAGACGAGAAAACTTAATCTTTGGTTCAGCATGTAAAGGAGACGTCCCACACGATAGACTTCAGCAATACCAAATTATTGGAGAACATAGAACATATGAAAACCAGAATTATCAGGGAAGCTATCGAAATTGAGAAACGTCCGGACAATTTGAATTCGCGAGATGATACCCAGAGGCTGCCAACAGCATGGAAACCAGTATTAAGCAAAGAAGTTGTCAACAAGAAACAACAAACAAAAACACCTACACCGCAACCCAGCCAGTACACTCCAGTTGCAGGCCCAACGACACGGAGCCGTGCACACGTCAACCAAGTGTTATCAACGCTAAGCGGGTATATAACCACCATCCTAAACTCGACTACGTCAGTTTACGAGTAACCAGAAGCAGAAGCAGACAGTTATCGCAGACCTGAAGATGGAAAATGTGATTTTGCCGAAACGTCGTCCAGAAACCAGCACCGGTCTTTACAAAGACCAAACGGTGGAAACGCGGAAGAAACCCGGAATCCAGTTACAATACATATTACTACCCGCGGAAACCTGAAAGAAAACATATATATATATAAATATAATAACTTCGTGACCTTGGTATGATATGGTAAACCTAATCAGTAGGCGATTAAAGGTCTGTATATTACTTCAAAATATATCTATTTAAAAAACTCTACATGTTTCGGCTGTATACGCCTTTTTCAAGAGAATACAAAATATGAATGACAGGATATAAATGTCAAGTAATTAAGTTGCTATGGTTTAAATTATTCAAAGATACATTCTAGTAATAATAATAAATCATGCCTTAGTATTCCAAAAAATAGATAACAAGGTGTGAAAATATGTGCAACACATATTTTCACACCTTGTTATCTATTTTTTGGAATACTAAGGCATGATTTATTATTATTACTAGAATGTATCTTTGAATAATTTAAACCATAGCAACTTAATTACTTGACATTTATATCCTGTCATTCATATTTTGTATTCTCTTGAAAAAGGCGTATACAGCCGAAACATGTAGAGTTTTTTAAATAGATATATTTTGAAGTAATATACAGACCTTTAATCGCCTACTGATTAGGTTTACTATATATATATATATATATATATATATATATATATATATATATATATATATATATATATATATAACAATTGATAAATTATTGGAGTTTTTCGGCTTTTATATGAAATATTTACAAATATCAAATTAGAATGTATGTAATTGCAGAGTAAGTGGGGATGTAAACATTGCTGTCTACAAATTACAAAGCGTTCGGTTATAGATCTATTTTGTAGTATTTCCAACAGTGATAATTGTAACAATCAACTCTGTTCTTCTTTTCTATTATATTGTGTGCTATTGCTATTGCCAACTGTAGTTCTCACAGGATGTAGTTCTCATGTAATGCGCATGTCACTACAAGCGGTACCTGCTTTCAGTCTGTAAACTGTTTTGACCGTCAGGTGACTGATTTGTGTATGACCAAAATTTGGTTGGAACACTTTCGGTATCGTTCAGTGTACGGTCCAAAATGAAGTTGGAAAGCATTTTCTGCAGCGCGCATTTCTGGTACCATCACTGTATGGTTTTTATAGTGAGTTGTAACAAATCTAATATCAAATACAACTGACGGTTTATCAAGGCAACATTCCTACTTGTCATATATTTAAATGAAAATTGGTATTCCATGGAGTGTTGTAAAATGCCGCTCTGCGTTCGTGCCATAAACTAAATCTAAGGTAAAACCACATTCTTCACATTATAAATGACAAAATGTTAAAGTAAATATAGAGTTGTTATTTTTCCCCACATTCCAGAGTCCTACTCAGTACAAGTTAATATGTACAAATGTTTTCAATGTATATCGCGTTTTGTAAGAAGGCGTGTCCATAAGAAATTATAACTCACCGAGAGATAAAAAACACTTACTTAAGATAGCTCAAATCGACAAAAAGCTTGCACCATTCAATAAATTTCTACATTTGTCTTGGCAAGCAATGTTTGCCGTAGTGAGAAAATTTTCTTATAATTTAAGAAAGATCGTTCGACATCTACACACGCATAATTAAAATAATCTTTATAAATAGATAACGGAATTGCAGATGCATTATTACAAATTTGTCTTAATCTAGTAAAATCAATACCTTTCTTCATACACTATCGAACTTTTCTACTAGGCGAACGTTTTTTTGGGTCGTCTATATTGTGCACTAATGCTTTCATTTCATCCACTATTTGTACCAACTCCACTAGCGGCAACCCAATATTTTGCAATTTTTTAATAGCGCTTAACTTCAATACACTTAACTAAAATATGAACATCTGGCCGGCATATATGAACACAATGCATACAATGAACCTGCTTATCTTCAAATTCGCAATCTTTCTTTTGTAACTGGGTACTTCTCGTAAAAAAACAAAACTTTTCGCAATCATCTCTTACAATAAGTAATTTCTTTGTTAATACTTAAATCTTATCGGACTATATATATTAACAAAATGCTTAGCTGTAATTTCATACGAACACGTGTTTTTCTATAAAATCCGATGTATTTTGAAAGCGTTCCCATGTATATATTAACTTATACTGAGTAGGATCCTGGAATGTTTGCGAAATCTGACAACTCTAATTATATATTAATGAATTATTGAAAAATCATCCAAATATGTAAAAATTGTATGTTTTGCAATCTGATGCAGCCACCATCTGCACCTTACTTAAATGATATTTGAGTTGAATAATATTTTTACATATTTTCTACATTTGTCGAAGATTTCGCTTTTCTCAACAGCTAAGATTGTTTGATTTGCACTAAAGTTCAACGGATTTTCTTTTACACTCTGTCAAGCTAACTAAATTCGTGAATTTAGGTAATGCGTTAACGGTATACTGATGAAAAAATAATTGTGCTCGCAGTCTTCAGTACTGCTTCCTTTTCCGTCTACCCTTCGTCCACTATTTCAAGTGAACTCTTCCAGGTGGTTGACTTTGAAACGTAATTTTAGCCCGGAAATAAAAAAAAAATATACTATGAATAACAACCGCGAAAGTCCACAAGGATTTTTTCTTCGGTGGTCATATATAAAATAAAATTTTCAAAACTCCGTAACGATAATTTAGTAACGTAAAAAGATCAACAAACTTGTATTCTTAGAACAGTCAGGCAAATAAATGGACATGTTTTGTTCAAAACCATTCGCTTTACGGTGCGAACAATGGTGGTCTTTTTGAACATTTGAAATAATTTTATTTTAATTTAAAATTGAAATAAAACTAATGGTTAAAATCTTCACATTGTTAATACCTAATCGTAAAACGACAGCAATTGTTTCGCCAGCACAGTGGCTTCATCAGGTACTTACAGCTAAAGAGCATGTTACAAACTAAATTAAAAATATAAAATCAACAAGGTTAGTATTATTTTGCAGCGTTCAAAAAAAAAAACAAGAATTTACACAAATATTGTAGGTAGTGAGAATATGTAGACATTCTGTTCGGCCCTAACTTATAGATTAGTTAATATGCGGTGAGATATATGTTGGTCAAACAGGAAGTTTGAGAAACGCATTGCTGAACATTCTTCGTTTAGAAATAAAAAATAAGATTTCACTTTTGCGAAACATCTATTACAAGAAACCCACACTTTCTATAAAGATTTTGAAATTCTACATTTGGAAAATAAAGGTAATAAATTAAATTTACTGGAAATCAATAAATTAAAACAATCACAAATTTTACTTAATGACCATTTAGATTTAAATAACTCACCTATGTTAAATTTATTCATTTAAAAACTGTTTAGACGATAATAGAAATCTACATTCTGTTTATTAAAACAAATTTTATGCGTAAACATGTTTGATACCCTATAATATAATAGTTAGGGCCGAACAGATGGGCCACATTTTCCCACTACTTACAATATTTGTGTAAATTCTTAGATTTTTTTAAAAACGTTGTAAAATAATACTAAGATTGTTCATTTTATATTTTTAATTTAGTTTGTAACGTGCTCTTTAGCTGTAAGTACCTGATGAAGCCACTGTGTTGGCGAAACAATTGTCGTTTTACGATTACGTTTTAAAAAAGTGAAGATTTTAATATTAGTTTTCTTTATCTAATTTTGACACATAAAGTGACACTTTTCAAAACTGTATGACGTTAGGAAACGGTTTACTTTTCGTAACTAGTTACGAAAAGTAAAATATTTCGTAACTAGTGTTGAAAAGTTCTTTTCATCACTAGTTACGAAATATTTTGAAAAAATCATTTCATCTCAAGTTAATAAAGGGGAACGTTAAATGACACAAACTGGTTAAATTTTTATTTTATGCATTATAAACATTTATGACACAATGTGAACAATTGGTGAGGTTAATTCCTGCACACGTAGAATTCATGGCAGGTACTCTGATGTTATGATGCAAAACGGAATGTACATTTGAGCTTGATTCACCAAGAATATCATTGGCAATCCTTTTCTTATTTTCTATAGAATTCTCTACATAGCCCTCAGCTACAGTATTGGACTTCCAGCCTCCATGTCGTTTAACCTTAAAAATATCCGCACCAGAATCTGCCAAAAAGGTAGCCGATGACCTTCTGAAGCAGTGTCCGGTAAATAAGAAGGGATTTGGTAGTTTCAAAAACTGAGCAATTCTTTTCGGTAGATTACCGATTGTATTAATGCCAACTGGCTGTGCCTCGCATTTACCATTATTATATTTGACGAAAAACCTATCGTGATTAACGTTTTGTGGACGCAAAGAAATATATTTTCTAATAAGATCAAGAAAATTTTGCCCTTCAATATTTCCTTCTGTGATCACAAACTCGCGCGTTACTTTTGTCTTTGTATTAGGGATTTTTATTACAAAATGAGAAAACTCGTCTAAAATATCCCCCACACGTAGAAAAGTTAGCTCACTTTTTCGACAAGCACCAGCTATTCCAACGATCAATGCGACCTTTGTCATTAAATATGTTTTATCCTCAGCTTCTGTCATAAACCGGGAGACGTTTTCCTTTGACAAAATATTAGACTTTTTTGCATGGTATCCCTCTGACTGCCTCTTTAGAAATGCATGTAAACTGGCATATTTTGCAATATCAATATTCTTCTTCAAAGACAATTCACTTCGTAACATGGAATAAAGAGTCCAGAGTGTTGAAGCTTTTTGATTCCTTCTTCCCTCGAAATAGGCTAATAAAACCTTCTCATTAACACATTTAATTTTTTTGTCTTTAAGCCACTTCCCAAATTTTTCATAAGCCAAATCGTACTGGACTTTCGACTTTTGTGGAATCACAGTCGATAATGCACTTTGTGCAGCCTCTTCTATATCGCTTGGTAGTCCACCTGAATCTGAATCCGACATTTTTACTCGTACAATGCACCGAAATATTTAGCTAATAAAAGTAAATACTTATACTTAAATTAACAAACACCTGTCAAGTCAAATGAATTATTTCAATAGCATGAAAACTGTCACTAATTATTTAATACGACTTATGACGTTTAATGTCAGATCAACTGGAAAATTATAAATCTATGTTTTGGTCAAAATTAGATAAAATCTTGTATGAAACACGTTATGAAATGTTATTTTGTGTAACTAACATTCCATTTCGTTACACAAAATAACCCATTTCATAACTGGCTACATAAATAGCTATTCTATTTTAAATTATGGATCTTCATCAAATAAAAGCCGAATTAATTCAATTATTTTAATTTGATTTTTTTTTTGGTTCTCATTAATTATTCGAATTGATTTTTTTCTGGGATTTAGGGCTGGAACCGCATCCTCAGTACTGCTTACTGCTCTATATGAAATATATAAATATTTAATTATTTTGTTAACTTCATTTAGCTGTTGTTTAATTATAAGATAAAATTTCTATTGCGTTGTTTCGAAAAACGCGATAATTTGAATGAATTCTCGTTATAATTTCCTTGTTTCTATATAAATCCAATGTGTTATACGTTAATGAAATCTATGCTTCTTTTGATTTAAACACAGCCAACTGTAACTTCTGCTTAAAATCAGAAAGATTACTAAAAGAATCTTAAATAATGTAAAAGCTGTGTTCAGAATAGAACTATTTATAATTCTGAATTATTATTATACGATTCTTAGATTTAAAATTTAATATAACATTCCATATATATATCTCTGACGTTAACATTTTGTATACCTATATTTGTTGTTATCATTATTTCGTTTGTCGGTCAAACCTAATTTCTCCGATTTGATACAAATGGCCGGATGGGACAGAAACCCTCTGTCGAGGTCAAGTGTCTTGTAAAATATTCATTGTTCCCAAAAACTAAATAACTGTCGCCTTAAATGAAAGGCTCTTACAGATGTACAGATATCCGCACCTTTTGTAGATGTAAAAACAATCTCGTTCAAGTTGTCGAAGTATTCGGATCTGTTCCGAGTATTGTGAGATTCAAACCGCATTTTTTATATCCTTTATTGTGTTATGTGTAATTCAATACTTTAAGTTCTAAATAGAAGTGAAGTTTTATTTTATCCACGTAACAATATCAAACAAAAATAAACAAGCTCGTCCAGTCGGCCTTGTTACAATTTTCAAGCTGTTTAGATTAAGGTATCATATTTGGAATCTACATAAAAAAACATATTATTTCGGTATCTTACTTACCATTAAAAGGAGCTACGAGGTTGTGAAATAAAAAATACACATCACATTTTTACAACCGATGCCTTGTCAGTTTACTGTTAGTGTTTGATAAATTTGTGACAAAGCGTGTTTTGTAGGCAATTTTTTTAATTTTACACTACAATTAAGTGCAAATGGGCAATTTTGAACATTGTACAGTGATTAAGTATCTTTTAAAAAAAGGCATGTACTTTACCGAAATCCATGATGATACGCGAGATACACTGGGTGAGGGGTTGTCGTTTGGATACAACCGTCAGAAAACGGGGCTATGAGTTTAAGCGTGTCAGTAGCAGTTTAGGCAGTGGACAGCCGAAATCAGCTACAAGTCAAGAAATGGTGAATAAAGTCCATGATTTGTTGCTAAGTAACCGATGAAAGCGTTAGAAATAGCAGAGGCAATGGGCATTTCAAAGGAACGGTTGGTTTCTATTTTAAACGAAAGCTTTCGGCAAGATGGGTGCCGCGTTTACTAACGATGGTCAAATATCGATGAATAATTTAGAATTTTTTATACGCAACACAACAGAGACGTGGAGAACCAACTCCAAAGAAGGCCAAGACATTTTCTCGGAGCAAAAAGTTCTGCACAAATGAAGAGCTAGTTTCAAAAGTGGACGATTATTTTGCAGGGTTTGAAGAAAATCACTTTCTAGACGGAACGAAGAAGCTTGAACACAGATGGAATAAATGTATCGAATTAAGAAGAAATTATATAGAAAAATAAAGTTTATTTAAATTATTCTTTTGTTTCTGTGCGACCGTGCGAATTAATCAACCCGCCCTCGTAAAAGAAAAAATCAGATGTTACTTTTACTTTTTTTGCGTCGTAGCATTTATACGATTCACCATTTTAAATGTTTCTTTTTTTAAAATATATTGACGGTGATGTCAGGTATATTTTTTCTCATTCAACCAACTCTCCTTGTTTTAAGAAAGCTTTAAGAATGATAGTATTAGTTGATTATTTGCGGTCGTGTCTATATACGGTATGCGCCAAAATAAACAACACTGAAATTACTGAAGTATATTATTTATTACTTATACATTATCATGTCTATAGAATACATGTTCAAAATTTGCGCCATGGCGTTGTAGGCACTGCTCATAACGGTTACGCAGATTGTCAAACATATTCGAGAACACAGGTTGCTGCATATTCCGGAAAAAGGAGACGATCTTCTCACGTAAATGATTAACAGTTCTGGGTGGGTCTGTACCGCTGAAGACTTGCTCCTTTAACATACCCCATACGTAGGCATCCGGTGGTGTAAGATCGGGGGAATGTGATGGGTAGTTTAAATTAGAATTGCGGGAAATGATGCGTCCTTCAAAAGTTTCCTGCAGCAATGCTATCGATTGTCGAGCAGTGTGACTGGTCGCCCCGTCCTGTTGAAACCACTGCTCTTCCATCCGAAGGTCCCTGGCACGACAAAACCCTCTGAGATCTTGGACAAATGGCGTTACCACAATGTTTCTATAACGTTCCTGGGTAACAGTAAGAGGTGTGCCATCATCATCCTCAATGAAATACGGACCAATCACATCGTGTGCTGACACTGCACACCATATCGTCACACGGGCACTATGTAGCGGTTTTTGGATAATCACGTCTGGCTTACCGAAACCAAGGAAGCGAGTTGTTTGTTTATTGATGTAACCCTCCAAGTGAATATGACTTTCGTCTGAGAACCACACATTATTCAAGAAATCTGGATCCTCGTACATCATAGCCAAAAATTGCCCACAATACGCAACCCTGGCATTCATATCTTGGTTTGACAATCGTTGTCCAACTTGAATTCGGTACGGAAATCCACCTACATCTTTGAACAAACGCCGAATCGACGTATTGCTGATATTCAACTTAAATGCCGTTCGCCGAAGACTTCGGTTCGGTGATTTCAAAACCTGATTGAGGACACGTCCATTGTTCCCATTCGTTCTCACAGTTACTGGCCTACCAGACCCTTCCGTTGGCACAACACACTGCCAGAACGACGAAATTTCTCAACAATAGAAAGCATAACTTTGTTGGTAGGTGCCTCTTTATGAAATTGATCGCGATATGTTTCCGTCACTAACTTCAAACTCGGTCCACCTTGTTTGCCTTTTCCGTACGATCGAAAATAATGTTCGACGATAAACACTTTTTCCTCAGTCGTGAGACCCATTCTCAACTATAACATCACATAACAACGTTCTTTGCACTACTAAAAACACATAACGCTGCTAGTATCATACGTCAAAAAGCAAACATGCGCATAACAATGGCACGCATTTCAGTGTTGTTTATTTTGGCGCATACCGTATAACAGAACAGGAAAACATTCAATTGTATATATAAATACTGTTACATGATTTTTAGTTGTAAAATAGTAATGAGAAAAGCTTTCATAACAATTTTTACAGCATTTATTGACCAATAAATAAGTAACAAATATTTCAAAAAATTATTCAAAATAGCCTCCATTTGCCTTAACACAGGACTTCGGGTCATGCATCTATTGCAGCAAGTACGTTCTCCATTGGGAAATTTGGATTGCTTCAGAGACTCCAAATTCGGATTTCTTTTAGAGCACACCATATTCTCTAAATCTGACCATAACTTGTAATCTAAGAGATTAAGGTCCGGACTAGAGGAAGGCCAATCATCCGAAGAAATAAAATTCAGTACGTTGCTCTGAAGCCACTCTTGAGTTGTTCTGGCCTTATGGGTCGGCGCTGAATCTTGTTGGAATGTCCATAATTTACTGTTAAACAATGTGTGGTTCAATACATTCCAAAACGTTTTTCTGACACGCGGCTGCTGTGGTTTAAAACCCTTTTTCACAAAAATGAATGTTTGTAACTCCTTCGTAACTGACTCTCCACCAGACCATTGCGGATGAAGGATGATGACCTCTTCGTACCCTTGGAACCAACTGTTTTGCTTTTTTTGATGATCTATCATAAATCCTGCTATTTTGTTTATTAAAAGATTTTTCAACAGTGAAGATCTTTTCATCTGTGAAAAGGATTCGCTGATGTTGTTCAATCGCGTATCGAGCCAGATGTTATTGCGATTTTTGTTTCCGTTTTGTTTTTAAATCATCGGAAAGAAAATGCCCCGTGTATCTTTTATATGCTCTTAATCCAAGGTCTTGATTTACGATGCGCGGAATTGATTGGGTTGATATTTTCATTTCGTGGCTCATCACTTTTTGTTTCCTTACTGGATTACGCCTAATTCTCGCTTTTACTGCTTTCATCGCTTGTTGGGTTCTAACAGTGCGAGGTCTTCTTGTTCCTTGACGATCTCTAACATTATATGTATATAGCAGGAATGTCAACTGACAGTAAATATCCGCCTTTTGTTTATTTTATTTGTCACAGCACTTGTGATTTATGCATAAAATTTTGTAACAATATTTATGATAGTACTAGGTAATAATAATAGTGGAGGCACGTTAATACAGTTTTCCGTCAGTCACTGTTGTGACGGAAAGTTGTCCGATGAAAATCTCCTTGCTAAGTCTTGCACTTGTCATGAAGACAGCGATTTTTACTTTGGCGGTCGTGATTGTTGACATTAGTCAATGGGCGGCGGTGAATGTTCTTATAGGCTGTGTCTTAATTATTTTTGTAATCTAGAAAGGGTGTTATTTCTCGTGAAATTATCTTTTCGGCATCATGTACTGATGATTCTATATTAAGATGAAACACGTGCCTGCATGTCTGTGTTCTTATAATTATAGCAAAATTAGCAAAAATTTGCAATTTCTGAATTTTCCAGGGTAATTTTTATGTTTTGACGTTGATTATCGCTTAAATGGAGGGCAGCGTTTTGCAGTTAGTGGGTTCTAACAACTTTTCAAGTTATATTTACATGAAAGAAAGGATTTATGTATTAAATAAACCGGGTGGCCGCCGAGATATTCGAGATACTTCGTATATGTATTCAATGACTAATTTTAAGCAAAAATGATGCTATTTACGTTTGCCGAATTCCTAACGGTTCTTGAAATACCGTGGTTTGATGTAGAAGTAAATTATTAGAGGGCTTAGGAAAGAATGTGGTTTATTTTAAGAAACGCGTAATGCAATTATTAAAGCTGCTCAAAGTGACCACCGCCTTGTGCAATGCATAACTCAATCCTCCGTTGGAGCTCTCGTTCCTAGTTGTAGTCCTCTATATTGTTTTTCACCTCATAAAACGCTGCATGAATTTTCAGGATGAGTTTATCCTTATTATTAGGTTTTCCCGTTGAATAGGTAAGTGTCTTCACATGCCCTCATATGAAAAAATCTAGTGGGTTGAGACATGGAGATCGCGGTGACCAAGCAATGAGACCACCACGACCTATCCATCGATTTAGATACTGTTCATTAAGGAAATTAGTGTCACCTCTTCCTCATAATGGCCCGGAGCACCATCATGTAAAAACAACGTCGTCCTTCTGATTTGAAGAGGAATGTCCTTAAATAGTATAGGTAGATCGTTCTTCAAAAAAATCCCGGTACATTTCGCTGTTCAAATTTCCGTCGAAGATATGTGGTCCGTTAACTGCATTATTCATTATTCCAGCCCAAACGTTTACGGAGAATCTTCTCTAGAAGTGGGTTTCTCGAACAGCATGAGGATTTTGGATTGCCCACACATGTTCATTGTGGAAATTGCTGATTCAATCTCTCCTAAATGTAGCTTCGTCGCAGAAAAGGGTTCTTGGAAGAGTATCCAGATGATTGCTCACCATTCACAATGACGAACTCTTTAGGAAATATCCATGAGGAGAAGTTCTTGTACAGGTTGGTAATGATACAGATGCAGTCGTTTTTTCGCAAATGTCTTAGACAGCCGTCCTAGTTTGTCCAGTAAGTACAGAAATTCTTCTGGTGCATCGGGATCATTTTCAACACTCTCAACCACTTCTGCAGCATAGTTTCTTCGTTAAGTTCTCTTTCACAAGTAGGTTTAGGGAACGCAGTTGTTAATCGAAGAGTTGTGAAGGTTCTACTGAACGTTTGCTTGTTTGGAAGACGTTGGTTTGGGTATCGTTGTTGATATTCCCTAACTGAGGCGGTGGTACTACCGTTGCAATATCCATATACGAAAATCATTTCCGCATATTCTTTATTTGAATAAATTACAGGCATGATTTTAACACAAATGACGCAATTAAAAAATAACTGTCAATGATAACAATTAACGAACTGATAATCAACATTTTTTTTGCATCTATCCATACGATCTGCCAACTTCAAAATCCAATATTTCAAGAACCGTTAGAAATTCGAGAAAAATGAATAGAAGCATTTTTGCTTAAATTCATATACGAATTATCTCGGATACCTCGGCGGCCATCCGGTATATTAACAATATTCTTTATGTTATTCTAATTAAGCTTCCGTTAAAAATTGAATTAGTTTCCTTACAGTTCCGTAACTTATTTTAATTTATTTTTACTGAAAGCTTAATAGTAAATATTTATATTGAACGTTAGTAGTTCTTTCATTCATTATTAATATTTGCTCAAAAAAATTAATTTGAAAATTATTTATAAATTTCAATTTGACAGTAACCAACCATATAAGCTATGATGGGAATTATTAATACTACTCAAAGCGAGTTAATATGTATTTATAATGCTTTCGCAATATTATCTATAATTCATCAGTTTCTTTTTCGTGGCCGAGCATTGTTTGTATAATTTAAATCATCAACGATAAACCTCGTGATGTGTAGTGGGCGAGTTTCTGTCAGCTTCTAATATTAGTTCCTTCTTCTTGTAAATATTGACATAAGGATTTAAATTATAATAATACAAAGCGTAGAATTGTGGAAATAGAAGAAAAATCTGTGATTATTTTCAGTTTATTTTTAAGAAAATATTCGAAGACGATCATTGTTCGCTGTTTGAACATAAAATACATATTTTAAATGCTGTTTTGTTAGCAAAACAAAATAAATTTTTATAGTTAAATATCTATACTCTATCAATCGTTTCTTATTTTTATAGTAAATTAAGTTCTATTTTTGTTGTGCACATGTTTAATCTTAACATTGCCCATGCGGCAATGAAATTTATATTTTAAGTAATTAGTTTTATTTTAAAGTAAATATTATATACATAAATTTATTACTAAAAGAGCAAAAACAAAAAAAGCGCATTCCAGTATGTTTCACCTCTTCATTTTGAATTTGAATTAATAAATAAAAATTAAATAACGTAAATTTTAATTTAAAAGCGACTTACTAAATCTAACGATATAACTAACATTATAAACTTCGTTTTTCTTAGTGGAAGCATTTTCACATAACTAAAAGAGAGTTAATTTTTTAATTCATTTAGAGAATTAGAGAAGACCATATTCAACAAGTAGTAAAAGATCGGTAAAATAACTACAGTTTCTTAAAGTATGAGTTAAGCCCAGGCTTATAGTGGCGATTTCGTGTTGTATTTAAAACTTGTTTTCGTAGTTATTACATAAGAAACGAAAATAAGATTCTATTCATGTTTTTGATATTTGTATCATAGTGGATCAGCCAATGGTATCTCCTATTTATATATTTTTCGAAAGATTATTAAAGACAATCATTGACCAAAACCAAACCAACATAAAGCATCAAATATTCGACGTCGATTAAGTCGTCGTTTGGATCACTTAAGATTAATTTTAAAATTGATACGAAAAAATTCGGCGCTACAGAAATCACACCGGAAAATGCAAGATTTATTGGCCACAGTATGAACCTAAGAAATATGCGAATATAACGCTAAATTTCAGATCTTAGGGCCGACTTCAATTAATAAACTAAATAAGTTTATCCAAATGACTTTTTTTCCTTATTTTACGCCTTAGTTTATTTATAGCTTACGTCATAAAGTAAATAAGAATATTTGTATATTATTATGCTATCCTCCAATACACAATTACATACGAGGGAAAATCGGAGAGTTTCTAGAACGAACTAGAAGATGGCGTTGTGCGCGCGTACCGGTCATGTCTTTTGAGTGGCCTATCTATTATAACGGGTGTTAAGTATCTGATTTATAATAATTATTAAATGTCAACTGTTGTCTGTCAAAAAGCAATCTATCTCAGACATGACTTCATATTTTCAAGGACTACTTTGACTTCGAATGTTTCTGAACACCCGTTATAACTGGTGTCAAATTTTTAGATAGATAGTGCATAAAGTAAAGCCGTTATGGCCAAGCAAAGTAAACAGTGTGCGCATTTTTTTAATCATGAATAAAATGAGTTCCGTGCAGTTATTAAACATGGCTTAAATGCTAAAGAAATAAAAACGGAATTAGACTAAGTTCATGGAGAGTCTTCACCGTCGTATGCAACCGTTGTGAGCTGGATTGGTGAATTTAAACGTGATCGAACAAGATGCATCGCGTTCTGGGAGACCAAAAACATCTACCGATGAAGAAACCATTAGAAAAGTTCAGGGAAACGTGATGCATAATCGGACATTTGGACATGAGAAAGCTCATTGCAAGATGACTGGCTGTCAGACGATCTAAAGGAAGCTCGTGTGACCATTTCTCAGCAATGCCTAGCCAACATGTTCAAGCATAATCATGTAGATTTTTTGAGACTTTTGTAACCATCGATGAAACGTGGCTACACCACTTCACGTCAGAGACTAAAACACAATCAAAGCAGCGGACAATATGCGGTAAACCAACTCCAAAGAAGGCCAAGACGATGCTGTCAGCTGAAAAGGTGATGGCTACCGTTTTTTGAGATTCCCGAGAAATACTTTTTATTAACTACTTGCAACACGGGAAGACAATAACAGGCGCGTATTACGCGTCGTTATTAGACAGATTCAACGAAGAAATCAAAGTCAAAAGGCCTCATATGGCAAAGAAAAAAGTTTTGATTCATCAAGACAATGCCCCATCCCACAAGACGGCAATTAATAGACCACGCAAGTGCTGTCGTCATTTTTGCGGAAGGTCAGGGATCGCGTTCCAAACAACCGGCATTTAAATTTTTTTCATGTATTGTATTTGGAACGCGTTGCAAATTTGAAGTGAAAAGTTGTTATTTGTTAATTTTAATTGTTATTGCATGTAAGTATGAACGACGTTGTTTAAAACTGATATTAATAATATTAATTGTTTTATAGCACGGTTATACTTGAGTAACTAAAGTACAAAAGTGAGGTTAGATAGATATACATAATGGTGATGTGTTTTGCTCTTACTTGCAAGCATTAAGTGAAAAAAAGGGATGCACTATTTTTACTTTTCCTACAGAAAAGGCAGAATTATCGAGGTGGAAAAAGCTTTTTTGCAGTCATTGCTAATATTTTTTTTCAAATAAAAAACACCATTGCCAAATATTTTGTTTTTAATAACTATAATATGTATATTGATATTTTGCTTACATACTTACCAAGTAACAAATGATATTAATATAGGAAGATTAATTAAAAATCGTTTTACCAAGAGTGACTATACGTTTCAAATGGCGCTTTAAATTTGTTTGGAACGTAGACCCTGACCTACCGTACAGAAAATGGCGATTTGACGTCACGCTTGCGTGGTCTATTGAACATGCATGAAATCATCGAAGCTGTAAATGATCATTTGGAAAGTTTTGATAGTTCTTATTTTTCTGAAGGAATGAAAGGTCTTGACAAACGTTGTATAGAGTTACTAGGAGAATATGTAGAAAAATAAATATGATTTTACCCTGAAAAGTGGTGTTTTGTGTCTCGTTCTAGAAACTTTCCGATCTTCTCTCGTAAGGTTCTATTTTTCGTGATGCATCGAGTTTCCGAAACCTTTTATAACAAAGAACTATGCGAAACATGTGTCGTCCCTATTTCAAGAAATTGAAACTTTTAACCGATACTGGTATTTAGATTTTTGAAGCGTTATGTTGTTATGTATGTTAAACAAAACTTTATTTCTTTTAAAACAAACAAAAGTTGTCATAATTACATCATAATAATGTTACAGCTGAGGACATAAGACGTACAATCAATTTAAAATATTAGGGGGAAAATCGAAGCATTACCTAATAGAGAAGATTTTTCATTCCATAGGTGAACGTTGAAATGCATTATTTGCTTTGTTTTGTTTTATGTAATTCTTTCTTCAATTTGGCTGAGCTCAAGAAAATGATAATATGCAATGGATTCGAAAATGGATTTGGGTAATTTCGTCGGAGTTTGATTTGGTAAAGTTAGCTCTTTTCTCTTATAGTGGGTTTTAGATGTTAACTGTCCGTAGTAATTGCCCAAAGAATAAATGCGTACTCTCGCATGAAACAGTCGCAAGTCGTCGTTCAGAACTAATGGCCTTTCGAATGTTCTCTAGTTCGTTACGAATGAAACCTTTCACCGCGATATTAACTTGGAGATCATTCAGAGTATTTCAGAAAGATGACAAGCATTCGATAATATAGCTCGAATCCTGAGCAAACATCGACGAGGACGGAGAAAGTGTACATGTGTTATAATTTTGACAACTATCAGCTTTAATGTGCATTTGGGGGAGGGAAGGGGGCAGCATATAAAATTAACCTAAGTAAAATAAAAATTGCAATAATCAGTGGGACATATAAACATAGACATAGTATGTAACAAGCAATAGAAAATATATAATTGCTTGAATACTTGAAGACCAAATTACAAAAAAAATAATGAACATAAAAATTATAGAGTAAGAAGTGTGAACAAGCTGTATACATAGAACAATATTAGGCAAAAAGTAAATAGATTTGGACATTAAAAGGATAAAGTAATAGGACTAATAATAGTAGAAATAATAAGTAAAAAAGACTATTCATTAGGACGCAATCAAAAATGTTGGAAAAAATTAAAATAGAAACATATTACTAAGATAAAAACAAAAGCAATAAAAAGTACATGAAAGGAGAAAACTTGAAGAAGCGAAAGTCTATAAAGACATGAGAGAATAGAAGAAATGTCTACAAAATTTAAAAGTGTAGATAAAATGAATAGAAGATAGAAAAACAAAAGTAAAACACCTGTTAATCGAACTAAATGCTACCTTATACTGCTATATAGGGTTGGGCGATACCGACGTTTTCGGTATCGGGTACCGATACCAATCGAGGTATCGCTACTTAGCGATGTATCGGGTCTGTGCACGGTATCGAATCTGAGTATGTACTGAAATCGGTAAAGTATCGATAGGTATCGATGCTTTGGAATCGATACCTTGGAATCGATACCTTAATTCGATACCTAGGAATCAATATTCATAACCCGTTTTCTAGGTGTCGATTGTTTGATATCGGTTTCAAGAGATATAAAATTAATTTGCCGATTCTACCATAACTACGGTATGAAATTTCCAATATTGTGATATTTTTTTGAAATAATTATAGTTATGTCATAATAAGGATATTTGCTACGCACAATAATAACATCCTTTTAAATATATAATATATAGAATGCATACATACTTAAAAATTCTTTACTTAAAAAGTTATTACATCCGTTATGTACATTTAAAAAATGCACAAAGGTAAGCTACCCGATACATGGCTACCCGATACATCGCTACCCGATACATCGATACTTAGCGAGTACTGGAATCGGTAAAGTATCGATAGGTATCGATGCTTTGGAATCGATACTTTGGAATCGATACCTTGAATCGATACCTTGGAATCGATACCTTGGAATCGATACCTAGGAATCAGTATTTATAACCCGTTTTCTAGGTATCGTTTGTTTGATATCGGTTTCAAGAGATATAAAATTAATTTATCGATTCTACCATATCTACGGTATGAAGTTTGCAATATTGTGATATTTTTTCTTGTAATAATTATAGTTATTATGTTTATGTTATAATATGGATATTTGCTACGCATAATGTAAAATTCAACAACATCCTGTGAAATATATACTATATATATAACGTGTGTTCATTTGAAAAGTCAATCTAGGTTACTTTGAAATTTTGATAGAATAAGACGCATATATATTAGTATGTGTTTGTTGTTCTGTAAACGTAAATCCAAATGACATTTGATAATGTCAATCACATTTGTTATTTATTTGTATGTATAAACTGTCAAAATATACGACTTCGTAGGTTAAGTAGTAAATTTTAATTTACGACATACTTCAAAATGTTCTCAGTAAATCACATGCTACTAGATTGACTTTTCAAATGAACACCCGTTATATAATGCTATATATAAACTTAAAAATTCTTTACTTAGAAAGTTATTGCATCCTTTATGTACATTTAAAAAAATGCACAAAGGTAAGCTACCCGATACATGGCTACCCGATACATGGCTACCCGATACATCGTTAACCCGATACATCGATACTTAGCGAGTACTGGAATCGGTAAAGTATCGATGCTTTGGAATCGATACTTTAGATTCGATACCTTCGTTATCTGAGGTATCGGGTATTGGACGATGTATCGATACTTCGCCCAGCCCTACTGCTATATTATCTAAATTATAATTTTTATATTCTTGTAAATAAGCATCATCTAGATTGCAAACAAGCTCACTTTTAGGAATAATAAAATCTAATTAAACCAAGTAATTAATGTAAATATATACAGGTGACCTTGAAAGAAAGAGACAACGTATGAAAAATTATAAAACTTCTAGAAGCTAACATTGTTTAGACAGCTGTTGATGTTATAAAAACTCAACAAGATAGCAGATTTGTATGCTTAGGGTTCAATAACTTCAATTGCGTACGGATATATCAGCTATGAATCATTTATAAACTTTTTTATGTGTAAATGTAAAAACTGTAAATCATATCGAATAGTTCATGCGTTGTGTAAGGGGTAATCGAAATGTACACATGCAACGATCGAAATTAATTGAGTTACAGGCAAAATTGTTTCGCTAGTTATAGCAAAATAGCAAAATGACGAGACACATATTTTTGATATTTTTTTTCTCGCGTTTGCGAGGGAATTTGCGGAAAATATTTTGGATTTATATTCTATACAATTACATCTTTACATTTTTCATACCCGATATCGGGTCGCCCTGGACTTAATTCCAAGTGATTATTGGTCCGTAATTATTTTTATTGAGATTTTTCTAAATATTTTTGATATCTGAATGGAACAGCATTTTTTCAACCAACCAGATTTATACTTGTAGTATTAGTGGTTATACTAGAATTCAAAAAAACATAATTAATCTGCTTTGTTTTAGCATGTAATAAATTATCCTACTCCTGATCCATTAGAAGGTATAAATAGTTTAGAATTTTACGGCCAAAGACCCTGGAGACCTGGAAAATTAAGTGCTGAGCCACCAGATCCTCATTTAGAGCAAAATGGTATTATGGCGCTACAATATTTGGAACGTCATATCAACCATTCGGTATACATATTTTAAATTATTCATATGCATTGCTTCTTACCTCGCAAATTTTTAGAATGCCATAATTACATCATATGGTTTAGCGATTACGCAATATAAATCTTACAGATGCCCGAGAACAAGAAGACATTTGATTGTACAAATGGCGGACGAATATTTTATTTCTAAAGATTACGGTAAATCTTTAACGTAAGCAAAATATAATAATTTTACTGGTAATATATTTCGACAGATGACTATTTTCAGGTTATTGACTCATATGCTTTGGGACTACCGTACAGAAAAATGGTGGAATATTATATCTAGTATACTGTTGAAGGCAATAAAATGCGCATATTTAACTGCTAATTTACAAGATTATATTATTCTGATATTAGAAGCATTAGGTAAACATGTCGATGTATCTTTAGACATCAAGAAAAAGATGTACGAAAATTTATTACGTGTGTTAAATGTATGCAAAAATACATATTTTATTATTCTGAATTTAATCTTTGTATTTGTAGAGACAACTTCCTGAACCTGATCAGGATTTACCAGCTCTTTGTGTACAGAACGCAATTTCGAATTGGCAGCAAATTTTGACATCACAACTATTACAATTAACTTTGGATATAGGCGGGGTTATATCATGTATCGACTGCAAAGGAAGATTCGTCAAAAACGAATATCAAGCTGATGAAGAGCTAGCTGTAGAAATATATTTAAAGTTAGTAACAGAAAGTTTATTATGAAATGTCAAACTAATCACATATTTCCTTCGTTTAATCTTTTTAATGTGTGTAATAAATTAGTAGAGACAGGCACTTAAGTCGGCCGGCATTGGCGTCACTGCGTGGGGTTTACCGAAATAAACTGCGCGTTATTTAGAAAAAATGTCGTAGAATTATTGAAAATGCAGATCAAATATACTATTACTAACACGTTGTTTGGTGGTTGTGCTAACAATAAAGGGAATTATTTAAAATAAATAATTGTGGTGCTGGTGAAGTTGCATCAAAGGTCCAGGACGTGTATAATAATGCTGAATTAAATATATTACAACTTACTAAATAAAACACAACACCGTTGTGTTTTATCCTTATGTCCTATGTCCTTAAAGTTTGTATTTATTATTTACAAGAAAGAAATTTATCGTTGATATATTCTACAGTAGTTAAATAAGAGTAATATATACAGGGTACGTCGAATAAGTAATTACAAATTAACACAAAAATTAATCTGAAGAGAATGTTAAATTCGGCAGTAAATTAAATGTGAATTAATTGTGATTAATATAAAATAAACCTCTGTATAGAATAATAAAGAGTTACCTGTTGAAGCATATGTTTGTCGGACACGAGGTCGGCATCATATACCTGGACAAGTATGTAAAGCGATGCTTGGCCGGAGGGCGAAGAAATTAATTAGTTGGATTAATTAAACTAAGGTGAATTAAATAAGAATAATATATATCGAACAATACAGATTACCTTTGAGTTGCGGAGATGCCTGGATCGGGCATGTGGAAAGCAAGGTCAGACGGCGCTTGAGTGCTGGAACAACACGTGTAGTTTGCACGATGTGTAACTTACAAGAGTTGATACCTGAAGAATAATTCGTGTAGAAGCGAACACTAGCTTGGGCAAAAAGATTTGTTTTATTACCCATGAGCTGAAGAAAGAGATCGAAGTTGTCGATGTCTTGAATTATGAATTAATCAAAAGCGCGAGTTAAGAGGTTGTGATATCGATGAAACAGATATCATTAAAATATCCCTTGTGAGACAAGCTTTATAACGATATGCGACAAGATATATAAGGTAAGAGATGCGTACGTAATTAAATTAATAACTTAAGTTTAAAAACGAAATGTATAAAGTAATTCAAAGCGAACGTTAAATGCGAGTTGACCGTTCAAGTCAAGTGGATGTCGAAGGGTCTATCAGCTAGTGCGAGAACAAAAGAAAGGATTTCTCTTTACAAACGAAATATACAGAAAAATGTCTAAGTTGAGATATTTGTGGAAGAAATATTTTTTTAAATTAAATTAAAGTGTAACAATACTAAACAACTTACCAAATATGCCAAAATACACATAAAATAGAGGAATTTTTGTATATTTTTAGTTTAACGAATTTTGGACATTTTATATTTGTACATGTCAATCTAATAGCATGTTTATTTAATTCATATTTAAATGGAATATGTTTGGATTTGGATTTTAGGTCTTTGTGTCCATTTTCTATCAATATATCCCGCATTTCAGTTGCAATAAATACACCTGGTTATAGTTCAGAGTATATTGTTAAACAAGATAAAACCGACAGCGGTATAATAATCTTGAATAGCGATGAAGTCAAGAAATATTTTGTTACATTTCGACTAGATCCTGTGAACGTGGACAACGAAGTTCAAGTTCGTATAACTAGAATTAAATTAGGCGGAAACAATAATTTATTACACAATTTTGTAGATAAACGGCATTAATGTTCAACTTAATAGTACAACTGATTGCAATGTAAATTTAAAGTTTACAGGCCAAGGTAACGATTTAAACAGCACCTGTACGGAATTTCTGCAGTTTCGAAATTCGTTGCGAGACAATTTAGACTACGACAATGTAAAGCCTCAATTAACAGCGAATATTGTTCCAAGACAATCTAAACTTGATTTATCATTTAATCATGCTA
Organism: Melolontha melolontha; assembly: GCA_935421215.2. Lineage (NCBI taxonomy): Eukaryota > Metazoa > Arthropoda > Insecta > Coleoptera > Scarabaeidae > Melolontha > Melolontha melolontha. The sequence continues at coordinate 101,698,631 of OW285239.1, read as the reverse complement.
ATCCTGCTCTGTTGGATGAATGGTATGAAATTAATGTGAAAATAAATAACAAAGAAGCATGTGATATAAGCAAAATTCAATTTGAAGTATCTTTGGTAGATGATGATGGTATCGATAGTAGTAAGTACTTTTTAAAATGTAATGTTCTAATATTACTTTTATTATTATTTTTTATTTATTATTTACACTTTAATTTTTTTAAATATTTTTGTCATACTTCTTTGTAATATGTAACATGTTTTTTAAAAAACATTTATTTATGTACTCTGATTATTTAAGAGGCATATCAGACAGAAAGAAAGAAATGTCCCATTAAGAGGGCAATATTTAATTTTGTAATAAATTGCATCATATATTCAAAAAGTGTAAACATTTTTATTTCAGTATAAAGTACACACTCTGCGGTTAAGCGTGGAACCCAATATTGTAAAATGTCCCCCACAACTCTGTTGGCACGCTTTTGCTTTTTTTACGAAATTCTCGCATAATTGTGGTTCGATTTCGCCAATAACACGTCTAATCTCCGCTTCAGCTCAGGAAGACTTCGTGGATTGTTGGCATATACGAGGGTGGATCAATAAATACCCGTGTTAGGAAAGAAGACGCAAGTTTTTCACAAATTTTTTATTTATTTTTCAACGTAATCACCTTTTAGTACAATACACTTTTCCCAACGTTTCTGCCATTTCTATAACCCCTCCAAAAAATACGATTTGTCAAACTCTGCAAAATACGCTTCTGTCTCGACGATAACCTCCTCGTTTGAGCTGAATCTTTTTCCCCCGAGCCACGTTTTCATGTTGGGGAACAGAAAGAAGTCGCAAGGAGCCAAGCCAGGCGAGTACGGTGGGTGCGGCAGCAATTCGTAGTGCAGTTCATGCAACTTTGCCGCGACAATTCTGGATGAATGTGCTGGTGCATTATCGTGGTGAAACAGCACTTTTTTCTTAGCCAAATGGGGCCGTGTCTCCTTCAATTTTATATCGAATCGGTCCAATAATTCACTGTAGTACTGCCCCGTGACCGTTCTTCCTTTCTGCAAAAAGTCCATGAGGATTATTCCGTTGGAATCCCAAAAAATCGTGGCCATGACCTTTCCGGCCGATGGGACCGTCTTTGCCTTCTTCGGAGCAGATTCACCCCGAAAAATCCATTGTTTCGACTGTCGCTTGGACTCTGGCGTATAATAATGGATCCAGGTTTCATCAACGGTGACGACTCGACGCAAAAACTCCTGCGAATTTCTCTTAAAGAGGTCCAAACACTGCTTCGACATTGACAACCGTATCCGCTTGTTGTCCACCGTAAGCAATCGCGGCACCCATCGGCCCGACACCTTTCTCACCGATAACTTATCATGTAAAATATTAATTGCCGTTCCGTACGACACGCCTACGGCCTCTGCTACTTCGCGCACTTTCGTTCGGCGATCAGCGAGAATCATGTCGTGGACCTTTTCAACGATTTCCTCGGTAACCACGTCTGCCGGGCGGCCTGGGCGCTCCTCATCAAAAACAGATGTACGACCACGTTTAAATTCGTTGAACCAATATCTTACGGTTGTCATAGATGGTGAAGGGTCCCCATAGACAGCATCCAACTTTGCTTTTATTTCTTCGCATGTTTTTCCATTCAAAAATAAAAAGCGAATTACGGATCGATATTGCTCTTTTTCCATTTTATCGAGAAACACGAAACACGTGTGATACAACTGGCTGCCAAATAAAAACTAACCTATGAATCAGTCTAAAATTTATTATGGTGTTGTCTGACAAATGGTAGTACACGACGGTAATGCCAACTTCTCTCAGCAGCGCCACCTGTCTTCAAACACGGGTACTTACTGATCTTCCCTCGTACACGAGATTTCACGTACCGCCAAAGAAAGAAGTCGCACGGGGTCAAATCGCACGAGCGTGGGGGCCAATTCCGGTCGCCCTTGCGTGAGATGATCCAGCAAATTTCTCTTGCAACAAATGCATTGTTTCACGCGCCGTGTGACAGGATCAACGACCTGTTGAAACCTCATTCCTTCGATATCCATTCCATCACAGTGGACACAAAAAGTCCCTTAGCATGTTGCGATAGCGTACGCCATTCACTGTTACTGCTTGTTCAGCACCATTTTAGAAAAAGTAATTCCGCCAGCCCAGAATCCACACCAGACAGTAACTCGTTCTGCATGCAATGGCTTTCCATGAATCACTCGAGGATTCTCCTCGCCCCAAATCCGACAATTTTAAGTGTTCATGTACCCATTAAGTTGGAAATGCGTCTCATCGTTAAAGATGATTGACTTCGAAAAATCGTCGTCCTCTTGTTGGGATTTCCAACACCCAATTAACAAATTCTCGACGTTGCCCTTGATCTGCTTGCTTGATTTCTTGTAACAACTGCATCTTGTACGCGTGCATATGCAGATCTTTGGTGAGTATTCGGTGCAGGGTGTTTCTCAAAATGTGTAACTGTTGAGAACTACGACGAATCGATATTTTTGGATTTTCGGTAACACTTTCACGCATTACTGCAATATTCTCGAGAGATCGGGTGGTACGATGATGTACGGCTACTTTTCTGTTAACAATCGAACCAGTTTCCTCGACTTTCTTAATTAACCTTTGAACTGTTGACAGATTTGATGCATTTCGTCGAACGAAAATTCCACGAAGTCTGTTTCCGCATAACATTCTCCATACTTATAATGCGTTTTCACAACAATAACGCGTTGAAGGATGTTATATTTTCAGTGCCGCCAATCTAACTAAGCGAACGTAGGGCACATTTTAAATCTTGCAATCTTAATGGGACACCCATTACAAATCAGCTGGCGGATTAAAAAAATATTTTAATTATCAAAATAGATGTGCCAGCTTGCGATACTAGTAAGATTATCTTTCTGAAAAAGGGGTTGGCTTATTAAAGGATATAAAACTTGCAAATGTTTTTTCGTCCAAATTTACACAACGAAATATTTATTCTGTGTATAATGCTCCAAATTACGAAACAAAGGGTTCATGTCTGGAGAATATGGAGGGAGCTTTATTCATTCAACTTTTGCAAAGCTATCATCTGAAGGAATATGATCATACTCTATTGTGTAAAAGAATCAGTCCATGTTTATTGGATTTGTGCAATTTTATGGCAATACGAGTCAGCATAAATTTTTTTATCCAAGCAGAAATTGCGTCTTTTCCGTTAGTTCACAAATTTTGATATGGTGGTTCATTAGTGGCTATCTTTTTTATGTTTATCAGTTTCAACCCACAACTCTAATCTTTTTCTATTGTCCTACGTAATCCATAGCAGAGGTTACAATCATTTCATGTACTTACATAGACATTTATCAATTTCAAATCTCTGTAAAACTATTCTTCATGCCGCAGGCGAGGAATTTGCTTATGGACTTTTTTGCTTTGTTCGAGATACTTGGCGATAGTTTTGGAGGAGATATTCTAGCTCGGCTGTAAGAGCCAATGGGTTTTCAAATATTCTTCCACTTATGCTTGAAGATGATCATATTGCCTTTCAGGACTGATAGTTACAAAAATGTCGTTCAAGAGATAATAATGAAATTATATTTGAAACTATATTTTTGAAGCCATTTCCACATTATCTACATTCGTTAGACGTATCATCTTCAAACACAAAATTAATGTTTAAAGTGATAATAACTGCATTGTGTGCAATAGTCGTCGACTGCCATGAAACATTAATTTGAAGTTACAGGATCATTTATAAAAATAAAACTATTTAAATTTGGATGAGCGGCCGTTAGTTTATTTGATGACAAAATTCTCTGCCTGCTAATGTTTGTTGAATGATTAGGCAATGATGTTGTTTGATACGAAATTTACAGTATGTGGTGCATATGTAGATGTTAGTTTAGTTTATTTTAATGCTCTTTTCTTTAATTTGTTTGTTTGTTTAGTATTACTGTTGAATACATCATTGTCGAAATACGTATCCAACGTAATAATTATTTGTGTGGCGTGAAGTATAAAGTTATAAAGCACTCCTAATGATGGTGTACTCTTCTTTTTTTCTCCTAAAAAAATGTTGTGGGGCAGGACTTAGTTTCCATGAAACCGATTGTTTCGTCAGGTGGAAGAAGCTCGAAGAAAATGGTTTCGCTGCAATCCCATAATGTAGGCTATCACTTTCAACTGATGGAAGCCAGGTTTTGCGACTATTTAAACACTTTCACCTGATGCTTGTTTCCAGCTTCTTTTTCATTAGACTTTTTGTGTAGGATTCAGTACTCGTGGCCTATTACAACTGGATCTATAAAAAAGTCGCCTTCATTGCTTTCAATCAGATAAGTTGCTATTGTATTCCGTCAAAGAATACGATATCCATGTTTCAAGCTTAGAAGTAAATCCAAGATTCTTAAGATCGTGAAGTGCAGACCATATGCAACCTCTTCAGTTGCAAGAAATCTTTGAGATATTTTCCACTGAATCACGCAAAACGTCATCATCAACGGCGGAAAGTCGACCAAAGTGGGGTTGATCATCGAGATTCAAATATCTACTTTTAAATTTGCCAAACCACCATTTTTCACTGTTCGTAAGACCAGAAGTAAGATCCAAATAAACGTATCGAATGTTTCTTGCTGCGGTTAAAATATTGCCTCCTATTCGGAACTCGTACTAGATAAAATGACAAAAATGTATCTTATGGTTTTCCATTTTTAAGTATTTATTTTATTCTCGGATATAATTGGCTCAACAGCGTTTGATGCTAAAATGACTAATGAATAGAGCACGGAAATTGCGTCACGCGCCAGAGGCGAACGCTTAAAAGTCGATGCATAAAATAAATAATAAGTAAATTATAAAATGTGTTCACTTACCGTTTTAAGTCTTCCGTGAAGTCACAAACGTTAAATATTTCAATCATTAGATATGTTTCCATAGTTGATTCAGCCAAGCTAGTACGACGTGCGGAATACAGTAGTGGTGATGTTATATTTGTATATTTAAAATAATGTTTGAACCAGCTTAATGGATCTTTAGACGCAACTTCACAAATTTGTCTTAATATGAGAAAATCGAAATCTTTGAAACACTTTTAAATTTTTCTATTACACACTCATTTTTTTCGCTTTCCACAGCTCTAGCTGTGCGTGAACATCATTCACAATTTTAATAGAATCTACTAACGACATCGAAAATTTTGTGGTTTTTCTATTCCCTCCACAATTCCGAAGTAATTGCTCTGAATAGTTTATAAATCTGCTTGAACCTGGCCATCTTGAAAGTTTGCCTGGCTTTTCTTGATAGCTGCAGCTTTTTTCGGATCGTTTCAGCTACGAATCGTTTGTGCCACAATATTTAAAGCATGGATTTTCCATGTTACATGCAAGGTTACCGCTGTGATCTTTAAGACATCGGTCTAAGGAAAGCATCACTCATAAACAATAAAAGTTGCTTTGTTGAAAATTCAAATTTGTACAATGAGTTCAACAGCACCTTTCAAATCTCATCGGCATTAAAATTTTAAACTCTCAGTGGCAGTAAATTTCGAAACGTTTTCCGACTTGGTAATTTATAGTGCGCATATTTATTCCTCAAGGAGACAAATGCTTCGTTGTCTAGTAAAGTAAACAGTATATTACATACCATAAGGGTAACACAAATCAAATTGAAATGTTTCGTTGGATTGCCTGGCACTTTTTTTTATAAGAGCTATTGATGTGATGTTGACAATCCTTTTTGGACCAACACATTAGAGACGAATTATAAACTACACATTGAACTTTTGCGCCAGTATAAATTAAAACCGGCGTATCTGTAATAAAATGTTTAGCTGTGTCTGATATTGGTCGATTTCGCGAACAACGTAACTGCGACATTTTTAGAACAAACGTAAACAATAAAGTAGTAGTTACAGCAGCTTACATGCAGAGGCACGCTCCACATTAGCTCTAGTAGCCGGCTGAAGGCTGTAGCGGTTGTCGTGCTTTATTAATTCGTGTCGAGCGCGAGCCACTGATGCGTGGCTCAATTTCCCTGCTCTATTAATCAAACTATTACCTGCCTATAGGTAAACAACATTAACATGAAACCGAAAATACCTGCATTGTTGTCGGCTTCACGCGATGTTGTTTCTACTAGCCCTCAAATACAGGTAACCATCCAATGCTTTGAATGTATTCAATACCTAGAATAATGGGTAATAGTATGCAAAAACAGTAAATTATTTAAAATAGGAATCTATAGACTTAGAAGAAAACAATAATTTTTTCATATGAAATTATTTAAATTTGAATTAAAAATTCGTTAAATCATTTTAAATATTGCTAATCAGTTCTGAATTTATAAAAAATAATTTTTGTATTAATAGCCGAGTTTGCCCTGACTACCCAATTTAAACCAGAAAGATTACCCTTGACTGAGAAATTCGAAAAATTATCGCCATCCGAAGAAGTGTCTTTTAAGTTTTTTATGAGGACGCATAAAGTCGGCGAAAGAACACTCTGTTGTAAAGCATCTTTTATTCTTAATGCTGAACAGCCAATCGCCAGTATCAAAACAGAGAACATCAACGTTTCCATCGTCAAACCATTTGAAATAACGACCAAATATTTGTCCATGTTATTCGAGGATATAAGCAAATTTTTCGTTGGAGAAGAATTCGTAGTTATGCCTATTGTAAACTGTTTATCACCCTGGCCTATAATCATCGAGAATTCTTCGCTGGATTTCGTAAGTTAACTGATTTTATTTTACTTATTGAGATAGAGCTGCTTCCATAAAAGAAAAACATAAAAAGCTACACATGATATGTTAACTTGCTAAATTGTGTTTTATGCTACTAATATATGTATTAGTGTTTTACTTGAACAAACATTTAGTCAAAAATAGTGTGCCGCCAATGTTATAGATATCTTGCTAACGTTGCTATATTTGTTTCCGTTTTTTAGATTTAACTAATTACGTGCATTTCTATCACAATAAAATTCTTAACATTGTTTATAAACTATTATAAATATATTAGGGTGATGCAAAAGTTTTTTCGTTTTTGTGTATAGAAGACTTTGGTATCGATAAATTGCCCATAACGACTTGAATGTTTTACGTTATACGTCAAACTTATGATGTATTAGTTACTAACTAGTTTTTATTGGAAATTTATTAATTTACTCATTCACGAATAAAAACATGACCAATACAGGTGTAAAGATTTAGCAATATTGCGCCATTATTTAAAAATGGTCAGAAGTGTTGCTGATGCTGTCCGTATATTGTATAAGGTAAAAGGTCGAATATCATCTCGATTCGTACTCCGTAAAATTGGTAGAAATGTATTGACCTTCAAGAGCAACTCCGTTCAGGGAGACTCTCAACTGTCGATCAATAGGTTGTTCATCCAAGCGCTGTAACAACTACAACTGTCACTACGCGGCAATTATCGCAAGAACTTAGTTCGTTACGTTAACATCTTTGAAAGTTGGGAAGGTAAACAGGTGATGCAGAAAAATAGACGGTTTAACGGTGAAAGAGATACAGCACCACATGCGGCATCTGCAATGGCTTGCTTTGCAATCCCCCAAGTTAAACGTTTCTTCCATGAAATTGTAGCAGCTACGAAGAATTAATCTATTTTAGTAATTCTAACAGATCAAATCAGTGGTTGAAGCTGGGCTGGCCTGCAGAACCTAGCGTAAAACGTAAAAACTTTGAAACAAAAGTACGCTACGTTTGGTTAGAATTACGAGGGTTTGTTTCTTTATTTTGAGCCGGTACCTGAAAGTAAAGCGATAAATGCTGCGAACAATTAAATTACATGTACACAAGGAAAGCACACATAAATTGTGTGCTTTCCAGCAGGGTAATTCTGTAAACAGAAGAACGCGATGGACTAGAGCTACTATTAAATCCTGTTTACAGCCCCGACTTGTCACCACCAGACTACCATCTGTCTGGGCCAACAGCACACTTTCCTTCAGAAAGTCGCTTTTTTAATATCGTGGAAGTAGTAGCATGGTGTCGCGAATTCTTCGCATCTAAACTAAGCGAGGAATCGAAAATCTTGTCATTATCTAGGCAACAAGCCATACAATATTCAACTTGTTATCATATATTTCACAAATGTGTATTGGATGAAGCCATGATCTCGTGAATTTTCAAAAGAAAATAGTAATTTATTATCTGTGAAATGTATATACAAGCAGTTTTCAGTTGTGAATAGTTAGATGTTAATTTTCGTAGTTAATTTAATAAATTCATTCATTAGATGCGTAATGATGTTTTATGAATATTTGCATTTTTGAAACATTGCAGTTTTATGAGGTGCCGGTAATAAATAATCAGTTGTGCGCGTATTATACTCATGACTAATATTATAGTTCATAAATTCTGACTTCTGACTGTATTTGTATACAAAGCAAAGCAAATCACAGATATACAAATCATAAAAAGTAAACAAAGAGTTACTTTTGAAAATATCTCTACACGAATCCCTATATTCCATGCCGAACACTAACCTTATTACACATTTTTGCATTGAAAATACCCGCTGTGTCCCGGCCGATGTGCCCTCAGTGGATAATTAAGTAGCGCATACAAGACACAAAACTACTGTGGGAAAATGTTTTCACAACCTGGAGATTGCACATTTTTTGTAAATTCCTTATAGCGTAACATATTCTAGCCAAAGTATTGGATCAATGTGTGAATACCATTTTAGTCGAGAGTCAATAGTTAGTCTTAGAATTCTAGTTGATGCATCTAAGGCATAAGTTGCATTTGAAATCGATATAGTTTTAATGGGTTCTAGTTTACTACGAAAGTGAATAAATTTCGTCTTTTCACCATTAATAACTAATTGATTGTTCCGCATCCATTTCTAATTTTGTCCACCAGTACATTAGAACTTGATGCGCTAAATGTTATACTTATATCATCCGCGTATAGTACAAGCACCTCAGCTGCGGGTAAGTTGTGGGGTATGTCATTAATATAGAACGAAAAAAAGGTGGGTTCCAGGACAGAGCCCTGGGGTACACCAGTAACTACTTCCTTAGTACTCGAATATGTATTACCGAGAAAGACGCTTTACTTTCTTCACAAAGATACGATTGAAACCATTTTAATGCTAGGCAGTTGATTCCATAGTGTTGCAATTTATGTAAAAGTATCCTGTGATTAACCAGGTCAAACGCTTTAGATAAATCAATAAATAATCCAATGGAATATTCACCCCTATCCACACTGCTATAAATTTGCTTTAGAAAATTGTAAATTGCCGAGTCAGTACATTTATTAGATCGAAAACCATGCTGATTTGAATATAGCAAGTTGAATTTAGCTAAGTAGTTCATCAATTTTTTACTCATGACTGATTCATGTAAATAGAGATTGCAGAGTAATTGGGCGGTAATTTTTGAAATCATCGCCATTGCCTTTTTTAAAAAAGGGTTTCACAACTGATATTTTTAATTTGAGAGGGAAGATGTCAGTTTGAAATGAATAATTAATCAAGTACGTTAAAACTGGAAGAATAGAGAATCTTGTTCAACAATAAGTGATATAAAAAAGAACGACTTTGCAGGTAGTATCTCTGTAAATTTGCTAATTTCACTGAGATCTTTAGTATGTTTATTGTTCCCTACAAAATTATTTTATACAAGCTTACTGGGATACAAAATACTCATTAAATTCATCGTCAAGTTTTAGTGTATTTTTTCGATTATCTGGCAGTGTCAAAACTTTTGGTGGACCCTGAACAGTTTGCATTATTACGGATGACGGACCATACTGCTTTAGATTTGTTCGAAGCAGAGGTAACAATAAATCATTACTTTCTCATCTAGTCTTTTGCAAGAAATCTTTGTAGGACGTTTCATAATTTTTGAACACACTTAAAAATACATACAACGAATAACTGAACTAAAACTGAATAGGCGTATTAGAGGAAAAATATTTTTACCTATTCTCTCAGTCCCACATTCTCATTAACATTCCCTTCCGATATTGACCTGTTTCTTATTATATACACTGTACATATCTCTCTACTTGTACCTTTTTATTTATTATAATAAGCTTACAGTAACTTGACAATGAAAAATATTCAGACGAAACTGTAATAACTGAAATACGGTAATAAAAACTTTATATCGGGAAACGAAAAAACTTTTGCCACCACGCTATTATTTATATTTTGTCTGTTTTTAGAAGAAAATTTACATTTCTTTAAGAAGTTATACAAATACACGTATACAAGTGAGTTACCAGAACATCCAACTAAAACTGAATAAGATGAGTATTTATCAAAAGTAGTTTTATTAAAAATAATAATAATGAAAGGCCGTTATCTTTAAACAAACATTTAGAAATAAATAACATAATAAAATTATTATTATGATAAAAGTATTATTCAAAATATAATTATTTGCTCAAAACAAACTTAAAATTTAATTATCCACTGGGTTTCATTAAATATGAAATAACTTTGTATTACTTTTGACTGTACAAAGGAAGTATTCGTGTCAAAAATATATACAAATATAACGAATAAACTAAATATAAAAACTGTTTTCGGTTTGTTAAACTCTTTTCTGTACATGCCCAGATTAATGCAAATACAAGAACACAATTGAAGTAATACAAAAAATGTTTGATATTTATTCAAAGTAATTTCCATTCACATTATACACTATTGCAAAGTTCTAAAAGTTTTTGAAAACGTTAACAAATGCATCGAAAGAAACGGTGTTCAATTCCAGGATTACATTTTTCTGAATATCTTCTACGTCTTGAAATCGTTTCCCTTTGGGGACAGTTTTCATTGTAAGAAATAGGAAAGAATCCGCCGGTGCCAGTTCAGGTGAATAGGGTGGATAATTGACCTCGACAACTCCTTCTTTCGCGAGAAATGCTTCTTACAATTAGTGAAGAATGCGACTGTGCATTATCATGGCTACCCTTTTCTCGATATTGTGGCCGCATTCGAGAAATGCGCTTCACTAATCTTTTCATCACTTCGTAGTATGCACCAGAAACCGATTCCCCTTCCGGTAAAAATTCTTTATTGATTCTGAATTTTTGCAAACGAAACTTTTTGGGTGGTCTTGGTGATGTTTTCCAACGTTGACGTTTCATCTTAGGATCGTAGTGAAACACCCATGATCGAAACGCGACGAAACGCCAGAGCAGAACCAGTTAAGAAAATTTGTATCGTCGCGACAACTCTGACCAAAGTTTTCGCACTATTCAATTATTCTCTGCTTTTGCTCATCCGTAAGATTGTGTGGAACGAACTTTGCACAAATCTACCTTTTTCTCAAAGCTTCATCCAATATTTATCGAATCGTCTCTTTATTCAGATTTAACCCTTCTGCTCACATTTGAAGGGTCATTCGTCGATCTCGTGCCACAAGTTCACGCACTTTTGCGATCGTATCTGCATTTCGACAGATCGATGGACGTCCAGTTCTAGCATCCTCTTCTACACTCTCACGTCTATCTTGAAATCGCTTAAACCATTCAAACACAGTAGTACGACTTAAGGTGTTGTCACCGTACACAGATTTCAACATTTCGTAAGTTTCTGTTGCAGTTTTTCATAATTTATAGCAAAATTTAACATTTACTCGTTGCACTACAGCAGTGTGAATTCGGAAATTAAATTGCCACGCCTCGTATGTAATCCTGGCCCTGTTTTCCAGGCCTTGCACTTGAAGATTGGAAATTCCAGATAGCTTAGCTGATCGGATCTACGATGTTGACCCTCACAGCCTTAGAAATTTACTTTGGTAGTGGACCCTGATTCATCCTTGCCATCTTGCTAAACCTTGCAGGTTCGAGAAAAAAGCCCCCTTGACGATTAAGTTTTTTTTGTGGATCGCCTGCCTCCTTTGCGTGTGATTGGTAATATTAGCCTTCACTCGTTTAGCCTGTACGTAGTCCTGGCCTTGTTTTCTCAGCTCGTATACTTTATCCTTGAAGATTTCAGATAGCTTAGCTGCTCGAATCTTCCTGTAGTACATACATCAGATTCACTTTCTCCACGGTGTTAACATTCACAGCCTTATATATTTGATGAGGTAGATGACAGTTTCATCCTTATTACTATCCTGGCTTGATTTACTTATAGGGTTTTCTCGCCTTACAGCTTTCGTAGTAAGTTCTTGCTTTGTACTTTATCCGTACGGATCCCATAAGTTACAAGGAAAATAACTATTCAATCAGAACTCCCTTTGACCGAATAAGGCTAAATACAAGGGGGTTTCGTCTAGCGCAGCCAGGGGGGCGTTAAAGGCCGCACCTCCCGACGGCCACGCAACTCTTGACACGTTATCTTTTACCATAGTTGGGTTTTAGATCTCATTCCTCGAATACGCTATTTCCCGTACTTATATACTAGTTGGGGGCTCCTGATGGTAAGAAGTAATGACACATTCACAATTACAAAAAATAGTTTTAGTACACTATTTCAAACTGTGTAATTATTTTATAATTAAAAAGTATATTTTGTTGGCTTATTTCATTAGTTAAATCTGAAAAGCAATTTAATATTTAATATTGTTATGAACTTTGGCCAATCATTTCAAAACGATGTAGTTTTCATCGAATTTCCCATGCGATGCTATTTTAATTTGTGAATTTTATTTTAGTCATTTTCTGTGCAAAATGCCGATAAAAGTATAACAAGTCAATTGAAGGGTACAACTCTAAATCATAAGGAGAAAGGTTCTGAAATTTATTTAGCAAATACTACAAAGCCAAGTGACAAGCTTATAGACATTGGACAATATGCTATTAAATGGAAAAGGTAACATTTGAGAAATTACTAAAATTTACTAAAATGTTGTTTTTTAACTTGGATGCAATATATCGCAATCTCTCAATTTGTACACAGTTTGTATAATTAAATCATTTGATGGACATCTTCGGTTCGGAAACCGCCCTTCATAAATACGTCTAGTAGTTCTAACATTTTCACTCGTTTCATCGTATAGTAAGAGATATCCGTTAACTCGTGATTTGAATAAGTACTTCACGGAAGTTGATCTCAGACTGACTTCTGACTTGCAGTATACACCATCGCATCTACTACTCTCACCATTACGCTTCAGTAGGGGTAGCGCTGCAGTTATACAGGGATACTGAATTTACGAGAATCGGCTCGAGCCTCGCGCCTTTATTAAATATTTTATTTCTTTGATCTCGTTCGAGATAGAGTTTTAGTGCATTAGCATTTTATGCTTAATATTATTACAGCTATTACATATTCAAGTATTTCGCAATATTTGGTTTACACCTTGTATAAGCTTATAACCTATTGTTAAATAAAATATGTTAGTATACAATAAAAAAAAATAGGTGAACGTGCTCTAGTGTATGGTCGCTTAAAAATCGCTCCGAAATTTACTACCCAAATCTGGGGATTTTCGAATGAATTACTACTGAATTACGGCCGGTTTCATAATATTTTCTTAATAGGGATCTTATCTAAAAGGCCATTTAGCTTAAAAGCTCTCTTAAATGCTATATTAAAAGACGACCGTCTCATAATCATATTGCCAATGCTTCTTAACTAAAAGGACTTTTACCTTAAATTAGTAATGTTGGTCATACTGAAAATTCGAATTGACTGATATACGCGCGTCAGATCCAAAGCATTTTCTTTCGTCGTTTAACGTTTTACTAGTGTTGTTGTATTTTTAGTTTTATTTGAACAAATTTCTTAAGATATTTTAATATTTATTTCAGGTATGTACTAAAACAGTATTTTTATTGAGAAAAATCATGTATTCTAGTTTAATTTCTTTTTATTTTAGAATGAATAATACGCCTAGCAAAAGAATTCTGTTTTAGTTAATATATATATATGCTTATATAATTTTTTTTTACAGTGGGGTAGTTATCTTCCTCGAAAATTAAAAAAACCAGTGAGGAAGAGTTTGCGACCCAAGTTGGCAAATCCTGTTATAGAAGCTAAAGCGAGTATTACAGAATGAAAAAGATACTTGTAGAAAAGCAGATAGAACAGAACCAAAGGGAACATGAAAAGAAAATGATTTTGTTGGATATGGAAATTGAAAAAAAAACATAATTAAGGAATATGAATGTATATTTTAAAATAAGAGCTATATTTATTTACATACACATTAGGATTTGATATTTACAACCTTTTCAAGTACTCTGAAATTAACAACTAATCAGATAAATGTATATTTTATACTAATTTATAAATAAAAACTAATATGTATTGATAATGTATATATTAAACAAATTTATAAATAAAAAACATTCCGTTATAACTAAGATTTGCAATCTGTTGAAGTGATTTACAATCTGTTGAAGTGCTCTGTAATTAATAACTGCCTCACTTGGCGACATGATTGATTTTCAATAATGTTATCATTTTCTGCTTCATTATTTAAATTATGCACATCTACAATATTCCATTCTAAAGAAATATCTTCTTGCATGTCTAATGCTATATTGTGCAATACAGCGGTAGCAACTATTACTGTCATTGCTGTGTTTACATTTAAGCGAATTCCTAATGACAAAATTGGAAATCGCTTTTTCCATACACCATATTGTCGTTCCACAACATTCCTGGTATGAATAATTGATTCATTATATAGAATCTCTGCAGGCGACCTTGTTGTTTCTAACTTTGTCATTAAATATTGCTCAAGGCGGTATCCACTATCTCCAATTAGCAAATACCTCCCATATCGTAAATCTTCAAACTCCATTTTTAAATTGCAATTTGCCAGGCCATCTACATACAATGTTTCGTATTTTAAGTCTAGCATCTGATACAGTTTGCACATTTAATGCAAAGAATCCTTTCCTTGATCTAAAAATTTCTGCATCGTCACCACCTGGAGATTGTATTTTAATTAAAGTACAATCAATAGCACCAATCACCCTTGGAAAGCTAGCTATTCTATAAAACTGCACCGCTGCTTCTTCAGTCTCATGTTCCTCCCCATACATCTTAGTATATCTATTGCTCAACCTCGCTTTGTTAATCTGAATCTATCGAAAAAATCTATGTCGTCGTATATTTCAAAATAATTTTTTCTTTCCTTATAAATCTTTCTTCTTCTTACAAAAATATCTTCGGAAGTGGAACTGGAGTCTAACGAGGAGGTATAAAATTCATCCATATTGACTAACGTTCGCAGTTATAAATGACAGCCCATGTGTTATTTGTAGGTTAAATGGTCATTTAAATCAACTAAATGGCCAGATTTCTTCTTTTAACTAAGAGCCGATTTAAAAGAAACTTTTAAGCTAAATGGCAATTATGAGACGAAATATTTCACTAAAAGCCCTTTTAAAAAATAAGAGACCGTTTAAATATATTATGAAACCGGCCGTAAGTGTCACAAGTGTCAAGTGTTAAGTAAATAACTACGTCTACTTCATATAGTATAAACTGAAAGACAAGTAGCGCTAAATTCTTTTAAAGATACATTTAATAAACAAAGAGTGTGCAAGAACACGAGCCTCCGAGGTGTTGAACCGGGCGACAGTTTTTTATCGTGTTGCAACGAAAAAGTTAATCAACACAGGTGCTTGAAAAAAGAAAGGAGGCAGGGCCGGACTTATAACTAACAAACAGTTATAAACGAAAGATATAGAAAGGATGACAACGGATAGTGATGATAATTCGACCGAGAAAAATACACGTAAAAGACGTACGGAGAAGGAAACGAAAGGATTTGCAGGAAGAATCAAAAAGACACCTAGAACACCCGTAAAGGGCAAGGATTTAGAATTGGAAACTGGTAAAATTGGTGAAATATTGGACACAAGTAAAATGGATCAAATGTTGGTAAATATGTTACAGATGAAACCGGGACAGGAAATTAAGCAGATTAGAGAAGAGCAAGGTATATGCAGTGAGGAAATTAAGAAAAGAGAATGCAGAATTGAAGGGTGAAAACATAGAAGTCAGGAAAGAAAACAGAGCCCTAATGTGAGAAAATAAGGATATTAGAACGGGGCTGGGAAATATTAGGAAAATTGTGGAATGGATGGAGAAAGATAAGAGAAAGAATAATATTGTACTGAAAGGAATAAAAATTAATACAAATGATGCAGATATAATGAAGCAATCAGTGAAGAATTTCTTTGGTGCGCACTTAAAAATGAATATCGAAGGTAGAAAGATTAAAAAAATAAGAGAACGGATCTGCGCAATAGAATTGGAAAGTGAAGAGGATAAAAAGAAAATAATGCAAAACATACCAAAAATAAAGGACTTGGGGCAGGTAAAGTATTTATCGAAAACGACTAACTGAGAAAGAAAAAGAACAACGCCAACAAATCTGGAACAGAGCCCAAGAGGAGAGACGTAAGAGAAAAGCAGTTCAAATAGGATAAAATATGATAGTCATTGAGGGAATAGAGTGGAGATGGAATAAGAAAGATAACAAACTTGAAGAAAAAGCAAAAAACTAGTAAAACCACTTCAGGACGGGATTACGAATATTGAGGAGGCTAAGGAAAAGGACACTATAAAGGGAAAAGCGACAGAAGAGACTAAGTACAAAACCTAGTACAAACAAAAGGAAAACAGGAAACAGCCAAATAAAGAAAAAGGAGGATACAAGTAGAAGGGAGGAATGATTGAGAAGTCAAGAGAATAGACAAGAATAAAGAGGCAAACAGGGAAAATGAAGATGGGAAGTGGTTGAGAATGGCAACATGGAATGTACAAGGAATTTTCGAGGAAGGAGCAGTTGAAAATCTGGAAATGGTTGCAAAAAAGTATAAACTGCTAGCCTTACAGGAGACTCATATTAAAAAAACGAAAATAATTAACCTAGAAAAATATATACTCTTTACAAGTGGTGGAGAAACGCGACGATATGGGTGCGGATTTTTGGTGAGCAAAGAAATGAAAGCAAAAAAATAAGAAATTTTGAACCGCTGTCAGATAGGATATGCTACATAGAATTAAGAGACGATATGGGCATGGTGGTTTTGAATGTGTACACTCCGACGGAAGAAAAAACAGAGGAAGATAAGGATGTGTTTTACGAAAAGCTTGAAGACACCTATAATAAAATAAGCAGAAATGACATCAGAATAGTAATAGGCGATGCTAACGCCAAAATAGAGAGAAAAACAATGTACAAGCACATAATAGGCACAGAAAGTAAACGCTTCGAAAGTAATGATAATGGAAGAAGATTAATAGAATTTGCCGAAGAATATAATATGAAAATTATGAGTACACACTTTAAAAGAAAGGATATTTACAAAGGAACATGGACCTCACTGGATGGGACTTACACAAATCAAATTGATCATGTAATGAAATGTAGTGAAATCGTGCAGAGGGGCGGCCATTAATTCTGACCATTTTATGAATAGAGGTGTTTTAGAGGAATTTTATGGTGAGAATTGTCATGAAAATAAAATGACCCAAAAGAAGAAAATATAGAATACAAAGAAAAGAAGAATTCAATTGGAGGCTTTACAAGAGAAATAAGGAAATAATATCAAAAGATCCAGCACAAAAAACCCGCAGAATATAGACGAAAAATGGGATAAAATGGAGGAAATACTCCAAAAAGCGACAGAAAGAAAAAGAAATGGTGGAATGAAGATTGTAAGAGGGAAACAGAAATAAGAAATAAACTAAGAATTAAAGCAATACACACACAGCAAAAAGAAGATAAAGAGGCATAGAAAGGACAAAGACTAAAAACAAAAAAAGCTATACAGACAAAGGAAACTGCAGAAAATGAACAAAGAGCACAGGAAATGGAAAATTATTTTCAAAAAAAAGAAATGAGAAACTTCTATCGTGAGGCCAAGAGGGAAAAACAAACACCCAGGCAATCGTGGATATAAAATATAAAGAAGATAATTTAATAGGAGAGTAAGAGGAAATAAGAGCAAGATGGAAAGAATATTTCGCACAAGTGTTAAATAAGGGAGAAGAAGAAGAAAGCACACAAGAATGATTCGAAAGAGAATAGACGGACAATACAAACCCGATGTCGGAACCCATCAGACAAGAAATAAATAAAATAATAGAGCAGCTCAAAAACAATAAATGTTCAGGAAGAAATGGAGTAACAAGTGAAAAATCTACGAGTTAATAATAGATATTTAGAGGAGCGAGAAAATGGAACCATTCCATAATCATACCCATTTTAAAAATGGGAGATATATCTAACTGGAAAAGTATTACACAGCTCTGGACCTGAATGGCCTGTTAAGCTACACTACATATATTATTACAGCTACTACATATTAAAGTATGTCGCAATATTTCGTTTACACCTTGTATAAGCTTATAACCTATTGTTAAATAAAATATGTGGGTATACAATTGTGAATTTAAATTAAATTGACTTAATGGTTTAGACAAAATTTTGTATAGATACTATATTACTGCATACATAATATATATTCTTGTATATATTTGTGAATAATACATTGTTAATTTTGGCAATTCAAGATAATGTCGATATTTCAAAACATAAATAATTCATGATACTAAAACCTTTATTTTAATAAAATATGCATGAAACACTAATGGCTGTAATAATTAATAAGGTTCTCTACATTGTTAACTATTGCTTCACATTTTCCACATTTCTACCAAATTGTATTTGTAGGTTGGTAAGGATCGCCATATCTTTCTCATATTACAGGAAAGCTGTTTGACGTTATAGCTACGCTTTCCACGAAGCTGTTGTTTCATAATAACCCATATGTTTTAAATTACATTCCTGTCCGATGATTGCAAAGCCCCCTCAATTTGAATAGCATTTGCTATTTTCCATTCGACATTGTCCTCTTGTAATAATCATTCCTTCGTATTATTATTAAACCACATTTGTACTGATGTCAAAAATGCATTTTAGTATAAATTAGTTATCCTTCGATCGTCTAGTTTACCAGTAAACACGCAGAATGATCTAAAACCCTGCATTTTGAAACTGTCACTGGATGTTTTGCTGTATGTTTTATAAACCGAGTTCTATCTGAAGACCATACTTTCTGGGCATCCAAGCCCAGAAATTACTCTCGTCCGTAAATCAATATTCGACCAATATCGTTACATATTATTTCGCGTCCTAGCAAGATCTCTTTCGCGATGATTTTCTGACAGCAACGGTTTCGTTAATGCATTGTGATAAATAACGTTACTCTCGCATAATCTATTCCGTAAAAACATCAAACTGATTCTTATATTCTTTTCTAGGTTTGCTTGTCCTTGGAGTGTTGATCCAGACTTTTTATAAACAAACCTATTTTATCTTGTTGTAGTTGCATGTAATCTGTCTCTACTTGGGTTAGACCTACTGTCTTTCTTGATTTATATCGGTTAATCCATAATCTTATAAACCTCTCAGACTTTCGTAAATATTTTGCAGCTCATTTCAATCATTTTTGCCCCTTTTCGACGTACACATTAGAAAACCGCCTCAAAATGTTTCACGTATATACTAATATTTAACGAAAATTTATAACGCGCATGAGGGGAGTGATCCTTTTACCTGATGCTGCAAACCGTTCTTGATTCTCTTCTATCATTGAAAAATGTATGAAGATCCATAGTAGCAATTTCCAAACTGAAATAAGCTAACATTCTATAATAGGAGATATTCTAATCAATATAAGTATCAGTTGCGCAGTAGTTTTGTTTGCGCAGATAGATTTTGGTTTTCGTCAGCAATTGAGCATATTTAATAAATTTACCTGTAGCGCTTCTATAATATACACGATTATTGAGCGTAGCAAACATTTACATATAGTTTGCTTTAAATCGTAACAAAGACGTTTTCAATATTTTAAATACTACTGGTGTAATAAGAACAACCCTGACAACGAAACATGCTATTTACATGTACGAGGGTGGTTCGGAAACTACGTGGCCTAACAAAGAAAACGCAAGTTTTTTGACAAAAAACATTTTATTTTTCAATATAGTCTTCTGCTCGCTTAACACACTTATACCAGCGATATTCCAAAATAGTAATGCCTTCATTGTAAGTCGATGAATCCAAGTCCTCAAAATAGCTATTTACAGCAGCGATTACCTGGAAATTAGACAAAAATCTCTTGCCGCCGAGCCATTTTTTCAGGTTTGGAAAGTGATGATAATCGCTGGGAGCCAAATCTGGGGAACAGCGCGAATAAGGCACTAACTAAAATCCCAATTCATGAATTTTTGCCATTACAATCGCAGACTTGTGGGCAGGTGCGTTATCGTAATAGAAAAGGACTTTCCTCTTTGCCAAATGAGGCCGTTTTTCTTTGATTTTGTCGCTTAATTGTTGTACCAAATTGGCATAATACTTCCCATTTATTATGTTCCGCTTTTCTAAGTAGTCGACCAAAATAATTCCGTGAAAATTCAAAAAAATAGTTGCTATAAACTTTCCTGCTGACAAAACCGTTTTTGCCTCCTTTGGTGGTGGAGAACCTTTTTTTGTCGTTTTTCGTAATTGTTCTTTGGTTTCAGAAGTGTAATCGTGGACCCAGGCTTCATCGATGGTAATTAAACGGCATACAATGCCCTTCTGATTGCGACGAAAACGTGTCAAAAGGTCGCGATAAACACTCAAACGATTCAGTTTTTGCTCCGGCGTGAGTAACGACGGCACCCAACGCGCCGAAATTTTTTTCATTTCCAATTCTCCAGCTAAAATTCTATGCACACTGTAATTTGAGATACCTACAATGTCTGCTATCTCGCGCACTTTTAGTCGATGGTCATCCAAGTTGATACGATTAACTTTTTCAATCATATCCGGAACATTAACAGTTTTGAACATCCACTACGGGGTTCATCATTTGTGTTCATACGACCACGCTTAAATTCGGCAACCATTGAAACGAAGGAGCGGATTTTAATCATGTTGAATCCAGCTCTGCTTTGATTTCGGTTGGTGTTAAGCCTTTCAAATGAAAGTACTTTATCGCTGCTCTAAACTCAGTTTTTTAGTACAGATCGCTCTATACTGTCATATTTAGCCTATTAAAGGATGACTCCACAGAATGGTAAAGAAGATTCCTGCGAATTCGCGCCATCTCTGTGTTAGGCCACATAGTTTCCGAACAATCCTCGTATACTAGTAGGACTAGCCATTGGGAAAGGTCTTACCAGGGTAGAAGGTATAATAAAAGCATTAAAGAAGTTAAAAGTTTATTTTTTAAAATTTGAAGTGAGTCATCAAACTCGCTTTTATTTTATGCATACATTTCTTAAAATGCATAACGGAAGCACAAGAATGCAAAAGAACGAATCTATTATACATACGTATAGTACAAAATCGAGATTTCAAATATATTACATTTATTCTCGTTAATATAATAACAATAATGTGGTCTATATTAAAAAAGTATTTAATTAATAACGGTCATATGTTGAATTTTATTTCAGAGTCAACGGATTTTCAACAAAGACTGAAGTACCAGTACAAGGCTTGATGGTGGACTGGATCCCCCTAGATATAAAAATTTCTCTTCCAGAACATGGATTTGTTCGAACACCATTGTTAGTTCAATATCATTTTATAAATAAATCCCCCCAACTAATTCAACTTGATTTAAATATGGAAGGAACTGAAGCATTTATGTTTGCAGGTTACAAACAGGTTTTTGTTATAAATTGAAAAATATCTGTCCGATAATTAAAAGTGTTACAGTTCCAGATACATATCTTACCTGGTAACGAAAAAATAATTGAGTACAATTTGTATCCTTTAATTCCTGGGAGTGTAGCTTTACCAAAATTGTTATTGTCTATACCAGACAGTAGCATCGAAGGCCCGGCGTTAAGACAAGATCATTTGCTCTCTTTGATTGATCGAGCATTGCCAAAGTATTTGTTTGTGATGGTAAATAATATTTACATTTTTTTTTGTTCTAAACTGTAATTGCACATGTTTCAGCCTCAAATTAAAGGAAAACCAAAATTAGACCCTCTAGTTGTAAGCAGTATAGGGTAATAAGTGTATATTGTACCTACAAATTCCCAGTGTATTTTCTCTTATATATTTAATGATTTTCGTATTGTTTTGTACATATATATATATAAAACGAATAAAATTATATGTTTATAAGAATAAGATTGTATTCGTTTATTATTATTTATATTCACTTAATGAATCAATTAAGTAAGTTTTAATATAATGGTTTGAATTATTAGAATGTGCGCATTTATTTTTCGTAATATACCGGAATGTATGTTGCAATTCTGAATAATAATAGTAATAATTAGGGATCGGCAGTCAGGGGTACATGACGTCAGTGTCAGGGACGGAGCTAGGACATCATGAATCCCGATTTAACATTATCCACACGCGAATCAAAATACGAATAGAGAAACAAGTAGGTACTTACTAAGTAAGAGTAAATATATCTTCTCCAGAAGGAATATTGCAGGGTTTATAAAACATATCACACATCCTGACTGTACACCGATTATATCCAGAGTTCAAATGATAGTAAATCACCAATAATTGTTCCATATGCTCATGTCAATTGTCTGTCACCGTAAATCCATTTAAACATTTAAAACGACCGTTCAACATCTACCGATGAAATCGGAGCACATTTATCCTCGATTCGGAAAAATCTACTTCGTTACCATCAAACAAGTCAACAATTCGGCGTACAGTACGAAATCCTGGGTTCTTATTTAGAACTGCTTTAATTTTTTTTTACATTATCAGCAGCAGTTCTAGGTATTTGGGAAAGGAATTGATGAAGATCATACACAATATTCAAGGCGTTTGTTATAAAATATTGTGGATTGGATAGTATAGCTAAGAGATTTCTGGACCAAAATCGCATAAGATTTAATATAGGGGTCTAAATTTGTATCCCCTCCACTACCTACCTCACGTGACCACTTCCACAACCCATGCGAAATTCAAACGCTAAGGAACCGTAGGCAATGGAGGCTATTTAATGAGGATCTTAGAGTACGTCGTGATACGGGTGTGGGTGAATGAAATCAAAACTGTTCTAGCTGCTAGAGGGAATAGCGGAATACCGCAATCTGGTTCCTTACAGCACGTCACATTAAAAAGGACATGAAAGAATATTAGTCAACAGATGCACTACTTCATACACCAATATTTTCGCAGGTAATGCCTAGAAATCGTTTCCTAATTATACTTAGCATGCTACATTTTTCAAACAATGTGGATCAGAAACAAGTTTATTCTTTCCATAAAGTAGGAGAATTTTTAACTGAAATGACAACCCCCTTTTCCGAATGTTTTTATGCGTTAGCAAATCATGTTATTGACGAGAGTTTAATCCTTTTCAAAGAACGTTTACAGTTTAAACAATATATAAAATCTAAACACAATCGCTTCGGTATCAAACTTATTCTCTTATGCGACTGCAAAATGGAATATGTGTTAGATGTCATTGTTTATACTGGCAAAACAACAGATATAGAACAGCTTCAAGATCTAGGTATATTTGGTTCTGCTGTGGCACATCTTATGAAGCCGTATTTGGAGAAAGGCAATTCGTTGTACACAGATAACACAGGTCTGCAAGTAAAAAACTGCATAGGTTTTTTATACATTTTCTTATAGATTTTGATGTCCTAAAACCGAAAAAAATATTTAAAAAATTCCATCATCAATTTTTTTTACAATACTAATTTTTATATTTTTATTTTGTGTAAAATTCTTATTTAATTAAAATTTTGTATTTTATTTTTTAAGCTTCAAATTTAATTAAAATTAAGATTTCTTACCCTAATTTTAATAGTATAGTTATCTGGGAATAAAGAAAAAAATAATGGACGTAAAAAATTTAGTGAAAGGGGGGGGTTTAAGAATTTCTGGTGTTAGGCACACGGTTGCATTATTATCGTGTCACACTCAGTTGACATCCAGCATTCAAACGCTACTGTGCTCTTGTTTTTATATGTGTGTTATGGCTCATAGAGGTTGTGTAATTTCTCCGAACAGCTTCTGTTATGTTTGTGGTGAATATACAGTGAAAAGTCAACAAAGAAATATAAGTGATTTTGTGAAGAAGGTTTATTTTGCTTACTTAAAATTAATACTTGGTGGTCAAGACAAAGCATGGGCTCCTCATAAGGTGTGCAGAAGATGTGAGGAAGATCTGCGCTTGTGGTTTAAGGGTAAGAAAACTGCATTTCGTTTTGGCATTCTTATGATATGGCGTGAACAGAAAAATCGCACAACCGACTGCTATTTCTGTTCGGTAGACGTGAAAGGATTTAATACGAAAAATAAGAAGAAAATATCTTACCCTAACCTTGATTCAGCTATTCGTCCAGTGTCCCATAGCTCTGAAATACCAGTTCCGCACCCACCTCCTAATTTAGATGACATCCAGGGTGATGCAGAGGACTCAGAAATGTTTGCTCCCCAGAACGAATCTAGCTCAGATTTTTCAGTTGACAAGGGACCTCAACTTTTTTCTCAGATTGAGCTCAATGACCTAGTCAGAGACTTGGGTCTTTCAAAAGATACAGCCGAATTGCTAGGTTCAAGGCTAAAAAACAAAAACCTTTTATCATCTGGTACCTCATTTTCCTGGTACAGACATCGAGAGAGAGAATTTACTCAGTATTTCACTAAAGAGGGAAATCTGGTTTATTGTAATGATGTTCGTGGGCTCATGAAATGCTTTGAAATAGAATATGATTCATTAGAATGGCGCTTATTCATTGATTCATCCAAAACTAGCCTCAAGGCAGTCTTGCTGCATAATGGAAATGTATTTGCATCTCTTCACTGCACTCAGTTCATATGGAAGAAAACTACAATGACTTAGCTACGATTCTTGAGAAAATCAAATATCAAGAACATCAATGGATGGTTTGTGGAGATTTGAAAATACTAACAATGTTGTTGGGTCAACAGTCAGGTTATACAAAATTCCCTTGTTTTCTATGTTTGTGGGATAGTAGAGCCAGAGAGCTACACTGGACAAAAACTGACTGGCCACCACGACACGGTTTAATTCCTGGCGAGAAAAACGTTATCAATACCACTTTGGTTCCGTCAGAAAAGGTTTTACTGCCACCTCTTCATATTAAATTGGGGCTAATTAAGCAGTTTGTAAAATCACTGCAAAAAGATGGGGATTGTTTTAGATATATATGTTCCAAGTTCCAGAAATTGTCTGAAGCAAAGTTAAAAGGAGTTTTCACTGGCCCCGACATAAGAAAATTTTTGTCTGATCCCCTCTTTCCTGAATCAATGGGAGAAATTGAAAAAGAAGCATGGGATTCTTTCAAAAATGTAGTGGAGAAGTTTTTGGGCAATACTAAGGATCCCGAATATAATACATACTATTGTACAGCGCATGCTGACAGCGTATAAAGCTCAAGGGTGCAAGATGAGCTTAAAAGTTCACTTCTTACACTCCCATATTGAATATTTTCCTGAAAACTTGGGTGCCTACAGTGAAGAACAAGGTGAAAGATTTCAGCAGGATGTACGTGATATCGAGAGACGTTACCAAGGAAGATGGGATGTCAGTATGTTAGCGGACTACTGTTGGATGCTTAAGCGAGAAGCCAAAGAAGGAAACCAAAAACGAGTTCGGAGAAACATCAAAGAAAAGAAGAAAAGGTTTCACAAGGAAAAAGAGTAAACATAAAGTTGTGTATAAATTTAAATAAGAAAAATAATGGTTGATAGGTTTTGATAAATATTATGCTGTGTGTTTGTTGTAATAAATAGTTGATTTTGCTCATTATTGTGTTCTTATTTTGCAAAAAAAACTATACGTGATGGAGAGTAATAGAAGTTATTTTTTAAATCAGCGTACCTTAAAACATATAATTCAGCAAAAATATCTCATGCAGCTGAAAAAAATTTTTTTTTGCAGACCTGTGTAATTGGTAAACAAGTCTTACTATATCAACGTACCTACATGAACACAAAACAAAGTCCTGCGGAACGATTCGTCCTAAAAGAAAATGGATGCCGAATTTCACAGTTAAACTAAACAAAGGCGAGACAGTCTCAATATCTAGTAAACGCTTACTGGCCGTTAAATGGTGAGATTGTCGTGATATACATATGCTGACTAGTATGCATGAGGACACACAGTGTTTTGAAGTGTACCATACAATATGAGGACAAAATAATCCCATCGGAAAAGTTGGACTTTAAGACTAAGGAACCCATCAAGAAGGCAGCATGTGTTCTGGATTACAATGCGAATATGGGTGCCGTAGACAGATCGGACGTGAAGTTAAGTTTTACAGAATGTGTAATAAAAACAGTTGAATGATACAAAAGGCTATTTTTCCATATGGTAGACTTAGCCATTCTCAACGCACATGCACTTATCAGATTTTCGGTTGAAAATCATAAGACAGCTTATAAGACAAAAAATCCTGAGAGGCTTAATAAGCCTCTCAGGGTTAATAATAAGCAATAATAAGGTAAGTACGGCGATGTACAATTTGTAGCCAAAGCAAGTTTTAGACAAAGAAAAGAAGTCAGTCTAGGTACATGTGTGCAAAATGTAATGTTGCTCTGTGTGTACAGCCTTGTTTTGAAGTATATCATACAAGGCAAAACTTTTAAATATACCTACACTTATTACCATAATATACTATGACAATACTATTGTAAATAAACGAATTTTTTGCATATTTTCAATTTTTTACACCTGACGCACATATTGCTTGCTTGCTTATAAAAATACTTGTGAATGTTAAAATAGTAGTAATACAGGCAGTGAAAAAATCCTTGAAAAAAATGTTAGAAATAAAAACATTGTTGCACACAAACATGAAGTGGCAGCAGCAACTCTACAAATTGAACATCGAGGGCAAATTGTATTGCCTTGATTAGCAAATGCAAACGTTTGGTTTGTCATCAGTGTATGCACTTTTATACCAACTGTACGCAAATAATTGGTATACCTATAGTAGAGTTAGAAGGTGTTATGGATAACTGATTGTAATTTGATTACTTACGTGCAAATGTACGTCCGTCGTATTTCGCAAGTATTTCTTGATCAAAAAATTAATTTACAAAACTTTTTTCAAATTCGGAAACATCAATTTTTAGATGCTGTATGTTGTGCTCATCCTTGTTTGCTTAAAATACACATGTAAACCAATTTGTGAATAACTCGGCCGTTGTTTTCAAAATTCCGATGTTTTTATTACTATATTTGGAGATGAAATAAGGATTACGGAATACGCGGAACAAATTTCCCCCTACTTACTTTAAAATACTTTACCTACGGTAGAAATTATTCAGAGAATTATGTAGCTGTGAGACTTTGATCACACAGACTACACTACTGAATATAGTTGTTTAATTAAAACATTGTGAGTTGAGTATATAACGTGCGTTCAAAAACTTTCCTCATATATAGTAGGCTGTTTTTTAAGTAATCGAAGATTGGTGCACATGTGAAGGTTTAGAAAACTTCAAATTCTGACAGTTGTCATATATTAATTCAAATTATAAACGCTTATATTTTTTAAATTATTTTATTATAATGTTACAACATAAAATATTTACTATTTAAAGTTACTATAGAACTGGCCAAAAATTAGAAAATGGAGATTGGGTTTATTCCACTAATCAGTGCTTACAGGATTTCCGGCATCAGTATCCTAATCTGTCAGATACTTACGTGCAAGTGCAAAAACATATTCAAGCTTGTGTTATTAAATTTGGTGAAGTAGGGGCAATAAATCGTAAACCTGGCGGTGGAGCACCTAGAAAAAGAACAGCAAATTGCATAGAGGATATTCGACGTCGAATGGACTACTCACCAAAAAAATCAATTGCAAAAAGTTCAAATTAAATGCGTTTTCGCGAAGTAATGTAATTGTAAATATTCTTTCTAAACTTTACGACGCTATTTTATTCGAATTTTTTCCATAGAAAAAATTCGCCCTCAAGTAGGAATCGAAGCCACGACCTCTGGCTTGCCGGATCATTGCTCGACCACTGAGCTGTTGAGGCGTGAATTAGAAACTTTTATGGGGATGCTTTGAGTTACATCAA
Source organism: Melolontha melolontha (assembly GCA_935421215.2). Lineage (NCBI taxonomy): Eukaryota > Metazoa > Arthropoda > Insecta > Coleoptera > Scarabaeidae > Melolontha > Melolontha melolontha. The sequence continues at coordinate 101,670,649 of OW285239.1, read as the reverse complement.
AGGAAACAGATGAATATATCTTGCCTGTAGTACGGCAGTTGTACAAAGTAATTGCGTTTTCGCGAAGTAATGTAATTGTAAATATTCTTTCTACACTTTACGATGCTATTTTATTCGAATTTTTTTCATAGAAAAAATTCGCCCTCAAGTAGGAATCGAACCCACGACCTCTGGCTTGCCGGACCATTGCTCGACCACTGAGCTGTTGAGGCGTGAATTAGAAACTTTTATGGGGATGCTTTGAGTTACATCAAGTTCATTTGTCAGTGGGACCATATCATACTATTTTAAAAAAGGACTTAAAGTTGTTTCTATATAAAATTCAAGCAGTTTCGGAACTCAAATAGGTAGATTTTGTTACGAGAACACAGTATTGCCTATGGTTTTTGAATAACATAAATAATGACATTCTCGACAAATGCTTCTTTTCGGATGAGGTTTGGTTCCATCTTTCAGGATATTTAAACAAGCAAAATATGAGAATTTGGTATGCAGAACCCTCATGAATTTGTGGAAATTACGCTACATTCACAAAAAAATAGGCGTCTGGCTAGCAATTTCAAGAAGACGAATTATTTGGCCTATATTTTTTAATCAAACCATAACTGCTGAAAGATATCGAAATGAATTATTAGAGCCACTTATTAATGAACTTCATGATGATGGACTTACATCAGCGCACAAATGTCGAGAAACAATAGCTTTTTTGCAAAAATTTTTCGATACAAGAATTATTAATTTTCCTCTAAAATCTCCAGAATTGACAATTTTAGACTATTTCAGGTTTCCATATTTAAAGAATACCATTTTCAAGACCAGGCATGACACAATCGAAAAGCTTCGTAATGCTATTGTGAATTCTTGTGCTGACAGTGCATAACCCAAGAAATCCTAATAAATGGCTTCGAAAGCATAAAGCGTTCAACTTTGTCTTCAAAATAATTTTCAGCATTTCCAACATCTGCTTTAGTATTATTTTCATTTAATTTCCACTATTGTAATAAACATTTGAAAAACTAAATTACTAATTATTTCCTACAGTAAATAATAAAGAATAAATTAAAACACTTGGCTTGTTTCACTATGAGATTTATTTAAATTCTCTAACATCTGTTTCGGCTGTTATGCCATTCTCAAAGATATCTATAAATCTAACAAACTAACTAAGTTAGATCTCTTTGAGAATGGCATAACAGCCGAAACAGATGTTAGAGAATTTAAATAAATCTCATAGTGAAACAAGCCAAGTGTTTTAATTTATTCCTTATTATTTACTGTATGATGTTAAAATGTTTCACCAAGAAGTATCTGCAACAACAGCCGAGAATACTAATTATTATACACATTTACATGACATAAACAAACTGTCAAAATTATACGTTTGTGACAGCTTACGTGCACTGCCACCAAAAAAGCATGCCTGTCTGTAATGAGGAATGTTTTTGAAGGCACGTTAATTCTAACACAAACTCACTTTCATTCGCATATATTTTCTTTTCTATAACGTTTTATAACGTGTGTTTATTTGAAAAGTCAATCTAGGTTACTTTGAAATTTTGATAGAATAAGACGCAAATATATTAGTATGTGTTTGTTGTTCCGTAAACGTAAATCCAAATGACATTTGATAATGTCAATCACAAAAAATGTTGCAGAATATCATCAGAAATTTTGAACGGAGGATTTTAAAGTGCATTGATCTTGAAGGACAACATTTTCAACGTTTGTTATAGTTTTAAATAAATACCTACCTATTATTTGTTATTTATCTGTATGTATGAAACTGTCAAAATATACGACTTCGTAGGTTAAGTAGTAAATTTTAATTTACGACATACTTCAAAATGTTCTCAGTAAATCACATGCTACTAGATTGACTTTTCAAATGAACACTTGTTATATGGTTATATGGTATTTCATTTCATTTATATTCTGTATTTTTTTAGTACATGATCTTATAAATTGATTAATTTTCCGAAACTGTTCTATAGATCCTCTTGAAGTGCAATGCTTAAAATCTTCGTCAGAAGTTTCTATGACTCATATACTACATATTGTGCGCGATGGTTCCCAATTCCATAGTCTTGACAATAAATAACGAGTCTGATATGTGTAACAATTTTTTTCTTCGAGTTCCACCTTGTCCCGACCATTTTTCCCGTCTGTAAAGTTGCGAGACTGATCCAACTTTATTATATTTCTTCCGTGTGACAGATAGAAATAAACGACTTTTCTTTCCACTTTTTGTGTAAATAATAGGATTTTTTTTGTAGTTAAAAGTAATGCTAAATTCTCTGGTCTTTGAGTAGGAGCTGTTCATTTTCATTAATGGGTTGTAATGAATAAGGGCGTTCATATTCAAAAATTCCAGTCAGTTTGCATTTAAAAACTTATATTTTTCACGCTTTTGCTTTAACACTTGTTCTTAACGAGTTGGAATAGTGAGGTCCGTTTGTTTTCGGAAAAGTTATAAGTAGGGACCGGACACGAGAGGTCTATGACTCATCGCTCACGGGCGTACTATTGAAAATTTGTATTTTTAAGGAGTTTTTAATTTTATTTATATAATTGGAAAACAAACGGGTGGTGATCTATAAAATACCAAATACATTTTTATTTAAAAATTCTTTCAATGGAGACTGTGGTTAAATAAAAATTTAAAAAAGGTATATAACCCCTTACCACAATTATTAGTCGTATCCTAAATACGTATTTCGACAACTAAGTTGTCATCATCAGTAGGTAAAAACTACTAATTAAAAGTCGCACATGGGGCACAGTAAAGTAAGAAAAACGTAAAAAAAGTAAAAAAAGACTGCGTCTTTACAGGGTTGCAGTGTATAGTAGTTGTGCGGAAGCGTTTATTTTACTTTACTGTGCCCCATGTGTGACTTTTAATTAGTAGTTTTTACCTACTGATGATGACAACTTAGTTGTCGAAATACGTATTTAGGATACGACTAATAATTGTGGTAAGGGGTTATATACCTTTTTAAATTATTATTTAACCACAGTCTCCATTGAAAGAATTTTCAGATCTGTTAGATTAATAAAGTACTATTGTAATATGTACTGGGTATTGTTTTTATAGTAAATTATAATAGCGATTTGTATTTATGGACAATATACGCACATATCGACCAATCCAGAATGATTGTCCATGCCGCTACTACGCGAAAAATCGAACTTTGGAAAAGGCTGTCTGCATGAAATTGCGTTACATACCTTGACAGTCATTGTCAAGTTAGACTTAAGAAACTTAATTTACAGGTAATTACAGTCGCATTTAACTATAGGTTTGTTGTTTGTTTCAACTACCTGTTGCGTGTCGTTTAGTAATCATTTTGTGCGCAAGCGTTAGTTTTGCACTGCTATTGGACCGGTGATAATTATATTAAAAAAGTTGAAATATATTTCTGGTCGTTTGATTATCAATCTACACTGCTGAAAATCGTACAGGGATATTTACATAATTAAGAGAAAAAAGATTATTATACGTATATTGTTAAGCAACTTTATTGACCGGATTTGTATATTCACAACGTAATTCAACTAAAAAAAGTACAAAATTAAAAGTAAATTCAAGAAGTTTTAATAAACTTAAGTTTTTAAATACGAATTTTGGTAACAACGATATAATCTTAAATCTTAAAGATGTTTAAATTTGGAAAGCAATCCTAAACATATCATTAAAAGCAACTTTTAGTAATCAGTGTGACCTCCACGATTGTTTATTACTGCCCTAATACGGTTACGTATTGTTAAAATTCTCTTCTCTCAATCTCTTTCTGTCTCCATTCTCTTTAAAGAACTGTAAAAAGGTATCGGGGACCGTTAATGTGATCATTTGAATTTACCTCCTTGCCCTCCTTTGTAACTTATCCCACAGATGCTCCAACGGATTCATATCCGGAGACTGAGCTGGCCACTCCAACAATGAAATATGTTGCTGTTCTAGCACATTCATTACATGAAATTGAATTTTCTCCTACTGCTCCTGCATATGGTACAACGACAGGTACATGACTTGATTCACATAAACTTGAGCTGTCATATTACGTTCAATCAAAACGACATCTGTTTTTCCACGAATTCTTATGCCAGCCTATACCATGATTGTACCAGCTTTGAAAGAATGGACTTCTTGGACTGCATTTAAACGATTTACGGGTCCTGGTTACCTCCAAACTTGAATTCTTCTTGAATCATTGTGCATACCAAATCTAGACTCATCAGAGAACACTACATATGACCATTATTCGTTTGTCCAATTTCGGTGATCATGTGCCCATAAAAGACGTTCTCCGCGATTACCTCTTGTTAGAGGTGGAACTCTTAAGGGTCGTCTAGATCTTAAATGTACCTCATGTAACCTATTGCGAATAGTTTGGTCGCTAATCAGTACGCCATATGTTTGGTTAAACTTATTTTGTATCTGCCGAGCGGTGCAGATTTGATTACGTCGGGCAATAATTTGAACGTAACGGTCTTGTGCTGCCGTTGTAATCCGATCGTTACCACGATGTTGATTACGTATGTACTCATCAATATCTCTATAGCGGCGCCATAAACGACTAATGACGTTTTGTGTAACTTGATATTCGGCTGCAACTTCAGCTTGACACCGCCCAGCTTGCAACATGCCAACAGCACGTCATACGTAAACCTTGAGTTATAAATCTAATGTTTCAATATTAAAGATAGATCATTCGTACATCATTGTATATTTACAACATCAATACAATTAGCAAACTAACAAATATTACATCAAATTGTAATACAGGTTTTAATAAGAGTTTATTATTATCATTGTTTATACATATTTTTATGCGGCAGTCCAGACAACATCGAAATTAAAAAAAAGTTGATGTGAAGTACTACTTAATGTGCGTGATAATATTTACAATAGGTTTACCTTGGACAAAAATATCTCTGATTTATAAATGCAGCAAGTAATCGATATAAAGCCATAATGATTCAAATAGATTTTTTTTAATATGCAAAAGTATAATGCAGTTACGTAACCTAGCAAAATATTCAACTTTTTTTTTTTTTTTTTTTTTAAATTATTACAGCTTCAACTGGAAGTGCTTAATTATAATCATTTATTTTTGATAATCCACGTCTTCACATATGCTACACAAGCAAACAAATATATATATATATATATATATATATATATATATATATATATATATATATAATATTTTCGTGACCTTGGTATGATATGGTAAATTCAATCAGTCAGCGATTAAAGGTCTGGTCCACTTCAAAGTATATACATTTAAAACACCCTACATGTTTCGGCAATGATGCCTTTATCAAGGATATAAAATATAAATGACAGAATACAAATGACGTTATTTGTATTATGTCATTTATATTTTATGACAGATTACTAAATTATTATCGTACGATTTTAAACATGGTCTTTCGCTAACAGTAAACAGTCATGGGAATTCTAATGTAGCAATTAATATTAATTCCAAAAGCGAAAAAAATTTGAATTAAAACGTCTTGTTATTTACTTAATAAAGATTTGTGAATAGTTTTACTATAATTTAGCTAGCCGGTAAAGTGACATAAGCTAGCCGGTAAAGTGTTATTACCTACCTTGGTATGTAATAGCGCATTTTATAGCCGGTTTGAAGGTTAGAAATGTTCAGATTCCTAACCGATCGTGAGTAAAATAGTATACAAACCTTGGCGGAAAGATTCATTCCCCTCTTGAGATTACTGAACCTACTATTTCTCGACGGTAATGAACTACTTTCCGCCTCGATATGTAATCTACTATTTCCTGCTGCCGATCATGTAAATCAGTGATAAAACCCTAGTAACACGATTCAGGAAAAGGGTTTCAGATCAAAATTAATTCTGACAGGTGACAAATCAAAACGATTTCTTAAAAAATATAGATTAATTTCTAACGGCAGCAGGAAAATTATAATAAGTCACACGAAATGTACCGACTATTAACATTCTTTACAGGCAACAAACTTCGGTTTCGCCTAAACTTGTATTTGCCTACCTTGAAGCAGTGGCGGCTCTTGATGACGTACGATGTGCGCTGCTGCACGGATGAGACAACTTCGAACTATTTCGGAAGATTTCGGTACGGTTACTTGCTTCTCTGTATATATGAAAGCTTAAACGAAGCAGTCTCATCCGTGCAGCAGCTCACATCGAACGTCATCAAGAGCCGCCACTGCTTGAATGTTAATACGTCCTTACGTTACTTGTGACTTAAATAGCTATTTTGCATTTCCGGAACTAAAGTTGATACTTTAGTACCTGCTTGCAAAAACTAAAGTGGGTCATTTGATCCCTATTTCTTCGCGCAGTAAATTGCGCCTTTCCATTGATGAAACTACTCAAATTATACACAAAACTTAATGTTTTTAAGCTCTGCAGCAAGAAATGACGCTATAATTTAGTTAAACGGAAAGTGACAAATAATGCCATTATGACAACTAACAAATAGATGTTGCAAACAAAACACAATCGCTCCATTGTAGCAAGATAATATGTAGAGATCGGACGCATCAGGCCCAAATTACGATGGACCGTATAAATAGTCTATAACATCGCTAAGTACAACACGCAGTTATTCAATAGCACTATACATTCGATTAACCGCACATCTGTTTTTTTGTCGTTGAATTGTGACGCAATCACTTCAATATTGCAGTTAAATTCCTTTCTTCATGGTCGTAGATAGAAGCGTGAGGAGTTATTTATTAGTTTATATTTCGTAAGATAAATAAAGTACGGTGAGTTAGTTTCTTTTTTTCGTTGTTTTAACTGTTAATTACATACATACTTTGTAATTTTTGTAATAGATCCTGTTTAATATCGTTTCATCGAATCTACTTCTCCCAATTATTTTGACGTAAGTGTCCAGTGAATTTCGTTAAGATTAAATAACTTACGCATACATTCTTAATTTTCATTTATTAAGATCTAGTTCGAGAATGGCATCGTGAAACAATGGTGAGTTGGATTAAGGGTCAAACTGATTGTATGTCCATTGCCAGTGATTCCGAAGTTTATTGCAAAGTCTGGAAAATATCGTAATAAAATTCCAAGAAATCGCACAGAAATTCGACCTGTTGGAATCTGACAATTTTAACGAAGAACTCTGTGAAACTTTAATGGCGGCAAATATTCCATTAAATAAACTTAACAATCCCACCTTTGAAACATTTCTCCAAAAATATACTGGTCAAAATGTTTCTGATGAATTCACCTTACGCAAATATTATGTTCCTAAGTGCTACACGAAACCAGTAGAATGCATTAGAAGCCATCTTTTAAATCAGTACCTATGGAAAAGTGCCGACGAAACTGTCGATTCATTCGGACGACAGGTACAAAGAAAAAAATACTTTTATTTGTCAGTGACAGTGCTGCAAATACGTTAACAACAGGCAGACTATTAAAGAAAACATATCTTAATATGCTGCATATTATTTGTGTAGCACATATATGAGAGACACCTTTCCGGAAGTTGATAGATTTGTATCCACTTTTGAAACAGTTTTCAGAAAAGCACCATTAAGAGTAGCTCTTTACAGGGAAAACTTCCATCTTTGTCACTGCCTCCCTCTCCAGCAATAACTAGATGGCGAAAATGTTTGGAAGCTACTAGTTTTTATGCAGAGAATTTCGATAGTTTACAAAATTTCGTTACTTGTTTAAATGACGATGCTCGAAGTATTTCTAAGTGCAAGGAATTAATACAAATTCCAAATTTAAAAAATCAGTTGTACTTTCTTCAAGAATACTTTGGAAATTTGCCAAAACTAATCACTTATTTTGAAAATCAAAATCTCAAATTAAATGATGGATTAACCACATTAGATGTGGCTATTAATAATTTGAAATTACTACCTTACCGCGAAGTTGGCGCAGGGAAGGCGTCGGAGATGGTCGGGATAAAAAAACTGTAGTTGTATCGCACATAGTATGGAGACGGGTGTAGGTGACTAAAATTAGAAGCTAGCATGTAGTGCCACTCAGTTTTACTGATGGAAACTCAGACTGAAAACTGAGAAAAGAGATTGCGCGATCTTAGACGCATGCGCATACAACTACTCAAACACGCGGAAGATATAAACTTACTATGTACCCACGTACTATACCAGAAGGCTGCACAGGATACCTGTAAAGAAATTCCTAATGGAAGTGCCAAAGGCAAAGAAAATATGTACTTGGGTACAAATAATTCGTATATGTATTTACTAACCAAGAAATATTTGAATGTTATAAAAAAATTAAACTAAATGAAAAAATATTAATATATGCAAAAATGAATTTAATGAGAATATATTTTAAAAATTAAATCTTCACATGACGATGCTTGAAGTATTTCTGAGTGCAAGGAATTAATACAAATACAAAATTAAAAAAATCAGTTGTACTTTCTTCTAAAACACTTTGGAAATTTGCCAAAACTAATCACCTATTTTGAAAATCAAAATATCAAATTAAATGATGGATTAACCATATTAGTGACTTCGGATGAGGCCTTCGGCAAAAGTTAGACGCAGTTTTTAATAGAAATCCAGATTTAATAACATTGCGGCCATTGTGTATGGGGACAATGCCTCAAAATGTAAATACGCTGAAATAAAAGAATATTTCCAGTATGTACCTATAACCAGTTGTGATGTAGAAAGGACGTTTTGTATCTACAAGGATGTATTTCATTCAAAGAGAACAAATTTTACATAAGAGAACCTTGAGAAAGTATTGCTAGTTAATATTAATACTCCATTACTTAGTTTGAACTACAAAATGAACAAATAAAAATATATTTCGTATTTTATAGATCCACCACCCGTTTGTTTTCCAATTATATAAATAAAGTTAAAAACTCTTTTAAAATAAAAATTTTCAATAGTACGCCCGTGGGCAATGAGTCATCGGCCTGTCGTCTCCGGTCCCAAATAATATGATATAACCTTTGTGCATATTATTTTTGCTCAAAATATTTATATACAATACGATACTCTGTTTTTACATCTTATTTTTAAAAATATCCTAGTACAATTTTGAGTAGTGTATTTTGTAGTATTACCAAGAGTAATGATTGTAATAATCAGCTTTGTTTTGTCTTATGATATTGCTATTGCGAACTGTAGTAATCACAGGATGAAGTATGTAATGCGCATGTCAGTACAAACAGTACATGCTTCAGTCTGTGAACGGTTTTGACCGTTCCGTGACTGGTTGTGTACGGTTAAAATTTAGTTGGAAGTCTTTTTCTGCAGTGCGCATGTACCGGACCGTCACAGTACGGTGAAGCAGTTTTGCATATTTAATGTACACATAATTTAAATGAAACAAAATTGATTTTTGATGTTTTGTATTGGAAAATAATATCTTTACTTTAAAAATCATAGAAAAATACCAACTGAAATTGTTGGACAATATTTAAAAACACGCAATGACAGATATTTCAGTTTATCAATTGTTCTAGTTTCAATCTGTTGTAGTCTATTAAATAGTCTATTAAAAGAAATTTATTTTTAAAAACATAAAATACACAAATATGTAACTTTGTAGTTCTGTTTTCTTAAACATAATAAATCATCAATGTTCTGAAAATATAAAATCTATACAAAAAATATTATGGATTATTATCCTGTGTCCACGGTTGTTCATTAAACAAGTTTAGTCCTTACTGCTCGATGGAAAGAACCAAAATATAAACCTAAAATCAATTTCGATATAAATGTTAAAACAATATAGGTAATTATATATATTTAAAAACTAATAATTAGATTAAAAATACCTGTCTGCTAGGCTAATTGTGGTAATGGTTTCTTCGGATTTTGGTTATAACCCGCAATCACCTCTTCATTCAGAATTCTTTGGCGACCAGAACTTTAGTCCTTTTGCTTTTACAAACAGTGCCAGTGTCTTTAAAGCGTTTGACAATTATCAAAACATGTGATAAGCTTTCATAATTCAAGTCAATATCTGAAAATTGAGTACATAACTCATTAATGCATAATTTAAAAATCACAATTTATTTCAAGCAAGTTTTGTGAGTCCAGAAATCTACTCACGTGCGATAACAAGATAATAAGAATAAAATTAAAAAGCGTAAAACTAAATACGACGCCAATAAACAAAACAAAATAGTATATTAAAGTACAAGTTGCATAAGACATGATTTTTGCGCACGAGTTCAAGGTTTAGAAAACGAGCCGTAGGCGAGTTTTCTAATGAACGAGTGCGCAAAAAGGTCTTATGAAACGTGTATTTTATACTATTTTTTCTATTTCGGACATTAAAAGTTCAAAAAGACTTAAAATAAGAGACATGTTTTGTACGAAAATTATAGAAATTTTCTTTTTTTGAAGTTGGTAGCATTGATGTTTAACTAGAGCATTTTAAATATTTGAAAATCGGCGGTGTTATATGTCATTTTAAGGTTAAAATTTAGATTGATTTATGCAATGACCAACCTCTAAAAACTAAATTTTGCGAAAAAGTAATACTTTTTCTATTTTGCGTTCGAAATGAACTCATTATGAAACCCAAAACAGTATCGAAATGAGCTTCATTTCGATACGCTTTTTTTCGTTTTTCAATGTTGGCGTTGTTCGAATACAGAAATAAATATCATTGCTGTCATTTGATTTTAAGAATTTATGTACATTTGACAGATATGATATATGTTCGTATTTTACACAAACAACGTATGTTGTATATAATTGACAACAACATATATATGTTTCTATGTCACTCATGTTTATATTTTTAAATGAAGTATCAAGTAATGTTAACGAAAATTAGTAAATAATATGTAATATAATATACTTCGCGGATAGCAAGATTTAAATTTGAAAATGTCAAGTATCAATGTGACCAACTGCATGCTTTATATAAAAATTAAACTCTGAACTTTCAAATTAAATAATTCCAATTTAAGCAATTTATTAATGTAAAAAATGCAAAATAGAAAAAATAGTATAAAAAACTCGTTTCATAAGGCCTTTTGCCGCACTCGCTCTTTAGAAAACTCGCCGCTATTGCGGCTCGTTTTCTAAACTGATCTCGTGCGGCAAAATGGTGCCTTATGAAACTTGTTTTTTAATATACTATTATGCAACCTAAACGGGTGTCGAAAAGTACACTTTATAGCACCGAAATAGAAAAATAAATATGACGTGTTTTGTGTAACGCTAACTTCACTCAGATAAATGGAAGTAAATATTGACATATCGTCATGCTTGGGGAAATCAGTATTTATCAGACAATCACTTTGGATTGCATGATATTTGTCTGTAAATTCAATTCAAACTTAAAATGAATTGTAAAACTTAACAGGCGACTGTCACTGCAATACATCTCTGCATTCGCAACTCTAATAATAATATTGTCATACATATTAGACGCATGATTACATGAATAAATATGCCCGTTTAAATTGCGTATATAGGTCCGTAGGCCAGTACATATAGCGCAAATTTTATATTATTTTGTTGAAATAATTTAATTTGTTATGTACCGCTCGTTCGTATTTATGCTCCTAAAATTTTAGAATGTCTTTCTTTGGAGAGTGGCTAGGTAGGAGTAAAGTTTTGATTTTTTAATTGCCTACTATGTAGGACAAGTTTCACATATATCACATATCACAGAGCATTATATACCATAATATGGTCTATAATGCTCTAGAGAAAATATATACCGTGCCTTCATAATAGGTTGTAACCCACGTGACGTGTTGCAATATTGGTTGCATACATTAGGATTGGAAATCCTGCATAATAAGTTCCTAAACTCAAATGTTTTGTTATGACAGTTTTGTACGTTTTGTGTATTGTGTCAATTAGATTTTCTTTGCATTAATTTTATATTTATTTCGCGTTAAAAAAGTCAGTTCTTTGAAGAGCTATTGAAGATATTCTAACTTTTGTGAAGGTTGGTTATCTATTAATAACATTGAATGTATGTATAAATAAAATAATTTCATTTTAGGTTATAACCTCCAAAATGGCATTTACCGTCGAACAAGATGCATCCATTTTAGTGGCCCATTATAGAAGTGCTACACAAGATGCCGAAGGCAATTGGAGTTATTCACTTCCAAGTTGTATAGATCAATTTATACAACGCTTCCCAGATTTTGACTTTGATTATGATTCATTTCGACATCGTAGACATATTATAATTTATAACACATCGTTTTGAGGATAAACATTGTATTTGTAAAGGGAAATCGACTGGGAAGCCCACCAAATTAACTGAAGCTGTTGTAGATGATATTCGGCAGCGAGTAGAACATAGCCCTCATAAATCAGTTAAAAACTATCTCAGCAAACAGGTATTTCATATTTATTTTTAATTGTACAAAGTTAACATTCAAAAAAATGTTCTTGTAGGTCTCTCAGTTGGAACATGTCACAAAGCATTAACAAAAAAGATACATATGCATCCTTATAAAGTTACTGTTGTTCATCAGTTACATCCAGTCGATTACGATAGGCGAATTAGATTTTGTGAATGGTTTAATAATCGAATGAACGATGATCTCCTAGATTTAACTTTTTTTAGTGACGAAGCATGGGTACATCTTACAGGATACGTAAATTCACAAAATTATAGATCTTGGGCTACAGAAAATCCACACCAACTAGTAGAAACATCATTACATCCTTTAAAAGTAGGAATATGGGTGGGAATGTCGAGAAGAAGAATTATTGGGCCAATTTTTTTTTACGATATCATTACTGCAGCAAGATATCGAGGAATATTAAATGAATTTATTAATCAGCTGCATGACGATGAATTAGAAAATGGCTGGTTTCAACAAGATAATGCACCTGCTCACACGGCCAGAGACACACACCACTATTTGACAGAATTTTACGACGATAGACTGTTTAATTTATGGCCACCCCGTTCTCCCGATCTTACTCCGCTTGATTTTTACTTATTTGGACATTTGAAAAATAGGATATATAGAAATAGACTACATAATTTACAAGAACTAGAAGCAGCAATTGTGCATGAAATAAATAACATTACGCAGAATGATTTACATAATGTTTTTGAAAATTTAAAACGTAGGGTGAATATTTGTTTGCAACAAAATGGTCATCATTTCCAACATTTATTATAAATATGTTATTGTGAAAAAGCTTTCAGTACGTTAGCTCCTCATAAAATGTGTTTGTACAGAGGCAAAATTGACAATTTTTTCATTATTAACTGTAAATAAAATTTATGCTATTAAAATGATAATAAACACTAGTGTTTTAATTGAATAAACATACAACTAAAATTTATTTTTATTATTCCAAGAAATTACTTACGTTTCAATGAAAATAAAATTAAAAAACATTTGTCAAACTATTTTGAACTAAGAATATTTGTATAGGAGTAGTACCAATCTGTAATGTTGGTTGCATATGTATCATGTTACAACAAATAATGAAGGCTCTGTATAATATATTATATTATATATATTTTCTCTAATTTTGTTTCTGAGATATATGTTAAAAGCCGAAAATCATTGTAACTTTGGAGGGTATAGACCCTTTAAGACGTTTTTCGGCATAACAAAAAATAGTTCTAAGCACGTGCTAGAACGGTCTAATCACCCTAAAAATGTTTCAATTCTTTTTTATTTTCGGGTTGAAAATCTTCACTTGTAAGTAAAAAGGTTTTTGAAATTATCGTAAGTGTATTTAAAATTTCCGTGGATTAGTTGGACGCCGAATTAATTTTAATGCTTGATTTTATGCCAATCAAAATAGAAACGAAATTAAATGGTTAATATTTTACTTATGCGAATCAAGGCAACGGCTATAAAATCTAGAATCTAGGTTCGATTGTCTAAAAACGTATCTGATTGCTAAAATACACTTTGTTTAGGAAAAGTAAGACAGTAATTCTATTTTTATTTTTTTATTTAGGGCTTTAACGACTTGGCGATGGCATACTGGCTTTATTAGCAGGTTACACAATAATTTCAAGTAAATAAATGTCATTCTAAATGCTTTTGAACTCCAAACAATGAGGAAATACATATACAAAAGACGAAAAAAGTGAAAGGAAAAAAGAAGTTAAAAGTGTATAGGATTTTATGTTAAAGAGGAGTTTAAGTATTTCATTAAACATAAAAATTTCAAATTTATGTCTTCCCCAATATCTTTAAGTAAATCTAATTTGACATTATTTATGTTGATCGCGAAAATGTGGTGTCATAAGTAGAGTTGGAATATTTCGTCAGAAACAACAGAATCGAATCAGGCGTCTCGTTTCCGGCTTCGGACTAATTCAAACGTGCGAAGTAAAAAAATATAATACTCCTATTATATATTTTTTATTTTAGTATTAAAGAGCTACTTATATATACAGGGTGTTAATTAAGTACATGCAATAACTTTAAGGGTCATTTCTTTGAGTGATTTTAAGACAAAATATTCATATATATATATGGGTCCGCAAATGCAAGGTAGGCATTGGAAAATAATTCCAGCATTTAATTCGAATTTCTTAGAGTGTATTTTTTGTTCAATATGGTTCAGCATACAAATAGTGAAATGGCAGATATGCATTTTAGTTATGGAATGGCTCAAAGAAACTCTAGTGCTGCAAGACGTATTTATCATCAACGATTTCGTCAACGTGTTAGTGCCTGACGGAAGAACTTTTGTAAATCTTCATGCACGACTTTCTAAAACCGGCAGTTTTAAAAGAACAGTACAAATTGAAGAAGCTGTTTTAAATGAAATTCAAGTAAATCCTAATATCAGTACTCGGAAAATAGCTAAAGAATTAAACATAACCCATATAACAGTATGGCAGATTTTAAGAGACCAGCAGCTATATCCCTACCACATGCAATGCGTGCCAACTTTATTGCCTAGGGATTTTCCCCTAAGACTTGCTTTTTGTCATTGGTTACATAGTAAAATCATAAAAAAATCAGGATTCTTATGTCAGATGAAGCTTGTTTTTCGCGAAATTCATTTATTAATTTTTACAACAATCACGTATGGGCCGTAAACAATCCACATGTCTTGATAGAAATAATTTTCAACAACAGTTTTCTTTTAATATCTGGGTTGGAATTATCGGTGACCACTTCATTGGCGCACATTTTTTCCACCAAGACTTAATGGGGAAGAATACTGAAGGTTTGTAGAATACGTATTACCTGAACTTTTAGAAGAGGTTCTTGTTATGGAAAGATTTCGTATATGGTACATGCACGACGGTACTCCACCACACTTTAGTCTAGTGGCGTGCCAATTTTTGAATGAAAATTACCGTAATCGTTGGATCGGGAGAGCAACGCCACAACCATGGCCACCTCGCTCGCCCGATATTAATCCCTTGGATTACTTTTTATGGGGATACTTTAAATTGTTGGTGTACAAAACTCATATTGAAACTGAAGAGGACCTACGAAAAAATACGACAGGTATTTTCCAAAGAGTGCGTAATTCAAAGATGAGGCGGCTAGATGGTTGTATTGAAGCTCGCGGGGGCCATTTCCAACACTTAATTTAGTAAAATTGGTTAGTTTAGTTGTTATGAACATTAAATTTAGAATTTATTTGTTATAGTTACTATTTCATTATGAAACAGACATGTAAATAATTTACACATCTGTAACTGTATCATGGACAATACACCTCGTATTTTCGGCATTAACTTCTGCTTCAGACATATGTTTCTGCCATCTATAGGCGTCGTCAGTTAAGCTAGTGAAGCAATGTATACAAATGATACAAATCTTTATAAATAGATCTGTATCTGTATATAACATTAAGCCGCAATCCCTATTAGATAAAGCAAATTTCATCCTGTAAGGTGGCACTTATTAATAAGTGACATCTGACGGACGAAAGAGACTTTGCCGGAAAAGGGACCTTTCGTTTGTGACCAGCTATGCTGGTACGACAAGCGAAACAATACGGATAGTCCATTAACAACAAGCCATATGGCGGTAAATATACAAAAAGGTTTTAAATATTTCTATACGTTAATGCACGTATAATGCTTTTGTTTCATTATGAAACAGACATGTAAATAATTTACACATCTGTAACTGTATCATGGACAATACACCTCGTATTTTCGGCATTAACTTCTGCTTAAGACATATGTTTCTGCCATCTATAGGCGTCGTCAGTTAAGCTATAAGCAGTCTTAAGCAGAAGTTAATGCCGAAAATACGAGGTGTATTGTCCATGATACAGTTACAGATGTGTAAATTATTTACATGTCTGTTTCATAATGAAACAAAAGCATTATACGTGCATTAACGTATAGAAATATTTAAAACCGTTTTGTATAGTTACTATTATTATTAATTAACAAAATGTAAATTTCCTATGGAAAATTTTTTAAACCAATTTAAAAAAAAGCACTGTATCTTGAAAACGAAGCATTTGTGCATCCATTTTTATATGAACATTTCGTCTTAAAGTCACTCACAGAATCGACCTTTAAAGTTATTCCATGTACTAATTAACACAGTGTATATACGAGTATTTTATAAATAGACATTATATTTATATAATAAAGACGAGAGAATGAAAACATATTTAAACAAATCCCGTAGTTCAAGTTATGTGCACATTCATGTAGCTAGCGGTGGGCGCATTCGACTCTGTTGTACGGACAAGAAGGGCAACTCTAGTTATAAGTAGAGTTGCATCCCTGCACTGTAGGATGTATTATAAGGACAGCCGCCCGATGCGAATAGTAGCAGTGAGAGTAGTTAGGCATAGCTGTGGTATTATGAGAATGTACATTTCACCGATCGATAACTGTTACACGGTAAATATAATAATTATTAAAGCTGTATTATGAGACCCACGTATTGTAGTAAATCAAGTGTTAGACACTTACTCGCTTAAGATTCATTATAGGATAATGGATGAGATCGGAGAAAGAACTGCAGCATTGGATATGTTTCAACATTTGGTTCAGAGAGGCGTGTTCTCCACGAGGAAAATATTTTCTTATATGCAGAAAGCGACTGTTGTAATAGTGGCATAATTGAAATAATCATGAAATTATTTGCCGGATCTGATAGATTAGTAGAGTAGTGCTATTATAATATGCAGTGGATATTCTTCTTATACAAAATCACAATGACGTACTTACTTGTGTATTCAAATTAAATCTTAAAATGAATTATAAAACTTTAACGGGCGGCAGTCCCTATAATATATCCTTGCATTCGGGACAAAGCCCGGAACTCTAGTTATAAGTTATTATTACATGATCATAACAGATTAATACGACAGTGGTTTAATAAAATTGCTACGAGTTGGCACTACATTTATTTTAGAAACAAAATATAATTCTTCAAACTAACTTTAGTTTCATGGTTTCATACTTTCTATTTACTACTTTCTACAAACATTTATGTTGTATATATGAAATGAGCATTTCAACTGCTAGGATCAAAGTGGAGCTAAGTGAATTCACACCATCGTTTAAAATTGTTTATCTTTGAATCAATGAGTTTAAATATGACCGAACGTGCATTTACGATGAAATGCATTTTGGATACCTAGTTTGCGTTAATGTTTAACCTTCAACAAAACATAGAATCACTACTGTGCATTCGAATCGAAAAAACAATGAAAGCATGAAAGGAATGAAGTGTGATTGGTGAAAATGCGCTAAAGAAGATAAATACCAATAATTTTATTGGCTGAGAAGACTTCTGTTTTTTTTGAGATTCCCAAAGAATTATCCTAGACGACAACTTGGAGCAGGAAAAATAATAACAGAAACATATATTTTACATTATTGGATTGGTATTAGCCAATACTGGTGCACAACAGTGCTCTTTCACAAAAAACAACGCAAAAAAATTGCACAAATTAGTGTACGAATTGGTTTCTTCTTCACTCAATTCTACTGTATGGGCTCTGTCTAATTCGTGTTCGCAAACTTAAAAATTGTTGACTTGGTTGGAAGAAATTTTCGTCGATTAACTACCATCAACGCATATTTTTTAAGATTTTGAAAAAATTTAGTTTTCTGACGGAACGAAAAAACTGTGAACATACTCAATCGAGTCAATGGCCTTCAATTGAGACTATTTTGAAAAATAAAATTATATTTCTAAAAACTAAACACGCATTTTAAAAGTTGCTCTTTTCTCAGCTTTATCAAACCAGTTCAATAAAGTTAGATTATTTTTAAAAATGCGTTAGGCTGGCAACTGATACTTAGTTGCCATTGACGACGCGGCGCTTGCCCATCATCTGGTAACTCCTAACCGAGCTGGTCAGTATTAGTTCTGATGTAGAGATTGGTTTATCATGGCTACTACAATCTAAACTCCAGCTAAATGCGAAATTTGCTCTGTGATCCGTTTTCACCAAGCTGAAGGCAACAATGCGGCAGAAACTAACGAACGTTGTGAATGATAGTGCAGTACGAAAATGGTGTAGGTAACAGACGACATTACGATTATTTGTCAGAAACTTTTAAATATGACATAACCTGTAATTTAATTTGAAATATGAAAAGATTTTTTACAAAAAACTAACCATTAAAAATAGTTCTCTGAGTTATTATTGTTATTGCTGAAACAACCAAACTTTATTAATCATGGTGTAAACAAATATTTTCAGAAATTTCATATTTTTTTGGGTCGGAAAACGGTCAGTATGGTGGCAATCTAGTTACAATCTAGTAATTCGGTACGAGTCCTTAAATTGCGTATAAAATGTTCTAATAATGAATACTGTAAAGTAGTTTGTGCTCTGGAGTTTGGCACTTATCTTTGAACCACAGGTTGTAAATCTGTGGGGAGACTTATACAAATAAAACTCACTTTCACTATATACAAATTTAATTTTATTATAAAAAGTGTGCTGGCGGTTGAACACTTGTTTGTTATTTAATATACAGCACGTGATGCTTGTTTCGAATATATCGAAGAACTCATCCTTTTTCTAGTAACTTCCTAACAAGTAAAATCGGTTGTTCACTTGTTAGGGATATGAACTTTCTCTGAGAATTAGAAGAAAGTGCTGTACTGTCGTGTTTCTAGACAAAAGGGCTATTCTCCGAACAAATGAAAATATAAAATTTTACAAGACATGTGTATTTAAAAATGTATTTTTCTGTATTGTCGAGGGTTAAAATATGTTGACAATAGCCGGTTGTAAAGCCCACTAACAAATAAGGAACGTAATTTAAAAAGGTATATAACCCCTTACCACAATTATTAGTCGTATCCTAAATACGTATTTCGACAACTAAGTTGTCATCATCAGTAGGTAAAAACTACTAATTAAAAGTCACACACGGGGCACAGTAAAGTAAAATAAACGCTTCCGCACAACTACTATACACTGCAACCCTGTAAAGACTAAATTTAACATGCCAATCTCAAACTACGAGACAAACACTTGCCTCTTAAGGAAAGGTTTTAAACATGTGTTAAGTTATCGAACAAAGGAACGGCAGAAATTCTTCTCTAAAGAAGGCGCTTACTAAAAACGATTTTTAAAGCTACGATGACCTACTATTAAACTAAATGGGCACTAATTTCTCAGAACAATGGAACAAATGCCTTCAAATCGAAAAGGCTTTAATACGTTCAAATTGATACATATAAGTAAAATAATATTTTACAAATACATTAGGAACATTGGTGAATAATTAGTGAAAAATTTGTAAAATCTCTTCCTGTGTAATTAAAAGTTACTAAAATATTTTCTATTACTCAATTTGTTACAGTCGGACCAAAATTTCGTGAGACCACAAGAAACAACGAAAATGTATATTTGACAAAAATAGTATAACAATGTGATTCGCGATATAATTATTTCAAATTACTATTCCATTCGCCATTATATTGTATTTTCGTATACCATTTCTGGTCCCTTTTATAAGTTCATTTATCGTGTTTATTACTACCTAAATTAAATTGTTTGAGGTAGTCAAAGGGCCTCTATCGCTAGATCTTTCTACACCTATTATCATTTTCGTTAGAGTATAGAAGCTTTTCTACAAAGAGCTCCGTTTCATGGTATTCATCTATCATTTACAGAAACCGTATTCTGGCCAAACGCTCACATTGGCATAGTATGGGATCGCGGTTTCCTCTTTTACTTGACAGAACCTTCACATGATTTCTTAAGTAAAGCTCATATTATTCCATTGAGTGAGTCTCCGAATGCCTTGCTCACACTCTCGCGCCAAATAAGAGGTGATTCGTAAAGTAAGTTTCGTTTGATTATTAAAACAAACACCAACATATGAAGAGGTTTTTATTATTTATATCATAAAGCTTCTACTTTCAGCTATTTTGCTACCTAGTTGCTATTAAGATTGAGACATTTGTCATAGCGATGAACCAGCTTTTGAATGCCCTCTTCATAGAACCCTGCCGCCTGTGAATTAAACCATGCTATAACACTGTCCAGCAGCTATTCATCGCCACAAAAAGCACGCCTTTCTTGTCCCAAACGATAGTAGCCATGCCTTTTCTCGCAGAAAAAGCTTAATGGCACTTTAAAGGTTTCCTCGGAGGCGAGTTAGAGCGACCCCACTGCATTGACTGTCTTTTCTTCTCAATATTGACATAGGCGACCCAAGTCTCATCACCTGTTACACCTGTCACAGAAATCGGATAACAGCACGCAATTCACAGTCGACAGGATTTTCAATTGCAGCAGCCATTTTAAACGACCAAAATATCACCAAATAATGTCCGAACGATTCTTTCACTAGCACTGCCAGGCTCACATTGAAGCAGACTACACCATAGCGCTGGGATCTCGTGCCGATATCCCCACTGCTCTGCTCCCTAGGCGGAAACGGAACTTACTTTACGGATCGCCCTCGTATATGTAACCTTCTGTAATACTCAATTTTTGAATTATGCAAAAAAATCTGCGAGATTTGGACAAGTTGAGCAAAATTTGGAACTACCTAATAATTAGACTAATTGAACACCCATTGGTTGATTTTAATCTTCCGATTCAATGCATAAATTTTGGCAGGGTTTAAATTAATTAGAAAGAGAATTTTTTTCGAATCACAAGCGAAAAAATATTCGATAAAATTCAAAATACATTAGACGCTTCTTACCGTACCATTTCTACTCGTTAAATTTGTATTTTTAGTTTTTAGCTGTTTTTTGTATCTCTAAGATAAACACATGATTTAACAACATGAAGTTAGTAAATAGTTATTCTTTAGAAATTATTACGTTTGCGAATGTACAAACTTTAAATTCGTTCGATCAAACTTTAAATTTTATTTGTGCCAACCAGGTATAAATATTAATAATTCAGTAGAATCTATTACAATACCTGCAGGTAATAAATTCTTTACCGTATTGTGTATAGTAATAAATTGAAGTCGAATGTTTATTATAGTTACTTAGAAGATTTATATAAAGTACACAAACTCATTAATAAAGGTCTTGATTATACGCGAAAGGTTGTAATTTTGGTGAAGTGTATATGAACTACTAAAATTATGAACAGTAGATGTTAACTAAGGAATTTTTATATAACAGATTTATTAACTTCAGCCTTTGGAAAATTTACAAACATTAGATACGTAATTTAAATAGAAAGTGTGATAAGTGAATGATTTGGTTAGCACCTCGTAATAAGGTACCATCAAAAAGAAAGCATACTGAATATTTAAATTTTTTTTATATAATTAAATCAGGTGCTAGAAATGTTCAGATCCAGATAATATTCTATATTAACAAAACGTTTATCAACACATTTTCACTATTTATTTTAATATTGATAAATCGTCGATTCCATAAAATGAGAAAAAGAAATGGATTCTTGAAATATAGAAAAACAATATAGGAAGGATTGTATAACTAACTTTCTGAGAATTTAGATGCTGCTGAATATGTAGCACGAATTAATAATTCTTTCAGATGTAATGGACTGGTCGGGATTAATAACACATTTTCTTTTACCAAGTATTATTATTTAATAAGTTACTTTATTAAACAATTCAAAAACATAATTATAACTACTAACTATTATTACTATTACTATCGATTATTGTATTGCGTACTGTATGAATTGTTATATTTATTGTGTAGTTGACGTACTATATGTACTATCTATAGAGTTCGAATAGGAATTGATTTAGAATTAGTAAGTTAACTGTGTTCATCCCTCCAGATCGATAGGTCGGGAATGTGCAGACTAAACAAGCTGTTTTCAATAACTTTGGGACGTAACATACTTTGAGAAAGAAGTTAGATATGTGGGAGAACTACACAAAATAATATAATATAGTATACAGTGCGTAAACTAATAATACGAAATACAATGTAATATAATATAATACCTGTTAGGTTTTACCAACGATGTTACTCAAAACTGGTTAGTGTGTTTCAGCTGATTAGCAAATACAGCCGTGTTTTGAAATGTTAATTTAGTCAGTATGGAAGACGCTACAAACTCTTAAAGAAAAATGTATTTCTATCTATAGAATGAGGATTTTAAAACATAATCAGTCAAAGATTATATAGAGTTGGATAAAGATAAATCAATTTAATATTCAGAGAGCCTTCCTCGAAAATGGCGCTAACAGCGAACAGCCAAACGCTGCAATAAATGTCACTAACATCTCTGCCGTGGAGAACCTGTTGAAGCACGACAGATGAATTTATGAGGTTAGTGTAAGAATACTATAATAAAAATGTTAATTGATTTATTGAAGACACTAGCTTTAATTCCTTACATTTCTGTTATTGGGATTTCTTAGATGGTTGGAAGTCTATTATATTTGTATTGTTTTCTTAATTTAGAGTGTCAAATCTATAATTAAATTTCAAGAGTACATATATGACTTTCTTACATTTACCAAAATTATAGAACTATGTAAATCTAGTTAATTTTGTATACTATTGTTAATGTTTGGTAATATCAAAGGTTATGTGTGAAGGAAAATTTAATTGTAAATCAATAAGTTCATAATATTAATTAAGAATCAAAATTATTGTATAAATGTCAAATATTTTGGAAAATTCTATATAACTAAAGCGACCAATGAGCTTCAAAAACAGAAAAAGCTGTTGGGTTGCCATTGTGAATTATTAAAAACAATTAGAGAGAAGAATTTTTGCACTTGAATTAATAGAATGTGTTTTGGATAAAACGAATTTTTTTAAAAAATATAAAAACAAGTATAATTTATATTACCAAGATTTGAACTGTTTTCATCTTATACTCCGCTATCACTTAATGAACCACAAAAAAATGTGTACCAGCTTTAGATAAATATTGCGAAACATTACAAGGCCTTATATTACCAGGACTGTGACCGGTGATCCTAACTTTCGAGATCTGCCAGGATTGTGACCGTTGTTCCTGAAGTTAAAATATACCAGCCGTACGTCAGGGAAGCAAGACTTAATTCCAGAGACTAGACGGATAATTGTGATAGAATATTGAGCTAAGTTTTTATTATTTGCATTTTTTTTTAAGTAAACAGATACATTTACTTACCGAAGGTAAATGAAGATCCCTTTAATGACTATTTTGTTTTAATACATTGTAAGTAGGGAGGTTATATACTAATTCATTTATTCAGCAATTTGATTTATCAGAATCTACTTGTTTATGTAGCCTAGTATTTGTCTCATTTCCGTAGATTCAATTTTTAACCTATAAGAAATTCCATTAAATTTTATAATTAAATTTTCAATAAAAATAAATTGTTAATCTATTTACAAAAAGGTTTTGTTAAGTATGACAATACGTTAAGCACGTATAAAGCGTTTGTACAATATGAAACAAACATGTAAATAATTTACATATCTGTAACTATGCACATGGACAATACACCTCGTATTTTCAGCATTTACTTCTGCTTAATACATATGTTTCTGCCATCTAGGCGTCCTCAGTTAAGCTAGTGAAGCAGTGTATACAAATTAATACAAACCTGTTATAAACAACTGGTTTGTATCTGTATTTAAATTTACTGAAATAGCCCGCATAGATCAAGCAAGTTCCGTCCTATAAGAAGACAACTATTTAATAATTGACATCTTACGGGCGAAAGAGACTTTGTCTGGAGGGCTACCTATCGTTCGAACAGCTAAGCTGCTACGGGAAACGATAAAATACGTATGTAGATGTAGTCCATTAACAACCAGCCAGATGGCGGTAAATATACAAAAAGGTTTTGTTTAAGTATGACAATACGTTAAGCACGTATAAAGCGTTTGTACAATATGAAACAAACATGTAAATAATTTACATATCTGTAACTATGCACATGGACAATACACCTCGTATTTTCAGCATTTACTTCTGCTTAATACATATGTTTCTGCCATCTAGGCGTCCTCAGTTAAGCTAGTGAAGCAATGTATACAAATTAATACAAACCTGTTATAAACAACTGGTTTGTATCTGTATTTAAATTTACTGAAATAGCCCGCATAGATCAAGCAAGTTCCGTCCTATAAGAAGACAACTATTTAATAATTGACATCTTACGGGCGAAAGAGACTTTGTCTGGAGGGCTACCTATCGTTCGAACCGCTAAGCTGCTACGGGAAACGATAAAATACGTATGTAGATGTAGTCCATTAACAACCAGCCAGATGGCGGTAAATATACAACAAGGTTTTGTTTAAGTATGACAATACGTTAAGCACGTATAAAGCGTTTGTACAATATGAAACAAACATGTAAATAATTTACATATCTGTAACTATGCACATGGACAATACACCTCGTATTTTCAGCATTTACTTCTGCTTAATACATATGTTTCTGCCATCTAGGCGTCCTCAGTTAAGCTAGTGAAGCAATGTATACAAATTAATACAAACCTGTTATAAACAACTGGTTTGTATCTGTATTTAAATTTACTGAAATAGCCCGCATAGATCAAGCAAGTTCCGTCCTATAAGAAGCCAACTATTTAATAATTGACATCTTACGGGCGAAAGAGACTTTGTCTGGAGGGTTACCTATCGTTCGAACAGTTAAGCTGCTACGGGAAACGATAAAATACGTATGTAGATGTAGTCCATTAACAACCAGCCAGATGGCGGTAAATATACAAAAAGGTTTTGTTTAAGTATGACAATACGTTAAGCACGTATAAAGACAAAGTCTATTTCGCCCGTAAGATGTCAATTATTAAATAGTTGTCTTCTTATAGGACGGAACTTGCTTGATCTATGCGGGCTATTTCAGTAAATTTAAATACAGATACAAACCAGTTGTTTATAACAGGTTTGTATTAATTTGTATAGATTGCTTCACTAGCTTAACTGAGGACGCCTAGATGGCAGAAACATATGTATTAAGCAGAAGTAAATGCTGAAAATACGAGGTGTATTGTCCATGTGCATAGTTACAGATATGTAAATTATTTACATGTTTGTTTCATATTGTACAAACGCTTTATACGTGCTTAACGTATTGTCATACTTAAACAAAACCGTTTTGTATATTTACCGCCATCTGGCTGGTTGTTAATGGACTACATCTACATACGTATTTTATCGTTTCCCGTAGCAGCTTAGCTGTTCGAACGATAGGTAGCCCTCCAGACAAAGTCTCTTTCGCCCGTAAGATGTCAATTATTAAATAGTTGTCTTCTTATAGGACGGAACTTGCTTGATCTATGCGGGCTATTTCAGTAAATTTAAATACAGATACAAACCAGTTGTTTATAACAGGTTTGTATTAATTTGTATACATTGCTTCACTAGCTTAACTGAGGACGCCTAGATGGCAGAAACATATGTATTAAGCAGAAGTAAATGCTGAAAATACGAGGTGTATTGTCCATGTGCATAGTTACAGATATGTAAATTATTTACATGTTTGCTTCATATTGTACAAACGCTTTATACGTGCTTAACGTATTGTCATACTTAAACAAAACCTTTTTGTATATTTACCGCTATCTGGCTCGTTGTTAATGGACTACATCTACATACGTATTTTATCGTTTCCCGTAGCAGCTTAGCTGTTCGAACGATAGGTAGCCCTCCAGACAAAGTCTCTTTCGCCCTTAAGATGTCAATTATTAAATAGTTGTCTTCTTATAGGACGGAACTTGCTTGATCTATGCGGGCTATTTCAGTAAATTTAAATACAGATACAAACCAGTTGTTTATAACAGGTTTGTATTAATTTGTGTACATTGCTTCACTAGCTTAACTGAGGACGCCTAGATGGCAGAAACATATGTATTAAGCAGAAGTAAATGCTGAAAATACGAGGTGTATTGTCCATGTGCATAGTTACAGATATGTAAATTATTTACATGCTTGTTTCATATTGTGTTAATCTATTGTTTATTCCGAATGTTTTGTTAAATGTACCTAATTAAATATTCACTTATTAAGATAAGATTTTCCTTTAAATAAACGGAGTTTAAGAACCAAGACAAGTCGTTTGAATTCAATTAGTTTATCATATTAATACTGAGCTAACATACCTTTTTTTAATTTCTTTGTCAGACAGAATCTTCACGACCCTGGAGATATTAGAGAACTCATGTTCGTTGATTCTCCAAATTATATTAAATTTCAAACTTTCTTTTAAGACCAAAGTACTATTTGGTTATAGAGGTTATTATTTTTAACTACAAACGTTTATATTCAATTATTGGACCTGCGCAGAAGTATATCAGAATGCGGGGGTAAAAATTAGAATTTTAAATTCATTTTCTGCTTTAAAGTTTAATATTTTGTCTTTAAAAACACTCTTTAGTAAACGTTTGACTCAAAGATTATTACAATACATACTGGTATACACGGCAAATTCATGACATTTTGCACGACCATCTGGGAATAAATAAGGTTTTATTTCGTTGGATACTTTGGTTTTGGAACCAGAGCAAAAACTGTACAAATCTGCCTCTGTCGTCAACTATTGTTAGGTTGTTGTAGTGACTTATTTTAGCAACGAATAATAATAGCAGCTAATGAAACATGAATCTCCTACTTGAACCCGGATACAAAAACTTAGTCTAAAGCATCGTTTCTTAACCTGAGGTCGCGACCCCAAGGGGATATTAAAGCTAAAACTAAACAATAATCAGAAATCAATGAGAAGAAATCACAATACAATACATGTGTACAATGTGTACAATAAGTACACATGTAAAGAAAAAAAATAATGTGACGGTTGCATTTGTTTTTCATTTAAAATCTTCTCCATTCGTGGATCTACGTTAGAAATACACAAAAGCAAATTGTTTTCGAGTGATAAGTGATTAATTCCTATATATAGTTTTTAGCGCAACAATAGACGAAAAACCCTTTAACAGAGATAAGACGTGGCGAAAGGGATTAATATTTTCAATGCTTCTGTTACTAAATTTCTATATTCATTTCGATGGGCAAGCCTAAACGTATTTAAATCTTCAGTTGTAGCGTTTTATCGGCAGACACTTCGATGAGCTGGTCGTGAATCTCAACTAGTAACTTAGCAGCGCCAACAACGTTTTCACTAAACGGATTCAGTATCCATCTCTTCGAGAAATTATTTTTATCTTCCGGGAAATACTCCGTCAACTGAGTTTTTAGCTCACGCAAATGCATCTTCATGGGATTCAAACTGTGGTGAATAATAGTGTCTTGTTCATTCAAATTTTTCTCAATATAATCCGAAGTGAGTGGGGACATATCCAAATTTTTGCTTTAAAAGCGAATAATCCATATATCAAGCTTCTTAAATGAAAGCATGAACTTTGTCTGTCATTAATGAAATGTTTTTATTACATCCTTGTAAATTCACACTCAATTCGTATAAATGCGAAAATACATCAGCTAAGTAAGCCAACAACAACATAGACTCATTATTCTGTAAAAACAATGAGAATGGCGCTTGTTTATCCCAGAAAAATATGATTAATTCATCTCGCAATTCCAATACCCGCGTTAACACTTTTCCTCGCGATAACCATCTGAAAAGAAGAAATTTTGTATTTTCGCCTATATCATTGCATAGTTTAGCAAACAGTCTGTTCTGTAACGGTAGGCTTTTAATCAAATTAACCATTTTTACAGCTTCACAAAGTATTTGATTGAGATTTTTCGGCATGCTTTTACGACAAAAATGAAGTGCGTCCATTCCGCCCTTGACGATCTTTTACTATTTTCATTAATGCACTGTTCCTTCCTATTATCGCCTTTGCACCATCACTAAATACTGCAATAGATTTTGTTCAATCTGTTAGTATAGTTTCTAGAAGATTTATAAAAAACTTCAACACTTTCATCAGTATGGGTTTACTCACAAATAGAAGTTTGTTGATTTCTCAAGCTATGTAATTTTCTTTCGAAAAATTTCAAGGGTTTTGTTGCAGCTTCTCTGGTTTGAGAGGCTTTTTGTTATGCACAGTTTTTCCGAATAAAACACTTGTTTGTGAATTAAAATATTTTAATCTACTATGTACATAACTATTTAATTATTTTATAAAATATACTTGAATGTCTAAGCGAATGCAGAGTTTTCTGTCTAGCTCGATGCTTTACGAGTTCTCGCTAGATGTTTTCTCGTTTAGTTCTTCGTAGATACTGTTCTTCTATCCCAGGTAAATTATGGGTTCGCATCCACGATTATTTCGACAAGGTAATAAAATTAAATTCAAATTATGTTAAGAAATCTAGAATATTAATCAATAGGTAACGAAAAAACTCCCAAAGAATAGGAAAAAGAGAGCTATAAACTGTAAGTGTAGAACCCTTAATAGACCTTTTCACATTCAATTTTGCCATTGCATATTTAACCAAATAACAGGCACGTGACGGGCCACAGAATTACATTTATTATGTTAAATCAATTAGGAAATTTTAAGCATTCGGCATTTCGCATGGATTATAAAGATATAGAATTAACATTGAATAGCAATTCGCGTATGATCCAAATGCAAGATCTTTTAAGTATACTAAATACATGATGAATAAAGTCTGGATTATATGCAAAATAAGCTTTTTGTAATTGCCTTTTTTTATTAAAAAAAAACATTAGATAAACCCAGAAAGCTCATAATTTTGTTGATATAGCTTTTAATAACAAAATTATGAGTTTTCTAGGTTCACTTAATGTTTTCTGAATAAAATAAGGCAATTAAAAAAATCATATTTTGCATATCATCCTGTCTTTAATGATGAGTATGAATTTAAGGAAAGCGAGTTGCTAAATATAGATAAACTAAACTAAATCTATGTAAAACAAAAAAGACATTAAAAAATTATTAATATTATTGTTTTGCATTTAAAATGTACATACCGATAGGACCAGCTCTCAACGGGCCATACCGAGCAATAAGTGGCAACAGCTAATCCCCTCTACGCGCAATAGCTTACATTACCATACATTGCAGAGTTATGAATTTAGTAAGACTTAAACCGCGCAAGGATATAGTCGTTTGCATATTCGTTCTGTATACGTAATTTGCCCATTTGTTTCAGATATAAAAAGGTCGTTATATCTCCAAGTTATTATTATTGTATTCTTAGCTGCTACGGAAAAGTAATTTTAAGTAATAAAAAAACAATAACGTTTTCTAAAAGATAAAAGTAAAAAAATCAATAATTCTGCAGAATAAATTTTAATTCTAAGAAAGTCACTAAATATAGGATCCGAAAATACCGCCCTCTCTCCCCAAACAATAGTCGAACTTATTGTAAAACTCCCGCCTCACTCCCTCGAGATTTCTAGGGGTTATTGTCTCGAAAATTCTAAACAGTTGAACTTGCAACTGTTGCAACCTTTACATTTGCGCAGCTAGATACGAATGATGGGCAATCTATTGCTCTCGATCATCGGACTTATGTATGCGCACGCGGAGTGGCGTCGTACATACGTTGCCACATCGCATTACGTTCCATACGTATATTGTTCCGTATGGCCCGTTGCGGGCTGGACCTATCGGTATACGGTGTCAAACAAATGTTAAGCTTTCTTAATAGGTTTGTTCTTATGAGCCGGATGTTTAGTTTCCAAGTGTCGAACTAATTTTGATGGCTTCATGCTTTCATCAGAGAGAACTTGAAAGCAAACAACGCACGGTGGCTTTCCATCCAAAGAGGGAAAACCATAATTTAAATAATTGTCATTGTAGAACCTTATCTTTTTACCAACCGATTCACTGGATATAGATGGCTCATTTAGTTTTTTCACAAATTTATCCATTTCGCATAAGAAATTTAAAAAAACAATTCAGTTTCACGGTTGACAGCACATTAAAATATCTTTTATACTGGTGACAGCATGACTTGTTCAAACGGATCCATATGTATTTTCGAGCATACTCTCACAACGAGTTCCGTCGCTATAAACGCAGTGATATAAAATAATAGGAATAGCCTTATTACATTTTTTATACTGTCGGTATTTTCTTAATGTGTAAAATTAGTGCAATGTAATTATATATTTAATAATTTTTTGCATTTATAACTACAGTCAAAATTTAATTAGTAATAGTAGGCTTACTGTTATTATTTCTTTGGGAGGGGAGAGTCGCGAAATGTTCATTTTGTTTTCATTTACTACTTGGGGGGTCGCGGAGCTAAGAAGGTTAAGAATCGCTGGTCTAAAGAATAGCGTAAGCACGAAGGATCTAATATAAAGTAATAATTACTGTGTTTTGGAACTGCAATGGAATCATTTTGGTGTACTACCTATCAAAGGAAACCGTATCGTTTGTCCGAACCACTTAAACACACGTGTATGAAAAATCGACCTGGAAAGTTGAATAAGTAATCCCTACTACAATAAGAATACGCAAGATCACATATCGCGTATCGAATTATGGAAGCTTTTAACGAATTTTGCTAAAAATTATTATCTAGCCATCTTATTCCACCTCATCTGGCGCCCAAGAACTGTCATCTTTTTCCAGAATTGAGGAAATTTCTACCTGCTATGTGATTTCAGAACTTAAGTTAGATAAAAATAACTGTAAACGAGTGGATGAAAGAGACCACCTGATTCACTAGATTTTGTACAATGTTTATATTTCTCTAACGCAGTTTATATTAGCTGAAATGAGTTTGAAAAGCAGCTAGTGTGTCAGATAGTTATATACTATGATCGCTTAAAAAATTACGACCCAATTTAAAAGGTTAATTTCTTAATCTTCTTAATAAACTTTTATTGAAACTTTTATAAGTATCACAAGTTACTTCAGTATATTTCGACAGATGTTTCTAAGGTTCGTAGAATTGCACTACAATTTGTTGTTTCAGCACACCTACTTTTTTTAGGTCGTAATTAAAAACAATTACCTTACCAACTGATGAAACTGAATGTGTTTTAAGCATAGGTTCTTTTTCAGATTTTCGGTATTTCTTAGTTTGACGTTTTGATGCCGGGTTAAAGTAGAACTCGTCTTTCATTAATTACTATTACTATTACTGATCCTAGGAGGTGAGATACCCAACGAGCTGAAGCCTTGCTAAGTCCTATGATTGCGTGGAATACCGTGTACCAATTCTTATATTTGCACTCACGAATTCGTTTGTCGTTCTTCGACACAGCAATCTGGTTGTTTTCTGTTGCAATTTAGCCGTCCGCTACGGAAATAATCTGTGATATTTTAGTACCTATAAATCGATCGACCCAATGATAAACAGTGTTTTCCGATTGTATAGAATTCAGATGATTTAACACCATCTTTTGATAGAAAAAACGGCTCTTTCTGAATTAACAGCATCGGAAAGATTTAGTAGTAGGATCGCAAGTCCCAGAACTTTGAAAACATCCCTCATATAAGCACTTATTAGATTTCTCAATGAAAAGCTAACATAACAGCAAAATATAAATAGAAATGGCTCAACCTGTAGGTTAAAAATTCGAAGCTAAAAGCATCTATTATACGATTAGTTCGATTCGTTATTACATAAACTTGCCAGCAATTGGGAGCAAATGGGGAGATTTTGTGAATGGTAGCCATTTCACTGGCTTACTCTTCTGCTGAATACTGTGCTGGTATCTGGTACCGAAGCTCTCACACCAAGCTAGTAGATATTTAACTTCATGATACATGAGGACTGTCACCGGCACTGTTAGATCCACTTCTAGTTTCTGATTACCAATTCTTTCTAACATTGCCCCGCCGGATATTAGATGTCTCGCTACAGCACGATGATTTGAAGAGTGTCCTCAGCACTGGGCTGAAATCTAGAAGACCGATTCAGCTGGATACGGAAGTACAACATCCCATCAATGTGAATGATTGCTTGATAGCCCTCCCCGAACAAAACCCTGAATTGATGAATAAGAGATCTAATTTATAATCCTTCAGAACCTCTGCCGGGCGTAACCCTCCCACGTAGGTAATGGTCTCAATTAAGTAGCTTCCGTACAGGCCACGGAAGGTGCATCCAATGTTGTATAAAAAGAAACTAGCAGATACTAGCTTCTGTGACTGCGGATATGTAGAAAAAACTATGGCCCATATAATAAATGACTGCCCCAGAAGAAGTTTTCTTGGTGGCATCCACGAGCTGAGCAAGGCAACTTCTGCAGCCCTGGACAGGTTGAAAAATTTGGATGTTAGTCTATAAATTAGTTTATCTACTCTTATTGAATTACATATTTATTATTCAACTGCTTTTGAGCAACTAATAGTATCCATAAGTAAACAGCGCTATAAGCGTAAGTTATTATAACACACGCTTGTCGTTACTAGGTTACTACTAGATAATGCCAATCTAGCAATCAAATTAACGCACGACGATATATGACCAAATGCCAAGTGAGAACTAGTAGATGCTGGGGGAAGCATAACGGCATTGAAACGCCATGGTGGTTGGCGGTCAAGTACTGTTACTGAGAGATACATTCATGATTCCAAAGAAAATAAGACAGATACTGCGGATAATAGTTATTTATGTACCAAGTCAGTAAAGTGATACTTTATTGAACGAATCCGATATTATGAGCCGAGTGAGCAAAGCGAGCGAATCGAGTAACAGGCGAGTTCAATAAAGTCACTTTCCTGATGTGGTGCATACAACATATTATCGCCAACCGTAAAAATTTGTATTAAAAAATGGACATATTATAACTTATCACATTTTATTATGACAAAGTAAGCACAGAAAAATAACAGCGAATAAAAAACTAATCTACTTATTACTTGACATATTAAAAGTAAACGAACAACCTGACGCATTATAAAAATTAATTCCTGCAGTGGAAGAAGTTTCAATTGAGCATGCTTGAGGATTATTATGTATGTTAATATCTTGTAAACGATTGGTAGGGTTTTCATCATTGGTAACTTGCTGTTAGTTTGACTTTCACCTAAAATCCTCTTTGCAATTTTCATTTTATTAAGCATAGATTCCTCAACATAGGACTCTGCAATCGTGTCGCTTTTCCATCCTCCGTGGCGTTTTAAATTTTCCTTACTGCCGCCTGCGTTGGCAAAGAGAGTGGCGGACGATCGACGAAAACAATGTCCCGTGTAAAGTGATGGCTCTGGCAAATGTAGATAGTTGGCAATTTTGCTTGGTACACTTCCAAAAGTATGTATTCCAATTGGGGACTGTGCATTTTCCATTTCTATAAGTTAAGAAAAGTCGGTCGTGGGACGTCTGCTTAGGACGCACAGCTAAATATTTGTTAAATAATTCTACGGATTTTACTTTTCCTTCAAACTATGTAGTGATCACAAACAATCGAGGCCTATTGGTCTTTGTTTTAGTTATCTGAACAACCAAAATTGTTTCTTTATGCTCTATGCCACTTGCCTTTAAATTCAAAAGTTCTTCACTACGTAAAGCCTCAGCAATGCCAAACGCAACGCAAATCTAAAATAATTACTGCATTCATAACAAATTGGTTTTGAAAGGTTTGCATGAATTACCTTCATCATCAAGTAGATTTCATCCGGTGCATTTATTAAAAATACAAGTATTTCTTCTTGTGAAAGAGTTTTGGACTTTTTTGGAATATGATTCCTTCCTTTTTGTTTTAAAAAAGCCATAAGTTTTTTATATTTACTAATATCAACGTAATCTTTTGCTAAAAGAGTTGGTTTCACCATGGAATAATAGGACCACATCGAAGAAAAAGAATACTCTTTCGATAAATCGGAAGAATACGCCAGTAAAACGTTTTTACTAAACTTTTTAATTCCGTATGTGTTGCACCACTCTGTAAATATGTCATATTGGCGGTTGTATTTTTTGACTGATTTTTGTGGTAGACTTTCGAAACACGTCTCTAACGACTTTTCACAATTTCAGTCGGCGTGCACTGAATGTTTCTTCCATTATTTTCTATAAATAATTCGCGAGAAAACTTTTACTGTTGGAGCCGTGACAGCGACAAACGATTTCTGTCTGATGCCATACAGTCATGGGTAGCGGCGCATCTATTGACGGTTGGCGATAATAGTCTATTGTTTAACGAGTGACGAAAGTAACGTTTTTTTAAGCCAATGTTCGCGAGCTTAAAAAAATGATTGCGACGAGTTAAACATTATACTTTTTCTACGACCTCGCCTATGGCATTATAAGAAAATGTAAACAAATACTTTATTTTCAATTAAAAATTACAAAATTATAGATCATATTTAAATTAGTTATGATTTAAACATTGATACATAGAATATGTAGACCATAAGGTCGACGGCTTCAAATTTTCCCACAATTTTGCAAAATATGCAAGCAGCAATTTCCGAATATGAATTTATGATATTATCAGCCCTCTATTCAATGACTTTACATAGACTTCTTCATACCTCTTTGTCGATCTTTCTCGTAATAAGCCCGTATAGGTTTTCTCAGCTTGATTTACTTCACTTTTTGAATCAGAAATCATGATAAAGTTTCAAACAGCACAAACTGACGTGATTTAAAAATAACGGGATATAGCGACAGTAGGCAACTAGACGCAGGTGAAAATTAGTAGGTAATTTTCGTTACTAGGGACGAAAGTTAACGTTATCGAATTTTCTCTAGTGACGGAAATCAAGTTTTCGCTGCAATGTACCGGTGACGAAAAATGTCTTTTTATAAAGAGTCGTAGAAAAAATATATAATTCTATAGTACCTCAACTAGTTAGTACATCTACAGCATCCATACAGCAAACACAAGAAACAATAAACGTGCATAATTCAGTCCCATATATTCACTTTGCTACTTTGCTGGTTGTTCAAACTTCACAATTAATTTCGCTAATAAAATAAAATGGGTAGGTAATTAAAACAAAAATTTATATATAATTGTTATATCTGTTAAGATTTGTAAATAAAGTATTCTTTTTAAGTCGTAGATAAAGCATAGTATTCAACTTGCGGTAAATGCCAACTGTGTCAACTTGACAATTATATAAGCAGTTTTGAATTTTGACGTTTCCAAATATATTTTGCGCTAAAAACGATGGATAGTGAAGATATTTATTGTTATAGTCATAGATAAAGTATAGTATTCAACTTGCGGTAATGATAATAACACACTTGATGAATTTCAAACTTCACCTGCGTGAGTTGTTATTACCTACATTACTTCTCGTTGAATAATATACTATTTATGACCCTTTTTTTTCTCATAAAAGTGATTTTATACACTAATATTTAAATTTGGATTTCACTTCTTATACGAAATAAATAAATAAGTTTAATTCGTTCTCTTAAGACGAAAATGAGACAAAAACTAAATTCTCTTGCTTTGAAAGCAGTATAAATAGAGGAAAGGAGCCTAATATTGGATACATTTTTGTTAAATGTTAACTTTTTATTAAAAAAGACCTCTACATTTGTGCTAGTTTAGTGAAGTTATAGCATATCCATGTATTATCACTTGAGGTGTGCAGCAAAAGAATAAAAGTCTTATTTGAGAAATTATTAATTTCTTTTTTAAATTGTCAATTTTGTCAATTCAGATTAGTAGTAACCTAATATTGGATATTATATATATATCTATACTAGGAAACCATGTTTTTAAACAAACACTACTCATAATTTTAATATCTATTTTATTGACTAAAATACAAAATGAAAAAGATCAATTAACAGACTAATATAGGAAACGCTAGATCATCCATCCACACAAAAATCGCAGATAATTTTTTTTTTGTCTTCAGCACCGGCACATGCTTCATGGGCCCATCTGTAGCATTTACAACACTTTACCCATTTTTCCCCTGCTTTATCTGAGGCTTTATCGAGCTTTGTTAATGACATCCAAATTGCGCGTGTGTGTATAATGCCCGTCCAGTATTAAAATAACAGGATCTGCGCGGGATGGCTTGGCATGCATAATGAAGTGATCCATCCATTGCGTAAATAAATATGACTGAATCCAGCCGGAAGGGTGGCATTTCCCAACTGATCCCGGAGGTGCTCCATCCATAAGTTCAGCTTTAACATTTTTTCGTGGGAAAATCATCATAGGAGGTATAAAATGTCCATTAGCATTCATACATAACACAACAGTGACAAGCGAACCTCGTTCTGATGTTGTCAAAGCCCCTACCTGTTTCTTTCCCTTTAGGCTTATAACTTTAGCGTGCTTGTGTTGAACTGCACTTATCCCCGTCTCGTCTACATTATAAATTTTACTTGGATTAAATTTAATTTTGTCTAGTTCTGGTTCCAAAATATCATAGAATTTTCTAAGATTTTCTTTAGTAAATCCGTTGATTCTAGCTGCCGAAACACATTGACGAGTTCTAAATGAAATATTTTTGTTTCGTCTTGAGAAATATCCTAGCCATTTTTTCCCAGCAATAGCCTTCGTTCGTGAAAATGGATGTGGCAAATTATGAGCTAGAGCCAACTGATAAGCTAAACGACGAACATCTGACGACCTTAAACCATAGAATCTTTTCTCTAATTCCAGACAGTGTAGCGGAGTGGCGACTCGTGCTAAAAATTTTAAGGTGTTCTGCAAGTTTTCCAAAAAAATTTACCTTGCACGGGCAGTAAGAGGTTGTCTCCCATCGATCTTATCGTGCTTTCTTCGCCTTCCGCACTGAAGTAATGGATTTCTGGAACGATTGTCAATTGTCACACAAAAAAAATAAGAGTCACTAAGCACTACTTTACTAACAAATTATTTCTTATAAATTAAATCTATTTTACGTTCTATTCGATTTGCAAATTTTGTTATCACTTTGTCATTAAAATTGTCTATTTCGGAGATAAACTTTTTTTCGATAGATAGCATGGAAAGAGATGTTAAACGATCTTCGGTCATTGAATTTCTGAGAAACGTCTTAATTCGATTTAGTGTTGAAAAGCATCGTTCGGCCTCTGATGTTGTCATGGGAGTTGTTATTACAATTTCTAATAATTTTCTAGTCTCCTTCAACGTATCTCCCAGATTGTTTTTTATTAAAAATTTTAGAAGAGGTAGTGCGCCTTTTAAAGATCTACAATCAGTTCTTGAGTAAATAACAGACAATTCAGTTCGTAATCTTTCTTTATCAAGGGTGGGATAATACGAGCATGCGGAAGTGAGTTTGTCCTCAGGAAATTTACTGCAATACTCTCCAAAGCATTCCGAAAAAAAAGTGATGCCACTACTAGATGCTCTTTAAAATGAAATCGATCTTTTGCACAATTTAGAATAACATCACACACCTCTAAAGCCGAAATTCGATGATTAAATCTGCTGTTATTTGGACGTTTGCGTTTTTCTGGTGGTGGCTCATCGCTTATTAAATCTGATGCTTCACTTATGATGTTGTCAATATTATTTCGAACTTGGCCTATACTGCGTTCAAAATTTTCGATAGCGTCTTTTACTAGAGTGGGTTCAATTTTTCTTTGCTGCAGTTGATTAAACAGGATATCTACATGGAGCATTACATGATGGAAAAAAGTCAGCCAAAAATTGAAGATCGGATCATTTAATGTACGGCGAATAGAGGCGGCTACACTACAGACTGTGTTGTTGGAGAATTGTTCTTCTATTTCTTCCATACACTCAATGAGAGAGGCCCTATTTTCGTACACAACATTAATGGTCCTGATATTAAAATTCCAACGGGTTGTAGCGCCGTGGGGATCCTTCTGTTTACAATCTTGTTTAATACTTCTACTCGTTGGGGTGAATTATTAAAAAAGCCGGGAATGTCTTGTAGATTTCCAAAAAATACACGTACTTGCGAATTTGCAGAAGCAGCTTTAGATATAATTAAATTTAATTGATGGGCATAGCAATGAACATAGTGCGCAAAAGGGTACTTTTTTTTAATCAATGCTTGAACGCCTGCGTGTTGTCCGCTCATCACCGCTGCTCCATCGTAACTCTGTGCAATCAGTTTGTTGGGTGAATTTTGAATTAAAGCATCTAAGACACTTAAAGTTGTTTTGCTAAGTGTTTCTGCATCACATTTTTCAGGAATGACGTAGTTCCAAAAACGTTCAATTGGCTCACCATCACGAACATATCTAAAAATAACTACCATTTGAGTTTTTGCAGCAACATCCGTTGTTTCGTCCGCCATGATCGCCAAAAACGGAGAATTATTAATTTCCTCAATTATTTGTTCTTGGCAGACTTCAAGTATGCACTGTAACAGATCATTCTGTATTTCTCTGGAAGTGCCTTTAAATACCGAACAATTTTTTAGGTGCTCACTTAGAGTTGCATCTAATT
Source organism: Melolontha melolontha (assembly GCA_935421215.2). Taxonomy (NCBI): domain Eukaryota; kingdom Metazoa; phylum Arthropoda; class Insecta; order Coleoptera; family Scarabaeidae; genus Melolontha; species Melolontha melolontha. Next base: position 101,632,055 of record OW285239.1, on the reverse strand, counting down.
CAGCCGAAAAATTAATAAGTCCACGAAATATCCCCGGATTCTCGGAAGTATCGCTCTCATCATGTCCCCGAAGGGCCAATTCAAAAGCTCCACAAAATTTTATACAATTAATAATTTTTGATAAAATATACCGATTCTTTGACACATTTTCATTATGTCTCTGTATATTTACCCAATAAGCAGAATCTAATTGAGCCATAATATTAGCTGACCCTAGTAACGCAAATTCCATACAATTATGAAGATGGCTTTTAGAATTCCCATGTCTTTTTATTTTCAAACTCAAGTGCTCTAGATCCGTGACCCCTATTTCCGTCCAAGCTTTATCGCCACCAAAAAGTAAACAGGGAAAACAATATAAAGCATTTTTTTGTTGCATCCACAAATCCATTCGTTTTTTGAATAAATAACGCTACTAAATTTACGTGTATTATTTTTCCCTCTACTTACACCAGTTTTTTCAATAGTGATATCTACTAATGGCCTACCTTTTGCTTTTAATTCTAACTTTTCTTCGTATGAATATTTAAAGAATCTCTTCACATTAATTAAATTAAAGACCACCTACATAATACACAGAGTTTATATAAATTGTCAACAATACACAAAAACAGAAGCACGCGCACTCTAATGTTATTGTTTTTACGTTAAACTCGCCGCACAGTAATAATAGTGGCGAACATATCGCCCTCCGCGCTGGACTAAATGCAGCGAACAGGCCTGATAAAATCACGCATTGGTTTTAAAAAGCCGCGTGGTGCGCGCGGGTGTTTTAAAGAGCTCTGAGAGCACGTTCGTGTGGACCAGATAAGGAACAAGTGAGCGATCGCGCGAATTAGGTTGGTTATTCCACTGGTCGCCTATTGAATTTTATTTGATAATAACCGGCGATTATGTTGGAATTTCGGAAGCGAATATCTCGGCTTCTACTGGTCGGATTTTGATGATTGAGGTGTCAAATTGTAGGGTTTGATGTCCTCTACAGGATGATGTAGAAAAATATGCAAATTTTTGGATATACAGGGGGATAATTTTCACAACAATATGTTACGCTTTTATAAACATCAGAAATGTTGGATAAATTATGTAAAAGAAAACAAGTTATAACTAATACAGGTTCGCCCGCCCAATTTTTTGGGAGCTCTGCAGCACTGCAGCGCTTATGCGCTAGCCGCCACTGGTGTAGCGCCAACTCCTTTTCTAAAGCTTCAGGTAGCACTGGTTTACGACCAAGCGTCGATCTCTCTACATGTTCTAGGGCATTCTGTAATTTACAATAATACTCCAAAGTAGCTTTCGGAACATTGTACGACTTGGCAGCTTTCAAATATCCCATCTCTTTATTTAATATTGCATGAATAGCACTGGTCATGTCTGCTTTATCCCACTGTTTTCTCTTTTTAGTAGCCATGACTGTAAAAAAATATATTATCTCAATTAACCTTAAACTGTGACGTAAAATTGGATATCCAATATTGGGAACCTATAGCTGTCCGATATTAGGTACCTCATAAAAATTTTAGATTAGCAATATTTTAGTAAATTAAAAACAAATCTTTGGGTATAAAAAATCTCTAGGATATTTACTTTATAACATGCACTACTCATTACATTCAAAAATATTTAAAATTTTTAACTTGTAACTAATAAATCACCAGTTTAAAGACGGAGCAAAATACACTCGGACGCACACATTTCAGTTAAAAATTATTTATGTCGTCACAGTCAGTTGTAGAACCCTGCAAACTTATTAATGGCGTATTAAGATATAATCCAGTATATGGTTAATAGATGACGCACACATATAGTTTTCCCTTAAAAATACATAGGTATCCAATATTAGTCACTATCCTAATATTAGGCGCCTTTCCTCTACATAATTCTATTTGTTATAATTTTTTCCACTATTCTGTTGCACTATTCCAAAATTGCAAATAAATTTTGTTTGACGGTGTGCATTTTTTTTTAAATAATCAAAAATAGACAAAAGTAACGACAATTTAAATGGTGAACATTCTAGTTGTGATTTTTTTTAGAAATTCATTAATATTTTGGCAAAGATTCAACACAACATTATAAATAAATTTCAGGGTTAACTTTTCTACATGGTTGTGTACTCCTGTCACTGTCATTTATCTATTTCTTTGTCTAATCGAGTTCAAAAAAATATCTATAATTATTGTGAGTTTAGGTTTTTAGTTACGGAGTTTTACTCTGGCCAGTTCTTTAGATTGAAAAAAGAAACAGTTGTTCTTTCAGATATATTAAATTTTCTACAGGAGTGGACTGTTAAATTTTCATTTCGTAAAACATATTTTCAGTATTGAACAAAATGTATGTAGATGGAAAATTTTGAAAGAGTATTATTTATTTATTTACTTACAGTCTAAAGTATAACTATATATAACACAAGAAACTTACTTATTATTGTATGTGTTGTACTAAATTGAGATAAACACGGTTTAATTGAAAAACAAAATGCAACATATTAGAACAAGCAACTAGATATCGGCAGCGAGCAAATATTTTTTTTGTAAATTACTGAAACAGCGGCTACACGGACTGTAGAATAAAAAAATAAAAATAAATATAATAAAAAACCTCGATTTCAAAATTATATGACGTCAAAGCACCTCGAAGTAGGAAAACATTTTTTTTTTAAAAAGGTCAGTACGACGATATAATTAAATAAAAAACGCCCACATTAGTGTTATAATATTCACGAATTCTGAGGCTAAGCCGAAACTAAAGTTAAAGTGTTGATTTGATGACTATATGACTATAGAAGGAAAAAAATGAGGTAAGCGATGATAGTTACACATCTTTAACCAATTTATGGGAAACATGGATTCTTCTTTAAATTATACTTAAATAAATGCAGTTGTTTATATATATATATATATATATATATATATATATATGTATATATATATATATATATTGATGTAGGTCAAGCTTACATCTAAGAATGCCTCAGTGAGCAAAAGACGGAATTTTCATGTATAGATGTAAGCTTTAGATTTATAAAAAAATATTGAAACTGAATTCTTTATATGTAATATCAATAGAGTTGATTTCGCGTATTTAATTATTTTAAATTCATTCTCACATTGATTAATTTTATTCTTTTTATTTGTATCTGTCATTTCATTTCGATATCTTGTATTTCAAAAAATATTTCAACTTAATTGATTAATAATAAATGACGCCATTTATTTAGGCAAAACTGTACAAATTTAAAAAGATAACCGCGGGAATTTACCCCATTATTAAATTAGCATTATATACAACTATCAACATTCACACGTCAAACATGTATTCACTAATATAAACTAGATAATTTATACTAAGCATAAGTATATTTAAAATGATTAAATTGTCATTTTCATTATAATAAAATGTCGAGACTATATAAATACATACTGTTGGACGAATCAGAAATGTGGATTGAAAAAAAAAGAAAGTTAGCGTCACTAGAAAATTCTCCATTAAAAACACCTAGACGTATTATAAGTGCCTCTCTGAAAATTAAAAGAAAAAGTATTAATAAATCTAAAAAACCATACGTCGAATCTAGTCAAAACCTTACCAGTACATCCAGTTCCTGTTTAACGCATTCTGCAAGTCCAGACGGTAACCGGTGTCCAAGGAAACGAAAATTGCATTTCGCCGGGAAGCCAGCCGTTCGACCGTACAACAAGCGGGGGACGCTATCCGATCGCCGTTGATTCCTGTAGGCCGCATCCACGGATCCACCCGCCTGATCCAGTACAATTAGTCCTTATCCAAGTCCACATAAGTATTTTTTTAAAAATATCCTACGAATTTTGAAAATGATAAATTAATTTAATGTCATTACATAAAACCACTATTGAATTATTCTTTTTAAATGAATATAACCTATGTTTCATATTAAGATTCAGATATTTGAATATAAGGTACGAAGAATACAGTTTCCTGTTAAGTTATTAAATTTAATCTAAGAATTCATTTTTACGTTTAGCTTTATTCATGTCACATTTATTATGTTGTATCGTTTAACCTAGATTTTATGCCATATTTATTTCATCACGTGACATGTTATATTTTATATATTCACAATTCAATTAACTTATCCACTTACCTGTTCTTTCTTTGCAATCACTTCATTAAAGTCCATAATTATAATCCTTATCTCATTCGTTTTATTTTGTAGTTTTGAATATAGAAACACTATTATTAATTGCATTAGCATCAGCTGATTTTGTAAGTGTTCATTGCAGTCACAGAACCTACTATCTAAAAGGCATGTTTTAATGTCTAACAACAAGAGTCTAAGTTCTTCTGTCTAGCCGGACATACATATCACACAAACTTTCGCCCACCTGAATATACTTATAAGTAGTTATATTTATGAACAGCTGTTTTGGTTATGAATACTTCGATATTAACGAATATGTATCTTTGCATTATGCATTCGCACGCTATCGATTGCTCTGAGCACATCGGTAGTAATAGAATACATTAACCGTTATATTATACTATAATATAATATATTTACGACAAAGAAGCGAAACCAGAAGAAATGGCTGGCACAAACGACAACAACGGCAACGGCCAACGTATAGCAATGGATATATTACAGAATATCGACACATACGAAGAACTGCAGAAAACAATGGAAAACTTCATGAAGATGATGCACACCGCCTTCGACAACAAGATGAACGAACTCAAGAAAAACGAAAAACCACCACGAAAATCCAACAAACGACAGAAAACAGAATCACCGGAAATAGAGACGAGCAACATGTACGAAGCACTCCGCACGATCGACGAAGATACGAAGAAAGAAGAAACGACGCCAATGGACAGCAGCGAAGAAGAACCGACAGCCTCCACCTCCGCAGAGAAACCCGGGGTAAGTACCAACATCACAAAACACACAAACACACACAAACAGCACAAAACAAACACAAAAACAGCAAACAACACAATCCAATTACCCAAAATGCCTTCTATCTCCCCAATTACAATCACTGACCCAACACAATGGTATCGAGTCCGAGATCTAATGAAAACACACAACATTCAATACACACAAAGCAGGTCCGTCCCGGCCGGAGTCCAAATCACTCCAACAACAGAACAAGACTATCGCAATCTCAACCGAATTCTCAACGAAAAAGCCATTCAATCTTTCACATACCAACTCCGTAGCGAGAAAAAATTAAAAATCGTCATCAGAGGCGTACCCCAATTCCTAACCGACGAAGACATCAAAGCCGATCTAGATTCTAGGAACTATCCGATCGCAAAAATCACTAGGATGAACGGTAAAGACCGCCTTCCAGCCCCCCTTATTTTAATAGAAATAGACAAAGAATATAAGTCAATTTTCGACATCCACACAGTTTGCGGATTAGAAGTAAAAGTAGAGTCCCTCAGACTTAGAACAGACATCGTACAGTGTCACAGATGTCAGAAATTCGGTCATCAACAGCGTACTTGCAACGTGAATTTCGCGTGCATGAAGTGCGGAGAGTCACACTCGACGCATGAATGCACAAAGCCGTCAACCACCCCCCCTAAATGCGCAAACTGTGGCGGAGCTCACCTCTCGTTCAGCTTATCATGCAAAAAGAATCCAAATAACCCAATAAACACACCAATACAAACACGCAAACTCATAGAAGCACCACTACCAAAACACAACGCGTGGACTCAAAGACAACAGACAAATAACATCACCGCAACCACACCCACACCCACAACCCGGGAAAATACACCAAAACCAACACTTAACTCACACGAAAAAGCTGACGACGCAATTGCACTCATGATTGGGAAACTATTCCTAACATTTAGCTCGACAAACCCTACACTCCAACAAACACAAAGCTTTTTCGAACAAACAAACGAACTTACAAAACTTTTCCACGCACGCAGACAATGAATCACAAACACAACATTAAAATAGCCTATTGGAATGCACAAAGTATAACACACAAAAAACATGAATTACACGTATTTTTAGACGAACACCAAATAGACGTAATGCTGCTAAATGAAACACATCTAAAACCAAGTCACTCATTAAAAATACAAAAATACAAAACATACAGACACGATAGGCCGGTACAAAAAGGCGGCGGAACCGCTATACTCGTACACGAAACAATAAAACACAGCGAACTTGAATACAAAACACTCGATAAAATCGAAAACACAGGCATACAAATAAACACAAAAAGGGGACCGATAAACCTTTACGCAAGTTATCTTCCCTCCGGATTAGACATAGTAGAATCAGACATACAAACGATCTTCAATCAAAACACACCTACAATATTTGCGGGAGATTTTAACGCGAAACACCAAAACTGGAACTCGAAAGTAGCAAATAAAAACGGTAAAAAACTAAAGAAAATAGCACAAGACAACAACCTCAATGTAATCGGGCCGGTAGAACCCACACACATACACATACCAACGGGCACTACTGACGTTTTAGACATAGCAATACTTAAAAACATAACCACAACACATACAATAGAAACTATAAACGACCTCTCCTCAGATCATTTTCCAGTGATATTAACGCTTGACATGGACACAACTAGAACGAAAAAAACATTTAATAAGACAGACTGGGAAAAATTCAAAGAATCCCTAGTACTCAGAACAGTAAAAATTCACAACGCGAAAGACATCGATCAAGCAGTGATCACACTGGAAAATGACATAAAAAATGCAATAGCACAAACGACAAAAACTAAAACCATCGACACAAAACTTAACATCCCGACTGAACTAAAAATAAAATTACGACTCAAAAAAAACATACTTAAAGAATATAAAAGAACACTAAATCCGGTAATAAAAACAAAACTAAACGCGATAACAAATGAAATAAAATCTGACATGATCGAACACTATAATAAAAACTGGAATAACAAAATTGAATCCCTTAACACGCAAGATCAAACACTCTGGCAGATGACAAAAGCCCTAACAAACAAAAAAAACAAAATTCCACCGCTAAAAACAGCAAACGGACCGGCAATAACTGATAAAGAAAAAGCAGACGAATTCGCGAACGCGTTAAAGAAACAATTCGAAACGAACCCAACAGTACCGAAGCATAACACATTCACAAACCAAATTGAACGGCAACGAAATACAAAAATCGATATAACAGATGGAGAAATCGACGCCACAAATACCGACGAAGTGGAAAAAATAATTAAAAACCTTAAAAACCGAAAAGCTCCGGGAGCGGATGGGATAACTAACATTGCAATAAAAAACCTACCAAAAACCGGTATACAAATTATAACCGACATAATAAATGGAATAATAAAATACGGACACTATCCCGCGATTTGGAAACACGCGCAGATAATAATGATCCACAAACCTGGAAAAACAACAAAAACAACCGCAGATTACCGGCCAATAAGCTTACTTCCGTCAATAAGTAAACTGGCAGAACGCGTAATACAGACAAGACTTGAAAACGAAGTCGAAAACAAAAACATAATCCCAAATTTTCAATACGGTTTCCGGAAAAATCACTCTACCACACAACAGGCACTAAGACTAACAGAACACATAACCGAAAAAATGAACATATCGACATCAACGGGCGCAATCTTTCTCGACATTGAAAAGGCCTTCGACCGGGTTTGGCACGCCGGCCTCATACACAAAATGAAACGTCACAAAATATCAAACACATTAATAAAAATAACCGACAATTACCTAAAGAACCGTACATTTAATGTCACAATCGGAAACGAAAAATCGACAATCGAACACATAGCAGCAGGAGTACCACAAGGATCCGTTCTCGGACCGCTCCTGTATAACATATACACTTCGGATATTCCCACAATAGAAAAATGTAATATCGCACAATACGCAGACGACACCGCTATATACATAAGTAGCAGACGAACATCGTACATACACAAGCAGTTACAAACCAATCTAGTCCTCCTAAAGGACTGGTACGACAAATGGAAAATTAAAATTAACCCACTAAAAACCGCGGCAATTTACTTCCAACACAGAAAACGACACAAAAGGCCGGACGAAGTCAAACTCGAAGGCCACACAATACACTGGCAGGAAAAAGTTAAATACCTCGGGGTCACAATGGACTCACAACTAACATACACGGCACATATTAAAGAATTAAAACGAAAAATAGGGTTCACAACACACGCACTGTACCCGATACTAAACGGCAAAAGCAAACTAACACTGGAAAATAAAATATTAATAATAAAAACGATAATACTCGCGGGCGCAACATATGCCGGAGAAATATGGCATCAAGCCAGCGAAAAGCAAAGACAATCGGTACAAGGGAAAATAAACAAGGTAATAAGACTCGCGATAAATGCACCGCGATACATGACAAACGCGCAGATACATAAAGAGACGAAACTCGAAACACTGGAAACAATAATATGCAAACGAACACTAAAAACAATAGAAACAATACAGTCACACGAAAACCCCACAATAAGAAAAATAATAAATCCAAAACGGAGACTAATTAAAAAAGACGGACTTAAGCAAATTAAAAGACGCGCAGAGGATAACGATATCCAAATAGCCGCGAAAAAAATCAAAAATTAACAGATAAACAGAGGTCAACACAAACACACAAAAATGTAGCAAAACACACAGCATTCCATATAGGATAAACAAACGTAACACACAAACACACAACTACACATAATAACACAAAACATACACAACCCCGGGTAATGAAATTGGAGTGGAAATGGGGGCAACCCCGACCACCGAACAAAATCAAGAGGACTCATATTTGCATTATGCGCAAATAACAGTTTTTGGTGTAATACAACCCCATCTATATGTAATTTGTACTAGCCCACATAATATAGAGATTTATAATTCACATTTAAAATCTTAACTTATATTTATTTAAACATTAAATTTTATTATTATAATCATTAACACCTTCTCCGTATATATGTTTATTTATATCAATATATATATATATATATATATATATATATATATATATATAATATACGTAATTGTGATGAACGTTTGCGTTCTAAAAATATGGTATACCAAGTGTTTTCAGTCTAAGAAAAAGTGATTGAAACGCAGTGACATTGTGGTTTTTCGGAATCTTAGCAAAATGTTAATGTTGAAACAAATACCATACATGTAAATACAAAAAAGTATACCAGAATTTGATATTAGGCAATATAATATAACGTGCCTTCAAAAGCTTTCCTCATTATAGTAGGCTGTTTTTTAAGTAATTAAGTAATCAAAGTTTCGTGCACATGTGAAATTTTAGAAAACTGCAAATTTTGACAGTTGTCAGTTGTGTGGTGTGATAATTAGGGGCCAGACACGAGAGGCCGATCACTGATCGCCCACGGGCGTACTATTGAAAATTTGTATTTTTAAAGAGTCTTTAATTTTATTTATATAATTGGAAAACAAACGGGTGGTGATCTATAAAATGCGAAATACATTTTTATTTATTCATTTTGTAGTTCAAGTTGAGTAAATGAGTATTAATATTAACTAGCAATACTTTCTCAAGGTTCTCTTCTGTAACATTTGTTCTCTTTGAATGAAATACATCCTTGTAGATAGAAAACGTCCTTTCTACATCGTATGCATACTGCAAATATTCTTTTATTTCAGCGTATTTAGCAGTTAGATTTTGAGGCATTGTCCCCATACACAGTATTAAATCTGGATTTCTATTAAATACTGCGTCTAACTTTTGGCGAAGACCACATCCGAAGTCACTTGGGACATTTTTCAAATGATTAATAGCAATATATTTCAAATTATTAATAGCCACATCTAATGTGGTTAATCCATCATTTAATTTGAGATTCTTATTTTCAAAATAAATTTCCAAAGTACAACTGATTTTTTAAATTGGGAATTTATATTAGTTTCTTGAGTTTCCAACCATGTTCCCCATCTAGTTATTACTGGAGAGGGAGGCAGTGACAAAGATGGAAGTTTTTTCCTGTAAAGAGCTACTCTCAATGGTGCTATTCTGAAAACTTTTTTAAAAGCGGATGCAAGTCTAACAACGTCTTTGATATATTCACAGATTCTGTGGAGAGTATGTGCTACACAAGTAATAAGCAGAATATTATGATATATTTCCTTTGATAGTCTGCCTGTTTTTAACATATATGCAACACTGTCACTGACAAATAAAAGTATTTTTTCTTTGTACCTGTCGTCCGAATGAAGCATTTGGTGCATATTCTCGTAAATGATTTTAGCTACTGTTTCCGCAGCATCTGTATGTATAACTTTTGTTGCTATTACATATGCGTTATATGGAATAGTTGGATGTAGTACACCAGCTACAACATTTACCGCACAGCGTTCTAATATATCGATAGTTTTGTCGGCACTTATCCATAGGTATTGATTTGAAAGATGTCTTCTAATGCATTCTACTGCTTTCGACCATTTCGACCAGTATATTTTTGGAGAAATGTTTTGAAGGTGGGATTGTTAACTTTATTTAATGGAATATTTGCCGACATTAGAGTTTCACAGAGTGCTTCACTAAAATTGTCATATTCCAACGGGTCTAATTTCTGTGTATGTATGTGTATGTGTTTGCGATGCTAAGTGACGTTTACGTGCGATTTCCTGAAATTTTTTAAGGATATTTTAGAGACTTTGCAATAAATTTCGGAATCACTGGCAATGGCATACAATCAGTATTTAAAGGCATTGACGATTGGGTAAAAAAATCGGTGCAACAACTTAAAGGTTTAGAATCCCTAGCCAGACATTTACGAAAAACGTTCTCTGATGTACAATTTCTCTAAATGCCTTAGGATTCTCATCTGCCAAAATATTAAATTTATGGCTAGTAGAAACTCCATCTTTTGTAAAGATATACTGACAATCAAAGTATGTATTACAATAAACTAAAAATTAAAAATGACTTTGTACTGGATTTATCTGAGCATAACTGTACTATAAAATTTAAAAAAAAGTGGTACAATCATATTTTAATCGGTTTAAATCAGGCTGCGTGAATGTATATATATATATTAAATGCAGGTTCTAATTTAAATATTCAAATAACCTATAAGTGTCAAATAATGTATACATTGATATACAGGCAAGTGTAAGTATCAAAAATGACTTTTGCACGTTACTACGATCTTAAGTATCTTAGCAACGTTACAATACTAAAACGTTTAAAAATTGACTTTACATATAACTTCACTACTGTACCACTTTTTTTTTAATTCGATAGTACATTTGCGATGTATGAATTATTACAGTGATTCCGTCAATATCATAGTTGTGATTTAGAGACAAAATAAATTACATATTATTATTAGAGAATATTTTAACAATAAGCCAGAAAAGTGATTTAGTCCGGACCTGTTTCCTATTGTTACATCATAACTGGCACTGCATACATACATATTCAGGTTTCGTTTCTTAAAGCGTTTTTTAAACAAGCCTACCTTGTATTTTCTGACAATAAAAAAGTAGCACGTGATTTAAGCACATTTTCTTTAAATTATGTACAATGGGCGACATAAAAAATGGGGTAAGTCTTATTAGCGAATTTAGCATTACTTAACTTGTTGTTAATGGTACTTTCAATGTATTTATGTATTTATTTCTATAGTAACAAGTGAAATAATCTGATCGTATTCTAAACAATTTGTCATTTAATTTTGCAATTTTCCATTTTAGAAAAAAATATTACGTTTTTAACATTATTCATAAATTAATAAAATTAATAAAACTAATATATATTTTGTAAAACCACCGTTTTGCTCAATGACTCTCTAAACACGTTGAACAAATTAAATTCTGTGTGTATTCTGGTGTAATTTCTTCCCAACGGTTTTCACTTGCTTGCCACAATTTTTCTGAATTTTAGGTCTAAAATTGGTATTATAAATTTTCTTAACCATATTAGCCATTCTCAATGGGGTTCATGTCGGCACTGCTTGTCGGCCAAAGTAATATAGGCCCTTGGTTCTCTTCAAGTATAACAAGATGCTAAGTAAAGGGTCCTGCAGAAAGAATGCATGGATTTCGAACAGTTGTTGCTCCTACGTTGGTGGGGATAAAAAAGTGAGGTGGGGGTTTGTAGATACGCTAACTCAAAAGGTTTCAGTATGCCAACATGCCTTGGTCAGGCGAACAGCGTACGTTCGTTGTTAAAACTAATTTTAAAAATGGCGGTTTTATCATTTCAATACACAGGGCGTTCAGGCTACGTTTCAATATTCGCCCATTGGATTCAGTACCAGATCGCGTAACTAAGATCACTAAAATAAAAACCTGCTTTCTACTGTTTCATTCCAGCTCTATATGCAAAATATAAAAGACAACCCTCTTAGTATTATATTGTCTAATATGGTTCTGTAGCTATTTCCTATAAATCGTTCGTCTATTCTCCTGGTCCTTGAACGCTGATCCAAGTCCAAACGTTTACGGCGAAATCTTCAAAATATTTCTCCAAAAATATACTGGTTGAAATGTTCCTGATGAATCCACCTTACGAAAATATTATGTTTCTAAGTGCTACACGAAAGCAGTAGAATGCATTAGAAGACATCTATCAAATCAGTACCTATGGATAAGTGTCGACAAAACTGTCGATTTATTAGGACGTTGGTAAATATTGTAGCTGGTGTACTACATCCAACTATTCCATATAACGCATATGTAATACCAACAAAAGTTATACATACAGTTGCTGCGGAAACAGTAGCTAAAACCATTTACGAGAATATACACCAAATGCTTCATTCGGACGACAGGTACAAAGAAAAAATACCTTTATTTGTCCGTGACAGTGCTGCATATATGTTAAAACAGGCAGACTATTAAAGGAAACATTTCCTAATATGCTGCATATTACTTGTGTATGTATATTACTTGTGTATTAATTGTAGAAGTCGATAGACTTGTATCCGATTTTAAAAAAGTTTTCAGGAAAGCACTATTGAGAGTAGCTCTTTACAGGGAAAAACTTCCATCTTTGCCACTGCCTCCCTCTCCAGTAATAACTAGATGGAGAACATGGTTGGAAGCTACTAGTTTTTATGCAGTTATTAGTTTACAAAATTTCGTTACATGTTTAAATGACGATGCTTGAAGTATTTCTGAGTGCAAGGAACTAATACAAATTCCAAACTTAAAAAATCAGTTGTTCTTTCTTCAGGAATACTTTGGAAATTTGCCAAAACTTATCACTTATTTTGAAAATCAAAATCTCAAATTAAATGATGGATTAACCACATTAGATGTGGCTATTAATGATTTGAAATTGCTACCTTACCTCGAAGCTGGCGTAGCGTAGGCGTCTGGAGATGGTCGGGAAAAGATGTGTGAAACTCATTTTATTAATACAACTACACGAAATGACGATAGTCGCTTTGTTGTATCATTGCCATTTCGAAATAACAACTTGTCACTAGGTAATTCAAGGGATCTCGAGAAACATTGAGCTCACAGCTATCAACAATGTTTCTTCCTCCTGGTTTGAAGGAAGTTCGGTATGTATCGACCGAAGTATAAGTTGAAATAATACAATAGCTTTTGTATAACACTAATATATTTATAAATTTAATCTTGGGGTTCCGTTAACTTAATGTAAATGCAGTATCTGGTCTTAATACTAAAGACCGAGAAAACTGGCTAATAAATAATATTTGCTCCTATTTAGATCACTGAGATCTTAGTAGGAACTGTTAGTTAGATCACTGAGACATAAGCTTTAACTCGAAGAGATCGTACTTGGAACTATAGTGAGCTCTAAGAGATTTTGTTTGGAACTGTTTCTTCATTCCCTTATTTTTCGGCAAGAAAGTTTTGTCCCCGCCAGTCAAAGAGAGGGAGAAAACAATGAAATAGAGTATACGGAAATTTTCATACCATTATTTTTACCTTTCCAAGAAAAGTATATGCTGTAGTTTCCAACGTCATAAATGTATTAAAATAAACAATATACGCCGGAAACCCTTAATTATAGAAAATAAAATACCTCTTAAAGTAATAAATATACAATGCACAGAGATAACCTAATAGTTCGCAGAATCGCATCGAACCAAATTATATAACCTATTATAATAATATATAACAGGAAATATGTACAATAAAACTTATTCTATTATATTTATGCTTATTCAAATACATTTACATAATGGATGGATTAACCAGAGGGTTGTGCCTGTAATAAAATAAATAGTTTTTATGACTGTAGAAAATAAGACAATGAATAAATGTAATACCTGACCAGGCCTAAGGTAATTAACAATATTAAATATATCTGAACTCCAAGACCTATTCTATATACTATATATAATATTTACAATTTAAAACTAGGATTAAATATATTAACATAAATATACCTACATCTAAATAAAACTAAAAATACAAAATTAAATCTATTTTGCCCGAACAAAATTCCATCGCTTTTTTCTACGATACCATAGATTCAAACTTACAAAAAGACGGTAGTAAAAATATCTTATACAAAAATGCTAATGACTTATATCTTAAAATCAAAAATTATTATTTTACAAAAAGGCGTTTATCGAACACCTGCATGTGTACCTGTGAAAAACCAGTACATCTGGTGGCACAAAAAAATCGTGACTGCAGACGATGTATCTATAAAATTTATCGATAACTATATATGTTTTAAAAATTTAGATTTTAATTTCAAGTAGATGAATTAATAATTTGGCATTAACAAGACTAATTAGATATCTTAGATCTTAGATATCAAAATAAGTTATGATTAGAGCTGAGGATGTTTGCGGTATAACCATGGTTATACCGCAAACATCCTCAGCTCTAGTTATGATAGTAAAAGATTGAATGAGTACAAAATTAATATTTAAGTTATGCTCAAGAAATTAAATTGATTACGGCCAAAATATGATAGCAATATATATATATATATATATATATATATATATATATATATATATGTATATGGTAAATTCAATCAGTCGGCGATTAAAGGTCTGGTTTACTTCAAAGTATATATATTTAAAACAACCCTACATGTTTCGGCAGTGATGCCTTTATCAAGGATATAAAATATATATATATATATAATATATTTTATATCCTTGATAAAGGCATCATTGCCGAAACATGTGGGGTTGTTTTAAATATATATACTTTGAAGTAAACCAGACCTTTAATCGCCGACT
This sequence comes from Melolontha melolontha, assembly GCA_935421215.2. NCBI lineage: Eukaryota > Metazoa > Arthropoda > Insecta > Coleoptera > Scarabaeidae > Melolontha > Melolontha melolontha. The sequence continues at coordinate 101,616,834 of OW285239.1, read as the reverse complement.
GATTGAATTTACCATATCATACCAAGGTCACGAAAATATTATATATATATATATATATATATATATATATATATATATATATTTATTTAACAGCCTATACAGACCCGATCAGCCAGATACAGTAATCGTTGCCACATCCGCTGAAACGCTGTCAAACCCGGTTTTGGGTCTGATTACGTTTCTTGTTATATTTAGGTCTATTTTTCAAAGCTTATGACAAAAAATAGCTTATGGTAATTTTTTTTTTTGGGACCGAAAACGCGGAATAATTTCAACATATATACTAGTTCAGTTCCGGCGTTTCCTGATAGAGGGCCAGCTGTATATGTATAAAAACGTTTATTGTTACTTTGTCAAACCCACTATATTATACCGACACTCTCAACCCCTAAAACTGGCAACTACGTAAATTCATTTTAAACGTAAAACCCACTTGAATTATACTCGTACAACAAACGTTCTAGCCTTCTTACAATCACATCTCTTTATCACTTTAAATTACTATCGATTACAAAATATAAAAAGCAAGCACTGTAATAAATACTGTTATGTGATAATAGCGTATTCATAAAATCTGTTAGTTAAACTGTCAAATTTTAAGTATTACGTATTAGGTCAACATAGTAAATTATAAATATACATGGAAGTGCGTAGGATTTCACAGCCGACGTCAGGAGTAAAATCTTGTGTGCGCGGTGTATTGCCGTAGTTACACTCGATGGCTTCAGTGTAGCATAGATTGTGAAATGTCGAATGCAGCAACTAGCACATAATGATGCCAGCAAAAAGATTGCCAGTCTATAATATTCTTAGGATATAAGTATAGGATAATAACGTGATTCAATGAAACAAATATTTAAAAAAGATTTATTTATTTTCTAGATCCTGAATAAGTTTAACATTCATTATCTTTTAAACTAAATGTATTCGCAAAGTAAATGACAAAATAAATATGTTTGATAATATAAAAACTGCAGAAAAAATAGTTTTATTTTAGTTTTAATATTATCAAACATTTTTTAGATTTTGTATTGTTTGCGAAATTATTTTGGAAACAATACAAAATTTAATTACAGGTTTCGGTAAGTATTATAAACAAAGGTTTTCACCCGTACCCAATCGCTCTCTGTGAATTCAGCGACCTACAACACAAGGTCATTCTAGTCACGCAAAGTATGAAAATAGTCGAAAAATCGAAAAATATCGGAATAATCAGCATCAAAGGATCCACTAACTTTGGTTTGGGTCTACCTACAGAAGATGCTCGAAGTGACCACCCTCCGCTTGTAAGCAGTGGTTAATTCTCCGAGGAAACGACCGTCTAACGTTAGCCAACATTTGTGGTGTAATTTCGGTACATGCTCGGCGTATTCTTTCTCTCATGTCGTCAGGCGTGGTAAGTGCTTCCGCCATTACGTGTCTTTTGACAAAACCCCAGAAAAAGTAATCCATTAGTGTTAGATCTGGCGAACGAGGTGGCCAAGCAACAGTAGCGCCTCGTCTTATCCATTTTTCACCATAAATCTCATTCATCACTTGTCTTGCACATGGAGCATAATGGGATGGTGCACCGTCGTGTTGCATCCACATGTTTATGCGAACTAGCAAGGGCACGTCTTCCAGTAATTCGGGCAGTACGTTTTGCAGAAAGTTTGCGTAAACTTTCCCACTTAAGTGACCTTCAAAAAAATGTGGGCCAATGACGTGATCGCCGACAATGCCGGCCCAACAATTAACGGACCACGGATGTTGATATCGTACAGTTCTCGTCCATCGAGGATTCGCATTTGCCCAGTAATGCATGTTATGTCTATTCACATTTCCCGTATTTGTGAAGTTAGCTTCGTCAGAAAAAAGCACATGACTCAAAAATGAAACATCCGTGTCCATTTTTCGACGAATCCAGTTACAGAAATTGACGCGATTTTGGAAGTTATTGCCGTACAAATACTGATGCAGTGACATACAATACGGATGTAATTTGTGTTGATGTAATATTCTTAATACAGATCGCCGACTAATTCCACTCTCTCTTTCCATTTGCCTGGTGCCCGCATGGGGATTTTGTGCAGTAAAAGCTAAGATAGCAGCAGCATTTTCATCAACAATCGGTCGACATTTTAGGCTCGTGTTTGTTTCATTGTACCGAAGCGACAGAAACGGTCAGCTAATCGCTTAAATTCCATGTGCGATTTTTGTTGTCTGTTCGGATAACGAGCCGCGTACAACTGCTCAGCGTTTCTGTAATGTTTGCGGCATTCCCCCAGCACCATTAACATATCAAAATATTCTTGATAATCGTTCATTTTCGCGATCCGATGTACTCACAATAGAAGGTAATGCGTGACTAACTGACAGCCGTATGTGTTGACAGTTGATGCTGATTATTCCGATATTTTTCGATTTTTCGACTATTTTCATACTTTGCGTGACTAGAATGACCTTGTGTTGTAGGTCACTGAATTCGTCATAAAATATGTAATAATGTTATTGAAAAGAAAATACATGGTTCTATTTAAAAAATTGGAGTTGACATTGACGTAGCTTCTACGCCTACACCGATCAAAAAACTGGGTGGCCCAGTATGACCGCCTTCCCGAACACTGAAACTTTTGTCTGAAACATTTTTCGATATGATTAATCGTTTGAGTGCTATTGCTCTGTAACACTTTATGTGGCCCACCCGGTATAAATTATTAGAGGAAAATTTAAATTACACAAAGGAAAAATCTAACAATACGAGTTTACTTGTATCCTTTCCCTATTCGTCTATGAAAGTAATTAATTTCTTCCGGTGTATCGCTGTTCGGTGGATTAGATGACCATGAACTGCCCTGGATGGAGAGGCGGTAGTGTGCGTGGTGTCTTCCGCGGAAAGTTAATTATTTTTTTCCGAAAATTAAGTCGAAGTAGAACGCCAAGCAGAAAAAACCCAAAGTCAGTTTCCAATTTTCTCCAACCTTCTTGAGTCGCAAGCGCCAAAATCGGCTGTTCTAAAATATTCACTAACTCTTGACCTGATCTTGATTATACGTTGAAGTTCTATAAGTTGAATAAGCGTGACTTAACTTCAGTTTCGAAGATGTACTTTTTGTAACTTTTTAAACGACCTTACACTACAAAAGCTGTCGGCCAGTCTAACCCTTCCGCGGACCCGCAGACGCTCGCAGAAGGGGATGATAGTTACCAATTTAACCACAGATAGCGATATCAGCACTCATACGTATTAAATGATACGCAAGCAAAATAAAATACCGAGACACGTCAATAAATATTGAAAACTATTAAGAAAATTTTAGAAAGGAAATAAAATAAAGGCGTAACAAAATATATTCCAAGTGACTTCGGATGTGACCTTCGGCAAAGGTTAGACGCAATTTTTAATAGAAATCCATTTTTTTAACATTTCGGCAATTGTGTATGAGGACAATGAACATCTAACTGCTAAATACGCTCAAATAAAAGAATATTTCTAGTAGGCACCTACAGCCAGTTGCGATGTAGAAAGGACGTTTTCTATCTACAAGGATGTATTTCATTCAAAGAGAACAAATCTTACAGAAGATAATTTTGAGAAAGTATTACTAGTTAATATTAATACTCCTTTACTCAACTTGAACTACAAAATGAACAAATAAAAATGTATTTCGTACTTTATAGATCATCACCCGTTTATTTTCTGATTATATAAGTAAAATTAAAAACTCTTTAAACATACAAATTTTCAATAACACGCCCGTGCGCGATGAGTCATGGATCTCTCGTGTCCGCCCCCCCCCCCCCCCCATTAATTAGTTAAATTAATGTGAATTCAACCAAAATAAAATAATCTCTGCATCGAACAATACAGAGCTACCTTAGAAACGTAGATACGTGCTTCATGGCAGATAGGTGCTTGAACAGTACGACGAAGACAATGCAAGGTAAGGCAGCTGGTCTAAGAAGAAGGATGAGTTTGGTGTAAGCGAAAACTCGTCTAGAAAAAAGGTTTTTATGGCCCAGTTTTTGAGAGAGGGTAAATCGAAGTTGTCGATGTCTTGAATTAGGAACTAATCAAAAGCGCGAGCTAAGAGTTGCGATATCGATTACATAAATATCATTAAAATACTCCTTGTGAAAGAAGCTTTAAAATGATATGCCACATGATATAATTATAAAAAAGGGTACGGAATTAAATTAATAACTTAAGTTTAAAATCGAAATGTAAAATATTTGTAAACGAACTTTAGGTATGAGTTGAACGTTCAATCAGGTAGATTTCTTGGAAGGGAACGACTTTCTCCTTGCATATACGAAATACACACAGAAAATGTCTAAGTTTGAATTCCTATTTTAAATTCGAAATATATTTGCGAAGAAATATAATTCAAAATTAAATTAAAACATTCTTATACCGATAGGTCCAACTCGCAACGGGCCATAGGCAACAATATACGTATGGAACGTAATGCGATGTGGCAACGTGTGTACGATGCCTATATTGAGTGACTTTCTTAAAATTTAAATTTATTTTGCAGAATTATTGATTTTTTTACTTTTATCTTTTAGAAAACGTTATTGTTTTTTTATTACTTAAAATTACTTTATATGAAAAATAGTATACCATAAAAGTGTAAACAAAGACAGTATACATTGAAACGAATATTCATTCAATTGTATTGTCATGAAATTGAATTTGTCAATCGTTGTTAAATTTGTTAGAATGAATAGATATTTATATTTATCGGAAAATAGTAATACTTAAAGCAAACAAATAAGGTGTAGTGTTTTGTTATAGGAATGTATAATATCCATTTCTTCCTGCATATTGATTATGCAGCTGATGCTTTCGTAATATGCTCATATTTGTATTTCTACTATTATCGTGATGTTATTATAATACAGATACCAAAATCTCACGTAATATTTCCATCAGCCTTTTATTAACAATAAACAAGTAAAGTACAACTTCGTAGGTCGACAAACGCTCCAGTCCTCATTATCACTGTATTATACATGAACTGTAGGCTTAGTTTTTCGTAGAAATTGAAGTACGTGTCTGTTTCTTTGTAAAATTATAATAAGGGCAGGGGTTAATTTTATTCTGGCATTTTTAAAAATGCAGAGATCAGTTTTGCGACAGCATTCAGCTAATTACAATCTAAAATAAGCAACATTGTAACGTATTTTGGAATTGTGAATATCCGTAGGTAATAAAAAAAAAGGAAGTATAGTTTAATTACAACTGTAGCTTCCTCCTGGTTTGAAGGAAGTCGGTATGTATCGACCGAAGTATAAGTTGAAATAATACAAATATGAGCATATTACGAAAGCATCAGCTGCATAATCAATATGCAGGAAGAAATGGATATTATACATTCCTATAACAAAACACTACATCTTATTTGTTTGCTTTAAGTATTAGTATTTTCCGATAAATATAAATATCTATTCATTCTAACAAATTTAACAACGATTGACAAATTCAATTTCATGACAATACAATTGAAAGAATATTCGTTTCAATGTATACTGTCTTTGTTTACACTTTTATGGTATACTATTTTTCATATAAAGTAATTTTAAGTAATAAAAAAACAATAACGTTTTCTAAAAGATAAAAGTAAAAAAATCAATAATTCTGCGAAATAAATTTAAATTTTAAGAAAGTCACTCAATATAGGCATCGTACACACGTTGCCACATCGCATTACGTTCCATACGTATATTGTTGCCTATGGCCCGTTGCGAGTTGGACCTATCGGTATATACACGAAGTGTAACAGGATAAAAACGCATAATACTTGGTCATTATTACTATTACAATCATTTTTAAAATAACTCAAAATAGTGCGTTGGTGTTTCTCAACAATGAAAATATATGTAGGGTGATAAAGTGAAGAAAACTGTAGCTTAGTCATACATTTATAATATGTAGTTAAAAAACATACCCGACTATATTGGGGAGAGAATTTATACATTGATTACAGTTGTACATGGTTTAAACAGTTAGAAGTCCCTCGTCCAGATTTTAAATATATTATCCACAATACCACAGCAACTGATTTTTTCTGTTCGCCAACTTTGTTATTTTTATAAACCTAAAACGACATGAGAAATGTTAAAGTTCTAATCAAAATTGAAAGATTTTCTTGTCACTTTTAATAAAACTAAAACGATGTTCCACATTATGCGGTTTACAATAACATATTTTAGGAGACATTCTTTCAGAAATTAATATTAAGAATGTTAAAAATAAGTTTTTGCTTAGCTTGTGAATTTTATATCATGAATTATTAATTATTTTTACCTTATTTATAGCTAAAATATTGTACAAATAAATATTTCTCTTTACGTACTTATTTTTTCCTAACAGATAATTTCCTTATTTCTTAGCTTGTTCGTGCTTCTTTAAAATTTTGTGTCTTATGTCTATATTTAACCTGATTGACAAGAGTATTCGTTGCACAGCTGAAAGACGTTTTTGCAACTGATACCTTTAATGTTAAAAGCAAATTTTATGTCAGGGGAATGGACTTGTAAAAGTGTTTAGTCGTTGCTATATAAACAAATAATATGTGTGAATCACTGACATTTTTAGGGAAATTGATTCTTAGAAAATTTTAATTTTATATATTATATAATCTGAACGAAATAAAAATATACGGATTTCGTATTAAATTAGTCGAAATTTATTTTATTATATACATATATATATATATATATATATATATATATATATATATATATATATGTATATCCATTGATAAATTCTTGGAGTTTTTCGGCTTTTATATTAAATATTTATAAATATTATCAAATTAGTATGTAGTTATGAAGTAAGTGTGAATGTAAACATTGCTGTCTAAAAATTACAAAGCAAATCATACGAAATTTTTAATTGAAAAATTATGTCTACGTTGAAACTTGAACCCAAGTCTACGGTTTGCCGAACCGTTGCTTTACTACTTAAATATTATTATATATATATATATAATGTAATGATGCAAGGCATACACATTGAGCTGCATCTGAAATGGGAAAAATAAGATATACAAAGTAAGAAAAGGGTAATAAAAGGTTATGTAAGTGATATTACCAAGTATTAGTAGTGTCGAAGTGCATACGAATTTTAATAACGACAACATTATTTTCTTAAATTTCTATATTTATATTTCTTTCATTAATTTCTTTTTTATTATTTCTAATTCAAATTTCAAATATTAGCGCGAAAAACACATATTCAAATTCATATGCATCTTTAATTTATATCGACGCTAGTAAGCCACGCCTACAAATTGACATCTGGCAAATGTAAATATTTATCGTGCGCAGTACTCAATTTGTAACATTAAGTTTTACATTAACCTAACTTGTTAATTTATTAAATAATTTTTAAAATCTGTAAGAATAGTAATATTAGTCAAATTCCATCTATTTAAATATGTTGATAAGGTAAAACATCGAGACTTTTTGGCATCATTAGATAGCTAAGTTTGGTAAAACAGACAAGCGCTATCGGCATTATCATCTTTTGAAATTCATAAAATAATAGACGCATTTTTTTCGACCGAATCTTAGAAATCTCAAAATATTAATAATTCAAACGCTAATTCAGTGAAAAAGTTATCAAAAGTATCCTGCATTAATATTAATACAATCAACAAGTGATATTCTACAAGATATTTAGACTTTTACGTATAAACGTAAAACAAAGCGTCATTGACATAGTATCATCCATAATCACAAGGAATTCTGGAGATATATTATCAAGAAAGAACCACAGACCATCTACTGAACTGTTTATCGTCAATCTACGTCAATACCTTATATTCAGCAGCCAAACAAGAACGCAGGGAGATATTAGGCATTAGGAACCAAGTCCGAAGAAAAACTTCGATAGCGTCATCAAGAACGGCTACCCACACCGCCAACAATTTGATCAGCGATCGGACTATTTTCGAACGCCAAGACTTATCCATTTTGAAGCGTGCAATCTACAAATCAAACAACAGGTTTACTATAAACACTGGCTAAAGACATAGCGTATTTATTATTCAATTTTTCAATTCTTTTAATTATACACAAATAAAATTCTCGATTTTGTTTACCTTAACCTATAACGTCCTATACTAATATTAATATGAAATAAAAACCAATTTTAACGTAACAACATTAATTTAAAAGGTACTCACCTATTTATTTAAAAGATCATTTGTATTGTAATCCATATTTTTATAATTTCGTAACACACATAACCTTTTTTTTTCTTGTTAACACCTTGTCGTCACTTATATATAGTTCATAAATTTAACCCTTTCCTATACATGTTATTTTATTACAGTTTTCTTTTATAGCAATAAACTTAATATTTTTATTATCATATCAATCTTTTATTTGTCTATATTTACTTGTAGGAGTTATTTCTTTAAGCCTTAACATTAATAGTTTACTTTTATGGAAGCAACAACTTAGATCTAACGAAGAGCCTGAGATTTCACATTTAATTAAGCTTTTTAATTTAGTTTCATGCGATCCGACTAGTTGGCAATTTAGAACACAGATAGAGCAGTTTGAGGAGTTATATAAAGGCGCCCATCTTTCAATTTCTAAATTAATATTTTTTAAGTTAGAGCCCTCAGCGTATTATATAACATTTGACGCAACAACCTGGAGGCCAATTGCTTCTTTTAAATAACTCGACTACAACATAAATTAGGACAAATAATTGCTACATTCAAAATTATTTTACATATATAATTTAGACGAAAGGTGTATGTTATTACTGTAGTTGTGTGTAGAATTGTGTACCTATTTTTCCTATAGTGCAGCTGATTTGTACCTACAATTCTTCACATCCTAGACTTTGAAGGAGTTACGGATATAGTAAAGGTTAGTGAAGGGGAAATATCACCTTGTATGTACGTTGTTTATTTAACTTTTGTCCACTTATATTATTATTGTGTCTCGAATATTATTTATACATATTTAAATCATAAAATTCTACTTATCAACTATTCATTATAATAATTCTATTAACAATTAAAGAAAAATATCAATATAAACTCTTTGCATAATATAAATTCAATCTATATTAATATGGATACCAGACACAGGACAAAAGCAGTAAAGGACAATACGGAAGAAGACAGGGCTGAACAGGGAGACATTCCGGTTGCACAAACGTCTACATCTGAAGAGGTAAGTTCACCAGATAATAGTCAGGTGATGATGAACATGTTACAAACGCTAATGACACAAATAAATGATTTAAACAACAAGATGGAATCAAATAACCAGGACTTAAAACAAGAACTAACTAATAGTAATAATGACTTAACAAATAAATTAGATACTAACAATGCGAATATGAATAACAAATTAGACACTAACAACGATAACTTAAAACAAGACATAACTAATCTGAGTACTAACTTATCGGCAAAATTAGAAGCCAACACGAAAAAAATTAATGAAAGATTTGAACTCAATAATGCTCATATAGACAACAAATTAAGTGCTTTCAAGGTAGATTTAGAGGGTAAAATAGCTGAGATTTCTACAGCTCAGAAAAAGATGGAGGAGAACGAGCTGAAATACTTAATAAAACTAGATGAAACCGTCAACTTACAGAACTTACATTGGGAAAAACAGTTAGAGGCTACAACAAACGAAATACATAACAATACCGACCAGAGACTAATAACTACAACTAAAAATATACAACAAAATGTAGACAAATTGATTTCAGAGAATAATACTATATTTAATACAAAATTGACTAATTTTAACAAAATAAATGTAGACAACACTGAACAATTAAAAATAACGTTAAACCAAGATATTAATACTCAAATAAGTCAATGCAAAGATCATAATAACCAAGAAATAAACACAGTTAGACAAAATTTAGATGCTATAATCACTACCAATAATGATAATTACACTAACACGCAAGCTAACATTAAACAATTAGAAAATAAAATTAGAAATTATTTTACATCAACAAATTACAATAATACTAACAATAACTCTATTAAGATAGAAAATCTACATCATTTCGACGGGGACATTACAAGAGTACACCCCATGACGTACCTTAGCTGTTTATTACGTTATTTAGAGGATGTTTCGGAGGAGAAACATAAAATGGAGGTTATTCGTGTAACATTACGTTATAGTGCACAAGAGTGGTTCCAAAGAATTGAGGACCATTGCAATTCTCTTGACCAGTTCGTTACACTCTTCACAAAAAATTACTGGGATGAAACGCAGCAAAATCGAGCAAAAATACGGTTATTGACAGGTAAATATAGATTAGGACAAGTCTCTCGTGAAACATACGCCTCTCGCATATACAATCAGTGTAAGCACTTGAATGATATAGACGAATCAATGATTGCCAGGCAACTCCTGAATCATTTTATCTACACTGATACTCAAGCTATAATATGTCAAAGGGTGACTAATATGGATTCACTTATAGACATATTAAGAAGGTTAGATGATTTTACGGAGAATAACCATCAGCCACAACACATTTATCGCAATCCCAATAATCGCAATCATCCGTCTCAAAATTTAAACAACAATAACAACAATCAAATGAATTCACCACCTCAAAGATACAATAATTCTAACTATAATAACAGAAATCAAAATACTTCAAGACCGTACAACAATTATAACAATTATAATAATAATTACAGCCCTAATGTAAATAATGACCGCAATCAACCAAATAACCCACCGAATAGACAAAATTTTAACTTCCAGCCGACAAGATACAATAACAATAATAATTATTTTAATCACAATAATCGCTCAACGGATCACCAACAAAATAATAATAATTCGAATAATTATTCTAATCAACAAGGACGAGGATTTAACCATATCCGAAATCGTGGTCGTGGTCAAATAAATCATATTAGTAGACGTCACCGATCTGTGTCGCCTATACGTACAAACATGGAGGAGGTATTAAAAAAAACGTCAATTTCACAAGTGGACCTCTATACCGACCCAATACCAGGTCCGTCAACACGCCAGAATTGAGAACACCAAACGACTATAGCATACCATTTAAGATAGATACTATTACTTTTTATCAAAATCCGGAAGAATTCATTAATGTAGAAGATGCAGGCAACCAAACTATCCAAACATATACATTACCCATTGTAAAATTAAAATTTGAAAATATCTTTTTATATTGCTTAATTGATACAGGAGCAGAAATCACTTTATTGAAAGCAGAGAAAGCTAGAAACATACGGGGATACGAGAAGAACATTATAAAAACCAAAGGGACAGACATCATTGCTGCGAACGGAAAACGCATGGGGACGGTAACAAAACAATTATCTACAGAAATATTCATCAACAAATCAAAATACATCATACATTGCTATATAATTGACAAACTACAATACGACTGTATAATAGGTATTGACAGCATAAAAAGTCTCAGAATGATCTTAGATTTTGAAAATGGTATACTTAATATAGATGATAATAAAGTAATATTTGAGAAACAATTGTCAGACGAAGAATTAAAAGGTTATAACCTATATAAGAAGGAAGTGCTTATGAGAGAAATTAATAATATTATGTTAAATAAAGAACCGTGCTATAGAAGAGATTATGAGGGGAATAATGTTACAGAAGGAAAAATAATTGAATTTGATAATACTAATATTGGAATGGAGAGAATGGAAGTTATGCAAGGAACGAAGAATAGTCACGAGGGAGGAGATGTAGTCGAGATTAGAATGGATAACCAAATAAATAATACAATAAATAATTTTGAAGATATAAAGAATTTTATAGAGAACTCAAATATACCATATACAACAGTCATAGCAGACTTAATAGCAATCTTACATAACAATATCACATTAATTAATAATGATGTAGTGTTCGCAAAAGGATATCAGCATCCGATAAATATAGATAACGAAGATCCATTAATTAGCAAAAATTACCCCATCCCGTATCATTATCAACAAAAAGTGAATCAGGAACTGGAAAGATTAGAACAGACTGGCATAATAGAGAAGTCTAATACCTACTTTATTAATCCTATAGTGATAGTCCAAAAGAAAGACTTATCTCTACGGATTTGTTTAGATGCAAGAGCTTTGAATCGAAGAATCAAACCCGAATTCGAAATGCCGCAAAATATAGATGTATTGTAAACAAAATGTGGTAATAAGCCCATTTACAGCAAATTAGATCTCAAGAATGCATTTTGGCTTATCAACTTAGAACCTGAATCGAGAAAATATTGTGGTTTTCTTGTGAATGGTATTGTTTATCAATTTAGAGTGTGCCCATTTGGCTTAAAAACATCGCCAGCCGCCCTTATTAGATTTCTACATAAAATATTGGATAAATACAACGAATTCGCATTACACTATCTTGATGATATAATAATATTTTCCGAGAGTGTAGAACAGCATTTACAGCACCTGAATATAATTCTTAACACTTTAACAACGGAAGGTATGAAATTAAACCTATTAAAATGTCAATTTTTCCGTCAAGAAATAAATTACCTTGGCTATGTAATAAATAAAGAAAACATCTTACTAGATCCAACACGCCTTGATGAAATTAAGAATTACACCAGACCGAAGAACCTAAAAACACTACGAGGATTCTTAGGTGTATTGAACTACTATCGCAAATTCATTTCCCACTATAGTGAAAGAACTATACCTTTATTGGAGCTTTTGAAGAAAGGAAAGAAATGGACATGGACTTCAGAATATGAAAATTGCTTCATTCAGTTAAAAGAAAGTTTTGTCGAGAATTTAAAACTTCACCACCCAGATTTTACATTGCCATTTGTAGTCAGAACTGATGCATCACATCAAACCATCGCCGCAGAACTAGTACAAATTAAAGACAACATCGAAACGCCTATCTATTTCATTTCTAGAACACTTAAAGCCCGTGAAACTAGATATACAATATCAGAAAAGGAAATGTTAGCTATAGTATTTGCTTTAACAAAGTTAAGATATTATCTCATTGGTAAAAGTTTTACACTTGAAACAGACCATAAAGCTTTAGTTAATATTATGAGTTGTAAACTAAATAATAGCCGCATATATAGGTGGACACTGCTCATACAACAGTATGAATTCAAGATTGTTTACAAACCAGGGAAAGAAATGATTATAGCGGATGCTCTAACCAGACAAGACGGGGATGTAAAACGACAAAATATCTGTATAAATTTGGTACAACTTCAAAAACAGGGAACATTTTCTAACAACAAACTATTATCAATACAATCAGGTCCAGAATTCATGGAGATACATCAACACTTGAGGGAAACAGGAACTTACAAAGGCATGTCACTAAGAGATAATTTTATTGTAAAGCAAATAGGTAAGAACATTGTTTATGTCACAAATGAGAAACATACGAGGGAAATAACTGACTATTTACATTATACCTACACACATATAGGAGCTCGAAAATGCTGGCTACTGTTCAGAGAAGCGTTCTATTGTATTAACGACGAGAGAATCATAAAAAGCGTTATCAAGCACTGCCGAACATGTGAACTTGCGAAGGATAAGAATTATACCAACACAAATATCAGCCACAACATTGTAACGTACGATAATTTAGAACTTATATCTATAGATTTTCTTACCAATTTAATACCAAGTACGAAAGGCTATAAAAATATACTTGTGATTTGCGATATCTTTTCCAAATTTATTAAATTAATTCCCACACAGAAATGCAACACTAATACTGTACTACAAGCATTAACAGACTATTTCTTACAATATGGCAAACCGTTAGCAATTTTATCCGATCACGCGACGTATTTTACTAGTGACAGATACAAGGACTTTTTACACTCACACAATATACGTACTTATTATACATCAATACGTTATCCACAGGGCAATCCGACAGAACGATATATACGTGAAACTCTAAAATATCTAAGAATTCTCTTAAATGATAATCACAATAAATGGGCCAAATATTTACAACAAATAGAATTCACCTTAAACAATACACCCAGTACAGTTCATAACCATTGTCCTATAACTATTTTTACTGGACAACCACCGCAAAGACCATGGACAGATCCAGAAGCCATCAACTTCAACGAACGACTAATGGAAGTGAGAGAGAAATTGTTGACTAAGAAAATTAAATGGGAAAGGAAGAGGAACACCGTTGATAAAAAATATAAGACATATAATCTAGATGATAGAGTTATAGTTAAAAGTTTAAGAGTTTCTAATCTTAAAAATAAAATAATGGGAAAACTGCTCAAACCTTATCAAGGACCATATATTATTAACAGAATCCTAGGCAATAACACTTACGAATTGAAGGAAGAAGAAACCGGATATATAAAGGGTAGATATCATATCACGATGTTGCAAGATTACGCATCAGAACAATAGATTACAATTGAATATGAATACAGTCTTAAAAATTATGAATATTATTGAAAGGTATGTTATAGCTCGTAAATTATAAGATTATAATAACAATAACTAATAAATTATACAAAAACTATAAATATAAACAAAGATAACATTAATATTAAGATAAATAATAATTAAATAAACTAAAACTTATGCTAAAAAAAGGAACAAGAAACTAAAGATTTAATAGATTATATGCACAATAGAAAAAAAAAAAAAGGAATTTTATAGTGCAATTAAACATTTCTTGAATATTAGTTATATAAAATAGAAGAAGTTATTCCTGTTAATAGATAAATACATTTTTATAATCATTACTCATTATTCTTAAATTCGTTGACACATATAATAAGATTAGTATAGCAAGGTTGTTATTTTCCATTTCATGTATCTAGTTAGGGAAAAGAATATCCTCATTTGTACATTCAGACATTTTTTCCACGGGGATAATGTAATGATGCAAGGCATACACATTGAGCTGCATCTGAAATGGGAAAAATAAGATATACAAAGTAAGAAAAGGGTAATAAAAGGTTATGTAAGTGATATTACCAAGTATTAGTAGTGTCGAAGTGCATACGAATTTTAATAACGACAACATTATTTTCTTAAATTTCTATATTTATATTTCTTTCATTAATTTCTTTTTTATTATTTCTAATTCAAATTTCAAATATTAGCGCGAAAAACACATATTCAAATTCATATGCATCTTTAATTTATATCGACGCTAGTAAGCCACGCCTACAAATTGACATCTGGCAAATGTAAATATTTATCGTGCGCAGTACTCAATTTGTAACATTAAGTTTTACATTAACCTAACTTGTTAATTTATTAAATAATTTTTAAAATCTGTAAGAATAGTAATATTAGTCGAATTCCATCTATTTAAATATGTTGATAAGGTAAAACATCGAGACTTTTTGGCATCATTAGATAGCTAAGTTTGGTAAAACAGACAAGCGCTATCGGCATTATCATCTTTTGAAATTCATAAAATAATAGACGCATTTTTTTCGACCGAATCTTAGAAATCTCAAAATATTAATAATTCAAACGCTAATTCAGTGAAAAAGTTATCAAAAGTATCCTGCATTAATATTAATACAATCAACAAGTGATATTCTACAAGATATTTAGACTTTTACGTATAAACGTAAAACAAAGCGTCATTGACATAGTATCATCCATAATCACAAGGAATTCTGGAGATATATTATCAAGAAAGAACCACAGACCATCTACTGAACTGTTTATCGTCAATCTACGTCAATACCTTATATTCAGCAGCCAAACAAGAACGCAGGGAGATATTAGGCATTAGGAACCAAGTCCGAAGAAAAACTTCGATAGCGTCATCAAGAACGGCTACCCACACCGCCAACAATTTGATCAGCGATCGGACTATTTTCGAACGCCAAGACTTATCCATTTTGAAGCGTGCAATCTACAAATCAAACAACAGGTTTACTATAAACACTGGCTAAAGACATAGCGTATTTATTATTCAATTTTTCAATTCTTTTAATTATACACAAATAAAATTCTCGATTTTGTTTACCTTAACCTATAACGTCCTATACTAATATTAATATTAAATAAAAACCAATTTTAACGTAACAACATTAATTTAAAAGGTACTCACCTATTTATTTAAAAGATCATTTGTATTGTAATCCATATTTTTATAATTTCGTAACACACATAACCTTTTTTTTTCTTGTTAACACCTTGTCGTCACTTATATATAGTTCATAAATTTAACCCTTTCCTATACATGTTATTTTATTACAGTTTTCTTTTATAGCAATAAACTTAATATTTTTATTATCATATCAATCTTTTATTTGTCTATATTTACTTGTAGGAGTTATTTCTTTAAGCCTTAACATTAATAGTTTACTTTTATGGAAGCAACAACTTAGATCTAACGAAGAGCCTGAGATTTCACATTTAATTAAGCTTTTTAATTTAGTTTCATGCGATCCGACTAGTTGGCAATTTAGAACACAGATAGAGCAGTTTGAGGAGTTATATAAAGGCGCCCATCTTTCAATTTCTAAATTAATATTTTTTAAGTTAGAGCCCTCAGCGTATTATATAACAATATATATATATATATACATACATACATACATACATACAGGATGTTCCGTGAGGTAACCGACAAACTTACGCAGCGTATTCTAGAGGTGATTTTAAACAAAAAAGTTCATATACACATAGCTTAATTTCTTTTTCGTTCTTTAGATTTCAACTAAAGAGGAAAACTGTTTCAGTAATGTATTTAATTATGAAATTACATAACAAACTAATAAACTAATATTATGACAATTGCTCGAAATGTTCGCCTCTTCTTTCTGAACATGTTGCTAGTCATTTTATAAAATGACAAATAACCTATAGTTACTTATGTCATTTATCGATAAGTGATAACTGTAAAAAATATTATCAGTAACCATGCCTAGAACGTACATACGGAATACGCTGACATGGTGTTTGTGTATGGGTATTGTGATGGAAGCTGACGTGCTGCAGTACAAGAATATCGTCAACGTTTTCCAAATCGTGCAGTTCCTCACCATACGACATTTTCTAATGTCTTTCAATGTTGGAGAGAGACGGAATCTTCTCCAAATTCACTTGTCGAAAGACAGTTAGATTTGCATTAGCAAGCTAATGTTGTCCTAAACGAAGTTGAACAAGATCCATCCACAAGTATACGCAGGATATCTACCATGACCGGTGCTTGTCAAACCAAGGTATGGCTAATTTTACATTACAATGGACTTTTTCTCTATCATCTACAGAAAGCTCATCATATGCTACCAAGAGATTTCGTGAATCGCGTACAGTATTGTCAATGGTTACAGAACAATTTAGAACTTCTTCCGCGTATCGTTTTTACAGACGAGTCTCAATTTACTCTAGAAGGTATAAACAACACTCGGAATCCTCACACTTGGGCTACTGAAAACCCAGATAATGTAACCAACATCGTTTTTCTGTAAATGTATGGTGTAGGTTGTTAAACAATTATATTATTGGACCACATTTTATCCAAGGAAATCTTACGGCCAATTATTATAGGAATTTCTTAGAAGATACAGCCGGGATTATTGGAAAATGTTCCACTGGAAACTCGACGCGGCATGTTTTATCAACATGACGGTGCTCCACCGCATTTTAGTAGACAAGTTATTGACTTTCTAAATCAAAATTTTTAAGGACGGTGGATAGGCAGAGTACTGTACTATGGTCTGGACGTTCTCCTGACCTTTCGCCATTGGACTTTTTTTTGAGGGGTTGTCTAAAAAATCGTGTTTACCATAACGGTAAGTCAAATACACGAGAAGAATTGATCGAAAGTATAATTGCAGGAGTAGATTCCCTACGAAATGAACTTGCAGATATTAACTGGCAAGAGAATATGACCCAAAGACTAGCAACATGTTCAGAAAGAAGAGGCGAACATTTCGAGCAATTGTTATAATATTAGTTTATTAGTTTGTTATGTAATTTCATAATTAAATACATTACTGAAACAGTTTTCTTCTTTTGTTGAAATCTAAAGAACGAAAAAGAAATTAAGCAAAGTGTATATAAACTTTTTTGTTCAGAATCACCTCTAGAACACATTGTGTAAGTTTGTTGGTTACTTCAGGGAACAGCCTATATATATGTATATACCGGGTGGGGCACATAAAGTGTTACAGAGCAATAGCACTCAAATGATTAATCATATCGAAAAATGTTTCAGACAAAAGTTTCAGTGTTCGGAAAGGCGGTCATACTGGGCCACCCAGTTTTTTGATCGGTGTAGGCGTAGAAGCTACGTCAATGTCAACTCCAATTTTTTAAATGGAACCACGTACTTTCTTTTCAATAACATTATAACTGATTTTAAGACGAATTCAGCGACCTACAACACAAGGTCATTCTAGTCACGCAAAGTATGAAAATAGTCGAAAAATCGAAAAATATCGGAATAATCAGCATCAACTGTCACGCATACGGCTGTCAGTTAGTCACGCATTACCTTCTATTGTGAGTACATCGGATCGCGAAAATGAAAGATTATCAAGAATATTTTGATATGTTAGTGGTGCTGGGGGAATGCCGCAAACATTACAGAAACGCTGAGCAGTTGTACGCGGCTCGTTATCCGGACAGACAACAAAAATCGCACATGGCATTTAAGCGATTAGCTGACCATTTCTGTCGCTTCGGTACAATGAAACAAACACGAGCCAAACGTCGACCGATTGTTGATGAAAATGCTGCTGCTATCTTAGCTTTTACTGTACAAAATCCCCATGCGGGCTCCAGGCAAATGGAAAGAGAGAGTGGAATTAGTCGGCGATCTGTATTAAGAATATTACATCAACACAAATTACATCCGTATTGTATGTCACTGCATCAGGATTTGTACGGCAATGATTTCCAAAATCGCGTCAATTTCTGTAACTGGATTCGTCGAAAAATGCACACGGATGTTTCATTTTTGAGTCATGTGCTTTTTTCTGACGAAGCTAACTTCACAAATACGGGAAATGTGAATAGACATAACATACATTACTGGGCAAATGCGAATCCTCGATGGACGAGAACTGTACGATATCAACATCCGTGGTCCGTTAATTGTTGGGCCGGCATTATCGGCGATCACGTCATTGGTCCACATTTTTTTGAAGGTCACTTAAGTGGGCAAGTATCCGCAAACTTTCTGCAAAACGTACTGCCCGAATTACTGGAAGACGTGCCCTTGCTAGTTCGCATAAACATGTGGATACAACACGACGGTGCACCATCCCATTATGCTCTATGTGCAACACAAGTGATGAATGAGATTTTTGGTGGAAAATGGATAGGACGAGGCGCTACTGTTGCTTGGCCACCTCGTTCGCCAGATCTAACACTAATGGATTACTTTTTCTGGGGTTTCGTCAAAGGACACGTAATGGCGAAAGTACCTAGTACGCCTGACGACATGAGAGAAAGAATACGCCGAGCATGTACCGAAATTACACCACAAATGTTGGCTAACGTTAGACGGTCGTTTCCTCGGAGAATTAACCACTGCTTACAAGCGGAGGGTGGTCACTTCGAGCATCTTCTGTAGGTAGACCCAAACCAACCTTAGTGGATCCTTTGATGCTGATTATTCCGATATTTTTCGATTTTTCGACTATTTTCATACTTTGCGTGACTAGAATGACCTTGTGTTGTAGGTCGCTGAATTCGTATTAAAATCAGTAATAATGTTATTGAAAAGAAAATACATGGTTCCATTTAAAAAATTGGAGTTGACATTGACGTATCTACTACGCCTACACCGATCAAAAAACTGGGTGGCCCAGTATAACCGCATTCCCGAACACTGAAACTTTTGTCTGAAACATTTTTCGATATGATTAATCGTTTGAGTGCTATTGCTCTGTAACACTTTATGTGCCCCACCCTGTATATACCGGGTGTATTATGAAAAACCTTTGGAGCTGCAGCATCCTTATGTTTTATCTGATTTTAATGAATGATATGTCAAACTAAATCGTTTTTAAAGCACTGTAACCTGTTTTTTAAATTAAAATTTTTTGACATTTCGTTTTTGACAGACAGTAGTAAATTTTTTTTTAAAATTGTACTACGTATTTTCTTTTACTTATTCTAATAAACATTTATTTCCTGAAGACACCTCCATTAAATTGAGTGACAAATTTTTATTATTAAAAAAAACTACGAAATTTACAGAAATCAAGCTATCATATATTTTAATCAATCAAATGTTCGAAATTGGCCCCATTTTGTTCCAGACATATTTGACACCTTCTATTAACTCCAACTGCTGCGTTTAATATAAGATTTGGTGGTATTTCATGACATACTTGTACTATCCTTCTTACTAAATCATCTCTGGTATCAGTGGAGTCAAATAGACATGATCTTGAATGTAAGACCACAGAAAGAAATCCAGTGGATTCAGATCTGGCGATCTAGCAGGCCATCGAATAGGTCCGTAAGTGCCCAACCATCTGACGCCAAAATAATTATTTAGAAAATCAGTATTCATTCGTGCATTATGGGGTGTGGCACCGTACTGTTGGAACACCACCCTGTTTAACTCAGCAAGTGGCAATTCATCTAAATAATCGCCTAATTCATTGCGTAACAAATTATTATACTTTTCTTGGTTTAGATTACCCTCCACAAAAAAAGGCCCTACTACTCTATCGCCTAAAATGCCACACCATAATTTACACTGAACCGATTTTGAAAATTGTGTTGCATCACAACATGGTTATTTTCAGTGCTCCAATGGCGATGATTATTTCTGTTGAATACACCATTTTTCCCAAAAGTGCATTCATCTGACCACAACACACGACGATAAAAAATTGGATCTTCCCTTAGTTTATTCATGAAAACCGTGCAGAATTGAACCCTTCGTTGAGGGTCGTTTTCACCGAGAGCATACACCTTCCGTGGTTTATAAGGAAAGAACTTGTGCTTCTTCAGAATGTACTGAACTGTAGAATGTGATACCTGCATGTAGTGAGCAATTTCTCGCGTAGACGTATTAGGGTTTTTTTCCACATAGAGCAAGACACTTAATTCTAAATTTTGATTTTGAATTACACGTGCGTCTATTTTCGGTTTTTTGAATGATCCAAAATTTCGTAAAGTTCGCACGGGCCTTCCAAACTTATCAGCACTTGGACGCAGTCTGTCAGGAAAACGATTTCCATAAAGTCGCAAAGCAGCTGCAGAATTTGTTCCGCATTCAAAATATGCTTGAATCACATCCACACATTCGCCATTATCCATTTCAATAACAAAATTTAGAAATAAATCGTTGAAAATGTTATAATGAATGTGTGACTGACAGATGTCACAGCTCTCTTCGAAAATTTGGAATGCACTTTTATCGTTCAATATGACTGCTTGATTTTTCAATTTTTAAAATAAACACTGTAAATGTTGTTGTTGACCCACCGCTCACTGATAACATTGGTTTGTAATCTTTTATGGGCTATATAGTATTGAATGTAAGTGATTTTAAAAGGTACACAAAAATTTGCTGGTAATAATATGAAATATAGTATTTAAAATGCATTTAAGAAATCTCTGTGTTCGGAAAAACCAGAATAAATCGAACTAAAAAAAAAAACTTCAATTTCTCGATTTTTTTTCATACAAGGATATCGTTGTTTACAGTTTCATATTCAGAAAAAGTAATATATTTGAATAAGGAAAAAAAAAGTATAGTGCAATTTAAAAAAACACAGTTTGCAGCTGTCTGTCAAAAACAAAGGGTAAAAAAAAATTCAAAGCGGATCACGTTACAGTGTTTTTAAAACGATTTAGTTCGACGTATAATTTATTACATTCGGATAAAAAATAAAAAAGTTACAGCACGAAAGGTTTTTCATAATACACCCGGTATAAATTTCGACAAATTTAATATACTTAAGCTGGGCTTTAAATAAGAACAACGCTTAATACGAAGTTGCCTATATTTCCACTATGCTGTAAGCGCGAAGTAGTTTAATTCACATCAGTATCAATCAGCAAACAATATTTGTATGATGCCCGTGCAAAGAAAATGTCGATTCATCAGTAAATAGAATTTTTTAATAAGACTTCTATTTCGACCGCATTTTTCTCTTATTACGTGAGAAAATTCCATACGCTTATAATGATCTTCCGAAAATATTTCCCGTATTTTTTAAATTTTATATGAACGGTACTTGTTGCTTTTCAAAACCTTACATACACTATTGTCGGAAATATCAAATTGATTTGCAATTTGTTTTACTGTTTAGTTCCAATTTTCTTTTACAGAAGCACAAATGAGTAAATTACGTTATTCATTAAAATTATTTAAATTATTATTTTCAGGCCTGTTATGCTGTTCAAATGACACGGAACCAAATTTCGCAAAATTGTTAATAATGCAGTGTAAAGTACAGAAAAGCACTCGTTTTGAAAAATTATGTTCGTACACATAGCCAATAATGTATAGTATAATTTTAGTATTGTTTCTTCCCTTAAACGTTAAAATATAAAGGTGACAACGATCTCTTTACACAATTGTAGTTTAATTTAAGTTAATAAAATGCCAAATAACTTCTGTTTGCTATCTATCCTCACGCTATGTTGAATCGTATTTGATCTTTGATCTACAGTTTCTATGTTGTTCTTATAAGTATCCGCCAGAATAAGTAGTACCGAAAATAGAAATTATATTTACTTTTTTTAATTTAAATGTTCAAAATGTTCACCACAAGCTTCATATCGATTTTATAAGTCACTTCATGTTTATAAAAAGTGGTTGATGTAACTGCCGGAAAAATGTTTGTATTCTTTCTCCTTGTTCTGCAATATTCTCCATTGGATTTTCTGAGCGAAATATTTTGTCTTTCAACATTTCCCAAACGTATGCATCAAGTAGCGGTAGATCCGGTGAATGAGTAAGTTTAGTAAGATTAGAGTGCGCGCAGCTGTATGGCTCGTTGCACCATCTTGAAACCATTGTGTGCGCACCAATAGATTTCGGGAACGGCAAAAGTTCTGTAAATCTCTCACAAAAGGTATAAAATGTTTTCTCTGTAACGGTCTTGGTTGATTGTAAGTGGATTCTGATTATTGTCTTCAACGAAGTATGGACAAATTATCCCATGACCAGAAACCGCGCACCAAATGATAAATCCGACGCTGTGAAGTGGTTTCTCTACAATAAAATCAAGACGTTCAAATCCAAGGAGTCGAGTTATTCGTCGATTAATACCTATATAGCCATTAAGATGAACATGACTCCCGTCTGAAAACCATATGTTATTCAAGAATTCGAGATCTTCGTAAATTAAGCTCAATATGCAACCACAATAAATTTGGTATAGACAACCACCAATTGATTTGAACAGCCGACGTGTAGATGTTTCACAGATGTTGAGTTGACATGCAGTTCTTTCAAGGGTCCTTTGCGGTGAATGCACAATTTGGTTAAAAACACGTCTTGCGATTACGTTGGTACACACTGTTTTTTGACGACCTGAAGAACCTTTATGTTGACACAATACACTATGAGTGTATATGTACTATGAGTGAACAACAGCTAATATCACACTTTTACTGGGGGCTACTTTATTAAACTGTTGTCGATATCTTACTGACACCTACGGTAAGCTTGGACCTTCATTGCGACCATTTCCGTATGAACGAAAATAATTTTCTCCAAGGACAGTTTTTCTGCCGTCGTTAGAACAATTTTCAATTCAAATTCAACTGCAGCGGAATACTGATATGTCAATATGACAATGATGTCCATATGACAAATGCATATTATGTAAGCAACTCCTTAGCACCCTAAGTTTCGGTACTGTTTATTCTGGCGGATATCGTACATGGCCTCGCTTACACACGCGTTGCTTTGAATTGAATTGACTGGATTAGTATGTCGTCACACAAATAAAAATTTAGCAACTTGATCACACAGATAAAAACTTTCAACTAAAGTATATCCACGTAAATAACAGAATAATTTGAAATATACTTGAGTAAGCAAAAACATCACCAATTTTGTTTAATACAAAAGTATTTTTAATAATATAATATAATATATATATATATATATATATATATATATATATATAATTTTAGTAATATAAAATATTATTAATAATCTGGTGTGAAGAACACAATATAATATTTTTGTGAGCGTATCCTTCTCCAGAGGCGCAGATACGTTTTTCATCTTTCTACAGATTCGTCAATACGCCTCTGATGGAGAACGATACATTCACAAAAAAGAACAACTTCGCTATCTCACAGAAATTAAGAATTTAGAAGTATATTCAGCGCTGCAAACAGCCAAAGCAATCAGTGTGAGCAGAAGAGTGTGGATATCGTCGCGATTGCAGCGCTGAGGTGTAGTGCGATTCAGTGTGAGTCTAGCAGTGCTAGTGAGAGAATCATTCAGACATTCTTTCGTATTATTTTGGCAATTTAAAATGGCTGCTGCAATTGAAATTCTGCCGACTGTGAATTGCGTGCTGTTATCCGATTTCTGTGTGGAAATAACATGGAGGCTGCTAAGATTCATCATGAACTTTGTTCTGTTTATGGTGAAAATGTCATGGGTGATAGTATGGTTAGAAGATGGTGCCGTATCTTTCGAAAAGGACGAATTAATGTGCATGATGAAGAGCGGAGTGGAAGACCAACTGTTGTGACGAATCAACTTGTGGTTAATGTCGAAGAAAAAATTCGTAAAAATCGGCGATTCACAGTCACAGAACTGAGTGCTTTTCCCCTAAAATTTCATGTACAATTTTGTACGAGGTTGATACTGAATATTTAGGTTACCACAAATTTTGTTCACGAATGGTGCCAAAATTGCTTTCCGAAGACCATAAAACAAAGGAAATATCGTAACTGGTGGTGAGACTTGGGTCACCTATGTCAATGTTGAGACGAAAAGACAGTCAATGCAATGAAATAGCTCACTCGCCTACGAGTGCCGTCAAACTTTTTCTGCGAGAAAAGTCGTGGTCACTGTCTTTTGGAACAATAAAAGTGCCCTTCTTGTAGACTTTATAGAATGAGGGACCATAATAAATACTGAAGTCTACTGCAGGACAGTATTACAACATGGCTTAGAGTTTTATGAAGAGGGCAGTGAAAAGCTGATTCATCGTTATGACAGATGTCTCAATCTTAATATCAAGCGAGCCACAAAATTTGTATCCAAGGTAAGCCATGAACGACTGAGATAGACATAAAAGTCACGTCTGAGCTTAGAGAATTGACGAAGTGTCATTTGTTAGTGATAAGTCAAATTGAAAAATTACGATTTAACCTATTACTAATAGTACGACATGTAGGTTAGATCACTTAATTAATCTAAGACATAACTGATTTAGTCCATGGCATACTCTGAAAACTTTTTTTTTGGCTGACTCCAATATCAACAATGTAGAAAAATAGCCGAAAATGGTAACCTTAAGTTGTACATAATAAAAACCTCTTCATGTATTAGTGTTTTTTTTAATAACCAGATGGAACTTACTTTACGAATCACCTTCATATTTTCAATCGCCATTTGCACCATTCCTTAACAAAATGCTAAACGCTTTGTGCTGTTCTCAGGAAAAATTTCTTGCCGTGTCGATATTTTGTAACATTTATAGTCGTATATTTTTAAAATATTTCGTACTATTTCTGAACCAATACCCACATCCTCGGATTTTTGACGAAATGAGCACGGTTCACTTTTTTCGACTGCACTACATAAATAAAGATCACGTCGCTCCCTTTCCTCATTCCTACCATTTATAGCAATTTGTCGGACGTTTAAACTTGTACATTTTTTACAATTTGTTATACCAACCCACAACCTTATTTGCAGTATTACCACTAGCGTAGTACAATTTAATGATTAGTACTTTCTCTTCCTTGTGTATATTGAAAATAATCAAAAATATAAATTGTTCTAAAAATTAAAAAATAAATATGTTATAATAAAAGGAAATAACAAGAAAACCAAATAAAATTCTTAATGAATCAAAATAAAACAGTATATTCTATATCAGTCAATAAAGTACAAAAGAATATCAAAATCGACCCTCCCTAGCTAGTGATAGGGTTATTAGTGAGTTCCATCTGCTTACGTATATTACACAACTACCATTTTTATTTATATTATTGTTATAGCGGAAGGATATTGCATTTTAATGGGCGCATTTTTCAGCTCGGTTTAAAAAAACTGAAGAGGACAGCATTGAAATTAGTAACAACAATAGCATATGATTACAATACATGGTTATGTCAGTAATATTTATTATTTCATTATTTTTTGCTTTAAACCTGACGAGATAGAAAAAAATGGTTTCTATTGTTATTATTAGACATATAAAATAAAATAAATTGCACAAACTGAGTAAAGAAAAAAGATAAATATTAGAATTTGTTATCTAGTGTAATTGATGAGAGCTATTTAATTTGTTCCACATAACAGTAGCCAAAAGGTTAGTCATTAGAATGGGATTACGGTAGTAATGATCAATACCTAAATACCTAAATATAAATTATAGAAAATGCGAATTAAATGTGTAGTGATACTTAATTTTTTATCGTATTGTGGCATGAAAATTCAATGAAAGCTATTTTGTATCTTTATATTATAATAACGACCTTCCGTTAATACAAACCTTAACCTTCTTACAAGGTAAAGGCATTACAAAACAATTTTATTATGTCACAACTTTTAAATATAATTCACTTCAACTGTTTTAATTTTATCTGGTCACGTTTTATACAAAACGAAAATTCTCAACAGCCAGCAACATGAGTAACGAATGGTATGGGCTTTATAAATTTTGGCATATTTTCAATTTTACGATTTAAAAATAATAATAATTGGGGCTTGTTCCAACACTCACGAAAGATATGCATGATACGTTTTTCGAGTAATTTTAATTTTACCGCCAAGGGCTCCACACGCTAGACATTTTTTTGTTACCGTTCGATTTCGTATGAAAAAAATACGTATAAGAATAGATGAAACATATAACCAAATGTTCAAGTATTTTGATACGTTACGTCCAGACAGAATAATAATTACTCTCGACATATTGGCCAACAATTTTCGAAAATTTTCCTCAAAGCATGTCATTCTAATGTAAATTATTTTTAGTTACTAATATTTTAGACCATACTTTTTCACAAGCCGTGGAAAAATAGACAATGAAGGTTAACGTGATACATTTAAAGTAATAAAATTTTAAAAAATGTTAGGATAAAGCAATTTTTGTTACTGGTATCTAATAACATTAAAGAAATAAATTTTAATAAAAAATTACTTGCATACGTATAACAAAAAAAGTAATAGTAATTTTAATGTGAAAACTGAATATAGGTAACATAACTATTGCCAGAGAGCGGACTCGAGCGATTGATGATTCATAGCCCATAGGCGTCTGCCTTGTATTCGCAATAGGTTTGTTTCTGTAAGCGATCCGTGAGTTTCGAACAATTCGATAGGTGTGGTCACCTGCATAAGTGGCACATACCTACATATTGTAGTGGGTTTTTCCCCGAAGATAATTTTGAATAATATATTTTATTTATGTACATTTATTTTTGCAGGATATTTTTATATATTTTGAAAATTATTTGATTATTTGATGTTGGACCGATTCTTTTGATTATATCTGTATATCTCCGTGACGTATATAATAGTTATAGTTTGACATGTGGTCGCATTTTGCGCTTCGGATAAGAGGTTAGAGGGGTGTAACTTTGAGACACACATTGAATATTGGTAGATACGGTTGATTTTAAAGAAATAGTTAATTAACTATAGTTTTTGATTAATATCACGTTTATTGTTATTAATTGGTTGATGGTGATTTGATTTCATTACGGGATTATTAACGAGGGTTTTGACTCGTTAATTTTGATTAATTTTACACTTATCTGCCATGTGTGTTTCAAATATAGTTTTTATATTATTAAAAACGTAAGTAATATTAAAGATTTAATATTTCAATGCATTGATTATATTTAATTGATTGTTAGAGTTATAGTCATTATTGATTATCTTTAATTTAGATATGTTTGATAGTTTTGAATAGCAAGGAAAATTTTCATATTTTTTATGAGGGATTTTTTTCTTTATTAACGTGTAAGATTTTTTTGAAGTCAGGTTGGAGGGAAATTTATATTCATGTTTATGTGCGCATGATCTGGTCTTAGACACGCGTGATAACAGTTTGTAATCTGTTTGACGTTTGTATTTTGGGATTAAAGTAAACAATTGAAATTAAAAGTTTTCCATACTATTTAATTAGTTTAAATTTTGTTCGCGAATAATTGGAGGTTTTTCATTGCGAGCGTGTCACTTATCTCGCAATCCTTTTCCCTCCTGCTTTTTGTTTATTAATGCAATTAGCTATCTTAATATTTGATTAAGATTTTATTCTTTTTTCTTTTTTTTGTAATAAAGACATATTGTGGAAAAGTGCTTGTTTTAATGCTTATGTTTTGTTTTTCTGTCCACGTCGTAAATGAACCTGAGACTTAAGAGGACTCTATTAAAAGAAATAAACTCTCCGAAAGGCAGCCCGGACTCATAGTGGTGCATTGTGGATTACTTCAAGATATATTCCGACAATTCACTGCAATATGCAGTTAATATGTATCTGTCAATGCACAACAGAGCGAATGTAATAAACGGTTTGGTAACCGGCAGCAACTACTGCTGAAACAAAACTAATGCTGACAAGCGAATTGCGTATCGAATTTTGAATAAAAATACAAAGAACAAAACTCAAAACTATATATTTTCTGCGAAAGATTAAAAATGTAAAACATTACTATGAACAACTAAAATTTGTTCAAGGTATTCCTGCGTTAAATTAGTTCATTTAGGTGCTAAAACGTCTTTCAAAATAGAAAATGTCCGTTCCACATCACAACTGGTGATGTGTGTGTGATTAAAATGTTGCAAAAGTGCTGTATAGATGAATGTATAGATTTTTCAATCGGCTCTATGCAGAATTAAGGTGCTTTGAGAAATATCTTTTTAAATGATGAAACTAATTTATCAACATTTGGAAAATTACTCCTGATGTATTCACATACTCTGCTTAGTGCATGTGCTGTACAGGTAACGGGTAGCATATTGGGATAAGATTGCTTTAATAATTTCCCTGTTTTTAACATATAAGCTGCCGAATCAGTCAAAAATAATAGCATCTTGTCTTTATAGTTGTTATCCGACGACAGAATATTATGAATATCTGCAACTGTTTTACCATTTACGATTGGCAATATTTTAGTTGCAATTAAGTATGGTTGGTATGAAGTTGTCGAATGAAGAATACCAACAACTACATTTAACACATATCGTTCGATTACCTCCGTTGTTTTTTTCTGCACCTACCCAAAGATAATGACCAGATTGGTTGGTTCGTATTTTTTCAAGGGTTCTCAAATAACATCTTGGTAAGTGGTATTTACGTAAAATATATTCATCTGGTATATGACGATCATTATATTTTTTAAGAAACCTCTTGAAGACTGGATTGTTAAGCTTTTTGAATGGAATATTGGCCGCCATGAAAGCTTCACACAGTTCTTATTTAATCGTGTCAGGTGCAGATGGACATGTGTTATCTAGATTAGTTTTCTAAGAAACATGTCTCTGCACATTACACTTTTGTGGACGCCTTAAACTTAATGAACAGGCACTGCAATATATCTCAGTATCATTACGAATATGTAACCAATCTGTATGGCCTCTAATCCATTCTACCATGGTTCCCCTACGAGAATTCTCTATAGTTAATGAAAATAAAGAGAAATACTAAGAACAGAAATATATGGTCTAAAAAGAAGAAACGAAAACTACTTCAAAAATAAGGTAGTAAATTAAACTTAATTTGTTTAAAAAATTATAGAATAAATATACAATATAGCAATATAAAACGGATTTTTTAAAATACTAAAAGTTGTAACCAAATAACACTGAATGAAAGCAAACCTAAAACAATCCCTTATAGAAGAGAAAGGAAAATATACTATCTCAAGAACTATAAATACATATTTGTATATGCATGCATAACAGCATGTAAAGACGAGAATACACTTTGGAAATTAGCGGATATAATTTTTTAAGCGATTATTTGAACGAAGTCTAACGAAATAATATATAAATGTATATTCCGTCTTACAAGCCACTGTAGAATAGAATTTATGAACGAATAGACACAATGTACTATTCATAACGACGCAAATAACAGCACCTGCTCAAGGAATGCATTCGAGCAAGCAACTAGTGGGGCTGTTATAACACGCATCTATACCTGAGACCGTCACAACGTTTTATCGGAGCAATTGGTCATTCAATCGCTTCAGTCCGCTCTCTGACTATTACCATTTGAAATAGCAGAATAAACTGCTTTTTGCACGAAAACTTTACCTGTTCTAAATTTCTTACATATGCCAGAAATATAGGGTAAGGATGTAAATATCGCTTTCTAAATTTTACAAAGCTAATTATTCGAATTTTTTAATTAAAAAAATTCGCCCTTAAGCAGGATTCGAACCCACGTCCAAAGTTTGCTGGACCAATGATCGGTCACTTGAGCTCTTAAGAACTGGTTCCGAATACATCAGGAAGCCCTAAGTTACATTAAGGAACATATGTTAATATTTTTCCTGTAATCAGTACTTGTTGCAAATTAAGTGCATTTTCGCGAAGTAATGTGAATGTAGATATTGTTTTCTACATTTTACGATGCTGATTATTCGAATTTTTTAATTGAAAAAATTCGCACTTAAGCAGGATTCGAACCCACGTCCATGGTTTTCCGGACCAATGCTCTGCCACCTCAGCTAGGATAAGGATGATTTAATAGTAGACAGACAGGAGACAAAAGTAACACTATCATTCTACTAACAAGCACAAACACATTAAAAGATTTTTTGTTACAGTCTTTTAGATGCATACGGTTAATCTTTTCTTAAGTTAGCCGATCTCGAAACGCCGCTCCAATCGTACTGGGCGAGCATTATGGTTGGCAATAGAATATTTTGATTGGCATCAATGTAAAATTGGCTATATTTTTTACCCTTTTTGACATTTGTCATTTCTGGCATGTTTCTGACGGATGGTGATGACATTAACTTGTCATAATAATATATGTAAATTATTCAATTCAAAATTCAATAACAAAAAGCATTTTATATTACAGCTAAAGTAAAAAAATTCGGGAAACGCCAAAAAAATTTGATAGGATTTTTCAATTTTTCTATAGTGTGAACATAGAAATTAAAAATAGGTTAAAATATGTTGACGGTATGTCAGTTTAACAATAAATAGGTTAAATTTGTACAATATATATTGTAGAAATAGTACCAAACTTAACAAGTTAATACTTAATCATCAAAGTTCCGTTCTTCTCTATGAGGCATAGACGCTATCAGGTGTTGATAATACTCTTGTGGTAAATTTTTCCATTCCAGATTTAGGATATTTCTAAGCTCATGTCTGATTTAGGGACCAAAATTTGTCCGGCGCATCTTATTTACCATTAAGCCCAATACATTTTCTATGGAGTTAACATCAGGTCTCCTCGAAGGCCACGGCAAAACAATTAATATTATTTGCTCTCAACCAATTTTGTGCAAGTCCTGTGTGTGTGAAGTGTATTGGACAATTGTCCTGTTGGAATATAAAATTATTGTCCGGAAAGACCGGAACAACTGATGGTAACATAACATTTTGAAAAATGTTAACATTAAGCCTTTCTTCTACACTACATAGTACCTCCGGACCTAGCGCACTAAACCAAATTCAAACACATTAACTCAAAAACGGTTAGAGTTACACTGTTGAGTATACTTTTCTTCAAAACGTGTGTTTCTGGGTCTACAGACTTTTACTCTACCGTCTCTATTTTATTTGAAGGTTTTTTCATCTGAAAATACAAGAAATTTTCTCTTTCGAGGAATTCTAAAGCAAATCCTACCCTCTGTTCTTCATGGAGATCGGTTAGGAACGATTTCTTGGTTGCATAATAGCTGTCCAATTCAGAAGAACGAATTCGTCGACGTGCTTTGTGATATTGGAAAATTGGTTAAATTGATTGCTTCTGCAGCAGTGGTCATAGGCCTTTCTCTCAAAAAGTTAACTAATTCCTCATCTTCTTGTTCACTTATAGTTTTAGGCCGACCCGAACCCAGCTTTCGTTTAACAGTCTGCTCGTTTTCCAATTTTTTTTTAATTCTCTAGATACTATTTTTTTCCAATCTAAAATCTGCCGCTAAATTCATAATTATCCTACCATTTTACAGGTGAGAGACGATTCTGGCTTTATCTACTTCGCTTAAATGACGCATTGCACAAGTTGGTATAAATTTAATGACATTAATTTAAATATTTTTGATACGTATTGTCAAGTAGACAATTGACATTTAAAATAGGAAAAATTTCACTTTTTCCACCTTTTTTTTAAATTTCAGATGTATAAACTTTTATTAATATATTTAAAAAAATTAATTTAAGTTTATCATTTGCAAAACAGTATAGTTAATAAAAAAAAAATTTAAATAATAATTTACACAAAGATTTAAAAAACCAAGTATTGTACTGTTGATTTCAAAAAAAAATCTCGTACACTTAAAACTAATTGTTGTAAGCGTGCCTTTTATTGTCAAACGCTATGACAGCTATTACACGTGACGGTGATGTTTTTGTTTTACATCTCAAATTAATTGAACGTTTATGTCAATATGCCGCCAACATTAAATGAAATTTCGAAAGCTAGAATAGTAGCAAAACTTGAAAATGCGTGGTCTATAAGAACAGTCGCTGGTGCTTTAAACGTTAACAAGGCTACTGTTTTTTTATTTAAAAAAGCGTTGCGAGCAACAACAAACACTATCTAGAAAAGATGGATCAGGGAGACCCAGAATTTCTACCGTGGAAGAAGATACGGGGCTACAAATTTTTTAATGGCATTTTCCACCGCAATGGAAGCTAAAAATCAAAGCAATTATCCTAGATCTTTACCTACCGTTTGCACATAAATAAAAGCTTCGGAATTAAAATACAGAGTCGCCGCTAATAAACTATTTCTTACAGATGAAGAAAAACAGTCGAGAGTAATATTTTCGTTAAATTATATGTACAGAGATATTGGTTTTTGAAATAAGGTAATTTTTACGGACGAAAAATTTTTTCAATCAACAAAAAATTCAAAATTTGGAGTTTACTGGCCAGAAAATAGTAAATTCGATGCGAAATATATAAATAATTTAAAGAGAGATTTTCAGTTAATGTATGGTGTTGGATCAGTGCAAGAGGGTCTCGAGTTTGCTGGAGGATTGATGGTAGATTTGACGCTAGAAATTATTTGAATATTCTGGAAAATGTCATGTTACCTTCAGTAAACTTATTATTATATCACGACAATGTAGTATATCAATACGACAATTGTCCGGTGCACCGCAAATAATGTTAAAAATTGGTTTGGAACCCAAAATATTGAAGTTTTGCCTTGGCCTGCTAGTAGCCATGACCTAAACCCAATTGAAAACATCTGAGAATTGATTATAATTAAAAATAATTTTCAACCTAACAACAAGGAAAAGCTATGGGAAGATATTAATAGCACTTGGGAAGTAATAAGTTCAGAAGAATTTTTTTGACAAATTACATGGCATCAATGCCTTGCAGACTTGATGGAAGTTATCCAAAAAAACGGAATTTCTATCAAGTATTAGAGATACATATTTTTTATTTACCGAAATATATTTTTCTAAAAAAAAAGCATTTATTTCTTGTTAATATTTGTTTACTTCTATTGTGAAAACAAAGCGCTTATTAAGCCAATATCACAACATTAAAAAGACGTCAAATTAGACAGTCGATTTTTTTTAAAATCAATTGTACTATCGCGTTCATGGAAAAGTAGGACAATAAATTGTTGACAGTTTTTCAAAATTTTAGCACTGTAACATTCATGTACGTACTTGATCGTAGAAACGTTACTTTTAAAGGTCAACGTAATAATACAAAATGGCACATGCGAATTTGGCACTTATGTTTATATCTATGTATATGCAGTCCAATTTAATGCAATCAAAATATAAGTGTCTTTGTCTTCCATGAACGCGATAGTACATCTTAAGTATTTTGCACTATAAATGATGCTCAAAATGACCTGCTTCCACTTTAAGATAGAGAGCTTTGTATGTCTTTTCAAGCTATTAAGCTCTGTAGAGATATTATTTACGCCATCTTTAATCGCAGCTTCCAATTCATCTAAGTCTGTTTTGAAATACAGGGTCCTTTAAATGATTATCTGTTGACCAAATACGACAGTTCTGAGTGAATCTGATAAGTGAAACCACACTTCATCAGAGAAAATTTTTAAAACCAAATCTGTATCATAAAGGGTATTGTTAAATCAGTCACAATAATTTTAGTCTTCACGTAAGCGATATAAAGCAGACAAAATAAAAAAATAATGCAAAACTATATTTTTATTTCCTATATATCGTATGCTACATCATCTGCTAACACCATTGGCGGCTTTTAATTTTAAAACGCTACCAGTTTACAAACACGTTTGAACCAAGACATTGTGGTGATGTTCAAATGTGTCGAGAGTTACGTTCTCCTTAGGATATTCTACCAAAAAACTGGTGAAGGCACGGTCGCAGAGAATACGTTCTTTTTCGATCTTCGTTTTGCATTCCACTGAAAATGGCTCATAATAAAGGTGTCTTGTGTCTTTATAAAGAACGCTGGAATACATAGAGAAAAGACCAACAAAAACATAACGCAATGATCAACAATAAACAATAGCGACAGGTAAACAAGTAGAAATGCAAGCATGAGAAATGCCGCCAATTTCGAAATATTAAAATGTTTTAGTCTAGCGATTTTGATACAGCCACTACAGTTAGTTGATTTTGCTCACGATGTATATGATAAAGTCAAATTTGTAAATTAAAACAAAAAATTTCTGATTTTTGTGTATATCCAAAGTTAATGTATACATATTGAGGTAATAATTTTTCGAGGAGTTCTTGCCTTATCTTATGTATATAAGACCTATTGGTTGTTTCCGATAAGTCTATTGAAATTTTATGGTTATACATTTTTTTTTTATAGAAAATGTTCTCGGTAACAATAGTAACCAGTTCACGTGTAGGTACACGTTATATCATAAATTAATTTTTCTGTTTTTAAATTACCTCGACTTCGAAAAAGGTAAAGCGGTTTTAATTTTGTTGCATCATCGCGACAAAGTGAAAATATTCGAGTATAAAGAAATGATCATCTAGTGATAGAACAGCGAGACTTGAATAGCGTCAAGCCTGTTCTTTCCAGCGATGAAGAAATTATTCTCGGAAAGTTATTATAATTTTGGCTTACCGGTTAGCTATAAAAATGGTAATAAGTTACGGGCAACATGCTATGACAATCGATAGGACTGTATGAAATGGTTTGGTTAGATCCGAAATTTCAGGACGATTTTTAACATACGTATAGTACTTGTAAAGGAATATGGGAATAAAAAATTCGAAGAACATACTTTACATATAAGAAAGATAAAGGCAAGGCCAAGCAAAATTGGAAAAGGGAATCCAAAAAAACCTTAATTATTCTTCAGACGAAAATAAATGCTTTTCCCTGGTTTAGTTAGATTTCTTCAGTAAAACCTGTCTTGAGGAGAAATGAGTCCAATACTTAGATTGTAAGGATTGATCACGTGAAGATCACGTATACAAAAGATAAAGGCAAGGCCCAGAAAAATTGGAAAGGGGAATCCAAAGAAAACATTAATTATTCTTCAGACGAAAATAAATGCTTTTCCCTGGTTTAGTTAGATTTCTTCAGTAAAAGCTGTCTTGAGGAGAAATGAGTCCAATACTTAGATTGTAAGGGTTGATCACGTGAAGACTGAGCCAACCGTGGTGATTACTGGGTATACCATAACTGTATTAACGATCAGCATAGCTAAACAAGCGATCAAACGTCACGAACTTGTCTGTTATTACTCAATACTTGTCTGTTTAATCACAGATTAAACAACGTTATTTCAATCTATTTAATCTAGTTGAGCTTCATATTTTATATTTTATCATACTGTATATTTTAACTTTTATATTTAAGCAATCGATTGTTCCGTAAATAGTTCGCATATCCAGGTCAGTTACTTAGTCTAAATAATAGTTCATTTGTTTATTCTGCTTATTCATATTAATAGTTAGTAAATCAAAAGAGTATGTCACAGACATCAGCATAAATATTATGAAATCCTAGACCTACTATATCGTAAAAATACATTATAAGCTTCCGTTTGAACTCTTTAATAAAACGAGGTGATACACCAGTGACCACCCGCAACAAATATTGTATGTCCTAGATTTTAACTACATTTACTTGAGGTACATTAAAATAACATTTTGAGAACCACTAGAATTAAGTTGTAAATAGAATTTGTAACTAAATTGATTCGGCTTTTACTTGATGAACATCCATAATTTAAAATAGAAATAAAACTCCGGTTAAAATTTTCACTTTTTAATACTTAATGGTAACCCGACAATTGTTTCGCCAGCACAGTGGCTTCATCAGGTACTTACAGCTAAAGACACAACTAAAGTTACAAACTAAATTAAAAAATATAAAATCAACAAGGTTAGTATTATTTCACAAAGTTTTTAAAGAAATCTGCGAATTTTTACAAATATTGTAGGTAGTGAGAAAATGTGGTCGGTCCTAACTGTTATATTATAGGGTACTAAACATATTTACGCATAAAATTTGTTTTAATAAACTAAATGTACATTTCTATTATCGTCTAAACAGATTTTAAATGAATAAATTTAACAAAGGCGAGTTATTTAAATCTAATTGGTCATTAAATAAAATTTGTGATTGTTTTATTTATTGATTTCTAAACTTTCCAGTAAATTTAATTTATTGCCTTTATTTTCTAAATACAGAATTTGAAAATCTTTATTGAAAGTGTGGTTTTCTTCTAATAATTCTGCATTTAGAAAATAAAGGCAATAAATTAAATTTTAAAAAATCAATAAATTAAAACAATCACAAATTTTACTTAATGACCAATTAGATTTAAATAACTCGCCTTTGTTAAATTTATTCATTTAAAATCTGTTTAGACGATAGTAGAAATGTACATTTAGTATATTTAAAAAAGTTATGTTTAGTACCCTATAATATAACAGTTAGGGCCGACCAGATGAGCTACATTTTCTCATTACCAACAGTATTTGGATAAATTCATGGATTTCACTAAAAATGTTGAAAAATAATACTAACCTTGTTGATTTTATATTTTTTAATTTAGTTTGTAATGTACTTTTTACCTGTGAGTACCTGATGAAGCCACTGTGCTGGCGAAACAATTGTCGTGTTACGATTAAGTATTAAAAAGATTTTAACCGCAGTTTTATTTATATTTTAAATAGAATTTGTATATTATATTTCTATATTGTAATTTTTGTTAAATAAATCATTAAGGAATGTTCTATTCTTTAATCAATATTCATGGTCCTCCAAGCTAACAGCGCTGCGCCATTAAGCCACCCTTGGCCACAGTAGAAAGTGAGGCTGCTCTAATAGTGTCTGATCCTATTACCAGCGTTATGGTCCAAGTCACAAAAATCGAGAGTGAGGCTGCTCTCGGTAACGCGTAACGCATCCTATTACCATTATTAAGCACTATGCGTTAAGCCACAGTAGAAAGTGAGGCTGCTTTCTAACAGTGTTTATCCTTTCACTTGAGCTACGGACCAAGCCATAATCTCGGGAATGATGCTGCTCTCGGTAGCACAACACTTCCCACTATCCAATTTAAACACATCTCCTTAAATTCAGTGTATATCAAATTATAAAAGTAATAATTGCATTTTCTGCTCCAGATAATGATTGAACATTTATCATGGATGCATTAAATAAACTTTCGCAGAAACAACAAGAATTGGGCCAGTCCATGAACAAGCTGTTTGCGAACACGAAGAAGGATCCATCCAGTAGAAAAGACCAAGAGTACTTTTTGAAGCGGATCAGAAATAAATCACAAGCAAATGTCCATTATGGATGTATCACACCAGTATTTTAAGATACTGCCTAAGAAGTCAAGGTAAACCAGAAAAATATTTAACTCCAGACGGTGACTATACGCCAATCAAATCCAAGCCGAGAATCATCAAGGCGACCCCATCATGATGAAGACAGGCAACTCCCCATGTTGAAAGTTGGCACTTTGTTTAATTACAGATTAAGCAACATTATTTCAATCTATTTAATCTTAGTTAAGCTTCATATTTGATATTTTATCATACTATATTATTACAAATACATGGGGGGCTGCTATTTATAATAATAAGGAAATTACTCTAAGATAAATAAAATAAAATTATACTTTAGTTATTCTGTAATAATTAAGATAATTCGGTGTGTTGGTGAAGTTCCCTCAAAGGTCCAGGACGTGCGTGGTATTGGTTAATTTAACATAAATATACAACAACTTAATTACTAAATAAAACACAGCGGCGTCCTTAAATTTTGTATTTATATTTACATAATGAATTGAAACTGGATATATTTAAAGCAATTAAAACAAAGTAATATGTACACGTGGAGTGGTGAATAAGTAGATTAAAATTAACACAAAAAATACTCTGAAACGAACGTTCAACGGGGTAGTAAATTAAGGGTTAATTAATATGTATATAAAATAACCTCTGCATCGAAGAATACAGAGCTTACCTTTTGATTTGCGGCGATAGTAGCCACGTGGTCTCGAAGATATACTCGAACAAGTATAAGTAGGGCGATGTTTTACCGGAGGAAAAGAAATTAGTTAAATTAATATAAATTCACTTAAAAGAATAATATGCATAGAACAATGCAGTTTACCTTAGAAGCGAAAGAGGCTGGACAGCGTGGTGAGTTCCCTTGTGTGCTTGAACAGCACTAGGAGATGTGTTTCTTACGAAGGTTCGAAAGCGAAGAAAGAACTCTTAGTTTGTATCGCAAAGGAAGGGGTCTAGAACAGTTGGTTTATGATGTATCGAAGAGGGGGTCGATATCTCGAATAATAGTTAATTAAACGCGCGGCCTGAAGACTTGGTCTGTCGACGTCAGAAATATTCTTAAAATAACCCTTGTGACATAAGTTTCCTAACGATATCAAACACGACACATAAAAGAAGATGTAAATAATATTAAATTTAAACAATTTAAGAAATAGAATGTTCTAGAGAAATTCGATATTCTAAATTCAACATTTCGGTTATCGGTTGACGGTTCAGGTAGAAAAGGGTCGTCGGTCAAGATAAGAAGGTGACAAAAGAAATAGAAGTACTTTCTCTTTGTAACGAAAATGAAAGTTTGTACAAATAAAGAAAAATGTCTTAAGTTTAAATATAATTAATATGAGATATTTAAAAACGAATATATTTGTGTATTTAAATAAATTAATTAGACTTCTATACGCTATGTGTAACAATATATTTTACCTTTTATATTTAAGCAATCAATTGTTCCGTAAATAGTTCGCATATCCAGTTCAGTTACTTAGTCTAAATAATTTATTTGTATATTCTGCTTATTCGTATTAATAGTTAGTAAGTTAACAGAGTGTGTCACAGATCAGGAGATACCTTTAGTTAAACTCGATTTAAATGGCTTTACCGTGACTTTATCCTTACTGTTACGATCTTACTTGTGTAACAGAACTCAGTATGATAATAGTCACCGTTCAAAATGCTCTTCGTCAATTTCAAGAATGCTTTAAGGAAGCAACCTTGGTCCGTTACTTTTTCTAATTTATATTAATGACAGTACTTAAGTACTATCACATCTGGAAATGGCATCACTTAATCGACTAGCTAATGGAATATTTCATACTGAATTACAACGCGAAAAAAACTTCGACATCAATTAATGAAATATATTTGTATAATCAAATATTCAAAAATTACTTCAAGAACAGAAATGCGATAATGCGAGTAACAAATGATGAGAGTGGTGGAATGTATTTCTTGAATCCGCCAGGTGGCAAGAAAAACATTTCTTATTTAAATGATATTAGCAACCACAGGTACACAAAATAATATCGTATTGGTATTCACATCATCTGGAAATGTGGCGACTCTTTTGGACGGTTGTTGTTCAGCAATTTTCCATTGAATATACAAAACAGTGAAACGCCAACATGCAACATTTCGAAAATATCAGGAATAAGTAAAGTACTCCAGCAATATAAGATATGAATGCACGATGGCGTATAAAAAATCATTGGAAGCATGGGATTGAACATCGCAACGACCGGCCATTCGGTGATGTGGTAATATTCTTAGAAAGTTAATTTTGACAGACATTACCTCCTATTCCACGTTAAACACCGGCTGATGAACTAAATGCGCGTTTAAAAGCATCACATTTGTGGAGGCATCTTAATAAATTTTCTTTGACGGCAAATATGCGTGTTAAATTTCAAAATGAATCTGCTGCAAGGAAGTATGTGATACTATTACTGGATATCGGAAATGGGGGAATTACAATTGAAAAAGCAACAGGCAGCATTAAATTACTAAACGATTTTTATAGTATCACTCATTCCCAAGAAGGATTGGTTCAATGCGTCTTTCCAGATATCAAACAAAATTTCAAGTCATCAATGTTTAAATGGACGTGCAATATTAGCTGCAAAAAATGTGGATGTAAATTTCATTAATATCAGCATTCAACAAGTGTTACCAGGAGACACAGCTACTTGCAAATTAATAGATACTGTTATAGATGAAGATGAATCAATACATTTACACTTGATTTACCTGGATTGCCACCCCACACCATTAATCTGGAGGTGAGTGTTCCTATCATTTTTCTTAGAAACATTCACCCACTTGGTAGTCAAAAGATTATTAAACAATCACATCGAAGCAACAATTTTACTTATTTGACCTATACCAATGATACCAACAGATATGCCAATCCAATTCAAACGATTGCAATTTCCAATTAAACTGGCTTTTGCAATAACAATAAACAAATCAGTAGATCAAAAATTGCAATTATGTGGATTCAATTTGGTGAAGCCATGTTTTTTTCATGGACAATTATACGTTGTATGCTCCCGCTTAGGAAATCCAAGGGATTTGTTTGTATACATGCTATTACAAATTAGGTGTTTGGCTAGGTATAATAATAATGAAATTATTCTAAGATAAATAATAAAATAATATTTTAGTTATTTTGTAATACAATAATTTGTGGTGTTGGTGGAGTTCCTTCAAAG
Organism: Melolontha melolontha; assembly: GCA_935421215.2. NCBI lineage: Eukaryota > Metazoa > Arthropoda > Insecta > Coleoptera > Scarabaeidae > Melolontha > Melolontha melolontha. Next base: position 101,575,526 of record OW285239.1, on the reverse strand, counting down.
GTCCAGGACGTGCGTGGTATTGGTTAATTAAAATAAATACACAAAACTAATAAATAAAATAAAACACAGCGGCGTCCTTAAAATTTGTATTTATATTTACATAATAATAAATCGAAATTCGTATATTTAAATAAAAGAAATTGATGTATGTAAAAGTCATTAAATTAGTAATATATACACAAGGGGCGATAAATTAGTAATCGAGAAATTAATATAAAATATCTGAAATAGAAAGGTGAAACAGTAATAAAACAAAGTACTATATACACGTGGAGCGGTGAATAAGTAGATTAAAATTAACACAAAAAATACTCTGAAACGAACGTTAAATTGAGCAGTAATTATGGGTTAATTAATGTATATAAAATAACCTCTGTATCGAAGAATACAGAGCTACCTTTTGATTTGCGGCGATGGGCGGCCACGTGGTCTTCGAAGATATACCTTGGTCAAGTATATGCAGAGCGATGTTTTACCGGAGGAATAAGAAATTAATTAGTTTAAATTAATATGAATTCGCTTAAAAGAATAATATATAGAACAATACAGTTTACCTTAGAAGCGGAAGAGCCTGGACGGCGTGGTGAGTTCCATTGTGTACTGGAACAGCACGAGGAGTTGTTTTCTCACGAAAGGTTCGAAAGAGAAGAAGGACCATTAGTTTTTCGTCCGATAGGAAGGGGTCTAGAAAACGGTCTAGTTTATGATCTATCGAAGAGGGGGTCGATAACTTGAATAATATTTAATTAGAAGCGCGACCTAAAGATGACTTCTATCGATGTCATAAATATTATTAGAGTAACCCTTGTGATATAAGCTTCCTAACGATATCAAACACGACACATAAAAGAAGATGTAAATAATATTAAATTAAAACAATTTAAAATGGGATGTACTAGAAAGAAATTCGACAGTTACGTTAGATCAGGTAGATGACGAAGGGTAGAAAAGGCCTCGGTCGGTCAGAATATGACAAAAGAAATACTTTCTCTTTGGACATGAATATATACAAGAAAAATGTCTTAAGTTAAATATATAAAAATGAGATATTTAAAGACGAATATGTGTATTTAAATAAATGAATTAAAATTTCGATACGCTAAGCGTAACAATGCTAAGAGCATTGCAACGAACTTAAAGTTGAGTACAACAATAATTACAAATAATTATAATTTATGTAACCCCAAACACAAAAATAATATCAAGCGAGCCACAAAATTTGTATCCTAGGTAGGTCATGAACGACTGAGATAGAGATATAAGTCACGTCTGAGCTTAGAGAATTGGCGAAGTGTGATTTGTAAATAATCATAAGTCAAATTGACAAGTTACAATTTAACCTATTACTAATAGTACGGCATGTAGGTTATATCACTTAATCAATCTAAGATATAACTGATTTAATCCATGGCATATTCTGAAAACTTTTTTTCTATGTATAAAATAGTATTAAAAATAATAACTAACAAACACCAATAGAATCATTAAAAGACAACAGAAATATTATACTGTTTCATAGATAAAACGAAATAGACAAAAAAAATAATGAAGGAATAAGAATAGCATGTTGAAACTATTCAAAAATAGTAACGTGTGTTCATTTGAAAAGTCAATCTAGGTTACTTTGAAATTTTGATAGAATATGACGCATATATATTAGTATGTGTTTGTTGTTCCGTAAACGTAAATCCAAATGACATTTGATAATGTCAATCACATTTGTTATTTATTTGTACGTATGAAACTGTCAAAATATACGACTTCGTAGGTTAAGTAGTAAATTTTAATTTACGACATACTTCAAAATGTTCTCAGTAAATCACATGCTACTAGATTGACTTTTCAAATGAACACCCGTTATAGAGCTTGGATGTTGTTGAAAAGAAGGCAAGTACAAAAAGAAAATATTAGTTCCCATTTCAAAATTTTCTTTCATCTTAATTCCATCATTATAGGAGGTATTTTGAGTTTAACATATTAAACAAATCTGGGAAGTTAAATCCATTACTAATACTTGGAGCTAGTCTTGTTGGCGCAATTACAAAATCATTAAGTGAAATAGTTAATTGAATGTCCAATAGAGTGACAAAAAATAGCGTCGGGTGATCTTTGTTACATTTGATTTATACATACATTACCTTCTGTTTCACGCCCTGGTGCAAAAAATTGTTACCGGTGATGTACGACATGTTAGCTGCCCGATGACGAAAACGCCAGATACAAACACGAAAAAGCGAGCTTTAAAAATAATAATGCGTTATTTTTGTCACGAAATTTTACTCGGTTAACAACTTCCAGGTTGTGTAATAATATTAATAACAGTAGCAGTGTATGTACTAGACCCCAAAAAAAGCAGACGTTTGCCAAGATTATTCAATAATTGGAATTTTTAGGTCATCTCATTTCTAATAAATAATATCCAATTTTTATGCAGCGATAATATTAATATAATATAATACATCAATAGTAATAATAATAAATCCCACATTTTAATAATAATAATCTTTATATTCATACAGTACATATAACTTGTAATGAATGTGTCAAAAGTAAAACGTGAAAAAAATAACGAAAATAATTAATATTTAAACATTGTTAGTAACAATCATACATACCGTCATGTAATCTTAACTTTAAAAGGAAATTGAGTTTGATTCAATCTTGAATGAATTGTCTTTGATGTAAATTATAAGTAATGTGTATATGTTGAATGTAAATGACAGAAAGATGTAAAAAATTATGACTTAAGATCGTCAATTGTGAAAGGTAGAATTATTAATGAGATTTATAATAAAAAAGATAAAACCAAGTAGCTGGAAATTTGAAAAGAGGGGCGAGGAATTATTGATTTTGAATATCAACGTACAAATTTTGAAATTGAAAGAGATAAAATTTTGTTAAAAGGATTATAAATTTATTAGTAATAAATTTATAATCCTTTTAACAAAATTTTATCTCTTTATTGAATCATTCATTTATTATTTTATCCTGTTGCCCAAATATTTTATTTCCAATTTATAAATTTTTCCTCGGCAATATTTTAAAACTATAAAAGTAATAAAAATTTATAAATTGGAAATAAAATATTTGGGCAACAGGATAAAATAATAAATGAATGATTCAAGAAAATTTTTAAGAATTAAAAAGAAAAATTATATAGAAAAGTGTTAAAAAGGTAAAGGTTTCAAAAAATGTTAAACGGAGATCAAGTTTAAGAAAACGGATCACTAAATAATTATAAGAACTCAAACTAAACAAAAAAAAAAGGATTGGAAAGGAAACACAAGTGTTAAAATTTAAAAGTGAAGGAAAACAGATTTATTCAATAGGCGACTCCAAAATTAGAACAGAAAAGTGACAGGAATTGGTGACAGGAACTTAATTAAATGAACACGTTTATTTAGTTTTAATAAGTTACGTTTAGTATAATCTATTAAAAAATATAAGGCAGTTCATATCTATACATTTTTAAATAAAAATTTTTATATATTTAAACGAAATTTAAGATTTTTTTAATAGGTTAAGAAATTGAATTTCTGTGATTAGAACAACGGACTCTGAGACATTTAAATAATAATAACTTGCATATAACGTGGTTCAAATAATTTTTATTTACTTGCTGTAATCGTAACATTTTTGATGCCGCAAGGTGGTGTAACTTTCATCATTACTATAACAATATAAATAGAAAAATAATTATAATAATAATAATAATAAAATTATTATAGTTTTTGATAAGAAATTATACTCAAAAAATTCTCCAATGGTGCAGAAAACTTTTGAGTATTACATAATTTCTTCTTTATATGTTTTAATGGTTATTCCTTGGTATGAAATGGTATGAAATGGTAAGAAATTGTAAATTTTGATTATCTGTAATATTGCACTTTTATTAACAATACTTGTAATTTGTAACGGAGCTACATATTTACATCCGATCCCTCTGGTGTTGTAGGAGTGATAAAGTTCTTGATCATTAATAAGATCCGTTTTTTTATACCAAATGTACGACTCTTGGAATATGAAAATCCTCGGAGCTCAATGGATATTCGCCAAAACACTATTCCATACTTAAGGCGAGAACAAATATATACATAATATGCTGAAAGTGCAGTGGCTTCATTAACGGAGCTCAAATTATGCGTGATACATAATTAATTGAGAATATTTTGCCCGCAAGGTATTCTATACGATGTTTCCAATTCAATTGACAGTCAACTTTGAATCCTAGGAACTTCACAGTCGTGTGCCTCCATCAGAGAATCTTGATACTTAACTGTAATTGTTCGCCATAGTAATTAGATACATATATACATTTAACTACCGAGGATGATAGTCTATAATTGGGAATAGCAGTCAAGGCAAATGAAAGGATGTACTCTTTTAATTAAGTTCTAATCTCTTAACAGTGTTATTATCTTCATCAGAGCTACATAGAGAGGAATTTGCAAAGAAACTTAATAAAATTGGCTATCATTTTGAAAACAATTGAAGAAACATTGCCGCACTGACACTGCTTCAGTGTAACGTCTACTGTAGTAGCAGTTCTGAGAATGTCCCTTGCAAGATTGGACGAAACGTCGGTAAAGAAAGAAGTTGTGCCAAGCACGCACTTCGAGCTTGGAATCAGAGAAGAAATCATGAGGAAATTTACAAATTCAAAAAATCTCAATCAGAGAAGCGGAGATATTCTTCAGAAGCAAAATCCAAAGTTTTTTCTGCATCACTGGAGAGATAATCAACAATTGTACCAAAGCAGGTATTGTCAAGACATCAATAAATATAGAAGCTGGAGGTGACAAGAATTTCTTAAAAACTACTGGAGATTAAACGTGGTATTTTCAATACGATTCAGAAACCAATCATTAAAGTGCTGTATCTCGTTTAGGGAAATTAAAAATCATAATAATGCTCGTTCAGTTTTTACCATCCCAACGGTTAATGCTGTCAGGGTGCTGTTAAGGCTGTCATCTTATTGTATTGATGATTGTGGTAGGTCGTATTGTTGTGTTAGTAAATTGTAACTGATTTTTAAAAAAAACAAAAATTAATTTGTTTTGGCTTCATTTTCCCGTATCGATTCGATTCAGCTCCGTACGAATATTTTTCTTCCCCAAACTCCACTAGATGATAAAAGGTAACAACAGCATTCAATCAGTAACATAAGAAAACTTATTAGCTTCACTTCTTATTTCAAATAAATAAAATGATCGTTATCAAGATTCCTTAACTATTTTGGTTTTTTTAAAGCAATTTTCGCTATTTCTAGAACAGCGTGTGTATTCAATAAACCCAAAATAAATTGGAAATACAGCATCTGCCACTCATAAAGAGGCATTGGCCTATTTTGTTAGGCTATAGAAATAGAATTTATTGAATGTAATTAAAATTACATCAATGTCAAAATAAATTAATAAATATAATAATGAAAAATGTAAATACGTAGATGTAAAAGCGTAAGTTTATGACGCAAAACGTTGTATATTAATGAACATCGTTCACAAACAATACATTAAAGTGCAACACAAGATAGCGTATAAATCAATCCTTTTAACAGCTAATACAGATAAATCAACACAGGCACTCACTCGCGGAATAATATCCGTGCATTAGTAGCATTTTTCGTTATGTTTCTTCCACAAGTGTTTTCCATTTTAATTGACTGACCATGTTCATACCTAGAAGCCTTACAGTAATTATTTTTTCCGTTTTATTTGTAGTAATTTTTGGGCACTGCGTCTTTTCGGAATTCAATTTCAGTTTATTTACCTTGAAACAACCGTTCTGCATAGCAGAAGCTTTTCTGCTTTTCACGTTGATACCTTCTCTTGAACTCTTGCAAGAAGGTTGCCATCGATGTTGCCAATGTCATGTCGTATTGCAGCCTTCAACTCTTTCAGTGTTCTCGGTCTCCCTAGATAAACACGCGACTTGAGGTAGCCCTATAGGAAGAAGTCGCAAGTTGACAAGTCTGTCGAGCGAGGAGGCCACAAAATATCGCCGAACCTGGAAATCACACTACATCTGCCATCGAAGCTCTTGCTGTGTTGGTGGTGGCCCCGTCTAATTGGTATCACAAATTATGTCCACTAATTCGTCGTCTACAGACTTCCGGAACAAAAAAGTTGTTGAACATGTTTATGTAGCGAACAGAGTTGACTGTCACTGTCACTCTGTTCTCTTTGAAAAAGTAAGAACCAATGATGCAATGCTTAGTGACCCCACAACAAACTGTACCTTTTCAGCTATATAGAGGGGTACATTCAAATGACGGGGATTGTGTGTTGCCCAAAATCGTCAGGTTTGTTTGTTTAAATAACCATTTAGGTAAAAATGCGCCTTATCACTCATTATGATCATCGCATTTTCGTTTTCTTCTAAAAAGTGTTCACTCGGAACTCAAAGATTTTGTAGATTTTGTTACGAGGAGACGAGGTATATAGTGTTTGAATAACATAAATAATAATAACATTCTCGACAAATGCTTCTTTTTGGATGAGGCTTGGTTCCATCTTTCAGGATATTTAAACAAGCAAAATATAGGAATTTGGTCTGCAGAAAAGCCTAATGAATTTGTGAAAACTACGCTATACCCACAAAAAATAAGCGTCTGGCTAGCAGTTTTAAGAAGACTAATTATTGGGCCTATATTTTTAATCAAACCGTAAAAGATATCGAAATGAATTATTAGAGCTGTTTATTAATGAACTTCATGATGATGAACTTACAGAAGGATATTTCCAGCAAGATAATGCACCAGCGCACAAATCTCGAGAAAGAATAGCAATTTTGCAGGAATTTTACGATACAAGAATTATTAATTTCCTCAAAGATCTTCAGATTTTAGAATTTTAGACTAATTTATTTTTCCATATTTAAAGAATGCCATTTTTAAGGCTAGACATCACACAATCGAAGAGCTTTGTAATGCTATTGTGAAGTTTTGTCCTGACAAAACCCAAGAACTCCTAATAAATGCCTTTGAAAGCATGAAGTGTAGGGTTAGAACATTGTAACTTTACCTCACCAGAATTTTAAATATTTATTTAGTTTTACCGCAATATGGAGTCGTTATTTTAAGTGAGCGACCCAGTATAATCAGTATATCGTTATAAATTGAGCAACTTAATTATTTAAATTATGAACTTTTAGAGCATTCATCATATTTACCTGACACCTCCAAAGGATTATTATTTAATAATATAAAATATTATTAAAAATCTGGTTCACTATTAATATTTTTTGTGAACGTGTCCGAATATATCCCTGGGATATGTTCGCACCCGGATACACGGAGCACAAATACAGGTTCACAAAAAATATTAATAGTGAACCTGTATTTGTGTTCTTCACACCAGATTTTTAATAATATTTTATATTATTAAAAATACCTTTGCATTATACAAAACTGGTGGGGTTTTACCCACTCATGTATGTTTCAATTATTCTGATACATAACACATGCGGTTAGTCCGTAGTATGAGTGAAGACACAAACAAAATAGTTTCTAGAGAGACGGCTGTGCCATCTTTGGAAGGGCGTCGTTGGTTCGCATTGGTTGTGTGGACAGGGCGAGGTACTTCGGCTGTCTGACAACAGGCGGCGCTGAATTTACTTCTACGCTCGATCTGGATAATTTCTGTGATATGGCGATGTGGTTATTTTTCGTGAATGTGTCTGAAGATATCCTGAAGGCGAAATACGTATCTGCGTCTCTGGGGAGGGATATGTTCGGACACGTTCACAAAAAATATTAATAGTGAACCTGTATTTGGATTACTATTTCTTTAAAAAATTTCTTTAAAAAAATTTCTTTAAAAAAAAAATATCTGGATGTGAACGGAGAAAAGGTTAAAGGCGCCGACAAATTTCGTTTTTAATATCTTATTTATGCTTTTGTCATTTAACATAAATATTTTCAAACAGAAATTAATTTATTTTGATTAATAGATATTTATTTTTGATTATAGTAACTAAATATGTAGTTTTAAATTTAGCACTTCGTATACACCGATTTAATATATTGCGGATGCACGCTGCAAATAAAGTCTGTAGCTTAGGTAAAGATTTAACATATCCGCTTCCCGTTCAGTAAAATTTGAACAGCATATTAAGCATTTATTTGTTATATTTAAAAATATATTGCACTCATAAAAGATTAAATTTCCATTGGTGGAACTGTTTTCGATGTGTTTAAATTTATAACACTTACTAATATGTATATAGTAGAACTAATATTTATTGTGTTTTGATGAAAGTAAAATATACATCCACATGAGACCAACGAAATGCATTGTTGTAATAATATTTATAAGAAATCGAACGGATCTCGAACTCCTTAAGATTGCTTAATTTACATCGCACATGTTTTCACACAGTATGGTTGATTCGAAGGTAATTTTATATAACAAATAAAGACTAAGATCGGTGTATACTGGTATTTTTCTTTTTAAATCAATAATCATCAAAAACGCAATATTTTCCTGACTGTAATGGCAACTTCACCGCCTAAAATAAATTTATTTGACGCCCCGGCAAAACCAAGATGTCTCTCGTCGAAAACCTGATTCATGTTTATAAATGTCTGTATTGTATCAATATTTTTAGTGCCTCATATTTTCTACGCTTTGTTTACAAACAGTGTATTATTCTCATTTCGTATTAAACAATACTTAATAATAAATATTTTACGGTTATATTTACTAATTCGAGATACATTTGCGTTGTTTACGTAAATGATTTAAAATGTAAGTTTTTGGAAATGGAAATTTTTCTGGGAACGATGTAAGTAAACGAATTTATTGTTTTTTTTTAAAGTAATCGCTTTTGACATCAATACACATTCCCAAGCATTTCCATTCTGATACAAATACTTCGGGAAGGAGTGCCTCATGTTTATGTTTATGATTTGTGATTTTTCACAAGGTACTAAAATCAGGTGAATAAGGACAATGATTCATTCAGTATTAGCTAAAAATCAAAGATTTGACTTGCTGAGTGAGAGCTGACGGTTCAGACAGCTTAAAATAATTACATAGGTACGTGTGTAGTTGCTGTAATGTCATTCATTTTTATTACATGTAATAAGCAATATAAACAATTTCATGACAAATTTGTATTAATAAACTAATTATTGTATGTACACGTATGTTTATTACCAGGATGGTTTTGTTAAATATGGTTATGTGGAAAAATCCATTCACAATTCGAATTATACGCCATACTTAACATAACCTATTTCTGACGTTTCGAAAAATACGGACTGAAGATTGTCGGTAAGTAACGGGTGTTCAGAAACATTCGAAGTCAAAGTAGTCCTTGAAAATATGAAGTCATGTCTGAGATAGATTGATTTTTGACAGACAACAGTTGACATTTAATAATTATTACAAATCAGATACTTAACCCTTAACCACCGTAGTCCAATTGTCGCATTGTCACCGTAGGGGCGTCACGCAGACATCGTTGGTTTTTGGTTTTTATTAATAAAATGTGATAATAATTTTCTCGTTATATCTCTTAGATATGTTACTAGAAGGTATATAATATTAAAAAAGTCAACAGATAATAAATTTAAAGAAATTTATTTAAAAAAAGTTGTATTTTCTTTGCAGAAGTGTAATTTTGAACATTTTTTACGTACGCTTTAACTTAATAATTTTACAGGATTTAAACAACACTATAATATAAAATAATATCGGTGTTTGGAAACTAAAAGAATACCTCTTTATAATAAAAAAACAAAATTTAAAGAAAAATGAAAATATGATAAAAATTACAAGGCCTGATTTATTGGAAATTTTTCTTACAGAGTATACACATTTTCGATGAACATTTTAAACATATTGGTTTACGACAAGCAAAACACATATAGCTTGTCCGTCTTCTCAGTTTAGAGGGACAGGTGAGGCAATTTTTACGTTTTTCAAATTTTTCGACATTGTTTGAAACAAGTGGCTCACCGGGGATTCCCAGAATTCGATTTATTGTTAATCGTAAATCTCGTTTTAGTTGTAAGTTTTGAGCCCTTCTAGCTAACTGTGGTTGGACCAACTGGTCGGCGAGTACCTTTATAAAGTCTGCTTTTTCAAGTTTTTCATTATCTTTCTATGTTTGATGAAGAACATGAGCATTAACACCACTTATATCTAACAGTCTGAAAAATATTGCCATGGGCCAACGTTGAGTACGGCGACTAGTAGTGTGTTTAGCACACTTTTCATCTAATGCATTGACCCCCGATTTAGTGAAATTATAAAAGGATAATTCCGGCTTTTTAGTTTCAGGATCGTATGTTTCGGTGTGGTGCATCGATGACACTAAAACAACTGCCTTGTACTTCTTTGGCACGTAGGATACGAGAGTCATATTTTGAGTAAAACCAAATAAAGAAGTTTCACATTTTCTAACTCTGTTAGGTAAAAATTGCTGGGGGATTTCCCTTTTACTCTTCTTCATGGTACCTACATACGTTAGCCCTGTTTTCTTAAGTACTTCCACCAATTCTATCGACGTGAACCAATTATCCGCTGTCACGTTTCTATTAGAATTAACAATAGGCTTAGTTAGTCTCACAACAGCTTGAATGGGTTTACTGAACTTTTTTTCGTCTTCATTTAAACCAATACCATCGGAATTTTTCCCACTGTACACGTACGCATTATACAAATAATGATTTATAGCATCTGTCATACACATTATCTTTAGCCCGTACTTACATGGCTTGTTTGGCATGTACATTTTATATTTACATCGTCCTCTGAAGGCAACTAGCATTTCATCCACGGTCATATTTGCACCTGGGGAATACATAGCCTGGGAATTAGCAATTAACGCATTGAAAAGTTCGGAAATGGGAGCCATTGGGTCTTCCTCTCGTCTGAGATTTCTGTCATCAGGATTGTCAAATCGTAAACAGCTAAGTAAAAATGCGAATCTGTTTTTACTTAGAACACAACGAAAGATTTCACGTCCCGTACCATCAATAGTAAAAATTCGTTCAATCTTCTCATGGTTAGAATTAAAAACTGCTGAATAACATAACAATCCTATGAAAGCTCTTAATTCCTCCATATCCAAATCCCCCAGCTCTGATCTCTTCGGATTTTTGTACTTGAGCTTTTCTTTTTGTATTTTGACATTAGTCCAGTTCAAAACCACACGCAGCATTTCTTCCGAAAACAGTAAACTCCATACCGCAGCAACTTCTGCTCTAGCACCCAATTTAGCAGAAGGACGCAGGCCCGGTAATTGGACAATTATATTGTGGTTTTGTGTTCTACTGCGCTTGACAAAGTTTGTTGACACCCACTTGAAGCGATTTTTTCCATAATACACCTTTTTTGTAATGTTATTATTATCTTCACCATCACTACTTAGACTTTCATCGTTATCGTTTATTACAGCCTCTTCTTCACTCACTGCTTCAAGTTCCGAATCGGAATCATGATCACTTACTTCGTGGTGATCTACAGAAACAGCATCATTGTCACTTTCACCGCCATCAATTTCATCAATCCACTGTAGAATCACATTTTCAAAGTCAGGATCGTCATAGCGAACTGTTTTTGTAGATCCAGAAGCACAATCCATTACAATAAAGCCCTTTCAACTAAACTGCGCAAAATTTGTAAAACTTACGAAAACGCCGTAGCGGCGTCTGAGAGATCCAGGACAAACTTTAATTATTTATATTAGGGAAACAAATGCGTCTATTGCCACAAAATGCTAGAAACATACTGATACACGTTCAACTTGAAGGTACGTAGACGCTAAGTATAGTTAGTCAAAGAGGGGGTAAGTTATTAACCAATGAAGAACCTGATGCGTCTCAGAGACGCCGCTACGGTGGTTAAGGGTTAAGTAAAGATATACGATTTCTCGTTCAGAGCCCACTTGACTTCGTTTCTGAATGTTTCTGAACACCCGTTATTTTTTTTGCGATTATGCAAGTCACTAAATGTATGTAACGCGTGGATTGTAGTTGATTCGGGCATTTTCCACAGATGTCGGTAGCTTACTAACTGGTGTTCAGAAACATTCGAAGTCGAGTGGGCTCTGAACAAAAAATCGTATATCTTTACTTAAGTATTAATATACTAATTTGATAACCTATCAAATTGTATGAAGTAAATGTATCAATCTATCTCAGACATGACTTCATATTTTCAAGGCCTACTTTGACTTCGAATGTTTCTGAATACCCGTTATAATTAGTTCGTGTTACTATATAAAACCGATTCTGATTTAAATAAAATGCAATTAGTACTGAACTTAATTAATTTCATTATCGGTCTATTTCTTGGTTAATATTCAAACAGCATGAAAGAAAATGTCAAGAATTTACCTCATTTTATTCGCACATGAAGCTAATTTTCCTTTTCTTAACACCATAAGTACCATAATTATATTAATAACGAATGGTTTTAATGTATTTGTCAAAAAACAACCACACATTCACTTTACCATAAATAGGGGAAGGTGGGGCGGAATATTAGAACAAATATAAAAGTGTATGGAGATTAAATATTAGACATATTTTGGTACAAAAGTAGTACCTACACTATATACTTAACATATATCGCGTGCATTTAATAAAATTTATCATATTGCAAGAGAAAAAGATAAATCTTTGAAAAATGTATTGTGCCCCGTTGTACCCCACAGGTGGGGCAGAATGGGGCACCATTAATTATAATAAAACAACGTGGTTTATTTTCAGTTAGAAACATATATTTGAAAAATCTATAGAAGGCGTTATAAACTTCAACTAAACAAATTATTGACAATGCTCGCACACAAGGACATGTTCGTCGTCATCACTGTCTACCCCTGCGCAAGCGTTATGAGCCCATTTCTTGCATGCTGAACACGTAAGCCATCCTTCAACAGATTTCGACCACCACTCTCCACAATAAAGGCATTCCGCATCAGAAACATCTGTGGACGACTCTGAGTTTTTTTTTTTACTATCATATGTAGAATTAGGATTAATTTTTCTCTTTGCTTTTTCTTTTTTTTCCCCAAAGGTTTTCTTGAAGTAAGTACCGCCTCCAGTTCATTTTTATAAGGAGTGGACGTTAATACCGCAGTTTTGCCTCTTTTACGATTCGTTCTCTTAACTATTCCTTTAATTTTTGGAAATGGTAAAGCCACTTCTGGCGATAAGCAAGGAAAACTTGATTTTCTAGTTTGGATGTCAGGCCAAGAAGAGCATTGTGGTTGAGGATTTAAAATGTCGCTTGCAGTAAGTGTTGTCTCCTCAACTTCTTTGGGAGCTTCAATCGTGTCTACTCGTTGAGGTGTGGTTGGCGTTTCTTCACTCGATGTAGGATATCAACATTTGTTAATTGATTTTTATTTGATATTCTTGGGGGAGGCGACTCGTCCTTACTCGTTTCAAGTGCCTCCGCATTATAGAATTGAATATCTGTGGTAGAAGCCGGTAAATAATCTGTTTCAGTGAAGACATTTTGATCAGCAGGCCAAATTCCAGTTTTGCGAAATCCGTTTAGAGCTGTTTTCATAGATGCTGCATTTACAAAGGCACTGCCAAAAAGGGTAGAAATTTGAGATAGAGTCACCACCTTACTTGGATTGCTGCGGAGCCATGTTCTAACTTCATGTTCATAGAAAGTGCTGAGCGGCTTCATGAATGATACGTCTAATGGTTGGATTCTATGTCTGGCATGTGGTGGAAAACACAATAAAATAACCCCATTTTCACGTGCACGCAAAATAAGATCCAAATTTTTTGTATGGGTTGAATGCCCATCTAACAGGAGGAGCACGGGACTTTCTTTAGTTGCTTTGGAAAAGATAATAAATGATTCAAACCATTTCATAAATAGCTCTGTTGTAATCCATCCTGAATCACTGACTTCTACAAATGAATCAGGTGGCAATCCTATCTCAAACGTCTGTTGCTTTCGTTTTCTTGGAAAAATAAGCATAGGTGCCATATATGCTCCTGAAGCAGAAAAACAAATTTCGGCCGTTACGGTTTCACCGCGTTCTGCAGATGTTAAGACACCTACTTGGCGTTTTCCTTTTAAGGCTAATACCTTTGTATGTCCCTTTGAATTTACAGTCAACCCAGTTTCGTCGCAGTTATAGATGCGATCACCGGTTAACTTATATTTGTAATTAGTGTATAACAGCAAACGAAAGAATTCAGATACGGCAACTCTATTAAAACCCATTGCGCGAGCTCCGGAGGTTGATTCTGGCTTGCGCAATGTTAATGTTGGATGTCGTTTTAAAAAACAGTCCATCCAATCTTTTCCAGCCATTTCTTTGTCAATATTAAACCTGTGGGCACAATTATTTTTTACAGCCAATTCATATGCAAGACGGCGAAAATCAGTCATAGTGAGACCAAACAATCTCATTTCCATATCTTTTAAGTACTTCTCCAATTCTAACTCTTGTTCAGTTGAAAAAACACTTTTAAATTTACCCTCGGATTTATCGATTTTAAAATCTTTCTCATTTTTCTTTTTCTTCTGCACATATGGTAGTCTAAGGTAGTCTGTGGGACACCAAATTGCTGGACAGCTTTTTTGAACCCCATTCGTCCGCTATCGACCGATAAAACTGCTTCATTCATTGATTCTGTCGATCAGTTTTGCCGATTTGTTTTACGGACATAATTACGTACCATCTATAAAAAAAGAAAAACTTTGTATAGATATTAGTTAACGTAGTGAATCAATTTATAAAAGCTTTGCTGTCGTTATAGACACGGGGCGCAACGGGGTACTACCCCATTCTGCCCCAACTCATTGTGCCCCACGAGTTGCAAGTTGATTAAATGTGATTTATAATTCTATACAAAAACATTAATAAACCAAATACTTGATCTAACTAAAGGCAAACAAGTATTATATCTGTCAGTAATTCCAAATTAACGTAAATAAATAGGAAAATAACTTACCGTTCTGTTCAATATTAATAAAAGTTATAAGATCTTCGTAAAATTTGTGACGTCCGCAACATAACCTACGTACGCAACGTTTGTTGACTACTAGACGAAAGCTGGAGCACAATCACGGTAAGAAGGATTTCGGCCACATTCGACGATACGATAGGATTTTAGAATGGGTACCCCGTTGTACCCCGTTACCCCGTTCCGCCCCACCTTCCCCTATCTTTATTAAATAACTTGTTTAATAAAATTTAATTATCTGGACCTGGAAGTTTCTTCAAGTCGAGATAGAACGCACGAAGTCAGAAATCAAACCTATAAAGCATGCAGAATATCCGGAGCTCGCAAGGATGCCATTTGGTATTTGGTGTAATAAATTCATGAGTAAGCAAGCCAAAGTCAGAATATGAAAAACATACGTCGACGCCCATAATGACATTTGCTATGCAGACAAGGGCTGCTAAAAAAATGTATTATGAACAACCGATATGAAATACTGGGAAACATCTCGGGGTACGAGATTATCTTTTCTGGGAATGTCTAAACAACCGACCGCATAGAACCGGAACAGTGTTCTAATAAGCGGCGTGCAATATAACTAAAATATTGCATCTGTTTTTGTTCCTCAAGAAAATGTTCATATAAGCTTCGATATCTATTAAGCGTCTGTTCTATTAAGCAGAATGGACTGTATATCATTACGTTACCCATAGTCCTACAAAATATTGCTAATTTAAAATAAAACATAAATTACATTTAGAATTTATTTGTAAAACTACCTCAAAAATACAACTTAAAATTATAAAAACACAAGCACAAGTATTTCATGTATATATCATTATGTTACCCATATTCGCAACGTTAACATTTTATACATGTTCAATATGGTTTGTTGTACCAAACGCAGTGGCGGTTCCTAATGAGCAGAGACCGGACCATCGGGTTGAAATGACGTCGTCATTACGATGGACGATATAAATAGTCTACAACATCTGTAAGTACATCACGCAGTTATTGAATGCGCTATTGATCTGGCTAGCGCGCACATCTGTTTTCATCGAGAATTGCGACGTTTTTTGTTGGATATTTACAGTTAATTTTCTGTTTTCATGGGCGTAGATAGAAGCGTGTGGAGTTTTACTAATTTAGTCTATTTATTATTTTCGTAAGATAAATAAAGTGCTGTGAGTTAGTTTCTTGTTTTCATAGTTTTAACTGTTAATTATATCGTAATTTTTGTGATAGATCCTGTTTAATATCGTTTGATTGAATTTACTTTTCCCAATTATTTCGACGTAAATGTGTATTGAATTTCGTTAAGTTTCAATAACTTACGCATACATTTTTAGTTTTCATTTATTTAGATTTAGAGCATTGTTTACGTTACTTTTTCAGATATGATATGGAAGAACGTCGAAAACGGCATCGTCAAACAATGGCGAGTTGGATTGACGGTCATACTGATTGTATGTACATTGTCAGTGATTCCGAAATTTATTGCAAAATCTGTGAAATATCATTCAAAAATTCCATGAAATCGCACGTACAACGTTACTTAGCATCGCAAACACATGCACAGAAATTGGAACCGATTGGAATCTGACAATTTTAATGAAGAACTCTGTGAAACTTTTATGGCGGCTAATATTCCATTAAATAAACTTAACAAACCCACTTTGAAAATATTTCTCCAAAAATACACTGGTCGAAATGTTCCTGATGAATCTACCTTACGCAAATATTATGTTTCTAAGTGCTACACGAAAGCAGTAGAACGCATTAGAAGCCATCTTTCAAATCAGTACCTCTGGATAAGTGCCAACGAAACTGTCGGACGCTGTGTGGTAAATGTTGTAGCTGGTGTACTATATCCAACTATTCCATATAATGCGTATGTAATAGCAACAAAAGTTATAAATACAGTTGATGCGGAAACAGTTGCTAAAATCAATAACGAGAATATCCAAAAAATACTTCATTCGGACGACAGGTACAAAGAAGTGCTGCATATATGTTAAAAACAGGCAGACTATTAAAGGAAACATATCCTAATATGCTGCATATTACTTGTGTAGCACATGCTCTCCACAGAATCTGTGAATATATCAGAGACACCTTTCCAGAAGTTGATAGACTTGTATCCGATTTTTTTAAAAAGTTTTCAGAAAAGCACCATTGAGAGTAGCTCTTTACAGGGAAAAACTGCCATCTTTGTCACTGCCTCCCTCTCCAGTAATAACTAGATGTGGGACATGGTTGGAATCTACTAGTTTTTACGCAAAGAATTTCAATAGTTTACAAAATTTCGTTACATGTTTAAATGACGATGCTCGGAGTATTTCTGAGTGCAAGGTACTAACATAAATTCCACATTTAAAAAATCAGTTGTACTTTCTTCAGGGAAACTTTGAAAATTTGCCAAAACTAATCACTTATTTCGAAAAGCAAAATCTCAAATTAAGTGATGGTTTAACGACATTAGATGTGGCTATTAATAATTTGAAAAGTATTCCAAGTGACTTCGGATGTGGCCTTCGGCAAAAGTTAGACGCAGTGTTTAATAGAAATCCAGATTTAATAACAGTGCGGCAATTGTATATGAGGACAATGCCGCAACATCTAACTGCAAAATACGCGGAAATAAAAGAATATTTCCAGTATGCACCTATAACCAGTTGCGATGTAGAAAGGACGTTTTCTATTTACAAGGATGTATTTCATTCAAAGAGAACAAATTTTACAGAAGAGAACCTTGAGAAAGTATTGCTAGTAAATATTAATACGCCTTTACTCAACTTGAACTACAAAATTAACAAATAAAAATGTATTTCGTATTTTGTAACCGTATATATACCCGTTTTCTTATTATAAGTATAATTATATAAATAAAATTAAAAACTTTAAAAATACAAATGTTCAATAGTACGCTCGTGAGCGATGAGTCATCAATCTCTCGTGTTCGGTCTCTATTGATGACGTACAATGTAACCTGCTGCACGGACGGACTGCTTCGAACAATTTCGGTTGCAGCTACTTGCTTCTTTCTATATATGAACGGAGTATTCTCATCCGTGCAGCAGCTTACATCGTACGTCATCAAGTACTGGCACTGCCTGAACGTTGACGCTTTCTGGGCGGTGAATCTGACGTGTTACTCGGATCTGCTTGCACATCTTGTTTTGTATTTAAAAATATAGATTTGATTTAGTACAACGGTAGATAACGATAACAATGACAGAAAAATGCAAGGGAGCCTTGCCAGGTTATGTTTGTATACTAAACAGTAAGTAAACATAGCCAATATTTCTAGATTTGTTTTCGATATTGAACTTGGTTGCAGAAGAACCACTGAAATTCTTGAAAAATAAGTAACTTTTGGCGAGATATTTGAATCACTCCTTCTTATTCTGAGACGCACCATAGTTTATTTCATAAATGCCCCGATGTGACAGGAAAAAGGTAAATATACTTCATGTGTTTGAGTCTTTAAACAAAAAGAGTGGTAGACAAGAAATATTATAAATGATGCCACAAAAAGAATAAAATATATATATTTTTGGCATCATTTATAAGATTCTTTTGGGACTTTTTAGGGGGTCTGGAATCCACAACTTTTATATCAGTTCGACAACTTCTTGTCCGCCACTCTTATTTGGTTAAAGACTCAAATTCATGAAGTATATTTACCTTTTTTTCTGTCCCATTGGGACATTTTGTAATAATCTAACCCACAACTTTTTGAGAATACATTAATTACACTTTGACAAATGTTACTAGTTTCAAAGCTATCTTAAATTCATGCAGGCACATCGTTGGGGAAGGGTAAACCCAAAACCTATTCTTGGGTTTAATTTATGGGTTTCGCAGGTTTCAATTACATTGATAATTAAGACTGATTAATTAATTTTTATCTAAAGACAACTTAGTTGGAAAGTAAAATGATGTTAAATTCGAAATCTATGACTCACTTTACATAATACACATGAAAACAAAAATTTTTTGGGTTCAATGGACTTGAACTCGGAACATGTGGTCCACAGGCAAACGTGATGACCACTAGATTGCGCTCAATTTTAAAATTCTTCTAGTGGTAGTTCCCAAAAATTGTTAATAGCTCAGCTTGTAATAAAGGTTTTTAAAATCGAAAAAAAGTGTCATCTGCAGCACATAATGTAGATTGCTTTCACAAATTTTCAACCATTTATTTGAATACCCAGGATTCGAGGAATGTTGAGGCTCGAGGACCAAACTGTTTGCAATATTGCTTCACCGTGTACAGGTTTTAAGGCTGTATACACTTTACTTTTTAAGTCTTCTGTGACTGTTTGTTAAATGAACAAACGTGCTTTCATCTAAATATATTTATTTATTATATACATTTATTGTTGGATATATAACGACTTATAATAACATAAAACTGTTGTGGGGACTGGTGTCTCTTGTTAAAGTATGATTGTTATGTTGATGTTTAAAGTAAAACTGTGTATCTTGATGTACGTCTATACTGTTCTATTGTTGTTTGTTATAATATTACGAATGAGACTGTGGCGTTAAGACCGTGTTACAAGAAGATAAAAATATAGCCCTACCACTACCAATTATTACATAATTAAACGCACATATTGTTGTACATTGTATTGTTTGGTGTCACAACGGGGAATTTTTCTGTGTTCATTTCGTAGAAATTGTACCTACTGGCAACAATACCCTAGGATTACGATGGAGTCTTAAAACTCTAATCTTAACTAATACATAATAAAATATCATTACCAATTAAGTATTGGTATTATAAATCTAAGTATGTAGTTCTGGATCGTCCCTTGTTAAAGTAATAAAATTTATTATACATATTTAGGGAAGGTGATCTTAAGAATTAATATACAGATTAAACCCTTTGTTCACTATGACTCTAGGTAACGAGTAGTCTAAATTATAAAGTAGGTAATAAATAAATTTTCGAATGTAAAGAATTCTTAGAACCTACGGAAAGTTTTACAATTTGACTGTAATAATAAAATTATATTACACTGGTTTAAATTTGTAAATGCACGTTGAATATTTATAAAATTGGAGATGTTTATGTTTGAATTATATATCCTAGATTTACTTAGATTTAACAATAAAAAAATGTTTGAAATTAAAATATTACAAAAGGATATTAAATGCATTCTCGACAGAGCAATTGGGTCGTCTTTCTTCAAGGATTGGGCGTGAGGAGAGGTAACACCTGTCTCGTGAGCTCCATATGTTATAATGCTTGAAGCTTTTGTGATTGAACAACTAGAAAACTTCCTTTGAATGGATAATCTCTAGTTTCACCAAGATGATGTTACTGTCAATACTGCAAGAACATTAATGCCTTTCGGCAAATGTTTAGTGAACACATAATCTCATGCAAAATCACCTGACTTGTCGATGTGCGACCTTTTCTTATGGGCCACCTTAAGAGCAAAGGCAGCCATTGCTAACAACAATGAAGAAACAACATTGAAAGTCAGAATTCAAAAGGAATTTCGTGAGATATACAAAGAGGTGTTGCATGATGCCATGCAAAATCTCCGCGCTCGATGCTAGGAATGTATACAAAGCCAGGGACACCATCTACACGACATTGTTTTCAATAATTGAAACTTTTTGTTTTAAACCCTTAATAGTATGTAGAAGAGATTTCTTTTTCAACGATAAAAATATTGTTTAACACTGGTGATAATTATTTCAAGAGTACCTTGTATATATACGGTGTCTCATTACATAATTATTGTATTTGAAGTTAATTTGAAGAAGATGCTCTTATAATTAGAGAGATGCATTTGAGCAACGTCCCACCGGCGGCTCGTGTTATCGCGTATATGTACAAAGTGACAGAATAACGGGAATTTTTGAAATGCGTATTGGTAGCCATGAGCAGGTGGTAGCATTGCGGACTAGTGACATTTAGCAAGTAAACACTCCGCCATTTTAGTAATCATGGATCAGTGGAACGGGCAACAGCGTGCGTTAGCTATAAAAAATGTTTTATAAAAACAATGATAGTTTGGAAGCTGCGCAGAGGGAGTTTCGACATTTTTATAATTTAATACGTCATGGTGCTGTTCCGTTAAAACACGCCATAAAAGGTTGGATTAATAACTTTGAAGAAACTGGATCTGCCCTAAAGAAGAAACCAACAGGACGACCAAGAAGTGCTCGTACTCCATAGAACATTGATGTAGCACGCGAGTCTGTCGTACGGAGCACACGTCGTTCAATTCGTAAGCAAGCAGCTGCAGTTGGAATGTCCCGGGAAAGTGTTCGCATAATTCTTCATTTAGATGTAAAATTTCATCCGTCCAAGCTACAGATAGTGCAACAACTGAATGAAAACGATTTCCAGTTACGATTACGATTCTGTCAACAAATGATACCAAACATAAACAATTTCGATGAATTCCTAAACAAGTTGTGGATGTCAGATGAGCCTCATTTTCATCTCACAGGTTATGTGAATAAGCAGAACTACCGTTACTGGGCAGACACAAATTCTAATGACGTTCATGAGCGCCCTTTACACGCTAGTAAAGTATGGTGTGCAGTTTCATCACGTGGGATTATCGGACAGTATTTTTTTGAAAATGGACAGGGAAACACAATAACTGTCAATGTGGATCGTTACGTGGAGATGTAACTTTTGTTACACCTGAATTGAACAACTTTCCACACGTTCAAGAAACCTGGTTTCAACAAAATGGAGCGACATCACACACTGCACGGCAATCAATGGATGCTGTACGAGAATTGTTCGGCAACCGTGTGATCTAAAATTCGGTAACATTCCCTGGCCCCCTAGATCGCCAGATTTATCCGTTGGTGATTTTTTCTTGTGGGTTACTCGAGACGACTCGACCAAGAACCCTGGATGAGTTAAAACAGAGAATTCGGGGGTGAAATTCACAGTATCCCAGCTGAGATTTTGCAGCGATAAATGGGGCATGTATTCGTACAGCAGGACGCCATCTAAAGGATGTAATTTTTAAAAAATGATAAATTCCATCAATGTTTCGTAAATGGCAAGTTTCAGGGTTTCAATTACTATGAATAAAATTTATTTCCTTCATTACTTTTAGTTTTATTGGATTGTAAAAAGATCCCGTTTTTTGTGTCACCTTGTATTTTGTAAGTCGCTGTCCAAACACGGTTCAGTACATTTCGCTAGTTTAAATAATTATTTTGCTATCGGTTTTTAACAGTAATAATTTATTATTCTAAACGAGCGAAGTGCGCTCAACGTTGTCCGGCGGCGACTGACAAAATATATATATATATACGAGGGTTGGTTGATGGGAGAGTGACTTTTCAATGAAAAAGTTGTTTAGGCGTAAAAATATATTTTATTTTTCAACATAGTTCCCTTGCAATTCCACACACTTAATCCAGCGGCTTTCCAATTTTTTTAAACCACCAAAAAAGTAATCTTTTGGAAACTCGTCAAAATATGCATTCGTTTCGGCTATCACATCCTCATTTGTGCCGAATCTTTTTCCACCAAGCCATTTTTTCAAATTTGGGAACAAGAAGAAGTCCGACGGAACCAGATCTGGTGAATATGGTGGATGCGGCAGCAATTCGTAACCCAATTCTTTGAATTTAGCGGATGCAATCGCGGACGAATGAGAGGGTGCGTTATCTTGATGGAACAAAATTTTCTTTTTAAATAAACGAGGTCGTTTTTTGTTTAGTTCCGTATCGAAAAGCGTCAGTAAATTAGCATAATATTGGCCAGTTATTGTGCTTCCCTTCTGTAAGTAATCAATAAAAATTACGCCTTGGCAATTCCAAAAAATGGTAGCCATAACCTTATTGGCTGAAAAAACCGTTTTTTCCTTTTTTGGACGTTCTTCGGGAGAAGTCCATTGTTTTGATTGTATTTTGGCCTCTGGCGTATAGTGATGTATCCAGGTTTCATCTACGGTGACATACCGACGAAAAAATTCTGTTGGATTACGTTTTAACAAAAGTAAACAGTCACTGGAAATTGATGCACGAGTGCGCATTTGCTCTGCAGTTAGCAAACGCAGCACCCACCTTGCGGTTAATTTTTTTAAATGTAAATGTTCGTGTAGAATATTGTGGACCCGTTCGGTTGAAATGTTTACAGCATTAGCTATCTCGCGCACTTTCACCCGGCTGTCATTTTTTACAATAGCACGGACCTTAGCTATCATTTCTTCAGTAGTTACGGTTTTTGAAGGCCCACGACGTTCAGCATCATCCGTGGTCATATGACCAGTTTTAAAGGCAGCAAACCACTTGCAAATCATTCCATGCGAAGGAGCAGATTTACCATAATACTTATGTAACTTTTCTTCAGTGTCTTTAATGTTCTTTCCGCGTAAAAAGTAATGTTTTATTAACACACGAAATTCCTTTTTATCCATTTTTAAATAATATAATAACTTGTTTACTTTAAACGTCCGCCAAATGTAAACTGACAGATCTGCATGAAATTTTAACAGTAGACGTCATTATTGCGACAGTGGTGCCAACTTATGAAAGGTCACTCTCCCATCAAACCACCCTCGTATATATACGCGAGGGCGAACCGCCGGTGCGATGTTACTTGAATGAACCTCTATACTTATAATAATGATTAATGATTACATTGTTTACTTTTGAGTTATTTATAAATTTATTGTTAATAAGGACAGTAACAAAAGCAAATATTGCTCTTCCTCTATCGAATAAAATATTTTGATATTAATAGGTTTGCGGAATTTAAAAGTTTATGATATTCGTTCTTGTTATTAAATTATTATTACAAGAGTATGTAGTGTATACTCGCATAAACGCCTATAATATCATGCTATAAATCCTACCGACAAATACACGAATTTATGCATTAGGAAAATTATTTGTGTACATGAATAAAAGACACGTTAAACTTTATTAGTTAATGGAAAAAAGTATATTTTTGAAAACAGTTTCTCATAACAGTAAAATGGAATGGAAAGCACGTGGAAATCATTGAGATTACTACATTGTTTAATCTAAAGTGCTTGTAAAAAGTTTCTATAAATAACTGTTCCAAATTGTAAATGGAATTAAAATATTCAAAGAAGTCAATTTTTACATTCGTTTTGAAAATATCTTTCATTCTGTAGAACCTATGGGTTTGTTTCTGATGAGTGTATTCAAATTTAATATATTTCAACAATTTAATTTAAAAAATATTCTATTAAGACAATCTTCATGCATTATTGCAAATGTATTTATCGTCTAAAATATGCGTTAAGAATTTGAAGGTATAACAAATATAACTTATTACTTTCTTGATCTAAAATATGCGTCATCAACAAATTCCCTTTCAAAAATTGATTAAAATAAAAAAGTTATCACTAATTATTAAAAATTGATCTCTATTCAATTTATAGAAAGTATTACATCGTATTTGAACAAAAATTAGTAGTTTTTTTTAATAGAATTCCGAGTGACTTCATATAATTATTCTTAAATTTACGCACATACGAGGTACTACCCAGAAATTTCCAGAATATGAAAAAAAAACGTAATAAATTGTTATTACAACTTATTCACTACCATTCCCTTCAGCTACTCTCACTACTTCACTACTATCCCTCAGCATGAATACACCGATCCCAGCGATTTGTCCATGACTAAAAGCAGTCTCAAAACGACGCTCCTTGAGCGTCAGCTGCAACTTCGAAAACAGTAAGAATTCACAAGAGGCCCAGATCGTTCTCCTTCGGTCTTGCAGGATAGCATCATGCATTCTTGCATTTTCCGTCGATGGATAACTGAAACTCTCATCATCATCAACCGATACAAGTCCATTTTTAAAACGGTTGTATTATTTATAATTTTGCGTCTGGCCCAAAGTATCCTCACCAAACGCCTGTTTAAGCATATTCAGAGTTTCCGCTGCGGTTTTACCAAGTTTGAAGAAGAATTTGAAGAATTTTGCGTCAGACATTGTCGCAGAATAACTCAAATACAACTCAAATAAACACAATAACTGTTTGTCATCACCTAGCAAAGTACCGTATGGTAGGCTGACTTAGTATAGACGTAGCTTACATCATCTAGCACTATAGACCTGTACTACCATACCTTACGCGCCACATTAAAATCCCGTGAATTTCTGAGTAGCACCTCGTATATACACATATTGAGTGAGACACAAAACAAGTTTTCAGATTATCTCATAAATTTTTTTAATAAATACGTGAATTACGTGATAATTTACCAAAGTTCCAAATATACATATATACGAATATAACTAAGACTATATGCCGTTTTAATTGGTATTAATAATGGAAATCGTTATAAAAGCAAATATAAAAAAGGAAGAGAAAAATTCGACGAAGATTTACATTTCACCAAAAAAGATAAGTCTTTATAGAAGTACCTCGATCGGCCGTCCGTGTGCGACGGAGATGGATGGACCCACAGCTGGTACGTATTCTTGTGACCCCAGATTTTCAGTTAAGTCGATGTTGGCTTGATTTTCTGTCACCGTTGATTGCTTGGTTGACTGTCTTCCTCGTTGCGAAATATATATATTCCGTTTGTCGGACAAAGAAAACCTAAGCCTAATTACGTCTAATTGTTTCGCAGTAAGACGCTCAAAGTCACCAGCGGTAGCAGGCTTTCTAGTAGCTACCACACACATCCTTTTGAAACCGCTTAATAGCGAAAATTACCATAAAAATTAAGGTATAGCGTGGCGTTTTATTTCGCTTTACGGGGCGCACCAACAAACAACTCTATACACTCGTACATCTCACAGATCGAACGCGTAAAATCGCGCCGTCCGAAGCGGGGTAAACATCAGTTCACACAATCGATTCTAGATAACGCAACTGGGATCACAAAGAAAATAATGAACTAAATTTGATATATATCTTTATCTACAGGGCGGTAAAAACTTACCGTGAAAAATAAATGTAACAAAGTTCAAGCACTTTACCACAGTACTCTTTGTACCACCTCCAAGAGATCTCTCGATTCTACTCTGTTAGGCTTGTGTCATCGATAAAAGCCACTACCCTCCTCAGTGGAAACTTGAATAACCTCGTGGGATCCAATAAGATCTTTTCCGAAATGTTTCTGTCTGAGTCCCTTCAGTTCCTTACAAGTGCCATGTTACATGAAGGCTAGTTTCCTCCTGTTTTTACATCTCCTACACCAGGGCTCGCTAACCAAGTCCATGCTGTACAGATGCTTCCTTAAAGGACAATGTCCGGTTATTAAGCCGGGAATAATTTTTGCTTTTTATTACTGCGAATTAGGTTGGCTGAAAGCTTAACGCCCAGCTGTTTTTGTAGTGTCTTAGTATGGAGTTTACCTTTTGTTAACCTCCATTTTTTTACGTTGTCTTTCTAGCCATGACCAGATCTCCCTTCTAGCGGAATCCTTGACGATTCCACATATAGGTTCTGTTTCTATGAAGTTCATGTTAGAACCTTCTTTGACCAGTTCATTGGCAATCTCATTGCTTTTAATCTCCTCATGTCCTACCACTCACATCAGTGACACAGTTTCGTCTTCTGAGAATCTGTTTACAATGCTTCATCAGTTTAGACCTGGTAGATGGATTCACAATGGCTTTAATGGCCGCCTGATTATCAGTTGTTATGTTGATTTTCCGGCTTCCCGAATTTCCTCTTCTACGACTGCAAACAATCCAGCCTAGAAAACCGTTGTATGTTTCCCCAGTCTTAACGATATCTTCCTTTTAAAGCGCATTCCACGCATACCTGCACCTGTGCTGATTGGATTGTAATCAATCCGTGTACCAGGTACCAGCACTCCGATCGCTCGAGCGACTTTTTGCCTGTTCCCTAGTCGATATAGATATGTTCAACTTAGCTGTAAATACAATCTCAAGGTGCCATACTGTTCGACACATTTGTAATATGGGCTTTCCCAGTATACTTCCTGTGGTATCTGTATGGCCCTCTTATAACCTTATTAGGACACCATAAGTCATTGCCTCAAGATTGCACCCATGGTCTTCGCTTTCACAAATAGTTCCAGCGGAGGAAGACCCTTAATGGAGGTCATTGGAAACCGTCTCTATGGAGGTCTCCGTGTTTTTCATAGCTCCCGTGATTCTCAACAGAGCCTGTCGATGGAGAGTCGCACAAACTACGATGTCAGTTCCGTCCTCCTCCACCAGGCAAATGTCCCATAGGTAGCCATTGGTCTTACTACTATGTACAACCAGTGTACCACACTTGTGTTATGCCTTGATACTTCATTTCATTGATTAGTTCTAGCTCTTGTCCGAACAACCTTACGCTGCCCGGATCGTTTAGTTTTCTCATGTTGGTAAAAGCTATTAACTTTTTTTGTGGATTCACAGTCAATTCCTCCTCAAGGCACCATCTCTCCACAATTCGCAGATCATTTCGCATGATACTTGCCACTGTCCCCGGAAATTTTGCCTGGGATACAATGAAAACGACATCGGTGTTTACCGATGTCGTTTTCATTGTATCCCAGGTATGGGCGCAGGGGTTTCCCTGCGCCCATACTCCCTGGTCATATAATGTTCTGATGAAATTTTCCATGTGGTAGTACTCTTCCTTAACGACACCCTTTTGTCGTCCTCATCGAGAATTTCGATCTTCCGACCATTGACAAACTTTATCATCACTCGAAATTTTATTTTAAATATTTGTAATACTGTGGTACTCGTTCGAATGTTATTTATTCAAATAATATAACAAGCCTGAAATTTTTGCAGTAGTCTGTTTTGACATAATGCAGCTATATAATCCTTTTCAAGCTGCTATAACCAGATTAGGATTAGATTTCATGGTGTGTATTACGTACATGTTAATGTTTAAAGTGTTTTGAAGAATAATACATATTTGGTGTATATTATCGGATTATATATAGGAGTAAATTTACAGCGTACCAATATGTAGAACTATTCTCCTGTACTTATTGTCTCGAATACTATTAAGAAAGAAAAAGGTTTAGACATTTATTTATTATTAAAACACATTGTATTTTATTATATTTACTTACCAAATAATAACGAAAGATGAATTAATGCATTGAGTCAGTCAGGAGACTTGGATCTCATGCAAATGCGTTTAATGGTATATATACAGAGAACAAAGAAGTTTGGCCTGCATCTTTAACCTTTGTGTAAAGTATGTACTATATTTGTTTGCGAAAACTTAGTCGCAATTACCTTGAATTCACGTGCCACATCTATGCCATTAACTATCATGAAATTTTCTAGCAACGCAAATTCCCATTGCTATACATTTATTTTTACATACATATGTATTAATGTATGTGTTAATACTGGCCAGGTTATTTCAAAACCATTCACCTTGTCGTTCTAGCCAAAACAACAATAATTTTTATAATTTAATAAATCGGATATAAATTGCGCATCTGTTCTATTTGTGGTGTCGAAGATTCCTATACCTTCTCTTACTAGCGTTATTAAACAACGCTTAGATTGCATTGAAGTTTTTGGCTTGCGTTTTAAATAGTAATTTATTTGTTAAATAATGATGAAAGAGACAGTATCGATAATTCTTGATATTCTTTTCGAATTAAAATAAAAATTTATTGGCGCTAAGAGCAAAATTATATTGAATTGATTCGGCATTTACTTGATGAAGATCCATAATTTAAAATAGAAATAAAACTACGGTTCTAATCTGAAGATTAGAACCGTAATTTTATTTCTATTTTAAATCAAAATTATATTTATGTTAACGGAAGAAATTATTAAATAACACCAAAAGCAAGCATGTATGGATCTAAAGGTACAGTTGTAGACAATTGGATATTCAAGTTATATTTTTAAAAGTGAAAAAGTATGTGCTTTAATAGATTGAAATGTAAGGTACATTAATTTGATGTATAATAGCTTAATATACTAAGATATAGATAAATCTATCATGGCCGTCGTTCTCATTTAGATTAGATTAGATACAGAAATTTGGGTGTTTAACGAGAGACAGGAAAAGAGGTTGCGGGCAGGTGATGAAATTTCACAGAAGAAATAAAGATAACAAAAAGGAAAGATAAGAAATAGAATGAAAATATAACAAAGGAACAGGGAGTGAAATAAATCCGAAATCCCAGAAGATAGAAAGTTAATACGGTTTTGACGTTTGATAAGAATGGAAGAGACATGTGGGAACAAAACCATTAGAAAAGAATAGAAAAGGAAGTCTTAAGCAAAAACGCATTGTTCCAAATGAAAAACTACTGAGAGACAACCAAGAACTGGAATTCGGCTAAAGAAATAGCTATGCATAGGAAAGGATATAGAGATTTTATACAGAAAAGAAGCAATCAGAGAAATTAATGTCGCAACACCTTTGCGTATAAGAGGATCAGATTATGTTATATGTAGGTTTTCCACCTTTATCCTTAAGGTTCGAAGTGAAGAAACTGCATACTTGCTAGGCTTTTGTACAGTTTATTTTTATGCAGGATCGTTGGAACTATAGTGCTAATGCGTTTGTTGTTATGCCGTCAAAAGATTTACTTTCACAGTTGATCAGTTGTAAATGCTAATGAACCTAGAGAGACGCCCAATTAAAGAAGTGCGAGAATTTAAATCACCCACTACTTACCGTTATCAATTTTAACTGTAAATTCTTTTAAGTATGTTCGAAATAAATTAAATATTGAAATAAATGACATTTAAGGTTCCGATAAGAAAACATACTTTCAATACGTTACAAAAAAATCAATAAATTAAGTTAAGTACGGAAAAAATGTTCTAAGTTTACTAAAAAGAACTACACGCGGGAATGATTGCGAAAAAAATATGAAAACGAAATTGGGCTGATGCCAATCATGGGAAAACAAAGGTAGGGATCCATGACTCAGAAAATGTTAACAGATTTATAATGTAAACGGAAATTCTTTAGTCATATGATCTATTTTACAATTTTTAGTCTTCATGTCGGCAGGTTTAACAATCGGAATACATTTCAATATAATACGCACATTATCGTATATTTTCATTTGTTTTCAATTGAACATTCATTAGTTATCGAAGATATTTGAGAAATTTGGTGTGGCAGATGATCCATTTTCTTTCTACACATAGTACGAAAACCATTGACGTTATTTCTGGTTCCCTCCTATTAATAGCTTCGAAAAAAAAACTTAAAAAGATGGTGTGAAAAAATCCAGAAATTATTCAAGAAAAATCAAAGTAACTGGATTACCTTGAAAGAAAGATAATGATTTTTCATACATTATCTCTTTCTTTAAAAAATTCAATTATGTAGAATATGAATCCAAAACATTGTGACGCGAACCCCAAAATTAAAAACTCGCTGAAAATTGTATTATGTGCAGCCTATGAATTCAGAATGTCTTATGTATTGAACTTACATACACGCACATACACTACAGTGTATGTGTGTGTGTGTGTGTGTGTGTGTTACATACGTAACAGCTGTCGATGTTATTATAACATTGTTTAAATAGCTTTGTATGCTATAGGTTCGATAATCTTATACGAAAAGTCAGCTGTTAAAATTTATATTTTTAGTACGTATGCATATGAATTATTAAAAGAAGATGTAAGACGCGTTCTCTACAGAGCATTTCACGTCCAATTTGGTAACAATCTATCTTTAATCGAACACGTAAATGTAAATCATATGGAACGTACACATGCACACATGTAACGATCGACAACTGACTGAGTAGGGGGGGGGGGGCAATTGTTTCGATACTAAAAGCCGATCAACTGTAATATAAAGAGTAGGAGTACTTACTCTTTATGCGCTTCATTAAAGACAGCGACGGGACAAATATTTTATAAATATCTTTGTCATTTTGTTGCTCGCGTATGAGAGCGAATTTTTCAGATTCATATTCTAGGTAATTATATCTTTCCATTTTTCATACGTTGCCTCTTTCTTTAAAAAAACACCCTGCGTAGTAACATAAACTAATAAATGCGAAACAAAAATTTAATTCCGAATTTATTAATGATAAAAAAAGACATCAAATAATAATTAAGATCAATACTACTTTACAACTGTTAAGTTCTAAGAAAAATACACTCGTAGACAAAAAATTCCGGACACTGAAGTAAATGTCTGTTATCATAATTCAAATTCCTTTTATTGTTTTTTTTTCACCAGACATGAAATATTATCTATGAAATAAGATTTGAAAATTAAAGAAGATACAAAACATTTAATTTATCAAAACAGCCAAAAGAAAAACAATGACTAACCCAAAACATCCAACCCAACCCCAAAAATCTTGGTGTACTCTTTACAACTTTTATGTGTTGTGTTGAAAAGTCGTTTGAATTGTCAGTACTGGTTATTGGTTGACAAAATGCAAGGAGAAAATGTAGCCCGGCCAGTAGCTTTGACAGCAGCCAGTAGCAAAACAGTTGCAAAATGTACTAGCGATGAAATTGTAAGAGTGGTGTTGAGCGCATTGAACAAATTTCAATTTTCAACACACCAACTTTTAATGTTTGTGAGTGACGGTGCCGCTAACATGCTTTCCTTAGGCCGATCTCTTAAAGGAGAGAGTGGCAATCTGTTACATGTAACATGTAAAATCCATGCTTTAAACCTTGTGGCGCAATTGATACCTAAATGTTATCCACGAGTAAATGCTTTAATAGCTCATACGAAGGCTGTGTTTCTAAAGTCCCCAAAACGCACAAAAAAATTCACGAACTGTGCCCCAAAGTGCCTGAACCACCACGGCCGAATACTACGCGTTGGGGAACATGGTTAGAGGCTGCGTTTTATTACTGCGAACATTTGACGTAAAGAAGGTCGTTTTACAATTCGATCCGAATCAAGAAAAGACAGAAAATGTTTCAAGATAGTCAGGTAAAAAGTGATTTAGAAACTATTCGCAAAAAATACTATGGACTAGCGGAGGGAATTAAAAAATTACAAAATGATTCGATGTCGTTTGTGGATTCTGTTCAAATTGTGGATGATATTCACTCACACCTATGTGCGGCGGAATGCGAAAAATATGAGTGTATAATACGAAAATTTGAAAGTGTTATTGACAAGGATTCAGATTTTCCTCTAGATACAAAGACAAATTTGTGAAGGTGCGTCAAAAGATCCATTAAGTTGTCACAAGGATTACTTTAAATTTGCAAATATAACATCACTCGATGGAACGGTCGTTTTCATCATTGAAAAATATTTATTCCGCACGCCGTGAAACAAGTGTGGAAACATATTTATTTAATGATTCAAATATTTAATAGATGCCCCAGTTTGTGATTTCATAGAAGCTTTTTAAAATATGTTTTTTATCATATTTTATGTGTAAAAATTCATGCGTCCGCATCGCCTATGCACACTCATGCAAGTCAAGAATATTATAAATAGTACGTAATAATTACTGAACGCTCGCCTTGATACGGCCACTAGGCACCTCCAGATTGTTCACCGCACTGCACTGAAACTTGCTCCTCTTTGCCGACTCTAATTATATGTAAAATGCAGACAAACTATATAACGTGTGTATAAATTGTCGCAAAAGCTACACGCAGCGACGTTCTTCGTTTGGTTCTGAATAAAAAATCTTAGTGTTAAAATGTCGTATCATGCTTCGTTTGTTTTCACGGGGTTCTTGAAGTTCAGACTTTTAGTGCGTAACTAATCTTTGCTCTTCGATATCTGTTAATAGAGATTC
The DNA here is from genome assembly GCA_935421215.2 of Melolontha melolontha. Lineage (NCBI taxonomy): Eukaryota > Metazoa > Arthropoda > Insecta > Coleoptera > Scarabaeidae > Melolontha > Melolontha melolontha. The sequence goes on along the minus strand of OW285239.1, from coordinate 101,542,918 downwards.
TAAGAAATAGATGCAATTTAGTTTAAAGAAAAAATTTTTACTAGTATTATTTCGTAAACGTTTTCTTTTTGATTTAAAAGCTTGTTTTAAACATTCATTCATTAACGTACTTCCACGAAAAACACATTTGGCAACGTTGTAGAACAATAAGTTTGTATTTCAAAGTGAGTTCAATCAAAATCATTACTGTCAAATTTTGACATTTACGAATTTACGAAGCATGATACGACATTTTAACATTAAGATTTTTTATTCAGAACCGAAAGAAGAATGTCGCTACGTGTAGCTTTTGCGTATATATTATAGTTTTTTAATGCAATTTTCTTTTATTTTATTTATTATGTAATACCTGTTGGACAATATTATTATTATTATTATCCAGTATATAAAAAGTCTATCCTTGAAAACTGTGGTTAAGTAAAAACTTAAACAATGGTATAAAATCTCTTACTACGATTAATATTCGTACCCTAAATACGTATTTCGATAACTAAATTGTTATCATCAGTAGGTAAAATTAATAATCAGATTGTTGAACATGGAGCACAGTAAAGAACCGCAAAACATTTTATACTGGATCCACGTATACATTGTCACATATACGTCAATGTATACGTGGACGCCTTGTAAAGCGATTCTTTGCGTTAGCTTTACTGTACCCCATGCTCAACACTGTGATTATTAATTTTACCTACTGAGGATGATAACTTAGTTGTTAAAATACGTATTTAGGCTACGAGTATTAATTGTGGTAAGGAAGTTTTATACCTTTTTTTAAATCCGGTATGATAAATCCTTTTTTTTTTTTAATCCAGTATGTAGTTGAAAGAAACGTTTTAACCGGATTATGTTATCACTATAAAGCATAGTTTTTTAAGGTGAATAAAATATGATGTGTTTCACGATCATTTTAGAGGAAAAGGAGAAAATAATTTCAACGATATAGCGAAAAATTGAGGATAAATAGAGAGAAATCAAAATTAATTAAAAGAAGATATTGTGGAAGACGGGCATAATATCGTTATCAAACAATGTGATCAAATGGTGAAAACAATATTTACAGAAAAACACATGCAAAAACAAGAAACGACAATAAAATAAGATATGCAGATTAAAAGTATAGAATATATTTCGAAAATATGAAAAAAAAGCAGGAATAGCTGAAAAGAAGTATAGGAAACATGTTATAGTATAATATAATGTAATCTAACACCAAAAAGTAGAAAGGTTTTTAAACAAATCGGTAAATGACAAAGTAAGTTACTTTTATTCCTGTATTAATATTAAAACAAAGATGGCTGTGTATAATTATATGAAGGAGGCAGTCTGGAATAAAGTTTTTAACATCTGAGAAGCTACCTCATAGTTCGAGTTGCCAATTTACAATATAAACGAGTTATACGTAATTGTAAATATTCTTTCTACACTTTACGACGCTATTTTATTCGATTTTTTCATAGAAAAAATTCGCCCTCAAGTAGGAATGGAACCTACGACCTCTGGCTTGCCGGACCATAGCTCGACCACTCAGTCACTGAGCTCAGTGGTCGAGCAATGGCCCGGCAAACCAAAGGTTGTGGGTTCGATTCCTACTTGAAGGCGAATTTTTTCGATGAAGAATTCGAATAAAATAGCGTCGTAAAGTGTAGAAAGAATATTTACAATTACATTACTTCGCGAATACGCAGTTAATTTGAGTTATACGTAAATTCTCATATTTTTTTTATAAAAAACAATTTTAAACTGCCAAAATGCTTCTAAAGCTTCTGTTATGTACTGATAGTGGAGCAAGGAGCATGTCATGTAAGAGTGCCACATTCCATGTTAAAAAGTAGACCCTTACGCTAGCGCCTTTGATGTTCATATGGTAGTACTAAATTCGTAAACAACCGAGATGGAGGCATTTTTAAATTACTATAATGTTTTTTTTTGTCCTAAATATGCTCCAAATACATGTTTAGATCTTTTTTGATCTCATCAATGCGATATATCTATAAATATATAAATCACAGACACGTGACAGTTAATTCTGTTAAAAAATAAATTTACTCTATGTAAGAAAAATAAATATTTAAAATTCAACAAATATATAAAAAAAGCAATATTCTTGCAAAAACAAAATAAACTATATACTCATAACAATCAATAAACAGAAATTCTAACCAATATAAAATAAGGATAATTCTTCATATGCACAAAAGATTTAAAAACCCTAAACTTGTCTACTTACCAAGAACCTAATTTATCTTTTACAAATGCATCAGCTGTCTAATTTTTTTCGAGTTTCAATTCAAAGATCTATCATGAGAAGACCGACAAATGTCATCATTAAATTTCCTAATAATTAAACTCATAGATATATTTAACAACTGCTTGAACTCAAGTTTAATGATCGGAATTAAAACAGGTATACCATTAAAAACTAACATTCTGCAAAGTTACCAACATTTTCTTGTGAATAGAATTTACATGGCCAAAAGATTTTAACGACACAAACATCTTATCGTAAATGGTATTAACATATAATACCAAACTAAGAGTGGGATAAAGAAGATTATTTGATTCACTAAATTCCTTAAACATTGTAAATGTGTGATGAGGTTCTACGTTAGCAGAAAATAAAGAAGATTTACAAACCTCATAATCGGGTAAATTAAGCTTTTTTAGGAGGAATCCACATACATAGGTGACAGCTTGATAATTAAAATAATTCTCATCATTAATTGGAATATTTAGAGAAGAATCTTCTAATTCATTCGTATCCAATGTACTAGTCTTAGCACTTTTAGGCTCAATAAAAGACATAAATGATTGCAGATTAGTTAAGATATGCCCACTATCCTCCTCACAATTGAATCCGATGGAATGAGAAGACACTAAATTATTTAGATGTTGTTCAGAATGATCCTTGCAAACATATTGCTGTGTTCTTTTCTAAACGAGATAAATTGAAAAATTAAATAATGCTGAAAACAGCAATGAAAAATTTAAAACGGGTAAATTTTGAATATACCCTGTAGGAGCATCGATATAACAAATCTAATGTTTATTTTACGTTATTTTCTGTAAAAAGTTTTAATATACAACAATACAGATCGTGTTAAGAAAAACACGTGTGTGTACATTTAGTGATTTTATATTGAATGTCAAATGTCATGTTGATTATTGTATCTCTTTACGTTTCAGTTAATAAGTATGTATTAATAACTTAAAATTTAAATCATGTTATACCTACCAAGATATAAATAGTTATTTATGTACCTAGGTTCGTAAGTACAGTTTTATGGTCGAGAATACGATTGCAAACCGAGACCCGTAGGGTCGAGGTTTGCATGTATTCGAGACCATGAAAGTGTACTGTACGAACCGTGGTGCATATGAGATTTTTCGTCATACCTACGTTTTTTTTAAATAGACGAATTTGAATGATTTTCTACTTTACTTTTACTATATGTATACACATTAGTAACATCAAGTCAGGAATATTTGTCGTATCTATGGTAACCATGTTTGTGTCGATATAAATTTATATTTTTGATAAATGTCAAAGTATATGCAATAGTTTTTCAAAAGTTTTTCTTTCTAAATAAAATATATAAACACGAATCATATAGAGATGGATGCTATTATAGCTTGTACTGAGATTTTGCCGGAGAAATCTAAAAACAGATACAATGAAACCTATAAAATGTTCAAAGATTGGTGTCACCAGAGGTATGTGGAAAGTATTTCAGAAAGTGTAATGCTGGCATATTTTCGTGATAGATCTATGAAGTTAAAATCACCAAACAGTTTATGGTGTGAATACTCCATGTTAAAAACTACCATATTTATTAACGAAAATGAAGATATTTCAAAATATCCTAAATTGAAAGGATTTTTGAAGCGTAAAAATGATGGTTTTAAGACTAAAAAGTCTAGTATCTTTACAAGAGAGGAAATGAATAAATTTCTTATTGAAGCTTCCGACGATACATATTTGTTGATGAAGGTAAGTTTACAGAATGATTCTTTTTAATTCGTGTTCATTCTATACTAATTTTTTGCAGGTTATGATTATGGGAATTGCTGGGGCTTGTAGGAAAGATGAACTAGTTAAAATGAAAATTCAAGATGTGGAAAATAAAAATGATGTAATAATAATTAAAATACCGGATACTAAAAATGGATTAAAACGTTCTTTTACAATTATTGCGAAGGAAGAATATCCAATTAATTTTATGCTAATTATTAAAAAATACATTGGTCTGAGATTAGAAAATTATTATTATTATATTACCAATGATAGATTTTTCTTAAAGTACAGTTTTGGTAAATGTCGAAATCAGCCTGTAGGAAAAAACACTCTCGCAAAAATTCCTAGCCAAATAGCAAAATACTTGTCGTTGGAGAACCCCACTACCTACACCGGACATTCCTTTCGAAGGACCTCGGCAACATTATTAGCCGATTCAGGAATTGATGTTCTTGGTCTGAAAAGACACGGCGGATGGAAATCTTCTGCCGTGGCAGAAAGCTATGTTTCCGATTCAATGATAAATAAAGTACAGATAGCTGACCGAATTTTATATAAACAAAATATTACAGAGGCTGTTTGCTCAACTGTGATACAGAAAAATGAGAAGAAAGTTGATGATTCCATTAGGAATCCAACCATTAATAATGTTGACATTATTGAAAATATAAACTTGCCTAGTAAGAAAGAAGACTCTATTGTTCAGATAGCTAATTGTTCTAATTGTTCGTTTACATTTAATATTACCAAATCATAAGTTTTTGTACAAGATTCTATTTTTCCTAGTTATGTTCATTAATCATGTTTGAAATAAATTTGTCATAAATTATCTAATATTGCTATTATTTCCCTAGGGTCGTAATAAATATTACAGCCCGCTACCATAGCAACTGTCAATACGGTATGTAAAGTGTCACTTACGTTTCAAAAAAAGGTGTCATAATTGTTTACTTACGCAGTAGGTGTGACGAAAACGATATTTAGCATACTACAGTAATAGTAAATTTCATAATCAATACTTGAATTTTGCAAATTTCTTAAATACACAAACATTATTTGTTGTAACTGTTACGATGTACGTGAAATATCGAACAGAAACATCCATTAAAGTCTTGATATATCAAATACACATTATTATTTGATATACACCACAAATCAGAATAACCTAAAAGACACTAACAATTTTGTAATAAACTATACATGATAGGATGTGTATTTTAAAATTGACATTTTCTAATACTTACCTATTAGAACAAGCATACCATTCGTTTTAAAATGTGTATTATCAATACCAGTCAAAACAATTCAAAAGGCTTTATAATACACAAAATAAAGTCTAATATAATATTTGTCCATCCATTAGATATAAATATATTCGTTTAAATATTGTAAACAATGCAGCTGTTAAATTAATCCAGTACAACAGGTTAGATATATTTCAAGTTACGATGAAAGAAAAATACGTCAATCGGAAGATAAGAAAGGACAGTCAATTAATCGATAAGAGAAGAAAGATATTACGTGTGGATCTATAATATGGAGGCGTGAATTGTAAAAGAAGACATAGCGTCGGACGTTAGAGAAGAACAGAATAAATGAAAAGAAAGCAGATAGCGTGCGATCTTAAGAAAAACGGAACACTTGAAAATTAAGACAAAAACACATTTAAGACATTAAACACTGTTAGAAGAAATATTAAGAAAACGTAAATCAATATAAGAATAAAAGTTTTTAAATATGGAATATCATCTAGAAGAGTATATTATAATTTACAAATGCATTTGAAAAAGGATTGACGCCACAGGTGGTATATATAGAAAATTTCTCAAGAAGAGGACACCGAAAAATCGTCTTAAAGCGGTGATCGCAAATAAAAATTTGCTTTGTAAATTATATTGAATTTAATTCATCATTAGAATTTTTATATTTTTAATTTAAAGAGAATTATTACTTTACTTTATATCATATAATAATGAATTCAACGGGTCAATAATGTAATGAAGGTATTCAAGACTTTAAAGTTCATTAAAATAAATTTATAAGATTATTTGTCTTATATGGACATTTATTTGATCGTGTATAATTTCAATTTTTGTTTTAAAACAGAAGATATAACACAGATATCTTATATATTGTAAGTAGAGTAAGATCTCACGAACATTTAAAGGATATCTGGTTTTAACTCGCAATTAAAACTATCATTAAATATTTGAAATATTGAATAAAATAAATTGTGTGTGTTATTAACTATTTTATGTGGTAGGGTAAGATCTCGTCACATGAATACGAAATAACTCATTTTACTCTTTTCTAATATTATCACTTTATAAAATTACTAAATTCATAAACTTTACAATAATTCAATTTTAAATAAAAACACTGTGTCATACTTTAGTATTTTGTAGAGTATACTCACTGGTCTAAAGTAATACACAGCTGTATTTTGGAAGATTTATTGAAATCTAACAAGATCTTCAAAGTCATATATTTTAGATATATTGATGTGAGTATATTCTGACTTGATATAAGATTTGCATACCATGTTTTATTAACAAAGAATATATAAATTATGATATTTAACATATTTAATTAAACTTAACATGCTATTGTATTATTTCTCTCCTTAATACATTAGATGGGTTGCAAGGAACCCTGTTTGTAAAAGAAAAACCCTGAGAGGAATTTTAAGTGTTTAAACTAAAAAAATATGTGTGTATGATGATTTATGTTTAATAATTGACGATTCATATTTAATAATTGGCGCCCATTTCTGAAAATCAAAGTACACAGCAATATGTTTGTTTTGAATTCGAAGAAACATCAATACATGAAAAATTTTTAATAGAGTTCAACCCTACCTGTTTTCTACCACCATCAGAAGAGAGAGTGAAGAAATGTTTATTTTGATAACTCGAATCAGGAAAAATATTGGAATAATATCGATTTTCGCAATCCGGAATTTTACATTTATATTTGTGCGTATTTGGAAAAGTCATTATAAAAGTTATTTTTATGCAAAATATTAAAATTAATTATTACTACATCAAATAATAATAACTAGAGCAGACCAATTTCCGTGCGCGCCATGAGCGCAGGTATGGGAGTGTAATTTATAATATATTAGAATATGCGATAGAATAGGGACGCAACATGAGCTTGTTACCGATATAAGTATAGAAGTAGAGACATTTATTCTATTAGAAATAATTAAATATACATTTGGTTCTCTGCTATTAAAGTAATATGCATAAACACACGCAAAATGCTTACGTGTTCTTTACAATGTGTTTTTGACCAACACATTAGATATGTATTGCACACTAAACATTTAATTTTTGAGCCATTGTGTATTAAGTCCGGGAAATCCATAATAAACTTATTCACTTCGTCTGACAACGGTCGTTTTCTCGATTTATGTGTCGACGACATTTTATTACGTATGCTTACACTTACATGCAGTCTAAGTAAGTACCAAACACATACTGAATGCTTTTTATTAGTTCTGATGCAATACAATCATCCTCACATCGGCGCACATGGCGCGCGCGGAAATTGGTCTGCTCTAATAATAACAAATCAACAATTAACAATAATCAAATTTACCCAAAACTTGTTCCTCTTCAAAAATAATTTCGTAAACACTACGCCATTATGACTTGAATGTCTATTGTATCCTCGGTACTCTGCACTGTTACAATGTCACATACTCTTATAGTTAACCATATTTATTCATATATTTCTTAAGAATGTTAGCAACAAAGACTTTTTTGTGAAAATAACGTTAAAAACTATCTCATCCTTCATACCAAAGGTTTCTTTGATGTTTGATTATAATCCTGTTAGATACAGAGATTACAAAGACTTGGCAACAATACCATATTTAGTACGCCATATGAAACCGAGACTGTTCTTGCATCCGTTTTTGTGACTTGAACGTATGCAGCAAGGGAGTTTTTATAGTCAAATTGTCTTTCCCAGCATCATGCACAGACGAGTCTATAGCAAGATGAACCGCGTGTCTGCCTGTTTGGATAGCAATTTTCACACAAATATTAACTTATACATGCGATTTTTAATAATATTTGGATAATACTGAAAACGTTTTTTTTTCTCATGATATTTTTTATTTCATCATGGAAAGGGACAAAAGTTAAACCAAATATTGCGTATATCGAAAAATACTCAAGTACAGTGGAAACTCTGAACAGAATCATAGAGAGACTAAAAATATTATTTTACAAAATAGAGGAAAATTAAGTATCTTTATAAATTTTAGAATCTTAAATCTTCTGTATTTAAATAATATTTGTAACCTATTGCAAGTTTTCCATATTATAAGAATAATAAACAAACAGCATTTTCCATTCAATATCCTTCTTACTCCAATAATATTTCAATGAAAGTTCATAAAAAAAATTACAACTATTTTTAAAATAAAATCTTAATTCGTTTGCCGAGATGAATGATTTGTATTAAATAAATTTACACATGTACATATAATATAAATATTCAAATTTACTTTTCAACCGTTTACATTCGCACCAAATGTTTAAAATAACTCAATCCACCCACGCTATTTGCCAAAGTCATGTTGGAAAATAGTTTTGGCATATTTTAATAGCCCGCATAACGAATGGCGTACATTCCTCCTTTGCAATCATGGTCGGTAGGAAGATTTTGGTAAATAGAAGCGTAAATTAAATGAGTGCATTTAATATTTTTTTACGATCAAAAGCCAGCCAATATCTTAATTGCTTTTCGTTTACTACTTGGGAAAATTTATCGGTTCCAAATCAAGTACCTACAGAGAGCGCGGAGAAAAAAAAAAGCGGTTCGTAATTTTAATTACCGGACATTTTCAGAATTAACGACTGAACAATTGGTAACTACAATTTGCATATACAATCACTACGGTAATAAACGCGTCGCTATGCAAATTTTAGTTTTATCGTTTTCAAGCGTTGTTACTCTTAATGTTAACTAAACTGCTTGTCGTAATTTGAGAATGTTTATAGTAAACTTCGAAAAATAGTCATAACTAAAGTTCGAATTTTTATGCACAAGAAATGCTTTAAATATGCGCATAAACATGTAACGTTCTTCCCAAAAATATGTCAAATATATGCTTCATTTTTACAATTTATGCATTTTTATGCAGTTTATTTTCAATGTATTTCGCTTATTGGAAATCAAGGAAAGAGTAGTAAAACAACAAAAAGTAGTCTGAATTACATTTATACATAAAAAATAATTATTATTACATAATATATGATAAGAACATTGCATGATAATATGGTAAAAGATTTCAATTAATAGCTATATACCGGGTGGCTAGAAAAAAAACGAATCCTGTTTCCATAGCTATATTATCCGAGCGCATAGAGATATCAAGATATCTTGTAGACAAAGGACTGAGAATTATGCGTGAAAAATTTCATAGGTATATGTTCTTCAATAATAGAATAACAGAAGTTTAAAGTTAACTTAAAAAATAACGATTACACGTTGATAACTTAATAAGCAACTTATATCGAATCAACCTTTTGTTAAAACCAATGAAGTTCTGAGTGACATTTGTTGTTAGTTGTCACTTTGCAATTGGTATAGTGGCATTTCGTACAAATTAAAGTACTTTTTCTCGTAATAATGCCAACTCATTTGACGAAGCCTGATTTAGACATAATTGCCATATGTTATAAAGAAAAAACTGGCGCTGGAAGAGAATTGCGAGAGAGTTTCCAGGCAAGAGATGGCTACCTTCCAGTATAAATTCGTGCCTAATCATCGGCTTGTAGAAAATGGATCTGTTTACAGAAAACCCGGCAGCGGAAGACCTATAACTGCTACAACTGATGAAAATTTAGAAATCGTAAGAGAATTGTCGTGTCACAGGAAAATCAACCGGGATCTCATTTATTTTAGCGTTAAATAACAGCCAGGCTAGGAATTAGTCGCATGTCAGTACAAGTTATTCAAAAATGTATAGGTATTAAATGCTACAAAAGGCTGCAAACCCCAGCTCTTACACTTAATGCAAAAGACCGTCAATCGTCAAAAGCTCTGCGACTGTACAGGCGGTTTTCGAATGGTGACCTACGCCGTCTAATTTTTCAAGATGAAAAAAATTTTACGCTCCAAGTATCTCAAAATAGACAAAATAACAGGGCTATTCCACAACCAAAAATAATGCTATTCAACCAGAACGTTTGTACCACAGGAAGTCACGGTTCTCTAAAAAGCTCACGGTGTCATGCGTCATATCCTGGAATGGGAAGAGTCGCTTATTTTTTACTGATCCTCAGTTAACAAAATGCAGATAGCTACATACGACATTTGCGGGACGATTCACTACCGGAAATGCGTCGATTATACCCGAAAAATGATTATGTTTTTATCCAGGACAGCGGCTTCATCCCACAGAGCTGTAAGGACACAACAGTTTTTACTAGAAAACACGCTATCATTTATTTAAGCAAACCAGTGGCCGCCTTGTAATTCTTTAGATTATTCAGTGTGGAACGCATTGCAAGAAAAAGTGTATTCGCAAAGACGGGAACCTTTTGCAAACTTAGAAGATCTGCGCCGACGGTTAGAAGAGGTGTGGCCAGAAGTGTCTGTAAATTTGATCAGGCGAGCTATTTTACAGTTCAAACATAGATTAAGAACTGTGAATTTACAAAATGGAGGCCTCATAGAACATGTTTATAAGTAGCGTTCAGCATACAAAATGAAGATAGAATTATAGTCTATTTAAGAATATCCTTAACGTGTAAATTGATTTTCTGTAGTTGATATTCAGTTGATACTAATATAAAGTAAAAAACTGAAATCGCTATCTCATAGTCTTCCGGAGATTTTTTTTCTAGCCACCGGGTACATACCGATAGGTCCAACCCGCTACGGGACATACGCAACAATATACGTATGGAACGTAATGCGATGTGGCAACGTATGCACGATGCCACTCCGCGTGCGCATACATAAGTCCGATGATCGAGAGCAATAGATTGCCCGTCATTCGTATCTAGCTGTGCAAACGTTAAGGTAGTTACTAGTTATCATGTCAGTGTATACAACCGCAGAGAAGGTACAAATAGTTTCGTGGTATCTTGCCGGTAATTCCTTTCGAACAACCGCTGATTTATTTGCTGTAGAGTACTTAAATCGGCCTATTCCTTCGCATTCGACGATTGAAAGGATCGTAAATGCGTTTAGGAAATATGGCTGTGTCGTCGGAAATTGCCGCAAATGCCAACAAATTGACGAACAGCCTCATATCCCTCTAATACCTGCCGATCGGGAGGAGAGAGACGTGAGGGTTTGTTCGTTAGTTGAAATGGGCGACCTTAAGTGTACACGGCAAATTGCAGACGAAATCGGTGTTAGTAGAACTATAGTAAAGCGGATTCTAAAACGCAACAAATATAAAAGTTACAAAGTTCGAAAGTGCCAGGAGATTTTTCCCGAGGACAATTTTGCAAGAATGGAGTTTTGTGAGTCCGTGATGGAAAAGGCTAACGGGGACGAATATTTTATAAAAAATATTCTGTTTACCGACGAGTCTTCTTTTCCACGTCATGAAAAACTTAACGTTTGGGCGGGTATCTTGGGTCATACCATTATAGGGCCATTTGTTATCGACGGCAATTTGAATGCAGTAAAATATTTAGATTTGCTGCGAACACGAATTATTCCTGCTGTCCGTCAACTAAACGTCGATTTTGATGCAATTTGGTTTATGCAAGACGGTTGTCCCGCGCATAACAGCAGATTAGCAAGAGAGTTTTTACAAAACACTTTTCCTAATCGTGTTATTTCCGGGAGGGGTACGATAATATGGCCACCTCGATCCCCCGACCACAATCCCTGCGATTTTTTTCTGTGGGGTCATGTCAAAGAAAATCTTTACGGTCTTCTAACAATACCGAACTTGCAACAGTTGCAAGTTCAACTGTTTAGAATTTTCGAGACAATAACCCCTAGAAATCTCGAGGGAGTGAGGCGGGAGTTTTACAATAGGCTCGGCTATTGTTTGGGGAGAGAGGGCGGTATTTTCGAATCCAATATTTAGTGACTTTCTTAGAATTAAAATTTATTTTGCAGAATTATTGATTTTTTTACTTTTATCTTTAAGAAAACGTTATTGTTTTTTTATTACTTAAAATTACTTTTCCGTAGCAGCTAAGAATACAATAATAATAACTTGGAGATATAACGACCTTATTATATCTGAAACAAATGGGCAAATTACGTATACAGAACGAATATGCAAACGACTATATCCTTGCGCGGTTTAAGTCTTACTAAATTCATAACTTTGCAATGTATGGTAATGTAAGCTACCGCGCGTAGAGGGGATTCGCTGTTGCCACTTATTGCCGGTTATGGCCCGTTGAGAGCTGGTCTTATGTGTATAATTCTATGAATGTTACTTGATAACATAATAAGTTATTATTTTATTAAGTAACATCCATAGAGTTGTATGTATAGTTATTGTTAATAACAATAATAACTATTCACTTTCGCAATGAAATCTACTTAACTTATTATTGTACCAATTAATTAAGTGCTTTTTTAGATTTTCGACAGTAAAATTTTGTCTTCTATTGCTTAAAATATTTTTATATGTCGAAAACGCTCTTTCGACTTCAACTGCATATTTTAATAACGTCCAGATGCTCGGGGTCTAAATGTAAATTGTTATCTTTAACAGTCGAACTTAATTATAACGATAAAATCTTTGATATTTCTGTTAATTTTTGAAAACCATCCTTTTTTGTTGTAACACTATAAAATTTATTTAATCTAACTTTACTAGTTCGACCTGGGCCATTTTTCATACATTTTCACCACGGTCTACAATAGAAATTGACTCTAATAAAGATATTTGGTCAGTCTCTAATTGTATAATTAATATGAGGGCTTTAATATACTGATCTAGAATCTCGCGTTTTTCGAATAAACTTTTGGATTTTATAATTGATTCAGCTGAATCAGAAAAATCTAATACAATGTTTTTTATATTATTATAGTTATTCGCTTGGAATATGGCTGCAACTAACCACGTTCCCCATCGGGTAATTGCCGGTCCAGAAGGTAGAGGAACGTTCGGTAATTTTTTTTACATACTTGGACTCGTAGAGGTGCTTTCTAATATTTTTTTACGTTCGAAATTAAAGAATTAAGTAAAGGAAACTGTCCTCTAATTTCCTCGCAAATTCTATTTATTCCATGCGCTAACAAGTCACGTGGATTAAGTTTTTATAAAAAGTTTTTAAAATTGCGCCTGCTTTAGTCATATGCGCCAACGCATCTGTGACGAAAAGAAGAATTTTGTCAGTTGTCAGAATATTTGGAGCAAAAAAAGTCATCAAACTTTCATTAACCAGGCGAACAATTTGTACACTATCGGTTTTCTCTAACTTTTTCATACTGATTAAAAAAGATTTTGGCAAAATATTTTGGTGAAGAACACCAACTAATAAATTTGCAATATAGCGACCACGAACATCGGTCGTTTCATAAAAAATATGCGATTTTATGTTTAAAATGTATAAAATATTCACTTTTTGCACTCAAACTAAAAATATGAACTAAAGCTTAATTTTATGCAAAATAAATTTGCATATATATCCACAATATTGGGCGAGTGATATTACTAATTAAAAAAAAAACCGGATGCATCAGGTCGAAATTACGATGGACCATATAAATAGTCTATAACATCGCTAAGTACAACACGCAGTTCTTGAATAGCACTATTCATTCGGTTAACCGCACATCTATTTTATGTCGTTGAATTGTGATGCAATTACTTCAATATTATATTTAAATTCCCTTCTTCATGGGCGCTGATAGAAGGGTGAGGACTTTTAATAATTTATTAGTTTATATTTTGTAAGATAAATAAAGTACGGTGAGTTAGTTTCTTTTTTTCATTGTTTTAACTGTTAATTGGAAAACAAACGGGTGGTGATCTATAAAATAGAAAATACATTTTTATTTGATCATTTTGTAGTTCAAGTTGAGTAAAGGATTATTAATATTAACTAGCAATACTTTCTTAAGGTTCTCTTCCGTAAAATTTGTTCTCTTTTGAATGAAATACATCCTTGTAGATAGAAAACGTTCTTTCTACATCGCAACTGGTTATAGGTGCATACTGGAAATATTCTTTTATTTCAGAGTATTTAGCAGTTAGATTTTGAGACATTGTCCCCATACACAATTGCAGCAATGTTATTAAATCTGGATTTCTATTAAAATCTTTTACCGAAAGCCACATCCGAAGTCACTTGGAATATTTTTCAAATTATTAAAAGCCACATCTAATGTGGTTAATCCATTATTTAATTTGAAATTTTGATTTTCAAAATAAGTGATAAATTTCCAAAGTGTACTTCCTTTAGTACAACTGATTTTTTTTAATTTGGAATTTGTATTAGTTCCTTGCACTCAGAAATACTTCGAACATCGTCATTCTCCAACCATGTTCCCCATCTAGTTATTACTTGAGAGGGAGGCAGTGACAAAGATGGAAGTTTTTCCCTGTAAAGAGCTACTCTCAATGGTGATTTTCTGAAAACCTTTTTAAAAGCAGATACAAGTCTATCAACTTCCGGAAAGGTGTCTCTGATATATTCACAGATTATGTGGAGAACATGTGCTACACAAGTAATATGCAGCATATTAGGATATGTTTCCCTTAATATGCAGCACTGTCACTGACAAATAAAAGTATTTTTTCTTTGTACCTGTCATCCGAATGAAGCATTTGGTGCATATTTGCGTAAATGGTTTTAGCTACTGTTTCCGCATCAGCTGTATTTATAACTTCTGTTGCTATTACATACGCGTTATATGGAATAGTTGGATGTAGTACACCACCTACAACATTTACCACACAACGTCCTAACTGTTAAAACAATGAAAAAGAGAAACTAACTCACCGTACTTTATTTATCTTACGAAATAGAAACTAATAAATAAAATAAATTATGAAAACTCCTCACGCTTCTATCTACGTCCTAATATTGAAGTAATTGCGTCACAATTCAACTACAAAAAAACAGATGTGCGGTTAAGCGAATGAATAATGCTATTCAATAACTGCGTATTGTACTTAGCGATGTCATAGACTATTGATATAGTCCATCGTAATTTCGGCCTGATGCGTCCGGTCTCTTCTGATTATAGAGAAGAATTATTAAAATTTCTAGGAGGGCAGTACGAGTCATTTAAACACGGCAAATCTTCAGTGAATTAGTTCAAGTACCAAATTAACAACAGTATTTAAGACGAGATCTGATAAGAGAATAGAATAGAGAAAATTAGAGAAACCCCATTTGAAAATGATCGGCAGTTATGCACAATGTATTCCAAGGTTTGTTTAGTAGGAACAGCAATACTTACAGTGTGTCCGCTGAGAGACAGCTTGTGATCGGATAATACACCCAGATCTTTAAACTGTAAACGCGAATAATTCAGATACTGTTCAATTTGCAATTATAATTTATACCATTAGATCTTCTACAAAAATTCACAGTTTTGCACTTATCAGGGTTTAGTGGGCGATTGTTAAGTCCGACTGAAGAAAATCACAGTCTCTAGCAACATTTAGGCGTCGTGACGTCAGACTAATAGATAGAGCGTATTGTCATGTCAATTCGTTGTCAAATAATTAATAGCAGTTAAACCAGGAATAATCACGTTAATGAAAATACTCGAGCAAAAATAATAGAAGGGTTAGAAAATAGATGATCATAGCGTCAGATTAGAACAAAATTTGTTGTTGGCGAAAACACAATAAGAAGGATAAAAAAACGTTAGAATGAAGAACATATTGTAAAGCGGAAACAGGGTACATGACGAAGAAGGTGCACAACGGCAAATGATGACGCTGTACTTTTAAATTTTCTTAGAAAAAATCCATTTTGAAACTGCAGTGACGGCATGCAAATATTTTGATTTTCCTGGATCAGTATGGACGGCTCAAAATCAGATAAAATGCAGTGAAATATATATGCTGCGCGAAAACACATTTATCAGAGCAAGATAATCATCAAAGGATTGTATATGAACAAGAATTCTGAAATGAAAACAATGACTTTTGTAAAAGGGTCATATTTTCTGATGAAAAGGTATTTCAGTCCTTTAACAATGGATGTGTACGTGTATACAGTCCAAGAAATAGTCGCTGTTTGTCGAAAAAATACATCCAAAATATACAAAATAGTGTATGTTTTTCTTTAAATATGTGGAAATGGATAAGCTACCGAGGAGTAGGTATTTGTTGGATTACACAGGTCTACAGTGATTTTGATGTTTGAAACCTGTTTGCTAATTTGTATATGTTTGGGGGCCCTTATTCCAAAAAAACGCCATATTTTTGCTCTATCACGTAAATTTTTTTTATAGCGCTCTATATCTTAAAAATGTTAATTTATTAATATACATACCTATGACAAGAATATGTTTGTTTCATGTTAGGCATGATTTTTAAATGAATTGATTTTTTATGAAATTAAATGTGATTTGGCAACACTGGTTAATATTAGATTTCTCAGCAAAGCAACAGAGTCGGCGCAGAAGCATCAATACATTGTTTAAACCTGCTTATGTGCAGTTTGGTTGTGTTAGTCGTCGTGCTACTGTGTCCGCGCGCTTGTTGTCTTCGTTGTTGCGAATTTTAAGTGTTCTAGAACGTATAAATATGGAAAGAAGACATTGTGTGAACAATCCGAATAATTTTTGTTATATCTGTGGTAGTTATGTCGTAGTAAAGCAGAGGCAAACTATAACTTCGTTTGTGAAAAATGTATACCACGCTTATTTTGGCGTAAAAATTGGCGACAAAGACAAGTCCTGGGCTCATCATACTGTTTGTTCCGTTTGCGTTGAAGCATTAAGAAACTGGCAAAAAGGTAGGAAGAAATGTTTAAGCTTTGGTGTTCCTATGGTATGGCGAGAGCCTAGAAATCACAGTGATGATTGTTATTTTTGTTCGTGTAATGTTCAAGGATTCAACAGAAAAAATAAGAAACAAATTGTGTATCCCAATCTTGACTCTGCTATTCGACCAGTTCCTCATGGACCAGATGTACTGATACCTACCGCCCCAAAAGCACTAGAAAACGTCATATCGTCAGAATCAGAGGAATCTAATTGCGACCCAGATGATTCAGATTTCACACCAGATTTCAGAGAGCCCGAAGTGTTTAACCAGAGCGAACTAAATGATTTAATTAGAGATTTGCACCTTCCAAAGGATGCATCCGAATTGTTAGCCTCCCGACTTCGTGAGAAACATTTACTGGCACCTGGCGTCACATCAAGCTTTTACCGGGATCGCGAAAAAGAGTTATGTCAATATTTTACTCAAGGCGGACCGCTAGTGTATTGCAACAATATTCCTGACTTAATTTCAAAATTAGGAAATGTGCCGTATGTAAAAGAAGAATGGCGCCTGTTTATTGACTCAAGTAAGCGTAGTTTAAAAGGCGTTTTATTGCACAATGGTAACGAGCTGGCCTCGGTTCCCGTTGCCCATTCGGTACATTTAATGGAAACGTATGAAAATTTTGAACTTCTTTTAAAGAAAATAAACTACCAAGAACGTCACTGGATGCTTTGTGGTGACCTTAAACTGCTGTGCATGCTACTAGGACAACAAGGAGGTTATACAAAATTTCCATGCTTTATTTGTGAGTGGGATAGTCGAGCAAGGGATAGACATTGGACTCAAATAGAATGGCCCTCTAGAACAAGCCTTACACCTGGTAGCAAAAATGTATTAAGAGATAGCTTGGTTGGCCCCAAAAAAGTTTTACTGCCTCCTCTCCATATCAAACTTGGCTTGATGAAGCAGTTTGTTAAAGCCCTAGACAAAAATGTACAGTGTTTTAAATATTTGTGCGAGACATTTCTAGCCTTATCCGATGCCAAGTTAAAAGAAGGTATTTTTGTTGGGCCGCAGATAAGAACATTATGCAAAGACAAGGATTTTCAAAACACAATGACCAATGTCGAGAAAAACGCCTGGGTTTCATTTAAAGAAGTAATTGATAAGTTTCTTGGGAACTCTAAGGACGAAAACTACGAAAATATTGTTCAAAATATGTTACAACACTTTCATCGTCTAGGTTGTAATATGAGTTTGAAAGTGCATTTCCTGTTTTCACACTTGAACTATTTTCCTGAAATTCTTGGAGCAGTTAAAACGGGATATGCCCTTAAAAAACATACAACCGAATGTCCGGACAACGCAGCTTTCTGGCAAAAAGACAAAGATTTCACTTAAAAAAGACTGAGTAAAGTATTTTTTTCCACTTTTTTAACTTTTATTCCACCTTTTTACTCAATAAACAACTAATTTTTTTTAGAAATATCGTTTTTTTTCATTTAATATTTGCAAAAAAACCTTACGTGATACAAATAAATGCATAGAATTTTTGAAATCAGCCTACCAAAATTTAAAAAAATCTGTCAAAAAGTTTAATTTTGTAGACCTGTGTTATTGATGAAAGATTAAATGGCCAAGTATATGTTAATATTTTGGAAAATATAATTCTACCATCAGTAGAAAATTTGTACCCTACCTATAATGAATATAATGATAATTCCCCTATTCACAAATCACGAGTTGTTCAAGAATGACTAAGTTATAATAACGTTAACGTGTTACTTTGGCCATCAAGAAGTCCCGATCTCAATCTAATGGAAAACGTTTGAGTTAAATTAGTCAAAGACATGTATAAATATAACGTAAGACCAAGAAACAAAGACGAATTAGTCACACTTATTCAAGACGCATTGGGACAATATTGAGGAAGTTTTGTAATTTAATAAGGCGACTGGCTGCAGTTTTAACATCTAATGGTCAAATAATTAAATATTAAAATATACAAATATAATTTATGTATTACAAAATAAATAATTGTTACAGAATTACTCAGTAATTACGATCCTTAAATTAGTTAAATTACACCTACATGTAACTAAATACATATTTTTACATAATACTATATTAGTGGGATACGAAGATTCCTTTATACCGTAAAACCTGCTTTACACTAATAAAGCGTAACTGTCCCGCTTTATGATCTCGCAACTGTACCTAAGGTGCGTAAGAATCTTCCGCAAATCGCCATTGTTGCATATGTGCTGTCATGCCCATCGGCTGTATTTAGTTTGGAGAGTATAGTTACTTTTTTAATTTTTGCTTTTATTTAGTTAAATTAGATTTTTGAAATTCATTATTAGTCTGTTCAGCTTGTATAAATGATTTAAAGTTTTCTTTATTTACTTTAGGTAAGCTGTACTGTACCTATTCATTATTAATTTGTAGTTTTCTTTATTATGTAATTGTTACCCTGTAATTGGATTTTGTGAATCTGTTGGGTAAATAAATAAAAATTATTATTATTTTTATTATTAAATGAAAGAAAGAAGAATAGAAAAGAAATTTTCAATACGAAAGTTGTGAAAACACAGTTTAAATTAAAAATGAGTTGAAAGGTAGCAATCATCATCTATCGACATATCTCGAAGGCAAGTGTGAACAGGCAAGCGCTTGTTACTGGAAAAGAAGAAAAATTTGCCTGTCTGAAATCGCCGAACTCATAAATTCATAACATTTGTTTAAATAAATATAAACTGAAATAACGAAAGTAAAACACAGAATAAATCTTTGAACTCGAATGATGATAATTGTAGACCAAAAATACTAAATATTTACTGACATTTTCAAACATGTCAATCATAAAAGTTAGCGAGCACAGATATATAAAAATTTAAATTATATTAAACCAACCTTTGATTTCTTTCTAACGATTACTAGGCGCCGCTGTGTGAAATAACAATTTTATTATTAGAAGAGAATCATTAACGAACTCTTTCAAAATGGAACAAAAGAAATCTTGCAAAGCAGGTCGAATTTTATATTCTGAAATAAAAAGAATTATTACAATGATTTAGATTTTTTCGGTTCGTCGTAGATATTTTTAGAATATTAACATCTCTTCTATCCGTTTTTAGTAATTCCTGTAATTTTTTTCTCACCTAACGCATTAATATAGCTGGTACATTATATAAAAAATCAAAGTTTTAATCTTGACATGAAAAAGAAATAAATTTACTTTTCAAAATAAAAAATAACATCTTTAAAATTACAAGGAGCTTTAAAATTTATTTTATGTTTTACCAAATGACGTAAGCTAACAATAAAAGTATTGTATATTATGTTGCCAAACTCTCTTTTATTTTTGTGTTTAAAGGAGACACATTTTGAGGAATTTTTCAAAATACCTTAAAGCTTTTCGATAAAAAGAGTTTGTAACTTGTTTTAGTACGTATCTAACGAAGCCACCAACCACTATATTGACGAAACAATTATTGTTTTACGATCACATATTAATAAAGTGAAGGTTTTAACTATTCATTTTATTTCTATTTTAAATTATGGAATCTTCACCAAGTAAAAGCCGAATCAATCCAATTGGATTGATTCGGCTTTTACTTGATGAAGATCCATAATTACTTTAGAACTTTCAATTGATATCATAATGTACAGAGACCCGACGCATCAGGCCAAAATTACGATGGACCATATAAATAGTCTATAACATCGCTAAGTACAACACGCAGTTATTGAATAGCACTATTTATTCGATGAATGGCACATCTGGTTTTTGTCGTTGAATTGCGGCGCACTCACTTCAATATTATAGTGAAATTCTTTTCTTTATGGGCGTAGATAGAAGCGCGGTTTTTATAATTTATTTTATTAATTAGTTTATATTTCGTAAGATATAAAGTACAGTGAGTTAGTTTCTTTTTTACATTGTTTTAACTTTTAATTACCATACTACGTAATTCTTGTAATAGATCGTTTCATCGAATCTACTTCTCCCAATTATTTTGACGAAAGTGTCCAGTGGATTTTAAGTTTCAATAACTTACGCATACATTTTTAATTTTCATTTATTTAGACCTAGAACATTGTTTAAGTTACTTTTTCAGATATGATATGGAACAACGTCGAGAATGGCATCGTGAAGCAATGGCAAGTTGGATTAAGGGTCATACTGATTGTATGTCCATTGCCAGTGATACACAGAAATTAGATTCGTTGGAATCTGACAATTTTAACGAAGAAATCTGTGAAACTTTAATTGCGGGTAAATATTCCATTAAATAAACTTAACAATCCCACCTTTAAAACATTTCTCCAAAAATATACTGGTCGAAATGTTCCTGATGAATCCACCTTAAGCAAATATTGTGTTTCTAATTGCTAAACGAAAGCAGTAGAACGCATTAGAAACCATCTATCAAATCAGTAGCAATGGATAAGTGCCGACGAAACTGTCGACAAATTAGGACGCTGTGTGGCAAATGTTGTAGCTGGTATATTACATCCAACTGTTCTATATAACGCATATGTAATAGCAACAAAAGTTATAAATACAGCTGATGCGGAAACAGTAGTAAAACCATTTACGAGAATATGCATCAAATGCTTCCTTCGGACGACAGGTACAAAGAAAAAATACTTTCATTTGTCAGTGACAGTGCTGCATATATGTTAAAAACATGCAGACTATTAAAGGAAACATATCCTAATATGCTGCATATTACTTGTGTAGCACATGCTCTCCACAGAATCTGTGAATATATCAGAGACACCTTTCCGGATGTTGATAGACTTGTATTCGCTTTTAAAAAAGTTTTCAATGAGAGTAGCTCTTTACAGGGAAAAACTTTACAGGGAAAATTAATGTATTTAATTTATTTATATATAAAGACACATTATTTTTGTTTTTATTGAAGATGGTGACTCTAATTACTTACCCTAATATGCATAAACAGGGTCGATCAGGCCCAGAGTAAGATTTGATTGGCTACAATTTGTATTCGATATTCCTAAATTAATTCAGCGTTGTAGTATGGTCGACACAGATTTTATCACTAGAGCCCGGCGAACGACGCAATATCGGTCTTTAATTTAAAACTCAGCAATAGGAAGCCATACGATTTATCTAGTACGATTTCTTCGAAGCTAAGCCATTGTACCGCTTACTGAAGATAGCGTACGAACGATTTAGTAAGTCCAATATAGACAGAAAAAAAACTACTAAGGCAGCGTTTTCATATATATAAATGTTGTAACATATTTGTATGTGTAAGTGTGTCTTACTGAATTTTGTCTCGATAGGCATGTTTTTGTCCATAGCCACGAGCGTAACATAAGGACAGTTATGTTTGTTTTATTATTATAATTATTATTCACGATTGCTACAATATAGATTGACATATTTTTCTATATGTTCAAGTATAAAACTTTCTTTTCGCACTTAAAAATATTTTTAAATTGTGAAAATGATCTTTCTACATTGCAACAGTACTTAAAATAGAGTTAGCATTAATGTCATCATTTATTAAACTTGATATTTGGTTAAGTCCATTTATAATATAACCAGGGTTCCGATTCAACACCTTGTCAATATAGTTTTTTTTTAACTTTTTAACCGATATTCACCAGGTGCGTTATTTAACTTTTGAATAACGTTATTATATATTTCTAATGATTGTCATAAAGGTGTTTTTTCACTTTCTATATTTTTAATTACATGAGAAATAAAACCAAAATATTTATGAATAAATGGTAATTGTTTAAGTAAACAGAGTTTTTGTATTAGCGTTTTACTAATTGATACACTTTTCACTGTATCTTCTAGACACATTACCACATTTTTAATTGTTTTAAAACTGTATTTATTAAAAACACCAGCTTGTATCCAGGTACCACGTCTAGTAATAACAAGTTAAGGAAGCAAATTTAATTCAAGACAAAATTCTTTGTAAAATTGTATTTTGCTGGGAGCTTTTGAGAAAATTGTTTTCGTATTACTAATAAATGTATTTACATCTGAGAACTCTTCTTGCACAAATTCACACACGCGAGTAAAGAATGTGCAAAACAAGTAACATGAATCATACCTGGTAAAAAGTTTATAAATTTATCCCTGCGTGGAGCATATAGGCTACATCAGTTACTAATAGAAGAGCTTTCTCATTCTTGTCGGGAATTATGTAATCTAGGCTGCTTTTCACAAATGCCGTGATAGATTGAAAATTTATGGTAGACAAAACTTTATTAGCAACTAAATGAAATTTTGGAGGTTTGGTTGATTCTAGCATAGCTACAATAACATTGCTGATGGAACGTCCCACACTATCTGTAGTTTCATTCACTGACACAACGATATTTTTGCCTTCTAGTCTTTCTTTATTTTCAGTATATGTGTCAGATAGATGGAATCTAGTTTTCTTCTTACAGTGCTTTGATCTACGACAATACGTTTCCAAGAAAAATTCAAGCCTGGATGATTGAGTTATTTGAACGGCATATTTGAGGATACAAAGGCTGTATACAGTTCCTCACAAAAATTATTACTTCCGTTTGTAATTTAAAAAGGTATATAACCCCTTACCACAATTATTAGTCGTATCCTAAATACGTATTTCGACAACTAAGTTGTCATCATCAGTAGGTAAAAACTACTAATTAAAGTCACACGGGGCACAATAAAGTAAGATAAACGCTTCCGCACAACTACTATACACTGCAACCCTGTAAAGACTAAATTTACCATGCACATTTCAAACTACGAGACAAAACACTTGTCTCTTAGAAAAGGTTCTTAAACATGTGTTAAAATATCGAACAAAGGGACGGCAAAAATTCTTCTCTAAAGAAGGCGCCAACTAAAAAACGATTTTAAAGCTACGGTGACCTACTAATAAACTAAATGAAACACCTTATATTTCCACAAAACACTAGTATAATTAACTGTATGAGCATTTCATGTGCAATGTACAAATTAATAGTTATTATTTAACGTGTTATTTCGTACGCAGGTAGTGACAAAATCTATATTGGGTCCGAGTGTAAAAACATTTTCCATTAACAAATGGTTAAACAGTCGTATATATATATAGTAAAGGCCGAACTCTCATAGCAATTCTGAGAAAGACAAAATAAAGAAGAGGCGTTATATGTGAAAAACCAGACATCCGGCTTGTTGTATTATATTAAATGGGAATACAATCCTCGTGAAAAGGGTCAATAAATAATTCGATATTGTAGGTATATTAAATAGCGCAACTCCTTAGCTAGGACATGTCACCTTTTTATAATTAACTTTTAAATTATATACCTACAATATCCAATTATTCAAGACCCTTTTCACGTGAATTGAATTCTCATTTAATATGCAAAATTACCTCATACATACCCAGAGCCTACCGTGAATTCTATACATTATATTAAATTGCTTAACTCCTTAACTAGGACATTGTCACCTATTTATAATTAACTTTTAAATTTATATACCTACAATATCTAATTATTCACAGACCCCCTGTTCACGTGAATGGTTTCTTTTTTAATATAACACATTGTCACCTATTTATAATTAACTTCTAAATTATACACCTACAATATCGAATTATTTATTGACCCTTTTCACGAGGATTGTATTCCCATTTAATATAATACAACAAGCCGGATGTCTGGTTTTTCACATATAACGCCTCTTCTTTATTTTGTCTTTCTCAGAATTGCTATGAGAGTTCGGCCTTTACTATATATATATACGACTGTTTAACCATTTGTTAATGGAAAATGTTTTTACACTCGGACCCAATATAGATTTTGTCACTACCTGCGTACGAAATAACACGTTAAATAATAACTATTAATTTGTACATTGCACATGAAATGCTCATACAGTTAATTATACTAGTGTTTTGTGGAAATATAAGGTGTTTCATTTAGTTTATTAGTAGGTCACCGTAGCTTTAAAATCGTTTTTTAGTTGGCGCCTTCTTTAGAGAAGAATTTTTGCCGTCCCTTTGTTCGATATTTTAACACATGTTTAAGAACCTTTTCTAAGAGACAAGTGTTTTGTCTCGTAGTTTGAAATGTGCATGGTAAATTTAGTCTTTACAGGGTTGCAGTGTATAGTAGTTGTGCGGAAGCGTTTATCTTACTTTATTGTGCCCCGTGTGACTTTAATTAGTAGTTTTTACCTACTGATGATGACAACTTAGTTGTCGAAATACGTATTTAGGATACGACTAATAATTGTGGTAAGGGGTTATATACCTTTTTAAATTATTATTTAACCACAGTCTCCATTGAAAGAACTTCCGTTTGTATTTTACATGTTGCACGCATAAGTGAAACGTTTAATATATGTTTGTTAGAGTATAAATTATTGTTCCCGTTAGTTTTTTTAACGTTTAATATCACACGAACAGACACTACATTGAATTGTCATTGAACTAGCCTTAAATATCTGTAGATGATACATATCTACAGATGCACATACATACGTATTTCAAAAGAAAAATAGCAAATTAAATGAAAAAAATGTTTTTTGATATCTAGACAAGATCTTTCTTTCATTTAGTGCTCCCTGAATTACTACTAGGATTTTTATGACTTTTATTTACGTCATAGTGTTGAATGCGTTTTTGAAAACTAAAATAAAATATTTTTTCATAAGAAAAAAGCAAGAAATTGTTACACCTATAAGATGTCCCAACAGGAACTTGGCGATTTAAATTCCAAATAACATGCGTAGTATTTAGAAATTCAACGATTTATTAACGTAAACATAAAATAGAAACCCTAAAATTATATGTGGAACAAGATATCGGATAAATGTCCACCGTGACTTCTATTGCACACAGCGATTCTTTTTTTTTTAATTTTCAATGACTTTATCATACATATGCAAGTTAATCTCGCCAATAGCCGCACGAATGTTATTTTTTAATTCATCAATTGTCTGTGGATTATTTGTGTAGACTTGATCCTTAAGGAAACCCCAAAGGAAAAAGTCCAGCGGTGTTATGTCGCAGGATCTTGCAGGCCAATCCACGTCACCATTACGAGAAATCACACGGCGAGGGAATTTCTCCTGCAGTAAATTTAGAGTTTCCCTGGCAGTGTGACAAGTGGCCCCATCTTGTTGAAAGTAAAGATTGTTGAGGTCCACATCTTCCAAACGAGGCCATAGAAAGTTATTCAACATCTGTCGATACCGCTCCCCATTTACAGTTTCTGCTTCTCCATTCTCATTTTCAAAAAAAGTAGGTCCAAGAACACCATTGGCCGAAAAACCGCACCATACAGTGACACGTAGTGGGTGCATGGGTTTTTCAATAATCTCTCGAGGATTTTCACGCCCCCAAATGCGGCAGTTTTGTTTATTTACGTAACCCCCTATGTGAAAATGGGCTTCGTCACTGAATATGATTCGCTTACAGAATTCGTCATCAAAATCAGTTTGCTCCAAAATCCAATTGGCAAAGATACGGCGGTGGTGATGGTCCCTGGGCTTCAATTCTTGTGTTAACTGGATTTTGTATGCGTGTAGCCGAAGGTCCTTTGTTAAAATTCGTTGCAGAGATGATCTTGAGATGGCCAATTGCTGTGACCGATGACGAATTGAAGTTTTTGGACTTTCGGTAACACTTTTATTCACCATAGCGATATTTTCAACTGACCGAACGTTACGAGGACGTAGTGGTGTCATTAGATCGAGAACAGAACCAGTTCGCTCAAATTTTGCCATTAAATTTCTAATTGCTGTATTGCTGGGAATATGATTCTGATGAAAAACACCGCGTAGTCGACGAATTGTGTTCGTAATGGAACGACCATTTTCATAATAAATTTGAACAATTTGGATACGTTCTTCAGTCGTGAAACGTTGCAAGATGACTTTTACAAGTTTATAGATGACATATACCAAATATTAGGTTGCTAAGTTACCTCATTTGAAAATAATGTGAAATTTAAATCCCCAAGTTCCTGTTGGGACACCTTTTATAAGTAAACAAGGACAAAATACGTAGTAAAGGACAAGTGGACCTAAGATGCCGGGCTCTATTTATCACATCAACATAAATCGCTGCTGCACCAAGAGAAGCTTTTCAGCTATTTGTGATTGAAGTTATTATGCAGGAAATTGTGCACTGTATCAACTTAGAAGCAAGACGTGTACAATGGGAAATCAAAAACGTGGACTGAGGTAGCTGCTGATAAACTTTATGCATTTTGTGGGTTTCTTATTTATGCTGGAGTTGACAAAAACTGGGATGTTCCTGCAAGAAAACTTTTTCTGATGAATTGGGGCTCTGATGAATAAAGAAGCATGTTTAGAAACCGATAAAATAGCACTGGTATCTTACATCTGCGATCTCTTTATTCAACAAAGCAAAACGTCCATCATACCAGATACCACTGTAACAATTGATGAACAACTAGATTCGTTCAGTACGAGAGTTGTCGTATATTTTGCATATGGAGCTGGAATAAAACAGTAGATAGCATTTAAAGACTAGGTTTGCGAAATATTCTTCACGAAGATTTATGCACTTCTGCATGCCTCGAACCAATTCTGGAAGCAGTTATTCCACTTGTTTGTTGGTACAGTCAAAATTGCGTTTTGGAAGGCATCGACTTCTGACGACTAGAACCTTTGACCCTTGATTTTCGGAAGGGTAAAGAAATCGTTGGTATTTAGGTCGGGACTGTAGGCAGGATGGCCTAACAATTTGACGTTGTGTTCCGTTAAAAGATCAATTGTCTTGCGAGCAGTGTGCGAACATTGTCTTGGTGGAGGATGATTCGTCGTTGTGGATTGGTTTCTCGGAGCTCAGCGAACACTTGCGGCAACCAAATGGTTGTATACCAATCGGCAGTAACAGTTCTTTGAGAAATTGTTGTTACATGGCCTGTTTTTGGACAAATGTCGCGACCATCTTTTTGGAAACACTTCGAGAATGGATGACTTTTGTCGACTTTTCTTCACCGTGGAACATCCAAACAGAGACTGGCGCTTATTTTCTGGCTCGTATGAGTAAATTCAAGATTCATCACAACACGTTTTTCGCGTTTCCTGCGTTGAAGCGGTATAGTGTTTCGATACCAATTCACCCTAGCTGTTTTCTGTTTTTCGATCAACAGATGCGGTATCCAACGGAAAACTATTTTTTTTACACACAATTCTTCATGAAAAATTTTTTGAATTGAGGTCTATGAAATCCCCAATGATGCCTCGATTTCGCGATATGTCACATGTTGATCTTCGTTGATGAGCTTGCGCACAGCAGCTACGTTTTCCTGAAGGACTGCCGTTTTTGGTGCACCTGCTCTTGGATCGTCTCTAAGACTAATCCGTTAACGCTTGAAGTATCCATACCAACGAGAAATTGTTGAGTGATATGGTGCTTTATTACCGAAAAGAGAAACCATCTCGGCGAGGCATTCTTGTTGAGATAATTGTCTTCGAAAATTATAAAAAATTATTGCAAAATATTCACGGTTTAGTTTCATTTTTCGACTAACTTGTCAACTTTGACAGTTCGTTGTAGCTACAACACTAAACGTATTGCACTGAAACTTTGGATCTAGGTTAAGTAAAGATGTAGGTTAAGTTTTAGTACTGACATTTGATTAGTGGCGCCCTCTATGTCCCAGTATGCAAAACATAAAAGGCATCCCTCCTATCCCCGACACATTTTTACGACCTCGAGTTTTATAGTTATAAAAGGGCATCATGTAGCAAATGAACACACATAATGTCAAACACTTCAATGTAATAAACTGAAGAAAGACAGTTACGGACTAAGGTGTGTAACAAAGCAAGCCTTGGATTTCTCACTTGTCATTTCTATAATAACGTGGAATATTAGTAAGGCTACCATAAACTTCTAGTCTCAGAATGCCAGCTAGACTGGTAGACAAACTATTTTTAGTAATTTAAAATGCCATAATGATCTGACTTTTCTACCGAAAGCTGCCTGGAAAACATTAAAGCGTTTCCCCCAGATTCGAATCAGACTTAATACTTCTAAATTTTATCCATTAATCCTTGATACAAACCACACTAAGAGGTTAGAAAGGCGCTTTGTAAGAACGGAAAGAAGTCTTACCGGTAAGGTTAAATATGTATAATATAGGTACTATATAACGAGTGCGACAACTGTTAGTTCGTTTTAAAAATGCATATTAAATAAAAATGCAACAAATATTTTTAAATAATTTATACTTTATTTTTGAGAGTACATCTTCTGATTAAGAATGGAATATTATTTCATTTAAATGACTGCCTCGGCTGGCTTTGCCATAGCCCATTTTATCGACCCAATTTTTCAGTACATTTTTTATTCGCAGCTCCTAGGCGCCCAGTTGACATCGCTATTTCGGCTGATAATGCGATTTTCGAAGATAGGGCGCAAAAGTCGATAGTAGCGTTGGCTGTGTAGGCAGTGGCGCCATCCTGTTGAAACTAAACGCCGGCCAAGTCTTCCTTCAATCGTAGGGAATAAAAAGTCAGTTAACATGGCACGATAAAGGTCGCCATTGACTGTTAGTGCGACTTCTTGCTCATTTTCGAAGAAAAACGGCCCTATAATGTCTTTGGATCATATTCCACACCATACAGTTACTCGTTTTGGGTACATTAGCATCTCAATTATCACGTCTGGATTTTCTGTGCCCCAAATATGGCAATTTTACTTATTCATATAACCTCCGAGGTGAAAATGAGCTTCGTCGGAAAACGCGATTTTTTGGTAAAAATCCTCATCTTCTTCCAACCGATTAGCGGCGATTCAGCGAAGCGAAAACGCGATAGCTGGTCCGCTGTCTTCAAGTCTTGAACCAATTGGACTCTATAGGCCTTTGTGCCGAGATCTTTGTGCAAAATTCTTATCGCTGATGTTCAATTCTTGTGAACGATGGCGGGTAGAGGTGCTCGGATGTTGACGTACACTTTCAGCTACAGCAGCAATATTTTCCATGGAACGAGCTGGACGGCGATGCGGAACATGTGTATTGTCTATTAACATACCAGTCGAACGAACTTTCTTCATAAATTTTCTTACACAGTTATCAGTTGACGGTACATTTCTACTGAATTGTGTACGTAATTTTCGGCACGTTTTGGAATCTGACTCACTACTTTGAAAATAAGTTTTGGAAAAAAGTTTACCGAACGTTGATCAAGCGTATATCAAGCTCATTTCGTTCACCGGGAATATAAGCACAAATCACACACACACACAGATATATATATATATATATATATATATATATACATATATATATATATATAGAATTTAATTGGAGTGAGAAATAGCAATTATTCAAATCTCCTCTCACATGTAATTGTCGCTAAATTTGTGCAATTGATTCTACAATCTGACAAGATTACTCCTGCCGAAGAATGTAGACGCAAACACGTCGCGACGTTAGCCATCCACCGGTGCGGATAATGAAAATTGTATGAAAAAAAAACATCCGTCCAGAAACGTGCATATATCGATATTTCACTGTCGTTACAGATCATCAGTACACGATATTCTAACATGGACATGGATTTGAATAATTGCTATTTCTCACTCCAATTAAATTCAATATAATTCGTATATATACACGAAAGTATAAAAATAAAATCATGTCCATGTTAGAATATCGTGTACTGATGATCTGTAACGACAGTGAAATATCGATATATGCACGTTTCTGGACGGATGTGTTTTTTTTCATATATATATAGATGTGTAGCTTGATAGGCTATCCGCGTATAATTTTGTGGGGTAAGGCATCCAAACAAGGTGGGCGAAGGAAATTAGTTATGTAACTTAAACATCACAAGGGTGTTGCATTTAGAAGTTGTTCTGAGGAAGGAATTTGTTAAATGTTAACGAAAAATTTAATGTTGGATATCTTGGTCGATTAGTATTCGCCGTATTTAAATTTTGTGATCTCCTGCCCATGTTATAAATTTTCATTGAATTTATTGTTTCTTTGTGTAAGTAGCATTTAGGACTATGGATAATAGTGTATAGTTTTACCATTTTTTTGATATTATTAGTTATAGTTTTAGCTTAATATTAACTGGATAGTGTCAAAGTAGACAATTTTTGAAAATACTATTGTATTTCTTTAAATTCATCTAGCATAAGAGTTGGTATAGATTCTAAATATATTTTTATACGAATTACGTTTGTTTGTAATTTTCATTTTATAATATATTTTGAAGATATTCAAGAAGGTGGAAGAGAATTAAATAGAGTATGGAGAAAAAGAATATTTCGTAGGATTAAATTCTGCATTGAATATGATTAAGAAGTTTATGTAATGGGTTCTAAATTACATATTTTGATTTCAATACAGAAGTTAATCGAGCGAAATATTATTTTTCCTTCATACATAAAATTTGAATGACCCCAGTAGTAATTTAACTACAGCTATGTTGGTTGCATACACAATTATCCCCTTTCCCCACATGGTGCCCAGTCCGCAAACTATCCATAAGAATCTATTTTACTATTAAGTTACACATCTATATTATTACTGATCTGTGAACATAATACTGAATTTCTGTCACTTGACAGATGACAATAGAGCTATGAGCGGTGCAATAACCGTTAGTTCAAAAACGGACCACAAGACCTACCGCACCCTTTATGTTGTAGCTCAAAACGAGATTCGCTAATTAAAATCACATTTTCTCGCGTTTCCATTCTCCCAACCCTCACTTCTAAAGCGTGAGTTACATTACACTTGTTTTCGTACTAGAAACTTGAACAAGTTCTTGTACAAGATTTCATACAAGTTTTAATTTATGCTATGTTGAATAGAGGGCACCAAACTTTAAGTGCGGTACCAACATAAAATAATAATTTCTGTTTTTTTATTATTACGTATTTGACGGGTTATTATTTATTAGCTCTTATAGATATAACAATATAAAAAAAAATGAATTTGAAAACCGTTATATCGGTGCCCCATATTTTGTTACTGGATTACACGATTTCTATTAATTTCCGAAAACAAAACAAACACTACGTAACCTGCTATTATTATATGATTTTTATTTAAAATGAACAGTTGGTACAAACGAAATGGTGTTTAATGCGCAAGTCTAGTATGAAACTTGGATGAAAAGTGGGATAGGATCTAGTTTTGTAGTTTAGAGACTTTGATGTGTTTCTTCTGAATTACACTATCAAAGTTTCGACAAGTTCATCTAGTTTGAAAACTTGTCCAAGTTTCTAGACGAAAAAAGTGTAATGTAACTCACGCTTAACGAAAGTGAGATTTGTGAAATACGTAATGT
Source organism: Melolontha melolontha (assembly GCA_935421215.2). Lineage (NCBI taxonomy): Eukaryota > Metazoa > Arthropoda > Insecta > Coleoptera > Scarabaeidae > Melolontha > Melolontha melolontha. Next base: position 101,510,698 of record OW285239.1, on the reverse strand, counting down.
TTTCCCAAAACATCTATTTTCGTGTTTATTCGAATCGAATTTCCGCAGATCATTTTAATGAAAAAATGGCATGTGCTATTAACACACGGAGATGTGTTAATACATAATCTTAGATTTAGGTTTTCAATTCACATTTTATAAATAATTAATTTAATATTTTTTTATAATAAATAGACTAATAAATTTAAAAAATACACAAAAAATTTACGTGAATTTATTTATAAATGTATATCGTACATAAGTTATCAACCAATTATATAATAAGCAATACCTATCTACTTAGATAATATCTAATTTTTAATAATCGCACGGGCTAACCAGACCACTACAGCACCAGATGCAAGTATACCACTCCTAAAGAACATTCTTTTAAAAACTATTACACAGTTTTAGAATTCAACTCACCATATTGCAGCTCTGGCTACAGCTGAATGTTTAATGATGTTATACTGCTTAACTTGAAACTCGTCATGTGTTTTATACTGACGTAATATTCTTCTAACACTGAAACAGAATACGCTATATTAACTCAATGAATACAAATTAGGTGTATACAAATGAGTAATGTGTACATTACAGATCAATTTAATTCGCATGAGGGATAGTATAATAATTTAGAATGCGTTTCTCTTTAATAAACAAATTTCACCAGCAAATCCTGTATGTATTCGAAACTTCACAGATTAGGAAAAGGATTACTTACAAATGGGTTTTTGCAACATCAAATTTTACTTTGAAGTTTTTGCATAGCGTTACAAAATTATAGACTTTTTTAAAGAAAGCGTACCTAAAATGCAATAAATCACAGGCACGAACATAACTCCAACGTATGAATTCTAATGGGATTAAGTATACATTATAATCATAATTTTCACATGTACATTTTAAGACGTTACAGCGACACCAAGCCATCAAAGCAAAAATCAGTTTACAAATTTCGTAGTACTATTTTTTAATATAAATTAGTTTCAAGTTTCAAGTAAATATAAAAAGCAGCATTTATTTAATAGATTATTATAAAGAAATGAACATAACATATAAATAAATACGAGGTGTTACCCAGAAATTCCAGAAATTTGTATGTGTCGCACGAAGAGATGGTAGTCCAGCTCTATAGCGCTAGATGGTGTTAGCTACGTATATAGTAAGTCAGTCTGTCAAACGTGACAAACAGTTTTTGTATTTATATTTGTTGAGTTGTGTTCGAGTTATTCTACGACACTACAGTATCTGTTGTGAAAGAGCAAAGAACGTGCATCTAATTTTGCTTCAAACTTGATAAAACGGCAGCGGAAAATTGATATGTGTCCATCGATGATGATGAGGGTTCCAGTCATTCATCGACGGAAAACACGCCACAAAATGAGCTAAAAGTGCATGATGTTATCCTGCAAGACCGAAAGAGAATATTACATGACATTTGTAACATTGTCGGTTTCTCGCACGGCGTTTGCAAGCGTATTTGTCCGGCTAACTCAACATGCGCAGTATTGCTGCGAAGTTTGTGCCAAGGTTACTCAGCATTGAACAAAAACGACACCATGTTCATGTGTGCACAGAGTTGAAAGAAACTGCCGAAACGAATGCGAAATACAGTACTAGAATCATTACTGGCGACAAATCATTGGTGGCATGGGTATGATCCTGAAACAAAGTAGCAGTCATCGCACTAGAAGATGCCATCGTCACCACGACTGAAGAAAGCACGGCAAGTTTTTTAACCTTTAATGCTGATGGTATCGCGCACAAAGAATTTCTGCTACCAGGGGAAGCAGTTAATGAACGACTTTATTGCAATGTTCTTCGGCGACTAAGAGTAAACAACAATTCGTGGATCCTATACCACGTCAACGCACCAGCCCACACGTCAGTTGCTGTGTGTCAGTTTATAGCCTGAACGAAGATGGCAGTACTACCTAAACCTCCCTACTCTCTAGATCATGCCCCTTGTAATTTATTTCTGTTTCAGAAGTTGAAACTGAAGGGGTGCGCCGCCGTTTTGAGACGATTGAGGAGATTCAGACCGAATCGCACGTTATCACGCGAAGACTGCTTCCAGTTATGGACAAGTCGCTGGGATCGGTGTATTCACGCGGAAGGAAAGTAGTTTGAAAGGGATGATAGTGAATAAATTGTAAGAACAATTTATTGTTTTTTTTCACATTCCGGGAATTTCTGGGTAGCACTTCGCACATTAAATAAAGTAACTCTTCGGATTATAATAAGCATATACATTTTTTTCATTATTTATAGTTGTTACATTTAAGTTATCTTTATTTTGCCATTGCCGTAATAAATTATTCATACGTTTAGAATTAAAAATATATTTAATACTTTGAAAAAAACTAAGAAAAAAACCATTACTTGAAGAAATTTGTAAAGAATTTATTCTTTATCTCTGTTTGTAAATGCATTTAATTAATATTTTCGATTGTCAAAGGATTAGGTACATAGCATAATTGTAAATTACTTGGAATTTACGTATGCTATTACACGCATAATTACCTGTACATTTATTGGTGTACCTTTGCTGTATAGGTGTCTTATTGTCATATGTTTATAGATTAGTTGCTAACCAAGTTAGGCGTAGGGTTTTTCTGGGTTTACAGTGCCGAGTGAACCTAAACCATTTTTTTTTGTAAGAAAAGTTGGTCTGCATTTACTTTCAACGAGAAAACATCTCTCACATACACATTGTGTCTGTAGATACAAGATCATTTATATAAATAAAATAACCAAAAAGTACGTACGTGTATTCTCCAGTATTCTCGTTATTACTCTATTTCATTGCGTTTTTGGCCTACCTCTCCTTTTGTTTTTCAGTATTTTTGCTTCACATACTCTTTTAACTGGTCTTACTCCTTCCATTCTTTGTAAGTGGCCCCACCAACCCAGCTGTCTCTTTTCTATGAATTTAAGTGTTGGTTCTATTTCTAGGTCTTCTGGTATTTTCACGTTTCTAATTTTATCTAGTTTCGTAACTCCTCGGACTCTTTTCAAGTACTTCATCTCGGCAGCCTGTTACTTTGTTTTTTGCCTATCGTTTAAAACCCAGGATTCGCAGCCAATTGTCAATATGGGTCTAAATATCGGTCTAATTACTTTCATTTTTGTATCTCGCGAAATTTCTTTGTTGTTTATGAAATTTCTTGTTCATCATATAAAAGAGCTTTAACGTTGTCTCTATTCTCTGGTTGATATCTGTTCCCTTTTCATCTATTGGCACAAGATATTGGAACGTCTTCACTTGGTCTATTTCTACCCCGTCGATGTCTATATTTATGTTTTTTGGTGCATCTCCTATTACTCCTATCACATTCGCATTCTGTGGTTTTCAGCTCTGTGTTCCATATTTCTAAATTATTTTGCAGTTCTTTTACACTTTTAGCGATTATCACGACATCATCTGCGAAAGCTTCCTCCGAGATGTCTACTCTTTGTAGTTGTAAGTATCCAACGTTAAATTTACTAGTTTTTGTTGTGCATTTCTTTATTATTTCATCGATATATGTTACGAAAAGCGCTGGGCTTAAACTACCTCCTTGTCTCATATCGTTTTGCGTTGTAAATGTTTACGATTCTATATGATTATTAATGATGGTGTTAACGTTGTTATTGTATATTTTTTGTATCAGCCGTATTATTTTAGCACTTACTTCTCTTTCTTTTAAAATAATTAATACTTTTCCCACGGTGTTTTCTCGAACGCTTTCTTCAGGTCTATGAATGCTAGAAATACGGTTTTTTCTCACTCATGGATTTTTGGGTTATCTGTTTCAACATGAAAACGTGATGCTGGGCACTTCTCTCTTTGCCTCTCCTCTGCGCCTCATTTGCAATAAACTCGTACACATATACATCACGTCCCAGCATTGCCAACTATACGTTATGGAAATACGTTTCCAGGATTACAGTTACTATCTCGTAGCCTCTGCAAATGAATACCTTTCACAGAAAGTGGTAACTAACTGTAGTTAACGAAGGACTATTGTCACCAAAAATTTTAATGACTGGTGATAAACCTCTTTAAAATCATGAAAAAGCACAGCTCAAAAAACGGACATTCCATAATGTTTGTTGAAAAATTGTCAAAAGAATAAGCGGCCAACTTACGGAAAAAAATTTCAGAACATCTATAGTATATTTTAATTTTTATGTTGCTAATTAATAGATACATTCAAATTTAAGGTTGCCATAAAAGAACTACATCATCATTCAAAAATAAATAACGATTTAGAATTCACTTAAAAATTAAAGTGTGCAGTTTTGTGCGTTCAAACAAAATGATTACAATTTTAACATACAATGCATTTCCCGCTGTGAGTATAAGCTTTTTTATCGACAACAGAATCTTTATATTACTTACTATTATATCTATTTGGCAACGATGTTGTCGGGTTATCTCCATTCTTTTTATATCATGCTATAAAACTAAATACATTAAATTTTTATATCCATCGTTTATTAGATTTTCTATTAATGACAGACTGATGAGAAACAAAACTTTTCAGGAATTTGAAATAAAATAAGAAAAATCCAAAATTTCATTTGTCTCTTAGTTCAATCAAATCGAGATAAAAATATTATTTCTTTTCTTTAAAAAAAGCTTGTAAAGAATAAAAATTTAAATAGAAAACAATTTTGGCAATTTTCTTAAAATTTCTTTAAGAAAATGTCAATAAAAAATACTTAAAAGATCAATGTTTTATCAAATATTGCAAAAATCTTAAACTGATTGCTACATTTAACACATTAGAGAAACGAAGTGATTCTCAGATCTTAAACAAATTAAGAGTCTTGATACTCATAAATTGTTATATTCTATATACAGGGTGAGTCTTTTTGAATGTTTAGCATTGGGATCTCAGAAACTACTGGAGATGGAAAAACGCTTAAATGGGGAAAGATGCGCAGTTTTACGAGTTTGATTTAAAACTGCTTTTGTTTCTCCAATAACTTTCATGGCTTATTAGATATTCAAAGAAAACTAAATTTTACGATTTTCTTTATACATGCTTAGCATTAATAGTAATTTTAGAGAAAAAGTGGTCGGACAAAAGTTTTAGATAATTTTACGCCAAATAAAACTATGTAGCTAATATTTTTTTTTCGTTCACCATTATCGAGTTATGACACAAACTTGTGTTTTTTTAAATGGAAACCATAGTTGGTTTTGACATCATTAAAAAGCTTATTTTTTGCTGATTACAATGATATAAGGTTTGATATGGTTATTTAAAAAAATAAAGAGGATATAGACATTTCTATGATTTTTTATATAAGATAAAAACTTAAAAAAAAAATGTTTGGTGTTTTGTAATTCAAAAAACGAAAAATCTGAGTTACAATAGTGTTCGTTGGAGCAGTCGAGATAAATATACTAACATTGCTTTCACGTTGAGTCACAGAAGTGAGAGCTGTTAATTTTTACTTTTAAGTCAAGTTAATTGTCAAACATTGACAATTAACTATTAATTAATTTAATTGTAACTTAACTATAAGCGGTGCAAACGGCCGTTAATCATAAGTTTGCATTGGCTATGGAATTTTCTAACGTAGAAAAGCGTGATATGGTTGAATTCAGTGCCAGAAAAATTCTACTAGAGCTGCTGAAGTTTATTTTGAAAATTATTTTGATCGACGTCAGCCGTCGCTACCTACTTTTAAGAGATTATGGGATAATTTAGCAGATTATGGTTCGTTCGTTAAACCAAAATCAAAAAAAGGGATGGATGAAGATAGAGAAATAAACATATTAGCAAGTGTCGCTCAGAATCCATCTACATCGACCCGACAAATTTCAACAGAAATGGGCTCCTCTCAACGCACTATTGTCAGAGTGTTGAAGAAGCATAAATTTCGTCCCTACAAATTATCACTATCACAAACTTTACATGAAGGTGATAACATCAGACGAATAGCTTTTTGTAGATGGTTTAAAGATCAGTGTCAAAACGATCCACACTTTTCAATGAAAATATTATGGACTGATGAATCTCGTTTCACAAATTGTGGAATGTTTAATAGGCACAATGAGCACATATGGTCTCAAACAAATCCACTTCACGTTGAACATAGGAGACCACAAATTAAATTTGGGTTTAATGTTTGGTGTGGTGTTATAGGATCAACTGTTCTTCCTCCTTTTATTTTTGATGGATCACTAACTGGCAATCGTTATCTTAATTTTTTACAACAAGATTTCGCGGAAATGTTAGATAATTTTAATTTAAGAACCCGAGCAATGCTGCAATGGTTTCAACATGACGGAGCGCCTCTGCACAATCAACTTAATGTTAGAAATTATTTAAATTTGAACTTCCCTAATCAATGGATAGGACGAAATGCACCCATTGAATGGCCGGCTAGATCCCCTGATTTATCAGTTTTGGATTTTTTCTTGTGGGGTGTACTAAAGGACACAGTATACAAAAGAACATATGAAACAATCGACGATTTAAGAGAAGCTGTCTTAGTTGCTTTTAATAACATCGATAGGCGTAAAGTACGCAATGCTACAAATTATGTTGTGAAGAGATGCAATTTGTGTATTAATAATAATAATGGAGGTATCTTTGAACATTAATAATGTTGTGTGCCCTTAATAAAAGTTCTTATAGTTTTCTTTTTATTACTAAATAAGATTTCAAAATAAGTTTTCGTTTGGTTTGTATTTTATCAGTTCGAAATTCAATTGTTTTCCATAAAAACCATAAAAATGTCTACATCCTCTTTATTTTTTAAAATAACCATATCAAACCTTATATCATTGTAATCAGCAAAAAATAAGCTTTTTAATGATGTCAAAACCAACTATGATTTCCATTTCAAAAAACACAAGTTTGTGTCATAACTCGATAATGGTGAACGAAAAAAAAATATTAGCTACATAGTTTTATTTGGCGTAAAATTATCTAAAACTTTTGTCTGAACACTTTTTCTCTAAAATTACTATTAACGATGCTAAGCATGTTTAAAGAAAATCGTAAAATTTAGTTTTCTTTGAATATCTAATAAGCCATGAAAGTTATCGGAGAAACAAAAGCAGTTTTAAATCAAACTCGTAAACTGCGCATCTTTCCCCATTTAAGCGTTTTTCTATCTCCAGTAGTTTCTGAGATCCCAATGCTAAACATTCAAAAAAACTCACCCTGTATATATGTATATATATATATATATATATATATATATATATAAATATAAATATAATATTTTCGTGACCTTGGTATGATATGGTAAACTTAATAAGTCGGCGATTAAAGGTCTGGTTTATTACTTCAAAGTATATATATTTAAAACAACCCTACATGTTTCGGCAATGATGCCTTTGTCAAGGAAATAAAAAATATATATTTATATTTTTTATTTCCTTGACAAAGGCATCATTGCCGAATTTGTCCAGTAAATCATCTATTAGTGGAAGGGGGTATCTATCCTTAACAATCACTTTGTTCATCTTTCTATAATCAATGCATAATCTTGACGAACCATCTTTTTTCTTAACAACCACTGGGCTTGAATATTCAGAATAGCTGGGGTTAATAATATCCTCTCGTAACCATTCGTCTATCTGTGTTTCTACAAACTCTCTTTCAATCATTGGCAGCCGTCTTGGTGTACAGTAAATAGGTTCATTTTCTTTCAACACTAGCTTCATTTCCATATCCAGTGTTTTTGTTTTACATGGTTGATATTCGGTCAACATTTTTTGAAAGACACGACCAGTACCACCTTCAGAATAATTATTTTCATTTGATTCATCTCTGTCAATATTCATCAGGAAGATATCAGTAGTAGTTTTCCTGATTGTCACACAATTGGAATTTATAGTCACTTCTCCTTGGTTCAGTAACTCATTTCCTATAATAACTTTTACTTTCATAGCATTTTCTGGTACTACATAAATTTTTACATTAAATTTTTCATCGTCGATCACAACGGAGAAATAAAAGAAACCTGTTGGTTTGACTTTTACACAATCCCTTCCAAATCCACTTAGGACTAAGTTTGTCGCTGATAACTTCGGATAACCAATTTCTTCGTGAACATCGGATGCAATTAAATTTAAGTCACTCCCTGTATCTATCAATGCTAAAAATGTCTTACCGGAAATATTGACTGTTTTACTTTTTCTTTTTTCCATGTATGTTTCGATGTTGTTGATGGAATTTTTATCTTTGAATCTTCTGTAGTACAAGCTCTAGCAATGTGTCCGAATCTATTGCATTTGAAACACTTTCTTCCTTGATTTTTTTTGTCGACAATCCGTAGATTTATGCCCTCTTGTTCCGCAATTATAACATATTATTGTACTTCTAGATGCAGATTGCACCTGCGACCTTTGGTTTTCTCCTGTATTTGGCCTTTCTTCTGTTTTTTCCGAGGCCAATCGCCTTTTTTCTTTGTCTTCTTATCATTTTGTCATAAATCTCTAATTTCTCTTTAAATTCCTTTAATGACTTAGCTCCGTATAATACAGTTTTGCTAAATACATTATCTGGTATTCCATCTATTACGTACTCAATTAATGATTGCCTGTCGATGTTGCCACGATTTGCTAACTCTTTCATTTTCAAAAAATATTCCAAAACTGATTCGTTGTTCTTGATCCTTCGGTTTATTAACAATTCATGCAAATTAGCACTACTTATTTTCTGTATATATTCTTCTTCCAGTGTTTTTTTCAGTTTTTTCCACAACGTAACTCCTTTTTCTCCTCTTACAAACAATTTTGCAAGTCCTGTTAAAGATCTCTTTGTAAATATAAATTTTTGCAAAACATTCCATCCCATAATGGTAGCTGTTTCTTCAAACTCTTCTAGCCAAATTTCGAACGGGTATCCATCTTCTCCGGAAAAGGTATTAATTGAATCTTCAATGTCTTTGAAGGAGATCGCAAAATTCGGGTAAGGATAAGACCTTTTACTTCTATTTTGTGCATGATTGTCGTCATCGTCAGAATTACTACTATTAGCATCATTAATCATAACACTAGCGTCGCTATCTTCGTTCACAACTTCTTTATCTTTGTATTTTTACACTCTTAGGTTTTGCTGCTTTACTAGAACTAGGTTTGAGTTTAGTAGATTGAACGTTACTCACCTTTTCTTCATCAGTTTCCCAATCAGCATCGTCATCTTCACTGATCAAATCTTCTTTCATCAATGTTTCTCCATTATTCTTCGTTGCACGTCTGCTTTTGTTACTCTTCTTATATTTTCTTTCATCGTCACTTTTAAAAGCGTATTTCTTCTCATCTTTTTTCGCTTTACCTCGTATATCTTCTTTTTTATTGTATTTTCTTCTTACTTTCACGTCTTCGTTTCGATAACACTCGAAATTTTTGTCTATAGCATCATTCTCCGTCTTATTTTGTCCATGTCCTCTTTTATCATCATCTGACATTTTCTTTCTTTATTTTACCCTCTTAGTATTTACAAAATCTATAAAATTAATTAACGAAAAGTAAAACGTTAATTCACAACACAAAATTTTATTCAAAAATACTATGACAAGCTAGTCTGAACGAAGTCAGAATTCTTATAGGTAATTCACAGGAAGAATACGTACATGTCTATACACACGCGCATATTTTATCGGTTATTTCACAATTAAACACTTTAGATTTAAAAAGTTCACTAACAATTGTATTCGTTCTTGACAATCGCGGTTGAGTCCCCAAAATTTGTAGGATTTAGGTTGGTTTTAACAAACACTTGTTAAACTAAATATAATATGATATTATTAATACATATAAGTTGTGTATTTTAATTGATATCTGGCTGTCTAGGGTAGGTTTCGTCTGAAAATAGGTAACTTTAATTGTATATTTACGTCTTTCGTCTTTGCTTACCTACTATCTACTGCCGTCATCGCACTTCGCGTCGTTGTCGCTGTCATCAGGGCGCGAATATTTGAATTTTTTGCCGTTTCCTACATATATATATATATATATATATATATATATATAAGTAAAAATTCATTAACCGGTGAGCGGTCTGTCAAGTAAAAATAAAACTCCTTTATTCCACTCTATATTTCATAACAGATTTGTTACTTCATCAGGAGTGTAATTGAGAGTTAAAATCTAGCAAACAACGGCACTAAACATGTTAAAATTCATCAAATTTAAAACATCAAATCAATATGCTGTTAGTTTATCGTCAACCTTTTAAAAACAAATATACATAAATGACGCTCACCCGTTAATTAATTTTTACTTATACAGTACGGTCCATAATACTTAACTGTCTATATATATATAAGGTAAACTTAATAAGTCGGCGATTAAAGGTCTGGTTCATTACTTCAAAGTATATATATTTAAAACAACCCTACATGTTTCGGCAATGATGCCTTTGTCAAGGGAATAAAAAATATAAATTTCAAAGGCATCATTGCCGAAGGGTTGTTTTAAATATATATACTTTGAAGTAATGAACCAGACCTTTAATCGCCGACTTATTAAGTTTACCTTATCATACCAAGGTCACGAAAATATATATATATATATATATACAACGTGTCCAGGAAAGTATGCAACAAAGCGAAAACTTTTTTATTGTCTATTACTCAGGAAATTTTATTCTTTATAAAAGTTTTTGCTTTACTGGAAACCCATTTACCCGTTAAAACAAATAAAATATCGCTTCAAATAATGAAAATATTCTTTAATAACTTCAAAATACAAAAAATGTTATTTTTATGTTTTAAACAAACGTCACTCGATATGATGACCCTCTCGCTCAATACATAAATTTGTACGTCTACTTAAGTCCCTGACGACATTTTGCAGGAAATTGGGATTATTATTTAAATGCGCTACCACTTCCTTAATCCTGTTCTGCAAATCTTCTTGGTTATCAAATGGTCTTTCTGAATACACCCGATTTTTCAACCAACCCCATAAAAAATAAACCAAAGGATTTAAATCCGGCGAGCGTGGAGGCCATGGAAATGTTGAATATCTTCCTAACCATTTTTCTTGAAATTCATGGTTTAAATACTGCACCACTCGACGAGAACTATGTGCAGGTGCATCATCCTGCATAAACCACAAAGAACGTCTTGTTTGTAAAGCTAAGTTGTCAAATTCATCTTCTAATTCAGTAGTCAGAAATGCTAAATACCTTTCAGCATTTAGAGTTTGTTGAAAAAAATACGGTCCGACCACTCTTCTCTCCAAAATTCCGCACCAAACATTTATCTTTCGTGAATATTGTGTTTTTACACTCCATTTGGAAATGTGGATTCTCTTGAGACCACCAACGACAGTTTTGCGAACAAACTACACCATTTGTGGTAAAATGTCCCTTCATCGGTAAATAATAATTTTCTGGGAAATGTTATGTCTGTTTCTATTTCACCTTGTATCATGAAGGAAAACTCTAAACGCTGGTTTTCAATATTTGATGTACTGATGACTTACGTAATCCTAAATTAGTTGCACATTTTCTCACAGATAATTTACGATTCTCAATTACACTTTGTAAAACATTTAAAGAATTATCTAAATTTCTTGCTAGTCTATCATGTTCCTTTTTAAAATTAAATTCCAAAGAGCCTGTTTGTTTAAATTGTCGCAAAATTCGGGATACCGTAGACCAACTAACGTTTTTATTGGGATGCCTTTCGTTAAAAGTCGCAGCTACGTCTCTACATGTCTTATAATTATCGCCACATATAAGCATTAACTCTGCTCTTTCTTGCAAAGTTAAACGTTCTGCCATAGTTATGTATTTTGTAGGATGTCAAAGTTACTGTCAAATACCATGCATACGTGATTAAAAGTAAAAAGTAATGACTGCACACACGATATTAAGTAGGTACGGAAATTTTGTACAATTAATAAAATAATTGTATTTTTACTATCTAATATGATAACTCATTTATTTTAACGGATAAATCGGTTTCAAGTCAAGCAAAAACTTTTATAAAGAATAAAATTTCCTGAGAAATAGACAATAAAAGTTTTTCCTTTGTTGCATACTTTCCTGGACACGTTGTATATATATATATGGTAGATTAAATCAGTTGGCGATTAAAGGTCTGTACTTCAAAGTACATATATTTAAAAAAACCCTACATGTTTCGGCAATGATGCCTTTATCAAGGATATAAAAAATATAAATGACAGAATACAAATATCAAATAATTGAGTTGCTATGGTTTAAATTATTCAAAGATACATTCCAATTGAAGTAATAATAAATCATGCCTTAGTATTCCAAAAACAGATAGCAAGGTGTGAACATATGTGTTGTTCGCTGCTAGCTTTCTGGGTATGAACTTGTGTGTTGGTTGCTGCTGGCAGCTTGCGTCTCTCTCTGGGTGTGTGGTTTTGTGTTTGTGAGAGCGCGTAAGTGTAGGCTTTTGTATGTTGGTGTGTTCGTGTGTGTGTTTAGTGACCGGTCGCGTAAATTTAGAGAGATCGGAAAACCAGCCGTTGCGTAGGGCCGCCAACCCTTTCCCGGCAACTTCTTTACTTTTCCGTGCAGTTCTTCGACGGCCCAACCCCCGCCCTATCGAGGCAAGGCGCAGACCAGCGAAGCGCACCCTGCACGGGGTTGCTCATCGCCAACCGAGGGAACACTCTTAGTGACTACTTCGGTCGACGACGGTCACACTTTGTGCCATCTTAACGTTTTCCGCCGAAGCGGGGGCATTGCACACACGTCGAACGTGTGTGTGCTGTTAACGGCAGCCTAGCCAGGTTGCCGCCCATGACCGGTCCTAGTAGTGTGTGCATTGCGCGGCGCCGAGATTTGCGCCGCGTAGCTTGGTTCCTCACTCCTGCTGGAAAGGCGGAATGGCACCTGTCCGCCCATCGAACACTAAGAGTGTTCCCTCGGTTGGCGATGAGCAACCCCGTGCAGGGTGCGCTTCGCTGGTCTGCGCCTTGCCTCGATAGGGCGGGGGTCGGGCCGTCGAAGTACTGCACGGAAAAGTAAAGAAGTTGCCGGGAAAGGGTTGGCGGCCCTACGCAACGGCTGGTTTTCCGATCTCTCTAAATTTACGCGACCGGTCACTAAACACACGCACGAACACACCAACATACAAAACCCTACACTTACGCGCTCACACAAACACAAAACCACACACCCAGAGAGAGACGCAAGCTGCCAGCAATATGTGCATTTTGTAATGTTTCAATATGCATTAAGCCATTCTTTAAAGTCATCAACGGTTTCCGCAGCTATTCTAAATAATATTTCAAAATTATTAGATCGAGATGTATGATTTATTTCCACGAAATACGATAAACTTATTTATTTTATCTACGTACACGACACCACTGAAAACACTATATTCTCCGAATACAATAGCTGGGTTGTCCATTATTATCGCTGCGAGACCAGGTGTCCGAGTAAGTCAAACAAATACTTCATTGAATTACGCCGGGATGTACTGAGCGACGTTATACACAATTCCAATTGCCGATTGCATTTTATGGAAATTGCATCCGTTCTCTACTAATAACATATAAATTATAACGAGCCATCGAAAATATTCATAATTGGAGTAGACTGTGAAATTGGGTTGGTACTTTAGCCACTTCCACATAATGACATTTATTATTTGACATTGAAACTATAAGTTTGTGTCAAATTTTTCAAAAACTCTTATTAAGAAAATTGGTTTGTGTTTAGATGTAAATGGACAACATTTTCAACAACTTCTGTAGCTATATGTAAATTTTGATTATGATTTCGATATTAAATAAATTATTTGTTTTCTTTTTTGTTGTAGTATCATTTCAATGCCATAACCTTTTTTTACAATGAAACCAAATGAAACTGTCAAGCATCAAGTAATGTGTCATTATGTGGAAGTGGCTAAAGTACCAACCCAATTTCACAGTCTACTCCAATTATGAATTTTTTCGATGGCTCGTTATTACCACAATAGCAGCTAATCACAAATTAATTTTTTTAAATAACAATTAAATTAAAATATTCCATTTATGACTCAAAGTTATAACTAATACACTAATGAAAATAATTAAAAGCAAGCCTTTATAGAAAATATTTAAACTGTTTCACTTCACGCTCATTTACACTATAAACGGAATTCCGTTTAATATTTAAAATATTGTACGGTCACTTCCGAGTGGATACGAATGTACATCCGAAGTTTATGCTGAAACTGATGTGCATATGAATTCATGCATGATGGCGTAGTAGCGTGATGCAAGCGTATTCTAGCGGGCGTATAGTGAACTTGAGAATGTGGTGGAACTATTAAAACTCACTAGACGTTGCTACTACAGCGGGTCAACAGCTGTATAGATATACTTTTGTATAACTAATTTAGGAAGATCCTGTATAGGTAAAGGAGCATGGAATATTTAGACTTGAAGATCACAGACAAAAAAGGTTCCTTCTATTATTAAGTATATATATTATGGTGAGTTTGCTTTCTACTAAAAGTGACAGCAAAATGTGTAAAAGTTGTTAAATCTTATTGTGATACTAAAAATTTTTGTTTTTAGTATAGATCTCAGTATTATAAAACTGTACAAATATAACAACATTTAAATGAATTATTTCTCTTCTTCGTATATTAAACCGCATGAATCTACCTATTAATTCAAGTAATATAGATAAAGGAATATACAATATTTAGACATTGACGATTACAAACGTATATACATATCTATTATTGAAATAGCTTTCACGGATGAAACTTTAATATCTATAAATGCAATAATAACATTGTTTTAATGTTTAATGAGTCATCGAATGATTCAGTGGGTGGATTTCTTTCTTTCCTGTAATAGCGACATCACATCGAAGTTTAAAATTAAAACGTCTTCTAACAGATCAAATGTATTTTTGTTTATGTGTATTAACATCTGGATTTCCTTTCTACAACTGCCTAGGATAAATATTTTCGGCGTACATAATTTAGTCTAAAGCGTCAGCAATCACGGTTATAACAGTAAATTAACTTTAAAATAATGACCAAATTGTACTCAATCAAATTGTAAGTTTACCATAAGACTAACACGAGAAAATAGTTGCGTATTAGTAATGAATCTGAAATCAGGATTAAAGAAACAAAATTCCTATGTAGCCACATTTCATACATAGTTATGGCTGTTACGTTAAAGGCTGTACGTAATTGATGTGCATAGCAATTTAAGGGCCTATTTGTATAAAAGACAACCGGTCTTTGTCTTTTGCTCAATTCACGAAAAAGAAAGAGAGGTTCGGACACAAATATTAAGTACTGTCATTCCTACATAAATAAAACTTACAAATATTAAATATATACATGTGGAATATTGCTTTTCGTTCCCATTATGCAGAAATACTGGGCAAGATTTTACGATATTTGTAATAAGAGGAATTTGTAGTGTGGATCAGTCAAGCGGCTTTTGTACTGTCTCCTTTTCAATGATAAAAGATATGAATCAACGAAATACGAGGGATAAGCTAAATTTATTGAGAATAAGAAAATCTAGCAACTCTTTACCTGTCAACATGTTCTGTTGTTGAAGTTAAGTTCGTTACAACTCAGCTACTTATTTTTTAAAAGTAAACTAAAATGGAATTAACCAGAGAGCACTTTTGAATCATAATTTATTATAATTTTAAAAATGGTTTAACCGCCTATGAGTGTAAAGAGAGTTTAGATTCAGTTTTTTGTGAACAAGCACCTTACTTAGATGCAATTTATGGATGGATAAGGAATTTGAACGCGAAAGGAATTCTGCTCAGCATCAAAAAGGAGCAGAGCGTCCTCCTACGGCTGTTACCGACAAAAGCATTGCTGCTGTTAAACAAAATTATTGAAGAGGACAATAAAGCCACTTATGCAGCAATAGAGCATCAACTTAAGATTTGATCCTCAGCTGTTAAAACAATCATACACGATCACCTGTATTAAAAAAAAGTGGCAAGTCGTTTTCTGCCGCATCACCTTTCTGACTTCCAAAAAGCAGAACGTGTAAGAATTTGCCATGAAACTTTAAATTTCTTAAATAATGGCGGGCACTAATTTTTTTCCAAAATAGTCACAGGTGACGAAACTTATGTTCCCTTTTTCGCCCTACCTACCAGCCAAGAGAGTCGTGTATGGATTCACGAAGATAAGGAAACTCCTATAATGACTAAGAAGCAGCGAGCTACGAAAAAGGTTATTACAGCTAACTGGTACATTGAAAAATGTTTGCCTGAAATGGAATTCCAGACAAAGGAATTATACTCCACCATGATAATCGTCCAATACGGCAATTTTATCTCACCAGTTTTTGGTTAGAAAAAATATAAAAGTACTAGAACATCCGTAGTAATCATCTTATTTAGCAATGTGTGACTTTTGGTTATTTTTTGGGATTAAACGCAATTTGCGAGGTAGAAGTTTTTTGTCTGAAAAAGAGATTGAAACCGCAGTTCACACTTATTTTGAAAGTATTCCGAAAGAATATTGGTAGGGAGCTTTTAAACAGTGGAAAGAAAGAATGGTCAAGTGTATAATTGCTAAGGGGAATTACTTTGAGCATAGTTAAAATAAAATCCTAGAATATATTAACCGTGTTTTTATTCCCAATAATTTCAGCTTGTCCCTCATAGATGTATTGTATTTTAAATATTATAATAACAATACATGTATTCATCACGTATAGACATTTTTAAATTTCTATTCATTTCAATTCTTATGGACTTAAGGACGGCGATCTAAGTTAGTCTAACTAAACTACGACAGTATTTAAAACAGAAGAAGCTGCGTTAAATCAATGCATCGAAGAAATTAATAGGTGGCCTGAAACAAATCGCATCGTGACCATTTCCTTCAACAGGTAAGCAATGTAAAGTCACTAGATTCGGCGCAGGTGAAGTCAAAACTTATATTGGATTATGATAATGCCCTAAATGACCTCGGTAGTAGCATGAAAGTGACAATAGCCTATGTCCCAGGGCATGAAAACAAAAGGGCTAATAAAAAAAGCGGGCCTACAGGTTTGACAAGCTTCGTTTATAGCTTTCATAGAACCGACGGCTTCCTGTAGCATTGCAAAAACAAACTTCAAAATAGACATGAAAAGGTATTAGCATATCAGTAATATTAGCTTGACGAAAGAAACCATATTTGTAGATTATGTCAAGTAGAAGAGAAAAACACGATTCACTACTATGCCAATCTGAAGGTTGGAAAAGAATTCGGTTTCTACAGATGGGAGATGAATATCCCGAAGCAGAACTACACTGCTCCAAAAATTGAAGTAGTTAATTTATATATTTGCAATAAATTCATTGAATCAAAGTGCAGATTTATTATGTATTCCAATTTATTATACGCGTTTAACATAGAGAAAGTCGTAAAAATAAAACAATATTACTAAAGAGATAGCAAAATATAGCAATGTAGAAAAATAAGAATTTTTATTGTGGATTTAACTTAATGGTAGTTCTCCTAATATCGAGTTGATATCCCAGTTTAATATCGTGTGAAGTCACCTCTAGCTCTCCGCAGTGCTCTGACTCTATTCGGCATAGAATGAATTATATTATTATTGAAAGGCTGGGGTTGGGGTATGTTTTGCCGAATACTTCGCAATACATTGGCAATACATGACATTTCACCCCAGACATGTTCAACCTGGAGGACAAGCTGGCTAATCCATTCGGTCAATGCCATGATGTTCGATGCGGTCGTTGACAATTTTGGCGAGGTGCGGTCGAGCAAGTAAAATTTTCGCTGAAAGCGGCAGTAAATGGTATAATAATTGGCTCTATAACCAGGCCGTAATATTTTACCGTTATCATTATCCCTTAAATTAGCACAACTACATCTTTGCGCCCATCAAAACAAATGCGTCCACAAACGCACATTGATCCGCCACCGAAACGAATTGTTGACGTCATGAAACGTTCATAATATTGTTGTTCTTGCTCTATTTACTACAAAATTCGACCAGATGAATTATGTTTACAATATAGGTAATTGTATATTGTCTATGTTTATTTTGTATATTTAATTTAAGGCTATATTACGGGCATATCAAGTACTATTTATAGAAACATCTTAATTGTTATTATTTCTAAATTGTAGTATACTTTGGTTATTAAGCTGATCTACATCTTGGTTTATCACCTTCAATATTATGTTGAATCGGTCTTCAATATAACAATCATAAAAATCTCGCTGTTATTTAAACTCAAAAGTAGTGTGAGACATCCAAGTATTATTGTATTTTAAATACTGTAATAATCTTATATGATAGACATTTTTAAATTTCTATTTATTTCAATTGTTGTGGACTTAAAGTCGACGATGCAAGTCAGCCAGGAGTCATATGAGACACCCAAGTCTCATCTCCTATAACGATATGGTTCGGCATCCAATATCACGAACTGTCGTTGGTAAAACTTTGAGAAAGTATAACTTGGACACATAATCTGGACGAGTTACGGCAGAGAATAATATGAGGAAGTGCAATTAATTCGTGATGAGGCTTTAGGAAATGTCATTCAAGCATTTGTTCACAGACTTGTATATTGAAAAAGAAGTGAACGATCATTATTTCAAAAACTTTCTTATCTGATATTGATTTTGTTTAATTCAAAATAAAAAAGTTAACACCGTTTCCGGCTACCCGAAGGCTGATTCGGATATAAATCTGCTCTTCGAATTCCTTATTTGGACACACTTAAATGTGAAAAATTGTATTAAAATCTAAGTAGCCATATCAAAGATATTCGAATGGATCCATACATTTGCCTAACCCTGTATAATAAAATGAAACGCAAACAAAAATGAACAGATTCAATATATTTTTTTTTTGTTGTCAACCACCTTCATTTAAGTTGCCTCACACTTTATACGAGGAGAGATTTTTATATTAGCTACTAGCTATGAATGAAAGGCCGATATAAGAACTGCTATATTTTATTTTTCAACAAATAATCCATTAACACATTTATGCCCAGCGTTTTTCTAATGAGGCTATGCCTTTAGGAAAGTAGGAAAGAGATGATAATCACCGGGTACCAAGTCCAGGCCGTGGAGTGGGTTCCATGTCTATAAAGCCACACGGTCGTTGATTATTTCTCGGGCTTCGCGAGCCTTGTATACTCTCCAAGTGTAATGGAGCAGCATAATCTTTTGCGCAAAGTGTTGGGGTCTTTTTTCTGTATGGCAGTTTTCAGTTTGTACGAGGGTGGCACCAATCATTTTTGCAAACTAATAAAACAACATGTTGTAGTCAAAAATGATTTTTATTATTGTTTTTCAAAATATTCGCACATAAACTCAATGCATTTAGACATTCGATAAAACCAGTTATCATAGCATAAATTCCACTCTTCTCGAGTCACTTCAGATAAAAAGTTTTTGAAGCTCTTTACTGCATCTTCTGGGCTTACAAATCGTATACCACGTATTTTATCCTTTAGTCTTAGAAATAGAAAGAAGTCTGAAAGTGCCAGAGGTCCAGACTATATGGCGGATGATCCAGTAATTTTAATCCGGAATCTTTCAAAAATTCGTTTGTTTGACGCGCAGTGTAACTTGAAGCATTATTGCGATGAAGAACAATCTTCGATCTAGAGCGTCGTAAACGAGCCTTTTGAATAATATCTGGCAGACATACTGTCGTGTACCATTCTGCGGTAGCTGTACGTTTATTTTCAAGAACAACTGTTGTGATAGGTCGTGATTTTGAGAAGAAACTGGCTACTATTTTCTTTCCAACACTGAGATTTTTTCACATTGACTGGATTAAATTCTGTTGGAAACACCCATTGAGCCGACTGACGTTTTGATTCCTGTTCAAATGCATATATCCAGCTTTCATCACCAGTAATGATGTCAACTGCTTTAGACCTACCTCCATCATATTTCTTAAGCGTTTTTTTACACCATTCCACACGGTATTGTTTTTGTTCTTGTGTTAAATTATAAGGTATTAAACGACAACAGACTTTCCTCACACCCAAATTATTATGTAAAATCTTGTTTATTGCAGTCACGCCAATACCCAAAGTGCTCCTAATAATCCTATACGTGACTCAATTGTCGTCTTGAATCATTCTTCGCACGGCATCTACATTTGTTTCAGTAACTACTGAGATTGGCCTTCCTTCGATTATACCAGTTGTAAAAATACTCTGAGAAGGAGCTTGGTCACAATGCAGTACGAAGTCTTGAAACACTTTGTTTTGGAGTTAAAGAACTTTCAAACTTATAGGAAATCATGGCTCTAAAATTTTCTCTCGTTAAATGAATTTTCACTGCAGGCCACTCGGTTTGAAATTAGCTTGCAAAATAACTGTTGCAGCTATCAAAACTAAATTCGAACTGTGAAAATAGAAAACAATAAACATTTATTTCATAGCATGTTTGATTCCTATGATTCAATAGAAATATTAATAATTAGTTTGCAGAAATAATCGGTGCTACCCTCGTAGAGTTTTTCTTCGCGTATTCAATTAACAAGATTCCTTCTGTATCTCAAAATACCATCGCATCAGTTTTCCAGATGAATTTTGAGTTCTTGCCTTTTTTTGGTGGAGGGGATACCTTGTGAACCTACTCCATGGATTCTTGTTTTGTTGGTGGGTCCCAGTGATATACTCTATTATAATTTTCGAAAAAGGTTTTTATGGTCAGTAACGAATCTGGAAATCCATGTTCATTTCTAAAATCATCATGTATAAAGCCCTGTAAAAACAGTAAAACCCTCTGTTTTTGGACTAAGCTTGGTCAGTATAGAACCAAATGTGACAGCTATTTGACAGCGAAAGTTTGCTAATTGTTACTTATTTTTTATGATTAGGTAGATGATATAAAAATCTCCGCTTGTAGCATTTTTTCTATTACTTCAAAGGACACAAATATAGTTCATAAAGTATTTCTCTGCAGTCCAAGCCAAATTTAAGGCATAAGAATACCGTAAAATGACTAACGTGTGTAGTATTACAGCGCGTATTTATGTTTGTTAGAAAGAGATAAAGTACAATTTACAAAGAAATTCTTTATCAAGTGTATATTTATATCAAAACAAATAATTGGAACAGAATAGTTTGATTGCTATTTTTCATTTTATTATTTTTTAGTTGATGAACTTATTACAAAACAGTGGATCCCTTTAAATAAAAATTTAAAAAAACATAGAAATAAATAGTTGTGTGTTTTAATTTACCGACTATATAACATTGAAGGCTTGCAAAACCTTAATAAAATAGAAATACGTTTGCTTCGAAATATATTTACGCTTTGGAATATATCCAATGTTAATTTCAAAAATAAAAATGCCACTTTTCAAAATTAATTATTCTAAATCACAAATAAACTTAATCATTTGATTTTCGCTCTACAGATAGAATCACATAGCCAACCAGCTCATATTTTTTTTATTTTAAACTAAATGAAAAACGAATAGTATTAAATCTTTCACAAGGAGTCATAAACTTTAATGAAAAGTGATAACAATAATCATAATAATCGGTAAAGTTATACAAGACATACACTAACGCTATAAATACTACAAATGTATGTATGTACCTACGCAAATAAATTTTATAGGAGAAGAATTACAAAGTAAACTTTATCTAAGAATATAAAAAGTATCATTTCATAGATAAGTGGGGGTATATGATATTTTTATGTAACATAAATATTGAGTACCATGCCAGGTTTCATACTCGTTGTTGTGGTAAGGTCAAGAAACAATTGCGTAGTAAAAAATATTTCAAAATAATCCCTGTAGATAAGCGAAAAGAGTACTGGATCAAAATCCCATAAGATTTACTAAATTCACATTTTATTCTTCACTTCTTTTCTCGTTCATGTAACCACGCCCATAGCACGTGCGAAATTCAAAAGTCGGAAACAGGTGTAAAAAAAATCTGAACAGGTATAAACTGGTGATGATCAGGTTAACCTGTTCATTATCTGTTCAGACCTATTTTACATCTGCCGATTACCTGTTTCATATCTGTTCAGATCTGTTTTACATCTGTTACCGAATTTTTCATTTTGGACGTGTTCTAGGCGTGACCGCACGAGCAAGAAGAAAGTGGAGGGGACAAAATGTGAATTTAGATCCCTGTGTTAAATCTTATGAGACCCTGATCCAGTTCTCCCTTAGCTTATCTACTAACTCCTTATTTAAAATTTTCTGCAATAATACAAATTTCTATATATCAAGTTTATGAATTCGTAGTGTTTTTGGTTTCTAGCATGAGAGTACCCTGAAAAAAAAAATGTTAGGCGTATGTTCAAGTTATTTTAATGTTGTATTGTTGTTTAATTAAATGGTTCTTGAATTTTTTATCATTGAATAAAGATTCTATAAATTATTAGCAAAAGAAAATGAAGCGCCAAGTATAAAAAACTAGCATTTCTGACACATCCTTTTCTTATTCTTCTTTTGATTCTTTAGGGTTGGACACCCATAAGGCCAGACATTTGAGCACAATCCCTAATAGATATCTCAATTTCAATCTGTTAGTCTTGTGTCCTCGATAAAAGTCACTATCCTCCTCAGGAGAAATGAATATCCTCGTAGGATCCAATAGTTTCTTTCCGAAATGTTTCTGTCGGAGTTCCTCCAGTTTCTCACAAGTATCTACTATATGAGCTCGCTACCCAAGCCCATATTATATAGATGCTTCCTTAAAGGACAATATCCGGCTATTAAGCCGGTGATAATTTTAATTTCTTTTATGTTCCTTCTAATGTTAGCTGAAAACCTAGCAGCCTGGTCTATAAGTAGTATCTTAGTATGGAGTCAACCTCCCGTTACCGTCCATTTCTGTTTATGTTCTCTTTCTAGTTATAACCAGATCTCCCTTCTAGCGGAATCCTCACCGATTCAACGTACAGGTTATGGTCCTATGAAGTTCCCCTTGAGCCTTCCATGGCCAGTTCCTAGACCATTCCTAGACAACAGAGGAGGTAATACATTGGAAGCCGCTAGAACCATTTGTGTCATTTAAGTAGAAAATTTAATTTACAATTCGGAAATAGTTTTCTCGATTTTGAAGGCTATTTTGGCATAAGCGATACTCAATGTTCAGTAAGGCCATCGGACTGTGATGAAGATCGTCTGAACATTTTAATTCCTGATGATTCATGCCAATCAAGTCGGGCATTGGCTATTATAATGCATTGTACCCAATCGACCATAATACAATATTTGAATTCCTTGAGCAAAGTTCAAAAACTGACTGTTTGGTTGCCGTATGTTTTGAGTAAAAACAACAAAAATCAATATGTCAATTTATGTCTCCTTCTAATTCGTCAGCAACATTGACCATTTTTGTCTTATATTATTACTGGTGATGGCAAAAGTGTCTTCATTTTAACATCTAGAACAGAAAGTAATGGCTTAGCCCTAACAAAAAGGCAACTTTCTGAGCAAAAGCTGATACTTGTCCGTGTAAGCTGATGTTATGCATCTGTTAGAACGAAAAAGGCGTCGTCTAATGTGAATTGCTTCCGGAGAATGTAATCATCACTGCTGAAATTTACTGTCAACAATTCCGTCAGCTTGAAGCCGCGATTCAAGAAAAACGACCAAGAAGACATCATTATGTAATTTTTGCAACACGATATGGTTTGCTATCATACGGTTAACATTTCAAAAGCGGCTCAAAAATTCGGTAGTGAGACCATTTCACATCAGGTTATTCTGGTGATCTAGCTCCGTCAGATTTTCGTATTTTTCGCTCACTGTCAAACAACCTTCGAGCAATCTCCATCTAATAAAGATGATGCGCTTAAAAATTGGTTTGACAACTTCTTCACTTACAAGCCACCGGATTTTTTCAGGCGTGGAAACAAAAAATTGCCAGATCGTTGGAAGGGAATTGTAATCTCTCGTTTCAGTACATATTCCTATCATGAATAGCACTTTTTTACTGTAGTTATAAGCTCAATTCCAGAAAAAAAACTTCTGATCCCTTATCCAACTTTCTTGGCGATCGACTGTATTATTGGATTATATATCTCTATGACCTTTAACCCAGAATAAACGAGTGTGTATTGGTCACCTTTAATTCATTAAGAATGTGAATTATGTCTAGTACAATTTCAGTACATATTCCTCTCACGAATAGCACTTTTTTACTGTATTTATAAGCTCAATTCCAGAAAAAAACTTCAATCTGATTCCTTATCCAACTTTCTAGTCGATCAACTGTATTATTGGATTCTATATCTCTATGGCCTTTAATCCAGAATAAACGAACGTGTATTTGTCATCTTTAATTCATTAAGAATATTAATTATGTCTAATATAATTTCAGTACATATTCCTATCATGAATAGCACTTTTTTACTGTATTTATAAGCTCAAGTCCAGAAAAAAACTTCAGTCTGATCCCGTATCCAACTTTCTAGTCGATCGACTGTATTATTGGATTCTATATCTCTATGACCTTTAATCCAGAATAAACGAGTGTGTATTCGTCACTTTTAATTCATTAAGAATATTAATTATGTCTAATACAATTCGATTCATTGCTTTTGAAATCGAGTAGAACATTAGTGAAATCTGATACAATACCTACAGTATTTAGTAGATATTTTAAGTTTCTTGTAAAAATATTAGTCTCTCAATCTAATTTGAACTTTACTTTCATTTGTAAATATTGCTTCTACATTTTACGTAGCTAATTTTTCGAATTCTTTTAATTGAAAAATTCACCCTTAAGCAGGATTCGAACCCACGTCCATGGATTGCCGGATCATTGCTCTGCTACTTGAGCTATTACGGACTGTGGTTCCGAATACATCGTGAAGCCCTAAATTACATTAAGGAACAGATGTTAATATTTTGCCTGTAGTCGCCACTTGTTGCAAATTAATTGTATTTTCGCGAAGTAATGTGAATGTAAATATTGCTTTCTACGTTTTACGACGTTAATTTTTCGAATTTTTTTAATTAAAAAATTTTCTCTTAAGCAGAAAAATGCAATTAATTTGCAACAAGTGCCGACTACGCAAAATATTAACATCTGTTCCCTAGTGAACTTAGGGCTTCCCGATGTATTCGGAATCAAGAGGGAGAGCAATGGTTAATTGATGAATTTTATTTATTATTCTATGCACATTAAGCACAACCCCATTCATCCATTTTGAATCAATAGTGAAAATTATAAAACTTTATTCTTATAAACCATTATAGTTTGCTATAGTTTGCCATTATAGTTTGCCACAAAAGGAAACAAAAACAATCCGATCAATGTCCGGAACAAAAATAATGAACGCTAAGCAACCACAAAACTGCCGGACTCAGCGAGACCAGGCAAAGCTTAGGAAGAAACCTATATGGCCCAAAGTAAGATAAAACGTCAAAATCGAGGAAAAGTTAAATAGTCAAATCCGGGAAGTAAAGCTAACATAGGCGTTAATGCCAAGTAGGAACTCAAACAAAACTCGAGACAAGATATACTCAAGAGAAGGAAAAGAGAAAACGGTAACGGTAAGGTAACGAGCTATACCTTATCTCAAAGTAAATGTCAAAAGATAGATATTCCAAAATATACGGCAAGGAAAGAAAAGTCGAAATGGTTCAAAATAAAATAAAATTATCCCACAAGAGTCCCAACAATGAGAATGTCACAAGATAGATATTCCAAAATATACGGCAAGGAAAGAAAAATCGAAAAGGTTCAAAATAAAATAAAATTATCCCACAAGAGTCCCAACAATGAGAATGTCAAAAGATAGATATTCCAAGATATACGGCAAGGAACGAAAAATTGAAAAGGTTCAAAATAAAATAAAATTATCCTACAAGAGTCCCAACAATGAGAAACTCCCAAACAAAAGTAAAATCCTCTAAAAGGAAAAGAAAACGAAAGTCCGAAAACTAAAAGAAAAAGAATGAGATACTATTCGTCGACGATGTTCTTGACGAAAGAATTAACTAATCCGGACTCATTTTAGTCGCCTCTTACGACTTGGCAGAAACGGAAGAGCGGTAGACACATAAACGAGCAAAAGAGAAGGCAAACTAAAGTAATCAAGGTCAAAATCAGGAAACAAGGGTCGTCAACAGAACACAACCGGAACGTCACTCCACGTCGGGAGGATGAGCTTTTAAGTCCTTAATATGCCAAATAGAAGTCCGACCGGCATTATCAGTCAGTTGGTAGGTCCAAGGCGAGACAATACGAGTTATGGTAAATGGACCGACAAACTTAGGAGCTAACTTCGCTGCAAATTGTTTAGAAGCGCCAGACAGAACATAATTGCGCCTCCAGACTCGTTGAGGTAATTGCAGTGGTTCAATTCTCCTGCGTAGATTATACTGATGTGCACTTCGGGTATGAGCTTTCAGAATTCGAGCTTGAATGTCTCGATAGAGCTTAGCGAAAGCACGTTTTCTCTCATCGACAATAACCTCAAGATCTCGTTCGTCGGGTGGTATGAAAGTTTCCTCTCGACCATCGATGGAGACTTCTCTTCCGAAAGTAACGAAGTTAGGTGTTACACTAGTAACCTCATGCTTAGACGACCTGATGGCAAAGCCAATTGTAGGCAAGAAATTATCCCAAAGACGATGGTTGTCTTTGACGTAAGCGGAGAGCATGGTTTTGATAACCCTATTGACTCTCTCTGTCGGATTGCCTTGAGGATGATACTTCGCGGTAAAAGCCAAATGGACGTGGTAAGTTTCGACAAGATCCTACATAAGCTTGCTACGAAACTGTACTCCATTATCTACAATCAAGGATGAAGGAACTCCAAACATTAAAAATACTTCATTCTCCAAAATCTGCGCAATCACTTTCGCAGTGGCGGTACGTAACGGGAATAACAAAACAAATTTACTAAAGGTATCACAGACAACTAAGATATAAGAAAAACCTTTACTAGATCGAGGTAAGGGACCAATAAGGTCAGCGCACGCAATCTGCCAAGGCCTAGTGGCAGTAACCACTTTACTCAAGAGATGTCCAGCGGGAGCACGTTGTTCAGGCTTAGTGCTGACGCACACCGCACAATGTCGAACAAAATTGGCGATATCGGCACGCATTTTAGGCCAATAATATTTTTGTGCAACACGAGCCATAGTCTTAGTCACGCCTCCATGACCACAAGTAGGACGATCATGACACTGTTTAATAATTTCAGCGCGTTCAGTTTTAGGAGGTACAAGCATCCATTCGCTCACTGGATAACCAAAGGCGGGATAGCGGGACATGACATGTTTATACAGGCGACCTTGTTCAACACGCCAGAGAGGAAAATTTCGCGGTCGACGTTTCACCCTGTCAACCATTCTGATCAACCAATTATCCTGGACCTCAACAGGACAAACCTCAACATCATCAGCAGCTGGAACGCTGCGAGACAAAAAATCAGGAACGGCATGCTCAGAACCTTTCCTATGTATTACCTCATAATCAAATGGCATCAACCTTAATTGCTAGCGAGCTAATCGTCCTTGCGGATCTTTCAGACGATGCAGCCACAAAAGAGAATGACAATCGGTGATGACCTTAAAGTGAAAACCTTCGAGATAGGGACGTAATTTCTCTACAGACCAAATAATAGCGAGTAATTCCCTTTCGGTTGCACTATACTTGCGTTCCGATTGAGTAAGGGATCGAGAGAGATAACAAATAACCTTTTCTCCATCGTCAAAATATTGCGATAAGACAGCCGATACCGACTGCAGACGCGTCTGTGGCGAGATGAAACGTACGTGTAAAGTCGGGACAAGTTAGAATGGGTGCAGTCACTAAACTTTCTTTCAAAGACTTGAAGGCCTTTTCGCACTGCTCGCTCCAACACCAACGTGCGTTCTTCTTAGTTAAAGCGGTGAGTGGTGAAACCACAGAAGCAAAATCCTTACACCATTTACGATACCAACTACACGTACCCACAAAACGTCGTACTTCTTTAACTGTGCGCGGAGGTGGAATTCGCACGATAGACTCAACCTTATCGGGATCTGGTCTCAAACCTAATTCATCAATTCCGAAACCTAAATACTTCAGCTGCGGCCTACAAAATTGACACTTGCCGAAACTAACTACTAAACCAGCAGCATGAAGACGATTAAAAACTAAACTTAATGTGTTAACATGTGACTCTAAATCTTTGCTAACGACCACAATGTCATCAAGATAAACGAAAACGGAGGGCTGAAGTTCAGGGCCCAAGATATAATCCATTAACCTTTGCCAAGTACCAGGGGCGCAAGTTAATCTAAAACTCCTGACCTTAAAACGATATAATCCCTTGGCGACGACAAAAGCAGTAAAATCCCTAGATTCCTCAGCGATAGGCACTTGATGATAAGCGCTCTTAATGTCGAGAGAACTTAGAAATTTGTCATCTCGCAACTGGTCCATAATAGAAGAAATGAGAGGTAGTGAATACGCATCTTTACGAGTGACAGCATTGAGCTGACGATAATCGACGCAAAAGCGATGGGTGCCATCCTTTTTAGGAACCATATAGACTGGCGAAGACCAAGGGCTTCGACAGGGTTCAATGATGTCTGCAGCTAACATTTTTTGTATCTCGGCATCGATGATATGCTGTTTAGCTGGAGAAACTGGATAGTAGCGCTGCTTAATGGGCTTAGTGCCAGGAAGCACTTTTATAGTATGAGACACCAAATGCGTACGACCAAGACTACTACTCATCAACGACTGTTTGTCGGCAATAAGTTTATCCAACGCAAGGCGTTGAGTCTCAGACAAGGAAGGACTACTACAAATACTTTGAACAGAAACAGTGGGATCAGAACTCGAAAAATGCTAACAGTCATTGCGAAGATCAGGGACGATATCAAATGAAATCCAGAAGTCAATTCCAAGAATAAGTTCTTGGACGCGCTCCAAAAAATGATGAACGGAAACTCGCTGATCACCATTGAACTTAACCTGCCATTTCTGGACAGGCTGCGAACGAGTGTTAGAATGCTGTAATAGAGTTGAATGAGCGAGAAGAGGGGATTCTGCGAACGCGGGGTCAGGATTCAGCAAGACTGGGTTGAGGACGTCGTGAATCGCTTCCTGGGCTGCAGACCGAATACGATCATGTTCGTCCAAGCGCTCCAACAAGGTGGCTAAAAATTGAAAACGCTCAACACTTTGCTCCGGACTTAAGGAAACCAACGACAAACGACTAACCCTGTTGATGGCATGATGCAATCGAACACGAAGCGTGTCCAACTGCCGGACATTGCTCACTTCATGAGATGTTCCAACATCTCCGCATCACGTGTTTTTACACACACAGCATCCAAGCCTGACGCTACATCCACCGAAAATTCAGGATACGTTAATGAAGTATTTGCGCCTTCCAGGCTTAATAGAGGACGCAACAAACTACGCAACCGATCGACTGACTTGGAGTCATCGACACTAATACCCCTAAACTGGAGTTCATATTGAAGCTCATCCTTACGAAGACTACCAGCATTAATAGGCAGAAAACCCGACGCCATATTGACTAACTGGATAAAGACAAATAATGTAGGTAATGACAAAGAAACTAAACTAAAACCACCCCCCACCACTAAATAAGCGAAGCGGTCAGGCAAGGTAAAAGAGAAGAGGTAATTAGAGATAATTAAAGGGAAGAATGTTTGCGGGAAAAAAAAACCCTGTATATACACAAGAAGAGAGCACCTGTATATATACATGTAGAGAAGATAAAAGAAAACAACACCAACTATACTAAAAAAAAAATTGACGTTGGGCGCCGAGCTTGCTAAAAACTAATTGGCAAAAGACAAAGGTAAGCAACCGGAGCAGACCCGGTCTCGGGCGACTGAAATTGCCCACCCTCCCGTTTCTGCCAACGTCCAGCGGCCAACCCGGCTCCTAAGACTACCTCAGCCCAGGGGGTGGGGAGACCAAGAGGTAATAACGACGAAAATTACTATACAGGTGGTCTAGGGCGCCACCGAATTTTATGCCGCTGGACGTCGCAAATTCGGAAAATGATATTGAAAATTCGATTAAAAAAAAAGAAAAGGGTAAGTCGCGCACGGGCCGAGGGGCGAATCCCGCCGACCGAAACCAGTTCCACTGAGGATCGAAAAACAAACTTCGTGGCTACAAAGATTCACCCTATTTATTGATACGAATAGAGAGAGAGAGAAAGGTTACAAAAAGTACTTAATTAATTTGCTAATTGTAATTATGTGCGGACAAAGCGAGAATGACAAAAAAAGTGGCAGATGGCCTTATCAGCAATAATCCAAATGAACGCTTGAACAGAGTGCTCAAAATAATTAACCGCCCTGTAAAAAAAAAATACGTATTCCTTTTGATCGGTTCACAAATTTAAATTAAATACTACAATTCGCGGACTAAATCTACACTAATTACTAAATTTTAAATGAGTAAATTCTCTCAAAATTACACTCGTAAGATTTAATATATGCAACGCATATAAATAGTTTTAATAAAAATACGTAAAAATATACTAGCATAAAAATAGCATTGAACTCTTTGTGTTGCGATCCAAAAAAAAAAAGGAAAAAAACTAGACGAACGAGGTTATTTCTTCCTCAAGAAAAACACCTGTGCGAATGTTAAGATTGACAATAAGCCATGTATTTCTAACAAAAATCTTTAGGAATAAATGTGCGGCAATGGAAGAAATAAAAACCCAGTTTGATAATTAACGATAAATAACTCTTATCTGCATGATCCTGCGTCTCCTGGTGCGTTTCCTTCGATGGGGCGTAACACGGGGCAGTACTTGGTAATTATTGTTCGTACCTAGGTAGAAACACCTAAATTAGGAAATTAAACAGCAAAATAAACAAAAGAACATTAAGAGAAACTC
This sequence comes from Melolontha melolontha, assembly GCA_935421215.2. Lineage (NCBI taxonomy): Eukaryota > Metazoa > Arthropoda > Insecta > Coleoptera > Scarabaeidae > Melolontha > Melolontha melolontha. The sequence continues at coordinate 101,479,924 of OW285239.1, read as the reverse complement.
AAATACGTACCGAAACGACTTTCGATGGAATTGCAAAATACTAATAGTTAGTTGTCGACGTGTTCTCCTATAAAATCACCAAAATCCTCTCAAACAGATATCGCTCAGCGACTAATTGTGGTGTCTATAAATTAAAACCAGCATGGGGAGGTAATTACTTAATAAAATTTACTTAAGCCACATTTATAGACACCGGTGATCGAGGAACCGTGACATCTGCCCAAGATCGGCAATAACTTACGTCTCCGTACGGAAAGAGAGTATCTTACTTCCAAAGAACAAGAACCGGAGTAAGAGAAAAAAGAAAAAACTTGAAAGAAACCAAATATATTATACAAATAAACGACGATCGATACATATACAGGTAGGTTCGCTGGAAACGGAGCAAAATATAATAAAGAGAATACTAATTTAATACAAAATAAACGTTACGATGCGTTGAGCGTTACGGACACGTAACAATTTAATATATTTTTAGATATTTTCTAAGGTTCCGCTCAAGAGTACATGCTAGCCAGTTAAATGTACAAATGGATTCATTCATTCATTCATAATCTATTCTCGATTACTGGCATGTGTCAGTGTTGATTTTAAATTTACCGCACAATTACTATCTAATCTAGTCCTCTTTATTTCAAAAATCTTTCTATTTTATCATTCTGCTAATGCTCCCAAATTACAGATTTCATTAGTAATATTTTTCTTATACCTTACTGACAAATCTTACTGCTCCAATTCTTGTTAATATTTTTGCCTCGCTTGCGACCCATGCAAGCGAGGCAAAAATATTACTGCCCCTTCTTCTTTGTTGCTCCCTTCGCATCCACAGTTCAGGAATCGATTTCAAAATTAGGGCAAGCATATTTTATTCCAGACTAGGTATGAAAACAAAAGACTAGAGCATCAATATCAATTTATTTTTCAATTACGTTTCCTTGCTTTTGAATATGGGTCTCAATAACATCTTTAATCCACCGTAAAAATATTCTTTTTGTTTCTCTGCAAAATAGCTCTACAGCTGCTATAATTTCATCATCGTCCCTAAATTTTCTCCCAACTATTTTTTTTTAAGATTCGGTAACAAAAAGTAGTTAGTTCAATTTCTTCAAAGCCACAATCAGCAGGAGCAATTTTCGAAAGTCTTGACTTGTGTACTGGTGCATTCTTGTGGAGCAACAAGACACCTGAGTTTTCCGCGTCTCTTCACTTTAATAGACTCTCTGAGACGATGTATCAAGCTTGCATACTACTTTCCATTTACCGTACTACCATTATGTATTCATATAATTAAACAGCAAAATTACTTGACAGTCCCAAAACGCAGTTACCATTATTTTTTCTGCAGAAGAGGCGACTTTAAACTTGTTGGGGTGGCTCGAGCCCTTAACATGCTATTGCATCGACTCCTAATTCGATTCTGGATCATAATGATGGATCCAAGTTCCATCTTCAGTGACAAGTCGATTAATAATTAAATCTAGTTTGTTCCCACAAAACGCTAAGAATTGTTCACAGGTCTCTACCCGGACACGTATTTGCAATGGCGAAAGCATTCGTGGAACCTAACTTGTACTAACTTTTGTCATTCCAAGGTACTCGTGTAGAATTCTAAAGACCGTGGTTTCTAAAACACCTAGTAAATTTGCTAATTGTCGCTTCTTTAATCTTGTATCTTCCAGTACCAAGCACTTGTTTTTCAACGAGGCTCCTTTTATCTTACTTTAGGCAAGATTATATTTCACTAACGACACCAAAGAATTTTCTAATTTTTCTATTGCCTCCACTAGTCCGACGTAATTATTCTGTTTGTTTTTAAATATGTTTTATCCTTGACTATCTTGAAATTTTGACTGTCTTTCCTTGACAGCTGCATCTTTTTGAGATCGAATTTAAAAACCACGTTTTGATAGTAAAACGCTGCCTGTAACAGTATTGTATCAGAATAATTGAAACATACATGAGTAGGTAAACCCCACCAGTTTTGTATAATACAAAGGTATTTTTAATAATATAAAATATTATTAAAAATCTGGTCCAGATCTGGTTACCAGATTTTTAATAATATTTTATATTATTAAAAATACCTTTGTATTATACAAAACTGGTGGGGTTTACCTACTCATGTATGTTTCAATTATTCTGATACATTACACATGCGGTTAAGCCGTAGTATGAGTGAAGGCACAAACAAAATGCAGTTTTCTAGAGAGATTGGCTGTGCTAACCTTTGGAAGGGCGTCGTTACTTCACATTAATTATGTGGACGGTATGCGAGGTACTTCGGCTGTCTGACAACAGGTAGCGCCGAATTTACTTCTGCGCTCGGTCTGGATAATTACGGTGATAGGGCGAGGTGGTTCTTTTCTGTGAATGTGTCTGGAAATATCCTTTCTCCAGCAGGGGCGTACCGATGAGCCTGTAGAAAGGCGAAATACGTATCTACGTCTCTGGGGATAGGATATATTCGGACACGTTCACAGAAAATATTAATAGTAAACCTGCATTTGTGTTCTTCACACCAGATTTTTAATAATATTTTATATTATTAAAAATACCTTTGTATGTAACAGTATTCCCCAAAGTGTAAGAATCGGCTGTGGTGGTTCAAGAATATCAGGACATTGATGAAATTGGCGGACATGTTTTGGGGATTTAGGAAACACAGCCTTTGTACTTGCAATTAATGCGTCCACATTTGGATAACATCTACACATACCTTCGACCACCAGATGTAAAGCATGGATTTTACACGTAATATGTAACAAGTTAGTATAATATTTTTTAGAGACCGGCCTACAGATAGTATGTTTGCGGCACCATCACTCATTAACATTAACATTTGGTTTGGTGAAATTTCAAACTTTTCCAATATAGAAATTATTCAAGCTAGTAAAATTGAAGGTAACAAGGCCACACCATTAACAAACGGCTTATTTTTACAATCTGTTGTTTCGTCCACAAATAACCACAGTTTATTATTTTTCAATTCGGATTTAATCATATGTGAATAGTAAAAAAATTAGTAATTTTCCGGCTATGTAATGTTCCTTTACCATAGTGCTTCTAAAATGAATGAAATGATTCGTTGTCTACACAATTAAACGGTACATTAGACGATATGAAAGTTACACATAAATGAAACAAAAATGACTCGACACTTTTTTTGCGATTATGCATTACACTATTTATGTTGAAATTTCTTTTAATACATTAGCGGTATATCACACACTTTACACTTTATTATACTGCCATTGTACATTAAATTAAAAGTACAATATCAAATTTTCTAAAAATTTTACAAGTAAAGTAAATATAGTTTAATCTAGTTGTAAATCGAGGTATTTGCGTGTAATTACTAAAAAATCCATTCTTTCTAATGATAAAATAAAATAAAAACCTTACGTCTCTGTTGTCTAGAGAAAAAAACAAGTTGAAGTTAGGTATAATTTAGACTGACAAGTCATATTGACGCAATATTTTTCAGCATCGTAATTCTCGTTATGTCTCATGATGAAGTTGTTAGAGCCGTAACAGTGTTAGATGTTGATGTAAATCAACAAGAGATAGCGAAATTCATTGGTGTAGTCTTCCATATTTCGTGCCCTTAAAAGATATAGGGAGTCAGGAGCATACGATAGAAGACCAGGACAAGAGCGCCGAAGGTATACTTCAGAGAGAAATGATCGTTTTTTGCGCTTAAGTGCACTGCAAATACGACACTTAACTTAAAAAATGTTACATAGCGAGCTTTTCCATGCCCAAAGCGTAGTGGCTAAGCAGACTGTGAGGAATCGTCTTCGGGAACATGATAGGGACAAAGAGACGTATGTGCCAGTCAAATATCCATTTCTGACCAGAGAACACAAAAGAGCACGCTTGGAATTTGCTCATGAACATGCCAAATGGGAGGCAAATGACTGGCACAAAGTGCTTTTCTCAAATGAATCGATTTTGTCTCTACACTTCGGACCGGCGAATTCCCGTTTATAGACGACCTGGTGAACACTATTTACAGTATAACTTCATTCCAAATGTAAATTACTGTAGTGGTTGGGTAATGGTGTGAGGAGGTATTGCTTTTGGGTGTCGTACTGAGTTAGTGCCACTACCTGGAGTCCGATTGACGGCACATAGGTACATAACAGACGTTCTAGTTTTTTTCACCGTTTGTACGGCTACATTTTCTCTTTATGCATGATAACGCGTGCCCACACATTGCTCATATAGTGAGACATTATTCGCAAGATGTGGAAATACCCACTTTAAACTGGCCAGCATGAAGTGCTGATCTCAATCCAATAGAACATGTTTGGAATCACGTAGGACATCAATTAAAAACACGAGGAATTCAGTTTCGCGACCTTCCGACACTCCAAGCGGCACTTCTTGAAGAGTGGGATAATAAGAATCAGAATTACATAGATGACTTAATTAACAGTATGCCGCATCGCATCGAGGCTGTTATTAGGGCAAGAGGTGGAAACACCCGCTATTGACTTAATTATGTAACGTTTTACAAGGAGCGTATTTTTTTGTTAAAATTTATGAATACACGAGCTTGTTTTGAGAACACCACTTGTTAAACTAGCTGTTATTAAAGCCATTTGACATATTGATTGTCATTATTTACTACAGTTCACTACAACATTGGTAGCTGCATTTATGCGACAATTTTTTTGCTGAGTGTATTATTACAGCTATTACATATTAAAGTATGTAGGCATATTTCGTTTACACCCTGTATATTTAGCAGTTGAATGTTTAGTGCTTTCCGAGAAAAATGGTTTCTAATCATTTTATGTACGCTGTATTCATTAGGAAATATTTGTCGTTTCTCAAGAACTGGTCAACCACAATTGAAGACTGTTACCGTCGTAGGTAAACATCCCCGCTCCCTCCTTGTCTAAAAATTTTACTTACAACCCTTCCCATACTTCGATTATGATTATGCCGGTGCGTTCCTCATTTAACAGGCTGCGTCTATAAAGCACAGTGCATTGTCTCATCTGTTTTTATTTTTCTTTCAAATGAATTAATATAAAATACTGTTCCTCGAGTTAGTAGTAAAAAGCTTTTATTAAATGTTAAAAATCTTGTCAAGATTCAGAACAGAACTTCAAAATGGAAGGAATTTATTTTCATATAATATAATCTCGTTAAAAGCAGTTAAGTAAATTTAACTGACAATTATAATAATTGAAATTCATAGACACGAGAAGAAAGGAGTTATTGTAAATAGATTAAATCAAATTTGGCTTGGCCACCAACGTTTCGAAAATAGCATTTTATACGATTCTTTTGCCAAATCTGAGCAGCAATATATTTCACATTCTTGGCAATGTGAAGTTCACATTCAGAGTATTTACTACGGTTTCACTAGTTAATTAACGAAAGATAAGTTTGAGAGAGGTGAAGTATTATACATATCAAGACGCTAATTATAAAGAGTCGATTTTTAATTTAATCGTTATATTTCGTCCTTTTTAATTAATGATTAAAGTGTATTATAGTACAACAGAAAATAAGATAGATGGCCATGTATCCAGAGTAATAAAAATAGCACATATTCTCGTTGTATATGTAATATAACATTCATTATTTTCGAATGCCCTTGTTTTAAAAAATATGTACTTTAATAGTTACATACTTCGTCCAAAAATATGAAGTCTGCAGTAGCACCTGCTGCTAATTATATAATAACATATCTAACAATTAGTTTCATTATTTTTAGGTATCATACGTATGTAGTGTTTCAAAGCTTCTATTTTTACAGCACTTTTTACTACGACCATTAAAACTTGACTAGAAGATAGTTATTAATAGTTTGACGGTCAGGCTAATTTGCGTGGGCAACTTTTTTCCACAATTTATTACTTATAAATATCGGAAAATCTTAATATTAACAGCACATATTTATTAGACGATCGAATAAAAAACCGTAATAACCCAGTTAATTTTAATGTCACCACATCAATAATTAAGTCAAACTGATCATTCGATATAATTTTTTAATGGCTTTAAATATTTCAGTGGTGTAACTTGTTTTTCCTTATAAATACGAAATTAAAAATTAATTAAACAGTAGTATAGACTGAAATTTAATGTAAATTTTTGCCTTAGTACACAATGTCATATACATATATATATATATATATATATATATATATAGGATGATTCACCGAAATGGTGTCTTAGAAATTTTTAATATTTTACCAATTATTTAAGTTTAAAGGTTTGGAGTACGATATGGTCATGTCGTCAATATACTGTCGAGACGTTACAGCTAATAAATAATAAGTAAAAAAAGCAATAAATGAAGAACATAAAAAAATTCCACCATGAAGGCTGGCTGAACTTAAAATGAAGTTTCTTACATTCAATTGTGGTTAAAATAATAGCAGTGGTATACTTATAAACATCAGGAATGCCTACTGTTCGTGAAAATCCAGAGCAAGAGTTCTAACTAACGACGGTGTAACAGACGAGTTAGAGATAGATAATGGTGTCAGACAGGGAGATCCATTGTCAACAACGCTCTTCAATATTGCACTGGACGGAGTGGTCAGGGCAACCGAAATCAAGAAAAGTATTATGCAAAGTTCTGTACAACTCATTGCGTACGCAGACGACATAGCCATAGTCGCAAGAAGCAGGCAAAGCCTAGAGGAAGCACTATTGAGGATAGTAGAAGAAGCGAAATTCAGAGGACTAGAAATAAACAAAGATAAAACAAAATACATGATCATTACCAGAAGAAAGATAAACACAAACGTGATAAAAATAGGTGAATACCAATTTGAGAGAGTAGAAAATATAAAATATCTGGGTGTAAACATAAACAGCAAAAACGATAGGAGTACCGAAATCAAAGCGCGCATACAGGCTGGAAACAGAGCATACTGGCGTTATCAGAGGTTTCTAAATGACAGAAACTTAAGCAAAAACACCAAGCTAAAAATGTACAAAGTAGCAATAAAGCCGGTAGTAACATATGCGGCGGAAACAATTTGCCTTACTAGTAAAGACGAAGAAAACCTAGAAATATTCCAGAGGAAAATCCTGAGGAAGATTCTGGGGCCGAAGAAAATGGAAGGAGAAGAACAATACCGTATATTGTGGAATCACGAAATAAAAAACATCATGGAAGGAGAGGATATGGTGAAATATATTAAGATGCAAAGGCTAAGATGGTGAGGACACATAGAAAGAAGACCAGAGGAGACCATAATCAGGAGAATAAAAGACTGGAAACCGGTGGAGGACAGACCGAGGGGGCGACCTAGAGCAAGGTGGGAGGACCAAGTAATGGGAGATGCAAAAAAATTGAAGATAGGGAACTTAATCGAGATGGCTAGAAACAGGGAGGAATGGGGAAGGATCGTGAAGAGAGCGAAAACCACCAATCTATGAACCTATCGAAACCAAGCGGAGTTATTCACCGCAAAACAATGAATACAAGAGCTCCACTTTAGGAGCGGCCCTATTCCGAAAGGAATGTTTGGCCGATTATATATAATAACCCAGTTAATTTTAATGTCACCACATCAATAATTAAGTCAAACTGATCATTCGATATAATTTTTTAATGGCTTTAAATATTTCAGTGGTGTAACTTGTTTTTCCTTATAAATACGAAATTAAAAATTAATTAAACAGTAGTATAGACTGAAATTTAATGTAAATTTTTGCCTTAGTACACAATGTCATATATATATATATATATATATATATATATGACAACTCCAATAATTTATCAATTGTTATATATATATATATATATATATATAGGATGATTCACCGAAATGGTGTCTTAGAAATTTTTAATATTTTACCAATTATTTAAGTTTAAAGGTTTGGAGTACGATATAGTCATGTCGTCAATATACTGTCGAGACGTTACAGCTAATAAATAATAAGTAAAAAAAGCAATAAATGAAGAACATAAAAAAATTCCACTATGAAGGCTGGCTGAACTTAAAATGAAGTTTCTTACATTCAATTGTGGTTAAAATAATAGCAGTGGTATACTTATAAACATCAGGAATGCCTACTGTTCGTGAAAATATGGAAGTCCTAAAGCTATACATTTGTATTTGCGAGTTGACTTATTAACGCGATCGATTAGAGTAGGCCGTAAAATTAAAAAAATACACATTTTGACAACCGATGTCTTGTCAGTTTATTGTTAGTGTTTGATAAATCTGTGACAAAACGTGTTTCGTAGGCAATTTTTTTAATTTTTGCCCTGCTACTAATTAAGTGTAAATGGATAATTTAGAAAATCCTGCAGTGAATCAAATATCTTTTAAAAGAAGTCATGTCCTTTATTCGAAATTCATGCGAAATACATTAGGTGAGGTTTGCCCTTCGTATAAATGGGGAAATAAGTATGAGGTAGCAAGAGCAGGGTAGAAGATGAACCCCTCAGTGGATGGCCGAAAACGGCTGCAAGAGAAATGGTGGTAAAGTCCTTGATTTGCTGCTAAATGAAAGCTGAATTAAAGCGTAAAAATAGCAGAGGCAGTGGGCATTTTAAAGGAACGGGTGCTTTATGTTTTGCACGAAGAACTTGCTGTCAGAAATCTTTCGGCAAGATGGGTGCCGCGTTTACTGACGACGGAACAAAGACGTGTTCGCTGTCAAATATCGATGAATAATTTAAAAATTTTTAAACGTGACACAACAGATTTTTTGCGCCTATTTGTTACTTGTTGCGAAACGTGGGTTCATTATTATACACTCGAATCTAAACAACAATCGAAGATGTGGACCAAACGTGGAGAACCAACTCCAAAGAAGGCCAAAACAGTTTTATAGGCGTGAGAGGTGATGGCACCAGAATTTTGGGATGTAAATGGAATATCGTTGATAAACTATCTTTAAAAGGGCAACACTGTAAACAGCGAATATTACGGAAATCTTCTAGATCGTTTGACGACAGCTATCGGTGAAAAGCTGTATAGGAATGACTAAGAAGAATTTGCTCTGTCACTATGATAATGCACGTGGATTCCAGTATGGTCGCTGTAAAAAAATTTGAAGAATTAAGGTTCGAATTAGTACCGCACCCTACATATTCGTCAAACCTAGCACCATTTGACTTTTATCTGTTCCCTAAATTAAAAGATTTTCTCGGAGGCAAAAAATTCTGCACAAATAAAGAGCTAACTTCAGCAGTGGACGATTATTTTGCAGGGTTAGAAGAAAATCACTTTTGAGACGGAATAAAGAAGTTTGAACACAGATGGACCATCGAATTAAGAGGATATTTTGTAGAAAAATAAAGTTTGTTTATTTAAATTATTCCTTTGTTTTTGTACAATCAAGCAATTTAATCAACCCGCCCTCGTACATACTTAAGTAATCCACGTGCGTGGATATCATCTGAAATTTTTGAGAAAGTTTTAAAAAATTAGAATGAAGAGCTAGCGAAAAAGAAAAGAAAATTTTTACTTCTAGTTGATAACTGCCCAGCACCAACTACTAAATTTTACTTTTGAATGCTTCTGGGATTCCGGGCTGGAATTGCGTGCTTGGAACTGTTTCCTTCTTAGCCGATGTTTCGTCCACTGTTGCAACAGCTTCAGGGCTGCTATTACGGTTGCTGCACCGAAAGAAAGCAGTTCCAAGGTCACGGTTCCAGCCCAAAATCACAGAAATAATCATGGACAACGACCACGGAAGCCTACAAGCTAGATCCATTTCTGAGCTACAACAGGTAGACCAATGGGTTATTCATTGTTTAAATCATATATTTTTCGATTGTTTCGGTTTTAGAATTTTTTTTTAATTTCAAAATCTGTTTTCACTATATTTCGTAGCTTCGACCTAGAACAAAACCATGTTGATTCATAGAAATATATAGTTGAGCACATGCTTAAATTTTAGAATATAGTAATTAATAATGATTTAATACTTTAGCGCAACTACATAGAACACTGATGTGGCGATAATTACGATATGTAACTGAATATCACCTTTCTTAAAGATAAAGTAATCCTACACAGCTGTCAAGTATTCGGGAATGTAGATATAAAATCATTGTTAACGGTTCGCAAAGTAGCACAGTTTCGAATGAAAAAAATTTGGAAGGTCATCATGTCCGCAGTTGGAATCAGAGTTAATTTTTTTTTCGCTGAAAACTCTTCGTGTTGAAAAAGGAGATACATGAAAATAACCAGAACACGAGACTGAAGTGGACAGAGTAGAAGAATCAACTAACAGAATCAGCTGATAGACATCAGATAATGTATTTCAAAATGGCCCACAATTTCTTAAGGATTACAATATCTCCTGATTGTCGATGGTCATGGATACTGATATTCAAGCTTTACCATTTTTTTGAAATAATATACTACCAAACTACTTTCGGATTGTTTGAAATATTTTTTTTCAATTTTGACACTGAACTCACTACTACTTTGTGAGCAGTATAAAAAAAATGGATATAAATAACTAAGTACTTTTTTTTAATCAAAACTTCGCATTTCATATTTTGTAAAATATTAAGTTTTATTATGAAATAATTAATTATCTTCTTTTTCTAATATACCGTAATTCCATGAAATACAAATCACCTGTCGAGATGCTGTGCATATTTAAATTTATCTTTTCAGTAGACTATGACGATAGCAAACTATAATAACGATTACACTATGGACTGCTCTATATATTTAAGCTGACAGGAAATTCGCATGTGCTATTCATGTCAATGGATTGTTCTTAAATAAAACAGTGCTATTAAAATTACCTACTTAAATATACTTCGTATCTACAAATTTATTTAAGCTACGTACATATTTTTAGATATTAGAATTGTGTCTTTTCGTTATGCACATGAAACGTTTAATTTATCTTTTTTATGGGTGTCTAAGACACGGGCAATAAAATATAAATGACAACTCGATATTATGAATAAACTGAAACTTCTACTTTAAATGCGTCAATTAAATTTAAGACGACTATAATAAATTATAGTTGTTGATACCTTTGTTATTTGATTTTTAGAAATTTAATAACGTGTATATTTGCAAATATAATTAAAATTTCACAAGAATTGATATCACGAATTCAAATAAGCCCAAAAGTAAAAGAAATATTTAACGGGAACGCGTCATTGAAATGAAAGCTGTTGTTGGTACAAAAAAATCGATTTCTTTTCCTACATAATCGCCTTGCAACTATATACAAATAAACCCGCAGTATTCCAACCTTTGATCTCTTTAAAAAAAGTAGGATCTTTGAAACTGCAGAATCAGCTATTCCTTGTTCGATGTTAATATCCGATAGAAGAACCATTTCTTCAGGTTCCAGAATAAAGAAAATACAGGAGATTAGATCAGGCGAATATGAGTGATCCGACAGCAATTAGGAAATGTAATTGGACCAGTAATTGCAGGCAAATAAGCTAGTGCATAATTATTAAATGTGGTCGTTTTTTTATTTAATTCATCATTAAAATAGTTCAATAAATTAACATAATACTGTATACTGGATAATGCTACTCTTTTCCAAATAATAGATATAAATTACGCTGTGCGAATTCAAAGCCACTGTAGCTATAGCCTTTCCGGCAGATGGAAATACTTTTACCAGAAAAGTAAGAAGAGGAGCTATGAAATGAGATTCCTCAAGAGAACATTAAGTGAGATACATTGATAAAATTAAGAACAGGAAAATTAGAGGAAACTGGTTGTTAAATCAATTGAGACGATGATAATTGAAAAACAATTAAGTTCGCGTGGAGGTGTAGTTTAAATTCTCGAAGACAGAATCAGGGGGTGCTCTAAAAAGTAAAAACAAAGAAAAAATGGAAAGGAATACCAAAAATACTTGGATGATGAAATAGTAAATGTGGTAAATAGTCAAAATAGTCCATGGAAGTGCCCAAACAAATGACAGAGCTCAGGTAGAGATGGAAGGAATATGTCACAGGTCCAAATCAGCCAACATCCCTACATCCCAAGATAGAAAGTGGTTTCCATAATTAACTGATTATTCCCTCGTATCCGATAGAGTGAAAGCATCACAAATGTTACAGTCTTCAGTTATCATAACCAGGCACATATTCGGTTCGACAATAGTGAGAAACTCCACATATCGCAAACACCTTTGAAAACTTACCGATTTATATTGAACAAAATTCTAGTCTACCCATTATTATATTCTCCAGACTTACCGGCAATAAATTTTATTTTTTGAATACCTGGAGGACTTCTTAAAGGGAAGAGGATTTCTTAATGAAAAAGAGGTTAAAAGCGCCATCGAAACTCCCACTATATAGGCCCAGATACAATTAAAATCACAGTATTTATGCCCCCTTGTCAATCGTTGTCCGAAATATGCCCAATCAAATGTAAATTGTTTTGATTAACACAAGTTTGTTTTCCAGAAATTAACTATTTGTAATTATATACACCGAAGTTGACATTTCATACACACCAACCTATTACACAAACCTGAGTCCACCATAACACTCTCGAAACCAAAGAACAATCAAAACAATGGACAAAAGAAGGTTCTCCGACACCAAAGAAAGCAAAAACGGTTTTATCAGCCGGAAAGGTTATGGCAACTGTTTTTTTTTTTGGGGGGGGGATTCTCATGGAATTATCTTGGTCGGCTACTTAGAAAAAGGGAAAATAATAGATGGGGCGTACTTTTCCATCAGGATAACGCACCTGCCCACACGTCTGCGATTGCAATGGCAAAAATTCGTGAACTGCGATATAAATTAGTGCCCCTTCACCCTATTCCTCAGATTTGGCTCCCAGCGATTATCATCTCTTTCCTAACCTGAAGAAATGTCTCGGCGGTAAGAGACTTTTGTCTAATTCCGAGGCAATCGCTGCTGTAAATAGCTATTTCGAGGACTTGGATTCATCGACCTACAATGAAGGCATTACTAATTTGGAATATCGTTGAAATAAGTGTGAGCGAAGAAGAGACTATATTGAAAAATAAAATGTCTTGTCAAAAAAATTGCGTTTTCTTTGTTAGGCCACGTAGTTTCCGAACTCTCGATCCCACAAATAACCGGAATGGCTTTAAAAAAAGGCAAGCGTACTTAAGAAAGCTGAACAAAACCATTTTATTTATTCGAGGTATTCTCTTTAGCAGAAATATGATTTGCACGATCAAGAATCTAACCAAATGAGTTTGTTATGTCGCTAATTGTTGAGATTGATTATCGTTATCCGTTGAATGTTTTCAATTTATGCAACATAGATTCGTTTCATTACTGATTTAGGAATTAAAAAATCGGGTTAATACGGGAGAAGGCAAAAAATATATTTTTGCCTTCGGTGACAATTGAGCACCGAATAGAAGGTGTATTAACGTCCAGTAATCGGCAATTGCCAGATTCTCGATTTGTAGGGTGAACACGACTAATACGGTCGATCAAACGCTCCAATACACTTAGATAATACGCATTGTTGTAAAACTTGGAATGACTTTTATGCGGATAATCCCTTCGGAATCGTAAAAATCAATGAGCATTGTGTTAATTTCTAACTTCTCTATAGATTTGTTTGGATTTTCTTCGTCTGGTGGCGGCCATTCAATACTTGAAATACGACGTCTTATGGTAACAATTATTTTCAAGAAGTTTTCACGTCTTAAATGATAATGATATCTTTGACATGGTTTAATGATATCTTTGCCATGTCCAATTTCGTACTACTTTTGGTCATCCGTGAATCGACGTGAAACAAACTTTGAATTTTGGTTATCGAAAGCCAGTTATAAAATGAGATAAATCTTACTGGAGGTTTTTGCGAAATTTTCACCAAGTTTCGTACTCTTTTGACAATTTCTTCGCACATAGTTTCACTTTGTTGACCTTAACATTTATCATCATTCACATCCGCTCTACCATCTCTGAATCACAGATGCTACCCAATATCTAGTGTTTCATTATCACTATAAGGATTTAGAACATTTTCATTGTAAGTTTACCTTTCTTAACATAATTTTTTTATTTATTATTCATTTTCGACTGAGATATACACTGTCACTTAAATGCGTCGTGTTTTGGATTCTAGTGAATGAAATGTCAGAGATTATTTAGGAAGGTTGACACTTCCTAAATCAATCCCCCATCCACTGGCACCATTAACTTCTTGAAAATAGAGCCATTCCTGTTATTTAGCGACCATAAAGAATCTTACAATGTAAGTTCTAACATTATTTTAACCAATTAAATGCTTATTTAATTCATTTTTTTCTATTCTAGCAGTTTAAAAAAATTGAATTGATACAGTCTCTATCGTTTCTATAGATATTGAGTAATTGTAACCCATAATGTCAATAATAAATTTCATAATTTGCTTTTATAATTTTTTTAAGAAAAAAGAAAATAAACAAACCGTTTTTTATATTAAGAATTAATTTTAGATATCCGTACCTATTAAATGTAGGCTTCGATATTATATTTTGATGAATTTATATAATTAAAAAAGAACGACTTATGCTTTTGGTTTTTAATAGATGAATCAGACCAGAGATGTATAGAAAGTGTTAAAAATAAAGATAATTGCGAAACCGATATATTTTTAGATTTGTCGATTTCAGTTTGTTTGCCTTAAGCTGTACGGTATTTTTAATGTTTGTGTGTTTGAAGTCGGCAATTCTGTAAAGTATAACCTTTACCAATAGTTAAAATAATCACGTCTTCTTTTAACAGAAGCAGTTCTGGTGCTCGTATAATGAAAACAGACACACAGATCTAATGCATAGCCTAATGCTAGGCCTTGCTATGTGAAACCGCTATTATTACATTTATCGCATGTTACATCTTTTTATACGAAAGCTCTGAGACAATAAATAAATAATGACGTACTATAAAGCAGAACATAAAAAAATCCAAAACGCGGAAGACATTGAAGTCTTTAAGACAAAGAAACTAGTTCAAACATAAAGAATTCTTTTTGAATATTCTATACGCTTCGCTATACAGACTGTCTTTGAAATAAAGAGACAACGTATAATAAATAGAAATATTGTAAATTACGACGCGAACCCCAAAATTAAAAACCCCCTGAAAATTGTATTACGTGACGCCTTTGAATTCAAAATATTCAGAATGTGTATAAATAATAAATACCTCTATTGAAATAACACACACATACCCTACAGCGTATGTTTATATATACGTAACAGCTGTCGATGTTATAAAAACTATAACATTGCTGTATGCTAAGGTTAAATAATCTCAATAAAAATCAGATGTTTATAACATTCAACAGTATTATTAAAAATTAATAAATGTGTATTACGTATATTACGTAAATGTTTTTTTTTGTTACGAGAAGTAACAAATACATATAATGGATTCAGAATGTCTATAAAAAAATATCGCTATTAAATGCAATGTTTATAAAAACGCTAGAAGATAACATTGTATATAAATTTTGTTTGGTAAGGGTGCGATAATCTGGTACGAAAGTCAGCTGTTAAAAATTTATACTTATAAATTTTTAGAGACGATGTATTAAAAGAACATGTAAGATGATCTGTGTTTAATTGAACACGTAAATGTAATAACAAAACTATTCTTTTTGTTATTGTAGATCAAACGTCCCTGATACGTTTATAATATAGTCGGTCGCAGAGTGGCGTGACAAAATTTTTTTGAATATCTTTGTCATTATTTTCTCGCTTATGAAAGGGAATTTTGGAAAAATATTTTGGATTTATATTCTATATAATTACATCATTCAATTTTTCATATGTTGCCTTTTTATTTCAATGACACCTGGGCATGTTTTCTAATATCTACTATAATAATAATAATAATAACCAATATTGTATAACAGAAAAGTTCCAATTACAGGACAAATTAATAGATAATAGTAATAATGATAATAATAGGTAGTGAACAGCATAGAATTTAGAGTTATATATGAGAAAAAAAAGAAAAAAAATTAAGAATTAAAAAATAGGCACAATATCAGCTAAACTAAATGAACTTATCAAAATGTTGCGCAATACTTTGATTAACTGCTTGGAGGGATGAAAAGTTAATATCACAATCTGAGGATATGCTATTAAAATTCTGGAACATAATATAAAGCCGACTGCCGTGAACCGAATACACCGGAACAATTTAAAAACAAACACAATGCTGCAGGAAACACGCCTAAATTTCAAGGAAGGCAAGTGGAAGCGTGAAAGTAGTAAGCGATGGTCAATGTTTCTTTTGGACAAATTCAGTGAGATTGAAACCACATAAATTTAACAAATTTCCATTGCACCATCTCCAGCCGACGACAATAAGTTTGGTAGTGTGGATACCATACCATTGAGTCGTACTTGAGATGAGTACACGTTCATCAATAAAAGTACCATAATTTCTAATGATAAACCCCAGGGTCTTTTTCGCGGCAAAGTAATAAAATTAAGATATTCACTGAATGCGAACTTTGTATCGAATAATGCAATTTTGAAATAAAAACATTATGAACTCCAAAATCTATAGCCACATAGGAACACGTAATTGTTAAACTATAAAATAAGTTTGATTAAAAGCAATACTAAGAAGATGGTATGTCTCCTTAGCAGGTAATGATTTTTTGGTTCTAATTTTATTTGAATTTTCAACATAGTTATTTACAAGCTTAATGACAGTAGCAGTTGAAAAATTATACTTGAGTATTTTTAAGCTACAAAGGTTTAAAGTAATCACTTGGACAAGAAAATTGAGCAAAGGGCATTGTTGAGTTATATTGCTATACAATTTCAAAGTGTGGCTTAAGCTGTAAAGAATGTTTTTAGAAAACTAACCGACTTTCCGTAAATGACGACATCCTAAACCAAAAACTACTGTTACAAAAAAAAATTGGTCTTGTTCGAAACATGATTGAAGAGGACCGGTATGTTTCTGTAAGGAGTATTCAAACAACTCTAAAGGCTGGTACGAAGGTACACAAACATTTGTTACAAATGCCATAGATTGTTCTCCTTCGGTCTTGCAGGATAGCATCACGCACTTTTTTCCGTCGATGGACGATCGGAACGCTCATCACCATCAACCGATACACGGCCATTTTTAAAACGGTTGTACCACTCATAAGTAGAGCTGAGGATGTTTGCGGTACGGCAGGACCGTATGTAGTGCATCCCCACCAGCGTATAAACACGATGCAGCGAAACACTTTAGTTAGTCGTGAACTGGCAACGTGATCGTGTGTTGTCTTGAGTTAATTGTGCGTGTGTTACATCCGTAGATGTCGAGCGGTCTTTCTCAAAATATAAAAAAATTCATTCATCACGGCGTACATCGCTCACCGCTACAAATATGGAAACGTATCTAATGCTACAAACTTACTGCAAGTCTTATCCACTTGGCGCTATGCTATAATAATCGTAAATAAGGTAAGTGTGTTATTTATATACAGTACACATAACTGACATACCTAAGTGATATAAATAGCGAATGCATGTAAAGCAATAAAATCACGCATGCATCACCGATCGAAACAAGGTCATTATATTCGTGCGTTTAACTGAATACTATCCTGGCACACCGCAAACATCCCCAGCTCTACTCATAAGTTTGCGTTTGGCTTAAAGAATCCCCCAAGCGCTTGTTTACGCATTTTCAGAGTTTGCGCTGCCGTTTTACCAAGTTTGGAGCAGAATTTAATGCACGTTCTTTGCCTTTTCACATCAGACATTGTAGTGTCGCAGAATAACTCAAACACAACTCAACAAACAAAAACACAAAAACTGTTCGTCACCACCTAGCAAAGTACCGTTTGACAAACTGACTTAATATAGACATAGCTCACGCCATATAGCTATAAGGCTGTACTACCATCCCTTTGTAGACCACATTCAAATTCCGGGAATTTCTGTGTAGCGCCTTGTATTATGTATTAGGTATTCTTAGCTGTAGCTTTTTATCTATACAATTGTTTCTTTGCTAATATTTGTGAAAATTATACAAGCGCATCTTAAACGGTTTATTCATTTAAATGAAGTGACTATTAAGATAAAATAAAACAAATTTTATGAATTTCACTTTTTAATTATCACTGTAACGAATCGTTTCGCACCAACCTGGGCTTCGTCAGACATACAACTGACTTATTTACAAAATATTTTTTTATATTAAACACAAGTAAACGGTAACAAGCAAAAACACATGTTTTATTTTAAAAATAGTCGGAGGGATGGGTGCTTTTTATTACTGGATGTCTATGCACAAAACTTTCGCTACGGTTTATACAATATGTACTGTTCTTAAGTAATAAAACTAGAGGTTTACATTATATTACAGGGAGGTAAAGAATTCTATGGAAAAATACAAAAATACAAAATACAATATGTAACTGTCTGCATATCAAATAAATAGATTGAGTAAGGGTGAATTATTTGTTTCTAATTGATCATTTAAGATCTTGTCAGTTTTCTTTAATTTGTTAATTTTAAGTGACTCTAATAAATTAAGTTTTTCGCCCTTATTTTCTACATGTAATATTTTAAATTCCTTGTTAAAATTGTAGTTCGTTGAATTGATATGCATATGCGTCTCATATCAATTCAACGAACCACAATTTTAACAAAGAATTTAAAATATTACATGTAGAAAATAAGGGCAAAAAACTTAATTTATTAGAGTCACTTGAAATTAGCAAATTAAAGAAAACTGACAAGATCTTAAATGATCAATTAGAAACAAATAATTCACCCTTACTCAATCTATTTATTTGATATGCAGACAGTTACAAATTGTAACTGTAATATAATGTAAACCTCTAGTTTTATTACTTAAGAACAGTACATATTGTATAAACCGTAGCGAAAGTTTTGTGCATAGACATCCAGTAATAAAAAGCACCCATCCCTCCGACTATTTTTAAAATAAAACATGTGTTTTTGCTTGTTACCGTTTACTTGTGTTTAATATAAAAAAAATATTTTGTAAATAAGTTAGTTATATGTCTGACGAAGCCCAGGTTGGTGCGAAACGATTCGTTACAGTGATAATTAAAAAGTGAAATTCATAAAATTTGTTTTATTTTATCTTAATAGTTATAATGGAATTTCATCAAGTAAAGGCCGAAACAATCATATAAATGAAGTGAATTCAATTAAAAATTAAACGTTCATTAAGATGCATTCATTATCGTACAAGTGGCGATTTCCTTTAGTCTTAAATACTCTCACGTATTCAATGCTCTTTATGCAATATGACGCTATTCCTTTCAATAAAAAAATGAAAAGTTCTTGCCACTCGAAATAGATGACACGATCACCGTAAATACTAGCTTTAAGCTTCAGATGAGCTTACACAAGAGTCGTTGAATTTTTCTGATTGAAATACGAAAAATTAACAATAATTAAATGGTATTTTTACATTACACTGTTTTAACTATCATCCATTCATTCATAATGTATGTTTGATCACCGCCAAGTGCTGATATTGAGTTGAATTTATCACACTAATCATCTTATTTTATCCTGGTTCTTCACTCGGTTTTATTCTATACAAGCTATTCTGCCTTTCTTTCTTCAATTAATTCATTTGTCCTTCAAATATCAAGCTTTACATTATTCCACTTCACTTTTGGTTGTTGTGGTTTGTTGAATATTTACACTAATGATCTTCCACACACAGAATCACAAAAATTCATATATACAGATGACCTGGCTTTATGCACCCAAGAATTTAGAGGATGGAGAAATACGACTTGCTTAAGATCTGCAAGCTTTAGACGAATATATTTAAAAGAAACGGCGCTTGCAACCAAACTCTTCAAAATCCGAATTATATGCCTTTTATTTGTGTAACAAAGAAGCCAACAGAGAGCTCAATGTTTAATTTGGCAGTGATCGGATCAACCACAACCCCCACTTTAAATATCTGGGTGTAACCTTAGACCGGTCTCTGACATTTAGACAGCACGTCTATAACACTAGTTAAAAGGTGAAGACCCGCAATAATATAGTACATACACTATGGGGAGTGCATGGGGAGGTTTTGCGTACGGCAGCCAATGCACTGGCTTACTCTTCAGCTGAATACTGTGTTGCTGTCTGGTATCGAAGCTCTCACACCAAGCTAGTAGACATACAACTTGACGATGCAATCAGGATCGTCACCTGGTCTCTGGGTACCGATTCTCTCTAACCTTGCCCCACCAGATATCAGACGTCTCGCTGCAGCACAGAATGAATGGGCTAAGACTACCAACAATATTGATCTTCCTATACACGATGATTTGTAGAGCGAAATTTGGGCGAATACGAAAGTATAGCACCCTATCAATGTTAGTGATTACTGGATAGCCCTCCTCGAACAACACCCTGAATTGAGGAATAGAGATTTAATTTTCTAATTGATCTCTCAATTAAATAGGTTCCCCACAGACCATGTAAAGTGCTACTCAGTGCTGCATAAATAGAAACTAGCAGTTACTTGCCTCTGCAACTGCGGGAATGTGGAACAAACTATGGCCCGCATAGTAGACGACTGCCCCAGTGGTCTACTATGATGGCATCCACGAGCTGAGCAAGGAAACTCCTGCAGCACTGGATTAGTTGAAAATTTTAGATATTAGTGTATATAGTTTTTTTTCAGTGCGCAAAACACGCGTTTTTTTTCACCGTTAAAAAAAATGTTTGCACCCTAGTGACAAAAAGAATTCCTGACATTTCCAAAATTCAGAATAAACTAATAGGGAAATTTTATGAAACAATTATACCAGGCAATTACAAATCAACATACTTATTTTGTTATATAACAATTAAAGTTACAGCTTCGAAATACCATTATTAAAAGTATTCCCTGATGTGGAAGGTTCGGCTAAGTTAGATATGTCGTCAGTTTCATTTCCTAATTTATCCAAGAGTTTTAAGTTAGGCATTTCATTGCAAATCGACATAGATGATTCGGAAATTGTTTTTGTTGAATTTTATTCGAAATTTGAATCTTATTATTTATGCAGTCTTCAATATAACTTTCTGTTACGGTGGTACTTTCCCAACCACCGTACCGCTTTATTAGAGTTATGTCACTTCCTGCATTTGCTAGAAGTGTAGCAGAACTTCTTCTAAAGCAGTGCCCAGTATAATGTTTCGGGCTTTTTTTCTTAAGCCGTTTTGCAACTAAGCTTGGTATTTAACTGATTTTGTTAATCCCCACATTTTTATTGAAGCATTTTCCTTTGACGTACTTCAAGAAAAACCGTTCATACAAAAGTATTTTTAATAATATAAAATATTATTAAAAATGGGGTGTGAAGAACACAATACAAGTTATATATTTGTGAATGTATCTCCTCTCCAGAGACGCAGATACGTATTTCACCTTTCTACAGGATCGTCGGTACGCCCCTGCTGGAGAAGAGATACATTCAACCAAATATAACTACCTTGCTATCAACCAGAAATTATTAAGACAGAGCGTGAAAGAATATTCAGCGCTGTCTAGATAACAACTGTCGAACTAAGCAACGTGTTTCTCTAGACGGTAACATACCATATCTATAGAAAACTGTATTATCGTGTCTTCACTACTTGTCGGGCGAACCGAATGCGTTATTCGGTTCGCCCGACAAGTAGTGAAGACACGATAATACAGTTTTCTATAGATATGGTATGTTACCGTCTAGAGAAACACGTTGCTTAGTTCGACAGTTGTTATCTAGACAGCGCTGAATATTCTTTCACGCTCTGTCTTAATAATTTCTGGTTGATAGCAAGGTAGTTATATTTAGTTGAATGTATCTCTTCTCCAGCAGGGGCGTACCGACGATCCTGTAGAAAGGTGAAATACGTATCTGCGTCTCTGGAGAGGAGATACATTCACAAATATATAACTTGTATTGTGTTCTTCACACCCCATTTTTAATAATATTTTATATTATTAAAAATACTTTTGTATTATACAAATTGGTGTGGTTTTTACCCACTCATGTATGTTTCAAATTATTTTGTTAAAAACCGTTCACTCGACGCGTTTGATGGACGCAAACTTTGGTATTTTTTAATCATTTTCATATTATCTACACTGGAAACAGTAAAAATTTTCTCAGAATGGGTTTTTGAATCCGGTACCTTAACAATCAGTATTGAATCCTTACCTTCAACATCTGATACCTTCATTTTAATAACTCATACTATACCTACTAACTATACCTTAATTAGTAAATACATGTCATGTATATCTTTCAAAAATTTGTTGATATCTTTATTTCTAACATCAATATTTTCTCTTGTGTTTAGAGTTGCCTTTAGCATCGAAAAAAGGGATCATAATACGGATGGCTTCAATATCTTAGATTTTTCCTCTAAATATGCTAGTAGAACGTTTTCTGTTGTATTAGTCATTTTTTTAGTCACACCAATGCCGGAAGTAAACCTTTGCATACTGCGGTCTCGAGAGTCGAGGCGAAATACTCGTAATCTTTTCATTAGCTACTGCTTCTACATCATATTCAGAATCACCGAAATCTTCCATTAGTCTTACTGGCCATTCCACGGAAACCCGTGCAACGGTAACTTAAAAAGTTATTCATTCGTTTAACCGCAGTTTTTTGTCGTTGAATTGTGACGCAATTACTTCAATATTACACTTAAATTCCTTTCTTCATGGGCGTAAATAGACGCATGAGTTTTTATCATTTATTTTACTTATTAGTTTATATTTCGTAAGATAAATAAAGTACGGTGAATTAGTTTATTTTTTCATTGTTTTAACTGTTAATTACATACTTCGTAATTTGTGTAATAGATCCGGTTTAATATTGTTTCATCGAATCTACTTCTCCAAATTATTTTGACGCAAGTGTCGCAGTGAACTTCGTTAAGTTTCAATAACTTACGCATACATTTTTAATTTTTATTTATTTAGATCTACAACATTGTTTAAGTTACTTTTTCAGATATGGTATGGAACAACGTCGAGAATGGCATCGTCAAACAATGGCGAGTTGGAATAAGGGTCAAACTGATTGTATGTCCATTGCCAGCGATTCCGAAACTTATTGCAAAGTCTGTAAAATATCCTTAAAAAATTCAAAGAAATCGTACGTAAAACGTCACCTAGCATTGCAAACATATACACAGAAATTAGACCGTTTGGAATCTGACAATTTTAACAAAGAACTCTGTGAAACTTTAATGACAGCAAATATTCCATTAAATAAACTTAACAATCCCACGTTCAAAACATTTCTCCAAAAATATACTGGTCGAAATGTTCCTGATGAATCAACCTTACGCAAATATTATGTTTCCAAGTGCTACACGAAAGTAGTAGAACGCATTAGAAGCTATCTTTCAAATCAGTACCTATGGATAAGTGCCGAAGAAACTGCCGATATATCAGGACGCCGTGTGGTAAATGTTGTAGCTGGTGTACTACATCCAACTATTCCTTATAACACATATTGCAGTGGAATGTGCTTTTAATTGCTTATTAATCTTTTTTGTTCACACTACAACTTATGCTTCCGGCTGTTCAGGCAGATTTCCTAGAGCTCACTTCTCTCGGGTCGATCCTCTCGGATTCAGGTTATATCATAAAATAAAACACGAGGTGTCAGACAAATTATACACACATTTTCCCTTTACATTAATATAATTAAAAAAAAATCAACTTTGCAAAGTGCAACGTTGAACTGCTAAAGGCACAGCACAGAGGGCAAAAAGGTTTGGATATCATATGAAGATACAAACCATTAAAAACCTCAATCTGACTAACCACGATCAAAATTATAAATTTTAATATACAAGAAAATTTATTAAACAACAATAAAATATATCCAAAACTCAAACGTCAAAGTAAAGAATTGTTTACTCTGCGCGCGAAATCGAAATCTGAACTGTCATGAATGCAATCACATGACATTACACAAACTCGTCCACACCTTCCTGCGTATTGAAATATTCAGAGTGACTAAAAACAACCAAACTCCACAAAAAAAAACTTCTAATAAATTTTCTAGATATTATTCTGAATACATAAAAAATTCACAAAAGTTTTACAAGTTAATTATAGCGCTTTCATCAATATATTAATAATTATAAAGATACCTACATTAATTAAAGTAAGTCACAATTAAACATGAGAGATTCCTTTTCTTTAGATAGGTGTTTCATTTAAATAAAATTACAGATATAAAAGATCTGTAAATTCACGATAAATTACGTTTAACCCACATACGACGCACTAAAACTATTAACGAATTATTCAAAATTTCAATTATATTAGACAAAATTAAGTCGTGTCCAATATACACTTATACACACCTATCTTCAAGGACATTCAAATAATCTCTAAAATGAAGTTCCAGAATCCACACGGATATCCCCACCAACTATAAAATCAAGATATAGAGAAAAATATACATCTTATTACAATATGATATCCGGAGTGGCGGCAGCTTTAAACATCTGACCAACCTAAATATACGAGGATGGATCAAAATTTCAAACATAATAAAATTCATCACTTAAAATTAAATATATTTATAACGATCCCCGTCTGAAATAAAATTAACACCAAAATGAAATACATAAGTTTAATAAATGTACTACACAAAAAAAAATTTAATATAGTTCTATTATTTTCCTTTCTTCTCCATGGAAAAATCCATGACAATATGTAATAGCAACAAAAGTTATAAATACAGTTAACGCGGAAACAGTAGCTAAAACCATTTACGAGAATATGCACCAAATGTTTCATTCGGGCGACAGGTACAAAGAAAAAATACTTTTATTTGCCAGTGATAGTGCTGCATATATGTTAAAAACAGGCAGACTATTGAAGAAAACATATCTTAATATGCTGCATATTACTTATGTAGCACATGCTCTCCACAGAATTTGTGAATGTATCAGAGACTCCTTTCCAGAAGTTGATAGACTTGTATCCGCTTTTAAAAAAGGTTTCAGAAAAGCACCATTGAGAGTAGCTCTTTACAGGGAAAAAACTTCCATCTTTGTCACTGCCTCCCTCTCCAGTAATAACTAGACGAAGAACATGGTTGGAGCTACTAGTTTTTATGCAGAGAATTTTGATAGTTGACGATGCTGAAAGTATTTCTGAGTGCAAGGAACTAATAAAAATTCCAAATTTAAAAAATCAATTGTACTTTCATGAAAATTTGGCAAATTTGCCAAAACTAATCACTTATTTTGAAAATCAAAATCCCAAATTAAATAATGGATTAACCACATTAGATGTGGCTATAAATAATTTGAAAAATATTCCAAGTGTCTTCGGATGTGGCTTTTGGCAAAAGTTAGACGCAGTTCTTAATGGAAACCCAAAATTAGTAACATTGCAGCAATTGTGTATGGAGACAATGCCTCGAAATCTAACTGCTAAATACGCTGAAATAAAAGAATATTTCCAATATGCATCTATAACCAGTTGCGATGTGGAAAGGACGTTTTCTATCTACAAGGATGTATTTCATTCAAAGAGAACAAATTTGGCAGAAGCTTGAGAAAGTATTGCTAGTTAATATTAATACTCCTTTACTCAACTTTAACTACGAAATGAACAAATAAAAATGTATTTCGTATTTTATAGATCACCATCCGTTTGTTTTCCAATTATATTAATGAAATTAAAAACTCTTTAAAAATACAAATTTTCAATAGTACGTCCGTGGGGGATGAGTCATCGGCCTCTCGTGTCCGGTCCCTAATTATTAGTTACGATTGTTAATGTGCAAGTAAAATTGATTTTTTTTTTGATCATTCTGATTCGATTGTCTTATTACCACAATATTTAAACTATATAATTGTTACATTCAAAACATGAAAAATATCATTGCACAAAAAGATCGTCTTTTATCAATCTTGATTTGAGATATATGAAATACTGCTACAAAAATTACAAATTACTTGGGAATAAATTATCATTCTAATAAACAAATCATCCTTTAGTTCCTCTATTTTTCACGAACATAATCTCCAAATTTTTGCAAAAATTTTTGCGTATAATTATAATTATTTCATGGTAGAACGGCATTAGTCATTATAATCATTATTATAAATTTCATATCTCAAGTAACTTCTTTTTCAAGTACAAACTTATGATCGTTTCGATAACATAATAAATATGTTTAAATACATATAGTACTCAACGAAATTTATTGGAAAATGTCAGGAGTTATTATTATTAAGTTAAACATAGGATATCATACAATATTCATGACTTAATGGATTCTAAAATTCGTCTGAAAAAATGTTAGTTAACAGGTCTATCTGCACACTTGTAGATGATATGACTGGCCAGATAATTACCGAACACGCGTCATTATGACGCATGCGATATGCATTACCAATTATAAATATACTGCGCTTTGTAATGTTTGCAAATCGACTCTTTCTGTAAAAAAAATTCTTGACATAACAATATTGCATAGTAACATCACTTATGAAATATTAAAATGCGAAAGTATAAGGTTTGATTTATTATAGTAATTGTTTTCTTTGCATTATCCTGAAATATTTGCAGCATAAACTACATCACCTGTGGTTTATTCGTTCTCGAATTTGTCTAACTTAACGATATTTTATGATGTATATTTATTTATTTTTACATTATAAAAAAGCCCACTAATTGGCTCATAGTTTTAGCAAAAGTACACAAAACAAGAACATCAATCAATTTGAAGTTGAGCGTGAAATAATATTACTCACCTTCCAAAATTATCTACTGCAACAATTGCTCGGCGTCCTCCTCGAGAGTGTGGTTTAATTTCGACAAAGCCATACGGACTCAATAAATAACTGATCTGAAAATGAAATCATTTATTAACACCAAACTCAAGTGAGTTTCACAGTACCTTTATTTAGAACTTAATTATTAAATATTCTGATTCCAATCAGATAATTAGCTTTCCTTATTAATTAAAAATAAAGTAATAGATATTTCGGGATTAAGTAAAAGAAAATATAAAAAATATTTACATAATCAAAATATTAGAAGAAAATAATAATTGTAAATTCTATGTAATTATTAAAAATATTTAAAGAAGCAAATTAGCTTTTAAAATTTTTTAATAATCAAAATATGTTGAATTATGTAAG
This sequence comes from Melolontha melolontha, assembly GCA_935421215.2. NCBI lineage: Eukaryota > Metazoa > Arthropoda > Insecta > Coleoptera > Scarabaeidae > Melolontha > Melolontha melolontha. The sequence continues at coordinate 101,452,864 of OW285239.1, read as the reverse complement.
TTTTGTATTGGGCCACAAAAAAGTTTTCAGAGTATGCCATGGATTAAATCTGTTATGCCCCAGACTGATTAAATGATTTAACCTACATGCCGTACACCTATAGTTAGTTTCAAACCTTAGAAAAAAATACAGGTTCTTATGGACTATTTCCCTCCTTTGCTATCTGACATACTTAATACATCCTTTTCTAGCACGTACAACGTTGTAAAATCATAATTATAATAACATTTGTTCAATCTGTCACTGCACTGTAATCTGTCAATTAACTTTGTTTATGTTTCAATGTATATTACTTTGCTTTTTTATTTATTTCGTATCTTTCTCAAGTAGTTGTGTAACTACTTGAGAAACCTATAAGATACTATTAAGATATATATTTTTTTCTAATACGCGTACGTTATAATTATGGGATGTATGGGTATTTATTGTATAGCAAACGCCAATTAAGTTGGCGCGAGGAGGGGTACGTTCGCGCAGGATTAAAAGTAGTGGGGAGATTTGTATTTGGTATTACATCAAATGTCAGATAATTCTAACCTCTGAGCGTGTATCACTTTATGATCCCCTAGCAAAGACATTATGTTCCGTCAAACGTCAATGACAAATGTATTCTGACAATTACTTGAGTAGTGGGGGTTGACGTTTTTAAAAACGGCTTCTGCGCACCCCCTCCTCGCACCAACTTAATTGGCGCTTCCTATACCTGAGTTGTGATTGTATTTGCAGTTTACTATGGAGTTTTCAGTTAAAAGGAAACAGCAAGGTGAAGTTTATAAATCTAGGGAACGGTAGATGATTTGTAATGCCTTTAACTATTTTAATAAAACAATGGGTATATCAGCAGCAGTTGATGAGACTTCTAAAGCTCTTGGTTGTGATAAAACCATTGTACATGCTGCACAAAAACCACAGAGATTTACAAGTCCACGTAGAGAAATGCCGAAAAGAAGTGGTTTACAGAAAAGCACTCGAACAAAGACTATGATGAAGATGTGCAGCTTATTATTCGACGTAAAGTGCATAATTTATTTTTGAATAACACTCCACCTACGTTAAACAAAATTTTTACTGTTGTTAACAGTGATTCTGATTTATCAACATTTAGTAAACTGACATTGTACCGATTGTTGAAAGACATTGGTTTTGCTTATGAAAAAAAGTTGGTAAGAGGACAGTTCTTAATGAACGTGATGACATTACATGATGGCAACATAATTATCTACGACAAATAAAATAATTTCAACTATTGTATATACCGACGAATCTTTGGTTAATATTGGGCATTTTCTAAGCAAAGCTTGGAACATATACAACTATTAAATCCTGTCGGCAGGCATTTATTCAAGGCTGTAGTACAGTCACACCATCTACTCGTGGGCAAAGGTTTGCCCGCGCTATGACTGAAAAAGGCTTTGTACCTGGTGCCAAATTTACATTACCGTGTAAAAGAAATACTGCCGATGAACATGATGAAGTATGTGCAGAAGACTTTGAAGAATGGTTTTAAATCAACTGCTACCTAATTTACCACCTCCTACAATTATCGTCATAGATAACGCCTCTTATCACATCAGAAAACTAGAGAGAATTCCAAACAAACTGGAAAAAAAATTATATTTTAGAATGGTTAATAGATAAAGGGATTCACACTGCAGAAGAAATGCTAAAACGAGATCTCCTACATATGGTTGCACAAACTAAACATAGATATAATGATTATTACCTTCATAATGAAGCAGAAAAAAAGAGGGCATTATATATATTAAGCTTGCCGCCTTACCATTGTACGCCCAATTGAAATGGTGAACCCACACCATTTCAATTGAAACATTTTAATAGAACCAATATGCTACATTTAAAATACGTGACATGACACCATTAATCATTAATAGATAAAGCATTTAATAATATGTCAGAGGAAAATCTGCGTCATTACGTTGAACATATTAAAAAAAGTTTACAATCATAAATTTTCCTTTTTTTTCATGATTGTTGTTTTTTTACAGTTGAACTAGATATGTGGAGAATGGATGAAATAGAAGATGATATCGGGGAGTTTATTAATAATACTAACTCAACTTCTTCAGAATTTTCTTCTCAAACTTCTTTCTCCGATTAATAAAACTTTATTTTCTTTATTTAATAATGTAATGCTTTGTGCAACCAACATAAACTTTTTAATCTTTGTGGTAATTGATAAAATTTATTTGAAATTGCTTAAAGTTTTTTCAATATATTGTTATAACAAAAACGTAGACAATAAACAATTTGTTTCTTGTATTTAATTCTAATAATAAAAACTTCAAAATTGTTTATTCTATACATAATAAATTAAATTATAATTTTATTTATACCCATTAAATGAAAATTTTATTTAAATCCATTAAACTAAACACTAAAGTAATTTTTCAGTAAGCTTCCCTCTTCTAAAGAAAAGCTAAGAACCTAAAAAAATCAAAAATAGTATAAAATATTGTTCCTTTTGATAAAATATAATTGTATATATAATATTAATCTTATTTACCATATTATTAGCCTATAGGATTGTTTCAGCCTTTACTTGATGAAATTCCATTATAACTATTATCGGGATAAAATAAAACAAATTTTAATGAATTTTACTTTTTACTTTACACCGTAACGATCGTTTCGCTCCAACCTGAGCTTCATCAGACATATAACTAACTTATGGATAAATTTTTACACAAACACATGTTTTGTAGGTGTAGGTTTCCTCGGTCGTTCTCTAGATGTAGATCTCGGTTTCCGGGTTGGAACCGCGTCGAGTTAGGCGTAATTGCCAACGTTTCGTCCACTATTTCAAGGGACATCTTCAGGGCTGTACGTAGATGTTCGTCGTTTCGCAGTAGCTTGAAGAATGCTTCATTCTTCAAGCTACTGTCACAGATGGATGTTAAAAACTATTGCGTATTTGCTATTATTATTGCCCGATAATTTAATTTTTATTTTTTCGAAATTTTAAATAACAATTCGTATTTGAGCATATTTTGAAATTTGAAACAACATTTTTAAATGAATATTTTTGATATCTTTAAAAATAAGTGTAGCGTACTCTTACGGCAACTTCAATGTTTTTTAATTTTTCCTCTAACCAAGTAATACAACGCAACCCTGAATACAAAATATCAAGTTTCTTAGGATGCACGAACTTTTCTTTTCTATAAAGTTTTCTGTGAAATCAAAAATAAAAATATTTCCCATTTGTCTCATACTTAAGTGGACACGTTGTATATATATATATTTAGTGTTTATAAGAATTTAATTTTCTTATTTATTTTATTGGCCGTGTCTTAATATTAAAATAATAGACTTTTTTATTGGTTTAGCGACCTTTAATGACTTTTAAACAAAATGTGTGTTAATTTAAGTTTTAGAAAAGTAGGTGTTAGTTTGTTGGTTTTGCATGCAACTAAAAATATTCTACGGTTTTTCATTCTTGCTATTTTATTCTCTAATTTAGTTATTTTCTTAGTTCTCGTGTATGTTTCTTGTCCAAGGTGTTTCTTTATTTTGGCGTAACTCCATTTTTCTTGTTCTATTACCATATTTTCAACCATGGTTTTCAATATTTAGTGTTTATAAGAATTTAATTTTCTTATTTATTTTATTGGCCGTGTCTTAATATTAAAATAATAGACTTTTTTATTGGTTTAGCGACCTTTAATGACTTTTCTAAAACTTAAATTAACACACATTTTGTTCAAAAGTCATTAAAGGTCGCTAAACCAATAAAAAAGTCTATTATTTTAATATTAAGACACGGCCAATAGAAAAAATAAGAAAATTAAATTCTTATAAACACTAAATATTGAAAGCCATAGTTGAAAATATGGTAATAGAACAAGAAAAATGGAGTTACGCCAAAATAAAGAAACACCTTGGACAAGAAACATACACGAGAACTAAGAAAATAACTAAATTAGAGAATAAAATAGCAAGAATGAAAAACCGTAGAATATTTTTAGTTGCATGCAAAACCAACAAACTAACACCTACTTTTCTAAAACTTAAATTAATACACATTTTGTTTAAAAGTCATTAAAGGTCGCTAAACCAATAAAAAAGTCTATTATTTTAATATATATATATATATATATATATATATACATATATGTATATAGATAATTATTTCTTGACTTTTGTATGTTATAGTAGATTCAATTAGTCGGCGATTTAAGGCCTGTTTTACTCCAATATGTATATATTCAAAATAATCTTACATGTTTCGGCACATAATGCCCTTTTTCAAAGAAATTTAAATAATAAAACTTTATAAGTGTTAATTAAATATATATATATATATATATATATATATATATATTGAACTTTATACCCATCATTGCCAAATATCTAAAAAGAAGTTAAGAATGCGTTAGGCTATCTGCAATTGTAGATAATGTAGTAGTAATATACAATATCAAAAGACAGAAATATTTTACAATGAAAATTCATATGCGTGCTTACGATAATAATAATTTAATTCGATCAAAAATAAATTTTAAATATTACATTACTAAGGTTCCCTGCACATGTATATAGAACTACGAGTTTTCGAAAATTACTTAAATACGCCACTGACTTCGTTAGTCGCATGTTTATAAGCATAGAGTCCAAAAAGTTTTATATGAAAAAATATTTACTCTATAAATTAAACTATACGATATCAAACAGCAATTTTCGTTTTATTAACTGCCAAACTCCATTTTTCGCAGGCAACTATAAAAAACGCCACCCGCTTGTCGAAACAAAACAAAAGGAATTTTTAATTATTGACTTTGCGAACGAGTGTTACTGAAAGTTTTGTGTACGGCTTCACAAAAGTAAGTTAAATATAAAATGTAAAAAGTGTATATAAATTGTTATGATCGTTATTCAACATTACGACTACTTTGTGTATCTTCATTATATGAATAATATATCTTACGTTAATATTTGGTTCTTCTCCGAAAGATTGTGTTGAAATTTTAACCAATTCAAATCTATTAAATATTTTGTATTGATTATGATATAGGACATTTGCACACGTATGAATTATTAAATCTTGTAAATATGTAATGTTGGTTCTGTCTATTGTTATTTTTAACGCTAATAAGTACTCTTAGTAATGTAATTTTTAATCGCGAATGGTCTATTTACGAATAATTTATATAAGATACATCATTAATATGAGAATAGAAATTCAGCTATAATATAAACACACCTACTAACATGTAGGATCAAACACATCAAATATCATCTGTGATGATGTTATGCCTGCTTCTGATTTTCTATATGCAAAAAAAAAGTGTACTAATGGCGTTAAAACTGTATATTGAAGTATATTTTCAAAACATTCCAATCATCGCTGTTTGGCGAATCTTATATCCATCTTTTTTTTATCGAAACAATTTTTAACAGCCAGTCCTCTTGCTACCGCTGTTGTGGTAGCAAGCGTTGTGGTGCTTTGTGAACGTCCATTCTCAAGGAATGTCTTGTTCTTCGCCTTCTTCTTGTTATTGACTGCATATACTTATAAAATATATTAGTAATCGACTTATATATGAACTCCGGCAAAGTTAGAAAGGAATGTAAATTTACGAGGGCGGGTTGACTTATTTACGGTAGGGCGTGAATTAAAAAAAAATACATATCACATTTTAACAACTGATGCCTTGTCAGTTTATTGTTAGTATTTGATAAATTTGTGACAAAGCGTGTTTCGTAGGCAATTTTTTAAAATTTTATCCTGCAATTTCAGTATTTCGACTAATTATACGCTCAGCAAAAAATTTTCTTAAATAACACAGGCCTGCATAAAATTTGTGATGACGTGATTTTTGTTTGTTAAGCTCAGTTTTTATATATCAATAACTAATTAAAATACAGTTGGTCTCTACCACCCAGATTTTTTTTTGGACAAAAGAAAAAAAAAATACAAAAAAAAACTTATAATAGGCGTTTTAATACATTTTAAAATGAATGTACTACTTCAAATTCTAGGTATTAACCCAAAAATGATTTTCTGTTGTGGTTTTAAGGAAATTTGTTAAATAGGCTCTCATTACCTGATGTAAATCTTTTATTACATGTATTAATTTTGGACAAGATTTCCGGGAATTTTTACTTGCTAAATCCTATTTATTATGCTTTTACTTTATTAGTACTGCGAAGAAGGATTTCAAGTTTATCACTCCAAACAAAATGTATATTTTAATGTCATTTACTTCATTATAGCTCTGAGTGTCGATCACTAAACAAGTAAAATTAATTTGTCTTTAGTGTTGTGCGTGGTATTTGATAAATAAACATTGCTTAAAAATATGTCTAGCCGGTGTTGCAAAAACAAACCAGATGATTTCTGTTATATTTGTGGGTATTTCGTCTTGAAAAAGTTTAAGAGACCAATTAGTGAATTTGTGAAAAATGCATATTATGCTTATTTCAAAATCAAATTAGGAGATCAAGATAAAGATTGGACACCGCACGTTGTTTGTAAGGTATGTGAAGAAGGTTTAAGACATTGGACCAAAGGGAATAGAAAAAGCCTTCCTTTTGGAATACCGATGGTTTGGAGAGAACCGCAAAATCATCATGAAGTTTGCTACTTTTGTCTTTGTGATATTAAGGGGCATAATAGAAAAACTTTGAAACATATTTTGTACCCAAACAATATTAAATCAGCTATCAGACCAGTTCCTCACAGTGATCATGTACCTATACCTATACCCCCAAAAGTACTACAAGAATATATTGAAACCTCTTCAACTTCCGGCTCCGTACAGATGGATAGTGATTTTGAACCATCAACCTCAGGTCAAAACCAACCTCAGCTATTTTCACAAGCCGAACTGAATGATTTAGTAAGAGATTTGGGACTCTCAAAAGATCTTTCTGAAGTACTGGGGTCTACGTTGAAACAAAAAATTTGTTTGCCCCAGAAACTACCTTCTCTTGGTATAGAAATCGTGAGGCTGGATTTGTAAAATATTTTGCACAAAACGGACCACTCGTGTACTGCCAAGCAATTGCTGATCTACTTACTTTCCTCGGAGCTCCTGAGTACACACCTTCTGACTGGAGACTTTTCATCGACTCTTCAAAAAGGAGCCTTAAAGCTGTTCTTTTACATAATGGCAATGTTTTTGCTTCTGTTCCGGTCGGCCATTCTGTTCATTTAAAGGAAAACTATGAATGTTTACAGGAATTACTTTTAAGAATACAATATGAAAATCACAACTGGAAAGTGTGTGGAGATTTAAAAATTTTAGGCCTTCTCTTGGGTCAGCAGTCTGGATATACTAAATTTCCATATTTCCTGTGCGAGTGGCATAGCAGAAATCGAGAACAGCATTGGATAAAAAGAGACTGGCCACAAAGGGTGACTTTAACACCTGGAACCACAAATGTAATTCGCGAAAGTCTTATTGACCCTCAAAAAGTGTTACTTCACCGCTTCACATAAAACTTGGACTTATGAAACAATTTGTTAAGGCATTAAACAAAGAAGGAAATTGTTTTAAATATTTGTGTAAAACATTTCCGACTCTGTCAGAGGCAAAATTAAAGGAGGGAATCTTTGTTGGCCCGCAGATTAGGAGCTTGGTGAAAGATCAAGAATTTGAAAATGTGATGGAAGATAAGGAAAAACATGCATGGCATGCTTCTAACGAAGTTGTACATAAATTTCTAGGGAATTATAAAGACACAAACTATGTTGAGATCGTTGAAAATATGCTGGAAAAATTCAGGATTCTTGGTTGCAATATGAGCATAAAAATTCACTTTTTACATTCCCATTTGGACTATTTCCCAGAAAACCTTGGGGACGTGAGTGAAGAGCAAGGAGAAAGATTTCACCAGGATATTAAAGAGATGGAAAAAAGATACCTAGGGCGCTGGGACACAAAAATGATGGCCGATTACTGTTGGACATTGAGAAGAGATCTTCCTTTAGCTGAATATGACAGAAAAACAACCAAACGAAGCTTTTCTGAAAAACGAAAACGTTTTTTTAAGAAGCATAAAGAATAAATAGCTATTTCTAATAGTTTCTAAGTGTATATTTTTGTACTTTTTTTAATATAATATAAAACTAGCTTATAAATGAAATAAATGGTGTTTTTTCTATATTTTTTGATTTTACTGGTTTGAAAAATAACCTTACGTGATACAAAAAAAATAAAAGCAGATTTGAAATCAGCGCTACCCAATTACTAGAAAACAAAATTTTTAAATCAACTTTCAAAATGTTGAAAAATGCAGGCCTGTGTAATCCAAAGATTCTGCAGTACAGTGACAAGGTGCTCCGTCTTGTTGGAAATATGCATTTTGTAGTTCATCATCATGCAACTGATTGACAAATGGTTGTAAGGTACCTTTGAGCAACTAACGTTCCCTGAAGAAATATTGGTCCAATGATTCGCCTTTGGGTTATCGCTGCCCAAACACCAATTTTCTCTGGATGTGGCGATTCTTCATTAATTACATGTGGATTTTCACTACTCCAAATTCTGGTATTTTGTGAATTTAGGTATCCCGTTTTATAAAACCATGGTTCATCAGTAAAGATGACTCTTTGCGAAAGTTCTCCATTATTGTTCATATTTACAAACCAATTACAAAACTAGTCTACGTGGATAATCAATTTCTAACAATTCTTGTACTGCTGTGACACGGTATGGATAAAGTTGCATATCTTTTTTTAATAACTTGTGAGTTGTACCAACAGAAAGGTTTATTTCTTGACTCAAATGTCGAACAGATGTTTGTGGTTCATTTTCCATTATTTCTTCAACACGATTGACAACTTGAGGTGTACGTTTCTTAACTGCTCCGCTGCCTGATTTTCTTAAGAGACTACCAGTTTCAGAAAAAAGTTTTAAAGTTCTATCCAAAGTATTCTTAAATTGTATATAATCTATTACAAAATGTGGAAACTCAACTTGAAATTCTACCATGCAATCTTGAACTGAATAAACCCATAAACCATCAATTTTATTACCATTCGAAATTAAATTTTATGTTCTAAAGTGAAAGCCATTTTAAAACTGAGAAGCAATTTATTTAAACCAGAATCGACGCACGATTATTTTATGCACTAACAGATATTTGTGATTGACATTATCAAATGTCATTTGGATTTACGTTTACGGAACAACAAACATACTGTCGTGAGCAAAAAAAAACGGGACAGTGTCAAAATCGTTATGTCAATTTCCTTTATTTTTTAGCGTTGTAATTTTAACATTTGATTAACTTTCAAACTCTACGTCAAATTATATATCATAGTTGATAATTCAAAATTGAAAATGCCGCATCTTTCGAAAACTGATAAAGCTAGACTTGTTACTAGTTTGAAAAATGGGAAATCATTAAGAAGTGTATCGGTTCATCGGTTCAATTTAATATTGGTAAAAGTTCAGCCGCAAGAATATATAAAAAAAAATGGTGGGAAGAGGATAATTTAAATCGGAAAATAATTTCCGCACGTAACAAAATTTCTAATACGCAGGAAGACGAAACATTAGTTACTGAGATTAGGCACAACCCTTTCAAAACATTAAAGGAAGCTATAAGAACAATACAATTTCCTGTCTCATCTTGTAACACAATGGTTACAAGAGAAAGAAATTTAAACTTGAGATTTCCCGCACTACAGTCCTTAGCTAAATCTCATTGAAAATGTATATGTAGCTCCTGCCCAGGAAGAATTTTGGGAGATTGTTCAAAATGCTTGGCATCAAATTCCTATAAATGTTGTACAAAATATTGTCGCTTCAATGTCTACAAGATTAAATGCAGTTAATAATAACGGTGGAATGACGAAATACTAATTATTTTAATGTAATAATTATTTTAATTTAATAAATAATCTTTCTCTATCGTTTTTAGTAATTTTTAGTTTAATAAATGTCAATAAGACACACATTTTTGACAATTCCTGACTTACTATTATGACTAAAGACGGCAGACTATGTGCCCACACTGTAAAATTTAATATAATATAATAAATTTCATATATATATTTGCAAATCTTTCTATTAAGTCTTTATCAATTCCAGTTATTTCTGAAACGAGCGAAGGATTCTTAAAAAATTGTCGTGCAGTATTACCGTCATTGCTATTGCCTCCACCTTGTTTCGGCTGGTCAACAACAAGGCCCATTTGTTCATAAAACTTAGTTGCTATTTCACCCTTTTTTTTCTTTTACTTCTTGTTTTGCACTGTCACCTCTTGCTTGCCATTTCTGTAGTTCCAATTTGTATGCTATATGTAGTAAATATTCATAACATCTAATATGTGCATGTAGCACCGAAATCCCGTACTTAAAGGTGTCTTCATTACAGACTCTATTCTTTAATTTTTCTAAATCGTTTAAAATTTTGGGAGTAGCTTTACAAACATTACACGCTTGTGAACTTGCAGTATCACTCAAAATGTTGACAGATTTTCCATCCAGCATTGTACATATAGGGATATTTTTAAATTTTATTTCTTTACCGTCAAGTACGATTGATGTGGGCTCCAATTGCAATATTTGATTTTGAATTTCGTTATACTCTTCTTTCACATTTTGGACGTTTTCCTTTTTTATCTTGAATGAGATTGGTCGATAATGCTTGGTCGATGATGGTGACATGTTCTTCCAAAATATTTTGTCATTATTGCTATTAGATTCACACATTTGCAGTGGCATAATCGTACATCAAATTATATTAGAGTCCGCATATGCTGAATTATTCGCAAAATTTTGTTTATATATACTGTGTCCACCGCTGCCATCCAAGCCCCATTTATAATAAACTTCAATTGTATCTCAGTCAGTGGAAATATACTGTAGTATCACATCAGTCTGAACTTGAGGCAGACGTTGCGTAGTATGTGCAAGAAGATCTTGAAGCGGTACCACAGCCTCATTTTCGTTTATCTCAATATTTGCTGGATAACACTTTCTTTTGGCCTCTCCTATCACATGATATGAGGGATAAATATTAGCTCCTCTTTATTGCTCTATTGCTCCAAGTCGCATCGTTATATAATCCTCTTTTGTCAATCCAAGGTCCACTATAAGAGCTAAAGCTTCTTCAGGATTGTAAGGTTTTACAGAAGCAGAAGATGAAGTATCATGTGCCAATTTCATTCTTTTTAAACTTTTGGGTGAAGAATTGATGGCTAACTTCACAACATCAGCTGCACCTCTGTTGCCTGATTTCACCAAGCTTGTTTCTGCAGCCAAACATAATTTTGCTGAATTAAGATCTGATACAATTGCTCTTACATGTCTTTGCTTACTGCGATGAGAACTTTCTTCAAATGATTTTCTGGGTCTGCCTCGCATCTTTTGTTCTGAATGTGTTCCTACCAATAATGGAAGCAGTGGTGGTTGTATCTCCGGGAGTTTTAGGTTTTCGTCAAGCCAGTTTATGTGCTTCTTGTTAAAACGCTCATACATATAATTACACTCACGCCACTTCGTAAACATCTTTGAAACAAACACTTTAACTTCCTGTTTTATTTGTTTTATTAAATCTTCAGAAAGCTCACTAACACCAATTTTGCCCAAAATATACTGTAATAGTTGTTCATTACACTTTGATGATGACAAATTATAAAATTGTTGATTTTTCAGTACATTAAATAACTCCTTTCTCTTCATTTTCATCTTCTTTAAAGCACAGATCTCAGTACACCCAATGTAGTTACGGAATTCCCCATTCTAATATATTTTCGTGCACACAAGTATTTTGTGAGAAAACTGCACTGAATGAAAAATTTAGCTATTGCGGTTCTGTTAGTTACAATTTAGTTACGGAATTCCCCTTTTTATATTTTTTCGTAACAGTTTAAGTATACATTAGTGGTGCGCACAAGTATTTTGTGAGGAGACTGCACAGAATGAAAAATTTAGCGAATTAAAAAAAATGTCATTTGCATGTGGGATTTTCAGAATTAGGTGTACTACCTAAGGAAAATATGCTCTATTTATTGAAAGGGGGAACGGGGTGACCTCCACTTGACTTTTTTACACTTATTACTAGTTGTTTTTTTTAACTTATAAGGAAAAGTCGTGGAACTGTTTGGAACTTTTTTTATAGCTCTAGCTAAAGTAAATTTTTCAATATATTTCAAAATAAAAACATTATACTATATCTACACTACATATAATTGTTATTTTAATAATAACTGCAAATTAAATTAGATACCTGATGCTTAAAAATATATTTAAAAAACTTTAAACTGTAAATTTACAAAAAATTGTCGAGTGTAGCAACAATAAACGCTATAGATGCTGCTGGCAGGTATAAGTGCGTGTAACAGATAATAATACTTTTAACGCACGTACAGACTAATGTGATGCGTTAAAAAAATAAATACTTCTAGGTTGATTGCGTACTGGTATATAGAACATATTAAGTGCAATAGTGGTTACATTTAACAAAATAAAAAATTCCATTTTTGTCGTCGTAATTCGGTTATTTGTCCCTACGTGTGACGGTAATGAACTACTTTCCGCCTCGATATGTAATATCTAGTCTGTGGTAATATACTATTAAACAATACATTTCATTTCAAACTAGTTGGATCGGTACACATGACCCTATTTGTTGTCCTGCACGGTTATCTGACTTATCTCAAGGAATTAGGACAAACATTAAATAATCTCAGAATGTCATTTTCCAATCGTCTGCGGGGTTTCTTAGCACAAAGTGTGTTCTTTAAGCATTTAATTTAAAGCTAAGTTTTGATATTTAGTTCACTTATTTTGTAATCAGAATCTATTTTTATTTTAGAATATTTGTTAATTTATTTTATTATCGGAAATGATTTATTTGTTTATTATGTTTAGCAGTATTATTTTGTTACACATTCTTCAACGTTATTAAATTTAAATGTCTGTGTCCTGTTCACACGTAGAGTAGATACGATTTTACAATAAAGCACTCATTTTAATATTACCGCGAAATTGCTTCCAGACAATCATCCTTTTGATCCGCTTTTTACTGTTGTACTGATCTTTTTATTGGGTACTGCGAAATCGCATAACAATCTTACGTACAAGTAATTCTATTTATATTTTGTACTGTACATACATCCGTACACACCCATTAAATATTAATTTGCAAAATTTAAAAAGGGTTCTATAAGAAACAATTGTAACGGGTGTTCAGAAACATTCGAAATCAAGTGGGCTCTGAACAAAAAATCGTATATCTTTACTTAAGTATCTGATTTGTAATAATTATTAAATGTCAACTGTTGTCTGTCAAAAATCAATCTATCTCAGACATGACTTCATATTTTCAAGAACTACTTTGACTTCGAATGTTTCTGAACACCCGTTATAATTTTAAGAGCCGATCTATTTAGACAAACCCAGTCAATCAATGACATTCATAAAAACGTGTTTATAGACTTGCAATACATCTGCACCAGACGAAATAAATGTAAAATAATTTGAATATAAAACAGATATTTTTTATTGCTTTACTTTTAACAGAATAGTTAATAAGTAGGTTCAGTACGTTTTGTTTCGTTCAAAATAAAAATGGATTCGATCGTTATATTGCCCAGTTTATCGCGGTGTAATTGACTATTATAGTGTTCATGTTTCAAACTGCATGTATAAAACGAAATATAATAAACTGTATATATTGACATATTGTTACATTACGCACTTTTTTCAGGTATTCATATCAGACAAAATTATTTTTAATAATATATAATATTATTAAAAATGGGGTGTGAAGAACACAATACAAGTTCATATGTATTTTTGAATGTATCTTCTCCAAAGACGTAGATACGTATTTCACATTTCTACATGATTATCAATACGCCCCTGTTGGAGAAGAGACACATTCAACCAAACATAACTACCTAGCTATCTCGCAGATATTATTAAGACAGAGCGTGAAGGAATATTCAGCGCTGTCTCTATAATAATCGCAGAACCAGCCGGGTGTTCCTTATAGTCGGTAACCACCGTATCTATAAAAAACTGTATTATCGTGTCTTCACTACTTGTCGGCGTAAACCGAATACGTATATAACAACGTTGTTATATACGTATTCGGTTTACGCCGACAAGTAGTGAAGACACAATAATACAGTTTTTTATAGATACGGTGGTTACCGACTATATAACAACGTTATATACGTATTCGGTTTACGCCGACAAGTAGTGAAGACACAATAATACAGCTTTTTATAGATACGGTGGTTACCGACTATAAGGAACACCCGGCTGGTTCTGCGATTATTATAGAGACAGCGCTGAATATTCCTTCACGCTCTGTCTCAATAATATCTGCGAGATAGCTAGGTAGTTATGTTTGGTTGAATGTGTCTCTTCTCCAACAGGGGCGTATTGATAATCATGTAGAAATGTGAAATACGTATCTACGTCTTTGGAGAAGATACATTCAAAAATACATATGAACTTGTATTGTGTTCTTCACACCCCATTTTTAATAATATTATATATTATTAAAAATACTTTTGTATTATACAAAATTGGTAGGTTTACCTACTCAAGTATGTTTCAAATTATGTTGTAATTGTTTGGTTTCAATTGTATCTAGAAATATATTCTTATTCTCATTTCTTTTCATATAAAGATTATCCACATAAAAATGGTCAATAAAAAGGGATATTAGCAATTAAAGACTAAATATAACTTTATTTTACTTTCATCATTATGCACTTCTTCAATTTAATTACCCAATATTTATGGGTAGGACGCAATTCTGGACAATTTGGAGGATTAACAGTTTTAGATATATATTTCCAATATTATTATTTGAATACCAACCGAGACTAGCTTTAGGGGTTGTCACTAAATTGGTCTCAAACGCCACTGAACTATTTAGACTTTGAATTAATCTTAAGGGGCGCTTTTCCGAACACACTTCAACGTATAGTCGTTTAATTGTACCAGTAGTAACAAATGTCTTGCTTTTTAGGACTCAAGAGCAAATTACCTGCCATTCGAAAAATTTAACGGCGAATTTATGCAGCGTCTTATAAAATTATAATTGTATAACTTGGGGATTATTTAAAGGCGACTTTTACGCATGTTCCATCGTTCATCGCAACGCAATAAGTTTTCGTTCACAAATTTGAATACAACTTTGATACATTTAATTTTCGTCCGGCATCAGAGACCGAAAGCCTTCAATGTCTTTCTATCCATGGTTCTTCAACTGCTCTTTGTGCCTTTATATTATTTGCCAGAACATCCAGGGCACTTGAGCACACTGCTCTTTGTACTATCCCCAATAGATCTCTCAGTTCCAGTTTGAGTACACTCGAAGGATCCAATAGATCTCTCCCAAAATATTTCTGCCTGAGTTCCTTCAGTTCCTCACACGTGCATATTACATGAAGCCTAGTTTTCTCCTATTTTTCACATCTCCTACACCAGGGCTTGTTATTCAAGCCCATGCTGTATAGATGCTTCCTTAAAGGACAATGTCCGGTTATTAACCCGATAATTATTTTAATTTCTTTTTGTTACTACGAATTAGGGTGGCTGAAAACTTTCCGTCCAGCTCCCTTAGTATTGTTTTGGTATGGAGTTGACCTTTCGTTAACCTACATTTATTTTTATGTTCTTTTCTAGCCATAACCAGATCTCCCTTTTAGCGGAATCCTTAGCGATTCCACATACAGGTTCTGGTCCTATGAAGTTTCTATTAGTACCTTCTTTGGCCAGTTCGTCGACTCAATGCCTTTAATTCCCTCATGTTCTGGCATCCATATCAGCGACACAGTATTGTCCTGTGCCAGTTTATTGAGGACCTGTTTACAATATTTCACCAGCTTAGGACCTGGTAGATGGGTTCATAATGGCTTTAATAGCTGCCTGACTATCAGTCAATACGTTGATTCTTTTGTTTGCGCAGCCGGCTTCCCGAATTTCCTTAACTTAACTTTATCTACACTATGCAACATTGAAGTGCACTTTCCGGGGCCTGTGCGGAACCTATTTAATTGAGATCATTGCCTACGTGGGAGGGTTACGCCCGGCAGAGGTTCTGAATTGGAAAGGAAATCTGTATTCTTAAATTCCGGGTGTTGCTCGAGAAGGGCTATCCAGTAATGACTCAGGTTGATGGAGTGGTGAACTTCGGTATCCAACCAAATCGGTCTCCCAGATTTCAGTAGGGTTCTGGAGACGCTCCCCAAACAATCGTATATAGGAAACTAAATGTTGTTAGTATTCTTAGTCCATTCATTCTGTGCTGCAGCGAGACGTCTGACGTATTCTACGGAGTAATGTTAGAAAGAATTGGTAGCCAGAGACTAGGTGTTGATCTAATAGTACCGGTGACGATCCACATTGTATCGTTAACTTGTATATTTCGATACCAGACAGCAGCCAGAAGAGTAAGTCAGTGGAATGGCTGCCGTTCGCAAAGTCTCAACATTCGTTCCCCATGGCAAGTTTATGTAATATATTATCGAGTCTTCGGCTTATGACTAGTTATATAAAGGCGCTGCCTGAATGACGGGTCTAACGCTACGCCCAGATGTTTAGGGTTGGGGTTGATTCGACCACCACCAAATTCAACACTTAGCTCTGTTGGCTTCTGTGTTACGTAAATGAAAGGCACATGATTCGGATTTTGAAGGATTTGGTTGTAAGCGCCATTCTCTATAATATTCGTCTAAAGCTCGCAGATCTTCAGCAAGCTGTAATTGTCCATCCTCTAAATTCTTGGATTCGATGCACAACGCCATGTCATCTGAATATAGAAATTTTTTTGATTTTGTGAGTGGAAGATCATTGGTGTAAATGATCTTCCACCTGTAATTGAATATTAGAGGAGCCAGAATCAAGCCTTGAGGAAGGCCATTTTTCAAGGTTATACCATTGCAAATATTTTTCACGGTTTACGCAAATGAAAGACCACTTATTAATAAATTTACGATCAAATATTTACTTCTGAACTTAATAATTGGTTGTACAAATTTTCGATAACCTTGATACGAGCTTCTTATCATGCTTAGAACAATAATCCATCTGAATTATTGCTCCAAGCGTTTCCTAAGCGGTTATTATCTCATAAAAACTCAATGATCACTCTGCATTTCTCCACTTCTATCTATCTCGTATCTTTCGTTTTCAGTCTTTTATTACAATTTTTCCATGTCATTCATAACCTGACCGTTTAATCGTCTTGTCTGCCGTACTATATTTGTCTTAGTGTTATGGTAAATAATATACCTGAAGGTATCGCCGTGTTTGAGTTCCTTAATTATTGCAAATCTTTTCATTGGGGCATCCAGTGTTATTACTAGAGACCGGACACGAGAGGACTCATCGCCCACAGGCGTACTATTGAAAATTTGTATTTTTAAAAAGTTTTTAATTTTATTTAGATAATTGGAAAACATACGGGTGGTGATCTATAAAATACGAAATACATTTTTATTTGCTCATGTTATAGTTCAAGTTGAGTAAAGGAGAGGTATATATACTTTTCCAAGGATTTCTTCTGTAAAATTTGTTCTCTTTGAATGAAATACATCCTTGCAGATAGAAAACGTCCTTTCTACATCGCAACTGGTTATAGGTGCATACTGGAAGTATTCTTTTATTTCAGCGTATTTAGTAGTTAAATTTTGAGGCATTGTCCCCATACACATTGCTGCAATGTTATTAAATCTGGATTTCTATTAAAGACTGCGTCTAACTTTTGCCGAAGGCCACATCCGAAGTTACTTGGAAGATTTTTCAAATTAATAGTAGCCACATCTAATGTGGTTAATCCATCATTTAATTTGAGATGTTTATTTTCAAAATAAGTGATTAGTTTTGGCAAATTTCCAAAGTGCTCCGGAAGAAAGTACAACTGATTTTTTAAATTTGGAATTTCTATTAGTTCCTTGCACTCAGAAATACTTCGAGCATCGTCATTTAAACATGAAACGAAATTTTGTAAACTATCGAAATTCTCTGCATAAACACTAGTAGCTTCCAACCATGTTCCCCACCTAGTTATTGCTGGAGAGGGAGTCAGTGACAAAGATGGAAGTTTTTCTTTGTTAAGAGCTACTCTCAATGGTGCTTTTCTGAAAACTTTTTTAAAAGCGGATACAAGTCTATTAACTTCCGGAAAGGTATCTTTGATATATTCACAGATTCTGTGGAGAGCATGTGCTACACAAGTAATATGCAGCACATTAGGATATGTTTCCTTTAATAGTCTGCCTGTTTTTAACATATATGCAACACTTTCACTGACATATAAAAGTATTTTTTCTTTGTACATGTCGTCCGAATGAAGCATTTGGTGCATATTCTCGTAAATGGTTTTAGCTACTGTTTCCGCATCAACTGCATTTATAACTTTTGTTGCTGTTACATATGCGTTATATGGTATAGTTGGGTATGATACACCAGCTACAACATTTACCACACAGCGTCCTAATATATCGACACTTATCCATAGATACTGAGTTGAAAGATGGCTTCTAATGCGTTCTACTGTATTTGTTGTTTTTACAAGATATTGATATAAAGAAAAAGAATATATAATTGTAAAGTTTGTCTTCTCGAGAGTTCTATGTCCATGGAGAAGGCGCTGGATGAGGCATCACAATATACATATTTTCTCAATCGCCGCCGAACAACATTGAGCGCACTTGCTCATTTAGAGCAATAAATTATTACTGCTAAAAACCGAAGCGCATAAATAAATAATATGGTATAAATTTATAAAAAGTGGTGGAAATACGTGCAATATCAGATGTGTTTCCACAGCAATTTCCGCAAACCGTATACTTTGCCGAGAGGAAATGTACTTATTGCAGAAAACGAGCGTTCTACATACATATACTGATGTTATATTTGCATAATTAAAATGGTGTTTAAAACAACTTAACGTGTCTGTTAACACACCTTCACAAGTTTGTCTTAATGTGGCGAAATCTGGATCTTTCTCTAAAACACTTTAAAACCTTTCTAGAACGCAAACATTTTCGCGTCTAGTACCACGCTGTACGTGAATATGTTGTACTATTAGCAGAGATTACACTAACGACATCGAAGGATTTTCTAATTGGAGGATTTGACAAACACAGTTTTGTACTTGTAATTAATGCATCTACATCTGGATAACATCTAAAAATTAGTTTCTGCCACCATATGTAAAGCATGGATTTTACACGTAATATGTAACAAGCTAGCACAATGTTTTTTAGAGACCGGCCTACAGAGACCATGTTTGCGGCACCATCTTCTTCAAGCTAGTAAAATTGAAAGTGACGATTGATGTGGTTCCATTGTACGTGCCATAACATTAACAACCGATTTTTTTAACAATCTGTCTTACTTCCCCAAGTACCCACAGTTTCTTATTTTTCAATTCGTGTTTAATCATATGTTTATAATAATGTAATACGTTTGCGGAGGAATGGTAGAAAATTTCGTATTTTTTCCGGCTAGGCAACGGTCCTTTACCGTAGTGCTTCTAAAATGAACGAAATGATTCGTTATCAACCAACTTAAACGGTACATTACGCAATATGAAAGTTACACATAAATCAAACAAAAATGTCTCGGCACATTTTTGCGATTATGTATTACACTATTTACATGTCTTTCGCAGTGAAATTTTCTTAAACATATTAGCGATATGTCACATGTTTTTCACTTTATATACTGCCATTGTACATTAAATCCGGAAATCCCCTTATCAATTTATGAGCTACATTGTAAAAGTGTGTCTTTCTAGCTATTTGTGACACAAACCAGCGAAGTGCATTGAACGGTGTTCAAACGACGACTGACAAAATATACATACGCGCTAGGACGAGTCGCCGGTGGGATGCACCTCTCTATTCATCGTATAAGAATCACCATGTCAACGCAATTTGTCGAAATAATTGTTAACTGTTTCTTTTACGTATGCTGCCGAATCCATGTTTGGAGAAGCAACCCCAAATGGGTAACGTAGGTTGGTGTTTAACGATTATCTGAATAATTTTATTACATGGAGTTGCTCATAGTTCTGTTTCATAAGTAAAAATAACATTGTTTTAATCATTAACGCGAGTAAGTCTTTGTTGCCCAAGCCATTCTTTTCTTTATATGCATTTCGAAGTTAGAATGAACTTCTCTACATATCAGTGTTATTAAATTGATTAATTTTCCTGTATGTCGTCGTTGAGTAACAGTGTCATTGATCATGAGTGCGATTTCTAAGATGCACGATCTGTGATGGAATTTTTAAGGCTGGAAGGTTGCGCGCCCATGGAAATTTACAGGCGTTTGAAAGTTGTTTATGGTAACGATTGTCTGTGAAGAGTGTTTGTCAGTGGGTTCGACGTGCAAAACTCTGTCACAAAGACGAAATGAAGGTGTTTGATGTAAAGTGATCAAGTCAACCAGTATCAGTGACGAAAGAGAATAATCATAGGCAAGTGAATGCACTGATTCAATGATATCGCGGGATTATGCAAAAACAAATTGCTAGTCAACAAAGAGTCCAGTACATTGTTCAGACTTTGTATTATAAAAAAATAGTATGCACAGACTAAGGCTGGAAGGAACGAATGTTTTCTTACGCTAAACCGCATTGCAGCAACGAAACGATGAAAACCAGTGACAAGCCTGAAATTTACGATTGTTTCACATCCTCCGCGCGGTCCTAATTCGGCACCTTCAGGTTTCTGGATGTTCCCAAAGTTGAAGGAGGTTTCGACAGATTAGCGTTTTTCATCAGACACTGAAGTTCGGGGTGCTGTTCGCAATTAGCAAAAGTTTTTTCGTTGAGGGAATGAAGAAATGGATTCAGCGTTTGAATGCACTAAATGACGATTATGTGGAAAAGTGATTATGTACATTGGTAGTACAATAAATTTACTTCATTTTGAAATTGGTTTCATTATTTTGTCTTTTTTTATTCTTATTTTATAGACTTGACCAATTCACCCTCGTGTTTGAAATATATCACTAAAAATGTATTTATTGACTTAGATCAATTATTGAGAATAAATTTATTATAAAATCTTTATAGAATATTAAAACATTTTCCACTTTCTTCATAATAACTTAAAATTCCCATACACCCAATAGATAGCACTTTCATTTGCCAAATTAGTTTTTTTTATGATGTTAACCAAATTAACATTCCAAGAGATGCCGTGTGTAAATATCGATTTAAAATGCCGCTATTGAATTTACAGGCTCCAATGTTTATGTTTAAAAAACGCTAGAAGGTAACATTGTGTTATAACTTTTGTATGGTAAGGGTCCGATAACCTGGTACGAAAGTCAGCTGTTAAAAATGTATACTTTTGTGTTAATTTCTAAAGACGGTGTATTAAAAGAACATGTAAGCTTTTCCTCCTATTTAGTTACAATCCATCTTTAATCGTACACGATCGACAACTCGAAACTTAAAGGAGATCGGCAATAACAAAACTATTCTTTTTGCTATTGCAGGTAAGCTTTAAGATATCGTCTCTGATACATTTTATAATATAATCGATCGCACAGTGGCGTGACAAAATTTTTTTAAATATCTTTGTCATTTTTTTCACGCTTATGAGGGAATTTTGAAAAAATATTTTGGATTCACATTCTACATAATTACATCTTTCCATTGTTCATACGTTGTCTTTTTATTAAGAACACCCGGTATATATACATATATGTATATATATATATATATATATATATATATATATATATATATATAGTAAACCTAATCAGTAGGCGATTAAAGGTCTGTATATTACTTCAAAATATATGTATTTAGAAAACTCTACATGTTCCGGCGGTACGCCTTTATCAAGAGTATACAAAATATAAATGACAGAATATAAATGTCAAGTAATTAAGTTGCTATGGTTTAAATTATTCAAAGATACATTCCAGTAATAATAATAAATCATGCCTTAGTATTCCAAAAAATAGATAGTACGGCGCCGCGCAATGCGCACACCATTAGGACCGGTCCTGGGCGGCAACCTGGCTAGGCTGCCGTTAACAGCACACACACGTTCGACGTGTGTGCTATGCCCCCGCTTCGGCGGAAAACGTTAAGATGGCGCAAGTGTGACCATCGTCGACCGAGGTAGCCACTAAGAGTGTTCCCTTGGTTAGCGATGAGCAACCCCGTACAGGGTGCGCTTCGCTGGTCTGCGCCTTACCTCGTTGGGGCGGGGGTCAGGCAGTCGAAGTACTGCACGGAATTGTAAAGAAGTTGCCGGGAAAGGGTTGGCAGCCCTACGCAACGGCTGGTTATCCGACCTCTCTAAATTCACGCGACCGGTCACTAAACACACGCACGAGCGCACCGACATACAAAACCCTACACTTACGCTCTCACACAAAACCACACACCCATAGAGAGACGCAAGCTGCCAGCAGCAATGAACACACAAGTTCATGCCCAGAAAGAGACACAAATTGCTAGCAGCGAACAACACATATGTTCACACCTTGCTATCTATTTTTTGGAATACTAAGGCATGATTTATTATTATTACTGGAATGTATCTTTGAATAATTTAAACCATAGCAACTTAATTACTTGACATTTATATTCTGTCATTTATATTTTGTATACTCTTGATAAAGGCGTACCGCCGAAACATGTATTAAATACATATATTTTGAAGTAATATACAGACCTTTAATCGCCTACTGATTAGGTTTACCATATCATACCAAGGTCACGAAGTTATTATATATATATATATATATATATATATATATATATAAAGATAAAAGTATGCCATATCAGTTGCTATTTTAACTTGAACTAACACATTACCTGAAATATACAGAGTGTCCTTGAAATAAGAAGAAAACGTATGAAAAATGGAAAGATGTATTTATACAGAATATGAATACAAAATATTGAGTCAATTACGATGCGAACCCCAAAATTAAAAATCCCCAAGATATTCAGAATGTAAATATAAACACCTCTGTTGAAGTTACACACACACATACCGTATGTTTACATACTAACAGCTGTCGATGTTATGAAAGGTATAACATCCTATATGCTAAAGTCAATACCTCGTACAAAATCAGGTTTTTAATACATTCAAGGATTATTAAAACTTACGACGTGTTAGATTTATTTACAAATCCATATTAAAAATCTTACTCAAATTTCATGTGTACTACGAGAATGCTTTTTTTGTTAAAGAAATATAGGAATGTCGGAATCAGAATACCCAATTGTATTCAAAGGCGGTAATGTTTATAAACACAAACGATAAGTTTTCTTATGGCAAAGGTTCAATAACCTGAGTTAGCTGCTTATTTATATAAATTTATACAATCCACGACAGAATGAAGTTGAAGCGAGATATACAATAACAAGACATCTTAATATTGTTGGTCACCTTTAAGTTTCGTGTATGATAATATTTATGATTTATTCAAAACCGCAACACAATTTTTGGAAATATTTTTGTAATTTTTTTCTCGCTTATGAGAGGGAATTTTGGGAAAATATTTTGGGTATACAGGCTGATTCATTTTCTGCCCTCACCATGGGGATCTCGCTTATTATTGGAGATAGAGTATAGGTTTAAATTTGGCAAAGTTGTTAAATTTTGTGTTTGTTATAAATCCGTAAAGAAAATAGACCTGTGACAAATGACCTTCGTTATTTAAAAAAAAAAACGCGAAAACCCCATTTTCTTCTTTTACCTGTAGCACCGACATTTGGCCTTGTAGAGAAAATATAAAAACACATCCTTGTGGCCATTTCTAAACCTCTATCCAGTGGTGTACTCTAAATTTTTATACGACGTTTCGTTTCTTTCTGGCCATCATCAACTATCTAATTTCTTATAGGCGCCATATTGGATTTAGACATCTTCAGAAAGAGTTTTTTTTTTCTGATTTCAACCATGTACCACATGCTGACTAAAGTTTTTGACATTAGGTTTTATTTGAAAGAATAAATTATAAGATTAAATAAGGCAGCCATGGAATTTCAATCTGCCAAACATTTCATTTATTGTTCATTAATAATACAAAAATGTCATACACTAACGAAGAGAATATTTTTTATTCTTCGAACCGAAATTCAACAGTAGCGAGTACAAGATATCTACAATTATATCCAGAACGACAACAGCCTCATCGTACCATTTTTCTAGATCTCGACAGAAATTTGGTCGAGAATGGATCGTTTACTAAGCCGCGTAATGGTCAAGACAACAGGAATTTAAATGAAAATCGACAAGATATTTTACAAATGATAAATTAAAAGCGTGTTTTCAAATTTCATGTTAATCTTGTATTTTTATAGATAAATAATAATCCATCAATTTCTACACGCGAAGTAGCGTCGGAGAACTTTAGATAAAAGTAGGTTTAAACCATACAGGATCCATGTTAGTCACTCTTTACTGCCTGGAGATAATTTGAGAAGGCTAGAATATTGTAATTGGTTAATGGGAAGGATAGAAAATGACGAAAATTTTTTAAGCAAAATCATCTGGTCAGATGAAACAAAATTTACAAATTCTGGAATGTGTAACAGAAATACGGAGCACTATTGGGCAGTACAAAATCCCCGACAAAACAGGGCTAGAAGACCACAACATTGTTTTGGAATAAACGTTTGGATGGATATTTTGGCAAATCGTCTCTTAGGACCAGTTATGTATGAAGAACATTTAAATGGAGAAAGAAATTTAAACATTTTACGTACATACGTATCTGACTATCTTGACAATATCCCATTAAATCAATTACAATATTTATGGTGGCAACAAGATGGCGCACCAGCACACAATGCAGCTGTTAGAAATTTCTTAAATCAAGAGTTTGCAAACCGTTGGATTGGAAATAGGGGAGTTGTTGAATGGCCTGCGAGATCACCTGATTTAAGTCCGCTAGATTTTTTTTTTATGGGGATATGTTAAAAATAATATTTATAAAGTAGATGCGCCACAAAACATTGAAGAATTACGAAACAGACTTCGGAATACCTTTCGATGCAGTTCCTAGAAGAACTATACAAAGGGCAGTACAAAATGCCAGAAGGCGTGCCCAATTGTGCATTACCGAAGATGGCCAGATAATTGAACATTTACTGTAATTGTTTATTGTTTACTTTCCTATGTATTTTTATTAATGTTTTTGTTATCTTGTACTCGCTACTGATGAATTTCGTTTCGAAGAATAAAAAATACTTATCATATCTCGTTTCTCTTCGTTAGTGTATGACATTTTTGTATTATTAATGAACAATAAATGAAATGTTTGACAGATTGGAATTCCAAAGGCTACCTTATTTAATCTTATAATTTATTCTTTCAAATAAAACCTAATGCCAAAAACTATAGTCAGCATGTGGTACATGGTTGAAATCAGAAGAAAAAAACGCTTTCTGAAGATGTCTAAATCCAATATGGCGCCTATAAGAAATTAGATAGTTGATGATGGCCAGAAAGAAACGAAACGTCGTATAAAAATTTAGAGTACACCACTGGATAGAGGTTTAGAAATGGCCACAAGGATATGTTTTTATTTTTTCTCTACAAGGCCAAATGTCGGTGCTACAGGTAAAAGAAGAAAATGGGGTTTTCGCGTTTTTTTTTTTAAATAACGAAGGTCATTTGTCACAGGTCTATTTTCTTTACGGATTTATAACAAACACAAAATTTAACAACTTTGCCAAATTTAAATCTATACTCTATCTCCAATAATAAGAGAGATCCCCATGGTGAGGGCCAAAAATGAATCAGCCTGTATATTATTATATAATTTAATGTTTCAATGTTTCACACGTTGTCTTTTTATTTCAAGGGTACCAGGTATATATTTTATTTGAATTCGAAGAGTTTAAATGCTGCCACTAATAGTAATACATTACAAATTACTGCAGTTTGCTTAACGAATTTATGATCAGAGATAAATTATAACCATATCAATGACTGATGCTGACAATATTTCCAAAATTACGTTGTTTCACTAACATCATAATTAAATGTTTGATTATGTTACGATTAAAATGTTATATAAATAGCCATAATGTCATAAAATGATATTTCGAAATATTGTCAAATAGTTTATTTCTGAGCATCAAGTTATTAAAATGTACTAGAAACGTTATCTAAATTTCGCGGCTGTAACCCGTCTAGTTGGAGAAAGAACCGTTTTGGTGTGCTGATTTGGTTACATTTTTTTTAAAGACATGGATATCTATAGGTTTATTCCAACTACTGGTTTCGTTAAGGTTCGCGTATCGTTTGATGATCGTTTTGTGATAATTATGAAGAAGTTGGAACGTATTTCTGATCCTTTAGTTATCAATTTATTTTGTAGTATTGCCAACAGTAATAATTGTAATAATCAACTTTGTTCTGTTCTATGATATTGCCAATGCCAATTGTAGTTCTCACAGCATGAAGTATATAATGCGCATGTGAGTACACAAGGTACATGGTTCAGTGTGTGAACTGTTTTGACCGTCCCGTGACTGGTTTGTGTACGATCACAATTTAGTTGGAACACTTTCGGTATCATTCAATGTACCTACAGATAGGTGCATGGAATTTTAGGATAACCAAGGTCGTCATTTTTTAATTGTTTAAAACTGAATTCTTATCTGTTAATTATAAAATTTTATAATTGTAAACAATTGGCAACCAGCTATTAACTTTATTTGTTGTATAAATCAAAAACGAAATTTTTATTTATTAAAATTAAAATCAGCTGAACCATTTTAATTTTCTCAACTTACCGGTGTTGTTTTCCTAAATATTCTATTTTAATGATTCATGGTCTAAATAAACTTAGTTGTAAAGGCTCAAATTGTCGCTTCTCTACAAGATGAGTTAACAATTGCGCAAACTGACCATAATTATGCGGTCAATAAAAATACTGTTTCTTATATTAAAATACAGTGGGAAGAACAAGGAAATTTTAACAGAAGACCAGGCTATGCCGGACAAAAAAATTCAACTCGTGCACAGAATGAAGCTTTAGCAAATCATTTGCAGCAAAACCCGTTTTGTACGGCACGTAGAGCCATAAATATAACAACAATATAACTAACTTTCCTGGGACGAGGTACACTGCAAATCGCAGAATACGCAAATCCAACTTGCGCAGTCGAGTAGCTGCCAGAAAGGTTTTATTAACGGAACTTTGCAAACAAAGCCGCTTATTGTTTTCTTTTAACATCATATATCGTGGTTTGAAATATTGAAAACACATAGTTTTTAGTGACGAAAAGATATTTCAATGCCTTCAATGGATCACTAAGGGTTTATCGTCCTCCTAATTTTAAAATTGACGAAAGACATCGATGCAATAGATCTGGGCGTTTTTCTGTTAATGTAGGGGCGTTGATTAGTTTCCATGGTATGGGCGTCTGTCATAGAATAATTGGTAGATTTAATGCAGAAAATTGTTTATATATACTGGAAAGCACCATGTTACCTGCAGTAACAGAAATATATCCTGCAAACAACTTTATTTTCCAGCAAGATGACTGTCCAGATCTGAACTCCATCGAAAATATTTGAGGCTACATAACAAAACGATAATACACAATAAATCTCTTGCCAAATAATTCTGATGAACTTTGGCAAGAAATTCAACTTTCTTGGAATGCTCTCAAAGAAGATCCACATTTTATCAGGACATTTATACTTTCAATGCCGCGTCGCCTAGAATCGGTGATTGAGAATAATGGTGAAATTACAAAATATTAAAATACCTGTTTAATTTCTTTCATTTTATTTAGTATTTATCTAATAGTTGTTTGTTTCTATTTTACATTCTTTTATACAATTCTATTTATTAAAATTATATTTGACGTAAAAATGTATTGATTTTAAGCAGCTGATTTTGCCAATTGTTAAAGAAGTCAGTTTAATATAATAAAATATGAGAAATGCACTATACATCAAATTTGACCTTGGTTACCCTAAAATTCCATACACCTATATAATAGTAGTCAGAAATGAAGTTGGAACGCTTTTTCTGCAGTGCGCATATACCGGACCGTCACTGTACAGTCAGTGGCGTACCGAACATGGTTCCGCGGGTTCCGCGGAACCAGGGCCCGGACCTCGATAGGGCCCGGTCCTCTCTGCGCTTTACAGTTTTGTACATAATGTATGTTTATATTTCACTAAATGGGTGCATTATTTCTCCAACGTTGAATAATCAGAAAATAAATCCCAAAGTTATTTTATACGCTTATATTTCGACCCCGTAGGTCTTTTTCGGTGCCCACTAATCCTATCAATAAACTATTATACAAATTATAAAATATATAAATCGGGCGAGATGTTATCAATGGTTTTCATAACCTTTGCATTGTAAAAAGGGTGCTAATTTTATTACTTCTATCCGGCTTATGCTGGCTGCTAATTCACGATATTTGGCAATAGCGGAAATCCCCAAAACCTATTAGTTCCCACTTCTTTGTTTTTGCAGTTTGCACCCGCAACGATCATTTTTCATCTTATTTAAGTTAAAACGCCGTGATAGAACGGTATTGTCTCGTACCAATATTTGTTTTTATTTAGTGTTTTGTATAAAATGAACCAGTACAAACATAAGTCTGGAAGTGCTAAACGCAAGCAAAAAGTTGAAACAGATGAAAGAAAAAATAAGCTACCAAAAATTGATAAATTTTTTAATCAAAAATGTGATCAAACTGATGAATCATCAACTTCTCGTACTGCTACTTCTAGTTATAGTAGCCAAGTTGAACCGAGTAAACCCTCAACTTCTAGTTGTACCCCTGCAATGACCGAAATAATCAGTGAAGTAAGTTTAAGTGGTAAGTTTATTTATTTATTTTATTTAGCTATCTTATAAATCTTATTCCCAAACTTCAAATTTGTCATTTGTCTTTACACTAATAAGTATATAATTTTCATGTTTGATTTTAATAATTTAGACTTGGAATTCCCGAATTCGCCAGCAACCGTTGAGCATGAATTAGAGACTTTATCAATTTCCAAAGAATGTAAGAACTGATATTATTTTTAATTATTGCTTAATGCATTAACTGTGTTAATTTCTAGTGAACATTGAAAATGTAACTGACCGTGGACATTTTCTTGGGGAATTAACAAATGACCAAAAACAATTTATTATTTCCAATGGCCCTTGTAAACCTAGTGGCCCTTTTCCCAAAGACAAAAATTCAGGTGTTTTTCTGATTATTACTAGAAAACAACTTCGAAAGTCGGCTTTACAACGGAACGAATGTGGTTGTGTTATTCTACAATTTTAAATAAATGTTATTGTCAACCCTGTTGGTTGTTCTCGAAAAAGCAAACTTGTCTTAGTTTAGGTTTTGATGACTGGATACATTTAAATCGGGCTATAAACAGCCATGAAGCGACTAATGAGCACAATCAATGTTGTGCAATTTACGACAAATGGCGATTAAATAAAACTATTGATTTTGAAAACGAATCTATAATTCGGGAAGAAATTTCATTTTGGCGCAAAGTTTTAGGACGGATCATTGATGTTTCACTCTTGCTAGCTTCTACAAATATGCCGTTCCGAGCGCACGATGAAACAATAAATTCACAAAACCCTGGAATGTTTTTGGCTGTTATAAAGCTATTGTCCAAATATGACACTGTTTTGGAAAATTTACTTAAAAATAAAAAAAAGGAACGATTACTTATCTTAGCCCGAAAATTCAAAATGAGGTGCTAGATTTACTCGGAAATGCAATTAAAAATAAATTAATTCACAAAATTAGTTCATGTCCGTTTTTTTCGATAATTATTGATACAACTCAAGACATTTCAAAAAAAGATCAGCTTAGTTTAGTTTTTCGATATGTAGAAATCGTACGCACGGAAGAAAACGTTGTGTCAGATGTCGTAATTAACGAATCGTTTTTAGGATTTGTCTCCGTGACTGATCAAACTGCAACTACACTTAGCAATAAAATAATTGCCGAAATAAATAAATTAAACATTTGTATAGATAAACTGCGTGGCCAAGGATATGATGGCGCGGCAAATATGAGTGGCGTTTATAATGGCGTTCAAGCCATAATTTCAAAAAAAGTTAAAAACGCTCCTTATGTTCACTGTGCTGCGCATAATCTAAACTTAATTTTAAATGATTCCGTAAAAAATATTGAAACTGTAAGAAACTTTTTTGATTTTGTTGAAAGAAATTTTTTGTTTTTTGGTAATAGTATTGTAAGGTGGGGATTGCTATACCCAACTGACAAAGACAGCGATACAATAAAATTAAAGAGATTAGTGCCTACAAGATGGTCCTCTAGGCACGATACCTTACATGCACTACGATTTAATTTTTTAAACATATTGAAAACACTTTCAAAAATTATTTTAACAAGTAAAATAAAAAATGAAATTGTTGAAGCAAAATCACTTAAAAACTTTTTAGAAAAATTTGAAACTGTTTTTTTAGTGGTGTTTGAAGCAAAGATTTTGCAATCCACGGATCTTCTGTCAAAACTACTTCAAAAAAAATCGCAAAGTATTAGTGAAGCTGCAAAATTATTCGAGAATGCCTTACGAAATAAGAAGGAACTGCGAGAGCAGTTTCATTGCGTTAAAAGTGAAGCCTGGCAGTTAGCGATAAAATGGGGAATAAGTCCAGTGTTTTCAGAAAAACGGAGGTCTCGCCCAAAATTATTTTTCGACGAAACCAAAAATCATTATTGCATTGAAACTAATGAAGAAAATTTCAGAATAACTGTTTTCTTGAAAACATTGGATATTTTAATTTTGCAATTAGAAAACCGATCTAAAAAGGTCTGTCACATAAATCAAACATTCAAAATATTAAATAAAGATATATTAATTAACAGTACAGGTACAGACGATGATTTATTTAAAATGGCACAAAAATTACACACATTATACAAAAATGACATTACAGAAGCAATTTCTGCTCAAATGTTATCTTTTCGACAATGCTTCCGCGAGGAACTAACCCCAATTAATTCGGTAAAGGATCTCTTAAAATTTATATTAATTGATAATTGTTCATCAAGTAGTAGCTTTTCTGAAATTGTAACAGCCTGTACGATATTTCTTACCGTTCCCGTAACGGTAGCCACACAAGAGCGAACGTTTTCAAAATTAAAATTAATAAAAAATTACTTACGAAATACAATGAGTCAAGACCGGCTATCTAATCTGGCAATCATTTCTATTGAAAATGAGATAGCAAAAAATTTGAATGTATCCAGTCTGATAACATCTTTTGCCACATCAAAAGCAAGAAAAAAATTATAATATAAATACATTGATTTACTCTATTTTTTGTTTTTTTTTAAATTTATTTTTGCATTAATGTTTGTTTTGCAGCTGTATAATCCCTCTATATTGTTTGTTTTTAATGTTTTTTATGTATTCAATAAATACAAAAAAAAAAATTATATAAGTATTTTTTTTATTTGTAGGGAAGGGAGTTGGGTTAGGGCCCGCACCTAACTGGAACCAGGGCCCGTTCATATGTCGGTACGCTGCTCTGTACTGTAAGATTTTCAAACCTTGTATATACAGTTCATAAAGTATAAGTTTTCAGTTCGTACTGCCCAAGTGGGAACCGCAAATTGTACTTTATCTCTTTCTAACACACATGAATACGCGCTGTAATACTACACACGTTTGTCATTTTAAGTTAAGACGTACGTCTTTGAAATATTATATTAAATAAAAAGGGATAGGTTGTCTAGGAGATAGTCTTATGATATTCGGATTGCTGTGAAATTATTTTAATACTGTCGTTTATTGACTTTGTTTCCGGTATTCTTCGGTATTCCGGACTTCTTGGTTAAGTAATCTAATTTGAATATCTCGTTTGTCATCAAAAAATTACAAAATCTGTTCTTTTGAGAACAATACTGGTAATAAATAATAATATCAATTAGTGGAAATAAGTACGAAATTGTTTGATTATCACTTTGACATTTCTAACCTACTTATTTGACAGAATATTTCTTAGATGCCTGGTAAGCCTCTTGGTTCTCAAGCTCAACAGCTTGTATTCAATCTTACAGCCTATTTTGAACGAGAAAAAGAGAATGGTGGGCCAGTTATGTACATCGATCGTGTTCATGAGGTAATTCACATAATCACATAAGGCAGTTATAAAATTAGTTTTATTTTAGAGGGTAGCACAAGCCCTTAATATTTCTAGTAGAACTTTCTACACTATTAAACATCGTAGCGTTCAGAATCCAGTCTTATCATCTCCTGGCAAAAACAGGTCTTGTAAGAAGCCAAAAACTAAGGATTTACCAGAAGCAACGAAAATGGAAGTTCGAAATACTGTTTATGACATGTATAAAGAAAGCATATTACATGTTCAAATTTTTCAGAAAAACATCTTACCTTAAAAACTCTAAGAAATGTTTTGGCAACGAAAGAATTTATTCATACGAGTACAACTTCTTTAGCAATATTGCTTAAAGATATTGGTTTTAAATACAAGAAAGAATGTAACAGAAGAGCACTCACAGAGAAATTTAATATAGTCTGCATGAGAAATGTGTTTTTAAGGGAACATATGAATAATGGTCCCCATACCTAATCACCGTAATGACAACACAAGAGTTTGTCAAGCTGTGATAAATGAAGTTTTTACTGTATAATTTTGTTAATAAATATTTTTAAATAAAAAAAAACAGTAATTTCTTTAGTAGCACTGTAATACAAGTTTCAAAAAAGGAACATATAAAATAAATAAATTCATATTCATGATGACAATTTACGCAGTTCTATTTCTTGAAGTTTTAATTTGTTGGCTTGCATCTTTTCTTCTATAATGGCACACCTTAATTTTGCTTGAAGAATATTTTCATCCAATTGTGCATTTCGAAGTTGTTCTTGAACTTCAATGGCCAATTCGTACTTTCTTTTTAAATAAATTTGTTCTTTGATTTTTTTTTTCTATTATAAACAATGTCATTTAAATTTGCATATACGTCACTTGCACTTGTTCTATTTTGAAGATACTGTCTTTTTATGTTTACAGGTAGCTTTGTTGTATTGTTAATATTTTCATATGGACCACTTTATATTAACAATGCTTGTTTATTAGTTTTGTTATTTGAAACGGTCCTTTATTCTCAATAATGCCGATATGTGATTCTACAGTATCCAGCAAGAGACAAATCTCTGTCCGAAAAGTGTTTACCTTTTACACGTTTTGACATCTCCATTTTTGCGATTTGCTGTGATTTGATTACAGTGAAGTATGTTTTTCCCAAATAATTTCGTTAAAATTCCCTAGATCGATAATTTCGTAATGAGTAATGATCTGTTAAAAAATTCTTTCTAACGTTTATGAATGTGCTATTTAATTTAATGACCATTATAATTAAAACGACCATTTCATAATGAACCATTATTCCGTTTTCTGTGAATACGGGCCTAAAGATCTTTTCAATACCTATGCATTTCACTATTGATATCTGACTTGAAATATTTCTTTTTAAATAAATTTTTGATCGAATATTATCGTGAGTTTATAATTATAAATAACATTAAAAAAAATTTGTTCGAATATTGAAGTAATAATTTCCGCACAGTTTTCTTGTGTTGAAAATATTTATACAAAACTAGAAAAGAAACAATACTTTTGAACTATTCATGTTCCCACTTTACTCATTATTTTGACATGTAGGTTATGTATTTGCTTTCTTTGGTTATATTGCAAGTAAAACTGAAATTTTGACAATGTTTGCGAAACATGACATTTATATTTTATGATGACAGACGGTTGTTTCCGCGACTGAATACATGACATGACTTCATTTGACTCCGCAGTACTGATTTGAATCATATGCTTCGAATTTGACCTTGAACTGAAAACTTATACTTTATGAACTATACATGTATAGCAAACGCCAACTAAGTTGGCGCGAGAAGGGGGTGCGCAGAAACCGTTTTTAAAAACGTCCACCCCCACTACTCAAGTAATTTTCAGAATACATTTGTCATTGACGTTTGACAGAACATAATGTCTTTGCTAGGGGATCATAAAGTGACACACGCTCAGAGGTTAGAATTATCTGACATTTGATGTAAAACCAAATACAAATCTCCCCACTACTTTTAATCCTGCGCGAACTTACCCCTCCTCGCGCCAACTTAATTGGCGTTTGCTATAATTGTATTATCTATGGTATAAGAACTTTTGAACACTCGTTAGTTCAATGCAAGTAATTTAGCCGAATTCATAATATTTATCTAAACTTAGTGAGTATACTTTACTTAAAAATCCAATATCTTGATAAGTTATTTGAAATAAGATATTTTCGATTGTTTCCGGAAATATCGTCCAATTTATTTCATGTATAGGACTGACAACAAATGTTATAACATAACACATGAAAAAATGAAATGAAAAACTATTTTCAATAGTATACCATAATAGAATAAAATATTGAAATATCACAAATTATATTTTTGATTCTTAATTCCTATTTATGTTATGTACTACTTACTTTCATTAAATCTAAAGGTATATCTTTTGTTGATTCAATTATTAAACAAGGAGGCCTTTGAGAACTTGGATCATCTCCATCTAATTTCTAGAAAAAAAAATGAGATATCTTCTATATTATATTCATACTAGAACTAGTTACTTACAATACACGATACAGAACATCGTATTAAATTAATACAATTTTTAATGTGGTCCAATGATGCTAATAGCTCAGAACTCATGAATTTTTTTTTAGATGAAAATTTGTTTGTAGCATTAATATGAGCCATTCTAATAAAAATATATCCAGTGCCATAAGAATCCCATCCAGCATTGTGAAACTGATCATGATCTAATTGATTTTTTAATTGTATATGAGGTGAATTTAATGCTAAATGCCTTCCATATCCATCTTTAAAGTAAGTATACAAAACTTCAAGAAAA
Source organism: Melolontha melolontha (assembly GCA_935421215.2). Taxonomy (NCBI): domain Eukaryota; kingdom Metazoa; phylum Arthropoda; class Insecta; order Coleoptera; family Scarabaeidae; genus Melolontha; species Melolontha melolontha. Next base: position 101,417,973 of record OW285239.1, on the reverse strand, counting down.
TTGTGCTCCCACAATTTATTTTCAGGCACATTCTTCTTTAAATCAAATGTCATGGTCTTTGTATCATATATAATAGGAAATAAGTTGTTTATTTCCTTCTTAAATGTTTTGTAAGATCTAGGTAATGAATTTTCAAACCTGTGGTACATAATCATCAAATCTGTAAGTAGGTTATGGCCTACAATAGGCTTTTTTTGTTCTATAAGAAGTCTAAATACATGTGTAAATCCTAACATTTTATTCAAAATACTTTCATCTAAATTATAGTTTTTATCAAACTCGTTGTATTCATCATTAGATACTTTTTTAATAACAAGTTCACCATTCTCTTCTGTTGTCCACAGTTGTTTATTAAATCTTTTTCTTATATATTTGTGAAAATAATATAAAATATCAAAACTTAGATTATATTTTTCAATAATTCCTGGTAACACTAATGTATCACCGCCTTTATTATCAGTTAGCCATTTTGATATTTTTCTGCCAGTTTCTTCTATCAAATGATCAAAATTATTATTATCAAAATCTAAACTGCCTTCATTAAACTGCTTCTGAAGATTCCTTATTTCAATTTCTTGAGTACGATTAATGTATGACAGTCCATGATAAATAAACTAAAACAATGACAAATTCTATTTATATATTTTATGAATATATTGGATTTAAATAATACCTTATTAAAATCAAACTTATATCTACCTAAAAATTCGAAAGTTGAAGACTGAAACACAAATGTAGGATTAATGTTTTGGAATTTCTTCGGAAAGACATAAAATGTGTACATATCCGCCAAGTATGAGTTTTCTTCAGGATCAAACATAAAGGCTGATATTCCTATTTGCATAGGTATTATCTGTTCGCAGAGTGCCCGTAATTTTGCATACCTTTCTTTTGGTGTATCGAAAAGACTTAAATATAAACATAGTTATAGGTTATATTGTTAATTTAAAAGCAAATATTCTAACCTATTAGCTTTGTCAGTAGTGTTTAAGGCGCTAAATTCTGTATCAATTGTAATAAATTTAGCCTTTTTGAAGGAGATTCTCATATTCTCCAATGAATCGGCAAAATTATCTTCAATTACTTCACACATTATTATACATTTAAAGTTTAAAACCCTTTTACAATTTACATAACCTCTTACAATCATGAACTGATGAAAAACAACAAAAATCAAGTTTTGGTTTACTTAAATAGTTGAATATTATTTCTTATAATTTTTCTAAAAATAAAACTTGTATGTATAGGAAATTTATCAAAATAAAAAATACAGGGCGAAAATACTCGATTTTACAACAAAGAAAAAACTGGAGATGCCGGGGATCGAACCCGGGGCCTTTCACATGCAAAGCGAACGCTCTACCACTGAGCTACATCCCCACAAAACCTAAAGTTTGATTATTAAAGTTTTATCATTTGAGATTTAATTTATTAATTATATTTTTTATAAATATAAATACATTTTTTCTTCAAACGTACTAAAATATGATCATTTTGTTACTGAAATAGATGTTAAATGTTAGAAATAATTCATTTTTTTACTAGTAAAAAAATGGGCTCATTTCTTTACTAGTAAGAAATTGTAACCGACCAATCATAACTCCTTAAAGTGACTGAACGATTATTTGATAACTGTTAAATATTTATAAAATGAGCGAAGAAGAATTTCGATGTACGCCACCAGAATTAACAAAAATTGCCAATCAAGCTGCTGCAACTTTAATCCCGACCAAATCTCGTAAAGTGTATGAAAATGCGTATGCAAAATTTCTGAAGTGGACTAGAGAACAAAATGTCAACAACTTCACCGAAAACGTTTTGTTGGCATGTTTTGCAAGTTTATCGAAAAATTTGAAAAGCTCCATATTATGGGCACAATATTCAATCATTAAAGCTCAACTAAACTTAACACATAATGTAAATATTGGAAAATATAACAAATTGACAGCATTTTTAAAGCGTCAAGGCAAAAAAATCTACGGTATTGTGTAAATGTGAAATTGACAATTTCTTAGTTAATGCACCGAACAGAGAATATTTAGTTGCTGAGGTACGTATAAGTGTCAGTGCGCAATATAACGTTCTTTTACTATAATCGGAGACTTTTACATGAATATGTACAGAGAGTATGCTGCTCTTCGTCTAAAGGCCACAAACTTGACCAGATTTTTTATTAAATATCAAAATGGGAAATGTCAGCATGTCAACTACTTCTATCAACACCGACATCGAAATAGGCAATAGTGATTTCAATATACAAAATTATTCTGTTCATAATTGTACTTTTAATATTACTTAAATAAATACAAGTTTACACAAAACACGTTGACAGTTGTTTGACAGATATATAAAACCTATATTTACGCGACTATAATGCATGATATATTTAAATGTGTAGCTCACAAGAACGGTAAAAATTATTTGAAGAAAAAATAGTATACATCACACGGAGTAGAAAACCTTTTGTGTCTCGCCCAGTTTGCACTGTCTCGGCTATCGCCTCGACAGTAAACTTCTGGGCTCGACACAAAAATGACAGCTTTCTACTCCTAGTAATGTAATATACTATTTATCTATTCTGATTAATTTAAAAACAAAAAAGTAATATATTGTTCTACAAATCAAATGCTGTAGAAAACTGTGGCGTTTAATTATTTATATGGCTTTAAACAAATGGTTTAAAAAGAGATAACTAAAATTTTTATTATATTCCTCAACGCTACTGGTAATTTGAATACACTTGATAAAGAAATAATTCTCTTGGATTTATAATTAACGTAAACTTTTTTCATTACCTATTTAAAAATCATGTCTTCTAAATGCCTTCCATAAACTTGAATACAATTTTCAATTCTGAATGCAAAATTGTGCATCACCCGGTGAAGCAAATCTCCATCTATTCCTGTGATTTCTTCTCGAATGCGGTCTTTTAGTTCCTCAATTGTTATGGGATGACTTGCATAGACCTTTGTCTTTAAATACCCCCATAGAAAAAAAACGAGTGCCGTTAAGCCGGGGGACCTAGGTGGCCAAGGCAAATTTCCAAATCGTGAAATTATACGGCCGTCAAAAAATTCTCGCAGAATCCTCATGGAGTTTCTGGCTGTGAGGGTTATTGCTCCATCTTGATGGAATAACAGAGCATAATTTAGTAATCTCCGTCTAATCAGTTCTGGGATGAGAAACGTTTGTAACATGTTTACGTAACGCTTGAAATTTGCCGTTACCGAATGGTTATTTTCATCCTCAAGAAAATAAGGACCAATGATACCAAGCAACGACCTTTGAGCTACGGAGATTCTTTGCAAACAATTCGCGAACAGCTCCCCAATATCTAAAATTCTATTTGTTAACAACGCCATTCAAATGAAAATTTGCTTCGTCGGTCATTAACAAATTGTGTATTGATTCTCGATACCGTTGACAAAATGTTAACCTCGCTTCCTTATCTCGATGGCTAAGGTGATGTGGTATTTTTGGTATTTGTACGGATGAAATTTTAAATAATTGGGAAGGATTCTGTAAAGACTTCCCTTGGATATTCGTTGCCGATTTGCAGATCAGGCTTTTCGTGAAAGCAGCTCACACTTGTTCAATATTTGCAAGCGTCCGAACCGTTCTTCGGTGTCCAGGTTTTTTAATATTCTGCGCAGAACCATTTTCACGCCATTGATGAACCCATGCCATAACTGTTTTGCGCGTTGAGGCATTACCCCTATTATTATCACCAAACTGCCGTCGAAATGCACGCCGAACTTCTTCTACTGAACTAGTTCTAATGTAAATTTCCACGGAAAACACACGCTGTTGCACTGAATAATCCATACTACTGAAAAATTTTATAAAATTTGACACAAATTGTAACATTTTGTTTGTGACACTGACGCCAATTTATGTCTAGTAATTATTCGATTAGTACTGACGCCTACTTGATAAAATGTAATCCCGAAGCCTACTGAACTTGACCTAATAAAGAAAAAATAATGACATACTTCCTTTAGATTTAAATCGCACATCAAAATGGGTAGTATAATATGGGGAACCCTGTATACACTACAAAATTTAATCTCATAGAAAAATAAAATGTGTTCTTTTTTTTTTAAATATTGTAGTAATTATTACTTTATAAAGCTTTCCGATTTTCCAGATAACTTTATCTCTGGAGGTTTCCTTACTTACATCATTATATCAGTCTTCATACTTTGTGATCCAAATAGCCTATAATGGTTTAAAGTGGTTGCAATTCAAACATGACTAAGGCTGCTCATAATTACTAAAATATCCTTAGCTTCTCTTTTTGTAAATAGTTTATCAAATTTTTGCCGTTATGATGGTGATTATTATCCTGCCAATATATGAATTTTCATTTAATCAGCTGATGACCAGTATCCATTACATAGGTACTATTCTAATATTTTTTATCTTTTTTTTCTATTACAACCAATGCACCGAACCGTCTCCAAAACAAACCCAAACCACTATACCACTCTCTTGCTTAACGGTTTGCGATGTTGTACATTAGTGTTTGGGGTGAGTTCCAATATGGACTCATTAAAGTATAAAGCTATTTCCACTATTCTATAGTCTAATATTCATATTATTTGGCCCATCACCGCTACACATTATTTCAACTTTGTTTTTTTAAACCCTGTTTTACTGTTGCAACCTTAATGCGTTCATGAGTCAACATGTACTTGATTTGCAATGTTTTCCGGCGTCGACAATTTATTTTGTGGCGACATCATATTAGCCGACTAGTTTTTTCTTTGCGTTATAGGTATTATTCGCACCCACAATATTCTGATATTCTAAGATGACGAATAGTTTTACTATTTGACAAAGTTATTTCATTAGAACATAAACTTTTGCTTGCATTTCAATGACTTTTATTAATATTTCGATATTATTAAAAATGTTTTTGTTTCATACAAAAAATTGTCAGGTGTTACTCACCCAAGAATGTTTCGAATTGTTTATGTTATGTAAGTTGTCAATGTACTCCGATTTATAGTGGAGACACGTTAATACAGTTTCCGTCGATTACAACTGTGACTGTGACGATGGAAACCTCTTGCTTTGTCCTACACTAGTCACTAATCAATCATTGCCGTCCACATGGCAATAGATGGTTTAGAGTTCGCGAAATTGACAATAAACGAACGGCGCTATTTGCTCTCCCATGCTGTCTTTCGTGACTTTTTTGTATGTAGCAAGGATTTTTTTGTTGCGAAATTTTACTTTCCCAGCATTATGCACTGAAGAGTATATAGCAAGACGAAACATGTGTCTGCATGTCTGGAAAGCAATTTTTACCTAAAAGTATTTAAATAATAGTATGCTACCTACAAAAGGTGCAAGCAATGAAAGTCGAAAAACGAAAAACTGGCTTTTTAAAAGTTACTCAATACCAAAACACCCTCCTGGGATATACCTTGCATGGGTGAGTTGATCTTAAAGGGACAAAGAGACAGCCAGTTACCAACGGCTTAAAGCTCATTGAGATGGTCGTGCAATTCCCAACGAAACGGTGCGATACTGACTGTAAGTTTAAAAGGACGCCACAGCGATTTACGAGCTGCTGATCATCGTGATTATACGATACGCGGAGTTCGTGTTCGTGGCGACCCACCACAGAAGGTTTTAAGTAGTTGCAAAAAGTAAAAGAAATCAGGAGGTAATCACAAAGAAAAAACCAACTTAATACCACATTAATAGTAAAGAAATAAGTTTAATAATAACGTGGCGAAACAGAATAATTCTCCAGATTTATAGACATAAAGGAACATGTAAATGATGCCCCGCAAATGTATTAAAGGGTGAGGTCCAATATAGCGTTACTAAAGTAAATAATATCCAAATCTAAACGTATTCTTTAAATACAAAACAAATTAAAGCGTTAGCGTCCAAAAATTCTTTAATAGTGTATATACAAAATTTGATACAAGCATTAGCCATTAACAAAAAGAAAGGTACTAAATAAAAACAAAATTACAAAAACCGGAGTACGGGCACATAAGATCTTATGTAATTCGTTCACAAATTAATTCTTCCTCGCTTAATTAGATAATCTTTGAACTAAATATTTGCTAACGCCTTTAATAGATAGCACAAAACAAAGAAATTCCGCTCTTTTGCAAAAATTATTTAAAATATCTGAATTTTTCAAATTTATAATTACGTTAAAAAATTTCAGTAATATTTATGACAAACTAATATGTTAATTTAAATGTAGGGTGAGCTAATTTTAATAATTTTAACCATAAAATTCAATTACGTTAAAACAAAAAAAAGAACAAGAAAAGGTCGAAATGACTTGACGAAATTTAAATACTTTATGTAGTCTAATTTCTTTTTCTTATTTCTTTATGGCCCGTGGCAAGTTTTACTATCAGAGGATTAACAAGCAGACGAATCGTAGTAATTAATCTGAAGGTTTTACTTAGCTGCACATAGTTAATGCAGTGGTTTTCCCTGCTGGGCAAGGAGTTCCTACTGTAAAATGGAGGCAGCTCCTGACCACATGGGCGGTAAAGATTTCCTCACGATCTTAACCCTTCTGGAGTTTTTTTGGTACAACAATAAAAAACCCTAAGAGAGAAATTAAGCGGAGACACTGAAAGTTCTAAAACGACGCTATTTAATTTACTCACCTTCAGATGATCGAAGAGTACAACTAATATACAGCTTAATCACACACGTTGCATCAACGTATATAAGTTGCAATAAATCAAAGCAGAATCTAGTAATCTAACTAATTCCAAAGCAACACATCCAAACTGCAAAACGCTATCGCGTAAGCCCACAGGTGATACTACTAAACCCTTAGAAGGCTATAACCGATGTGACCGTAAGTCAAAACGCGCATCTTCGTCTCCCAAAAAGCGGATGACGTAGCGATAAGTTATATTACGCAAAAGATAACAGGGCCAACCAATAAATCGCCAAAATATCGTAACAGGTATTAAACCTTGTTCGAGAGAGTGTATAGTATATAAATTAACAGCTTTTCACTTTAAGATGCATAGGAGGTTAACATTGTCTTTATCCAAACGAAATTTTGATCACGAAATTAACATTGCAGAAATGGCCATTCTGCCAAAATTATAGAAAACAGTTTCATTGACTTATTTCAGCGAGTGTTAGTGAAGAAATACCTAAAATTATCTCTGAATAGAACTTCTAAATCGCATCCGAAAATATTCAATCTTCTCTTTAACGCTAAAACTAAAACGAACCCCCTAAATAAATCAAGTATATGTAGATGCAATATTCGGATTGTAGAGGTGTATATATCAGCCATATTGGTTATAATATTCGTGCTAACGATCATATAACGAATACCCAAATTTAGACGTTTGCAGTTTATATCAAAGAAAATAATTATAAAATATCTAAAGATTATTTATGTTACCTACAAAGACAAGAAACTAGATCTAGAGCCTTTTGAAATATTTGAAGGTATTTTTACTCGACTAGCTAAACTGTTGAAACGAAATCAGATGGCGCCATACACTTCCGTTTAATTTTGGATTATTTTAACGTCATGAAACCAACGTGTTTCTTGGCAGTGGCACCGACTCGACTACAAAACAGAAGATTTCACTACCTTTAGTAATGTCGATTTATTAAATGTTTTAGGTTGAAGCCAGGAAATTGCTAATTACCTTCGAATGAACGAAGGCACATACTTGAAATTACTAAAGCTTCCTTAATTAAAAACATGTGAAACTCGTTTACGGTTATCTATTAGTCTTCTGGAACGATTAATGGTCGCTGTAGGAGTTCCTGCCACTGGTCGAAACTACGAAAATTTGAAATTTTAAACACTTATTTCTGCCCCAGCATTAGGACAGATAATATCGAAAACTTGTGAAGCTATTTTTAGTTTTAATAGATGAATATCTTAGGGTTGTTCATTTGCCGAAAGTTTGTCATTTAAATTATTTCTATAAATATTCATCCTGCAACAGTGCTGACGACAGTGAGAAATTCGAGAAAGCACGATGATTTTAACCCACACACCTTATGTTTACCCGAACAGTTGGCACGAAGAAGATGTTTTTGGATGATGGTTTTCTCCCCATACACCTACCTGATTTCTGGTGTTCGTTCGTTTTACCCGTCGAGGAAAACTGAAAGAAACTGGGTGTGTATTGCCTTTAACTCGGCATTACAACTCCTTAATGACCAGACTAATTTCATAGTTAAATAGTATTTTTATTTTATTTGAAACTCGTTAAAGTTAGTCGAAACTACAGTCATAGATATGATGTAAACATTTAATGTGAATATAATTGAGTGACGAAGAGAATAATGGTTTTAAGGTTTGAAATAGTTTCAATTACTACAATTGCTTCACCAAACATTGGATTCATCAAGTGGTTAATATATAGCTACCAGAGAATACACCTAAATTATATAGTCGATACATAGTGAAGGGAAAAGTTTAATTAATCTTTATAATTTGTGAACCTCTACCTTCATTCTGTATCAGAGGCCGTTTTTATCTTCCCGAACTAGGTAGCTTTAAATTTTAATGCAATTTGCTATTATACTCTTTCAAAATCACATGTGCTTTGGTAACTTCTGTGCCAATTTAAAAACGTTTGCAACATTATCAATTTTATTATGTCAGTTTGTGTTGTCATGCAATCATTTTATATCAAAATGATCAAAATCGAATATAGAACCATTTTAAAGTTTCTTACAAAACAAGAAAAAGCTCCAGAAATTTTTCTTCAGAAACCACGCTCTTTAGAATCCTACACGAGTACCTTGGAATGATAAAAGTTAGTGCAATGTGGGTTCTACGAATACTTTCGCCATTGCAAATGCGTGTCCGGCTAAAGAGATGTATATAATTCTTAGCTCTTTATGGGTATGAACCAGATTTTCTTATCAACTGACTTGTCACTGAAGATAAAACTTCATCCATCGTTATGATTCAAAATCCAAATAAGAACTGATGCAGTGGCATGTTAACGACTCATGACACCCTAAGAAGTTTAAAGTCGCCCCTTCTGCAGGAAAATAATGGCAACTGTTTTTTGGAACTGTCAAGGAATTTTGCTGATTGAGTATCTGAATAAAGGTAGTGTGGTATATGCATCGCCTCAGAGATTCTATTAAAGTGAAAAGACATGCGAACTCACGCAACGTGTGATGTTGTTCACGACAATGCACCAGGGCACAAGTCAAAACTTTCAAAAGCTGCTCTTGCTGATTGTAAAGGTTCTTTCAAATTGAGCGCCTTTTTTTTTAAATAAATAAAACCCATAACTCGTGTTGATTTTCAAAAACGTTTATTGGTAATTGTAGTATCAGTTGTGACATTGATACACGAAAAATCATATCTGACAACTGACCACCTCTTGCTGCTTCACAGCTGTTCACGCTTTTGTTAAAATTTTCTATTACATTTCGACATAATTAGGACTCTTTTTCACCAATGATACGAATAATTTCATCCTTTAGTTCAGGAATCGATTGTGGTTTGTTCTTATAGACCTGGCTTTTTACACATAACCCCAAAGAAAATAGTCCATCGGTCCAAGGTCACATGATCTTGGCGGCCAATTAACATCACCATTTCTTGAAGTAATTCTTCCAGGAAATTTTTGTCTTAATAAAACAATTGAAGGGTTTTTTTTTTACAAAAACAGCCTTAGTCCAATTTTCATATTTAACCGTTTTTGCTGGAAATATCATTGGACTATAATCGTTTTTGCAGAAACTCCTATATTTGCTGTTTTTAAGGATACCGAACCATCAGCTATTCGGGTCTACTCGGAGTTACACGAGACTGTGTAAACTTCAAAACTGGCCTTTTTTGGACTAAGACGGTTTTTGTAAAAAATCCTTCAATTGTTTCATTAGCAAAATGAGGTGTTGCGCCGTCCTGTTGAATCATCTATCCTCTAGAGCAATATCATTCAGTTCAGGCTACAAAAATTCAGCTAACATCTCACGATGTCAAACACCATTCACTGTTACAGCATCACCAGCAGCATTTTGAAAGAAACATGGTCTAATTACATCACCTAACCATAATACACATCAAACAGTGACTCGTTGAGGATGTAGAGGTCTTTCATGAATCGCTCGTGGATTTTCCTCGCCCCAAATTTGACAATTTTGTTTGTTAACAAAAGCATCAATTTCAAAATGTGCTTCATCAGAAAAGATGATTTTTTGTGAAAAATCATCTGATTGTTCTTTAATCCAATTGACGAATGCACGACGTTTAGCATGGTCCAATGGTTTTAGTTTTTGTGATATTTGAACCTTAGATGCCTTTAAATCTAAATTCTTTCGTAAAATACGCCATGTTGTTGATTCACTGAGTCCAACTTGTTGTGAACGTCGACTAATAGACATTTCGGGTGCTTCAACAACACCTTCACGAATTAAATCAATATGCACCTATGAACGATCACTACGACTGTATTTTTCTCTTTTTTGATCTTCCACTGAACCGGTCTCTTGAAATTTTCTAATAATTCGACCAATAGTTTTTTAGATAGACGATCATGTAAATCATAAAATTCACGTAATTTTCTAAAAATATTTTTAACCGAACGCTGATTTTCATAAAATAATTCAACAATTTAAACGCGTTGTTATATCGTGTAAGAAGGCATTTTTAAAAATGTAATACATCACACTTTGTAAATGTTAATATACGTAGATGAATTCAGTCCGCCATCTATATTTTATTTAGCACCCGGTGACTACTTTTTGCTTCCAAATCTAAAAAAAAAAAACAATTTGAGGGATAAAATTTTACAGACACAAAAAGAATATTTTTACGGTGGATTGAAGATATGTATATTACAACGGCAACTATATTGAAAACTAAATTTTTATTAATGTTCTGATCTTTTGTTTTCATGTCTAGCCCGGGAAGATAAAAACGTTCTGGAATTTCTATTTCTCAACCACGTGAAACCCATGTTTGGTAAAACAATTGTATTATACATATTAAAAATATTTTAAACTTTCAAACTAGTTTTTTTATCTACGTTTTAATATGAATGTAGCATATAACAGCTATACGTGTTTTATTTTACTTTTAAATATTATTTATATACTATTTTATTGTTTATAAATGCATCGTATGCATTAATATAATAAATTAACAATTGACTTTTTTTGTATAAATTTTCCATAACGGAGTATAATACATAAAACACAAACGATTATATATTTGCGCCAATGTTGAACACAATAGTAAAATATTTTCTCTATAAATAACAGGTATAGTTGCGAAGGCGTCTTCAATTTTCAGGAGCTGCACCAAAATAACTCGAAAAGTTTTTCTTAACATTTCCATCGATGCTGTGAAATGAAATGAAATCGTTTTTTTATGGTGCGCTCTCTAAAGTCTGAATTTATAAACTTCAAATTTGACGCGTGTTTACCGAAAGCATGTGTGCAAGGAATTGCATCCGCAGTACTAATTATAAATAATTATATAAAATGATGAAATAGGATGACGTGAATACGTTGCAGGAAGCTGTAGAAAATTTTTAAAACTCTAACGGTACTTTGTGTCCATAAGTATCCATTTGTCATCTTATTTGTTATTTTATATTGCGACTTTATGAAAGTTATTTTTTGAGCACGGACGATGTTACTTATCGCTGTAGTACAACACGCAATTAATTAGCGGAATTTCTCATTTTATGAACAAGAAAAGGAAATAATCACTCTTAAATTTTCGTACCTTAATTTATTTACTTTGGAATAAACTATTACATAATAGGAAACGTTACTTCAAACAAACAATTTAGACTATTCACCAGCATATAAAACTCACATAACAAAACAGTTTCTTAAACCGTTGAGTTTATAATTATCAGGCTGACCATGTTACTGAGTACCGTAATATACTTGGCATAACGAAAAGTCTCTATCATCCTGGATCTCAGCAGCAATTAAAGTTTTTTATATGCGGTGTTTTTCAAAATAATTTTCGCGTATCCCAGAACTTGTGCCCCAGAGAAAACTAACAAATGCTGAACCACAATCTAGATCCCAAAAATGCAAACGAAGAAAAATTAATTGCTTGCATAACAGAGCTGTGACCCACCAATTCCAGAAAGGGCGCTTTAGGTGTTAATGTGAATAAAATCGGTTGCTAAGCTTATATTATCACACTGTCAGAATGAAGTGTCTGCCAAAGTGTCAACATGTTAGGCATGTCTTCAATAGAAATTTGATTACATGTCATCTAACATCTCTCTTTAGATAAGACCTTTTGAATTCCCTGCACGGTTAACTGGACATATTTATGCAGAATTTTTCAACGCAGAACTTCACAATTTGCTTGAAGACATTCCACTTCTTTTTCGTTTTAACAACTGGTTTCAACACGACGACGCACCAGCACACTTCAATCGATAAGTTCGAGAAATTTTTGTTCAACAGTATCCTGATCGATGGATAGGTCACAGCGATCCACGACACTGGGCTCCGCGGTCCCCGATTTAAATCTTCTGAATTTCTTTCTTTGGAGACCCGTTAAAATATTGTATACATGCACCCTATTGTCACAGAAGAACAACTCAGGGGTCGCATTAAGGAAGCTTCTGCTATAATTACTCCTAAAATGGTTACGAATTCTAAATTGAGTTTTTTACTCAGGCACGGCTATGCTCGCACCAAATTTAAATCACTATTGTAAACTTTGTCTATATCATATCATGTGAGATATCATTTTAAAGTATTTTTTGCAAGGAATATTTTAACGATGTTAATTTTATTGACATCACAACCCTCTAGCTCGCGTCTTTAATCAATTCTTATTTCCGAGACATAGCTATTTGCCATATAATTGGTTACCTTAAACTAGATCATAAATCTGTTCTTCTACCATAGAGTTTCTTTACACCAACTCTCTCTTGGTACCTGTCCTTCAGTAGACAAACATCTGTCACTACAAGTGCTTGGTAAAGCATACATAGTGAAACGCTGTCCCACGTTTTTTTCTTTCTTTTTATCACATGTCCGACATCGACATCATTCAAAGTTAACCTCTGTATTGTTCGATACAGGCATTATTTTAATTACACTCACCAAGCTATTAATTTATGAAATAACTAACTTACTTTTTAGCTTGTAAATAATTATCCATCGTCGCCCGTATATATATATATATATATATATATATATATATATACAGGATGTAATTATATAGAATTATATATAATATTGTGAGTCAATTACGACGCGAACTCTAAAATTAAAAACCTGAAAATTGTATCATGTTTCGTTTATGAATTCTAAATAAGCTATGTACATACACATATGCTACAGGTTATATTTGCATAAGTAACAGCTGTCGATGTTATAAAAACTGTATGCTAAGATCGATAACATCGTACAAAGTCAGCTTTTTATACATTCACCTGAAATGATGTTAGTTCTAAAAGTCCACAAATTAGTTTTAGTGAATATTTTTTTTTACGAGTAGTAAGAAATATAAAATAATATGGATATAAAAAGACTAAGTAAACGCTGCAATGTTTATGTTTATAAAAACGCTATGTGTATGTTTCCTATGGTTCGATAACCTGGTAGGGAAGTCAGCTGTTAATAATTTTAAATAAACTTTAGCATAAATTTTTAAAGACGATATATTAAAAGAACATGTAAGATGTATGATTTACGGACATTTAACGTTCTATTTGTAGCAGTCTATCTTTAATCGAAAAATTGTATCGAACGTAGGTAATTAGGTAACGAAGAATAGAAATTCATAATTAAGAATAGAAATAAATAGGTAACGATCGACAACTGAACGAAATTTAAAGCGAGATGGACAATAACAAAACTATTTTTTTATTGTTGATCAACTTTAGGGTATCGTCTTTTATATACAGTCCGCACAGTGGCACAATGGCGTGACAAAAATGTTTTAAATATTATTATCATTTTTTTTCTCGCTTATGAGAGGGAATTTTGGGAAAATATTTTGGATATATATATTTCTGCTGAAGGATAATATTTTGAATTATGAATAAACGAAATAATTTTTGTCAAAATTCCTTAGCTATTTTTGTTTCTTTAAATTATTCTAGTTATTTTTGTGATTGAGTGTAGTAAATCCAAAATTCTGTATGCTTTATTAGATACTACTTCATACTTTCTATATGTAGATTAGGGTGGTCCTTATTTTTCAACTTTGTTGTTTCGACCGTAACTCCCTCTCAAAATGTTCGTTATAGTATAAAAAATACGGTATTAAAAATAAAATTTTCTTGGTTGTAAAAAATATATTTACTTATACTAAAAAATATATTTCACTTTAATTTTAACATATTTTAAATTTCCTTGAGACGATGTCGTCTTAAAGCTTCTCTGGTTTTCATTTAAAGCCAAATTTTAAGGACTAGAATACAAAGTAAAACACAAAGTAAAATCTATATATTTATATACATATATGGTGACATATTTCTTAAGAAAATAAATGAAAGTTAATAGAAAGATAGAATAGGTTTACTTTTGGAAAAACATAAAACATTCACTTATTCCTTCTGGCCACAGATTTGATAATATTACAGGATCTCTATCTGAGAAGGGATAAATAAAAATGCTTTGTTTTAGTTATTTATATGTTATTTTATTTCAAAAGAGAATATTTGTTCACATTGGGGTAGAGTTTACGATAATCCGCAACAATTTGCACTATCAATTGCTTTTATTCTTCATCTTTGGATAACACTAAATTAAAATCTTCCATTAGCTTAACTGCTCGTTCTGCCGAGTCATTAACGACATTAATATTTCCAACGATATTAAGGCCAACGTTAAAACTAGGTTCATTTACCCACTTCTTTGGATCTTTTGTTAAAAAGTCCGTTGGAATACCAAACCTTTTAAAAAAATTACCTGATTTTTGGGTTATAAAATATTCGATGTTCTTATTATGATATTGGCTTATAGTATGAGGAGTTACGATCAATTTTTTTAATTTGCAATCAGTAGGGCTATCCAGAGCTTGCACCATAAGACTCTTCGACTCATATGTAACATTTGGATCATAAAAAGACAACGCTGCTGTTTCTGGGGTTAAATACCACAAATAATTACTTAATTTGCTTAGTGACGCTCGACTAATCTTCTCATCAACAATTTTATAAGCATGTAAATCTTTTAGCAATCTTAAATCCTGCATAGGGGCTTCTGCTGCAACTGGTGCTTGTATCCAATTTTTTAAATACGCCCTTACAACAAAGATGCAAATGTCACGAATACTAGTTATCTCCAATTGTGTTATTTTAAATTCGTTTCGAAATAAATATAATTTAAGGCAATAAATAGCTTTCGACATCCAACGGGCGTGATGAAATGCTCCAGGCTTTTTGAAGGTGAATTCAGGAACTGTACCACCAAGAAAAACTATACTTAATTGAAGAAGCTCTTCATAATCATCACGTGGTTGCTTTACTTCTAGATTTTGAGATGCAAATTTTATAATCTCGGATACACTCCCAACTGCATCCTTCACTTTCTGATCTTCAACACCACTCATAAAGTTAATTTTGTCAATTTTGATCCAAGCGTCTCTAAATCTGCTAAATATTTGTACATTAGGGCCTGATGATTTTTGCATTTTTTCATCGA
Organism: Melolontha melolontha; assembly: GCA_935421215.2. Lineage (NCBI taxonomy): Eukaryota > Metazoa > Arthropoda > Insecta > Coleoptera > Scarabaeidae > Melolontha > Melolontha melolontha. The sequence continues at coordinate 101,402,346 of OW285239.1, read as the reverse complement.
AAACATTTCTTAAAATTATTTCATAGATGTGAAGACAGCATAGTAAATATAAAAGATCTTTTCCGATCGCTTGCTCTAAAAGAACACAAGCGCCTTGAAGTCGGCCTAATTTAGAAGCTGTGGTATTGCAACATAAAGCTTCTACTTTTTCAATTAGGTTCCATTCTTGCAATAGGTCATAACACTACTTCCGCTTCTTGTTTTCCTGTTCCAGATGATATTTCTGGGATTCCAAGTAATTGTTCCTTGCCATTGTATGATATAACTACTGGAATCCGATCAATAGATTATTTTCCTATTAATGATGGCAAAATTTTACCATCCCAGTGAACTGTAATGCTACGAATTTCTTCTTCATCAAATTTGTCTTTAATTCTTTGTCCAGTTTGAACTCGAAGTTTTGAACGGATTTTGCGAATAGAAGATTTATTTATTACTAACTCATCTACTTCGTGATTTAGAGCTTGAGCGGTTGCTACAAGTATTCGCACAGCATCGCGGCCACTAACTTTACATTTGTCCAAAACTGTTACAAGGTTTGCCGTTATAAAACTTATTTTGCCTCGTTTTCTTTTAGGTTTACTTGGTCCTGATTCATCTTCCGATTCCTTTGTAACATCAAACTCAAACTGCTCAGTTATTCATCTTCACCATCGGTTACATTGAAGTTCAGTTCGACTTTTTTTTCCGGAAAAAATGTTTGATAAGGCAATAATAACATTAACATCCGAAAAAATATTGGACAATCTCGAACAAAAATTGAAAAAAAAAAACGTTAGGGGAAGCAATTAAATCATCTAGAAAATGAACATGCAAAATATTTTATTTTTGAGTGATTTTTACACAAATTTTTCAAATGTTTTGATAGCTTGTACATAATACAAAAACAGGCACTAAATGCTTTTTTCAAAAAATTATTTTTTTTTCATTTACCATTTACATTTTACCACTACAGTTTGCTTTATTTTATGTATCCTAATACATACCATGCAATTTAGCTTCATAAATTTCACGCCTATGCTTCTCTTCCTCTTGCAGAAGAATTTTTTTCTGTTCACTTCTGAGAAGAACGCAATTGGCACCTCCCATTGATTCGGGACGTCCTTTCTTTCTTTGATTGATAAGAAACAACTTATCTTCCCCAATTTTCATTTTTTCTAAGGCATTTGTGTGGGCAATATCAAATAAATCATCTAGTTTGTTTGTAAACTCTTTTTCGCGTTTTTCTTGCAGTGATAAGTGGCGTTTGCTCGACTTAAGCAATTTCTTCCATTGTTTGTATAACGCCTCTACTTTTATAATATTTTTATCCGTTCCCTTTGTTGGAACTCGAGCCTTATTCCATATAATTTCTACTTCCTTCACAAGGTGGGCACTTGATCTTAAATTTAATTTTACTTTGTGCAGATTGTAAAATAATACTCGCAAAACTTGACCGTTTCATGGTAACTTGGCACCAATGATTTGACTTTCATCATGGCCAATTAAATATAACTTCTGTCTTAGGTTTGCGGTCATATTTTTACACTTTTTACACAAGCTTTTATTTTTAACACTATTTCTGTTAAGTAACACACTCTTCTAATTGACAATTTTAATCAATTGTCATTTTAATTATCTTAAATGCTGCACCACAGTGATACCAACTTTTCTTAACAAAAACGCGTAAGAGTATTCGAAAAAAGGGATAAAAAAGCTATATTTAGAAATCATTGGGTTAAAAAAATTTCTATGCTTGTAAACTATTATCAGGATATGTAAATAATTTAGTTGCCGCCGCAATTTTTGAAATCTGATTCCAATTAAATTTTTATGATCAAATTATTGTTACAAATCGTGGCAGTTGCTGTAAATTTAATTAAGTTATAATAATAAAGTTATAAGTATATTGATACTAAAAAATATAAATATAAAAAAAAAAAATTATATTTCTGTTCATTTTACCAACAGGGGTCACCTTGAGAGGCGGTGCGTTTGTTTGATACGCATAATTTTTTGCATACCGTATTTTTACACAAACACAAAAATTTCTAGAGGGAGTTACGGTCTATAACTTCAAATTTTTTTCCATACATCTAAAGACCACACTAATGTAGATCCAAGAGCCTATATTCATTCACTAATGAAGATGACTGTGGCATATCTTACCATAGCATTTGATTTCAAGAACAAACACAATTTCTTTACTTGCACTTTTCATAGGAAAAGCTCTGCCTATTACCTTCAGAAGCGCAATTAAAATGTTTAATGTATTTTAATTGTTAGTAATGATATTTTTCGTGTAATTGAGATCAGTACATGCTATATATACATACATACGCATCTATCCGAAAACAGATTACCCATGGTTGGAGCCTCTCATTAAAAAATTCATTAAATTTTCGAATATAACACTTAATATGAAAAACAATATTTATTGGAAAAGATTTTATTATTGAGAAGATGCTAACTAGCAAAGTTATGAGTAATATGCAAGGAACCAGATAGTTATTATTAGAATAACCCGGTCAGAAGCTCAGGACCTCACAGGTTTAAAGCAGTTAAATTTATTGCTCCGCTAACGCATAACAATAAATTATTAATTAATTGCATATAAAATTCAAAGTTATTTTAAAATTGGCATTTATTACACCATTGGATAGGAAACATGATGGTTCTGCCAAAATTATTTCGCACTTAGTACAGTATTATTGTGCATTTCCTTTTGTAAACGGTATCCATAAATTATAAAGTTTTACACTAAATACTAATATACTTGGATCCCTTAAATTTAAACATGGGAAATTTTACAAAAATTAGAGAAATGATACACATGTTTAAAACGATTAGTTAAACTACAATTTTTCCTTATTAACGTACTATTTACAAGCAATGTCAGAGCTTTAACGTATATACAGGTTTCGCCAAAAAGAATTACACAATTTATTACTGAATTTAAAAATTAAATTCTAAAGCTATTGCTTTTAATTTATTGTTGTTTTAAAAAGTAGATTGTAGTTATTTTCAACAGGAAGGTACTACCTACAAAAGGTGCAAGCAATAAAAGTCCACGTAAAACTGAGTTGTTAAAAAGTTGCTGATTACAAATACCCTCCTGGGACTTACATTGCGTGGGTAAATTGAACTTAAAGTGATCAAGCAGCCAACGACGTAAAGCTCAGTGAGATGGCCTTGCGGTTCTTAACGAAACGTTGTTATACTGACTATAAATTTAAAAAGGGCGTCACCCTTATTTATGCGGGGCTTGTCGTAGAGCGTATACGACAAGCGAAGTTCGTATTCGTGCTAACGAATCCAGCACAGAAACTCTTAAGTAGTTAGGAAAAGAAAAAGAAATCAGGAGGTAATAACAAATAAAAGAGGATGTTCCACATTAAAGGTAAAGAGAAAAGTTTATTAGAAAAACGTGGTGAAGCTGAACAATTCTCCAGCTATACAAACAGAAGGGAACATGTAAAGGTTGTCCCTCAAAAATAATATCGGGTGAGGCCTTGTATATAGGTATTAAATTAATTAATACCAAATTTAAATGAATTCTTTAAATACAACAGCAAACAAGTTTAGTGTAAAATTCTAGCGCCCAAGATTCTTGAATGATAACACAGGTCTACAAAATTAAACTTTTTGACAGATGTTTTTATTTTGAAAACTGATTTTATATAATTTTGGTAGGCTGATTTCAAAAATTCTATGCATTTATTTGTATCATGTAAGGTTTTTTTGCAAATATTAAATGAAAAAAAACGATATTTCTAAAAAAATTTATTTGTTTATTGAGTAAAAAGGTGGAATACAAGTTAAAAAAGCCTTGGTATCGCCGTTCCATTTCCTTAATGTCATGGTGAAACCTCTCTCCCTGTTCTTCGCTAACTGCTCCAAGATTTTCAGGAAAATAGTTCAAGTGTGAAAACAGGAAATGCACTTTCAAGCTCATATTACAACCTAGACAATGAAAGTGTTGTAACATATTTTGAACAATATTTTCGTAGTTTTCGTCCTTAGAGTTCCCAAGAAACTTATCAATTACTTCTTTAAATGAAACCCAGGCGTTTTTCTCGACATTGGTCATTGTGTTTTGAAAATCCTTGTCTTTGCATAATGTTCTTATCTGCGGCCCAACAAAAATATCTTCTTTTAACTTGGCATCGGATAAGGCTGGAAATGTCTCGCACAAATATTTAAAACACTGTCCATTTTTGTCTAGGGCTTTAGCAAACTGCTTCATCAAGCCAAGTTTGATATGGAGAGGAGGCAGTAAAACTTTTTTGGGGTCAACCAAGCTATCTCTTAATACATTTTTGCTACCAGGTGTAAGGCTTGTTCTAGAGGGCCATTCTATTTGAGTCCAATGTCTATCCCTTGCTCGACTATCCCACTCACAAATAAAGCATAAAAATTTTGTATAACCTCCTTGTTGTCCTAGTAGCATGCACAGCACTTTAAGGTCACCACAAAGCATCCACTGATGTTCTTGGTAGTTTATTTTCTTGAAAAGAATTTCAAAATTTTCATACGCTTCCATTAAATGTACTGAATGGGCAACGGGAACCGAGGCCAGCTCGTTACCATTGTGCAATAAAACGCCTTTTAAACTACGCTTACTTGAGTCAATAAACAGGCGCCATTCTTCTTTTACATACGGCACATTTCCTAATTTTGAAATTAATTCAGGAATATTGTTGCAATACACTAGCAGTCCGTCTTGAGTAAAATATTGACATAACTCTTTTTCGCGATCCCGGTAAAAGCTTGATGTGGCGCCAGGTGCCAGTAAATGTTTCTCACGAAGTCGGGATGCTAACAATTCGGATGCATCCTTTGGAAGATGCAAATCTCAAATTAAACCATTTAGTTCGCTCTGGTTAAACACTTCGGGCTCTCTGAAATCTGGTGTGAAATCTGAGTCATCTGGGTCGCAATTAGATTCCTCTGATTCTGACGATATGACGTTTTCTAGTGCTTTTGGGGCGGTAGGTATCGGTACATCTGGTCCATGAGGAACTGGTCGAATAGCAGAGTCAAGATTGGGATACACAATTTGTTTCTTATTTTTCTGTTGAATCCTTGAATATTACACGAACAAAAATAACAATCATCACTGTGATTTCTAGGCTCTCACCATACCATAGGAACACCAAAGCTTAAACATTTCTTCCTACCTTTTTGCCAGTTTCTTAATGCTTCAACGCAAATGGAACAAACAGTATGAGGAGCCCAGGACTTGTCTTGGTCGCCAATTTTTACACCAAAATAAGCGTGGTATACATTTTTCACAAACGAAGTTATAGTTTGCCTCTGCTTTACTACGACATAACTACCACATATATAACAAAAGTTATTCGGATTGTTCACACAATGTCTTCTTTTCATATTTATACGTTCTAGAACACTTAAAATACGCAACAACGAAGACAACAAGCGCGCGGACACAGTAGCACGACGACTAACACAACCAAACTGCACATAAGCAGGTTTCAACGTTGTATTGGCGCTTCTGCACCGACTCTGTTGCTTTGCTGAGAAATCTAATATTAACCAGTGTTGCCAAATCACATTTAATTTCATAAAAATCAATTCATTTAAAAATCATGCCTAACATGGAACAAACATATTCTTGTCATAGGCATGTATATTAATAAATTAACATTTTTAAGATATAGAGCGCTATAAAAAAAATTTACGTGATAGAGCAAAAATATGGCGTTTTTTGGAATAAGGGCCCCCAAACATATACAAATTAGCAAACAGCTTTCAAACATCAAAATCACCGTAGACCTGTGTAATGTATACAGAGTGGTTAGTTTTTCAGTGTACACTCAATATATTCGTTGAGAGTATCATATTTTAAAGATATCAAAGCGTATCTGATACTATTTTTGCCCTCTTTCCCATCCTGTGAAATATAGTGCTATCACTTGAAAAACAAAAGGTGATATAATGAAATTTGATTCAAACATGACGGCGCACCACCGCAATACGCGCAATTAGTTACAAATTTTCTACAATTAGAATTAGGTAATAGGTAAATTGGGGAATAAAAGGCCATTTGGCCTCCGAGATCGCTTAACCTTTCAATATTAGATTTTTTGTTTGGGGATTTATCAAAAATAAGGTCTATTGCACTTTATCGAAACAAAAATGGTGGACATTTTGAACAATTTCTTCAATAGTATTTTTGCTTTATCGTGTTATTGTTTTTCTATTGTTCTTTAACCAACATATATATATATATATATATATATATATATATATATATCCTACTTATGTGTTTCTTTTTGTTGTTATTACGATGGTGTTATTCATTTCCCAACGAAAAAAGAAATTATACCGTACCGTATTCAGAATTGAATAAGCTAACTAAATATTCAATAACATACAGGTGTCGAATTTAAAAAAAAATAATTTAATTAGATCATCTTTTGTTGTTCGAGTGGTAGCACTCTGTTTCACAGGATGGGAAAGAGGGCAAAAAATAGTATCAGATATATGTTGATTTCTTTAAAATATGATATTCTCAATGAAAATATTGAGTGTACAATGAAAAACCAACCAGTCTGTATACAGATTTTTGATATAAGCATAAAACATTGACCAAAAAAGAGGTATTAAAGAGAAGAAACTGAGTACGTGTACATAAGATCTTATGCGAAACAAAATTTCTTTCCGTTTAATTACATAAACTTAATAAGACATAATTGGCAACGCAAATAAATTCTAGCAAAAAACAGAGGATTTACATTCACATGCCCAAACTTTTAAAGCAACTGAATTTAACAAATTTCTAATTACGTGGAAAGTCCTCAATAGTATTTACGATAAATTAAACTGATAATTTAAAGGTAATGTGAACTAATTTAATAAAAATATTCGTTCGACAAAGCCAAAAAAAAAGTAAGTAAAAAAAAGACGATATCACTTGGCGAATTTAAATATTTTATATAGCTTTTTTTTTCTCTTATCGCCTTATGGCTGGACGTAAGTTTTTTGTTATTAGAGGATTGGCCAAACAGCCATTCGAAGTAATTAGGCTCCTAAGTTTTACTTAGCCGATCTCGACTAATGCTGTCCGTTGTTGTTTTCCCTATTGCGCAAAGGGTCTCTTCTGAAAAATGGAGTCAGATCCGGAACACGCGGTTTGTAAAGGATTCCACATTATCTCAACCCTTCTGGTGTTAAGGTAGATGCAATAATAGATCCCAAAGATACAATTAATATGCAGCCTAATCAAACACGACGCACTAACATTTAGAATTTCGGTAAAACAATCTCCCGCAGACTCTAGTAATGCAACTAATTCAATGAAACATATTCAAGCTGCTAAGCGATATCGTGAACGCACATAGGTAATACCACTAATCTCCCGCAGGTCTACAACGGATGTGATCCTAAAACAACGAGATGCGCCCTTCTCCAATATTCTTCCCCAAAAAGCTGATGACGTAGCAATACGTTATATTAAAGCGGAATATACCAGGGCCGACCAATAAATTGATAAAAGCTTGTAAAGGACTATATCAGCCTGTAATCTTCAAAATGAATAAATAGTTCGTCAGGCAATTATTCGTAGCCATAAAAAATTTGCAATAAATTTATCAAAAAGCAGTTCGCGAGGAATGCTCAAGAAAATGCAGTTTCATCCGTACGAGATTGCCAAAGTTTAAAAACTAAGCAATCAACACGAATAAAATCGAATTCAATTTAAGAAATGTTAATTCGCAGTTCATGAGCGACTAGGCTCATTTTTATTTGAGTGGTGATGTGAATAATAATAAAACGAGCACCGAAATAATTGATCAAAAATCTATACTAAAAATATTACAATCGACAAGGGCTACAGTTTAATGTGGAATATTGTCGTTAGGTCTAATTGGAGCAGTTTTTTAAGAATATGGCAAACGGTAACAATATCCTACAAGAGATAATCGTCAATGCTTCAAATGTTTTTCTTACTACAAATCTAGGAAGAGAGAAATTAATACTGGTTTCATCAAGATAGATGAGATTTCCCGAAATGGCGATTTGAATTGTCCCTCTAGGTAACCAGACACTACCGTTTCAGATCATTTCTTATGAGAAATCTTAATGAACTGAGAAGTAACATTAGAAGAGAGATTAAAGCCATACCTTGTTATACTCTGTAGTCTGTATATATTAAGGATGTTTTTATTTATATTTTAAATTATATTCTTCATAAATATCTAGAATTTAAAATGTTAATTCTTAAAGTCATTATCTGCATATTCGTCATTGCAAAGAGAAAGTCTTTCTTTTGTTATTGTCCTAGCCAATCGACCCTTCGAAATTTACCTGGACTGAATGGTCCACTCAAGTATCTAACGTTCGTTTCGAATTTCTATTATACATTTCATTTTAATTTATTAATTAATTACGTACGACTTCTCTTCTAATTATTTCTTAGTTGGTAATGTTATTTATTAATCGAGCTATTTTTCTTACATGTCGAAATTATACTGACCCCGTATTAATATCGACATATTTCATAGCACATTTATAATTACTAAATGTGATTGTCATCTAAATTGTAAAATGTCTGATATCGTTTTCCTGCTTTTTTTCCCAAGGAATACTTTAATAATATTTATTTCATCGACATCGCAACTTTTTAGGTTGCCAGCTTCGATTTACCCTCTCCAAACTAGGTCATAAATCTTTTTCCAATTACAAGTGTTCTCTGCGACACAAACCCATCCTTCTTCGTTTCCGACCGCCATGAGGTAAACATCGTTTTTTCATAACAACTAACTCCACATACTCATCCATGTACCACGTGTTACTCCAGCGTGACACAGTAAACTCTGTATTGTACGATACAGAGATTTATTTTAATTCACATTTAATTTCTTATGTAAATTAAATAAAAACTTTAAGGATAACGTAGTGTTTTCTTTTGTTTAATAAGTCGTAATATATTTATTTCAACATACGATACTCATCTTGGACCATGGATGCTCATCATCACCACCTTTTATTATTTTAAATAATTTCTCCTTATAATTGATTGAGGTCTCGCTAGGCACTTGGTGAAACATATTAAATGATAAAGGTAAAGAAAATACATACTTGGTTATTTGTTTCACTGCAATTTTATTTACAAAATACGGACAAATTTGTTTCGAACTTCACAGTTCATTCTCAACTGAACAAGAAAGGTTTACTTAAAATATGAATAGATAATTTGAAAAGTGGGAGTAACACTGTGAAACATAAACGTGAGTTAAGTATTATTGGGGGTTTCCTAGTAATTAACGAGAAACAGCCTTAATAATAGGGGAGATTACAAACTCTGTTTGTTCATTTACTATATTTAATGATTTGTTTATTGCTTTAGATATTTCCATTATTTCCAAAAAGTCTAATCGTTTACTTTTATTTGCAGAGTGTAAAATTTCAAAATTATTTATTGATACCATGTGTTCTTCATTTATACAATGCTCGGATATACCTGAACATTTCTTGGAATATAAAATTGCTTTCCTATGTTCTTCTATTCGTGTGCGAAAACATCTTCCAGTTTGACCTATGTAGAAAGCGTCACAGTCTAAACAATTTAATTTATACACGCCACATTTATCTGCTTTTTGAATTGTATCCTTATTATTTGTCCAAAGTTTACCTAAATTTAATTTATTGACTATTATAGTTTTTATGCCTAAATTCAAACTCACGGTCAAACTGGAAGATGTTTTCGCACACGAATAGAAGAACATAGGAAAGCAATTTTATATTCCAAGAAATGTTCAGGTATATCCGAGCATTGTATAAATGAAGAACACATGGTATCAATAAATAATTTTGAAATTTTACACTCTGCAAATAAAAGTAAACGATTAGACTTTTTGGAAATAATGGAAATATCTAAAGCAATAAACAAATCATTAAATATAGTAAATGAACAAACAGAGTTTGTAATCTCCCCTATTATTAAGGCTGTTTCTCGTTAATTACTAGGAAAACCCCAATAATACTTAACTCACGTTTATGTTTCACAGTGTTACTCCCACTTTTCAAATTATCTATTCATATTTTAAGTAAACCTTTCTTGTTCAGTTGAGAATGAACTGTGAAGTTCGAAACAAATTTGTCCGTATTTTGTAAATAAAATTGCAGTGAAACAAATAACCAAGTGTGTATTTTCTTTACCTTTATCAATTTCTCCTTATTGTCAGCACGCCAGACCAAACAAGCGTCTTTTTAACAACCTCAAGAATTTTTTAATAAAATCATGTCCATTTGCATCAAGCGTTTATTTAAGTTGTTGAAAATGACGAAGGTCACCTAAAACAGACTATATTTCATAAATCACTTCAATAAATGGTCTTCGATATTTAACATTAAATAGTTATTTAGTAATTGAATTAGAAAATCCTTACTCTGGACGCTATATAATTAATTATAACTCATAACAGCCTTAAAACTAAAAAGTAATTACTACAATAAATTAATTTTTGGAAAAATTACTTAAATGTAGAATATCCAATTTCCAGTTGCGGGTCGTTCAAAGTAATGGACTTTCAACCAACCGTAAATTAAAATCGTTCTTCTCAAATATGTGAAATAACATCCAAGCTTATAAACACTCCCTTATTATCACTTTTGAGTCTTCTTGTTTTCAGTTTCATTTCGAAACGAATAATTTATATCTTCGTAAAAATGTCGAACAAATGTGGTATAAGATAAAAGCCAATATAACGGGAGGTGCCGTAGAGGCACTCGGAATGAGGAAGGTAAACATAAATGGTAGAGAAAATAGAAAGCAATGGTTTACAGACGAAGTGAAAACGCTGGCAGAGCAAAAGAAAGAAGCCTACGTCAGATATAGGACCAGAAGAACAGCACAGGAATACCAAAGATACAAAACGATCAGAAACAGAGTGAATGATGCCATAAAGGAAATAAAGAAGACATACTGGGAAAAATTTTCTACCGACATGGAACATGACCTATACGGAGGACAAAGAGGGATCTGGAACACACTGAGGAACAGGAAAAGAGCGGTAAACGAAGAGTACAAATAAACATCATTACCCCAGAAGAATGGGAAAGGTATGTAAAAGGCTTATATGAAACGCGGACAGACAACAATGGAGAGAATGAAGACAACACCTACACAGAATAGCTCCTTGAAGAGGACAACATAACACGGGAAGATGTACATGAGGCACTAATAAAATCGAAAAACCGGAAGGCCCCCGGCCCAGACCAAATCGTAAATGAAATGCTCAAGTACGGGGGGCCTGAATTGGAAACAGCAATCACATTATTATTCCAAAAAATAATCTCGACCCAAAAAGTGCCTAATGATTGGAAAAACAACATCACAATACCGATCTACAAAAAGGGAAATAAGAACGACCCGGAAAATTACAGAATGATATCTCTCCTACCTAGCATAAGCAAGCTCTTTACAAAAATCATTGCAACAAAGATAATGAAGAGAATACCAATAAACGAAGAACAACAAGGCTTCAGACAAAATAGATCGACAATTGACGCAATCTTCATCCTTAGACAAATGATCGAAAAATCCCTAGAATACAACAAGCCGCTGTTTCTCTGCTTTGTGGATCTCAAAAAAGCGTTTGATAGAGTACAAATAGCCGACATCATAGATATACTCCAGCAAAACAAGACACCCGTGTCGTACATTAACATAATAAAAGACCTCTGTAAAGGTAATACAACCAAGATCAAAACACCAAAGGGACTCACAGAAGAAGTACCAGTACTGACGGGCGTACGCCAGGGGGATAGCCTGAGTCCAGTACTATTCAACCTCATCATGGATCAAATAATCAACGGCGTAAAAGAAGTGGATGGAGGATATAGAATGGGACAGGAATCGATGCGGATACTGTGCTACGCTGCCGACGCAATCCTGATGGCGGATAACGAGGACGACCTTCAGCGACTGCTATATCGATTCCAAACAAAGGCAAAGAACCTTAACATGCAGATATCAGTGGAGAAGACAGAATCAATGGTCATAGCAAAAGAACCCACTAGATGTAAACTGGCTGTAGATGACAAACCCATCCGACAATGTATGCGATGCACGTACCTGGGAGTCGAGATAACAAGCTCTAAAAACCTACAACAGGAAGTCAGAACACAAATTAATAAAGCCTCAGGAATTTCTGGCTACCTAAGGGACCTCATATGGAGGAATAAATACATGTCCATCGAAAGTAAAGTCCGCATATATAAAACAGCCGTGAGACCGGTGATTACATATGCAGTGGAAACCCGAGCGGACACAACAAAAACGAAGAGCATGATGAGAGCAACGGAGATGAGGACCTTAAGGAATATCAGAGGAGTAAGCTTGAGAGATCATGTAAGAAGCAGGGATATACGAACAGACCTTAAAATTCAAGACGTGGTGCAATTTGCGAGAAAAAGACGAAGATACTGGCAAGACCACGTCGACCGAATGACGGGGGACCGATGGGCAAAATGTGCAAAGAACGAAAAACCGAACTCAAGGAGACCTCCAGGCCGACCTTCCAAGAGATGGTGCGAGAGCTGGACATCTGCTTCCCAAGAGGCCGAACAAAATTGAAATAGTAGAAGAAACAAGACTAAGTCTTAAGGAAAGAGAAAGAAGAAGAAGTAAAAATTATTGATTTTTAGGTTGTCATTGACGGATGGTATTGTTCTTCATAAATCATGAAAATTGTTTGTTAATTGTTTGTATCATTAAGTTAAAATAATGATTGCCCGATAGAGCCACAATAAGGTTGTCGTAGGCACCATTTACTAAATAGAGAAAATTATCAAACCACCAGTCAAAAATATTGAAGACAATTTTCACAATCATAACATTTTGTAATTGGTATCTATTTGACTTTCTTGGTGCGTGGATATAATAATTCAGTCTTTTTATAATTATTTATTATAGTACAAACTAAAGGGTTGACATTGGTTGACTCTAACGCTTGACGCCATTTTCTACTCTACTCGTAACACTAACTTAAATCTATATACAAGAGTAATTATTTTGGCATGTTAACATATGCTATGCATTCTTGCAATTGTAACATTAAGAATTAAGGCTGTTCCTTCCAAATAACAATTTTGTTACAAAATTGTGAAGGAAACTATATCTTATTGCGTGTGTTTTATAAACATTAGTCTACGTAGATAAATAACAATCGTCATTAGTCTGTGTATCGTTATAATAATTTTAAAAATAAATCGCTGTGATTATAGCAATTTTTTCATATTTTCTTTTTTTTTTGTTGAAGAATAAATTTTAGTTATTTTCTTTTTTTTGTTGAAGAATAAATTTTAGATATTAAATATGAGATGTAGAATTAGCTGCTTCCACATTATGGATTTTATTATACAAGGTGCGACTCGGAAATGGTGAATTTTTAAATTTGATAGTACTCTGAGAGAATTCTCTAGGCCCACAGAGAAGTGTTCGTATCCCAGAGAATGTGGAAAAAGTGAGACGGGTGATTTTGTGAAGTTCTGGTCGTTCAGAACGTCGTCATTCTGCAGAACTGCAAATTAATGGTGCCGAAGCTCAATGAAGGTGCCTACTTACAAAGAGTTGCATTCGCAGAAACCATGCAAACCGCTTTAGAGGGAAGCGAAAATGCGGCGATAAATGGTGATTTAAACAAACAAAACTGCCGATATTGGGCAACACACAATCTCCGTCAGTTGAATGAATGCCTTCTATACAGCTGAAAAGGTACAATTTGCTATGAGGTCACTAAGCGTTGCATCATTGGCCCTTACTTCTGAGTGACGATCAACTCTGTTCGGTACATAAACATGTTAAACAACTTTTTTGTTTCGAAACTTCGTACATAACTGGTGGATATAATTTGTGGTACTAAAGACGAAGCCACCGCCAGACAGCAAGAGCTTCGATGGCAGCTGTACGAGCTTTGTTTCCGAATCGAATGATTTCCAGGTTCGGCGATGTTTTGTGGCCTCCTCGGTAGCCAGACTTGTCAATCTGCGAGTTCTTCCTATGGGGCTACCTCAAGCCGCGTATTTATCTGGGGAAACTGAGAACACTGGAAGAATTGAAGGCTGCAATACGACATAAAATTGACTACATCGATGGCAACCTTCTTGAAAGAGTGGATACCAAGTTCAAGGAAAGACTTCAAATTCATATTTAACGAAATGCTCGTCACCTTACAGACATAATTTTTCACACATCATATTCTTTAATGGCATTATATAACCTATGCATTTTTTAAAACAATTATTTTCTCGCAAAATTGACCATGTACTGCTCAATTAAAAAATTGACTGTTCCCGAGTCGCACCCTGTACGTATACTATGTGCCAAAAAAGCGAATTACCTCGTAAAAGTACATATTTTTTAACCAAACTTTGTACAAATATTTGTGGTGTTGATAATTGACGAAAAATTCGTACCATTTATAGAAAAAATTTAACGAGTTTCCGCTGCACGTAAACGAATATATTCGATATTAGTATTAACATCACTTCTTGTCGGCGCCTTTGATCTTTTGAAATAAAACCGTAATATGCGCTATATATGCACATGTTATGCAAGTTCTCTTCCTCTTCTTGCATGAGGTAATTAATAATCTCAATTGGTGATGTCTAAGATATGTTGACGGGTTGGTATGCTTCCTAACCCTTCAATGAACATACAACAGCGCTAGGGAAGACTACGCGGAGATGGCTATATCTTTTATGTTGGCCCACCACGCGATTCGTCACGTTACGGATTTTTTAATATTGTAGTCCTAGCTAAATTTATTTACCTGGCAAGTAGTAGAGAGTTTAGAATGTTTGTGTGCATGCATTCATAAAGCTGTGAGTAGAAGAAAAATTACTCTATAACGACCGCCAAAGTTTGCTATTATGGGCTGCAGCGGCATATTTAAATAATACTAAACTTCTGGCATTGATAGCGTACATGTTGTATGTTTATGATAGCACAGTAAGCCATCATACACTAGTTATTTATATGGTGCTATATGATAGGTATTATTCTCTCAAATAAACAATGTTTTTTTTATTCCTAATTTATCAAAACAAGCATTTGAAAATAATCCTCAATGACAAATATGTTTAAACTACATCAAACTGGGAATTTCTTCTTGTTCTAGAAGTTGTGGCCATAGAAAAGAAATGAAATGAACAGCGGAGTTGACAGAAGCTGATCTGAAAGCTGCTACAGAAGTTGTTAGATTTAATGCTATGAGTTGGTTAAAAACATCAAAGGCGTTTAATGTTCCAAGATCTACACTTCGTATAAGTACTGAAAGATAAGATACTCAAAGTGGATTTCTAGGAGGGAGGAACGCCGTTTTTAGTCAACATCTGCTGAATATGACAAATCGGATTTTTGGTTTGTCATTAACAGCTGTTGCAATAATGGCGTTTCAACTTGCTGAAAAGTTGAACTTGCAACATCCTTTCAACAGAAATATCAAAATAGCAGGGGTTGATTGGGTACGCCAGTTTATTAATCGCCACCGTAACTTAACCTTAAGAAAACCGGAGGCACATCTCTAGCTCGCGCACAAGCTTTTAATAAAATTCAAGTTGGAAGGGATACTACTCGAATGTATCTTTAAGCCATGGTAGATATATATAATAATTTATATATATCGTGTGTCCCCGGATCGACGCATGAATAGATATAAGAGTCTGTAAATGTTTTAGTTGAAATTTCATCTTCTCGGGTTCGGCCCTGCTTGGGTAGAAAGTAATTGTTGCCATACTTTTAATTTTCAAAAATCAAGGATGCCTTGGAAATTTACAAAAAGGTAGTTCTTATCACTAATAAAGTATCTTTTTTTGTAGGAGATACGACAAAATGTTATTAAGAAAAGTTATTCAGAATAATAAGCTATGCAAGTATGCAAAATTTTAACAAGATCGAACATCTTTGAAAATTTTCAAACAAATTATTCTTGCCACTAATAAAGTGCTTTTTCTGCAGGACATACGATGAAATGTTGTTGAGAAAAGTTGTTCAGATTAATAAGTTGTGCCAAGGAGTATGCCAAGGAAATATTTGAGTTGTTTTATTTTTTAAGTGTGCTATGAAAATAAATATAAAATATCGTTTTGACACTTGTCAAAAATATTTAATTTAAGTAGACGTAGTGTTTTCTGTACTCTAAAATTCACATTAAATTTCGTAAATACCACTGTGAAATATCACAAAAGTTATGCTTACTCTACCAGAACGGATCTACCTAATTCAATGTTATGGTACTGGGTCCAGCAGTTATTAGATTATTTAATGAGAAGTTTCCAAACAAAGTATTAGGATTCAAAAATTTCTAACTACCGGCAGTCGGCAGTGTACATAATATACCGAAAAAAAGAAAAAACTTTAATGAAGATGACATTAGTACTGTGTTAGCAATGGATTCAGTACGCGAACAGCCCAAACTGTCATTAAGAAAGCGGTCAGAGCAGATTCTTATTAGCAAATCACATTTGCAACGCGTCTTTAAAGCAAAAAAAGTTAAACCATATAAAGTTAGATTTCTTCACACATTAGAAGAATGGGATGGACCCCGAAGGTTGGAATTTTGTCTTACTTTGGGAGAGAAAATTCTGGAGCAACGACATTTTCATAACAATATTATCTTCTCAGATGAATCGACTTTTACCACTAATGGTGTGCCTTCTTCACGGAATTGTCGATATTGGTCTGAATATAATCCCGATTATGTAATTACATTGTACAATGTACATTTACAATGTACATTGTAAACGGCAATGTTTTAAAAAAGTTAAGGTTTGGTGTGCAATTTCTTATCATTGTGGTGTTATTGGACCATATTTTATTGAAGGAAGACTTAATCAGCACACATATTTAAATATTTTGAATTGGTTTATAGACGAACTGCCATATGAAGCAAGATTTTCTTCATATTTTCAACACGACGGTTGTCCTGCCCACTCGACTTTGAGAGTTTGTGAATGGCTGAATGAACATTTTCAAGAAAAATGGATAGCCAATGCTGGTCACATTTTGTGACCGCCCAGATCTCCTGATCTAACAATCATGGATTTTTTCTTTTGGGGCCGGATAAAACAAATAGTATATTCAAATACGATTCCAAATGATGTAGAGGTGTTGAAGAATCGCATTAGAGATGCTGTAAATTCAATTTCTCTTGAGGAGATAAGAACAGCATTCAACGCATTTCGAAACAAAATTGAGGAATGTGCGAATAAAGGCGGCAGATATATTGAATGAATGAATATTTTAGATTTTGTGAATTGTTAATTTAATTTGAACGAAATGAATTGTTTGAGTTTTATTATTTTTTATATTCATAATTAATAAACAATTAAGTAAACCGAAGTTGTTTAAATTTTGTACACTTATATAAATTATTAATCTGAATAACTTTCTTAACAACATTTTATCGTATCTCCTGCAGAAAAAGCACTTTATTAGTGGAAAGAATAATTTGTTTGTAAATTTTCAAAGTATGTTCGATCTTGTTAAAATTTTGCATACTTGCATAGTTTATTATTCTGAATAACTTTTCTTAATAACATTTTGTCGTATCTCCTACAAAAAAAGGTACTTT
Organism: Melolontha melolontha; assembly: GCA_935421215.2. NCBI lineage: Eukaryota > Metazoa > Arthropoda > Insecta > Coleoptera > Scarabaeidae > Melolontha > Melolontha melolontha. The sequence goes on along the minus strand of OW285239.1, from coordinate 101,384,767 downwards.
ATTAGTGATAAGAACTACCTTTTTGTATATTTCCAAGGCATCCTTGATTTTTGAAAATTAAAAGTATGGCAACAATTACTTTCTACCCAAGCAGGGCCGAACCCGAGAAGATGAAATTTCAACTAAAACATTTACAGGCTCTTATACCTATTCATGCGTCGATCCGGGGACACACGGTATATATATAATTATATATATAATCCGAGGTAAACAACATGAAAAGTGAATTAAACCATGTCCAACAATATTCGCCCATTAATAATCTCCGAATATTCGGTGTTAATGAGGAGCCTGGTGAAAACACAGACGAAACCGTAATAAAAGTGTGCAAAGAGAAGCTGAATATTAATGTTTCCTCCTCCGATATAGATATAGCACATCGACTGAAAAGCAAGGAAAGTGGTGTTGCGCCAATAATTGTCCGTTTTACACGAAGAACAGTAAAAAAATTAATTTTTAATAATAAGCGTAAATTGAAAGGCAGTAAAATCATTATCAAAGAAGATCTTACGCCGATGAACATGGCTATTTGGAAAGAACGGCAAAGCCGATCTCCCGCTAATAGCTCCTGGACAAACGACGGGAAAATTTACTGTAAGTGTAGTAATAAAACATACTTAATTAAATCTGTGGAAGATATAGAAAAACTCTGGAGCACCCGGCGCCCATAGATATCGAGTGAGCCGACCTTTTGTAATAAATTTGTATAGCTTGTTTACTTATTTTATTATATTTTTCTTGTTGCTTTTTGTTTTTCTATTTTCTTATAGATAGACTTACTTTTTCATTTTCTTTCTTTTTTTTCTTGTTAATTCTTGGTAATTCTTAATGTCGATTTTTTAAATGAACATTTACCTTTGAGGCAGCGAGTTTCACATATGTTTGATACCTTAGACATGAAACAAATAATAATGGAACCTACTCGAGTAACCCTCACCACTGCTACCTTGCTTGATTTAATTATTATCTCCGATGTGTCGGACTTGGTCGAAAGTGGTGTAATTTCATGCGACTTATCAGACCACAACATCCCCTACTGTAGGTTTTCTAAACCTGAGCTTGTTAACACACCGAAATTTCAAACTATCAAGAGATTACTCGAACTTTAATTACGATATCTTCATGAAAGATTTAACCATTATTCCCTTCAATCACATGTTTTTTATGACTCTAAATGACAAACTGGATTTCTTCAATCGTGTAATTCATAATCTATTCAACGCTCATGCTCCTCTTAAAACGGTAAAAATTACGAAACCTCTTAAACCTTGGATAACTGAAAATATTAAACTTCTGCAGAAGTTACGCAACGATGCTAAGAGTAAATTTAGGAGAACCAAACTGGAGTGTCACTGGATTTATTACAAACAACTCCGAAATTATACTACTTTGGCGATTAGAAATGAAAAGACAGCTTATTTTCAACATTTGGCGTATAATAGAAACAGTAAATCTTAATCTTAATCTTAATGTTAATCTTAATCAGTTAAATATTGGAAGGAAAAAGAAAAATAAGATTTCATATGAATTCTCAAATCCGCACTTGATTAACGCTGGGTTTATTAACAACAAAGCTCTCGTTTCTGGAAATTTTCTAGAATGTATTAATAATTACATTAGTAATACTTCTCCGGACCTAAAAATACTTTCGTATTTCACCCTGTCGACGAGAATGTCGTGTTTCGATTTATCTTAAGTATTAAGAGTACTGCTGTCGGTAGTGATGGCATTGGCATTCACATGCTGAGATTGCTCATACCGTATGCGCTTCCATACACAACTCATTTAATAAATTGTTGCATAACAGAAAGCGTTTTTCCGGTAACGTGGAAAAAATCACTTGTAATCCCTATACCTAAAAATGTGAACGCTACTAACATCGGTGACCTTCGACCTATTAGTTTATTGCCTGTTCTAAGCAAAGTCTTGGAAAAAATACTAAATACACAAGTCACTGAACATCTGCAAGCTTTTGATTTGCTCCCTCAGTGTCAATCCGGTTTCCGAATTAATCATAGTTGTACTACTGCACTTTTGAAGGTCACAGATGACATTCTAGGATCTAGAGATTATAACGCTATGTCTCTATTGGTTATGCTTGATTACAGTAAGGCGTTTGATACTGTTAACGATGACATTTTATTGGCTATTCTTTATCATCTCGGGTTCAGCAGTGGTGCCTTGGGTCTGGTAGTTTCGTACCTCTCCGAAAGATATCAGTGCGTAACGTTGCGTGGCGACGTATCATCACTATTGCCTGTGACAAGTGGTGTTCCACAGGAATCAATCCTTGGCCCTTTATTTTTCTCCATTTATACCAGCCACTTACACAAATATGTCAAACACTGCCAGGTGCAAATGTATGCTGATGATACCCAGCTCTACGTTGGTTTCACAAAAAACGATGTTCGAGTTGCTATTGATAAGATTAATCCCGACTTAGAGCGCATACAATCATTTTCGCAGAATCATGCACTAAAGATCAACCCGGAAAAGACCACTGCCGTCTTGTTTGGTAACCCTGCATTAATTCAGAACATCAAAGAACAAATCATGATCAAGATTAATAATGCAGAAGTGTCGTTGGTTGATTCGGCAAAAACCTAAGTTTAATCATTGATAACACCTTCCGATACAAGAAACATCTTTCAAAAATTATTCAGTCAGCCTATGCTAATCTCAAAACATTGTATCCTTATCGATCAACTTTTGACATCCGTACTAAAATCATGTTATGCGAGAGTCTTGTCTTGTCGCTGTTTAATTTTGCGTCCACAATCTACGGCCCTTGCTTGGATAGTGCTGCTCGAGCTCGCGTACAAAAGGTTCAGAACGCGTGTATGCGTTATATTTTTGGTATACGCAAATTTGAACATATTTCGCATAAACTTCTTGAGTTGCAATGGTTAAATATGGCCAACAGGAGAAAGCTTCAAGCCTTGTGTCTATACCATAAAATTATAACTTTGAAAACGCCATCGTACTTAACTGAAAAGATACGTTTCCGGTCTGATGTACACAATATAAATCTCCGTAACACCAACTGATTAGACCCCTCCAAACACAGATTGGCGCGTTTTGAAAGATCCTTTACGCATAACATTTATCTACTATACAACTCCATCCCGGCGTGTTACAAATCCTTGGAGACAAAGGCATTCAGGAAACAAATCAAGTACTTTCTTTTTAGGCGTCAGTAATGGTTTTTGGGCTAGTATGTGCGTGTGTGTAAGTATCTATATGTATGTATACGTATGTGTGTGTGTGTATGTATATGTGTATATATTGTTGCTTTTTTTTGTTCCTTTGGTCTGTTCTGCTCTTATGGTTCGTGACTGTATGTACAGGCTTTATTGTTTATTGCATATTGCTGTATTTGCATACTGTTTGTTTTATTTATTATTTATTTTTTTATGTATTTTTATTATTATTTTATTATTATTATGTAGAATTAGCAGAATATTATTTTTAAGTTAGACTAGGCAAGCTTTTTTTTGTTAGTGATCGTGGGCATTAAGGTTTTGGTGGAAGAACAGGCGGCGGAAATTCCTTTCCGTCGATCTGAACCACGCTTTAAGGTTTCGGCACTTTTTTTTTGAGCTCTGTTTTGTTATATTCATATATGTAATTTGAAAGAAAATTTGTGTTGAAATAAAGGATATATTATTATTATTATTATAATTTCCAACCCCCAACAGATATATAAAATGGATGAAACGGGATTGTCTACAGTTCAGTCTCAAATTACAAAAGTAATAACTTGTTGAGAACGCAAGCAAATGGGCGCACAAACGAGTTCTTTAAGGGGGAGCCGCTTTACCGTTGCCTGTTGCATGAACGCACTGGGAAACTACATACCATCTGTGATTATATTTCCAAGGAAGAACTTTAAATTCGAGTTTATTAATAAATCCCCGACTGGGACATTTAGTCTCGCACAAGAAAATGGGTGGATGCCGGGGATATTTGCCTAAAGTGGATGAAGCGCTTTAAGAAATACGCAGACTCATCTAACAACAACAAAGTATTGTTACTGGTAATGAACACAGTAGTCACAAGAATATAGACGCTTTGGAGTATTGTTAAGAAAATAATATAGTTGTGTTTTGTTTCTCTCCACACTGCACTCATAGAGTACAGCCACTCGAAATTTCTTTTTTTTGGACCACGAATTACCTATTGGAATGGAGCGCTCAGACGTTGACTGTATGCATATCCAGAAGTAGCGCGACGCACTATCAGTCGGGAGAATTTTGAATGAAGCCTACATCAAAGCGATCACTGTTGAAAACGCAACAAGTGGTTTTTTAAAGATTGGTATCTTCCCCTTTAATTATGAAATATTTCCTATACATCCTATTGGATGTTTAAATTGTAAATTGAATTGGAAAAAAAGGTAAATTGAATTGGAAGATTCAATCGCTCGCTCATAACAAACCCTGGTCCATTCGCTGAATTTGAACTCAGACACGGACCGTCAACTTCTTAGTTCCCTCCAATTTCTGCAAGCACCCAGGAAGATGATAACTGTTAACATCTGTAAGGTAATAACTGCATGGCCACCCTTACCCCAATGTACGACTAAAACAAAGAGAAAAAGTTCCAAAGATCTTCTGAAGTTCTTAACACGACGCCAAATATCAAAGAAATTATATTGAAGTGCAGAAAAAAATATAGAAGAAAAAAAAGCTGCCAAGAGAGCTAAATGAAACCTAAAAATTTTAGAAGTAGAAAAATAAAATTTTGGAACACATGCAAATGATTGTAATTATAGTGATGCTGCTTGTCTTTACTGTAATGTCTTGTATTCTAAATCACGAAAATCGAATTTCTTGTTTAGGTGTCATATCTGTGGAAACTGGGCACATGTTGACTGTGCGGGTGTAGATCGTAGAGCAAAAAATTAAGTTTGTGAAATATGCCAATACTTTCTTCCAAGTCGACGTATTTTAGATTTATGAATAGTGTAGTTATTTTATTTTTGTTATACCAATTATCGTTTGTTCCTTTTCAAATGAACCTGCATGTTATTTTGTGAAAAATAAAATTTATTTTTAATATTCACAGTTGTTTAACTTCCTATATCATGAGTATGCCATCATTACCAGAGATGAAAAGCCCTTAGTCAAATGAAGTACTTATTTGACTGCTATGGAGATTACAAGCAGCTAAAGAAAGTATGCCATCATAGCCCGGTCTCTCCTATATATATGTCCCTACAAGTTGCTTGGAATGAGCTTTCACAGGAGTCCATAGATCATTTTATTAGAAGCATGTCCAAGCGAGTAGCAGATTGTATTCGGTTTCGAGGAGGGGAAATTCATTACTAAATTTTTTCTATGGATATCAATTTTTCAATGAGAATATAATTTCGACAAAAATCAACAATGTAAATTCATTGTTATTGTTCGTTATTAATAAGGGATAATACAATACTGTTGTATTGTCACTGTGGTATACGCCCGGCATATCCATTGCTATAGCTACTTCAAATGCAAGAAAAATGTATTTCGAAGCAATTTATTGAATTTTGTACAGCACGTGAGTATAAAGTTGAATGAGATACATCAATTCAAATATTAACTTCATATTTAAGAGATTATGCTTATAATATGCGAAAATCAAATGGCGAAGACTACAAAGAATTAGTCTTAAAAACAGTCTCGAATGCAGTAAGAAAATTGCTGCAACAAAAATATTATGAAGAATATAAAATAAAATTCGATCCATTTGATGATGTAGAATTCTAAACAAGCTAGATGTGCAAGAGTGTTCCAAATAAAAGGAAATTAAGTGCAGTAGCTATTACAGCAAGTGAATTTGAAAAATGCATAATTGTTGGGATGAAGGCATGGACTCCAAAAAAAATTTCTTAATATTGTGGTGTGAGTCATCCGACGATACGTCAGACGAACGGTATACTGCGCCGAATACGTCATCAAGTCTCCCGGACCCTCCAGAAAAGAGCTTCTGGAAGGCCCTCGAATGGGCTGCTATACACTATATAAGAACCGCTAGGAAGGGATTATGATTCATTCAACGAGTAATCGCTGTCGTGTGGTATTACATAAATGTAAATGAATACTTATTGTGAAATAAATATTCTTATTATTAGTGATTAATTTTTAAATTGTTATCTAGCGCGTTTTGCTGTTAATATAGTGTTTAAATTACCGTTCGTTTTATGTAAAAGAACCCAGAAAGACAAATATTTTACAATATTGCTGCGATAGAATTAGCTTGGCGCAGTGATAAAGCTGCGTTTGCAATGACACATCACTTTATCAGGGAAAATGACAGTTTTGGAAACGAAACAGGCCGCATTTAGTATAACCTTATATTCAGTAAAACCACACAAACCCTTATGCAGATAGTAAATGGCTCACTCCAAATGCAAGTAATAAAGATCTTTGCACCGTGAGATTGTAACCAGAGCATATAACTACGGAACGATTGTTTCCTTCATGCAATCCTTTCTGGAAAAATTATTCTAGAGAATGGTACAAAAATCTTCCAGTAGGTGTGAATGCGCTATCGAAATGGGCCAAACAGACAGCGATCCGTATTGGTATTGTTGCGCAAAATAAGAAGATAACTAACCACAGTCATAGATCAACTGCGATTACCAAATTAGCAAATGCTGGCATTCCAGAGCAACAATTGATAGAAATCACATGCTATATTAGTACCAGTTATCTTCAACCATATTTGAACATACAACATGAGCAGCACGAAAACATTTTAAAAAATATGCGAAATAGTACCTTTGAAGCTGAACATTCTGTAACTACAAATTGAAACATTTTATCGCTGCCCAAAATTTTTTTAATGCAAGAAAATGTTGATGCTGATGGTTCAGTAACAGTAAATTCCAACGTTTCATCCGAAATGAAAACAAGAAACGAAGCACGGGTTCTAATTGAAAATTATACCTTTAATATTCAAAATTTGAATTGGAATGATTGTTACAATTGCTAGTTGTCTTTATGTTCATTTATTGTTTATATTATATTTTTTAAAAACATTAAAATAAAAAAATTAATTTATCTTTGATAATTAATGTATGTCTCATTATTAAAGTTGGGAATTATATGCACACGGAAACTGTATTATATGCGCATATATGTTTCCAAAATTCGATGAAAATATGCAGCTTTTATTAAAATATGCAAAAATATGTCAAGTTTAAGCGATAGTTACAGAACTAAATTATTGTCAAAATTATAATAATATCAATATAAATTAGATATGCCACAAATATGTACTACATATACAGGCTGATTCATTTTCGGCCCTCACCATGGGGATCTCGCTTATTATTGGAGATAGAGTATAGGTTTAAATTTGGCAAAGTTGTTAAATTTTGTGTTTGTTATAAATCCGTAAAGAAAATAGACCTGTGACAAATGACCTTCGTTATTTAAAAAAAAAACGCGAAAACCCCGTTTTCTTCTTTTACCTGTAGCACCGACATTTGGCATTGTAGAGAAAATATAAAAACACATCCTTGTAGCCATTTCTAAACCTCTATCCAGTGGTGTACTCTAAATTTTTATACGACGTTTCGTTTCCTTCTGGCCATCATCAACTATCTAATTTCTTATAGGCGCCATATTGGATTTAGACATCTTCAGAAAGAGTTTTTCTTCTGATTTCAACCATGTACCACATGCTGACTAAAGTTTTTGACATTAGGTTTTATTTGAAAGAATAAATTATAAGATTAAATAAGGTAGCCATGGAATTTCAATCTGTCAAACATTTCATTTATTGTTCATTAATAATACAAAAATGTCATACACTAACGAAGAGAAACGAGATATGATAAGTATTTTTTATTCTTCGAACCGAAATTCAACAGTAGCGAGTACAAGATATCTACAATTATATCCAGAACGACAACAGCCTCATCGTACCATTTTTCTAGATCTCGACAGAAATTTGGTCGAGAATGGATCGTTTACTAAGCCGCGTAATTGTCAAGAAAAACAGGAATTTAAATGAAAATCGACAAGATATTTTACAAATGGTAAATTAAAAGCGTGTTTTCAAATTTCATGTTAATCTTGTATTTTTATAGATAAATAATAATCCATCGATTTCTACATGCGAAGTAGCGTCAGAATTTAATTTGTGCCAGTCCAGAGTTTGGAAAACTTTACATAAAAGTAGGTTTAAACCATACAGGATCCATGTTAGTCACTCTTTACTACCTGGAGATAATTTGAGAAGGCTAGAATATCGTAATTGGTTGATAGAAAATGACGAAAATTTTTTAAGCAAAATCATCTGGTCAGATGAAACAAAATTTACAAATTCTGGAATGTTCAACAGAAATACGGAGCACTATTGGGCAGTACAAAATCCCCGACAAAACAGGGCTAGAAGACCACAACATCATTTTGGAATAAACGTTTGGATGAGTATTTTGGCAAATCGTCTCTTAGGACCAGTTATGTATGAAGAACTATCTGACTATCTTGACGACAATATCCCATTAAATCAATTACAATATTTATGGTGCACACAATGCAGCTGTTGTTAGAAATTTCTTAAATCAAGAGTTTGCAAACCGTTGGATTGGAAATAGGGGAGTTGTTGAATGGCCTGCGAGATCACCTGATTTAAGTCCGCTAGGTTTTTTTTTATGGGGATATGTTAAAAATAATATTTATAAAGTAGATGCGCCACAAAACATTGAGGAATTACGAGACAGACTTCAGAATGCCTTCGATGCAGTTCCTAGAAGAACTATACAAAGGGCAGTACAAAATGCCAGAAGGCGTGCCCAATTGTGCATTACCGAAGATGGCCAGATAATTGAACATTTACTGTAATTGTTTATTGTTTACTTTTCTATGTATTTTTATTAATATTTTTGTTATCTTGTACTCGCTACCGTTGAATTTCGTTTCGAAGAATAAAAAATACTAATCATATCTCGTTTCTCTTTGTTAGTGTATGACATTTTTGTATTATTAATGAACAATAAATGAAATGTTTGACAGATTGAAATTCCAAAGGCTACCTTATTTAATCTTATAATTTATTCTTTCAAATAAAACCTAATGTCAAAAACTATAGTCAGCATGTGGTACATGGTTGAAATCAGAAAAAGAAACGCTTTCTGAAGATGTCTAAATCCAATATGGCGCCTATAAGAAATTAGATAGTTGATGATGGCCAGAAAGAAACGAAACGTCGTATAAAAATTTAGAGTACACCACTGGATAGGGGTTTAGAAATGGCCACAAGGATGTGTTTTTATTTTTTCTCTACAAGGCCAAATGTCGGTGCTACAGGTAAAAGAAGAAAATGGGGTTTTCGCGTTTTTTTTTAAATAACGAAGGTCATTTGTCACAGGTCTATTTTCTTTACGGATTTATAACAAACACAAAATTTAACAACTTTGCCAAATTTAAACCTATACTCTATCTCCAATAATAAGAGAGATCCCCATGGTGAGGGCCGAAAATGAATCAGCCTGTATATATTTTATCCGAAATTTTGCAAAATACGTGTAATAATAAGAATAAGTAAACTAAGCAAAGTAATACTTTGTGTTTATATTTGCCTTTATATAGTATTGTAAACATTTACAATTAAAAAATGTTTTTCTATATTCTTAACTAAAAATTATCTGCGATCCGTCAATAATAACTTGTATGCTGAAAAACTTCGCTCAACGTCAACTGATGTAATTGCGCATACTTATATTTGCAGATAATTGATTGACTCATCTTAATAGTTTCATCGTAGTTTCCTTGCAACACACTGGATATTCTACTAAGCCTCGTTTTTCGCTAGTGTTAATTTAATTTTGAACCGCTCTCCTATGGTACCTCCCACATTACAAATTTTATTCTTGAAACTTGAATCAATTCTATCGATTCACTGCGTTCAACACCTTGAATTTCAAGTGTTCGTAGTGTTTCACTAACAAAACCATAGTTTGCTTTGATAAAAGCTAACTCTTGGCATATTTGCGGTTTATTTAGCAATCTGCAATTACTATCGAGTCGTCTGAAAAATAGAGAATGAATTCTCTTGTCTATTCAAAGGTATCTGCATAAAATACAGCAGCATCAAGCCACGTACCCCATCTTGTTAGTATGGATTGTGGTGGCAGTGCCAGACCAGGTAACTTATCTTTATCTGCTTGAACCCTCAGTGGTGTTTTAATAAATATTTTTTTTGTTAAATTGTTCAATGAATTAATATTTGGAATGTAACGTATTTCTTCCACTACTCTGTTAACAGGATGGGCCAAACATTTTACGTGCATCACATTCGAGTAGAAAATTTTGTGCTGACTTCACCATACATGTCGCAGCATCCGATAACATCAGTAATACCTTGTCACTTGGAACAGCATTCAGCAAATAAAGTTATTTATTTTCTCCAATGTTTCTGTACTAATTAAAAAGGATTGGCAGGCGCAATTGTCCTTTAAAATACCAATCAATAAATTGGCAATATAGCGTCCACAACTGTCTGTTGTTTCATCGATTACTATTTTCACCTATTGTATCCTTACTTTCCATCATACTTTTCTCAAACAATAGATTAATATACTTTTTTCTTTAGTTCATCGACTAAGAACAGTGACAGTTTCGTATACTTCTCTAAAAAAAATTTCGAACGAAAAAAAATTTCGAATGTGGAATGTTTGCACTTAAGAAGGTGTTACACAAGTCATACTGTTCTATATTTTTACTTGTTGAAGTAAACGATTGATTCAGAGTAGCTTGTGATGCATTTCTAAATCTTGTGATATTGCTTTTATGCAAATCGGTTCTTACATGCTGATTTAATATACAAAAAGGTTTTAAGTATATCAATACGTTATGAACGTATAACGCATTTCTTACAAATGAAACAGACATGCAATATACATATCTGTAACTGTACACATGGACAATACACCTCGTATTTTCAGCATTTACTTCTGCTTAAGACACGTGTTTCTGCCATCTATAGGCGTCATCAGTCAAGCTAGTGTAGCAATGTAATACAAAATAATACAAATCTGTTAAAAAACAGATTTGTATCTGTATATACATTTACACTGAAATCGCCTCCAAGATATAGCAAATTTCATCCTATAAGGTGGCACTATTTAATAAGTGACATCTGACGGACGAAAAAGACTATGCCGAAAAAAGGCGACCTTTCGCTCGACCAGCTAAGCTGGTACATAAACGAAAAAATACGTATATCGGTGTAGTCCATTAACACGAGCCAGATGGCAGTAAATTAAGTATATCATTAAGTATATCAATACGTTATGCACGTATAACGCATTTGTTACAAATGAAACACAAATGAATAAATTCTATTCTTTATAATTTGAAGATATTTGTGCTTATTTGTAATTTTGAATTATTTATATTAGCTTATAAAATAGATAATTGAGAAAATTACCATATTTTTTATGAGGGAGTTTTTTGTCAAGATATTCTAGAAGATTTTGAAAGTAAGGTTGGAGGGGAGATTTTTGTACTTGTGTTAAGTTCGCACGAGTAAAGTAAATTACGTGTTTGACGTTTAGTCTATTTACGTTTGAATTTTTTTTGGGTTATAAATTAGATTTTGAATTTGAGAATTTTCTTAACAATCTATTAGATTTATATTTTGCTCGCGTTTCACAGGAGGTTTTTCTTTGTGTGCGTGTCTTTATCACACAAACTTTTCCCTCCAAGCTTTTGTTCAATATTGCATTAGCCATCTTTACACTTTGAAAAGAGTTTTTTTTTTATTTTTTTAATAAAATAGTTAAGTATAAGTGTGACTTTTATTTGACTCTTTAATTTGTCCACATTTTCACTCGAGAAAAAGAGGGAAAGCCTGGGAGCAAGCTATCTCAAGCAATCGGACTCTTCGACTGAATTAGCAGGGAAATACAGTGGACTGACCTTATAAGCAAACACACAGTTCACAGCAATACGTTGTTTGTGTAAAATACGGACATATATCATATCTGTCAAATGTACATAAATTCTTAAAATCAAGTGACAGCAATGATATTTATTTCTGTGTTCGAACAACGCCAACATTGAAAAATGAAAAAAAGTGTATCGAAATGAAGCTCATTTCGAATAGAAAAAAGTATTTTTCTATTTTGCGTTCGAAATGAACTCATTATGAAACCCAAAACAGTATCGAAATGAGCTTCATTTCGATACGCTTTTTTTCATTTTTCAATTTTGACGTTGTTCGAATACAGAAATAAATATCATTGCTGTCATCTGATTTTAAGAATTTATGTACATTTGACATATATGATATATGTCCGTATTTTACACAAACAACCTATGTTGTATAATATTGACAACAACATATATATGTTTCTATGTCCCTCATGTTTATATTTTTAAATGAAGTATCAAGTAATGTTAACGAAAATTAGTAAATAATATGTAATATAATATACTTCGCGGATAGCAAGATTTAAATTTGAAAATGTCAAGTATCAATGTGACCAACTGCATGCTTTATATAAAAATTAAACTCTGAACTTTCAAATTAAATAATTCCAATTTAAGCAACTTATTAATGTAAAAAACGCAAAATAGAAAAAATAGTATAAAAAACTCGTTTCATAAGGCCTTTTGCCGCACTCGCTCTTTAGAAAACTCGCCGCTATCGCGGCTCGTTTTCTAAACTGATCTCGTGCGGCAAAATGGTGCCTTATGAAACTTGTTTTTTAATATACTATTTCGTCGTTGGGACTGATATTCGTGGCATTTCAAAAAAATTATCGCTAATAAGCGTACCACTTATTATATTACCTTTGAAAATTCAATTATTTATTATTCTCAACAAGTAAATATTTGTACAAAATTTGATTTAAAAATATATACTTTTACTGGGTGATTTTTTTTGTCAAATAGTATATTTCGTTTCTATAACTAACATTGTACATTTCATAAGGTATTATTATTATTATTATTATTAACAAACACCTCTATATTGTATATTTAACAAATCACGCTCGGTTATAAAACAAGAACAAGTCAATTTCTTTAATTACAAAATGTGTAACTAATTCTTTATACAATTATTAAATACACATAATAAAAATTTCAAACTTGGAGTTCCTAGAAACTCGCTGCCGTCAATCACTTCTTACATTGGATTAATACAGAAACCACCTATCACTGTCATAAATACGGTTTAATAGCTAATGAGCATATCTTTGCAATGAAGAAATTTGTTTCATGTTCTCCAAAGATAAATATGCAATGCACTATTTTTTGATACACAGTATTTTATTAAGTAGATTCTTTAATGTTTAAATTTAGCTAGACGTAATATTTGAATTATGTACTTTTTCCTTATTAAAATTAAATAATTTGATAAACGAAAATATGTAAATGTAAAGTCTTATTCACTTCAAAAATTGATCATACTTGTCTTCTTGTATAATTTTCAGCAATTCGCGGTGACATTAAGTGAAGGTTGCGATGTTGTCTAAACAATAACTAAAAATTATTTTATGAGAAAAAAATCATTTATTATAAACATTTTACTTACAATAAGTACACATGTAAAGAAAAGTAATTAATATGATGGTTGCATTTGTTTTTGATTTAAAAGTTTTTCTATACGGGGATCTACGTTAGAAACATACAAAAGCAAATTGTTTTCGAGTGATAAGAGACGGTTCCTGTATTTAGTTTTTAGCGCAACCATAGACTAAGAACCCTTTTCACAGAGATAAGACGTGGCGAAAGGGATTAATATTTTCAATGCTTCTGTGACTAAATTTCCAAATTCATTTCGACAAGCAAGCCAAAACGTGTTTAAATCTTCAGGTGTAATTTGCAGTTGTAGCGTTTTGTCAGTAGACATTTCGATGAGCTGGTCGTAAATATCAAATAGTAACTTAGCCGCGGCAACAACGTTTTCAGTAAACCGATTCAGTACCGATCTCTTCGAGAAATCATTTTCTTCCGAGTAATACTCCGTCAACTGAGTTTTTAGCTCAAGCAAATGCATCATCATGTAGTACAAACTGTGGTGTCTTATGAGTGGGAACATATTAAAATTTTTGTTTTGAAGGCGAATAATCCAGATATCAAGCTTCTTAATGAAAGGATGAAGTTTGTCTGTTATTAATCAAATGTTTTTATCACGTCCTTGTAAATTCACACTCAAGTCGTTTAAATTCGAAAATACATCAGCGAAATAAGCCAACAACAACATACACTCATTATTCTGCAAAAACAATGAGAATGGCGTAGTTTATCCTGGAAAAAATATTATTAATTCATCTCGCAATTTCAATACCCGTATTAACACTTTTCCTTGCGATAATCATCTAACGTCTGTATGGAAAAGAAGAGACTTTTTATTTCCGCCCATTTCATCAGATAGTTTAGCTAACACCCTGCTCGGTCGGCTTTTAATAAAATTAACCATTTTTACAGCTTCACAAAGAATTTGATTGAGATTTTCCGGCATATTTTTTGCGACATGAGCATGTCTGTAAACGAAGTAGTGCGTCAATTCCGCCCTTGCTGTAAGACGATATTTTAATATTTTCATTAATTCACTGTTCTTTCCTGTTATCGTCTTTACACCATCGCTACATACTGCAATATATTGTGTCCAATATAGTTTCTAGTAGTTTCATAAAAAAAAACATTGTCCTGTTGCATGACACGGTACTGTTTTGCAAAGCAACATATTTTCTTTGATTGATGTGTCACTATCAGATTCATACTTCACAAACATAAGAACTGAGACATGTCTACTACATCTGTTGATTCATCAAATTGGATACTAAAAAATTCACTTGAACTCACTTGCTGAATTATCTGATCGCGAACATCGGTAGCTATGTCATCGATTCGATATTGTGTCGTTAGAAAGCGGAATTTTTTTCAATTCTTTTGCTTCTTCCACGCCTATTAAAACACTGACCATATCAACGGGCAACGGGCAATATGAGGTTTTCGGTGATTGTATAGGGTTTGGAGATCTTAGCTGCTCTTAATGCTACGAGATAAGATGCTTCAAATACACTTTTATCAGTATGACTTGACTTACGAATAGAAGTTTGTTGATTTCTCAAGGAATGTAATTTTCTTTCGAAACATTCCATGAGTTTGTTTTTATAAGATTGTCAAAGACCATTGTGATATCTAAGTAGAAGGGGAAATAAGCATTAAAGTTGAAATAATATTTGGTCACTGCTTAAACTTCTCTATTTCCACGTGCAAAAGATGAGTCTGGAAACATTAGGTTTTATCTTATAATCTACCAAGTTTCTCAATAACGTGGATCTTTTTAAAATGTTATATCTTATGTTTATTGTGACCAAGCTTCAACACGGATTTATTATTTGATATCGTTTTACGAAACTCAGAATGTTGCTGTGAGGAAAATTCAACGTCGGTTTTTAAAATTGCATTTTTTTATCCGCGAAAATAACATTTTCTGCAATCTCTCCGTTTTAGGCTGCTAATTTCATTTTTAAATGTTTTAATCGTGTCTTTGGAAGACGTAAAATGTAAGTTACCCTTCACATGTAGAATTAAGTGTCAGATTTGAACTATAAAACATTGAAATATTGTTTTGGGCAATAACCACGATGCAAGATAATCTTCTCTCTTATACGATCTTTGCGAACACTTTGGAGAAGTTGAGGTAGTACACCATTCTGCATTAACAGTACGACAATACTCCAGCGCTACAATGAAAATATATTCATTAACTCGAAAAAAATGTGATTTAAACTGAAAATTTGTTGCTTTTATTCAGTATATCCAAGTTTTATCGCCTGTAATAATTAGCAAAGCGATCTTGTGTAGATCAGAAGCATCTCAAACGGTCTTATTTTTGAAGTGTAGTCAAATTGTGGGGAATCCAAAGGTAACGAAGATTACGCACATTTTCATGTTTGTGTAAGATTGTGTTAATTGCTTTCAGAACAATATTTAGGATTGCTTGAATACTCCTTACAGTAACATGTTGGTCCTTTTCATATGTCCCGGACAAGTAAGTTCAACTGTGTTAGAAAAGTGTTGCTTATCATTTTATCAGTTTATTTTATGAATACAACTTACTAAAACAAAAATCATGATGAGTATTTTCTTGTTCCCAGAAGATATAAAAATTAAGGCTGTAAAATTTTAATTATTTTACACAGCAAGCAATACAGAAAGATTCTAAATGTTCTTATTATTTCAGTAGTGTACATCATTTCGGAACCCAGTCAATGAATATGTAATAAGTAATAAGCTATCGAAATTTTCTCCATCTCTTTTTAATTTACAATAAAGATATCACTTTTTATAATGTGTTATTGATATTCTTTAAACCAATATTTTAATTTCTTGAGTCTTTTAAAGTCCATTAGAGTCCATTAAACAAAATATATAAAACTACTTTTCACTTTAACGTAAAAATGAAAGGCGACAAAAGTATTTGAAAGTAATAAGTTAACAAACAAGTCATATATCGTTGACGAATCGTTTACAATACATTCTTCATTTGTTTTTAAAAGTAATATTTCATTTCTTTTTACTTTCTAACATAATAATTTTGTTCAATTATATACATGTATTTTTAAGATTTTGATCGTATATTGAGAAAAATGTAGTTGTACAGAGAACAAAATATTTGTAATGCATGTATTGTATAAATATAGACTACAACTGTAGTTCAGTAAAAACTCCGCTTGATAGAATACTTGGAGTTCCCAAAAATATTATACCGATGTGTAAACACATCAAGCGTAGACAAATTAATACAAATATGTTAAAACATACCTGTATCTGTATAGATGGAGATATAACAAGTATTTAACCAAAGGTCACTTCAACCGCAGACACATCCATCTGATATGATGGGATAAGAT
This sequence comes from Melolontha melolontha, assembly GCA_935421215.2. Classification (NCBI taxonomy): domain Eukaryota; kingdom Metazoa; phylum Arthropoda; class Insecta; order Coleoptera; family Scarabaeidae; genus Melolontha; species Melolontha melolontha. Next base: position 101,367,900 of record OW285239.1, on the reverse strand, counting down.
TGTGTTTATTTGTGGGAGCGAATGGTAGGACGTCACTTCGTTAACCCGCTCTGAGAGAAATGAGATTATTTAGATCGAAACGCATGTGTCTGCGGTTGAAGTAACCATTGGTACTATACGTGGTGTATGGCCATATATATTGTATTTATTTGTTTACGCTTGATGTGTTTATACATCGATATGCTATTGTTTGGTATATTGAGGCATCTGGCTACGTGTTAATGAACTATACAATGATACGTGTTTCTTTCTTCCGTATAATGACGGGATAAGATTGTGCGTATTTGCGGGAGCGGACCGTAAGACGTTACTTCGTTAACTCGCACTAATGAAATCATTCAAATCGAAACGCATGTGTCTGCGGTTGAAATGACCATTGGTTAAATACCACGTTTCATATGTACAGATACAGATATGTTTTAACATATTTATATTAATTTGTACTTTGGAGTTATTAATTTACCGGTTTCAGTCTTTTCTTTTTGTTTTTTGTATATATTGTTGCTTTTGTTGTTGTGAAAATCTTTTTATTTTATTTAACTTTACGAGTAACTAATTTGTAGGTATAGCTTAAAGAAAATCGCTTTGTTTGATATATAGACTGATTTAAGTTTAGTAAATTTAAGTAGTATTGTCAGTATCGTGTATCTATATTAAAAGAGTTTATTACTGTTGTTCTTTATGTATTTTATTTAACAAAAATTATTATGATGATGGTGATTATTATTATTATTATGGCTTTGACTGTTCTTGTACTTTCTCAGCCTGTCACCAGAAAAGATTTACACAACCCACATATCTACTGATATGAGCTCAATTGTGCACGGTTGATGTTACTGTGTTCGTATAGATCATACAACGGCATTTACTATAAGTTCTATAAATATTTGATTGTTATAGTTCTTTCACAATTCTCCAACTATGTTGAGATTATATAAGTATATACTTCAGTGTTTAACCAACGATTTCACATTTACTCTATTTGAAAAAATTTACGAACTGTATAACTGTAATAATGCTTAACACATGTTGAGCATTATTGATTTCTGCATTAATTCGTGGACTTTGGATCGTAATTCTAATAATTTGAGACCATTTGGGAATTTATAGTGTGATTTGCTAAGTGATATAGTGAAAGATAGATACTGTTGAGGATACATTCTATTAAATATTATATAGTAAGCCAAGCAATGTGTATGGTGATATAGTTGTCATATTTGATTAATGTCATAGATATAAAAAATATATTTATTATTCCTGTTAAAGCATTCAACATATCGACAACTTATTATAATAAACTTTTGTTGTTCGACAACTAAAGAATAGTCTTATCATTCAATAGGTTATGGGCCCAGATAACCACGTATTAAAACAATAAATAGTATTTATATTTGTTGAAGTGAGTGCAAAATAATTGGAAAAGAACAAGAAAAATGAGTGCACCTGTGATTCACATAGAAAAACTGGAGTGTCTTAGTCCACAGTGGACATTGGAAAATTGTCAGTGGAGTACTTAAGATTGATTCTGCTGATGTAAAGGAGGAGCAGTGGGAGTCTGACGACGAGAAGGCGCTAGCATCTATTTTTCTTGGTGTAAAACCTACTCAATTGGTTTATATTAGAAGCTGCAAAACTTCTTCCGAAGCTTGGGAGAAGCTTAAAAATGTGCATATGCCCAAAGGACCTTTACAAAAAGTATCACTATACAAAAGGTTGGTGAGTTTAAACATGGCTAATGGAAATGTTGTGGGACATATAAACGAGTTTGCCGAAATCTGTGAAAAACTATCCGAAAGTGGTATTGAAATTCAGGAGGAGCTTTTGGTAATTATTTTGCTTTCCAGTTTGTCATCAGAGTACGAAAACTTCGTAATAGCTATGGAAACAAGGGACGCATTGCCAAACTTTTCACAACTAAAACAGAAGCTTCTAGAAGAAGGCAAGAGAAGGAAGGAAACCGAAGCTAAGCCAACAAGTTTACAGCAACAAGCGTTTTTAGCTAAAAATACAAGCGATAGCAAAGGAAATAAAAAATATTCAAGCAGCAAGAAATTCAAAGAGAAATGTTTTGTATGTGGTGTAGCAGGTCATTTTGCAAATAAATGTGAAAAAAGACACAGAAATTTCAACAATATGCAGGCGATGGCGATGGTGGCTGCAGCAGACACAAAAAGTTTGAGAGAAGATGGTTGGTATGTCGATAGCGGTGCAACGTCGCATATGTGTAACGATAGGAAGGTGTTCGTTCGTACACGTAATCATAACGAAGAAATCGCATTGACTGGCAACAAGTTCATAACTGCCAGTGCTAAAGGTGATGTATTGATAAAGAACAGAAATTTTGAAGTTTTACTTCAAAATGTTTTGTTCTCCTCCGAATTACAGGCAAATTTTATTTCGGTCAATAAAACCGTTGACTGTGGTCTATCAGTAGTGTTTGATGCGCAAAAGGCTTTGATTAAAAGATCAGACGGCACTATCGTATTGGTGGCTAAACGCAGGGATAACATGTTTGTAGCAGATAATGAGAAGACAAAAGAAAGCGTATGCGCTATTAAAGAAAAGAATTCGGTGTTGTGGCATAACAGGTATGGTCGTCTCAACTTTCAGAGTCTTCAAGAGTTGAATGACAACCAAATGATAAAAGGAATGTTCCTAAATAGCATAAGTGAGTTTAAATGTAGAACGTGTATGTTGAGTAAAATACATGTATTGCCTTTTCCCAAAGAAAGTCAAACAAAAACGAGTCAACTGTTGGAGGTGGTTCATTCGGATGTTTGGGGTCCGTTTAAAGTAAATTCTGTAGGTGGTGCAAGGTACTTTGTTACGTTTATTGACGACATGTCACGGCGTATTTGTGTGTATTTTATAAAACATAAAAGCGAAGTTTTTGAAAAATTCAAAATGTACAAAAACTATGTAGAAAAGCAAACAGGCTGTAGAATTAAAACATTACGCTCAGATAACGGTGGAGAGTACATAAATTCGCTGTTTGAAAGTTTTTTGTCAGCAGAGGGTATCGGTAGACAGTTGACTGTCCCATATACACCACAACCGAATGGAGTGGCGGAGAGAGCTAATCGGACATTAATAGCAATGGCAAGATCCATGATGGTTCATGCTGGTGTTAAGGAATATTTATGGGCAGAGGCTATTAATACAGCGGCGTACATAAGAAATAGATGTCCTACAAAGCGGTTGGAGAATAAAACACCACACGAAGTTTGGTTCGGTCGTAAGCCAAGTGTGCAGCATTTCAAAACATTTGGTGCGTATGCTGTAAGTCTCAACAAATCTTGAGATAAATCTAAGTTCAAAGCTAAGGGTTTGTCATACATTATGGTATTATGGTACATTATGACCTGTATTCTTAAACATTTTCTGGGAATGGAAATTGAGCGCCAGGGAGAAACAGGTATGATTAAATTAAGTCAGAGCCAATATATTGCAAACGTTTTGATGCATTATGGAATGGATCAATGCAAGGCAGTATTTGTACCGTTAGTGGCTGGGTATCAAGTTGATTGCAAAGACAATTGTAAAAAGTTTAATCAACACGATTATCAATCGCTGGTAGGTACTCTAAAGTATTTGGCTATATCCACCAGACCAGATATTTTACACTCCGTGTCAAAGATGGCACAACGCAATACTGATGCGCATGAGGAACATATGACCAAACTAAAACATATATTGCGCTACTTATCTGGTACACGAAACCTGAAAATAATTTTTTATTCTGATGGTAGTGGTCTTGAAGGGTATGTGGATGCAGACTGGGGCGGAAACGCGATGGACAGAAAATCATATACGGGATTTACATTTTTCTACGATGGATCTCTTATCTCGTGGGAATCTAAGAAGCAAAATACGATTGCACTTAGTAGCACAGAGGCTGAGTATTTGGCAGCGTCAGATGGAGCCAAAGAAGCTGCTTATTTGAAAAAATTGCTTTTCGAAATTGATGGTTATAAAAGAGGAGTAACAAAACTTAACATTAACAATCAAGGTGTGATGAAGTTAGCAGAAAATCCTGTCTTCCATAAGTAAGCATATCGATATCAGGTATCATCATATAAGGGAACTGGTACGTGATGGGCAGATCGACTTAACCTATTGTCCAACACAAAATATGATAGCTGATGTACTAACTAAAAACTTATCGAAGATTAAACATGTTAATTTTGTAAAACAACTAAAACTTGAATAATTCTGAAAAATAATTGAAACGTAAATAATATTGTAAAGCAACATCCACATTGAGGAGGAGTATTAAATATTATATAGTAAGCCAAGCAATGTGTATGGTGAAATAGTTGTCATTTGATTAATGTCATAGATAAAAAAAATATATTTATTATTCCTGTTAAAGCATTCAACATATCAACAACTTATTATAATAAACTTTTATTGTTCAACAACTAAAGGATAGTCTTATCATTCAATACATTCAATATCCTTTCGTAATAGTTTAATTTCAAACATTTTTTATTATTAAATATAGTAAATCTAGGAGACAGAATTCAAACATAAACATTTCCAATTTTATAAAATATTTAACGTTTATTTTCGAGTTTAAACCACTATATAACATACTTTTATTAGTATATTATAAAAAAGTTCTTTAAATTCTAAGAAAGCCACATCTTTTATATTTGCAAATCTATTTATTAGCTAGGGTTATTAAAAATCGTGTGTAAATATGTGTTTACCATTAAAATCCATTACCGAACAAAGGAACAGCCGGAAGTACATACTTAGGTTTATGACACCTACTAATACTTAATTAGTAATAATATTTTATTACGTATTTATTAGTTAAGATTAGAATTTTAAAACTGTATCGTAAACCTGGCATTGTTGCCGTTACGAAATAACACCTGAGAAACTCCTCCTTATGACGTCAAACAATATACTATTCAACCAATACTATTTTAATATGTAATAGGGGTAGTGGTATATTTTTACCAACTTGTAAAACAGAACAGGATAGATCACTATCAATCAGAAACAGGAGACTCAACAGTATGAAATCAATATCAATACAAGACACGCAGTCTTAATATAACATTCTTTTCATAACGTTTATATCAAACAGTATGAATTAAAACACAGTATGAATTCATCATCAGTACAACACAAGAATATCAACTCAACATTAGTACAAGACAGACAGTCTTAAGAACAACAGTCTCATTCATAACAATCATATTTTAAGAGACAGTGGTCTCTACAGCATTTTTATGTTAGTATAAGTCGTTGTAGATCCAAAATAAATGTATGTAGTGTAAATAAATATATTTAGATGAATGTACATTTGTTCATTAACAAAGTCACTGAAGATTTAAAAAGTAAAGTGTATACAGCCTTACAACCTGTGCACGATGAAGCAACATCGGGGTCGTGATTCTAGTAACTGGGGTAGAAGCATCACCGCTAGAAACCGGAGTCATTGGAAACAGTTGGTCCACGAGGCAACTACAACTATAACATTGGTTCATTATTCCCCATCATATACGTTAAGTTTCCGGGTATGTGTAAGTTCTATCTTCAATGGTGTGTATTTTAAGTTTTGTTTGGGTGTTTGCTGTTAACGTTATTATCTGCTAGTACTGCTATGTCTATTAGATATGTAATGTGTTCGACTTTATCTTGATACGATCTTAGAGAGAAGTACGATCTCTCGTCTATTCGCTGAAATTTGTTTGTCTGTGTGTATTATAATATCCCAATAGTGTTTGTATGTCTGATTTTCAAGAATTGTTGCCGGCATATAGTTTATAGTACAGTGTAGATGTGTCATTAATAAAGACAGCAGACTATGTGCCCGAACAGTAGCGTGATGTGGAGGGATCGAGTAGAGGCGTACGACGATCAATTCAGTTGCCGTTGAGACGTTGTAAGCGATACATTGTTAACACAATCGTGTTGAAAATGTCGGGAGTGCGTAGAAACAATGCATCGACTCGGTTGCATGCTAACGTAGTAAAGAAATTTTTACATCGGTTTCCCGATTTAATATATGACGGTACCGTAGTGAAATGTTTAGTTTGTGAAACAACTTTATTAACTTGGAAAACAAGCCAGTGCCAAAGACATATAAATAGTGACAAACATAAATCGAATAATAGTGGACGCAGATCATGTAATAAATTTGTGTGTGATTTAACAATGATGTTAATTGCGACCAATATACCAATGCAGAAAGTGGAACACCCAATGTTTCGTCAGTTTTGGAAGAAATACAATCCTACGTGGAAATTACCAGCAAGAAGTACGCTACGGAATTACGTACCGTCAGTGCGTGAGAGAATTGTAAATTGTACGAAAAATACGGTAAAAAAAATTCCTGTGGTTAACATAGACGAAACTACAGATATTAAAAAACAGTCCATCCTAGCCATTCTAGTACGGACGCTGACTCCGCAAGGACCTTCTCCTCCTTATTTACTAACCTGTAAACGAATGCAATGGTGTACTGCCAGAGCGATATATGATGTATTAATAGAAACACTACACAAATTTGAGATTTTACCGAAGCAAGTGTTAATGTTAGTTACCGATGCTGCCAAGGTTATGTGTTCCACGGCAAACTTACTCAAAACGATTCAACCAAACCTGCTCCATGTCACATGTTTGCTTCACGCTTTACACCTTGTAACAAACACTATACGTACAACTTATCCTGATGTGGATCAACTGATAGGACAAGCGAAAGCGGTTTTTCTTAAATCTCCGAAACGGATTCGGCTATTTCATTCTCTGTGTCCTGATATACCCGAGCCGCCGCAACCAATTCTTATACGATGGGGTACTTGGTTAGAAGCAGCATTTTATTATTATAAACATTTTGAAAAAATTAAATCAGTGATTTTACAACTAGATGCCAAAGAAGCAGCTGCAATACGGCTCAGCCAGGTTCAATTTAACAATCCTCAAGTTGCAGCAAATTTAAAAATTATTTACGACAGTTACGTTCCAATACTGGACGCAATAAAAAATTTACAGAACACTGCGCTGTCCTTATCGGTCTCATTAGCAATTATTGACCACGTAAAACTAGTGCTGCATATCCTTGAAGATGAAAAAAGTGATTGTGTCCGTGAAAAATTTAACAGTGTATTAGATAAAAATGTAAATTTTACAAAATTAGGGCAACTTTTTACCAATACTGAAGATCCGTTGTACAGATACAAAGAGCGCTTTAACTATGCAAATATAACATCTCTCAACGTCGAACAATCCTTCTCTGTATATAAACATATATATACGTCGCTACGTACGAACCTTTCCGAGACTAATACAGAAACATATATTATGGTGCAGTTTTTTCATCGCGCACATCCGCATTTTTTTGCAACAATGTAAACATGTTGGGTAAGTTATTTATGTTTTTTCTTAACGTTTTGTATAGGGATTCGATATATTTATTTTTAAGTAAGCCCACTGTTATTCTGCTAAACTCTCCACGCAACGCCACTGCTGGGGCACATAGTCTGCCGTCTTTAGTCATTAATGAAGTATTTTTGTCTTGATGTAGTATTTCATTATTATTATTATTATTATTAAATACATTTAGAATATGTAGTGTTTCCAAAAAAACAGTTGCTAGTTTGCAGTTGGTACTTTTTAAATAATAAAAAAAATTCCTTCCTGTTAGAAATATAAAAATGTCTATAACATCAGCATTAAGTTAATTTATGGAAAGCAACTATAAAGACATTACTTTATAGAATATATTTAACAATAAAATAAATACGCTAATATGAAGAATAATGTTTGTAATATATGATAAATATTTATATAATTTTCTGTTCTTGAACTTTAATACATATTAATTTGAATGACATAATAGTACATAAAATTTTAAATAGCTCTCTGTTTTGATGAACTTTATAAACGTTTCTTAATTTGGTAATGGCATGTAAGTACCTACGTACATCTCAATTACAGCTTGTTCATTTAATATCCGTTCAATTTGCGTAACATAAGTGAAACGCGAATTCAGGAACATTCAATTAGATATTTGCTGGAAAAATATATCAGTTTGACATGCAATGCAATGAATTAACATTTAAAAGAAACATGAGGTTAAAATAACTTTTTTTGACGCCTTCCATTTGCTTTGGCAACGTCAAAAGAGGTCAAAACATATAGCAATTACCTAGTCATAATTTTGCAACATTTTATTGAGATATATTTATTGAATAAAGCTTGCCAAGCTCATAAGTGTATATGTGTGTATTGTATTTATGTTATTTCGTACAGAATGAGTCCTATGCAAAAATGACTATTAAAGCTATTTTAATGACCCAAATAAAATACTTTACTTATAATAGTAATTATAATAAAATATAAATTTAACAATATATTTACAAATGAATATAAAGCATTTGGTACATTTTATTACAACAACACTTTACGATATTATGCATTCTTGTTTTGCTTTTATTATCCGCTTCAACTATATTCGTTTATTCCTATATTCGTTTATCGTGATTTTTAAGATACAAATCTATTTAAATATAAGGATCAGTTCTTTCATAAAAGAACACATTTCAAGGTGTTATTAGAGTTACATCCAGAATTCTTTAGATAACATAATCATGGTATCTGAACATACTCAATGTAATTTGTTTTTGAAACGAATTTTTTATTTATTATTTTTGAAATCCTAAAAATGATTATTGAGCTTCTAAGTCCTAATTACTATGTAGATATAATTTAAAAAAGTTTTAAAATATTAGGCAAGTATAATATACGCCGTTCACGATTTGAAGAGGTGCACCTCATCAATGATGTCAAAACAATGTTGCGAAATCATTTGCAAAATCGATTTGTTTACATTGTCAAACTTACAATATTTATGTTATAAATGCAATACGTAATACCAAATTATAACAAAATACAAAGACGATTTTACTTTTCTCACAGCTGATAAAGACAGCAACGGTCCATTATCGCGTTCTGCTTCGCATTTTGCAATCGCGGATGCAACAAATCGCTTACATTGGCTGCAAAACGCTTTCGGCATTGCAAACCAAGAGTAACCAAACAGACGCAAAATATGACAGAACGATATGTATCAACACTGAACATTCGCACCAACACAAATATGCATTCGCAATTCCGAAAATTCTGTTAATGACGGGCACGTCTTCGAATCGTGAACGGCGTATAATAATAGTTCAAGGTGCTACCCAGAAATTCCCGGAATGTGAAAAAAAGGAGAATAGATTGTTTTTACAACTTATTCACTACCATCCCTTTCAAAGTACTCTCCTTCCGCATGAATATACCGAGCCTAGTGACTCGTCCATGATTGGAAGCAGTGTTGGAAATCTTCGCGTGTTAACGTGTTCAACACTGCCTGCGATTTGTCTGGATTTTCTCAATCGTCTCAAAACGGCGCCTCTCGAGCTTTAGTTTTAACTTTGCATACAGAAAGAATCCACAATAAGTGGTGCATTGTCATGGCATAGGATTCAGAAATGATTGCGCCAATGGCAGCCCGCTTGCGTCGAATGTTTTCTCTTAGTCTCCGAAGAACATCGCAATAAAAATCCTCCATTAGCTGTTTCACCTGGTGGAAGAAATTCTTCGTGCACGATGTCATCAGCGTCAAAGAAGTAAATCAACATCGACTTGACCTTGCTTCGAATCTGTCGTGTTTTCTTCGGTCGTGGTGACGATGGCGTATTCCACTGCGACTACTGCTGCTTCCTTTCAGGATCACACCCGTGCACCCATGATTCGTCTCCAGTAATAATTTTGATTTTGAAATTAACATCCCTTTCGGCAGTTTCTTTCGGTTCTATGCACACATGAGCACGGTAGCGCTTTTGTTCAATGCTGAATCATCTTAGCACAAACTTCGCAGCAATACGCCGCATGTTGAGTTCGTCGGGCAGAATACACTGACAAATGCCGTACGACAAGCCGAAATGTTACAAATGTCTGGATTTTTTTCCTTCGGTCTTGCAGGATAGCATCGTGCGCTTTTGCCAAATTTTGTGTCGTGTTTTCCATCGATGGACCACCGGAACGCTCATTATTGTCAACCGAAACACGTCTATTTTTAAAACGATTGTACAGTTGCGGCCCCTACAAACTCAAACACCGACTTTTGACACATTAAAAATTTAAAAAAATTGTAGTGTGTAAAGTTGACTTTTATCCGATATGGTTATCTCAGTATCAGTTTATTGTAGGTCAGAAGCGTACACAATTTTTAAAATGCCTCAATTAAACGAACTACAAAAGTCGATAATTAGAACTAGGCTAGAGCGCGGCATGAACATTAGGCACATCGCAAATGAAATAAACGTTGATAAAAACATGATACTTTTGGCAAAACGAAAAATTATTAGAAGAAAGCAACAACGTAGGCATTTTACTAATCTTACGAGATGATCTTCCAATGTTGTAAACTATTTCAGAGCTGCAGAGAATATTCATTCGTGATTAAGATATACGTTTAGTTAATTTTCTAAGGAAGCACCATTTTAGTACCGCAATAAGAGCAAAAGTGGAAATCAATTTTCCTGGTTCCATAAGAATCAGTTGAAGAAAAATAAAAAGAGTGAACTACGAAATCGAGCCAAGAGCTGCCAATAAGATATTTTTGTCAGTAGCAAATAAAGAGGAAAGACTACGGTTCACCTTTCAACATGTAAACAATAATGTCAACTTTTGGGGAAACGTAGTCTTTTCAGATCAAAAAAACTTTTCAATCATGCGGTAATGGACGTGTTCATGTTTATAGACCATTTGGTGAAAGATTTTTTGAACAATATGTTCATATAATTATGCGCAGTGTTTGCCTGAATGTTTGGGGATGGATAATAGGTAACGGTTTGGGGATGGGTGAGTTATGTAGAGCTGAGGATGTTTGCGGTATAACCATGGTTATATCATGTAACCATAGTAAATTACTATGGTTACATGATATAACCATGGTTATACCGCAAACATCCTCAGCTCTAGTTATGTGTTATAGTGGAAAAACGATTGACAGCTTTAGTTTATAGTGATATTCTGGAGCAAGCAATGTTATCTTCAGTGCTACCCGCTTTTGGAAATAATTTTGTATTCCAACAGGATAATTGTCTAATTCATACGGTGCATCTAACAAGAGATTTTTTACAAGCTAATGAATTAACCACATTAGACTGGCCAACGACAAGCTTAGACCTCAAACTCATGGACTCATTGACCCTAGAAATTAATAATAAGATGATCTTGCCTCAAAGCCGTCATGAATTGATTCAAAGTTTTCGGATACATGGGGGCAAATATCTGCGGACTGTGTATAACGCACAGCTTCGCCAATGCCGAGGAGACTCCAAATGGTCATAGATGCTAACGATTCTACAATAAAATATTAACTTCATTGTATTTGAATTTTTCTGTTTTTAAAATTTTTCTATTTTTAAATTTTTTTATTTTGTACGCCACTGACTTTCTTTCAGTTGGGTAGAATTTTATAAACTTAAATTTTAGGACCATGTTACAAAGCCAACATATATTATTTGTCACGATGTCTGAGTTTGTAGGGACCACAGCTGTTACCACGCATAAGTTTGCGTCTGGCCTAAAGCATCCTCACCAAATGCTTATTTAACCATTTTCAGAGTTTCCACTCTCGCTTTAACAAGTTTGAAGCAGGATTTGATGCACGTTTTTTACTGTTCTACATCAGACATTATAGTGATACAGAATAAGTCAAACACAACTCTACAAATATAAACACAAAAACTGCTTGTCACCACCTAGCTAAATACCGTGTGTCAGACTGACTTAGTATAGATCTAGCGCTATAGAGCTGTATTACCGTTCCTTCGCGCACTACATTCAAATCCCGAGAATTTCTGGGTAGTATCTATACCGATAGGTCCAACCCGCTACGGGACATACGCAACAATATACGTATGGAACGGAATGCGATGTGGCAACGTATGTACGATGCCACTCCGCGTGCGCATACATAAGTCCGATGATCGAGAGCAATAGATTGCCCGTCATTCGTATCTAGCTGTGCAAACGTTAAGGTAGTTACTAGTTATCATGTCAGTGTATACAACCGCAGAGAAGGTACAAATAGTTTCGTGGTATCTTGCCGGTAATTCCTTTCGAACAACCGCTGATTTATTTAGTGTAGAGTACTTAAATCGGCCTATTCCTTCGCATTCGACGATTGAAAGGATCGTAAATGCGTTTAGGAAATATGGCTGTGTCGTCGGAAATTGCCGCAAATGCCAACAATTTGACGAACAGCCTCATATCCCTCTAATACCTGCCGATCGGGAGGAGAGAGACGTGAGGGTTTGTTCGTTAGTTGAAATGGGCGACCTTAGGTGTACACGGCAAATTGCAGACGAAATCGGTGTTAGTAGAACTACAGTAAAGCGGATTCTAAAACGCAACAAATATAAAAGTTACAAAGTTCGAAAGTGCCAGGAGATTTTTCCCGAGGACAATTTTGCAAGAATGGAGTTTTGTGAGTCCGTGATGGAAAAGACTAACGGGGACGAATATTTTATAGAAAATATTCTGTTTACCGACGAGTCTTCTTTTCCACGTCATGGCAAGCATAATTTCTCAGTCGTGCGATATTGGTCTCGAGAAAATAAACATCTAGCTCGTAATGTTAAAACTCAATACCCCGAAAAACTTAACGTTTGGGCGGGTATCTTGGGTGATAACATTATAGGGCCATTTGTTATCGACGGCAATTTGAATGCAGTAAAATATTTAGATTTGCTGCGAACACGAATTATTCCTGCTGTCCGTCAACTAAACGTCGATTTTGATGCAATTTGGTTTATGCAAGACGGTTGTCCCGCGCATAACAGCAGATTAGCAAGAGAGTTTTTACAAAACACTTTTCCTAATCGTGTTATTTCCGGAAGGGGTACGATAATATGGCCACCTCAATCCCCCGACCTCAATTCCTGCGATTTTTTTCTGTGGGGTCATGTCAAAGAAAATCTTTACGGTCTTCTAACAATACCGAACTTGCAACAGTTGCAAGTTCAACTGTTTAGAATTTTCGAGACAATAACCCCTAGAAATCTCGAGGGAGTGAGGCGGGAGTTTTACAATAGGCTCGGCTATTGTTTGGGGAGAGAGGGCGGTATTTTCGAATCCTATATTTAGTGACTTTCTTAGAATTAAAATTTATTTTGCAGAATTATTGATTTTTTTACTTTTATCTTTTAGAAAACGTTATTGTTTTTGTATTACTTAAAATTACTTTTCCGTAGCAGCTAAGAATACAATAATAATAACTTGGAGATATAACGACCTTATTATATCTGAAACAAATGGGCAAATTACGTATACAGAACGAATATGCAAACGACTATATCCTTGCGCGGTTTAAGTCTTACTAAATTCATAACTCTGCAATGTATGGTAATGTAAGCTACCCCGCGTAGTGGGGATTCGCTGTTGCCACTTATTGCCGGGTATGGCCCGTTGAGAGCTGGTCTTATGTGTAAGTCTGTTTCACCCAAACTTCGAAGTATTGGGTCTTATGGAGAATAGCCTCTCTTATTAACTTATAGCGATGCTCATATAACTATCTTTTTTTAACAGTAAGTACGATGTTGCATTTATTTTGGCGCACTTTGTCTCTAGGGGAAAATTTTTATTTTGTGTTTGTTATATACTCCCTGTCACTTGAAATTTTCGATCTGTCATCTTTTGTGTATATTTCGTTTTGTTTGATTGTAAATGTCTCATATTTATAAAATAATCCAAAATAAAATTACATTATTGAATTTTAAAAAAATGTCGAAACGATTTTGTTTAATTTATGCACATCTACCTATTTTTGCATTAATGATTTTAACTAAATTGAACGTCGTGTAAATACAGATTTAAGACGAGAGTTTTCTAACCTAAAAGGTAAACAACATGCATTTTGAATGTCAAATCGATAAATCAATATCTTACGTATAGCCAATCTATAAATGAAATAACCCTATTGTTAGAAATTAGGCAACAACAAATGCAATCTCCATAAGAGCAATACTTCGAAGTTTGGGTGACATAGACTATAGTATATATAGACAGAGCAACATACATATTAAAACATTTTTGAGTAATAACTAACTACAGACTTTACAAAAACATTATACGCAGTTGCATATTTAAAGAACTCGCTGGTACTACACAGAGTTCGATCAATTAAAATATTACAACATATAGAATTTATTGTGTCGTCTAATAGGTATGCTGTCTAAAAAAACTTAAGATATTGAATCTCTTTAAAAAGAATTCAGCACCGATTATTCACAGAGATTTAAATAATCAATAACTTTTTCATAAGTGTTTGAGCAAAAAGAACTTTATTAAAGATCACTTGATACTCGCATATTCTAAAGCTATAAAACATTTCACAGCTTCGAACGGGGTTCTCAAACTTTTCACGAATCACCTAACTCTAATTTGGTAAATTTTATTTTCGAACCTCCATCGCAAGATGATGGACTCTTTTTCGTTGTTACTTAGGGCTCCAAGAATGTCCCCTATATTAGTAGGGTTCTTATCTACTGTAGTTCAGAATAGTCTTCCATAAAATTCCTTCAAATATTTTAGCCAAGCACATGACAGTAATATTTTATATTATTAATAAAATTATCATTTACTTTAGCTTAGGTATCTACAAAATTTTACAAATTGTGAAAAGACTGCAGGTTTGCGTTCGAAACACTATTACTCATCATTTTATATTACTTTATAAATGACTTGTTATTTGAAATAATTGACAATATTTGCGCCCACATAGATACCAGATTTAAGAACACCCTTAAATTTCTAGACTTAGTTAATTTTTGCGATAAAACCACAGTTTCTGAAGAAGCCTTTGAATCGCTCAAACAAAATTATCCACAATATTTTGACATTCCTGCATTACATTCCGAATTCACAGTGTTTTACAACACCTCGAAAAGGCTTAAATAAAACGAGTGCTAGTGACTTATGGAAATCTCTTAAAGACTTCAGACTAGATCGTGCTTGTCCCGAAATTCTTAAACTATGTGAATGAACTATCCCCGCCACTAGTACGTTTACAGAACGTTCCTTTTCGGCGTTTAAACGAATAAAGAATTTAGTTAGCAATTCTACAGGACACAAAAGACTTTCTGCTTTGGAATTAATACCAATTGAAAAGGAATTAGTGCGAAAATATTCTTGGCAAAAATGTTTTTATGATAACGTCATAAATGAGTTTGCAAAAGAAAACAGACGTACTTCATTTTAAGTAAGGTGGCATTCCATTGTAGTTTGTAACAAACTTTATTTCTATTGCGCCTCCGCCAAAAATTTTTTTTCTTAGGCATTATTTTACTAATATAGCTTCCCTTTTTTGTGAGGTTCTGAAACGCCACTGGTACACGTATTTTTTATTTATACCGATTACGTGCTAACGAAAGATAAACATATTCAACTTTATATTTTGTTACAAATCTAGGGGAAATGATGTGTATTAGTGGAGTAGAAGAATTTCGACAACCCAATATTTTCAAAATCTTCAGCCATCATTTTAATTTATTATCAGGGACTGATAATACTCATGGAGACAGAACCTACTACACCAGGATAACTTCTTGTATAATCACACAAACAATACCTTTTAATTTTTAATTTTGACAGATTGCAAGCGCTTTTACTTTTACGTCATGTTATATTCTTGAACGCTATCAATAAAAATTATGGATATGAATGTGTTAAATTTACGTTTTGTTTATGATTATTTTCAATGTGAACAAGGAGTAACGACCCAACGAGAGGGTCAAGGAAGATAGACTTCACCAGAACTAATAGCAAAAGAAAACTAACTAATCATAAACAATAAAGAGACAAATGGTAGAGGACACACCTCTAGAAAGTATAGAAAATTTGCTGACTAGTTTGCGAGCACTATCTTAAATAACGGAGAAACAACGACATACGTCTAAGAAAGAATTGACAAGGCAAGAAAGGTGCTGAAAGTATGAAAAAAATATGAGACCCAAAAAATTTAAGCTTGTCCACCAAAATAAAAATTCAAACATTTGTCTTAGGTATCGCAGAAATACATTGAAAGTATACTGACACGAGAAAATTCCCAATATAGTAAAAAAATGGATAAGACAAACTCAAAAGTTAAAAGAAGGAAGCAGAAATTTTTCGATAGTGTCTTATGAGAAACCATTAATACCCCTACTCATACAGCCTTCGCTACGAAAAAGGGGTAAAAGGTAGATTCCCTACCACCTAGATGAAAATAATTACAGAGGAAAGTAAGAAATCCATCTCTCAGTTAAGAAATATTGCACATCATATAATAAAATGAAAAACAATAATCGGAATAGTTTAAAAAAAAAACAAAAATATTTACAAAAGCTTGACAAAAATCATTTTATGTATTCGAAATAATCTTTAGCAGAAATACGACGGTTTGGACATTCAAGAAGTACATCAAATAACTTTCTTGTATCGCTGATTATAATGGTATCAAGATGCACTGCGAATGTCTTAAATTCATGCAAAACTGTTTCTAAATCGCTAAATCGCATGAAGTGTGTAACTTCGTCTCGTTTGGTAATATTCGCGAGCTTAAGAAAATGATTTCGACGAATTAAACACTATACTTTTTCTACGACCTCGCCTATGGCATTATAACAAACTTAAAAAAAATCTTGTAAACAAATACTTACTTTATTTTCAATTAAAAATTACAAGACTATAGACCATATTTAAATTAGTTATGATTTAAACATTGATACATAGAATATGTAGATGGTTTCAAATTTTCCCACAATTTTGCAAAATATACAAACAGTACAATTTCCGAATATGTATTTACGCTATTACCAGCCCCCTCTATTCAATGAATTTTACATAAACTTTTTCATACCTCTTTCTCGATTTTTCTCGTAATAAGTCCTCATAGGTTTTCTCAAATTGATTTACTTTTTCTGGTGGTGTATTGGGAATATCTAAATCACTGTCTGAATCAGAAATCATGATAAAGCTACAAACCACACAAACTGACGTGATTTGAAAATGACGCGATATAGCAACAGCAGGCAACTACACGCAAGTGAAAATTAGTAGGTAATTTTCGTCACTAGGGACGGAAGTTAACGTAATGGGATTTTCTTTCACTAGTGACGGAAATTCAATTTTTGCTGAAGGATAAGGTGACGAAAAATGTCGTTTTATAAAGGGTCGCAGAAAAAAATTAATTTTTGGTTAAAAAATCAGTAACAATTAACAAATGTTTGCAGTTTATGATATTCAGAGCAAACATGACAAATACGGACAACTAAAATAAAATAATCGTCGTGAAATTGTTCATTTCTTCCAAAGAGAGTTTTTTATGTCTTTCATCCACAGACCGCCGTTCAATAACTTGGCACTTGATTTCAAAATTTTATTGACAACACTACGTCTCATTGCCAGTTACAATCTTTTTTATTTAAAAAGTTTTCATCTTTTCCAGCTTTTCCAATAATATCTTTGCAATGCCAAATTTGGTACGATTTTTTGTTATACATCAATCGAGGTGGAACACACTTTAAATTTAACTTGTGAAGCCTTTTTCAGTTTTTCGGTCCATTTTTATTACTCTTATTGAAAATTTTTTCGAAATTTTAACGAAATTACATACTTTTTCGACATTTTCTTCCATCGTTTCAATTGATCAACCTAAATCTTTATGCTATTTGTGTGCTTGTGTTCAAGATTTTGAGTTCTTATGTACAATAAATATTTATTTTTTGTTTTTTTCGAATTTTTCAGCCAAGGTATGCAAGCTATTGTCACTTACATGCGTTCTTGGCTTCTGGTAGACGGAATGTTATGACATTTTTATAGTTTAATTAGAAAGGTCGACATTTCATAAATAAATTTAAACCAACAGATGTCGCTACCAATTTAATTATATAGAGTTACTCTGATTATTTTCGGGACAGAGGGTTCGTAAAAGTTAAAATATTCATTTAGTTATATGAGGTATCGCAAGCGAATTTCAGGTTCAATATAAAGTATTGCTTCTAATATGAATAAATAAACAAATAAAATAATTTTATATGGTATTTAGCAGCAACAAGATTTTGCGCTTGGCAATAAATAGGAACAAGCAATTCTTCAATCATTTTTTGCATAGGTTAAGCTTTAATTTTATAAATGGCTTTACTTAATATAACTTCTATTATAATTAAGGTAACGAAGTTTCCTAATGCTATTTGAAACTTGTCCAACAAGTATTGAGTCAAAGATTTGCCAAAAACAAATTTTATAATATCGATATCTTCAAAATAGTACTATTTAATGGTTAAAACGATTTCAGTTCTTGAAAGGAAACCTAGATGTTAACAAATTGTTGATATTATTATAAAATACATTTATACACTGTTTTAAAGACGCTAATAGAAAAATATTACTTCCGTTAGTGGTTTCTTTTCAAAGTAAAAATAAACATCGTAAGTAGTTTATAATTTTTAAGGAAATTAGGTATGTTAATAATCCATGAGTTTAACTAGTTTATTAAATTTTAGTATAAATTATATGTCTAAGAACCGTTAAACGTTTATAGTTTAATTTAAATTAAAATGCCTCTATCCATATAATAACTAAAGTACAAAAGATTTGTCTATAATTTCAACAATGTAATTAAGTCATTGATGGCACGTTCCAGACATAGCTCTTGTTTGTTTCAATGTTACTGTTTAATACACATGCAATTCGTCGGTTCCCTACTGCTAGTGCCATACTATACACCGAAGGTGGAAGAAAATACACGCAAGTGGCTGAGACTACAACCGATCCAGTTTGGCAGTACGCCCAAAAGCAGCGTCACTTACAGGTAGGAACCGAGCTTATAAAAGCACGAGCAATTTTAAACGTTTGCCCGTACGTTCTGCAGCTTAGTCTAAGTCGCCGCTATCTATCCATGGGGGCTTAGGCCTCGCGTAGTTTTTTTCAATTGTTTTCGTGTGATACCAAGTGATATACCATTGGGACCACTAAGTTGTGATAGCGGTAAGTTTAGTGACAGTGTGTTTAGTGGAATCCCCTAAAAATCAAATGGATTCTAAAACGAAGGAGTATCATATTTACGTGCGCAAACTGACGAATTTCGAGATCGAATTATAATGACAACATCAACAAACAAGTGCGCCATTTTAATAGATAATATTATACAAAATTAGTTGTCTTTCTTATTACTTGTTTTATCAACGATCTAAACAAAATCATCCTACGCAAAAATACCGTTACATAAGTTTTCCGTAAAAAATAGCGGTCCGCCGCGTCTATTTACGTCCGTCGGTTTTTGCGAGTTGTCATATGAGCTATCTTTATGTGGTTCACTCGATTGGCCTATTCGACACCCTTGCCAAAATAATTAGGAAAATCTTGTCTAGATGGTCTAAAATCGTTCGCTGGTGCTCTGGCATTGCGCCACGGATCTGGGCTGTACATTACACACGAGGACTCGTTTCGCATTGCGTGTACGCTCTCAAAATCATCTTAAAATAAAATCGCGCCAATCGCTTTATCAACTACTTTTCTCTCTATCCTTTTTTCATTCTCAGAGCGTCGTTAATATTGGGAACTCCTGGAGTTATTAATATGTAATTCAAATTTCCCGGTAAATCTCGCTGCGGGATCCCAGATCTATTGGTGCACCAATGAGGGACTTCCACATGAGTGGCTAGCTAATTGTGTCAAATTTCGAATATCTGACGCTAGTAGAACTGTCGTTTTGTGTAGAATGTTCCAGTAAAATTTGATGATGTTCCTCTAGTCAAAAAATTAACGAATGACATTAATTTTAGTCATAAAATAGAATTAAAGGTTAGATGTGTTTGTAGTGGTGTCCGCTTGGTTCCGCCACGTTCGTTTAAGCAGCTGGTGATAGTTCAGAAACGGTAGTAGTTGAAAAATGTATGTGCGGTGTAAAACTCTATGCGAAGTGGAATACATTAAAATATTCTGTTGATTAGTGTTTTGACATAGACATTATTTAAGTGCATTTTAGGAGAATTGTATTTAATTTAAATTTATTTTTTTATATATTAAACGGTGAGTGAGGGGCCATGTGCTGTTTAGGTTATTTTTTCTTTGTGATAACACGTCATTCATTATACACGTTTCGTTACGAAGCATAATTTATTGTAGAAAAAACAGGTCTTTTCTGTATAAGGTTTTTCAAAATATTGACATAAGCGACTCAGTCGAATCTCCTAATTACTCTTTTTCTGGTTTGGATCATAACCTATATTCGTCAATGTAAGATTACATACGTAAAATAAAACGTTATTTAAAAACAAAGACGCTAGATAACTACATATATAAATTTATTGAATTTTCGTCTTGTAAGTGCTCCTTTGATATTCAGTATACATATTTTCTGACAGTCATATTAATAAGTTAATTAAAAAAAATCCTAATTAAAAATTGTATTTACAGAACTGACTGTCGGACGCAATGGAGGACGCCCATACAAAGACAGTAGAAGAGGTAGTTGGTTACTTTAATGTTGATCGAGACCGTGGCTTATCACCTGACCAGGTTAAAAGAAATCAAGAAAAATATGGACCTAATGGTGAGTTATTAAACATGTTTTACATTAAACGAAAGATAAAGATGTATAGATCTTTGTTTATAATGAAGATTTTAACTATGACCATGTAATAGGTCTAAATTCTACAAAATAAGTTTAGTTACTACGTTAACACTGACTAACAGATTTTGTTTATATGCAATAGTTAAAATTGTGTATGCAAGTGTTGCTTTATAATTTCAACCGAAAAAGCATTATACTCTGAGTGTAGTTATATTTATTGCAGATGTGCACTTAAAATCTGAACTACACTAAGGAATACAAAGTTAGTATCTAGCAGTTTCAAAATATGCCTTGTAATTCAAATCTATTGTTTAATTTTTTGGGAAGATGAGTCAGTGAACATTAGCTCATAATTCTTTTAATTATAAAAAACATTTAAAAAGCTTTTTAATTTATAGATTTTTTTTATTACATATTCTAAATTTTTCTGGAAATATATCATAAAAAATATTTTTTATATTGAAAGGATTTTATGTAAATATTTTTTCCAGTCATCTGCTTATCAAAGATTAAATAAAAGTAATTTAGAAAACAACTGAAGGATACATATTAAAGGAAACAGTTTGTCTAGAATTTTGATTACCTTTTATTTTAATTACTATTTTGAATATTGTGGCTTTATATATTTAAATTTAATCAAATAAAGAAACGAAGTGCAAACAGTTTCATAATAGATTTTTCCAACTACAAATATATATGTATACATACATACATATAATATTGTGATAGATTCACATTTGATGCAGTAATAGGTATTGGTGTTAACAATTTCCCTATGAGAGATTATTTTGTTGGGAAACTGATCGATGCTCTACTTGAAAATGGTCTTTTATACAGTTTTTGCATTACATTTCTCCATTTGAGATGAGCTGCTAAGAGCTGAAAGCTTTTTATGGCAAAAGATAAACTCTTTTTTGCTAGGAACATTTTTCACATTTATTTTCAACAGTTTTCCAACTCTTTACAATTTCCCAGACCCATATATGTTTAATAATATTGTCGTCTATTAGGGTATTGTGTATTTGTGGTATATAATTTACTTTATACTGAAATTGCTTAATTTTTTGGTAAGATATTTACCTGCATAGGCCCTGTAGTTCATTCCCAATATACCAAAGATAACTACAGCAACACTGAATAACATTATAGTCATTAAAAATACATACGGTATTCCAAAGATATTTTTTGTAATAAAAACAGCAATCAACTTTCGTGATATAGAAAAGTTGTCAAATAGATATTGTTGAATATAATTTCATCTAATCTGTTTTCAAATTCTTTCAAGTAACATTGTAAATCATATCGATCTTTTAATGAAGTGAAAAATTGTAGCAAACCAGTTAGAAAAGTAATGCACTCCTCTAATTTAAAATGAAATTACGTAATAAAATATCAAGAATTTACGAATGTTTACTGAACGTATTTAATAGATTTTTTAAACTCTTACTAATTGCAAAAGAACGTACAGATGCTCTTTAAAGTTTGTTTGAATTATATGTGGCACAAATAGAACATGCAGTTTAAGTCTTCTACTTTTTCATACGGCACTGCACTCGTATGCGCTTTTTTATGATCGTTTAGTGCTACTTTTGCTAATATTTACATTGGATTTGCTTTTTGAATACTCCGCGTATAGAATTTTATACAATATTAGTATTGGAATTGTTTACTTATATGTATTAATATTTGCCGACATTTTGAAGAAATAGAACACATAATCACATATACGTAGATAGTATATCTGAAAGGTATTCCTAATATATTACATAATGTGGATTTAGTATGCACTTTATTATGAAATAAATGACTTATACTTATCAACCAAGCCTTGCGATATATCTTAACCAATAGTTCAGTTGATTCATTGAATAGAACCTTGATCGTGACATTATAAAATGTACAATAATTTCAAAATCGTTTCACAAATATAAAACTAGTATCTGTTATAAATTATTTTCTATTTATTTACGTCTCTGTACTTAAATTTGCTAGTATATTCCTAGCTTTATTTTTCCATCTTAAAAAGAATTGAAATTGCTTTATTTGTTCAAGAAATATTAAATTTTCAAGAAACTTATTTTATTGTTTTATGCAAATGTCTTCAACTATTCTTTAAACGACACTTCAGTCTATTTTAAATTTGTGGTTAAGTTTTTACAATATCATACACAATGCAAATGCAATTGCATTGCAACTTTCTGGGCAAACTTCATTCATAATTTTGAAAAAATCCTGTTTTATGAGATAAAAGACCAGTAAACTATAACTGCATATATTTTATTTATGTGAAACTACAACATTTTTACTGTACTATACATAGTACATTAGGCACATACACAGCCGTTAATACCAAATTAAGTAATTGTGTGATATTTCATAAACCATTTTGTATGTAGTCTTATATTACATCAGAACATCGGATCGTTGTTCTCTCGTGACAATGTTCGCAGCGCGTTTGTATTTCCTGAGGAATCGTCAGGTGGTCTAGTCGATCATAGATTTTTTCTTATTTTGAACTAGTAGAGAGGTAGAACTGACATATCAATGCAATATGCAATAAGTGGAAAGTGCCACTTTTTCCCTCGTATTGGTAGGCGGTATAGGCTAATATTTTGATCGGATCTGTCTATTCCTTCCATATTTCTGTTATATAAGTTGACTAGATAGGTAGCTATATCTATAAAAAAGAAAAACGGAATTGTGAGAACTTACTACACATTGTCTTCACAAATTACCTGAATGTTTCTGTATTCTTTTCGTGAGTACCTTTTTCTGAATGTTGAGCATATTTGTTGCTTTCAGTGAGAATCTTTTGAATCCAATCTTCATCGTAGAAGTTTTATTAAATCATCTCTAATCCATTGATAAACTTTCCTCATCTTTTTTTGCAGTACTTCTTGGCCTGTTAATTATTAAGATTTTCTGAATTTCTAACAAAGGTACATCATCTTCAGAGGAAAAGTCGTCGCCAATATCGTTTTCAAAAACTATTTCAGTTCGAACTTTTAGCTGTGATCCGGATAAATTACTTATGCTTATAATATCTTCATGGTCTGAACGTTTATTTGTTAGTAGTTCGGTAGTTGCATTATTAGGAGGAAAAATTGAAATCTCTTTTCTCTGTTCAGAAGCGGAGTTTTTCCGCTTCTGTTTCATCATGTTCCAACATAGTAAGCGCACCTTCAAGTGTAAAGCCTCTAAAGTAAAGAAAACGTTCATAGATATTAACTTCCCTAATGCACTATATATACAAAGACTTACCTATATAGTAGTACACCAAAAACATAATAACAGCTTAAAACTTGGATCGTTGTTTGTACGTAATAAATCATGCATGTATATAGAAATATGTTTGATATTACTTCTTACGCAAGCCATTTACATAAATTCTAAATAATTACATTTTAAATCGGATACCATACCATACCATTTTTTTAAATATATTCCTTTTAACACACTAAAATAACGATCTTTTATAGAACAATACACACTGCGTCTGTTCGTATCCACTATCAGATGTATATTGAACATAACGTATCGTATTATACAATGATAGTCCGTTGCCCGTTTGCATATTAAGACTTGTTAGAAATGGGCGACATATAGTACCTTAGGAATTAATGGCCTTGTTTGTATTTCCGAAAAAAATTTTCATTCAGAAGTTTGTCTTAAAAATGCTTATTTTATTCACTTCTTTCTTTCTTTGATAACTGGATGATAAGTAAAACGAAGGTATTCTGATGAAAGCGAAGTGTAACTATTCGGTTTTAATTTTCTTCATTAAGAAAAATTAACTTTATCTTCGAAAATTTCGACCATTTGTTGCCAGTGGAAATAGAATGCTTCGCTCTGCCTTAATAACTTTTGGATTATGGTAAGAGTGTTATTATGATGAATGCATCTATGCAGTAGTGTGCACTTATGATTCTGTAGTAAGATGAAACACGTGTCTGCGAATCTGGAGAGATACTTCCATACAAATATGAACCTGTATTGTGCTCTCCTCCACGCCTAATTGTTAAAAATATTTTTGTTTTAAACAAAATTTGGTGAGACTTTACCCACTCAAGTATGTTTATAATTACTTTGAAATAGAATGTATTTCTTTCTGAATACAGATGGTTTTTCATTGCCTCAATGTCTATTGATAATTCCTTTACTAGGAAAGAGAGTATGTTTCCTTCCTAATACAGATAAATCCTATTATAATCACCTTAACCTAGTTATTGAAAAACTACATGTAAAAGAAAAGTTAATATATTTTTCACACTACACTGGGCCGACAAAAATATTGGTTAACTAATCTTTTTAAATAGATTTGCCAAGAATGCAGTGGACTGACTATAGATTTGTTAGAATTTTCTTGTTTCATATATAGAACCAGTTCTCTCAAGGTTTTGTATCACGAGCGTTTACTTCGACTTCTATAAGGATGTCTCTGTCACTGAAAACCTGATCCTTTACATGGAGAATTTACAATATAGGAAGTTAAGAAATATCTTGTTAATACTACACAGTTTAATAAATATAGAGCTATTGATTTTCTTCAAGAATATTATAGAATTAAGAAATATTAGAATTAGTTATTTTTGAACTATTCGTGAACGTTTCCACTATATTTCAAACAAACAAACTTCATCTTTCGTAGTGTCGGCGAAAACAAGTTCTTCTAGTCTGGCTTGTAAGTTTCCGCGGTAGATGTCCACGATTTCTTTTGTGATTTCGCGCTGAAACCACGTCATTTTAGCATTGCTTCCTTCTTGACTGACGTTTCGTCCACTGTTGCAAGGAGCATATTCAGTACTGATACTACTGTTGCTGCAATGAAACTATTTCAGTTTCAGTGCAGATGGCCATTGCAACAGTCGGCCAAGAAGAAACCAGTGCCAAGGACGCGGCTCCAGCACGGAATCACAAAAGCAATCAAGTCCTTTTTTCATTGAAGCGTATAAGTAGGTACGAAATGTCATTTGAAATTTGGAGCGGCTATATTTTCATAAAATTAAGAAGTGCGAAGTGGGAAATTAAAAAATTAAAATATTTGGTAAATTTTGCAAAATATTAGCTTTCTGTTTGCTTGACAACCGACTGGAATATTCTAACAATTGTATAACAAATCTTATTCGTGCATTTATTTGTTATGTTTAGTACATTATTGATCATCTGTAATAATGGACATATATGTATTGCAACTTCTTTCAAGAAAATTAAAATAATGACGAAATTCTTGATCTAAGTTTTTTTACTGATGAAGTATGGCTTCGTTTAAGCGAGTTTGTAAATAAACAAAATTACAGAACATGGTCTGTGAACAATCCAAACAATCATATCGAAGTTGGAGTATTGCTAGCTGTATCTCGTCGTAGAAAAATAGGGCTAATATTTTTTTACAATAACATTAATAGCCAACGATACCGAGAATAGTTATTAACACAATTTTTAACTCATGTGGAACGAGACGAATTCAATGGGTGTTACTTCCAGCAAGATGAGGCTACTGCACATACAACCCGTGAAAATTTAGCGCTTTTAGAATATTACTTCCCTCATTGAGTTATAGGCAGAGGTGTTTGGCTAGCAAAGTCACCAGATCTAACTCCGTTAGATTTTTCTATTTTCGGCTTGCTAAAAAATGAATGACGAGAATGAATAACTTAAATGATGAATACAGTTACAATTAATTGTAATGAAATAACACTAAATATATTGCAGAATATTTTTGACAATACGAAACGTCGTATTGCATTATGCATTCAACAAAATGGTGACCATTTTGAATACTTGTTATAAATTATATAAATTAAAATTTCTACAAATTAGTCATTTACATTGGTTGTTGGTTAATATCCCGTCTTATTAAATAAATTAATAATCTAATTGTATTTGTTATTAATTTCATCACCATATCTCTCGATGATAAATTTTGACAGTAACAGGTAGATAACCTTCACATTATTTAATCTATATCCGCATTTCAAGAATCCAGATAATCATAATTTATAGGAGAAATTTATGGACAACTAGATGTAGTTCTTTTTGAAACAGGTTGTATGAAAATACAAATAATAAAGTAGATAACAAAAGCCTGATTCCTGTAGTATATTAATATTTATCTACATAACATGTTGAAACTATTTTATTTAAAAAACATTGATAATTTATATTACGCTTCTAAAAGCCTATAATTACACTACATCAAAAATTAATCGAACTATTTCAGTTTAATATCTTTCTTTTTATTTGAAAACCTTAAAGAGATAGTAAACAGAAAATTCAAAAGAGCAAATACAAGGTCTTCATGTTTCGGAAGAGGATTTATGATCTACTTCAATTACAGTTTAGAAAATAGGCCAAATATTATCCAGAAATAGTTTCAGCTCCTTGAAGAGTTCTATATTTCATGCACATTTCTAAACGCCTACAAATGCAATCAAATTATTACTATCTAGTGCAGTATGTGTATATAATATTAATTTCATTCTTTATAACGAAATAAAACAAAACAGTTTTTTCACAAAAATACTTTTAATAAACTAAATGTACATCTCTGCACACATCATCAGTAGTACTCATTCTTTATATTGAACTTTATTCGCTTAAGTAAAGAAAATTAAAAAGAATCATTTTATTAATACGCAAAATTAATTACTTTTCTGGGTACCTATTGCCATTTTCTTTATCTGGATGATGATAAAATCACAATTTCCTGTTTCTACTGATATAAGCAAGTTCAGGCATTTAATTTTATTAATTTAGTTTTGCATTTGGACATTTACGTTTTATTAGCGTATACAGTATAACTGGTGTATTTATATACTTTTCTATTAATTTGGGATTTTTGGATTATTCCATTTAAACGTACATAGTTTTATAAACAGTAATTTATTAAAATAAATTTGCCTCAATTAGCGATATTACATATATTTTTATTACAAATTCATTTTATATTTCATAATTATAAAGTTAGATATGGGTGGTAATTAAATATTTGAATAAGATTTCTTGTAAGATTTTGTTTCATTTAAACCATTTAAAATAATTTTCTATCTCGACAGTATTATTATCTTTTGAAAAGAAAAATTAAAAAAAAATCAATTACACTATTTTGTTTATTAACATTTCTAAAAAATAATATGAAAGTATAAAATTAAACTGTTTAAAAATGTTGACATAGAGCGGCTCTTTTGAAGCAGTATTAGGTGTTCTACTTTATTTATAGTCAGTTACGCCAAGTTTCTAGCAAGATGTTTAGTATTTGATATTCCAATACCTCTGGGCCGAAAATTTTAAATTAAGCATTTTCTATAATACTTTAAACTTTACGAATCTGTAATTATTTTATTTTCGTTTCAGAAGAGAACTATGATGTAGGTTTGTAAAAATTGCAAGCAATAAAAATATCCATAATTTGTCTTGTTAAAATTTACTTTTTTTAACCAAACTTTGGCATTCACAAACCTTGGAAAGCTTAATGAATTTTTTAAATATCCTTTTTCTTATAGATTTTCTTAAGTGGTCTTTATATGTAAATGACTATTACCAATTTCGTTACGTCTTGCCTGTTCTATTTGTTTTGTTAACTACGGTAGCTTTGTATACTTTCCATATTTGATTACTTACTACCCTCGCATTCCGCAGATCGCAGATCCGCGCATTTCAGGTTTTAATAAGTCATAATTCAACCTCTGTCGAGCTAATCCAATTAACTTGATTTTAATCGTTCCTATGCTTCGTACTTTTTGTATTAATGTACGTTCTTCATGTCATGGTGAAAATGTCTTCCTGATTACTTATAGGTGATAATAGTAGTATTTAAATGTACATGTTTTCTAAAAGAGGTCAGGAAAATTATCTAATTAACAGAGAGCGGATTGAAGCGATTGAATGACCAATTGCCCCGATAAAACGTTGTGGCGGTATCCGATATAGTATGCATGTTATAACAGCCCCACTATTTGCTTGCTCGATTGCATTCGTCGAGCAGATGTTGTTATTTCAGTCGTTATTGTGTCTATTCATTCATAACTTCTATTTTACAGTAACGTGTAAGACGGAATATACATTTATATATTATTTCGTTATATCCGCTAATTTCCAAAGTGTATTCTCGTGTTTACATGCTGTTATACATTCATATACATAACGTGTGTTCATTTGAAAAGTCAATCTAGGTTACTTTGAAATTTTGATAGAATAAGACGCATATATATTAGTATGTGTTTGTTGTTCCGTAAACATAAATCCAAATGACATTTGATAATGTCAATCACATTTGTTATTTATTTGTATGTATGAAACTGTCAGAATATACGACTTCGTAGGTTAAGTAGTAAATTTTAATTTACGACATACTTCAAAATGTTCTCAGTAAATCACATGCTACTAGATTGACTTTTCAAATGAACACGCGTTATATATATTTATTGTTCTTGAGATAGTATATTTTCTATTCTCTATAAGGGATTGCTTCTGGTTTCGTTTCTTTCAGTGCTATTTGGTTACAACGTTTAGTATTTTCATAAATCCGTTTTATATTGAATATTTATCCTATAATTTTTTATAAATATTAAGTTTAATTTATGGAATTAACGGACACAGAAAATACATAGTTTTGAGGTTTGTTTTTTGTAAATTTTTTTTACTGAAAATTCGATACGCAGTTCGCTTGTCAGCATTACTTTTGTTTCAGCAGTGGTTGCTGCCGGTTACCAAATCGTTTATTACATTCGCTCTGTTGTACATTGATACATATTAACTGCATGTGTAGGTATGTGCCACTTATTCAGTGACCACACCTATCAAATTGTTCGAAACTCACTGGTTGCTTACAGAAACAAACCTATTGCGAATACAAGGTAGATGCCTATGGGCTATAAATCATCAATCGCTCGAGTCCGCTCTCTTCTAATTAATCAGGAAGGTAATTATAGAAACTCAATAAGTTTCTTTTTCATATATTTAATTTTCCGTGACTCCTAATTCTTTAGCTCATTCTTAAAGAATTACGACAAAAACAAAATAAAAATCTTAACTTAATATCTACCATCTTGGATCTGATTATTTCGTATGAATTCGTTTTCCAGCTTTATTTTTTCAATTTTTAAATAGATAGTAATAAGGAACCATATTTTGACTAGAAGTTGTTATTAGAAAGCAGACTATTTCCACAAAATTAGTAACATTATACACATATCTCTTCAGTCATTGTGAAAAACGTATTGTGTATTAGTATTACATTTAGTCCAAACCCTCATTGAAAAATATTAATAAAATAAATGTTATTATTTTAATTAAAAGAATATATTTTCCTGAAAGGGTGCTATCCATGTTTACAAATACATTTGACAAATTTGTAAAGTAAAAGTTTTTGCTAGGAGCCTGCATTCGAAGGATTATCTATTTCTCTCAAATGTTTGCATTATTGAGTTAGAATATGTATTTCTTGAATACAAATTTGTTATTTTTATCAGCTTGAACACACTTTTGTTAATGACTAACAATGTTATAGATACTATTTTTTAAAACATCGGAAGATTTGAAGCTAATGAAGAATTCCACAGCGTTTTTGACAGTTTTCTCCTTAAAAAATTCCTTTACCTAATAGAATAGGCCTATTACCTGTGAGTTTTATTGACATTTTGCTTTAATGCTTTCACCATTGGGAAAGAAGGAAGAATCATTTATATTATGTGTATTCCATCAAATTGCTATCATCATTTGCTGTGGATGAAGTGGACTATGCTTTCGAGCATATTTTGGAACTTCGTTTTTATCTAACTATTGAGTACAATCCCCACTTTTGATCACATCTAACCAAGATTTCAGAACCATTCTGAGGATTACCTTCAAGACACCGCAGAAGTTTTCGAGACTGCATTGTACAGTCCGTTTGTGTACTATAGCCCCGCCATATCTCTGTTTATGTTATATGTTACAAGTTGTCACCGCCGCACTATTTCTATGTTTTAATTGATATCGTAGTATAATTTTCATTCATTAATAAAAAAAATTGTGAGTAAGTACATAATTGAATGAAATTACCGTTACTTTTGCCCAGTACAAACACCAACCCACTTCTAAACAAATTTCGGTATGTGTCACAAATATTGCGCACTATTTCTGCACGAAATGATCAATGAACTTATTCTATACAACTATTAAGATTCAGATCAGAATTCCTAGTTTTTGGATATTACCACTTTAAGGATCATATATTACATGCACTTGCTTTTAATCAAATTCTTTGAACAAAATTTGTTTGTAAAATAAGATGAGTCATTACTCATTACGTTTATGTTTTAGAATTAGTGCAGTGTTTTCGTGACGCATTTTTCCTGTTTCAATTAAGGACTCATTTCTACATAATAAATAAACTATCAAACGAAAAATAGTCGTTAAACTTGCATATTAACTTTTTAAGTAATTGTATTCAGCAATTTTTTTTACGTTTACCATAAAATTTTCAATAGCTTGAAATTTATATTTAGTTTATTTCACTTATTTTCGTTTGACATTTGGCATCCTGAATTTAGTTCCATAATTATTACCGCATTCCAGTAAAATCGTATCAATTAGAGATTTTTTAAAGATTTTCTTGTTAGTGTAAATTTTGATAAAGCCTTTGGTAATATCCATCTTAATCATAACGACTTTATCACCTTTCGTTTATTACAGTTTTCACATTCCTTTACATTGCTTACAGTGTGATTAACAGCTTTAATGCAATTATCATTGTGGACAATTATTTTATATACCTTAAGCACGTGTAATATCAACTAGCAAATAATTTGCATTTGCCTTCACGCAGGTAATTGTCTAATTAAAATTAATCTTTATATTATAAAATCTCAAAACTTCTTTCAAATGCATGTAAATATGTGTATACCTGTATACTTAATTATGTAAATATGTATGTATGTATGTAAATATATAATAAATGAAAAATCTACGCTGTTAGCGCGTATGTGGTGGTTTGTTCATCGACCAATCGTGTTTTACATGTTTCGTACTAATATGGGTAAACCACAAACTGATAGAGATACATACTACTTAGTTCATTATTGAAGAAAAAATAAAGATTCGTATACAAACCGTAGCGTAAAAATGAGTGGTCGTGTTGTAGAATAGTTTATTAATAGCAGAATTTATGCGAAAATTAAAGTGTTATGGGAATAATATAGAATTTGTAGTAAATACAAATACTTCTGAATGACACTAGACAGCTAAAATATTAGGAATAATCCTAGTGGGTTTGTGAACTACAGTTGATTTGAAGAAGTTAGTTCTAAATATTTTTCGCACAAAAGATTTTTACAAAGTTTTAAATTTTAAAAAGTGCATAAAAGAAAAGGTGAACTGTATTTATAACCTTAATGTAACAGAAGTTGATATTTTAATGTGATCCTGAACATATAATGGAAATTAGAGGGGTAACGATTTAAAAAATCAAACAAGGTTTCCAAATTCGTTTGCACAATTCGGTACCATGTTCTTTGTCTCTCGAACCAGAAGGGAAAATTATTGATTATTATATTAATTACTGATTACTAGAGCTGAGGATGTTTGCGGTATAACCATGGTTATATCATGTAACCATAGTAAATTACTATGGTTATATGATATAACCATGGTTATACCGCAAACATCCTCAGCTCTACTGATTACTGATAAATAATTGATCAGTAGTTCACCCTAGATTTGTTTGAGAAATTAGAATTCAGAATGAATTACTCAATGTAAATAACACAGAACCACAATATTTAGTTTTAACTGAATGCGTAAGGAGATTGGATTGAAAGTGATGGTAGCTACTTATACATGGTTATAATCTTAGTATTATCTTAATATTTTAATGTTTGTTTTCAATGCCAACTCGTGTAGTCGAATTTAATTTGCCGAATGTAGTTTGGTAAATATACTTTTGCGAAC
The DNA here is from genome assembly GCA_935421215.2 of Melolontha melolontha. Taxonomy (NCBI): domain Eukaryota; kingdom Metazoa; phylum Arthropoda; class Insecta; order Coleoptera; family Scarabaeidae; genus Melolontha; species Melolontha melolontha. The sequence continues at coordinate 101,335,346 of OW285239.1, read as the reverse complement.
GGGGATATTTTACTTTCACTTTCTCGCTGTGCACTCAAGCTAGCTTGGAGAAGTTTTAATGGATATGAGAAAATGTTAAACATTCGTGAGGTAATACTATGTTTTAAATTTATTAAAATATTTTTCCAAGTTTAAAATGTTTATTCAGTATCTTAAATTAAAATATATTTACTGACTTAATAATCATTGATTCACAATTTCCAGAATTTTCTTTTTAAACGTTTCTTTTTCTGGCTTGGCTGCTTATTGATTGTGTTTTTTTTTGCAATTTCTTTTTTTATACTTCACATTTCATGCATTTAACTTCCTGGTTGTTAGGATAATAAAAAATTCGTTAAAAATCACACCTATCCCGGAATGTGTGGATATATTTCGCTCTGATTATGGAGCTCGTCAACACACAGTATCCTGGACAGATATGATTTTTCACTTCTATACTTCGTGTATAGTATATAGTTAATTTAAACTAATGTAATGACTATTAAATTTCACTTTACATGCAAATGTCGCCTAATGTGTTGCGTTGATTTCTACATTTCGACAAATTAAGTTTGTACCAATATGCAGAAACGTTACTGGTACAAACTTTCAATTTTTCTGTTTTACAATAATAGTATGTCGTGTATTCATCGATAACACTAATTTATCCCGGTCGAAGCTTAGTATTTCTAATATAATTACCGATATAAAATATATAGACAATGCTAGAAATGCAAATAATTAAGAAAATACAATAACAAGTTATCCTTAATTTATATGATTAACTAATTAACGTTTTAATGTAGATACATACAGCAATACCCTGATATTAAAATTATATAGGTACTAAAAAATTACATACCATACAGTGTCTTCCTAAATTAGTTATATAGAAATAACATTTAATTGTGAAAAAAATATAAATTTGATTGAACTTAATAATAAAGAGAACGATTCAGTAAAACATCTAGTTTTATTTACAATTGTTCAATATGGTTTGCCCATGTAACACGGCAGATATCTAATATCTAAGCGAATTCGCCCCAAATTTTACGTATCATATCACGGTTAATGTTTGCAACTGCTTCTGTTGTCAGAACTCGCAATTCATTTAAACTTGCGGGAAGATGTGGAACATAAACTTTGTCTATAACGTAGTCCCACAGACAGAAATCTAATGCCGTCAGATTGGGTAATCTCGGCGGTCAAGCTATGGTTCCACTACGTCCAACCCTAGGCGCAGTAAGAGTAACTTCGTGATGGAAATACTGAGTTGCACCATCCTCTTGAAAAATAAATTGTATGTTCATGTCTTCTTGCATTTGTGCATGAGAACATTTTTCAACATATCAGTTTCTTAGTTACAGTTTTCTCGATAAAAAAGGATGCACCGTTGAGTAGAATCTAAGTGCACACATTTAATTTAGCGAATCTCTTACATGTTTGACTATCCCAATAATGGCTTTGAGACACCCTATATTTGTACATTATGGCGGTTTACTTTTCCACCTACATGGAATATAGCCTCGTCACTGAACACAATTTGATCAAGACAATTTTTATCAATCTCCATTCTGTTAAACATTTCAACACAAAATTCAAATCTTTCTTTATCAGTATCACTTAAAGCTGTATTCTGTATGGTTTAAATCTTAAGATTCTCTACACTGTTGGGAGGCGAATGTTTGGTTCTAAGCTGGCACCTGGAAGTGATTTTTTTAGGACTTCGAACGTAGGCCTCGCGCACTTGTTCGATTGTCTCTTCTACAACTCGAGGCTTACCCTGAATTTTTCCCTGTGGCCTACAGAATCAGTTCTGTCGTTGTGGTGATTGCTTCTGATGTTTGGTCCTGAATTTCCATTGAACAGAAGTAAGCTGATCGCGATTCACAACAATGAGCGCGCTCCGTACCTGAATACGACTGTATGATAACTGATCAAAACTCACTAGACCTTGCTACTACAGCCGGTTCCACGGCTGTATAAGTATACCTTTGTATAACCAATTTAGGAAGATTCTGCACATCTTCCTGATATCTTATGTTTAGAATAAGCTGATGATTTTTATAAACTTTCATTTAAATTAAATGTGTTCTTAATGTGATTCTTATCTTTTCTTTCTTTTGATCGTTTAGCTGATAGTACCATTCTGTAGTATATATTTTTAGATTGTCGCACGTACAAATAACACAATATTTTAAGTCATGAATGAAACATTCATATATAGAATGTGAATTTTTAAGTTCTCTTTTTCGCTTTGAAAAGTATTGCTGTTTAGATTTTGTAGTCAATGTTATGAAAAAGTATAGATAAACTAGATACTAAAGACGAAATAAAACTCATTGATTCCAACGAAATTGGTTTTGTAAATCTCGGTGAATGACGGATTTCCGTTTTGGCTGCCGTTGAGAGTTTAAAATCTATCTTCAAAGCAATTGATTGACTAAAATGAAATATTGGCATTCTAAAATACTCTTAGTGCCTTTGTAATTACAATACTAAACACTTTTATTTGAGAAAATTAAATTTCTTCTTTGAATTATTTGCACTTCCTGGTAATTGAATTAGACCATTTTATAATTTTATGGTTTTTACGAAACTGACGAAACAAAACACAGAAGCACGTAAAACGCAACCTTTGCCAACTAACTGTATTTAATATCTTGGCAATTGTTTTCTCGCCGAAATAGTAAGATATGTAATAAAATTTGCAATACATTTTTCATCAAGTCAGTGTAAAGCTTAAATTTTTCGCTTTATAAACCTTAAATTTTCTGTGACCACTTAAAATCATGATCAGTCAATGAATATAATCTGCGGGTACATGATTTGCAAAAACTTAAATAGCAGTAGTATTAAAGTATGCGATTCCCTTGCTCCCACATGGGTGAAATGTCGATATATTTTGACTAATTGCCATTTTTTTTTTCGTTTCAACGCTTTCTTTAAGACGCCTATATTTTACTCCAGCAACACAAAAAAGAGTGCAATGTTAACCGATGGTTTACTGGGAATGTCAGGGCACTTAACCTAGAGAGCTAATTCCCTGTATTAGTAGCCTCGCAATTTTGGCCGCCGTTCTATGCCGGATATTTTCATTTGATCCAATTTAACTTTTTGAGTGTCTTCAATAACGTTTCTATTGTAACTTGTGTGTCCTTTGCAATATCTTGTGCCATGTCAATAACGAAACACGTTTGATATCTAGATAATAACAAAATTAAAATAATATCTAATATATCAGAATAAATTTTAAGTAACTATTTATTAGACCCTCACCTATATTAGTAAATAAATTCTACGTGCATGCATACATCCCTATTCCATGTATTTCTAGAATAAAGAGACCGTAGGTAAACAAATAGCTATACTGTAAAGAGTTTTACAGTATAACTATTTCTTTACTTAATAACTCAAGTAAAATAGACAAGACAACGTATTTTCTAATGCAATAAAGATTACGTTCATAGAGGAGGTAAGCTAATTAAATTACTTGGCAATGCATTTGGTTTGTTAGTAATTGTTTGGTTTGGAAAATTTATAGTGTTCTTATCCTATCAAAACTTTTTTATAATTAGTATTAACAAATTGATTAAAAGCGGTGTCATTATTTTAAATTAGGAAATGTGTATAATTAACATTGTGAAGATCAATAAAAATATCCCATTTGTTTTCGTATTCTACGAGAAGTATAGCATTATAATTTAAAAATATGTACTTTTACTAGGATACCATTTTATTGGACTAAATACATTCACATAATTAGTAGTTTAAATGATATAAATACATAAACACCACATTAATATTCTTTTAATGTTCTGTATTACGTTAACACCCGAGCTAAAACGAGTATGTTTACTATAAAAAACAGTGTTTTCTCAAATATTCAGTTGAGTTCAATTTAAATATTTACAAGTTCGGTTTTTGTTGTTCGACTGGGTATTTATTTCTCTTGAATATATTTTAATGTTAACAGAGACTATCACTAATTACTAAAAAATACTTTAGTTTTGCATGTTTAAAATTCTTTTTGGCGTAGAACTGTATCGAACGAATTTTTTATGTAAATTAGTAACACAATGAGAGAACTATTTGCTATAAATACATACATTTGTGCATATTCGGTCGAATTTATTACACTTGATGATAATTTATTTATAAATATTTATAAAATGTATGTGGATTCTGCCTGTTTTATACTTATGTATAGCAAGCGCCAATTAAGTTGGCGAGAGGAGGGGGTGCTCAGAAGCCCCTTTTAAAAACGTCCGTCCCCACTACTCAAGTAATTGTCAGAATACATTTGTCATTGACGTTTGACGGAACATAATGTCTTTGCTAGGGTATCATAAAGTGATACATGCTTAGAGGTTAGAATTATCTGACATTTGATGTAAAACCAAATACAAATCTCCCCACTACTTTTAATCCTGCGCGAACTTACCCCTCCTCCCGCCAACTTAATTGGCGTTTGCTATACTCTGCCTGCTACCAGATTTTAGCACTCCCAGATGATATCTTCATCCATTCTTGAAATATTTTTTTCTTTTAAAACATATTAACTTGTACACTCATAAAATATACCACAAATACTTCATTGCCACCAAATGTGGAGGCATTGATTATAGCATTTTATAGCATTACAGTGACTATTCATAGGACCCGCTCGTTATACGAACGTTTTTCAAAACCTAATGTCGATATACATCATGTTATCTCTATTATGTTTGGTGGATGGAATTGAAGTGTTTTTCCGTATTCGTTTTTAAGATGTATATACAAGTAATTTAATTTATTTTCTTTCTAATATCTCATTTTACTTATATTAGTTTAGTCCAGTTGTCAATGGTTCAATTTCCGAGCCCATTGATCAATAGAGCTCGTTTTTATGTTCTGCAACCAAGAGGGGTTTGCAACATATCATATTTATTTAGATCAACAGTTACATCTTAATATTGTTCATGTGGTAATTCTGTATTTTTCCTATAATTAACTTTTGGAGAACTTTTGTGAATGGTCAATCATTCAAAAATTCTATCATCTTTCAAACTGATTTTCAGTTAATTCGAAAACGATTTGTTTTTATTGTATGTATTGTATGTATATGAGAGTTCTCGCGAACGTCAACTTTAGATCTTAGAGTTGACGATCGAGAGAACTCTAATTTGTGGAGTGATTATTTAAGCTCTCGCGATCGACCGTTTGGGCACCCCTATGTTAAGCTATACATTTTCTTGACAAAACTCATTTATTTATCATTTTTTATTCCCCTCTTTAGTTACTCCATTTTTACATCTGTTAGAACTAATCTTTAAAACATTTTCTCCAGTTTTCTGCGTTGGGTTGTTTATTTCATTTTTAAAGCGTCAACCGTAAACCCCATAACTTCTCTTTTACACGAAGAAACAAAAAGAAACTATTAGATGCCAGGTCTGAAATAGTGGTTCATTATTGCAATGTTTTCGTCATTTAAATACATAATCGTTCAGTAGCATTGTGAGCCCGAGTGTTACGGTGATGAAAGATGATCCTTTCTCTTGGACGATTTTCACGGACACTTTGAAGAATTTTAGGCACATAAACTGTAGTGTACCATTTTTGTTATTAACAGTGCGACCGTTCCAGTTCTACAGGAAAAACATGTCTATTAATCTAAAAAAAATTGGCGATCATCGCTTCGTTTCATTTTTTCTTTCGAATTTTTATTTCGAAAAATCCAAAATTCCACTTGTTGGTGGGGGGGGGGATCATGGCGGTGTACCAAAGTTTCATCATGTACATTAGATGAGACGATTAATTGGCAAAACGATTTAGCGTAGATTTGCACTAACTCAGACGGTTTTATTTTGGAACTGTAGTCAATTGTGGAGATTCCAACGGGAACGAAACTCACGTACCTTCAAAGGTTTGTGCAAGATAGTGTTGTCATGAAACCAATTTTTAGTGTTGCTTGAATACTTCTTACATTAACATGCCAGTCCTCTTCGATCATGTCTCGAATACAAATATTCTTTTTGATCGACAGTCCTTTTAGAGTTAGCAACACGAAACGCGTCATTAAAGGAAAATCGACCGTGTTGAAGTTCATTGAACCATTGCTATACAGTAGTTAAGAAACATGAACGATTTCCTCAAAACATTCCTTATAGCTTAGGCTATGTTCGAAATTGTAAAAATCACAGCTATAATGCTTTTTGTTAAATTACATTATTGTTCGTATAAATGATTATTTTATACTTGTCACTGTTAGTAAGCTTGTAAATAATTAGGTTCATATGCTAAACAAATTTATAGCAAATATAATGGCTGACTAGAGAGGCGGAAAGAAAACAGTCTTAGTATATTACATATATACCGCGTAGCATACCGAGAACATATTTTTTTTGTTTCGGTATCACAGACGAAGCAATTCTTTGCGAGCAGAATAAGATAACATAATTACATTCCGCATAAGTCAATTCGCAAATGAAATTGTTTCATGATGTTGAATAAAATGTATATTTCAAAAATACAGTTTCTCTTCTCGATTTTAACTGAGAAGTACCTGCCTCTTGAGGTCCTTGCCTTGTACATTGATGTTCTTGGTATGGCTTTTTCCTAAAGTTTTGTAATTTAGTATATGTAATGGTTATTTTATCTTACATTTCTTTGGTTAATATGATTCTTTAATATTTTTATATTTTCATTAACTTTATCTTTTAACCTATTCGAAGTTCTTCTTTACGTTTGCATTTCTGTTTTATGTGTCCTTTTATTGTTTGGATTCAATCAGATTAATATCCAGCTAACACTGAGATTACCACCGGTTTGAAAATATTCTGTAAATATGTATATCCCGTCTCCTTTTAAACAGTAACTTACGAATTAAAAAGAAATGAGTCGGTAAATAAGTTGAATTTTTTGTACAAAAGAGACAAAATAAAAAACAAATATCCTCCAAATTCCTATACACAGTCGGTTAAAAAGGAAGCGGGTTGTTAGGAAAATATCAATAACGCCATCTTATAGCACGTAGTGGTACTGTTCAGTATTAAATCAAGCCTATCATCTGATCTTTGTTTCACTAAAAAATAATCGTATACAAACTTTATACTTCTTCTTGGGTTGTAAGTCCGCAACTCTACCAAGCAGGACACTAGTTTCTTTTGCACGACAATACTCCGAGTTCTGCTATCCTCGCGCAAACATTTTTGATCACAAAATCTGTCAATCCAATCACGCGCTCATCATAGTCGCTAGACTTAGCTCCAGCTGACTTTATTCTGTTCCCAAAACTCGAACATTACCTCAAGCGAATACGTTTTGATCATGTTGAAACGATCGTGAAACGATCTTAAAATCGATAGCAACAGACTTTCCATAGACTTTATGATCGCGTCTGACAAGAAATTTTCTTTTAAATTAATCCAGTTTCTTTTTGAACAGTCCGTATCTATTCGTCTAGATATTAATATTTGAAAGACATAATTACTTAACGTAGCTAAGTATACTTATATCTGATTCTATTAATGAACATGAAAAACCAGTCGTGTTAATATTACGCCTGCGTATTTATTATGATTTCAATTTGTAATTATAAAATATTCTAGTTGTAATGCAAATATTTTAATTTTTTATAAAAATTGGATAAAACCAGTAGTGTAGATATCTTATCCGGGTGATCCATATTCAATTTATAATTAATGTACAATTAGTGCAAAAATGATCAAACTTCAAATTAATTCGAAATATCCTGGTAATTGCGGGTCAAATACAATGATGCAAATACCTAAGTTGAATATTCCGGACGAAATAATAACTGGGATGAACGACTACTTAATCGATAATAATGCTTTGTTGTTATTTTTATCGTTATTCGTGCGGTTATTTTTACAATAACTCCAAAAAATATTTATAGCAATTAAACGATATCTTTTGGAAATTAATTGGATGGCTTGGAATAGTTTAAGCGACTTTAAACACGAAATAAAGGAAAAGGGGCGTCGGGTATCGGAATAGAGGTTATAATTTTTGACGAATACAAAATGAAATGCTCGATATTTTGCATTATATTTTATTTGAAGAATTTCCAGTCAGTCAACACTATCAATTGTCGCTATACCAATTTTATTAATTTTATACACTAACCAACGAATAAATCTCTGAATAATAACTTAACGAATAAATTTATTGAACGAATAAATTGAAATCTGGTATTATAAAAAATGCATGCAAGTAAAATAACTATTTGTAGAATAACTCTGAATAGCTATGTATTTTGTAGTTTCGATAAACGATGGAACCACTGAATAAAATAAAAAGTTACAAAAAAACCTAAAGGTGTCGCACATTAGACCAGAACGGCACGGCCCGATACTGTCCAGCGCCTGCCGGGGATGGCTAGAGGGATCGCTCATTATTCCGGGGGCGACCGGCAAACCGTATGCTGTGAACGCAAATTTTATAGTTTATATTATGTAACAGTGACAGGTACATCATGTCTGTTAGCAATAGCTCCGATGATGAAGAAGTTTGTGTAGTAGTCACCACATTATTCATTATGAAGAAGAAAAAGAAGAGAAATATGTGGCTTCATCCCATTAATTAAAAGAGAGCAAATCTTAGTGAGTTTCATCATTTATTTAACGATCTAACAGAAAATGACATGAAATTATATATACAGAGAACATGTAAAACGCCGTAAAAATTTAGATAGGTCTTCGTTGAATATTATATTACATAAATCAAGAAAACAAATATAATTATTTACCGGGTCTATTAATTTCTTCTGCAATTGCCTTCCTGCATATGTTATTTTTACGCTATTGATTATGGTAGTTCACTAATATCGTAAATTTCCTTATATTTTTGTACTAAGCAAATTAATTTTTCCTCATCCATGTTTACTAAGGACCGGAAACAGATTTGCACCCGACAGGTTCCTGCAAGTTAATGTTGGCCAGCGACGACCGGCGATGCGCCCAGTAGGCCAGAATAATTTGAAACATATGTGAGTGGGCAAAAATCTCGCCAATTTTGTATAATACAAAAGTATTTTTAACAATATAAAATATTAAAAATCTCGTGTTAAGAACACAATACTCTGTAGAAAGATGAAATACGTATCTGTGTTTCTGAAGAAGCATACGTTCACAAAAATATTAATAATGAACTTGTATTGTGTTCTTCACACCAGATTTTTAATAATATTTTATATTACTAAACATACTTTTATATTTATAAAATGTCCGAAGATAAAAAAAAGGAACGTTCCAAAAATTATCCGAAAAAGAAAAATTCACATTATTAGAGATAGTTCAAGAAAATATATTGAAATGTTTGTTTTGTTAAACGAAATCTTGCTTTAAATTCATCATTTGAATACATTTCGAATGGATCGGTCCTTTCGCGAAACACCCTTGGCAGACGGCAACGTCGTAGACGTTGACGACATTCATACGGCTGGTTTTCATCGTCTGATAACACCCCTGAAACTGATGACACCAAAGACACTCATGAAACCGATAAATCTGACATCATAATTCAAGATATCAAACACACAAAATATAAACTTTTAAAAATAAGGTTATATTTATTCGAAGCACAATGGAGGAAACTGCTGATCGCATTTAACCAATGTATAACATTTAATACCACGATTTTCTAGGGTGTAAATTAATTGGTGGATTTACTTGCTTTACCTTATTCGCTCTTTATAATACTCAATCTATAGAATAAATTAAATGTGCTTGCTTACTAAATAAAATCTGCAAATTTTTATCGTTTATAATACCGGCCCTAAGTTTACTGGATTATACCTTACTTTTTCAGGAAATATTTACTTAAACATGTTTTGCAAATAATTATCTAGTTAAATAAGGGTGATTATAGTGCCATCTAGTCATGATTAGTGAAACTGAAATACAGAAATCTTCATTACAAATCTTTAGCGATTATTTAATACTAATGTGTAGTCTCATAATGAAAAAGATAATGGTAAAACCACTATTTTTTTTTCTGTGAAGGATCGTACATAAAGTAAATCCTGCTGCTATTTTCTTAAAAGTTTCATAATATTCATAACGTTGGTTTTCCCAATTGTATGTACCTAATAAATTTTTCCAAGACAGAATTTATAAAATATTATAAGTAAAACAAATATACGAAAATACATCTGTAATTTTTTCATTTTGTGTTGCATATACAGTGCGTGTAAATAATGTAAAATCACTTACATTTTTGAATTAAATAAATGAATAGAAACTTGGCGAAGAAAAAAAAGGTATTACATTAACATACAGTGATTCACATAAGTTATCGAACACCAGTATATAGAAAATAAAATCAAAAACTTCTACCAGCAGTGTCGTTGAAAAATATAATTGATTTCTAAGATTGAAAAAATTGACTGTATTAGTGATTCATTTAGAGATACTTTTTCCAAAAGCAAAGAACAAATGAAAAAGGCCAATTTATTTAAGAAACTTGATTATCATACAAAACAATCATTCTTTACAATTATTTTTTAAAGATTATTTCTCTCAAATGTTGGCCGCGACTGCGGTTAACGTTTCTATTCTGCTGTTCCAATTTTCAATGACGCGTTCTAGCATTTCGAGTGGTATTTGTCCAATGACCCGAGTAATATTGGCCTCCAATGCCTTAATTGTAGTCGGTTTATCCATGTAGACTTTAGACTTCACGTAGCCCCACAGAAAAAAGTCTAATGGTGTGATGTCACAAGATCTAGGCGGCCAATTTACTGGTCCGAAGCGTGAAATTAAATGTTCACCGAATCGTTCTCGCAGTAAAGCCATAGTTTCACGAGCTGTATGGCTAGTGGAGCCATCTTGTTGGAAGTAAATGTCTTGTAGACCACGGGTGTCAAGTTCAGGCAGCAAATAGTCCCTTATCAAGGCGCGATAACGGTCGCCATTCACAGTCACATTCCGGCCGGCTTCTGGTTTGAAGAAATATGGACCAATTATTCCACCGGCCCATAATCCGCACCAAACAGTTGTTTTGTCTGGATTTAATGGTAGCACTTCAATCTCTTCAGGTTGCTCATCACCCCAAATACGGGCATTTTGCTTATTCACGTACCCATTAAGCCAGAAATGGGCCTCATCGGAGAACAAAATTTTTGTCGAAAACAGTGGATCTTCTGCAAGTTTATCAAGAGTCCAACGGCTGAAATGGAAAAGATTCGGAAGGTCGGTCGCCTTTAGTTCTTGCACTAGTTGAATTTTGTATGCTTTTAAACCAAGATCCTTTCGTAAAATACGCCAAGTTGTTGCATACGATAAACCAAGCTGTTGAGAACGGCGACGAATTGATTCTTCCCGGTCTTCGCGTACACTCGCTGCTACCGCCGCTATATTTCCTTCACTGCGTGCTGGATGAGGTCTATGTGGTCGCGTATTATCCATTATTGTAAATTGAGTTTCAAACTTATTGATGGTATAGCGAATTGTGCGTTCGGTAGGCCGATTATGTGGTCCATATAATCCTCTAAGCGCACGATACACATTCCTTGTAGAAAGCCCATTTTCGTAATAAAGCTGTACTATTTGTAGACGCTGTGCCGGGCTAAGTCTTTCCATTACGTAATGTCAAATAGTACTGAACCAGAATGCGCAGTCCGCTGACGCGTCGCATGCGCGCTCAGCCATTAAATCCCCACCTAAAAAAGTACCTCCAAATGAATCACCCATTATAATTGTGGTATAATTATAGAACGAACATATTACTTGTCGAAAGGGATATTTTTATGGGTGGTAAAACATCTTTATGAAAAGTGTTGCGGAACATTGAGTTCCAATATAAAAAGGATGATCCAAGAAGAGCGCTAGTGGAATTACACATATTTCTCTAAAACGAGTAATTTATTTTTAGGTTGTTGATTTATAATACCAGGTATCTTTCATTTTCTTTCAACATATATACTGATGTAACACAAATCTCTTTTTAGTATTCTATTTATTATTAAATACGTATAAAGGTTTTACCTGTTTTTATTTGATTACTTTGTAAGAGAAATAATAAATTCGGCTATTTATAAATTATAACAAAAATATTGCAAGTTTGACATATGCGTTTGATATCCTAACCTAAAATGTAAACAAATCGATTTTGCAAATCATTTCCAACATTGTTTTGACATCATTGATGACGTACACGTTTTCAAATTGTGAACGGCGTTTATGATACGAGCATTAATGTGCGGTAAAGGGTTTAAAACTTCCATTTACTTTTCATGGTAGATGAGGCACTTACGTCTAGATAGTAACTGACCGCAAATAAATTGTCAGGTTTCTCAGCTTCAACTAATATTATCTGTGAGTCTCCTACCTCAAGACATATTGTAAATAATAATAACAGCTGATTTATTGACTTAGGTACCATAACAAATTGACATATAATTTAAATAAAATAGGTTTAAATTGAACAAAATGAGCCTCGAAAAGTAGCTGCTCTTCTAGATCTGATGATTTTTGTAGGATTAATTTCTTTCAACAATAACTTAATTAGAGTATTGTTTACGTACTGGTATCGGATAACTTATGTAAGTTACTGTAGGTTGAAGAACAAGTACAAACATAATAGCGTGTCTACCAACTGCCTAAAAAGATAAAGCTAGTCGCGTTTTTTTTGCGTATAAATAAAGAGCGTACCAATGAATGATGCGCATCACGAGATTGGTTTCAACGAGAAATAGCAAAAAAAATAAATACATATACCAAAACATTCAGAATTCTTCAGTGAAATGTGTGGAAAATTTTGAAATGAAGCAATCATGAAGACCACACGACTCTATTTCATAATAACACTATCATTATCAGCATATAATTTCAAAGGTCTTCATTTTGAATAAGTTTCAAATAAGCTTTTGTTGGAAATATCTGTTTCTTCCCTGTAGTATGTACTGTTCTTTGTAATAATTCGTGTCTGATAAAATATTTTGACAATATAGCGTTAGAAAAGTTGCTTAGAATACTGACAAATATATTATATTAAAAATGCACAAGTCGATAGAGAAAAAGGATGCCACATGTGAAATTTGACATGATTAACTGTATTATTAATATATACAAACAAGTTTATGTTATTGATGTAAATTATTTATAAATAAAACTTTCCATGTAATTAATATTCAAATAGTCACCTTACGTCTAAAGAAAAACTAGGATGTAATAAAATAACTATTGACGTCACATCTACGTCTTAAAATTTGACTTATATAATTGAGTAAGCAAATGTCGTCTAGCAATACCCGTTCACCACGTGGTTTATTTTGCAATCAGATTACTACAGTAATGACTTGGAATCGCATTCAAAACTATGAGGATCAGCGTCATCTATTAAACATTAGGCAATACTCGTTCTACAAATAAAATGAACCATTTATTCTATATTTTCCGTGCAACAATTAGCAATAGGAGCAGTCATTTTATTTTTTTATATTTTATATTTTTAATACTTTAATTAAAATTTAATAATTTAATTAGTTGTAACTTTGTATTTTATGTTATTGATTTATACAGTAAGGAACGTTTGATATTCTCCGACCTTCATGACCTTTTCGTAAATTTATTTCCATATAAATTCAAGGTTTTTACATAAAGAGAATAACTGCGCTATATCTAATTGAATTTACTATAGCTTACAGAATATTTTCGCATAATCCCGTATTTTTCAATAATTAAAATCGTGTTTGTTATTATATTGTTTGCTCGTAAAAGGTATTTTCGGCACGGAATTTTCTAAAAGTTATGGATGTGATTAGACTTGCTTTTATTTATTTCACTTATCCGCTTCTTGAACCATTTGCCAATTTTCTTTATATTATATTGTAATGCTTTATTAGATTCAGTTGGGTTTTGGTGAAACAAGAATGGCTGTCACACGAATGTTTATTGGAATCACAATTTTATATGTTTGGAAATCGTTGTATAGTTGCATACAACAGATACAATATAGGACTTAACACGCTACCCTGTAGTATGCTTGATATTGGTAATTTAGTTCTAATGAACGAGTGCGCAAAAATGTCTTATGAAACGTGTATTTCATACTATTTTTTTCTATTCCGCCTTTTAAATATTAAAAAATGTTTAAAATAGTAGTCATGTTCAATACGAATATTTTAGATATTTTAATTTTTTGACGTTGGTAACACTGACTTATAATTTGAACATTTCATATATTTGAAATATTGTTATGTGTTTTGAAAGTTAAATCTTAGACTAATTTATGTAACATCAAAATGGACGAAGTAAGTAATTGCACGCCGCCAGAGCTTCGGAAAATTGCAGAAGACAATTTGGAAAATCTTCTGCCAAAAAAATCTCGACACATTTATAAAAAGGATATAACCAATTTCTAACTTGGTGTCAAGAAAATAACATCGTGACTATTACAGAAAATATTATGATTGTCTATTTTGACAAAGAAAGTAAAATAAAAAAGGCATCTTCCTTGTGGTCCAAATATTCGATGTTAAAATGTTGTTTGAATATTTATAAAAATACAGATATCTCAATTTTTTTTTAAACTAATAGCATATTTAAAAAGATTGTCTGAAGGCTATGAGCCTAAGAAATTGAAGATTTTAGAAATAGAGCACATTAACCGATTTATAATAGAAGCCGATGATAAAACATATTTAGCAATGAAAGTAAGTAATAAAAACATAATTATAGTAGTATTTTACTAATTTTGTACATTACAAAGGTATTTTTAATAATATAAACTATTATTAAAAACCTGGTGTGAAGAACACAAATACTGGTTCACTAATAATATTTTTGTGAACGTGTCCGAAAATATCTCTCCCCAGAGACGTAGATACGTATTTCACCTTTCTACAGGCTCATCGGTACGCCCCTGCTGGAGAAAGAATATTTCCAGACACATTCACAAAAAAGAACCACATCACCGTAATTATCCAGACCGGGCGTAGAAGTAAATTCAGCGCTGCCTGTTGTCAGACAACCGAAGTACCTCGCCCCGTCCACATAACCAATGTGAAGTAACGACGCCTTACTTCACATTGGTTATGTGGACGGGGCGAGGTACTTCGGTTGTCTGACAACAGGCAGCGCTGAATTTACTTCTACGCCCGGTCTGGATAATTATGGTGATGTGGTGATGTGGTTTTTTTTTGTGAATGTGTCTGGAAATATTCTTTCTCCAGCAGGGGCGTACCGATGAGCCTGTAGAAAGGTAAAATACGTATCTACGTCTCTGGGGAGAGATATTTTCGGACACGTTTACAAAAATATTAATAGTGAACCTGTATTTGTGTTCTTCACACCAGGTTTTTAATAATATTTTATATTATTAAAAATACCTTTGTATTATACAAAACTGGTGGGGTTTACCTACTCATGTATGTTTCAATTATTCTGATAATTTTGTACATTATTTTGTTATTATAATAGGCATATTAAAATTATGTTAGGTCATTCTTATAATGGGCTTTAATGGAGCTTGCCGTCGTGAAGAAATAACAAGCATGATTATAGATAATATACAGTTTAAAAATGATGTCATGGTTGACATGCTAAAAACTAAAACTTATGTTCCTAATCAATTTATTATAACTCAAAGGTTATGGATTGATTTGGTGAAAAAAATATTATCAACTTCGTCCCAGTCATGTTACACATAGGCGTTTTTTCCTGCAATATAGAAATGGCTTGTGTGTAAATATTCCAATAGGTATTAATACAATAGGAAAAGTACCAAAAAGTATGTTTTGATACTTACCTGATCCTGAACTTTTCACTGGACATTGCTTTAGACCAGAGGCTCCCAAACTTTTTTTTCTCATAGACCACTTTGAAAGTTTTGCTGGTTCCGGTGGACCCGCTGCAGCTACATTTCTACCATATTCCCAAAACTCGACAAAAAATTTGAAGATTAGATCTAACTATGGAAATTTGCGTTGCGGCTGAGTTATTGGTTAATTAATTAATTGATTGTGCTGTGAGTGGATGTCAAAAAAGTAAAGTTAGCCAATCAAAAAAGTGATTCCATCCAACTTTACTCCTTTGACATCTACTCACAGCACAAGAAACCAATCAATTCTCACATATTTTATTTAGAAAACTCCCCGTTCGGAGTGGTAAAAATAAAAAAAAAAAAAAATATTTCCTTGTGTTGTATTTATTCAAATATGTAATTAATACACTATTAATTATTATTGTTATATTACATTGTAATATGATAACAGTCGTAATATAATTAAAATTAAATATTAATAACGTAACGTAACTTCTACAATGACAATCACAAAATAGTCATAATTTTAGTGGGAGGGATGTACTTGATGGATTGACAGCAAATTATCAATATTTGGCTTCAGTTTTGTTAGGAATAACCGCAAATCTCCCCGTTCTGTGATATTCAATCTGCTCCTTTTTTTTGTTAAAAGGTTTGTAACGACACTAAAACTTTTCTCGACAAGATATGACGAGGGAAACGCTATCAAAAGCTTTCTCGCAATTCCCCACAGTCCAGGATATTTTTCGGGTATTTCTGCCTGCAGCCAAAATGTTTGATACCCTCTTTTAAATTTCAC
Source organism: Melolontha melolontha (assembly GCA_935421215.2). NCBI lineage: Eukaryota > Metazoa > Arthropoda > Insecta > Coleoptera > Scarabaeidae > Melolontha > Melolontha melolontha. The sequence continues at coordinate 101,318,803 of OW285239.1, read as the reverse complement.
CTTCAGTTCCTCATTAGTGCTAAGTTCGAGTAGCTCCTCTTGTAATATCACATTCTCCACTTCCGTTTCATCAAGTGGATTTATGATCCATGGTGGTATTTCCATCGTCAGAATATCTTCAAATCTGATTTTAAAGTCATCATGCAGGGCAATTAAATGTTGAACGTATGTGTGAATATCCTCATCAAGGCATTCTACCTGTGAAAAGTTTGAAAACTGGGAAAATTCGCGCCGACTAATATTTTGCTTCATAAATTTCAATTTTCCAAGAAAAGCTGAAATTACACCCTATGTTTTTATTAAATTGAGGCTGTCCCCTTGTAATTGTAAGTTAATGTCATTAAATTTTTAACAAATCTGTTAAATACGCGATGTCTGCTTTCAAATGATCAGGTTTTCTTTTAAATCTGGATCGTTACTTTCCAGAAACTATAAAACTGATTCAAAAAGTGAGAAAAATCTTGTTAAACATGCACCTTTCGACAACCAGCGTATTTCAGTATGTAAGAGCAATCGTTGGAAGTCTTCATCATTTTCATCGCACAATTGTGCAAATAAACGCGTATTCAATGCAATGCTTCTTATTTTGTTAACTGCATTAATCACACATTGAAGCGATTGGTGCAATTTAGCACTCAAATTTTTCGCTACTAGGTGTTGTCGGTGGATGACACACTGAATTGCAGTTACCTCAGGTATAATTCTATTAAGATGGCTTATAAACCCACGCCATCGCCCGGCCATGGCAGGAGCTCCATCTGTTGCCACCGAAATAACGTTTGTGAATGGAATCGATTTTTCCTTCAATCACTCAGGACATTAAATATTGATTCACCTTTAGTGTCCGTCTCCAAAGTTTTCGCCAATAGTAGCTCTTCATGAATTTCTTCGTCCATAACAAATCGAACATATGCCAATAATAATGCTTCATTACCAGGTAAAGTTGACTCGTCCAGTTGAATAGAAAAATGAGTTGTTTGCAGATAATTACACAAGAAACTTTCAATATCAGAGCTCATTTCGTCAATACGTCTTTGTACAGAATTGTTACTCAAAGGAATTCTTTTGAGTATGTCAAATGGAGATTTGTGCAGAACAGTTTTTAAAACCACTTCAACAACGGGTAAAATTAACTGTTCTCCAATGGTGTGCGATTTTCCAGATTTCGCTATAAGTAATGAGATATTGTAAGATGCCCGCAAGCCATCATCGTTACTTTCCGACGTTGAAGCGAACATACTGTGCACGTTGGGTCTCTTTTCATATTTTTCCTTCAATTTTTGAAAATATTTCAAATCTTTACCTATTTTATCAGGATGACACCTTCTTAGATGATCTTCGAGCTTCGATGGTTTCATAGAGCCATTGCTCAAAACTTTGTTGCATAAAAGGCATATGGGCAATCGCTTGTCTGCCTTTGATGGAAGAAAGCCAAATTTTAAATAATCAACACTGTACTGTCGACATTTCTTCTTAGATTCAGCCATGTTTCGTATCAGTTACCTACCTGTAAATAAAAAAAAAACTTTGTTGTAGTAATCTTAAGGCGGTGTTACTTAACAGGATATGGCTATTTTAACAGGATTAATTGATTATTGCAATGAAATAAACAAAGTACCGGCGGCAAACTGATTCTAATTATTAAAAACAATAAATCGCTAAGATCAATAATTGAGTTTTATGAAAACGGCTGAACCGATTTTAATGTAATGTAAAACATTTTTTCATTAATTATATTTTGATATATTTCTGTAAATTCGATAGAAAATACTTGTACAAAATAAGCCTTTTTGATTTTCTAGATTACGTATTCATAAAAGATTAAAACTTTTACTCTATTTATTTTACTAACCCTATGCTGAGCATTGAGAACATATATTTTGCAAAGTTTACATAGTAAGAAATATTTTGTATATGTACTTTTATAGCTTTTAGATTTCTTCATTATCCAGGCTTAATTAACATATGATTACTTTGCAAATCTGAAGGATTTAGAAAATAATCCTTTCAAGTATATTAAATATTTGTGTATATTAAACACAAAGATAAATTGAAAAGCTTCTTTCTATATAAGTTTATTCGTGAAAAAGTAGGCAATGTTCACCTTGTACCTCTATACATTTTCTAACCTTACATCGTACATTATTACATACATTTTCTAAAGTCTGCGGATTATTGTTTATCTCATCAAATTTTTCAATGATTTGATGCCTTAATTCATCTACATTATTCACAGGTGTGTCAAATATTTAGTTTTTAAGGTAAGGTCATAAATACAAATCGCATAGTGAGAGATCACAAGACCTTGGTGACCAGTTGTTAGGCATGTTTCTACTTATCACTCGCTCATCAAAATATTCTGAAATTGTGTTTAGAGTTTCATAGGTACAATAAGGTGATGCACGATCTTATTAAAAATATCCTAATTGAAATTCGTCATTATGCAGCTCATTCATAAATGGCTCCAAAATCTCTTGACGATACCTTTCAGCATTAATGTTTCCTAAAATAAACATAAATTATTTCTATTGAAAGATGATAATTACTATTTACTTTCCAAAAATATAGGGCCTATTAATCGTAGCCTTGAAATAGCAGGCCAAACCTAACATTTTTTTATGATGCAATAGAGACTCGATAAACTGATGAGGATTTTCTGCAGACCATATCCGCATGTTCTGTGAGTTCACATAACCAGAAACATGGAACCATGCCTTATCGGAGAAAAACGTTCTTGATAAAACCTCGTCGTTATTCAGAGTATTGACAAACTATTCACAATATCACACACAAGTCTGCGGTGGGTCAACTCGCAAAAATTCTTGAACTGACATTATCCTATTGGGCGCAGATACAAATACTCTTTCACTACAGTATGACGTGTTCCAACAGAAAGTTGACTTTATTGTGCTAAAGACGAATTGAGGTCTTTGGTTCATCATGAACTATTTGTCTTATATTGTCGACTGCATCCTCTGTGCGTTTTCTAGGTCGTCCACTGCCTTCTTTTCTATAAATACTGCCTGTCTCGCGCAATAAATTTATGCGAAGATTTAAAGTTTTTCGAAACTGATCATATTCTACTAAACATTCTTCCATTGAGTAAAACGAAATTCCGTCAATCTTACGACCGTTTCGAAAATAAGACTCATAAAAATTTTGTGCTAGTCAGTAAAAGCTAGCAGTAACAATGCAGTAACAATTCGAAATACTTGTAAATAATATTTTGATATCAAAACTTCGCGATTTTAATTACATATTTAGTTATTACTTTGATGCACGCTACGAGTATGTAGTATATAAAGGCACGTACAATTTATGAAAATATATTTAATTATTAGTGAACCACCACACAGTCGGGTAATAAAAAAAATACTAATAAAGTAGGGACAAGAAATTCAACCTTTCTCGGCTTTCTGTTCTTTTATGGAAGTATCTAATAATGGCTCTGTTCAGTATTTAATTTTTAATACCTACCTACTACACGCAAACATTACAAATATACTTATTACAACATAAATAAATCTCCTATCGCAGGTGGGTTGGAAGAGATTTCTTTTAGGAAAAAGCCTCACCTTTTGTACCTACGTATTTTTTTGTAATTTGTCCATTTTTTGTTTACTTACGTGTACAATAAATTGTAAAATAAATAATAAATAAAATAAAAGTATATATAACAAATAGGCAGGTAGTTACTTACTTTTCCGACAGTGGCAAACACTAACATCGATTCACTTTACTTTACTTTCCTTTTCGAAATTCGGGAAACAAATGAGTAACGTTTATCCGTGGCATTCGTATTTATATTGGTGAAGAATCAAACAAGTTCATGCAAGATTGCAAGCACACACCACAAGTCGTACTTCGTCCCTTTGCACGTCTGAACAAGCATTGCGGACGGCGGCAGCGCTTTGCAAGTCTCGACACGGGACACGTACTGAATATGGAATATGCAAGTTTTTACAAGTAACAGTCGCTGAGCTTCTTAAAATATTATCTGCCTACATTGATAGGTGAACTCAAGCCAACATTTTAGTTCTTCACTATCGAAACCAGATAAATTTTCGTGGACCCCCGCTTACGAATTGTGAACCCCCATTTTTTTGTCACGCCAACGTAGACCCCCGTCGAGTCTCCCGTGGACCCCTGGGGTCCACCTGGACCACTTTGGGAATCAATGCTTTAGACGATCCAGTGTAACACATTTGGCTAGTAGTGGAGGAGATTTAATTACAATTAAGCGCCGTGTAGAATGGAAATCTTCCGCTGTGGCTGAAGTTTACATTGATAATTCCATCAAGAAAAAATTGGACGTTGCTGAAATACTATCTAACACTGCACCTAATACGTCTGCTAAAATCACAGAGAATCCATTAACTTCTGATTCAATGGACAGTGATTTATTAGTTAATGTGAATCAGCAGGGATTCAAACAAAATATAGTGTGTTCTCAGAATCTGCCTAGAATATCTATTAATGCCCACGAATCTTCTAGTGCTACAGTAAAAGTATATAACAATTGCAGTATTCACAATGATAAGTAATCTCAATAGAAGTATTTATAGCGTCTAGCTTTGTTAACGAATTTATAGATACACTCCTTTAGCAAGAGTCTGTCGAACGCCTTTTATTATGTATAATTAGTACTAATAAAGTTTTAGCAAATGTCTCTACTATTCTCTATAATTTTTATGTACATTTTTATCACTGTCAAACGTTCATATCTAACCATATCTTAACTTTTAAAACGATTTAGTTCTATGATTTAGTTACTTATTACGCTTGTGACCAACTTCGAAAAAAAAAATTAGAGTGCGGTAAAGTAATACATTACGATACTGTGTAACCAAACAACAGGGTATCGTAAGTAGCACTTTACGACACCGGAATAGAAAAAACTTTTTAACTTATGCCATAGAAGCACTAAAAAGATGTAATTGCTGAATATGGTCATACCTTTTGCTACAAATTTTGTCTTATGTAATTTTTTAAGTATATAAATACAGGGTGTTATTGTACAACGTTTAAAAATCTTAAGAGCGTGTAGTACGGTGGTAAATAAGGTTAAATAAAAGTCTTAGTACACATTGGTCCGTAAATAACTGTTTACGAGATAATAGCTATTTTATTAGAATTGCAGAATACATTTTCTTTCTTGGGTTTTAAGGTGTTTTTATATTTTAAAGGATACATAATACTCAACGATAACATATACTAGTAAACATGTGCTTATTGGCTTTGTTTACTGATCGGAGTGGTCTTAACGTCACAAAATATTTTACGCACAAGTTGTCATAAAATATTTAATGTCGGCTTAATTTGAAATTTTGTGCAATTTGTTCCGATTAAAATGGTTACGTATTCAAATGCTGAAATGTCCGATAAGGTGTTTATGGACGGTCATGCCAATGGGAATGCTGAAAAGTTTCCTGATCGTCAACTGCCTTCGCGTGTGATGTTTCTGACGGTGTTTTAACGTCTAAGAGAAACTGGTTCGTTTCAGAAAAGGTTTCATGATACTAGACGGCAGACAGCATGTACATCAGAGGTACAAAAGCAGATTTTGAATATTGTTGAAGAAAGTCCCGGAACAAGTATTAGAAGAATATCGGCTCAAGTAGGTAGAAGTAGCTATTTTGTTTGGAGAACTCTTCATGAGCAACTGCTATGCCCCTATCATATTCAACTGGTGCAAGCTCTTACTGCTTCGGATTATCAAGCGAGGACATTTTGTAAGTGGTTTGTACGTGGAGCTGCTGAACCCTTCACCATCCCTTTTACAGATCAAGCCGGTTTTACTAAAAATAGAATGTTTAATTTCCACAATAATCACGTTTGGTCTGACGAGAATCCTCAAGCTATAGTTGAATGCATACATCGGCAGTGTTTCAGTTTAAACATCTGGATAGGCATTATAGGTGACTAGTTATTAGGACCGATAGTTTTACCACAACGTTTATCAAAAGCAACATACCTCAAGTTCTTAAACTATACTTTACCAGAACTTTTGAAAGATTTACCTTTAAATCAGAGATGCAATCTATCGCTTAAGCAAGATGGAGCTCTGAAATGGTTTAGGCGCGAGGGGGTCCCATTGCATGGCCTCTAAGACCTTTCAATTTAACTCCGGTGGACCTTTTGTACCTGGAGTTATTTAAAAATATTAAAGTACGCAACACCGATAAACGATCTTCAAGTTTTGCACCAACGAATATAGCAATGTTGCCAGATAATTGGTGAAAAACAAGGGTTTTTTGAACAATTGCGGTCTTCCTTCGAAAGAAAATGTAGATGCCGATATGAAAGGCCGCCATTTTGAACATATTATTTAGATGCACTTATTTTTATCGTAAAATATTAGAGCGCCTTAAAAACCAAGAAAGAAAATTTATTTTGGAATTCCAATAAAATCGCTATTATATATAATGTTCCTGGACAGATTTTTATATTACAACAAGTTTAAACAAATTTTATTTGGTTATGTTGTTAAAGAATAAGCCAGAAAACGGAAAATATATCTCCGTTTTGATTAATTTTAATAAACATTCCTTTATTGTTTTTCTTACAACACAAACCGCAATTAACAATGTAAAAGTTTTTCTGTTACCTTTGCTTCTTTACTTTTGAATTACTAACGTCAAAGCTAGTGAAACATCAAACTTTATAAAGTAATTTTATTTTCTGGCGTAACTATAATCTGTATTACATTAAGGTGTGAACAGAAAGATAACGCATCCATTCATTCAGAGGTAACGTGTTTAATAAAGGGGAAACAGGTTGGAAGCATTACCGGCAACTGATTATTTACCGCGCTTTGGTTGAATTTGACGGTATTCAGGATGTAAAGTTACAATTTCAGCCATCTAATACATTGATTTAACACATACAGTCACATACACATACTAGACATCGAAATATCGTATTTTGTTTATAAACCTATTTGTAGTCCTAGTAAATTACTTATAGTGATTTATCTATTGCGCGAATATTTCTTAACAATTACAATTTGGCATCAGATTTTACTATTTTATAAATACAAAATCATCACCATATTAAATCGATCGTTTGTGAATAACTTCAACTAAAATTACTTAAGGAGTTCTTCATATTATTTACATTTTTATTTTTTGAAAACTTATATGACATAGCATAGCTGCAAACAAACTCTAATTCTATTTTTGAAAATTTGGAGTCCAACAATGTTTTAATTTGTTAATATTAATTTTGGTTAAATATTCTATTTTAATAGAAGTTTTTTTTTTAATTTATTTTCGTATTTCTCAAAAGTAACTTAACAACTTGCATGGCCATAATTTAAAGCTTCCAATTGTTTCCAATGCGAGTATCTTAAATATCCGATGATTTTAGAATTTGTATGAAATAATTGAAATTATTAGTAATGAGAGTCAACGCGTTGTTTTAAAATGATAGTAACTTTAATTAACTAATTATAATCTAGCGTTCTACAAGAATCTATCGTGGGACCATTGTTATTAGCTATTTAAAGTTGCAATTTGCTTCTATATTTTGAATATATGCAATTATATATGTACTCAGTTCTCAAATAGATTGCAATCACGAAATTTATAAAATTGAAGTGATTTTGGAAAGTATGTATAACACAGGTCTACAAAAAAAAAAAAAAAAATTGCGTGCTTTTTTTAAATTTACCATTATTTAATGGTAGATTTTTATTAAAAAAAATCTCATAATGTTTGCCTCTAAAAAATTATGTTTATTTTTGGAATAAATTTCAATATACAAACTGATTTTGATACTTAGAAATGTATTTATATAAAATGTTCACTTAGACATGTTAAATACAAAATTCGCTGCTTTAAATAATCATATTTTTGATGTATAATAAAATTATTTGCCAAGAATACAAAATTTTTATTCTGATTATTCAAAATTTGTCAAAAGTAATATCGGCACTCTATCCCCTACAACAATGAAGACGCCAAGACTATTGTAGTTTAACAGAAAAATTAGTTTAATGTATAAATCCAAATAGACTCCATATATACCGGGTGATTCTGAATAATTGTCATTAATTTAATTATTACATTAAACTACTAAAATATATGCCAATTATGTTATTTTTAAATAAATAAAAAAAAAATTAAACAAATAAATTTCGAGTACCGCTGTCCGTCCTGACTCACTTGATATGTTCCGTCCGTATATTCCGTGTCGCTTTTGTTTACATACGGTTTGTTTACAATGAATGGATTTATACATAAGCAAGTTATGAATATGCGATATCTACGATTTAGTAAGCTTCATCGAATTCTAGATACAACAGCTGAGTATTTTATACGGCCCCAAAACAGTTTTATTAAATAATTTAAAATTAAAAATAAAATTACGCAGCGGAGTTTTAAGATAATTTTTTTTATTATATATTAATTAACAAGTTAATATTAAATTAAGTTCTCTGACGACACTTATTTAGAATAACGGAGTATGTATAATAAAAAGAAATGTATTTTTAAACATATTTGATTTATAAAATTATAATTTGGAAATAACTTTCTTGCCAATGAGAGTTTATTAAACATCGTTTTTTAAATTGCTTTTCAAGCTTCGCTGGCGTGTATTTTGAAATTTTTAGCGAATTCCAATCTTACATTAGTCCATAAATAATATATATTGTAACAAGTTTCAATTTGTTTCATAATTTACTAACAATAAACTTTAAAATTCGAAATATTTTAAGCTACTTCTTTCTTCAACCACAGTCAGCATAATTCGTTTGTTAAAGTAGTTAAAATATTGATAATCGTTTTTGTCTTCACCTTTGAGTTTAGCAGTATTTATAGATTTTGTTTAGTATATGATGGTCTTTGCTAATCGATTTCAACATTTTTAATATGTAAATGTGGAATTAAACTAACAATTTAAGAGATTTCATCGACATTGGTATGGCAATTAAATATGATTACAAGTAGATTAATATTAACTAGAATCCTTTGTTTATCATATTAAATGTAATACATCATGCGATTAGAACTTTCATATTTTATTAAAAGTAAAGTAAATCGGAGATGAAGGTAGATAGTAGAAATGTGAATATATCTTTAAGATTTATAATCTCATTTTTAGTAAAATAATTTTATTTCGTCTCATACTACATTCCTTTAAACAATTTTACCTTTTGTCAATGTTCTGCACGATATACTTTAATTATGTTATTATGATTATTATAAAGAATGATAAGCCATTACGGATTTCTTCTGTCACTACACGAAAAATAATCATCTTACGTAAACTTTGATCGTTTAGTTATCCAAAATAAGTGACTCTTGTTTACTGGCTAGATAAATATTTTAACATTCTATTCTTTTCTACATCCTATTAATTATTTGACGAAGTCTACTAGTAAGTAGTACCACGTCAGTTAAAGCGAAAATCGCGTTTGCTAGAATTAAGCGCTCTATGTGTATATTTTCGACGTAGTAATTTTAATTAACCAATTGACGTGATTGTCGATTAATTTTTTTCGTCATTAAATATTGCTTCATAATGAATAATAACTTCGTGATACAGTGCATACTTATTCTCACGGTTACTAGTTAATGTAGATTAAACAATTTAAAAAGTATATACTTGTATTTTCTTGATTAATTATTTCTAATTATAGAAATTTTACGTTGCTATATAAATAGATTTGTAAATATAATGAATGAATCTCTAGGCTTACACATCATATCTCTGCAACGTATCTGATAAATAACGAGATTAATCGATATATGAATATGCTACGTAGAAGGAAATATAAATAAACTTGCAGATATTTTGTTCATCACCAATTTAATTTGTTAATAATAATAATAATAATTAAAGCCACCCCCCAAACAGCTTAACGCCAATCATAGGGTGCATTAGCAGGCCATGAGTTGCTATTACACCGGCGACTGAAGAAGTTTAGCTGTAGGCATTCACCTTCAACGAGAAGGAAAACCATTGGACAGCTTAACCTCAAATTCTATTCCAAGGCAGCCGATACGGTAAATCAGTGCGTTACCATTAGGCTATCGGGGGGGTTAATACAAAATTATTTCGGTCAACCAAAATCTGGATAGTTATCTGAATATCTGGTTTCAGAAACAGGTCTATCGCAATTTTTATAGTCACTTACATGGCTGAAACGTTATAATGGTTAATTTCTTCTTTATCTTTTTAGCTTCTTTCTCTACGGTGTGAGGATCATGTTGAAAATATATTTTGTCACTATATACATATTTTAATCGTCTTCCAAATATACAGTACCGTGCAAAAATTTAGACACGGGTTGTATAACAGTAATAATAAAATACATATATGAGGGGGCATAGACAACTACTTTAGCCTACCATATGTAACGCCACAATATTTCAATACAAAATTGTATTTATTAAATGTAATATTGCATTCATAAAATAATTCTAAACCCTTAAAAATATCATTGCCTTCGTCTGCAAACCACTTTTCAACGGAACATATACCTTCATCATTTTCCGAAAATCATTTACCTTTGACAACATAGCTAAAACATCTTAGCTATATATTAGCTATATTACATTATCTATATGCTATACTCTAGCAACCATATCCAATTTCGTCTATTAGAAACATTCATCGCTATCTGTATATCAATACCTTCTCCTATTTCTAATTCATATAAGTAGCTAAAACTAACGAATATGAAAAATAAAAAGAACATCAAATTCATTGCTGCACAAATTCGGGAAACTTTGCCCGTATAAATACCAATAGCCGTTGCGTGTTTCGTAGGCCTTTTCAATATACAGTGCGGTCATAAAGTTTGGAACCAAGCTTATAACCGCATTATTTTACATTTTTTGGAAAAACGCTCGGACAAGTGAATTTTCTTCTTTAAAACGCCATCTTTTGACATACAATTTTTTTCTATGACGTCATTGGTTTTCGAGTGATGACGTTATCAACACTTTCTTTAAATGGCAACCATATTATTTTTTTCTCGTTTTTGGTACATCTTTATATCCACCAAATAGTGATATAAAACAATTGGTATGTTGCATCACAATTTTTTTGAAAAAATGATATAAATTTAGAAAAAAATACGAAAATTTAATTTTTGTACAAAATTAAAATTAAATAAAAAAAAATCTGAACTTAAATTTATTGTAACAGTTAACGTAAATTTTCAAAATGGACCCCACCAACCAACTGACACTGCCCAGCCGAGTGTAAATGCTTTGCGATCAATAGTAATCTGTGTTATTCGCTCCAGGTCAAAAGAAATTCGTCTTCCAAATCGGCCAATTACTTATTAAAAAATCTTATTTAACATTAAATAGTTTCACAAAAAAGGGCCAAAGAAGTTTAATTTATTTAAAAAATTGACATGATGTGGCAGACCATTTCTTAATTAAAATTATCGCCCAAAAATTGAAGATTTCAAAAACTAATTAAGCTTACAAAATTTACTGAAATATGTAAGAAGTTTTTTTCACACTTCTGTCTTGTGTGAGGACTTATTCTTCTTGAACAAACCGGATCGTCAAAAGCACATGTAGCTACTCATGTTACTATTCAAAAAATTTACAAAAACAAAAACATGCACTTTTTTGCAAGATATTTCTTTATGACATTCTTGCTTCTTTTTATACAATTTATGTACAAAAATTTTAGTTTGAAATTGTTTCTATGGCGACAACATTGTTGAATTATTTACTTCTATTTTTGACGTTAAATTTTTGAGATATTGCGTAAAAATTGTTCATTTTCGCTAATATACAAAATGGCATATTTATCTGAGCGAGAAAGAAGCGAAATTTTAATTATGGTTGGGTATGGGGACAGACAAAGAACGCATGCAGAAGCATGCGATTTGTTTAACCATGAACACCCTGATAGACCTCCAATTACCAGGTCTACGTGACAAAACTAGTTGGAAAGTTTACCGAAACTGGATCCGTAAAAGATCGACCCCGGCAAGGTAGACCTCAAGTAGGAGAAGATGTGAAATTAAATATGCTTCTAGAAGCAGAAGAAAGGCATCATGTTTCCACCAGACAACTTGCGTTAGCCAATCAGGTGGCTCACTCATTTGTCGTCAACTTATTTAAAAAAGAACACAATCGTCCTTACAAAGTTCAACTTGTACAGGAATTACATGAGGATGACGAAGATCGTCGACTGCAGTTCTGTGAAGACGTAATGTTACGTTGTGACCAAAATCCAAATTTCTTGGAAAACACCGTCTTCTCAGATGAAGCTACGTTCTGCCTAAATGGATCTGTTCACCGCCATAATTGCAGATATTGGTCGCAGAACAATCCGCATTGGACTCAAGCGTGTCATACTCAGCGCAGAGGAAAAGTTAACGTATGGGTTGGAATGATTGGACGACGCATTTTAGGACCATATTTTTTTGAAGGAAATTATACTGCTGTGCAATATTTATAATTTTTAAGATTTGAACTGGTTCCAGCGCTCGCTGTTATTTTCCAAAATCACGAGGATGGTGATGTACCCCATCCAAATATTTGGTTTCAACAAGATTGGGCGCCTCCCCATTATGGTGTAGAGGTTCGCCACTATCTTGACGAAATATTTACCAATAAATGGATTGGACGGAGAGGCGCCATAGAATGGCCACCTCGTTCTGCTCACCTGACTCCGTTAGACTTTTTTTGTGGGGTTATTTGAAATCGAAAGTGTATTTTAACAAACCGAACAATTTAGAAGATTTAAAAGAACGAATTCGCGTAGAACTTACACAAATATCCCCAGACATAATTGAGGCGAGTATACGCAGTGTTTACACTCAGCTGGGACAGTGTCAGTTGGTTGGTGGGGTCCATTTTGAAAATTTACGTTAACTGTTACAATCAATTTAAGTTCAGATGTATTTTTTTAATTTAATTTTAATTTTGTACATAAATAAAATTTTCGTATTTTTTTCTAAATTTATATCATTTTTTCAAAAAAATTGTGATGCAACATACCAATTGTTTTATATCACTATTTGGTGGATATAAAGATCTACCAAAAACGAGAAAAAAATAATATGGTTGCCATTTAAAGAAAGTGTTGATAACGTCATCACTTGAAAACCAATAACGTCATAGAAAAAAATTGTATGTCAAAAGATGGCGTTTTAAAAAAGAAAATTTACCTGTCCGAGCGTTTTTCCTAAAAATGTAAAATAATGCGGTTATAAGCTTGGTTCCAAACTTTATGACCAAACTGTATGTAACGGCCTAATGCGTCCTACAATAGCTCTTTTAGCGATAAGCCAAAAGATTGAGTAGGCCACACCTTGACATGGGTAAATATTCCTACTTCTTTTTATTTAACAAAGTCTCCGCATAGTTTAGAAAGTTTTGCGGCGTTGTATTCTAGAAAGTTTTGGGGCATTGTATTCTTATAAGACGAAATCCTAAAGATTGTGATGGTATTCTTCTGTTATTAGTTTTGTATCAATTTTATACAAAGGACGTTACCTCCTCCGTGCTTTATTTACCATTGGTACCACACATCTTTCTCGGAATCGTTCATGCCCACGTCGAACAATAGCTCTTCGCTTACTGTTAAACAGTTTAAATTTTGACTTGCCTTTCCAAAGCACTTTTTCCCCAGTTATCAACTGTCCTTATGAAACTGTAAAACAACTAAGTAATTAGTAATTCTCTAAAATCTGTTAAAAAAATTCATCTAACTTTATTGTTTCTCATAGTATCTATTCGTAAGTAGTATTGGTTGTAGGCTAAAATAGTGTAAATACTACTACTATTACTACTGTTTCAGTGCTATAATGGCAATAGCAACAGAAGAAATCTCGTATAAATGGTTTACAAAATTTAGGAAGAAACTCGAAAAATTAGCATGCCCAATCGCTAGAGGTTACAAATAAATTCAGTTAAATTTTACAACTATAACTGCGCTCTGGCATCATCATTTGCTATGAGACATAAAGTTTTCGAAAATTATCATTTCTAACTCATTGCTTCATAATTTTATTTTGAAATTTTTATTGCTATTGAAAGTTGTTTTGAAAGTAGATGTGTAAACTGTTCACGAAAAATTTGTTTAGCAAAAAAGGCAGAGTAGGATTTTTAATTTTTTTACTTACGGTGGAGGGGTACCTTAGAAATACTTGACCTGTATATACTAGGTAAAGAAATAAGGATTTCAGCTAAAATTTCTATCGATATTGCCCAGATATTCTTAAGAATGTCATTTCTTTTAACGAAAAATAGTAAGGGGAACTTGACCGGTTTAAATTACGTAGTAGTCTGCGTATTCCTCTATGGGCTAACTGAAAAGCAAGAAGTCGATTTATTTATAGTAGTTGTGCATCCAGGAATAGATTGAAGGCGTTTTATTTCGCCGTTTATCTAGTAGCGTATGTCCGCGTGCTTAGCGCGCTTCTCATTTGTCTCGCACTCGTCGCTTTCAACTGTTTCCTCGAGTCCGTGCTGATTTTCCATACATTTTCTTTTATTCCTTAAAACAATAGCGCAGTGGAGGAGCTTGAAAAATAAATGACTTTGATTATTGAATGGTATTACGCCTGTTTTAGTTTTGCTAATGGAAACCATTTATATTTGAAAATCCGTAATTTTAGATTTAATATGAGTTCGTGCATTTGTATGTCCTGATATCCACTTGGAAATAAATTATAACTTATGAGAATAGAATTTTACGCAAAGACTTGACATTTCTATATTTATATCCACTCATTTATCCAACAGCAGTGTGTAGTGCAATCATTAAAATTCAAGTTGCTATTGATTTGCTTCTTTTACTTTCGATTTAAGATGATCTAATTTTAATTCTATCGATCTCAATGTTTTTTGAAGAAAAGAAATACATTTACGTTCAATTAAAAATAAGCAAGTGGTAGTAGGATACGCGTGCAGATTGATATATAAGGTCTCCATCAACGCCATTTTGTGAATAGTGGGGATAGAAACAAGTTCTAACCTGTAAACGGTAATTTCTATTATCTCGTCTTAGCATACAAAGTTTCATTTTCCTATGTACTGTCGTTGCGTAACAGTCATTTATCATGAATTCTATTTCTATCGACATGAAGGAGATGATTTTCTCATGAACATTACTATCGGGGACGCATCGTGGGTTTATGATTATGACCCAAAAACAAGCGACAAAACAAGCAATGGAATATCGTCATCCTGATTCTCCACATGTACGAAAATTCAAATGAGTTCCACCAACGCAGAAAATCATGGTCACCATTTTTTTATGCAATGGGAGTCATTCATAGCGAATATCTAAAAAGGACATCAACGATTAATTCAATAAGTTACTGTAAAACTATGCGCATGCGTAGAATAAGGTTGAAAAGAACGATTTTTACAGCAATGGGACGATGAAGACAGTGATGAAATTCACGATTGTTTTGCACTCTCGGTATAGCTCTAATTTGGCACCTTCAGATTTCTAGTTCCCAAGGTTGAAGGAGGTATTGAAAGGCCAACATTTTTCATCAGGCACAAGTTGGGCTACTGTTCGCAATTGGATCAAGAGTAAATAAAAAAGTCCACCTTTAGACAAATGTGTTGCACTAAATGGTTATTATGTGGACAAATTATTATGTACATTGGTAGTACAATAAATTTACTTAATTTTGAGACTGGTTTCATTATTTTGTCTTATTCTTATTTTATAAAGTTGAGACTTTATATATCAAACCGTCCTCGTACATTTAAAGTGATTGAAATTCCTCAATTTTAATCTGCTCTACTCATAAGCGTAAATAATAAGCTTTTGTTTCTATTTAGAACGGATATAAGAGTTAAATTTAATCTTGAAACTGGGAGTGTTTAAAGTTTTTCGAAGATTGTTTCATGACTATCCTCCAGAATAACGAAGTGTAATAATATGCAATTGCATAGCACTTTGGAAAAGATACCCGAATACTTCTTTAATTGTACCATTTAAATGTCAATTTACGTTTATTGACGACTATATAAATATTGAGATACATGCCAATTTTATAGCGCAAAATTAGAATTCTAAGACGAAAAAGAAATATTAAGCTAATACCGTTATTTTTAGGTTAGAAATATAAAAGTTAAAAATATAAATTCATCAAATGTTATACACATTTTTTTATTATTATTTTAGCACCAAATTTGTGTTTATAATACGTAAATTATAAGTACATACGACAGTTTCTTGTTTCATAACATATTTCACTTAGAGCAAAATCCGTTTGGCAGGTAGTTTAGAATATGACGTTTGAGCTTGCACCTTGTCGATTGTGTGAATAGCTTTTTTATCTGTTCGTTGGAATGTTCTTGAAGTCGATCTTTATTATATTTGTGAACCATTAACTATTTCTTCTTAACAAAGATTCCTTATAATTCAAGCGTTTTATTTAAACCATAGAAAATAGTTCCTATTAGGTTTGTATACTACCGTAATCTCCAAAATAAGCCCGAATAAATTTCTAATATTATCAAACAACTTTCGCTCCATTAACCTGCTATCAATGTTAATAATTTTAAAAACTGCTTCTAGAAAAACTAGAACCTTTTAATAAAAACGTATGAACTGAACAGAATATATTAATCGGACATATAACTACATGAATAAAACACCCGGAGACAGAAACTACTGTTCTTCAGCTTTCCTTTAGACATAATGATAACGATAATAATAATAATTCATGCCTTAACATTTCCCAGCAGCTTAACGCCAATTACGGGAGGCGTTGGCAGGGCCTGAGTTATTATTACTCCTGCGCTCGTGGAGCAACTTGAGATATTTGACTGCTGGCATTCATTCACCTTAAACAAGAAGGGAAACCACGAAAAATTTCTTAGACTACGGCCAGGATTCAATTTTAAGACGTCAGCATGATAAGCCTGACACATTACAGGGTATGGCATATTGGTCGCTTGTGTAAAAGAAGAAGAACACGTTTTCTCAATTACTTCCTAATGCTAAAAATCATGCCTGAAAGCACACTACATCAAATCCAGGCTGTATTCTCAGGTACACAGTATGTCTTTTATATACATCCAACTTACTCACGAAGCATAATATCATTACAACTACATATGCTGACTACAGTGTGATACCTTTTTCTCATCAGACTTCTAAACTTTATTCATAAAATGGTATTTCAAAACAAACGATGAAAATCCATTCATATAACTTTCACCAAGAATAAAGTCAATTGTCCCCAATGACGCTTAACAGCTATCTATTACAACAACAATAAAATGTTCAGAATCTAGGTTTGTATCTTGATCAGAAGCTAAGCTGGAGGAAATATATTTGTCATAAAGAGAAAGCAAATAATTGTAAGACTTAACCTATAAAATTATTCTACATCTTAGGACGTGTACATATTAACATATATATAACATATTAGTTTATGTTTTTTAGAATTAGTAGTGCACCCATTAATGATAGCTAAGTATAGTACTTGTTTATATCGCCTATTGCAAAATAGCTATAAAAATTATCCTTATCAGCAATATATTTGAGAGTATTTGGAAAATTTGTAGTACTTTAAATATTACTTCATTAATTAAATGTAGCGTTAATTTAAATACGGATAGAACATTAAGGCTTTATTAATTTAAATTATATGAGGCAGTTTAATATCAGTATATGATATATGTATACAGAAAATCTTTTACTTACAAAAAATTACAAAATTTAATTTCAGATTTAGCTTATTGCTTACTAATTTTATTTAAAATTTTAATACCAGGTTATTAGAAACTCTAGAGAAACAAAGTATGTATAATATACAGGGTGCGGCAAAATTATAGGTACTATTTGGGATGTCAATAAAAACCAAACCACATAAACCAAACATTTCATATTTTATTTCTTAAATCTACATTTCATGCCATTCAGGAGCGTTATTTTTTAAAAATGATATCTTTTAAATGACGGCCATTATTGTCGATGCACTCTTGTAGGTTCTCACGGAAGTGCGTCATTACCCGATGGATCATTTCTTGGGAAATTGCGGCAATTTCTTGTCTTATGGCTGCCTTTAATTCTTCCAAAGTCCGCGGACGATGTGTAAAAACTCTCGATTTGAGGTAACCCCAAAGAAAAAAGTCGCAAGGCGACAAATCAGGCGAACGCGGCGGCCAGGCGAGATCACCCCGTAAAGACACCACTTTGTTTGGGAACATGTCTTGAAGAAGATTAAGATTGTTAATCATATCAAAATATCGATCTCCGTTGACTGTTACCGTTATTCCATCTTCTTCGAAAAAGTAAGGCCGAATTCAGATATTGCACACCAGACGGTAACCTTTCGACTGTGAAGTGGTCGCTCATGTAATTCCTGTGGATTATTTGCCGACCAATAACGGAAATTTTGCTTGTTTACGGTACCCGATAGATGAAAGTGAGCTTCATCGCTAGACATGAATACAGCGCCTCGGGGAATGTTTTGAAGAATATCCCGGCATGAATTTAACGGGTTTCAAAATCTCTTTCTCTTAATTCCTGCACTACCATCATTTTGTACGGATGCATTTGGAGTGAGTTGTGTAAAATTCTTCGAACACTTCTATCGGAAATTCCCAAAGCAGCTGCATGCCTACGAGCTGAACGCCTAGGAGACTGTTGTACGGAATCTCTTACTGCATTCACATTTTCCGGTGTTCTTACTGTCCTTGGTCGGCCAGTAGATTTTCGTTTAAGCGCAGAACCTGTTTCCCTGAAGTTTAGAACCCACCGACGAATTGTTCTTCCATCCGGAACCGCGCCATGCCGAACAACATCAAACTGATTACGGAAGGCACGCTGCGTCGCTATTACAGATTCCCTATTTCTAATAAACTCCTCGACAACGAAAGCACGATGCACTCCGCTCCAAGCCATATCGATAACTGAAAATTGCATACTTTTGTCTACCTAACGCGACCGCGTGCACAGTGTTGCCGGTTTTACAAAGCGAGCAACCACTATTTGAAATCCTACCTACCTTTTTGCCGCACCCTGTACATTAAAGATTTAAAAGCAAATATTAATTCCAAAATAATAATATCGCACGACAGATGCCAAGTATTTAATTCAAACAAATTATATACTTTATATAATACTTACTGTTTATGCACAATGAGGAAGATACGTTACAGATATAGAGAGCAACTGTGAAATGTCTTAAAATTGACGATAACTTAAACCAATAGGTAGATATTTTTAGCGCCTAGCAAACATGCATGTGCATACGGCAATAAAATTTTTATTTTAGAGCTTAATCAGTTCGTCTGAAATTAGTGTTACATAAATCATTTTAAGCTAATTTATGTCCTATAAACATGAATTTTTGGTATTAATAGGAGACGTGCGGAATTTGTTCCAGAATACCTTTTTTTTTTTTTGTTACAGGGTTTGTTGCATTAAAAGTACGTAGATATAGAGCTTCACGCTATATTCATATTTTGAGAACGTTTATATTAGGCATGTGCGGAAAGTTTGAAATATATTAAATTAAATATATTTTTCTATATCTAAATATGTACTATCTGACTTAATATTATCTGATAATTATATTTTGTCCATGAAATGTAAATACATAAATCGTGTAATGATTTATTACTATTGATTTATTATTTATTACTGGGTTATTGAGGAAAGTCGGTCTGCGACTCTCTATTTTAGGTTTAATTGTTTACCACAATATGCTTATCTCACTAAAGACAGGCACTTAGGTCGACCAGAATTGGCGTCAATGCGAGGAGTTTGCTAAAATAAAACCGCGTTGTTTACGAAAAAAATATCGTAGAAAATGCACAACTTACCCAATATGCTTATAAAAAAATCCAGATTTGCGTGAGTGAACAACTGCTGCATAGCGTGCGTTTCTACAGTAGTCTCCTTGAGATTTGTCTTTACGATATATATATATATATATATATATATATATATATATATATATATGTATATATATATATATCTGCTTATACGCAGAAAAAATCGTTCCACAGCTAGCGATGTAATATTCGCGTAGTTAAAGTGGTCTTTAAATTTGTATAACGGATCTTTCGCAACACTGTTGTTAAAAAGTTGTCTTAATCTAGTAAAATTTCCGTAATTGTTTGATTGCGTCCGATACTGGAACGTAATTCTTGTAAATAATTTTGAAATCTGGTGCAACTTGAAGATTTTGAAATTGCATTTGTGAGCCTTATTGTAGCTGCTTCCTTAGGATTTAGTTGTAAAATCACTAACTTTATCTTATCAAAATATTTAAAATAAGAAAATGCTGCATCTAACCATGTACCCCACCGTGTAAGAATTGGCTGCGATGGTTGCGGGATATCAGGAGATTGTGAATGAAAGAGCCGAATACGTTTCGGTAATTTAAGAAAAACCGCTTTCGTCTGTCCTATTAGTTGATTCATGTAGTGTCTGGTACATGATGTAAAGCATAAAGCAGACGTGTAGTAAGTTTGGCTAAACTTCTTTGAATAATTGTCCCATGCAATGCATAATTGCGGCAGCATCGGCAGTGTTAACGATGGTTTAATACTTGCTTTGGTATAATATCAAAGTTGTGTAGTGTTCTAACTAATACATTATGAAGTGCTTCAGCAGTACATTCTTGCAGTCTTCTACAGATTAACAAATAAGGGTGTGACGGTCCTTGCGAGGTCATTGTCCGTACAAGAATCGATACAATGGAATTTTTTATATCTGTAGTTTTATCTATGGTGAGCCACACAGTCTTTTATTCAAAATAATACAAATCTGTATAAAAACAAATTTGTATCTGTATATACATGGACACACAGCTCGCATTTACCAGCGTTTGCTTCAACCACCAGACGCATGCGTTTCTTTTCCTGTAATAGCGTAGCTATTCGAGAAGAAACACTTTGCATCGGCGTGGTCGGTCATGAGGTTGTCTGGTGTCATCTGATAGGGCGAAATTTGCTACATGACCGCGAAGTGTACCTGCAGCCTTTTGTCTTCGTAAACCCATCATTGACAAAGTCGTGAGACAGAAATGCATGCGTCTGGTGGTTGAAGCAAACGCTGGTAAATGCGTGCTGTATGTCCATGTATATACAGATACAAATTTGTTTTTATTCAGATTTGTATTATTTTGTATCAAAGCTTGATGTGAATTGTCGCATCGATATTGCCAATTTGTAATTTGCAATTTGGTTTTGCAACACAGTCTTTTATTTTTTACTACGTTTGTTACATAATTATCCATTTTTTCGCGCACCGTCGGTAAATACCTACGTAGCGTCCTTAGACTTGGTAGTTTCCACGTAGAATTGTATTTGTTCCAAAACTGACGAAACATTTCTTGTCCGATTTTTTCAACCGGTATATAACATGCACTTAAAATCATACTTAAATAACAAAAAAATCATACGGCTTCTCTCTCCTTTTTTTAGATTTATGTGTTGCACTATTGACATGTTTCCTACACAAACGTGGATTCCAACATAATAAACTTTTCTCACAAACTAAGCACCTTACTACATTAACATTATATCGTAAGTCTGGTAATTGCCATAAAAATCTGCTTACCTCGTTAGCAAACAGGCGATTTGATGCATTTCTATGAACTTGCGATATTTTCAAGGCTTTGCCTTCGAATTAGAGATACGCGTATTCGTATATACATCTACGCATTATGATAGGTGTTCACGTACAAAAGTAAGAAACGCGAGACGCACAACTTGAGCCAACAGCAGCTCTGAATCACTCATACCCCTCGCTCTCCTTCGCCAGTTTAAGCCAACCGAGAATGCCTGTCTCTACTTATCGCTAAAGCCTGGGAATAGTTTTTCTATCCCCCCCGCTTTTATAATAATCTTAAATCAAAGGAATTAATATCAAAAGTTAAGCATCTATTCTCAAAGACTATAAGAAGTTTCTTTCTTGCGACAATCTACCACTGAAAATATTCGTGCGTTTTGGAACTTTGCTAATTTATTTAAGAAACAGTCAAGTTTAACTCAACGTCTTAATTATAATGGCATCGAATCGGACATTCCTGTAACAGTACGCAATATGTTCTGATTATTTTTACACAGTTTTTGCAAATCATACTAATATGAATACTAACTATTCTCAACTTTCGTTAAATCGTTTTATCAGTCCATTTAATTCGAACAATGTAAGATACGGCATTTCATAAACTTGCCTCTGTAAAAGGCCGTTTCATTCCTGGATCTGATGACATTCCTGAATATTTTCCAAGTTAGAGAACAGATTTCTTACTAATAATTATCGTCCAATTTCGTTGCTACCAAGTATTTCAAAAGCTTTTGAACATATTATATTAGATATCATTGCTGTCAGCTTTCGGGAAGTGATAAATTTAATCCAACATGGTTTCATATCTGGCCACAGTACTCATCCTGAACTTATTACAATTCTTCTGTTTTATTAGTGACACACTAGAACGAGGTTCTCAAGCCGTATATGTATATGGGTTTTTCTAAAGCGTTCGACCGTATTCATGATCACTTATTGCTCCACAAACTTGAACTTTATGGAATTGGTGGTAACTTGATTTCGTGAATTACATCATACTTATCTTTTAGATCTCAAGTTGTTCAAATATCATCGGTAACGTCGAAACCAGCTACTTCCGTTGTGTGCTTCAGGGCACTATTTTTATTTCCACGTTTTATAAATGACTTGTACAAAAGCTTTACCTCTTCAAGTATCTAGCGTACGCAGATGATTTAAAAATATATAGGTGTGTGGATGCTTGTCCTTATGGAGTATCGCATCCGAAGGATATTAATTTGCTTGCGAAGTGTTGTTTAGTCAATACTATGTTGCTTAATTTTAACAAATACCATATTATTACTTTCTCAAGAAGAAAAAATACTTCTTTAATTACATGCTTAAGAACAGTACACATTTGAAAGATTGATCATGTTCCTGACTTGGGTGTAATTTTTGACTCTAGTCTACTGTATTGATAATATTATAAACAAACCTCTACGAGTATGTGATTTTATCAAACGTGTCTGATTTTACGAATATTATCTTTATCATAGTTATTTATATTTGAGTATTAATGTGTGGTATAGTCTCCCTATCGTGCAACTCATATACATCGAATTGTGCAAGTCCAACATAAAATGGTTAATTTTATTCTATTTAAATTAAACATTAATAAAAATCTATATAATTATACAGAATTATACAACTTCTGGCACTTGAATCGCTGGAGAGCAGAAGGCGTAAAGCATTTATAAAATATGGATTCCAACTTTCGCAATAACTTAGATTGCTCTGATCTTCTTTCTTTATTGTCCTTGGATGTCTCTCCATTTCAGACTCGCTCAGATAACGTTCAATACTTGTTTTCGTCGAACTGAATATGGTAAGCACAATCCTATAGATAGCTGTCATCAGAGCTAAATCTTTTGTCTGGTATTGACCTCTAGTGAGGACATGACACCATTATTTGAAGAGTAGTTTCAGAAAAGTCTTTTACCAGTATTATCCGAAAAAAATGTCGTTATCATAGACAATGCTTCATACTATTCACGACAGGTGACGAAACTATCAAATCCTAACAGTACGAAGGCTGAAGTTTCAGAGTTCTTATAAATAAAATTATATTTATTATATTTATATATGAAAATAGCTACACAAAAAGTCAATTATTAGAAGTCCTTAAAACAAAGATTTTCGGAAAGGAATACGTTGTAGATAGTATGGCCAGGGCCGCAGAACACACTTTCACTGATATCTATCAACATTTTTTAAAATAGTTATGGTGCAAAATTAAAACATGCAATTGAAATAATAGTGTTTTATTTAACTAAGTAATTTTAAGCTCCTTCTTGAATAACAGGAAGTTTAACTAACTGAATTGGCGGTACATTAGTTTAACATATTTGGTTTTTGACTCTTATCTCTATTTAAGAAGGGTAATCCTGTGTAATACTTCAATTAAAAAATCTACTTAAACCTGCAATAAATTATGAAGTTCCAGATTGACATATAGAAACGATTCCTATTACAGTAATTGGTTAAATTTACAGATCAAATATTTGACTAGTAGACGAGCCTAACTATGTGTTTGATATTACTTTAAACCAAACTTCAAATTTAAAAGAAATAATATTTGAATATTGGGTGTATTGTTGTAATATACATTTGAACAGTTTATATTTTCAGATCTAAACCTGTAACCAATCTAATCACGAAATGTAGTCTTTTAAAAGTCAATAGACTAATTCTATTCTATTATTAAGTCAATTCATGACTTCTTTTAAAAATATTCCTATGTATTCATATAATTTTAATAACAATCTAAACAAAAATATATCGATTTTCCAAAATTTATGATTGCTGTAATTACAGTGATTATTTTATGCATCACAAAATAGCACCAAAAGGATAAGAAGTCGCGCTATTTAAATTATGTAAATATATTTTTTGTCATGTATTTTATAAAATAAATACCGACTGGAAACAGATCTATACATCTTTATATTTGACTTTATTTTGTATTTATTTAATTTGTTCTATCTTTTTTACAGAATTGCCAGCAGAAGAAGGTAAGCTTTAACTATTTATGTGATATAGATTTAATTAAGCATGCAGTTTACCGACTTAGTATACATATATACATATTTTCATTCTGATTTTTAGACAACACGTGTTTGTACATTTAAATTACTATGCGTCAACACAGGCCGTAAATCAATCTGCACTTGCTAGAAATAATAATTGTTTGGCAACTACAAATTAGTATCCGTAGTATAGTTACGTTCCCTGCTTATTCAACTAACAATTACAATAAACATTTTGAACACGATGGCCGTTTTATATAAAATAAACTTGTATTGCTTTGTTACCACGTAAACTTTCATTATAATTAAAGCACGCAGACATGTATCAACAAGCTGTTCTAATATTAGCAACTAAGATTTTGGTATATTCTATACTGTTTAGTATTTACCTATTCACTTTCTTATTTATTGTATTTTTTATTGCATACATATAGAACATATTATGTGTTCGCTTTTCCCGTAAATTCTACTGTTATAATGTGAATCCTAATGTATAATAATTTTCCGTGACGTACATGAGGTTTTAACAGGGTACCAAGGTAATAATCTGACTAGTGCTACATAATACCTATTATCCCAGAGTTTTATCTTTAAATACGTACTCGATGTTTGAAGTTGCAGCAGAAATCGAACTGTTCATTAAACAATATCTAATTTTACTTTAGATACCGGAGTGATTTTTTATGATGGTTCCTAAAAATTATTTGAAAATGAAAGACATAGTAATTTATTGTGTATGCAATTATTTATAGTTATTAATTGTGCAATAGAAACCGAGAATTTAGGAAGAAATTTAGTTTGGATGACTGGACCAGATGGTTTCGCGTACTACTACCATGATTT
Organism: Melolontha melolontha; assembly: GCA_935421215.2. Taxonomy (NCBI): domain Eukaryota; kingdom Metazoa; phylum Arthropoda; class Insecta; order Coleoptera; family Scarabaeidae; genus Melolontha; species Melolontha melolontha. The sequence continues at coordinate 101,293,418 of OW285239.1, read as the reverse complement.
GAGGAAATAAGAAAAATTTTTAACGCGACACTAACTTGGTCGCGTGTCAGCAATGGTATCTGCTGCAATAGTGTTTAAACAAAAACAAATATAGTACTTTTGAAAACAATTATAAATAGTAGTGGTTGCATGAGGGAATTAAAGGCAATGAGATAGCCGACAAACTGGCCAAAGAAGGTACTAATAGGAACTTCATAGGACCAGAACCTGTATGTGGAATCACTAAGGATTCCGCTAAAAGGGAGATCTGGTTATGGTTAGAAAAAGAACCTAAAAACAAATGGAGGTTAACGGAAGGTCAACTCCATACCAAAACACTACTAAGGGAGCTGGACGGAAAGTTTTCAGCCAACCTTATTCGTAGTAACAAAAAAGAAATTAAAATAATTACCGGGTTAATAACCGGACATTGTCCTTTAAGGAAGCATTTGTACAGCATGGGCTTGGTTAGCGAGCCCTGGTGTAGAAGATGTGAAAAACAGGAGGGGACTAGCCTTCATGTAATATGCACGTGTGAGAAACTGAAAAGGAACTCAGACAGAAATATTTCGGGAGAGATATATTGGATCCTTCGAGTGTACTCAAACTTCCCCTGAGGAGGTTAGTGGCTTTTATCGAGGACACAAGACTAACAGAGTGGAACTGAGAGATCTATTCGGGATAGTACAAAGAGCAGTGTGCTCAAGTGCCTGGACGTGCTGGCGTCCAACCCAAAACATAAGAAGAAGTAGTGGTTGCCAAAAAAAAAACTGAAATAATACCATTGCTAGAAGTCTTAAAAGGTCAAAAAATAATATTTCATTACGTCAACCACATGGCAGATTCCATTTAGTTGTGATTTTGAAATCAAAATATTCAAATCTTGCAATGGTCTGGTCTGCTAGGTCACACGACCTCAATATTATAAAGAATGTTTGGCGATATTTATCAAGGCAAATCTACAGGAGGTTTGTCCCAACTCGCTAAGAAAGCCGTACAATGACGATCTGGTACATGCGTACTGCAGAAAAAGCGTTCTAACCTAATTTTTGACCGCACATTGAACGATACTAAAAGTATTCCAACTAAATTTTGAACGTACACAAACTAGACACGGGACGGTCAAAACGGTTTACAGACTGAAGCATATACCGTTTGTACGACATGCGCATTACATAACCTTCTTGTGAGAACTACAGTTGGCAATAGCGATATCATAGGAGAGAACAAATTTAATTATTACTGTTGGCGATACTACAAATTAGATTGACAACCAAATGATCTGAAATACGTTCCAAATTCTTTATAATTATCACTGGTCCAAAAGCAATATAACACTAACACGGGTACCGTAACAAAATCGGTAGTACTAGAAACAAACTTAGTAATTCGAGACAAGATATATGCAGGAATAAAAGAAGAATTTAAATTAGTATGGAGTATGATATCGCAAAATATATACAACACATGTTACTAAATAGGATATACGATTTGTTAACGAAACAAGGAAAGAATATCAGGCTTCTAACAACTGGAAAAATATTGATTAATTGTACTCGTATTTCTGGATGGGTTTATATTTATTTCACATATAAAATTAATTTTTTTTTTAAAATTAACAAATATTAGCTATTTAAATAAATATTTTCTTTTTTATCCGAATAAAATATATTCTAGTAGAGGTAATTTAATTTTTCAAAATTTATTCTTATAGAAGTAGCAACTTCTTGTGTGGCATGTATTTTCGTGGAGGTTAGTTATACTGATTTAGAACAGAATATGAAACGATGTGAAGATAGAAATGGATGATGGTCTGGATATAGTGCTGCAGGGCTATGTTAATATGCAACACTAGCAATAATGGTATTATCATTCAATATAATGAAGTATGATATGGTTTCATATGTTTCCAATGAAACGATAGGAAAGATACATTTTAGAATTAGACGTATCATGCCAAACTGTTGCCCTATTTATTTTTTGTTCGAATTTTTTTATCATTCAAAAGTTAGTTATTAGCTATTTTGTCGACCGGCTTATGCTATGAATTATCTTAATATCTTCGTTAATTTATCGTATTTGTGGTATACAAAGTTACATGTTACATATAATTAAAGAAGAATTATAATATAAATTCAATGACTAGCCAAACCAGATACATTGTTCTATACCAGTTTTGCAGAAAGAAAATGCATGGCACAAAATCGGAAAATTGAAGAAATAGTAGAAAAATATATTCAATTTACTAATATTAAAGAAACATACGTCTTACTATTTCATTACCTTCGAAATGTCTGAAATGAGCTTTGAAATTTGTCATATTGTACATTAGGGCGGATATTAAGCTTTAACGACATGCAAGATACATATCCACATCCCTGACCGCCCGCATTTGTGTATTAATGTGATGATGTACCGATAATCGTTAACGTACATGGCGTATTTGTTAACAAGTGTGTTGTCTACACTTTGGTGTGGTAATGCATTATTATGTGGAAGTAATATTTTCCGTTTATTCTTAGGGAAATAAAGATATTTACGACCCCAAGACATGTTCTAAGATGATAAAATGATACTACATATAAAATAGTTTCTTTGATTATCAATTAGTTCTGTCTTAAAAAAGGTATATAACTCCTTACCACAATTATTAATCGTAGCGATACGATTTATTATTGTGGTAAGGGGTTATATACCTTTTTTAAGTTTTTACTTAACCACAGTCTCCAAAGAAAGACATTTTAGTTCTATGTCAGTGAGACACAATAATAAAAATGATTTTGAAAATGAAGGATTCAAAGTTGCAAATAAAATAATTCTATGCCATGATATAGATATGTAGGGAAACTGTAGTGAAAATTTTTTAAGAAGTCAAGATAATTTTAGAAAAAAAGCAATATTGCAAGAGTATTTCTAGAAGACGCATTAGTTAATTCTTGGACATAGTAAATTTAAAGTACGTCAAATTTTAGCCCAACACAAATGTTAAAGTTGATCTTTAACGACGGAAATTGTCCATAAAACCTCTACTAATAAAAAAAAAAAGAAATCCGTTTAGTTTCCACAACGTAGGTTGCGGCGAAAGAAAGTTTTTTGAAAAAATTTACACGTAATCTAACTCTAATTCCTGAACATTATTTCTACTCACACGTGGGTATGTCAGAAATGCACTGAGTAAGCACGTCAACTGCTTTTTCAGGTGCTGAAAAACTCTACACAAATTTTTGCCAAACTGGAACAAAAAGAAATCATGAGATGATCAAGAAGG